>CM057347.1:140553709-141988283 GCA_030015575.1 Agapanthus africanus | reverse complement strand
AATTTGAAGATAGAATTAATTTATTAATTCTAATTATGCTAGATGAAACATTAAATAACAATAAATCAAAAGAATGAGATTTATACCTCCACAACATGAATCCCAAACATGAAATAAGCCTCCAAAATAATGGTTTCCATCTCCAAGATCCATGGTAAAAATGAGCAAAGAATAGAGGGTAGGATTTTATTAAGATTTTGTGGATTTTTTATTGAATTTTTGATGAAATTTGATGGATTTTTGCAACAATTTCAAGGGGTGAAAATGGGGGGGATGCCAAGGGTAAGGGACGGCCACACCATGGAGGGGAGGGAGAGAAAGAAAAGAGTGAGAATGATGTAGACACTTCTCCCCAAAATATCACATCTTTATGTCTTTTCATTAATTTCTTATTTAATAATTTTTCTTCTTCAAAAAATTGATCCTAGAAAAAATCTAGAATCATGAAAATATTTGAGAAAGAATTTTGTATAAAAACACTTGATTCTAATATGGCATGGATCATTTTGTAAAACTAACCCATTTCAAATTTGTAATTTACACTAATTTAATGCATAAATAAGCTTATGTTAATATTTAAATAATTAATTTAGGAAAAATATTTAATTAAACTAAAAATTTATAAGTGACTAATAAACACCATTTACTAGTAATTACATAATTAAAATAGATATTTTTAAACTTATAATGAAAAATAATTACGATTTAGTTTTACGAAAAATACGTTTTACTTTACCGAAAATCATAAAATTCACTTAAACGATTTTATTTATTTAATTATTTATTTAATTATTTTTAAAACGTTACAGAGATGATAGGATATAAGTTGACGCTATTGAGTATGAATTGAAAGAGTACAACTTTGAGTTGTTAATGGTATGATACGAGATCGAGATCGATAAGCGCGACACGAGATTGAGATAGAGGTGTGGTGGAATTAATAAGATATGACGTTTATACAATGTGATTTAAGATATATGTGTATATATATTTATGAGTATAATGAGTAATATGCCGTACGAGACTTTAGATCCGTACACTCATTATTGTATAAGTCGATAGATTCCCTATTCTGTTTAATAACCCCGTACGATGGATTATCGTACGTAATGAGATGTACCGGATGATTGATCCACGCTGGTGATTTGAAGATGATGATCGATGATTATTGTCATATCGGATGTTATGAGGCAGGATCACCAATATAAAGATTTCCACCTGTACTATACCTATTTTCAAAACGACGATGTGTATCATTTAAAAGTGACCGTATAATTCTTGTGTAGATAGATACACCTATTTATTGTTCATGTTGTGTAGGATATTACCCCTCGTGATGTACATACCCCGTACCGGTATTTAATGCTATATGATATCATTTTCTAGTACACCTGCACCATTACTGTTGATGTGCATGTTACACATACACAGATTTGCCGGTTTACACACATTCTTCATCGGTAATTACCATGTCACTTACATAGTAGAATTGCCATGTCATTTGTATAGTAGAATTGTCGTGTCAATTATACAGGAGAACTTCCCTATCATGATATTAATCTTAAAAGTAAAAGTACATTAATTGTTCAGTACTATCACTTGACATGCTTGCATGATATACTCGATATGCTCATATTACTACTCTATGTTGCACACATCGTTCATTATGGTTATATGCTTGCATGATATACCGATATGCTCATATTATTACTCTATGTTGCATACATCGTACTTTATGGTTATTTGCTTGAGATGCTGTTTTCATGAGATCTATGGATTTGAGAACCATGGTATATTTCAAAGGAAATGGCATATTGTTTTAAAAACCCGGTTTCTCTTGATATGATATTTTGAGACGTCCACCTTGAGTTTTCTCAGTTCTGAGCTTGTTTTCGAGACCCGATTCGAGGAGTTGGCAGATGCCGTTTGCGGGTACATGGTGGACCCGGTATGGTATCCCGGGGCAAGAAATGATTTTTGTGGTGTAGACGATGAACCTGGAAGAGAGAACACTACCTACCGGTGATTGTATAGAGCTCGGCGGATATCCGGAGGATACCGTTTTGGAGTTATGATATAAGATGGATATGAGGACCGATCTGAGGATGCGGCGCCTGACATATGAGAGTTTACGTGTCGATACTGGACACGGGTTTCATGATGTTTCGAGTGTTGGTGTTGGATACTCAGGTTCTATGATTTTGATGTGTCGTTGATGGACACACGTGGTTTATATCCTCATATATATATATATATATATATATATATATATATATATATATATATATAGGCTTATGTTTTCATGATGTTCGAGTGTCGGTGTGGGACACTCAGGTTCCATGATATTTTTTGTGTCGTTGATGGACACGTGGATGATATCCACAGGCATATAGGCATATGATGTCGGATGTTTATTTATATATGTCATTGCATTGATGGATTGTTGACATATAGGCATATGTGGTCACCCTAGATATCATAGTATTACCTTCAGGATATACTGACCTAAGAAATCGTTGTTTTATTCGATTTTTACTTGCTGATGTTTTCTACTCACGAGTTGGCAACTCACCCCCGTTGTGCCACAGTTCTTGCAGGTTTGACCGCTTGGGATCAGTTACGGTATTGCTGGCATATAGCTTCATCCAGGATGTTTGCTTTGGTAGGTGGGACACATGTTGGATCGTGCCCACTCTTGTACCGTTATATTCTATTGTATCTAGATAAACTCCATCACATCACATCAGATCATATCAAATCAGAGACTAGAATTGTATATTGGCAGACCTAGTCAGACTTGGGTTTTGTGTGAGACTTAGAGTGATGGGTTTTGATCGCTTTCTTGAGTTTTGATGTCTTGCTTATTTATTTGTTTTTTCTGGGTTGATTCTTCGCCGTTGGGCGTCGTATATATGTTATTGCGTGGTTGTGATTCCGCCGATTGGCGAAGAACTAGCTCCCACTTGGGGATGCCTATATATTATTGTGTATATGTGTTTGGATCAAAATATACGAGGGAGGTACTTGCCCAAATTTTTAAAGACGAAACATGTTTTCAACTATAGTATAATCCACTTGCATTTTCATGTTTCATTAGCTATGCATTTCAATAAAAACATGATTCATTATACCTTTATTTAAAAACTGCACCCCCACTATTTTTTGCAAAAGGTTTAGATTTTCTGGGCTTCGGCTTACTTGATTTACGTCACGCCTTTAGACGTTACGTAATTTAAGTGCCGATCACATGCTAAATTAAGGATCGTTACAAAATTGGTATCAGAGCGTTAGGTTTAACCTTAGTTTGAGTCTGGGTTTGACTATGCAGAGTCTAGGGCGTGTATATTTCGGAACCTAGGCTTGACCTTACGGAACTTAGACTTAACGGGGGGTATTAGATCCGAACTTTCGTTTCATAGGTTGACCTTGATTGATGGAGTAGGTAGCTTGAGTAGAGTGGCGTACTGTACGTATATTCCGCGGCATATTTACAATACGATACTCCACTTAAGAAACTTTAGGATGTACTTATCTTGAGATCTGTGATACTATTCGTTCCTTTGATCGTATATCCATTTGGGATCTGTTGATTCTTTCATTCATTGATCTATCTTTTTCGATAACTGCTTAAGGTTCCTGTCACCATAGTTTGAGCGCAGATTGAGCTGCTGCTGGTGTTTCGGTCAGGGCGAGCTCGTCATGGACGAGGACTGACCATGTTGTTTTCCAGGACGTGTAGGTATATTGTTGGTGTTGTGATCTCTCGGTTGAGATGAGTGTTCGGTTTTGCACCGGATGATCGGGCCATTGATAGAAGCTGCCGGATTGAGAGGACTATTGATGTACAGCCTACCTCAGAGATCGTGATGTTGTCTACCGTGCAGACAGATGACCCCGCTGTTGCTGAGATTGATGGGATGTCGATTCCAAAGTTTATGAGCTAAGACCGCTGGAGCTTTCAGGCAAAGATGTGACAGGAAGTAGCTAGTTTATCTCAAGTGGAGCGACTGTTATGATTCGTCAGATTTGATGTGCCGATGCAGGCTCAGTTGAGTTGAAGAATTCCAATTGAAGGATCTTACTTAGATCTAGAATAGATCGATTAAGAGAGGACGTTGTTAGTCGGATGCTTCGATGTGAGATCGGTAAGTTGACCAGTTTCAGACAGAAGGACCTCACCAGATGCGGTGTGAGTTGGTCGAGAACGGACGAATAAAGTGTATTCCTCCGATAATTTGGACGAGTTCCCGAGGAATTTTTCAGCTAGATATCTTCCACAGAGTGATGAAGATACCGAGTTCTTAATTTCGAGTTCGTATGAGAGACTCCAGATTGACTGTAGCCGAGAACGAATTGCAATATGCAGACATCAATAGATGACGTCGAAGTGGACGATAATAAAGACGAGTGGAACAAGAGGTTCGTGCGAGATATTAACGAGCGGTTGTTACTCTCCGTTGATGCCAAAGAATTGATATGTGTGCAGAGGCGTTAGATATAGCCAAATTCCAGATGGAAGCCGTGCTGAGGACGCAGTTGTCCGGTTATGAGGAAAGAGTTAAGCAAGAGTGACAAGCTTCGTATAGTTCGGCATAGGTGAGATCGGAAGAAGCCATGAGCAGGTTCTTTCTAGGACACCGCAGCGATAAAGATTTGCACCCAGGATCAGTCATATCGTGCGTATTCAGAGAGCCAGATGCCGTCGTCAATAATGTTCCGTTTGCGAGTGGTCATGTTGATTGGTCAAACGGTGATCAGAGGAGTGCCAGAGTGGAGATGTTCCGTTAGTACACTTGACCGGGCCGACGAGCAGAAGGAGTGCGAAATTGGTAATCCAGAGAGGGACAGGGAACCCTGAGGCCGGAGATGCCAGACCGTGAGCAGGAGGCAAGCAGATGAACTTGCTCTGCCAGTTTGGGCGCACCGGCATATTTTTCGACATTGTAGGAGGTGTACCTCAATGCCAGTTATTACGATTTGTGTTTTGTGATCCGAGTATCATACTGTTATCGCTTGGAATTGAGTTTCGATGATTTGGGTTTCGTGATTTATGTTTTTGTGCACCATGGCTACATCTATTGGAGATTTATATTTTGTGCACAGTTATTGCACTTGATTTATGTTTTATACACCGCTACATTGGGTTATGATTTGTGCATATCTATTGCACTTAGTATCGATTTATACCTTCGTAGCACGTATTTATGGTTTCGTGGATCTAATACTGTCGATTTGATTTCGTGCATGTTGTATGCACTTGCCTTTACTTATGCACTCGGTATAGCTTTTATGTGCTTGCAGTGCATTGATTCATGTTTTGTGCACACAGTTGCACCTGTTTATGATTCTATACACCTTGGTATACTCGGTGTTGTTTTGTAAGCATATGAGATATTGATGAGTTTTCGTGCATTAGTTGCACCAGATTGGTATTTCGTGCATTGGTTGCACCAGATTTGTATTTTGTGCATTTGTTACACCATATTTATGTTTTCGTGCTCGTCTGCACTTGATGTTCGTTATCGTGCATACTATTGCACTGGATGTTTTATACGGACCAGACACACTTGATTTGGATTTTCGCGTATGTTGGGCGCATGGTATGAGATTTTGTGCACACCGGATGCACTCGATAGAGATTTTTATTCGTCAATGATTGGATGCACTTGATTGGGATTTTATTCGTGCATGATTGGATGCACTCGATTGAGATTTTTATTCATGCATGTTAGTTGCACTGGGTTAAGATTTTCATGCACTATAGATGCATTTGATATGGTTGTCGTGCACATCCGTTGCACTGGACAGATGCTTTCATTCACACCTGTTGCACTTAGTTTTTCTTTTATGCATATTGTGGCACATGTATTGGATTTGGTTTTCCGTGCTCACCAGACGCATGTGATGTTGGATACGCCTTTTGAGGCTGATTTTATTTATGAGTATTGCATTTTGATGATGGATAATATATTGTATAGTAGCCGAGAAGGGCTGGTCTGAGAACAGTGCATGAGTACTTTTGCATGCATAAAAAGTTTACCAAGAGCTTTTCAAAAAGGAGCTATAATCTCGCTATTTCCTACTTGTCCGCGAGTGACACGAAATTTTATATGAGAACCTTCTGGGATATTTCAAAAAGGCAGGACGTATAATTTGAGCAAAACATATATAAGTAGATATTTACTACTTTATAAATGATCGTCCGCCACTTGTGCCATGTGTAAGTCCATGCTACCTCTCCCGGTACTTTCGGGAATGCGGAATTTGGTAAAAAACGATTTTTACGGAGGTGGTAACATGGACCTAAAACCCGGATCTTGGTTAAACATCTATCTAACAACCTAACTATGAGTTTCTAGCTACTCGGTTAGGGGGTTATACCTTGCTTGTCTTGAACTCCTTCGTCTTCAAGCTCCGATGGTGGTCCGGACCGGCTTCTTCTCGTCGTCTCCTTACGCCGAAGAAAGATCCACCTGAAAGCTCCAACCTTTAGCTCCTTCTTCGTTCTTTGAAGAAACTAGTTCACTTGGTTTGCTAAACCTAGTGAACTAGAATGAGTAGAGATGAATTAGAATGGGATTTTATCAATGGTTCTTGATTCTCAACTCATGAGAGATATGAACCATAGAGTCAAGAGAGGGAGCAAGAGGATGAGAGTGAAAGCAAGAGCAAGAGAGCTCAAGAACAAGAGAGAGAATGAGCAAGAAAGAATAAGGCTCTCTTTTGTCTTTCACCCTCTGATAATCCAAAGCAATGATAACTCATCATACTAAAAAAAGTCTTATGTGATGGTTGAAGCAACCATAACTATATCATTTCATGCACTCATTTTGCACAAATGAGCAAGCAAACAAAAGTCTTTGCCATAAAATGATGGCTATGGTTATCATGATGGTCAACTAGTCAAGCCTAGTCAACCGGTCAACAAAGTCAACAAGTCAACAAAAGTCAACAAGTCAACAAAGTCAACAAAAGTCAACAAGTCAACAAAGTCAACAACCATATCACCATAATACTTAATTAATATAATAGTTAATCACATATCATATTCTCATTAGGGTTGAGCAAAAAGTCAAATAGTCAACGGTCAACTGTCAACAACCCTAATGAGAATCCGCTGCCTCTGTCTAACTGTGAACTGTGCATACACACCCGCATCCGCGTTCCGAGGAACACGAATGCAAACTGGATAAATCCAATCCCATAAGGTACACTAGGATCTGGCTTAGACCAAAGCCCGCTAGTGTAAACTGTCCGGACACTGTACGTGCACAAGTGCACGGATGTGACCGAACCCTGTCGCAAAACCAAGCGACCTGTCGCAATACCATGCGACCTCTACTCTTTTGCCTGTTGGATATATATGCCCTAGAGGCCTATATTGTATAGGATGCTTGGGATATGTATGTACATGACAGTCTTGCTTGATATGATAGTACGCTATTTGGTTTGACTTTGTCTTAACGTATAATATATTTTACCTGGTATTTATATATATATGTTGATAAAGCCCATAGGGTGTTTGTCTGACTACCGGCGTTGTGATGGCAGTCATACTAGTGGGAGCTGGATAGTCAATAGGCACACCCTTAGATATCCCTGGTCGCAGGAGAATCGAGATTGGGCATCGATACTCCGGAGTAGACTAGTGTATACATATCTAGACCCTGACGAGGGGCAATGGATTGGTCCCGCAACCATTGGTGGTGTTCACCTAAGATTGTATACAGATGCTCACTGGGTGTGAGTACACCGGACAGGACTCGCCGAGAACTGACTGGATGGTATTATACCTAACGTCAGATAGCAGTTCTCAGGTGACATGTGTGCAGATAGTCCGTTGACTTAAGGTCATCATTTGTCTCGTGTGAGTTCCCACTGTGCTTTGATTGTTACCCTACCACGGCTCAAAGGAGTCGTGCAAACAGGTTTCAGTTGGGCACAGTCCCGAGCCACATGGAGGCAGTGAGCGACTGTTAGGGATTCGTCTCTCCCGGTATAGGGAGTTGATATCGCACTGTGGTCGTTTGGTCATTACCATAAGTCCCTGGCCAGGGCTGATTGAGAATTACTGATAGGTTGATCAGTAGATTCTCGGATGGTGATAAAGCCATACCGACACGACTTGTACGGTTATTAGGGGTCTGACGTCCACCACCTCCCTAAACCATACATGCGATACTCTTAAACGAACAGACCGGACTGCGCGGATATTGTCACAGACAGGCTCAGTAGGATTTCAGATGGGTTACCTCATCAGCTTTCTTATCGACAACTACCTGGGGACCGTTACGTACAGCTAGTGCCGCTTGCGGTCTGTGGTTAAACCCACTGCCAGCGTAGTAGTCGAGTCTTTAGAGTCCCACACAGAGATTTCCCAAACCCAGGCGAAAAGATATAGAGGTCGTATGGTTTTACGACAAAGGTTCGGACGCATACGTGTTTAAACGCACGTATGACATTCGGACAGTTTTTACTAGCAGGCTTTGGTTTAACCAGATTCTAGTATCAGGTTATTGGATTTATACAGTCTAAAGTTTTTCCGTGTTTTCATGGATGTGAGGGGCGTTCTCGTAATTTTCCGAGAAGCTTCTAGAAGGATGTGACATAAAGGGAGAGGTGGCATTTTCATTTAATGAATTAGTGACTCATTGTGAGTGATTCATCATATCATTAATGCATCATTAATTGCTTAATGACTCACATGATGAATCACCCACTTGATTTAATGAAACATGATGAATATTCTCTTTTTATTTATTTCTTTTAATTCATTATGTTTCATATATATCAAGTGAGAAGCTTTTTTTCATTATAATAATATCATTATCATCTTCTCACTCTCTCTCTTCAAGTTCTCTCTCCTTCACCAAGCCTAATCCTACCCCTCATGAGTTGAGAACAAGGATTAGGAAAGACTAATTACTCCATAACCTATCTCTACATCACCTTAGCTACTCTATTTAGCAACTAGAGAAACTAAGTAACCTCAAGTTTAGAGGTTATAGCTTGGATTAGGGTTCTCGGGTGGATCGTCTATCACGGGAGAAAGCCGAAGAGGACGTGGAGATCCAAAGAGGCCGTAGACAACATCAAGACGAAGGACTAGAACCATTTGGTATAATCTCTTCGCATAGTAGTTTAAAACTCTATAGCTTTTGTTAAAACTTGTATAGCAAACGATTCATACGGTTAATCGATGTTTCATCATAGAACTTGATTGTTATTCATATTTCCGCCTCCCCACATGTATTGGGGTGTTGAACATCGACTTACAGTGGTATCAGAGCCTAGCTAAACAAGATTTAACTTAATTGCAAATTTGTACGAATTTCGAACGGAAAAACGAAGCCGGAAAACCCTAAAAATATCAAGTTTCTGTCGAAATTTAAATGAAGTCCAAAAATTTTTCAGGCAAGTTCAGAAAGCTTGACAAGACACCAGAAGAACAGCCAAGAAATTTGGGCTCCTGAATCGGCAACGCGGCCGCGGAACCGCGGCGGATCGCACCGATCCGCCGCGCTTCCGCCGCCGAGTTGCCGAGTCAGGAACTCAAATTTCCTGTGCTGCTTCTCTGTGTAATTTGGGATTTTCTGGGATATTTAATATTTGCTCAGGTTTCAGTTTTACAGAGCAGTTTTTGGAGCAATATCAAAGATGTTTAATCGATCGAAATTGTACAGTATTTGCATATTGGATTATATCTGTGATTGTATAATGTGTTCGTAAACCTCCCCTAATTGCTAGTATGTCGGTTGGCAGGGTGTTGCACATTTCTGTAATGGATTTTAACTGTTTGTGTATATAAACTGTATTGGACTGTTGTGGTGATTAACCGGGTTTTGTGATGGGTTATTGTATTAATTCATTTGATGTAATTGTAACAAGTTGTAATATTATTTTGCGGGGCACATCCAGGTTGCGGTTGTAGCCACCGTTGTATTATTTCTTTTTACTGTTTTTGCTCCTAGGACAGATCCAAGGTGGGGTACACAAACTGCCGGACGGGTAGTTTGCCGTACCCGTAGGGATCTTGGGTGGGGTAACGGCTATTCATCACAACTGTGTAATCTGTCTTTTCTTGCAGGCTCAAAAGAAATACAGATTGCTTGCAAATCCAATATTGTTTATCTGTGTTCTGGAATGTATATCATTGCGTCAGACGAATGTAAAATATCTATATATATGATAGCTATTTAGACGTCACTTATGTTTTACACCCGCACTAGCCCAGCCCCCGCTCTGTCGTTAGTTAAGTAACCTAACGAGTGATGACGGGACCCCGTGGCGAATGTGGATGGCATAAGAGGACGTCATATTTTCGTTGTTATCTGTAATGATAGGTTAAAGATGGGACGCATTATCATTAATGCAAAGAAAATAAAACCTAAACTGAATCGTTGGAACAATTTCTAAAACCACTCGGTTTTCTTGAAAAAGCAAATTTTAAATGCGGAGCTTAAACCACTCCTTTTAATAAAAGCTATCTTAGTTCCTTCGATCAAATCAAGTTCATTACGTTAACGGTTTTTTTCCAAAAACCAGCCGTAACCCTCCGTCGTTTCAGATAGACAGCACATCGTATTCATGCTATGCTTGTTGGCCTACGTCAAGGCATAGTGTATGGTAGCAGTGTGTGTGCCTATTTGTTGCATAGATAGATGCATTAGTTTAATACAGACGTACACCTTGTTGGCCTACGTCAAGGGCTTGTACGATGTATTTAAATTGATCAGGACAACGACGGGTAGAACTTGACTTGCGTCTTATGACTTGTTGGCCTACGTCAAGGTCTATAAGAGCTTGGGGTAAAAATCACATCGGGAGTTTCAAACATAAAGGAAACTTGCAGATTTAGCTTACCTTCTGGAGTGTGGTGACTAGAGTGGCTTCCATCTAGGGCATCATACAATGATAGTTGGATCCCGATCCCACTGATGAGTAGGATTACTCTTGGGAATTTCTCTCACTTAACAATCAATGCTATAAACCAAGTAGGTGCCTAGAAAGGTGTTAGAGGGGCTACGCCTCCAGGGAAAAGAGGTTCTTTAATTAAGGAACTTCGCGAAAGCGTTGGAAAACCTCCCTCGAAGTACCAACACCAGCCTGGCTGAAAGGTTAAGCAAGTATTGTGACGTGTGATTAAATCCTGACTAGTTCTTCTTTTAGGTTTTGAAGAAGGATTTGAGGAAACAGTGGGAGCCATCCTGTTTAGATAAATTAATAAACCAATCTAAACTTGCAAGAGCATATGCTGAGTGTTTTCTTTTCTCTCTCTCTGGCAGCTACCATGACTGGACTAAAACTATTACTTGAAAAGAATATACTAACCGGGCAGAACTATAAAGACTGGCTAAGAAACGTCAATATTGCGCTGACTTATGACAAAGTTGCATATGTTACCACCGCTGTTCCTCCCTTTATCCCAGGACCAGATTCCTCAGTTGCGGACAAGGAAGTTCGTAAAACCTGGGATCTAGACTGTGAGCGAGCTATGTGTATCGTGCTGGCGTCCATGAATAATGAACTCCAGAAACAGCACGAGAGTATGGATATTGCATCCATATTCCTCCATTGCAAGGAATTGTATGGTGAACACTCCCGTATCGCGAGGTACGAAACCTCAAGGAAACTCTTCCAGATGAGGTTAGCTCCAGGATCGCCTGTTGGAGAGCACGTCCTTAAAATGATCACCCTCATTGAGGAACTCGCAAACCTGGGATGCGTGCTAGAAAATGATTTGTATATCGACCTGATTTTGCAGTCCCTTCCCCATACCTTCTCTCAGTTCGTGCTGAACTTCAACATGCACGAAATGGAAGCGGATCTTCCAAAGCTCCTCAATATGTTGAGGGTAGCAGAGACCTCCTTGAAAAAGGAGAAGACCCCCGTTCTGTATGTTGGCCAATCATCTTCTTCTAAAACTAAAGCTAAAACTAAAGGGAAGAAGAAGATGAAAGCCACCAAACCGAAGGGTGGGGTCAAGAAGGTGCAGGGAACGAACAAGGCAGGAAGGGTGAAGACAGAAAAGAACGAGTGCTTCTATTGTCACAAGCAGGGGCACTGGAAGAAGGATTGTCAGGCCTTCAAAGCCAAGGACATGAAGCAAGCAGTTGCTTCTACTTCAGGTGTGTTCGTAATCGAAAATTGTCTTTCAGTAAACTCTACTTCATGGGTACTTGATACCGGTTCTGGTTCTCACATCTGTAATTCTTTGCAGGATCTGAGAAATAGTAGAGTACTGGGGGCAGGTGATATGACTCTCCGGATGGGCAATGGAATGCATGTAGATGCAGTTGCAATAGGGGAATATCACCTAGGGTTGAATAGTGGAAACATTTTGGTATTGTATAACTGTTTTTGTATTCCCAGTATGTTGTGTAATATTATATCAGTATCTTTATTGTCTAATAAAGGATATAATTTTGTGCTTGAAAGAAATGTCATGAACATTCTCCTAAATCAAGAACTGATTGGGTTTGGCACACTAGAAAACGGCATATACATACTTAATCAACCACAAATTTTCAATATTCAAAACACGCGTAAAAGAAAGGCTCCAGATTCGAATCAAGCCTTCCTATGGCATTGTAGACTTGGTCATATAAATGAAACAAGGTTGACTAAGTTACATAAAGATGGATATCTAGATCCGTTTGAATATTCATCATATGCAACTTGTCAATCATGTATCAAAGGAAAAATGACCAAATCTCCGTTCACCGGACACGGAGAAAGAGCCACCGAACTCTTGGGACTAGTACACAGTGATGTATGTGGTCCGATGTCTATACATGCACGAAGTGGTCACTCCTACTTCATCACTTTTACTGATGACTTCTCTAGGTATGGACATGTGTTCTTAATAAAACACAAATCCGAGGCTTTTGAGAAGTTTAAGGAGTATAAAAATGAAGTAGAGAAACAAACTGGTAAAAGCATCAAGACACTTCGATCTGATCGAGGTGGAGAATACTTAAGTACCAGTTTCCTTGAATACTTGAAAGCAAATGGAATACTCTCTCAGCTTACTCCACCTTATACACCTCAGCATAATGGTGTATCAGAAAGAAGGAATCGCACGCTATTAGATATGGTGCGATCAATGATGAGTAGTGCTGAGTTGCCACTTTCCTTCTGGGGATTTGCTCTAGAATCAGCCGCATATCTATTAAATAGAGTTCCAACTAAGTCTGTACCTACCACTCCATATGAAATGTGGTGTGGGAAGAGACCATATCTCAAGTATATCAAGATATGGGGGTGTCCGGTATATGTTAAAAAGCATAATCCGGACAAGCTCGAGGCACGATCGGTTTTGTGCAAGTTTGTAGGATACCCCAAGCATTCAAGGGGGTACATGGTCTACCACACTGAAGAACAAAAGGTGTTTGTCGCTCGTCACATTGTCTTCTTAGAAAGCGAATTTCTTGCAAAAGAAATTAGTGGGAGCGCGGTAGAACTGGAAGAAATTCCAGAACCTCAAACTGCAACCGAGGACTTAGAAGAATCTCAGATTTCAATAGAACATGACGAACCAACGCCACTCCGCAGATCTAGTAGGCTTTCTCATCCTCCTGAAAGATACTATGGTTTTCTTCTTGATGGGGATCGAGAGGATTGCATCATCAATGATGATGAGCCTACTAGTTTTCAGCAGGCTATCACAAGTAGTGACTCAGTAAAGTGGCTGGATGCAATGAGATCCGAAATGGAATCCATGTATACCAATAAAGTATGGACTTTAGAAGTTGCTCCTCCTGGGGTAAAACCAGTTGGGTGCAAATGGATCTTCAAAAAGAAGATTGGTACATTTGGACAAGTGGAAACGTACAAAGCTAGACTAGTAGCAAAAGGTTTTCGTCAAAGACCAGGATTGGACTATGATGAAACTTTTTCGCCAGTAGCTATGCTTAAATCCATTCGGATCATGCTTGCCATTGCTGCCTTCCATGACTATGAAATCTGGCAAATGGATGTAAAAACAGCTTTTCTAAATGGACATCTAGAAGAGAGTGTTTACATGGATCAACCAGAAGGTTTCTTAGACAGTGGGAGCAGCGGAAGAGTGTGCAAATTGCTTAAATCCATTTATGGGTTAAAGCAAGCATCGTGAAGTTGGAACATCTGTTTTGATGAAACAGTCAAGGAATTTGACTTTATCAAAAATATAGATGAACCATGTGCTTATAGGAAGATTGTAGAAGGAGCAGTAGTCTTCCTCGTTTTATACGTCGACGACATACTACTGATAGGGAATGATATCCCTATACTACAATCAGTAAAGCTCTTCTTGTCACAGAAATTCTCTATGAAAGACTTGGGAAATGCATCATACATTCTGGGCATTAAGATCCATCGAGATAGATCTAATAGAATATTGGGACTTTCACAGTCCAGGTATATAGACACTATACTAAAGAGATTTAGTATGGAAGATTCCAAGCGCGGCAATATGCCCGCTTGTCACGGAATCACCCTCTCCAAAGAAATGTCTCCAAAGACTGATGAAGAGAGGGCTCGTATGGGCATTATACCCTACGCTTCGGCGGTAGGATCAATAATGTATGCGATGTTATGTACCAGACCAGATGTAGCTTACGCACTTAGTGTGGTAAGCAGGTATCAATCGGACCCAGGTGAGAAACATTGGATAGCGGTGAAGAACATTCTCAAGTACCTGAGAAGGACTAAGGAGATGTTCTTGATTTACGGCAATAAGGACCTCCAGGTAGAGGCTTTTACCGACTCCGGCTTCCAAAGTGACAAGGATGATTCTAAATCTATTTCGGGTTTTGTGTTTACCCTCAATGGAGGGGCGGTAAGTTGGAAGAGTTCCAAACAAGAAACCGTCGCAGACTAAACTATGGAGGCTGAGTATATAGCTGCTAGTGAAGCCGCAAAAGAGGCTGTCTGGATAAGGAAGTTCATTTCTGAACTTCAGGTGGTTCCGTCCATTGCCAATCCAATACCTTTGTATTGCGATAACAATGGCGCTGTAGCTTTAGCGAAGGAACCAAGGTCCCATCAGAAATCCAGACATATCTTAAGGCGGTTTCACCTGATCAGGGAGATCGTGGATCGTCGGGAAATCGAGATACGGAGAGTAGACACAAAAAACAACACGTCAGATCCATTCACCAAGGCCATTCCTCAAGTACAGTTCGAGAGGCTTTTTGAGATGTTGGGCATGCGGTATGTAAGCAACTGGATCTGGTAGAGACAGTGGGTACTCATTGCGCCAATTATAGGCCTTAGTGCAAGTGGGAGATTGTTGGATATATATTCCCTAGAGGCCTACATTGTATAGGATGCTTGGGATATGTATGTACATGACAGTCTTGCTTGATATGATAGTACGCTATTTGGTTTGACTTTGTCTTAACGTATAATATATTTTACTTAGTATTTATATATATATGTTGATAAAGCCCATAGGGTGTTTGTCTGACTACCGGCGTTGTGATGGCAGTCATACTAGTGGGAGCTGGATAGTCAATAGGCACACCCTTAGATGTCCCTGGTCGCAGGAGAATCGAGATTGGGCATCGATACTTCGGAGTAGACTAGTGTATACATATCTAGACCCTGACGAGGGGCAATGGATTGGTCCCGCAACCATTGGTGGTGTTCACCTAAGATTGTATACAGATGCTCACTGGGTGTGAGTACACCGGACAGGACTCGCCGAGAACTGACTGGATGGTATTATACCTAACGTCAGATAGCAGTTCTCAGGTGACATGTGTGCAGATAGTCCGTTGACTTAAGGTCATCATTTGTCTCGTGTGAGTTCCCACTGTGCTTTGATTGTTACCCTACCACGGCTCAAAGGAGTCGTGCAAACAGGTTTCAGTTGGGCACAGTCCCGAGCCACATGGAGGCAGTGAGCGACTGTTAGGGATTCGTCTCTCCCGGTATAGGGAGTTGATATCGCACTGTGGTCATTTGGTCATTACCATAAGTCCCTGGCCAGGGCTGATTGAGAATTACTGATAGGTTGATCAGTAGATTCTCGGATGGTGATAAAGCCATACCGACACGACTTGTACGGTTATTAGGGGTCTGACGTCCACCACCTCCCTAGACCATACATGCGATACTCTTAGACGAACAGACCGGACTGCGCGGATATTGTCACAGACAGGCTCAGTAGGATTTCAGATGGGTTACCTCATCAGCTTTCTTATCGACAACTACCTGGGGACCGTTACGTACAGCTAGTGCCGCTTGCAGTCTGTGGTTAAACCCACTGCCAGCGTAGTAGTCGAGTCTTTAGAGTCCCACACAGAGATTTCCCAAACCCAGGCGAAAAGATATAGAGGTCGTATGGTTTTACGACAAAGGTTCGGACGCATACGTGTTTAAACGCACGTATGACATTCGGACAGTTTTTACTAGCAGGCTTTGGTTTAAGCCAGATTCTAGTATCAGGTTATTGGATTTATACAGTCTAAAGTTTTTCCGTGTTTTCACGGATGTGAGGGGCGTTCTCGTAATTTTCCGAGAAGCTTCTAGAAGGATGTGACATAAAGGGAGAGGTGGCATTTTCATTTAATGAATTAGTGACTCATTGTGAGTGATTCATCATATCATTAATGCATCATTAATTGCTTAATGACTCACATGATGAATCACCCACTTGATTTAATGAAACATGATGAATATTCTCTTTTTATTTATTTCTTTTAATTCATTATGTTTCATATATATCAAGTGAGAAGCTTTTTTTCATTATAATAATATCATTATCATCTTCTCACTCTCTCTCTTCAAGTTCTCTCTCCTTCACCAAGCCTAATCCTACCCCTCATGAGTTGAGAACAAGGATTAGGAAAGACTAATTACTCCATAACCTATCTCTACATCACCTTAGCTACTCTATTTAGCAACTAGAGAAACTAAGTAACCTCAAGTTTAGAGGTTATAGCTTGGATTAGGGTTCTCGGGTGGATCGTCTATCACGGGAGAAAGCCGAAGAGGACGTGGAGATCCAAAGAGGCCGTAGACAACATCAAGACGAAGGACTAGAACCGTTTGGTATAATCTCTTCGCATAGTAGTTTAAAACTCTATAGCTTTTGTTAAAACTTGTATAGCAAACGATTCATACGGTTAATCGATGTTTGATCATAGAACTTGATTGTTATTCATATTTCCGCCTCCACACATGTATTGGGGTGTTGAACATCGACTTACATTGCCTAAAGGCGAAAAGCTTTCTGTGTGGGACTCTAAAGACTCGACACTACGCTGGCAGTGGGTTTAACCACAGACCGCAAGCGGCACTAGCTGTGCGTAACGGTCCCCAGGTAGTGCCGACAAGAAGACCGACGAGGCGAAACCCATCTGAACTCCTACTGAGCCTGAGTGTGACATTCTCCGTACAGTCCGGTCTGTTCGTCTGATACATCGCATGGCGGGCCTAGGGGGCGGTAAACATCAGTCCCCCAATAGCGGTACAAGTCGTGCCGGAGCGAAGCCCCAAACACCCTGAGATAACACTGGAAGCCTACCAGTATATCTCGATTGCCCTGGCCAGGGACTACTCGTGTAATGGCTCTCCTAGACACAGCGCGATGTCAACCCCCAATACCGGGAGAGACGAATCCTGTCTAACCGTCACTGCTTCCAAGTGCTTCGGGACTGCACCCAACCACTACCTGTTTGCACGACTCCTTTGAGCCGTGGTAGGGTAGTGATCAAAGTACAGTGGGAACACACTCGAGGCGAAGTGACAGTGTCAAGTCAGCGGACTAAGCTGTACTCATGTCACCTGGGAACTGATAACTGACGATAGGCATAATACCAACTAGTCAGTTCCCGACGAGTCCTGTCCAGTGTACCCGTAACCTAACGAGCACCCGCATACTATCTCAAGTACGACGTACTGACGGCTGTGGGACAGACCGTCTCCCACACTGGGATGAGAAGCGCATGCGCTGGTCTACTCCGGAGTATCGATGCCCTGTCTCGATAGTCCTGCGACCAGGGACCTGCATAAGGATGTGCTTATAGATTACCCAGCCCCACTAGTGTGACGGCCATCACATCGCTGGTAATCAAGCAAAGATCCTAAGGGCTCCACTAATGTGTATAGGCGATATACAAAAATAAACACATGTACACATTGAAGTAGAAACAAACCAAGTAGCATACTACTATTTTGAGCAAGATTGTATATACAAAGTGAATATCCCAAGCTTCCATTAAGTAATATACAAACTAGTATGATACAGTAATGGCCTCTAGAGCATATACACTAACAATCTCCCACTTGCACTAAGGCCATGTACTGGCGTATCGAAGACCTATCATCTCGATCAGCCGCTCGAACTGAGTCTGGGGCAGGGCCTTGGTGAATGGATCTGCAGTGTTATCTTCTGAAGCGACTCTCCGAACCTCGATCTCCTGGCGATCTACGATCTCCCTGATCAGGTGATACCGCCTTAAGATGTGCCTGGATCTCTGATGGGACCTGGGTTCCTTCGCTAAAGCTATAGCCCCGTTGTTGTCGCAATACAGAGGTATTGGATCAACAATGGACGGAACCACCTGAAGTTCTTTCAAGAACTTCCTCATCCAGACAGCTTCTTTTGCGGCATCAGATGCAGCGATGTATTCCGCTTCCATCGTCGAGTCTGCAACGGTTTCCTGTTTGGAACTCTTCCAACACACCGCCCCTCCATTGAGGGTAAAGACAAAACCCGACATGGACTTGGAATCATCCTTGTCACTCTGGAAGCTGGAGTCAGCAAAGGCCTCGATCTGGAGGTCTTTTCCGCCAAACACCAAGAACATCTCCTTAGTCCTTCTCAGGTACTTGAGAATGTTCTTTACCGCTATCCAGTGTTTCTCCCTAGGGTTTGACTGATACCAGCTTACCACACTCAGTGCATAAGCTACATCCGGTCTGGTACACAACATCGCATACATTATAGAGCCTACCGCAGAAGCGTAGGGTATAATAGACATGCGATCCCTCTCCAAATCAGTCTTGGGAGACATCTCTTTAGAGAGGGTGATCCCATGACAAGCCGGTAGGTTACCGCGCTTAGAATCTTCCATACTGAATCTTTTCAGTATGGTGTCGATGTACCTGGACTGTGAAAGTCCTAATATCCTCTTGGATCTGTCACGGTAGATCCGGATACCCAGAATGTATGAGGCATCACTCAGGTCTTTCATGGAGAACCTGTGCGACAAGAACCCCTTGACAGATTGTAGCATAGGAATGTCATTTCCTATTAAGAGAATGTCATCCACGTATAAAACGAGGAATACTACAGTTCTCGCTACAAATCTACTATAGATGCATGGTTCATCTGGATTTTTGATAAAGCCAAATTCTTTGACCGTCTCAACAAAGCAGATGTTCCAGCTCCGCGATGCCTGCTTTAGTCCATAGATGGACTTAAGCAACTTGCACACCTTTCCGCTGCTCCCACTCTGAATGAAACCCTCTGGCTGGTCCATATAGACACACTCCTCTAAATTTCCATTTAGAAAAGCTGTCTTTACGTCCATTTGCCAGATCTCATAATCGTGGAAGACAGCAATGGCAAGAAGGATCCGAATGGATTTCAGCATGGCTACTGGAGAAAAGGTTTCGTCATAGTCCAAGCCAGGTCTTTGACGAAAACCCTTTGCTACCAGCCTAGCTTTATAGGTCTCAACCTGTCCATCTACACCAATCTTCCTTTTGAAGATCCACTTGCATCCTACGGGTTTTACCCCGTCTGGAGCAATGTCCAATGTCCATACCTTGTTGGTGTACATGGACTCCATTTCGGTCCGCATTGCATCCAGCCATTTCACTGAGTCAACGCTCTGAACGGCCTGCTGGAAGCTAGTAGGCTCATCATAATCTATGATGCAATCCTCTCTATCCCCGTCTATGAGAAAACCGTAGTATCTCTCGGGCGGATGAGACTGCCTACTACTCCTGCGGAGCGGCGTAGGAATGTCCTGTTCTGTTGAACCCTCTGGTTCCACTAAGCTTTCAGTAACAGTCTGTGGTTCTGGAACTTCTTCCAGTTCTATTGTGCTCCCACTTATCTGGGTTTCCAAAAACTCAGTTTCCAAGAAGCGGGCATGCTGAGAAACAAAAACCTTTTGTTCCTCAGCGGAATAGAAAAGATACCCCCTGGAGTTCCTTGGATATCCCACAAACTTACACTGTACTGAACGTGCCTCAAGCTTGTCCGCATGCTGCTTTTTTACAAAAGCTGGACATCCCCATACCTTAAGATACTTAAGACAGGGTTTCTTTCCAGTCCACATCTCATATGGGGTGGTAGGCACAGTCTTGGTGGGAGCCTTGTTCAAGAGATACGCAGCTGCTTCTAGTGCATATCCCCAGAATGATCGCGGTAACTCAGCGTTACTCATCATGGACCGAACCATATCCAATAGGGTTCGGTTCCGTCTCTCCGATACACCGTTATGTTGCGGGGTGTATGGAGGAGTAAGCTGAGAGAGAATTCCGTTCTCTTTTAAATAGTCCAGGAACTCGGCACTTAAGTATTCTCCACCTCGATCCGATCTTAGAATCTTAATACTTTTGCCGGTCTGTTTTTCTACTTCATTCTTATACTCCTGGAATTTTCCAAAGGCTTCGGACTTATGTTTCATTAAGAAGACATAACCGTACCTTGAGAAGTCATCCGTAAAAGTAATGAAGTAAGAATAACCGCTTCGCGCATGTGTAGACATTGGACCGCACACGTCACTGTGTACGAGTCCCAAGAGCTCGCTCGCTCTTACTCCACGTCCAGTAAACGGAGTCTTTGTCATCTTTCCTTTGAGACAGGATTGACAAGTGGCATACGATTGATATTCGAACACATTCAAATATCCTTCTGTATGTAACTTAGTCAACCTTCTCTCATTGATGTGACCCAGTCTACAATGCCACAAGAAAGTCTGATTTATTTCTGGAGACTTTCTTTTGTGTGTATTCTGGACATTGAAAATCTGTGGTTGGTTCAATACGTATATACCATTACTCAATGTACCTGACCCAATCAAAACTTGATTAAGGTGAATGTTTACAACATTACTTACAAACGCAAATTCATAACCTTCTTTAGAAACTAAAGATACAGAAATGATATTACAAGTTGCGTTGGGTACAAAAAAGCAATTACGCAAAACCAAAACATGTCCATCTGACATTCCCAGGTGATAGTCCCCCACGGCTTTAGCATCCATGCTAGCTCCGTTCGCAACTCTGAGGGTCATGTCACCTGCCTTCAAAACCCTACGGTTTCTCAACGCCTGCAAAGAATTACAGATATGAGATCCTGATCCGGTATCCAATACCCAGGAAGTAGAGTTTATTGAAAGACAGTTTTCAATAACATACACACCTGAAGCTGAAGCTGCAACCTGCTTCAATTCCTGTGTTCTGGCCTTCCAGGCCCTGCAATCATTCTTCCAGTGACCTTTCTTATGACAATAGAAGCATTCTTCCTTATCCACAAGCTTCCCCGCTTTCTTTGTTGCTTTAGCTTTTCCCTTCGTATCCACTTTACTAACACCGCCCCTTGGTTTGGCGGGGGCTTTCTTCTTCTTTCCCTTGGCTTTCGCCTTGGACCTAGAAGAAGATGATCCTCCTACAAACAAAGTGGATGTTTCCCTACCTTTCTGTAGGGTGCCCTCTGCGCTCCTCAGCATGTTGAGGAGCGCAGAAAGTTCAACCTCTTTTTCTTGTAAGTTGAAGTTCAGTATAAACTGGGCGTAAGTGGAAGGAAGGGACTGGAGAACTATATCCGTATATAGTTCACTCTCCAATGTGATCCCTAGGTCCGCGAGCTCCTCAATGTAGCCGATCATCTTTAGCACGTGCTCGGCTACTGATGATCCGACGGCCATTCTTGTCGAAAATAACTTTTTCGACGCTTCGTATCTTATGATACGAGATTGCTCTCCATACAGTTCTTTTGTATGAAGCAATATGGATTCCAAGTCCATATTCTCGTGCCTCCTCTGATGTTCATTGTCCATAGAGGCAAGTACGAGGCATTTGGCCTTCGCGCTATCAATCTCCCAAGTCTTACGGATTTCCTTATCCGCGACGCTGGAAGTGGGACCAGGGACAGGGGGAGCTTTGGTGGTAAGAAGATACCCCAGCTTGTCGTAAGTGATTGCTATCTTGACATTCCTGAGCAAATCTTTGTAGTTTGGCCCTGTCAGTTTGTTTTTATCTAGGAGTAACTTAAGTCCAGTCATGTCGATTTGGTCGCTGCAATTAGGAGAGAGAAGAAGAAACACTCAGCATGATGCTCTTGCAAGTTTAGAGTGGTTTTTAGTTTGTCTAAACAGGATGGCTCCCACTGTTTCTCGAATCCCTCCTCAAACCATAAAGGAAGAATTAGTCGGGATCAATCCCACCGCACAATACTTGCTTAACCGTTCAGCCAGGCGGTGTCGGTACTTCGAGGGAGGTTTTCCAACGCTTTCGCGAAGTTCCTTAATTAAAGAACCTCTTTTCCCTGGGGGCATAGCCCCGCTAACACCTTTCTAGGCACCTACTAGGTTTATAGCATTGATCGATTAGTGAGAAATTTCCCGAGGAGTAGCATATACTCACAGTAGGATCGGGATCCAAATATCATCGCGTGACGAAACTGAAGGAATCCTACCAGAATCATCACACTCCAAATGGTATGCAAATCTAGCAAGTTTCAGTGCTTATGAAACTCCCGATATGGATTTTTGCCCCATGCTCTTATGACCTTGACGAAGGTCAACAAATCATAAGTCACATGTCAAGTTCTGCCCGTCATTATCCAGGTTAATTTGAATCCATCCGTATATACCCTTGACGAAGGTCAACAAGGTAATGCGAATGTCCCAAACCAACGCATCTATCTATGCTACATATGAATACCCAACAGCTACCAATCACTATGCCTTGACGAAGGTCAACAAACACAGCTTGAATACTATTGAATATTCATACGAAACGACGGAGGGCTACGAATGGTTTTGGCAAAACCGTGAACGTAGTGAACTTGATTTGGTCGATGGAACGAGATAGCTTTTAAAAGGAGTGGCTCAAGCTCCGCATTTAAAAGTTGGTTTTGAAAAGAACCGAGTGGTTTTTCGAAAGTGTTCCAACGACTTTAACTTGGTTTATTATCTTGCATTAGTTCTTTTAATGCGTGATATTCTTGCATTAGTTCTTTTAATGCGTCCCATCATTTAATCCTACCATTTCAGAAAATAACCAAAATATGACGTACGCTTATGCCATTCGCATTCGCCACGGGGCCCCGTCATTACCCGTTAGGTTACTTAACTAACGACAGAGCGGGGGCTGGGCTAGCGCGGCTGTAAAACATAAGTAACGCCTAAATAATATCATATATAGATATACTGCAATGATAAACATTTCAGATCACAGATGAATACATTGGATATACTAGGAATCTGTAATTCGTACGAGCCTGTAACGAAAGACAGATTACACGGTCGCGGTGAATAGCCAAATACCCCACCCAAGACCCCTATGGGTGCGGCAAACTACCCGCCAAGTACCCGAAGCGTAGTAACCTCCCTCATCTCCATGAGTAGGCCACTCGACACTTCGGCATACCCGGTAGTTTGTGCACCCCCTCCATGGGTCTATCCTAGGAGCAAAAACAGTAAAAAGAAATTATACAATGACTGCTACAACCCCGACCCGGTTGTGCGGCCATACAAATAATTATTACATCAATTTACAAATTTACATGAATTGAAAGAAAAGAAAAACTCTCGTCTCACAACCCCCGGCTATTCACCCGCGACAATCCAACATATTCATATACACATTCCAGCAACATTACAGATCACAGATTTGTATAACCCCCACTAATCGACATATAGCGATTAGTAGACGTTCAATACAAATATCACATTACAGAAAAACCCGTTAGCTTAAGTCTTTTAGAAGTTCGATCAAAAATACGGATTTTCGGGACCCCAAAATAAAATTTTCGTTCCGGAAAATCTGGGTTGAAAATATATATACCAAAAATCCCAAAATACCCCTAGAAGCACACTGTAGCAAATAAACACCAGAGAGGGGACAAGGAGGCCGCGGAACCGCGGCAATAGCAAGCTATTGCCGCGTTTCCGCGGTCGTTTAGAGGAATCACTTTGTGATTTTTCTACAGTAGCAATAAAAAACCCTGAGTCGATTTTAGGTGTTAAAATAATCAACTTTTGAACAGTAAAAAAATCGACAGAAACTCGAATTTTTGGGGTTCGTTTTCGGGACTTTTTCTTTGATCGATCTTCTAGTTACTTGCTAACATGTTGGATAGAGTTTAACTAGGCTCTGATACCACTGTAAGTCCATGCTACCTCTCCCGGTACTTTCGGGAATGCGGAATTTGGTAAAAAACGATTTTTACGGAGGTGGTAACATGGACCTAAAACCCGGATCTTGGTTAAACATCTATCTAACAACCTAACTATGAGTTTCTAGCTACTCGGTTAGGGGGTTATACCTTGCTTGTCTTGAACTCCTTCGTCTTCAAGCTCCGATGGTGGTCCGGACCGGCTTCTTCTCGTCGTCTCCTTACGCCGAAGAAAGATCCACCTGAAAGCTCCAACCTTTAGCTCCTTCTTCGTTCTTTGAAGAAACTAGTTCACTTGGTTTGCTAAACCTAGTGAACTAGAATGAGTAGAGATGAATTAGAATGGGATTTTATCAATGGTTCTTGATTCTCAACTCATGAGAGATATGAACCATAGAGTCAAGAGAGGGAGCAAGAGGATGAGAGTGAAAGCAAGAGCAAGAGAGCTCAAGAACAAGAGAGAGAATGTGCAAGAAAGAATAAGGCTCTCTTTTGTCTTTCACCCTCTCATAATCCAAAGCAATGATAACTCATCATACTAAAAAAAGTCTTATGTGATGGTTGAAGCAACCATAACCATATCATTTCATGCACTCATTTTGCACAAATGAGCAGGCAAACAAAAGTCTTTGCCATGAAATGATGGCTATGGTTATCATGATGGTCAACTAGTCAAGCCTAGTCAACCGGTCAACAAAGTCAACAAGTCAACAAAGTCAACAAGTCAACAAAAGTCAACAAGTCAACAAAGTCAACAACCATATCACCATAATACTTAATTAATATAATAGTTAATCACATATCATATTCTCATTAGGGTTGAGCAAAAAGTCAAATAGTCAACGGTCAACTGTCAACAACCCTAATGAGAATCCGCTGCCTCTGTCTCCCTGTGAACTGTGCATACACACCCGCATCCGCGTTCCGAGGAACACGAATGCAAACTGGATAAATCCAATCCCATAAGGTACACTAGGATCTGGCTTAGACCAAAGCCCGCTAGTGTAAACTGTCCGGACACTGTACGTGCACAAGTGCACGGATGTGACCGAACCCTGTCGCAAAACCATACGACCTGTCGCAATACCATGCGACCTCTACTCTTTTGCCTAAAGGCGAAAAGCTTTCTGTGTGGGACTCTAAAGACTCGACACTACGCTGGCAGTGGGTTTAACTACAGACCGCAAGCGGCACTAGCTGTGCGTAACGGTCCCCAGGTAGTGCCGACAAGAAGACCGACGAGGCGAAACCCATCTGAACTCCTACTGAGCCTGAGTGTGACATTCTCCGTACAGTCCGGTCTGTTCGTCTGATACATCGCATGGCGGGCCTAGGGGGCGGTAAACGTCAGTCCCCCAATAGCGGTACAAGTCGTGCCGGAGCGAAGCCTAAAACACCCTGAGATAACACTGGAAGCCTACCAGTATATCTCGATTGCCCTGGCCAGGGACTACTCGTGTAATGGCTCTCCTAGACACAGCGCGATGTCAACCCCCAATACCGGGAGAGACGAATCCTGTCTAACCGTCACTGCTTCCAAGTGCTTCGGGAATGCACCCAACCACTACCTGTTTGCACGACTCCTTTGAGCCGTGGTAGGGTAGTGATCAAAGTACAGTGGGAACACACTCGAGGCGAAGTGACAGTGTCAAGTCAGCGGACTAAGCTGTACTCATGTCACCTGGGAACTGATAACTGACGATAGGCATAATACCAACTAGTCAGTTCCCGACGAGTCCTGTCCAGTGTACCCGTAACCTAACGAGCACCCGCATACTATCTCAAGTACGACGTACTGACGGCTGTGGGACAGACCGTCTCCCACACTGGGATAAGAAGCGCATGCGCTGGTCTACTCCGGAGTATCGATGCCCTGTCTCGATAGTCCTGCGACCAGGGACCTGCATAAGGATGTGCTTATAGATTACCCAGCCCCACTAGTGTGACGGCCATCACATCGCTTGTAATCAAGCAAAGATCCTAAGGGCTCCACTAATGTGTATAGGCGATATACAAAAATAAACACATGTACACATTGAAGTAGAAACAAACCAAGTAGCATACTACTATTTTGAGCAAGATTGAATATACAAGGTGAATATCTCAAGCTTCCATTAAGTAATATACAAACTAGTATGATACAGTAATGGCCTCTAGGGCATATACACTAACACCATGAGCTACGCATAGCACGGAGATTTGGGAAAGATTTTGCATGTGTTTTATTCAGTTTTTAAAATGGTTTTACAAAAATGCGTGCTATATACGTATTATGATTTGACTATAGTGCATTTGGATTGCAACAGTGGAATTCAATATTCGTATTTCCTTTATAAATCCGATGATTGCGTGACGCTTGACGGAATTTGATTTTGAGTTTCGTACTCTTTTTCAGGCGCACATGATGCGATGTGGTATTTCTGTATCTTCCGTGTTTTCGGAGGCCCGTTGATTTGAACTGATTATTAAAATGTTTGAGTATTTGGGGATTTAAATTTAAATTCGGGGACCGAATTTATGTAAGGGGGAAGACTGTAACATTTCAGAAATATAAAATATTATTTTTGGAAATTTAATATTAAAATAATATATTTCACAAAAACTATTCGATTTGCGAATAGGGATTTTTTGTAAAATGGTATAAGTATATACCAATATTTGGAAATTTATCGGAGATTAAAATGATTCATTTATTTTAATGATATTTATCGGACTTTTTGGCCAAATCAGTATTTTTACATTTTTCCGTGACTAGTACACCATGTCATATGCATGTTGGGTTTGTGTTTGTGAGTTTGTGTGTGTGATTTGTGAGTTTGTGGGATATAGAAAAGAAAAAGAAAAGGAAAAGAGAGAAAGAGTTGAGTGTGAATAGAATAAAATTAGATGCCATGATTAAAAATGAGAAAGAAACAAAAGTAGATATTTTGAGAGAGAGTGAGGGTAAGAGAGAGTGAGCATAAGAGAGGGAGAGAGGCTTGGCTGCCCCATTCTTCAATTCCCATTGTTTTCTTCATGTTTTCTTCATCTCCTTCATTCCCTCACTACCTCCATGCCTCATCTCCAAATACTTTCCAAAACCCTATGCCACCTTTATTAAAAATATGCACACCACTATTCTAAACCCTTTGAACCATTCAAGTTTGGATTTTGAAAACTTTGGGCAACTCAAGAATTTTCTTTAGTTGCAAATGAGGTAATCCATACACTTTAAATTAGTGTTTATGTTAAATATCCTAATTTAGTTTAGAATTTGATATAAATAGGATATGTGATCTTAGAAAATTTTAAGTTGCTGTTAAGTGGTTAATTGAGGTGTAGTGAGTGTTTACAAGACCTTAGATATTTGTTTCATGGCCTTGAAATGAGTTTAGAACCCGATACACGAAGTTATAAGTGTTCTGTGTCGGTTTTGTAAACCTAAAGGCCTACAGGGTATCTGGGGTATTTCTAAGAAAATCAAACAAGTCCATTAACCTAGGTAGACCACTAGAAGACCACCACAAAAACATGAACCCGTTTCTCCCCACTAGAACCGGCGAGGCCGGATATTTGCATGTTCTCACCGGACCCCCAAATCCCTATGGTGATGTGGTTTTGCCTGTAGCTCACTAACCCTATAACCTACCCTGTACTTTCTTGTTTAGTTCCTATTTACCTAAGCCAAAATCTGGGAAGTACTTGAGAGTGTTTTGGCTATGTTTTCTGATATGTGAATTCTTGGTTTTTATATTTGGATTGCGTGGTTTTTATATTTGGGTTTGATTCCGTCGTTGGACGTTTGTACGTCAACGGATGAGGGTTGTTTGGTTGTTTTTGCATGTGTAAGCTATTAGTTCTAACCTATAAGCAATACGTGTGCCGTATCGGTTTTCGGATATTGGTTTTAATAGAATTGCAATTATGTATTGATTGTAGGTACTTTGCGTGGACTTCCGAGACGACGAAGCACATCGACTTCAGCTAAACGAGGAGTTTAGCAAGTGAGTAGATTTATATCTACGGGGGAAGTCGGGTGGATGGCGTATAGCACCCCCGCAACCATTGATATGGATGATTATTTTATAATTATATTTTGATAAAGGATATGCTACGAACTTAAGATAACATGATTATAGGATTTAGTAAAGAGATTATAGGATATAAGTTGACGCTATTGAGTATGAATTGAAAGAGGACAGGTTTGAGTTGTTAATGTTATGATATGTCGTACGAGACTTTAGATCTGTACCCTCATTATTGTATAGGTCGATAGATTCCCTATTCTGTTTAATGACCCCGTACGATGGATTACCGTACGTAATGAGATGTACTGGATGATTGATCCGCGCTAGTGATTTGAGGATGATGATCGATGATTATTGTCATATCGGATGTTATGAGGAAGTATCGCCGATATAAAGATTTCCACCTGTACTATACCTATTTTCAAAACGACGATATGTATCATTTAAAAGTGACTGTAAGATTCTTGTGTAGCTAGATACACCTATTTATTGTTCATGTTGTGTAGGATATTACCCCTCGTGATGTACATACGACGTGCCAGTATTTAATGCTATATGATATCATTTGCTAGTACACCGCACCATTACCGTTGATGCGCATGTTACACATACATAGATTTGCCGGCTCACACACAATCTTCATCTGTAATTGCCATATCACTTACACAGTAGAATTGCCTTGTCACTTATACAGTAGAATTGTCGTGCCAATTATACAGGAGAACATCCCTATTATGATATTAATCTTAAAAATAAAAGTTCATTCATTGTTCAGTACTATCACTTGACATGCTTGCATGACATACTCGATATGCTCATATTACTACTCTATGTTGCATACATCGTTCTTTATGGTTATATGCTTGCATGATATACCGATATGCTCATATTACTACTCTATGTTGCATACATCGTTCTTTATGGTTATTTGCTTGAGATGTTGCTTTCATGAGATCTCTAGATTTGAGAACCGTGGTATATTTCAAAGGAAATGGCATATTGTTTTAAAAACCCGGTTTCTCTTGATATGATATTTCGAGACGTCCACCATGAGTTTTCTCAGTTCTGAGCTTGTTTTCGAGACCCGATTCGAGGAGTTGGCAGATGCAGTTTGCGGGTACATGGTGGACCCGGTATGGTACCCCGGGGCAAGAAATGATTTTTATGGTGTAGACGATGAGCCTGGAAGAGGGAACACTACCTACCGGTGATTTTATAGAGCTCGGCGGATATCCGGAGGATACCGTTTTGGAGTTATGATATAAGATGGATATGAGGACCGATCTGAGGATGCGGCGCCTGACATATGAGGGTTTACGTGTCGATACTGGACACGGGTTTCATGATGTTTTGAGTGTCGGTGTTGGACACTCAGGTTCTATGATTTTGATGTGTCGTTGATGGACACACGTGGTTTATATCCTCATTATATATAGGCTTATATTTTCATGATGTTCGAGTGTCAGTGTTGGACACTCAGGTTTCATGATATTGTTTATGTCATTGATGGACATGTGGATGATATCCATAGGCATATAGGCATATGATGTCGGATGTTTATTTATATATATCATTACATTGATCGATTGTTTACATATAGGCATATGTGGTCACCCATGATATCATAGTATTACCTTTAGGATATAGTGACCAAGAAAATTGTTGTTTTATTCGATTTCTACTTACTGATGTTTTCTACTCATGAGTTTGCAACTCAACCGCGTTGTGCCACAGTTCTTACAGGTTTGACCGCTTGCGGTATTGCTGGCACACAGCTTCATCCTGGGTGTTTGCTTTAGTAGGTGGAACATATGTTGGATCGTGCCCACTCTCGTACTGTTATATTCTATTGTATCTAGATAAACTCCATCACATCACATCAAATCAGAGACTAGAATTGTATATTGGTAGACCTAGTCAGACTTGGGTTTTGTGCAAGACTTAGAGCGATGGGTTTTGATCGCTTTCTTGAGTTTTGATGTCTTTCTTCTTTATTTGTTCTTTCTGGGTTGATTCTTCATCGTTGGGCGTTGTATATATGTTATTGCGTGGTTGTGATTCCGCCGATTGGCGAAGAGCTAGCTCCCACTTGGGGATGCTTATATATTATTGTGTATATGTGTTCGGATCAAAATATACGAGGGAGGTGCTGCCTAAATTTTTAAAGACGAAACATGTTTACAACTCTAGTATAATCCACTTGCATTTTCATGTTTCATTAGCTATGCATTTCAAGAAAAACATGATTCATTATACCTTTATTTCAAAACTGCACCCCCACTATTTTTCACAAAAAGGTTTAGATTTTCTGGGCTTCGGCTTACTTGATTTATGTCATGCCTTTAGACGTTGCGTAATTTAAATGCCGGTCACGTGCTAAATTACGGGTCGTGATAGTCTCTCCCGGTATTGGGGGTTGATGTTGCGCTATGCTCGATTGGCCATAACAGGAAATCCCTGTCCAGAGTTGCTGAGATTTACTGGTAAGTATTATCAGTAGTTTCTCGAACCGTTATGGGCCTTGCATCGGCATGACTTATCAGGCTATTGGGGTCTAACGTTATACCACCCCCAGGCTATGTTATGTGACACATCAGACAAAGAGACCGGACTGTACGGTATTGTTACTGATTGGATTCGCAGGAGTATGAGCAGGCTTGCTTGTTGATCTTCTGATCGCTCAATACCTGGGTAGCCGTTACGTTTAGCAGACCACTTGCGGCTTGTGGGTAACTGATATGATCACCACCTACTGGCGGCGTATTGACGAGTCTTTAGAGTCCTACACAGAGGTTTCCTGGCTCAAGCGAAATGAAGTAGGAGCACATATGTGATATGTGTGAGACCTAGATTAATACACGTATGTGATACTGTATTCTATTCTCGCGATATATGATATCGGTTGGTTATATGTGATATAACCGTGCTGTCGAATCAAGTGTTGATTCGACAAGTTGATACATTTGATATTAATCGGCTGTATGTGATATAGCCAGATTATTAAATCAAGTGTTGATTTAATAATTTAATGTATAATTATATATTTGATATATTATCTTACATTAACTAATATTAGCTCACTTAAGATTTATTTTTCTCACTAGTATACACTTAGTATATATGTAATACATATTAATATACATCTTTTGTGTCATGCTTGATGCCACATGCTACATGGGTGTATGAGACTCACACCATGCAAATAATAATGAAGGATTTTATTTATTTAAAGTAGATCAAAATTAGTTGGAAATTTGTCACATGGTTGATGCTTAGTGGAAACTTGTAGAACCCATTGACTTAGTCCACTAATTTTGTCTCACACTAGATATTTATTAACCTAACCATTATTGTTAGCCATGGTTTAGTCTCTACATGAGTTAGTATATGATACTAACTCACCCATGGTTGCTATTCTCACCACATGATTCATTCTTCACTTGCTCCATTTCATGAGAGCTTTCTTCATCTCCTTCCTCAAGCTTTCTAGCTTCATGAGAGGTGAAGAAAATTAGTAAGAAAATTATTTCTAAAGTGAGCAAAATTACTACTTCATCAACCTCTTCTCAACCAGGCATTTAGGTTGGGTTGTTTCTTCACTAGTTCATCACTTAGGGAAGAGTTAGCTTGAGTTAGTGTCTCCTCGACGTAGATCATTTTCGGCCTCAAAGACTTTAAGCAAGCTTGTTCATTTCACCTTATGGAGCTTCACTAGAGTCTGGGAGATCACTACTTGGAGCGATGGGACTACTACACGGAGCTATTGAAGTGAAGGACCGGTCTACAAAGGTTGTATTCCTTGTTCACTTAGATGTAAAGATGTTTACATGCTTGTTCGTCTAATTCTCTAGTTTAGATTCTAGCATTAGGGTTCTTTAGCGTGCCATTTTTTTTGAAAACGGCATGGTCGATGCCTCCCGAAACCCAGCGGTGACACTAGGGATCCCAGCACCGGCATCGACACTCGAAAATATCATGAAAACCATGTCCAGCAGCGACACATAATCCTCATATTTTGGGCTCCGTCTCATCGGATCGGCCCCATATCCATCTGATCACACGACTTCGGTCGGTATCCTCCGGATATCCACCGAGCCAAACTATTACCGGTCGGCAGTGCTCCCCTGCCGGGCTCAACGTCTCTCTATACGATCTTCTTGCCCCGGGGTACCGCATCGGGTCCACCATGTACCCGCAGACAGTGCCTTCTCTCTCCTCGAATCGGGTATACATATAGCTTAAGAACTGAGAAAACTCATGGTGGACGCCACACATCATATCAAGGAAAACCGCATTTTTCTTTTAAAAAAATCATAAGTTTTCAAAATTCACATGCGGTTTCCCAAATCCAGAAATCTCATAAAAACCGAAATCTCACAATCATGAGCCAATAAAGAAACAATGAATACTGGCACAAAGCTAGTCTACAGTGCATAACTAGAATGCATATCTAAATGAATGTGGCATCTAAATAAGAAATGCAATATCTAAACTAGCATGTGAGATCATGAATACTAAGCAATACTATTAAGCTACAAGTTATCGGGTTATATGACGAAGTAACGATTTCTAATGTATGTGGCATGGTAATTACCGATGATGATGTATGTGAGCCGGCAAGTAAGTGTACGTGCAACATGCGCATCATCGGTAATGGTGCATGTGTCCTAGCAAACGATGTCATATAAGATAATGAAAAGAACATGTACATAAACTGCAAAAGAGAATAATATAAGCATAGCAGAAAAGTAAACAGTAAACGCAACAGTATAAAATATATATCTATATACGAGCCATACAGTTATAGTATTTAAAATAGCATGAATCGTTGTTTTTAGAAAATTAGGGGCTACGGTGTTTTTGAAGAAAAGAGATGCCTTTTGAAAATCCGTAGCGTCCCTCGGGTTTGTATTTTGAAAATGCATACGATTCGTTAGTTTTGAAAATAGGTATGGCTCTAATTATATTCTAATATCTACTTAAGTGATTGAAAGACTAAAATATATCCGAGTCGAAGGTGATTAGAAAACTATAACATTTCCGAGTTGATATATCCATTAGTCGGCGATCCAGCCTCATAGCATCATGTATGGTATAGTCCATCGTGCAGCATTCTCGAGTCAAAAGTGCGGAACAATTATCATATATATCATATCTCGTACGGTATAATCCGTCGTACGATACCTCAAATCAAGAATACGGGTCAATCATCATATATATCATATCTCGTACGGTATACTCCATCGTACAATATCCTCAAATCAAGAATACGGGACAATCATCATATATATCATATCTCGTACGATATACTCCGTCGTACGATATCCTCAAATCAAGAATACGGGTCAATTATCATATATATCATATCTCGTACGGTATACTCCGTCGTGCGATATCCTCAAATCAAGGATACGGATCTAAGGTCACGTACATTCTATTATCTCATCTAGTCATATATTGTCACATGTTATGTGTATATCGCCCAATGGTCCTTTAATATATCATATCATAATATGATGTCTCAATCTCAAATCATATATCATAATATCGTGACATCATGTCCGATCATATCGACTCAAATCCTTTTGACATATCATATCCTCATCTTACACGTCTGTGTGTGTGTGTGTGTGTGTGTCAACATATCCCTTCCCCACACACACACATACATATACACACATATTATACCAAGTGTGTGTGTGTGTATGCGCGTGACAACATAAATCCAAAGGCTCACGACTAAGAGAAATAAGGCTAAGGATATACCTTCCTACGAGTACACTTATTCTAACCTATAGTCTCCTAGAACCCTATTTGCTAAATATCCATATCCAACATTTAAATATATATAAGTATCCTAATCCATGGTTGTGGGGGTGCTATACGCCATCCACCCGACTTCCCCCATACATATACATCTACTCACCTACTATCCTTGCTTTGGCCAAAATCGGTGACGCCTTGCTTTCCTTTGTCGTCCCGAAAATCCATGCGAAGGTACCTACAATTCAATGCATATCGTATCGACATCAAAATCAAGTCCAAAAACCGATATGGCAAACGAAACATTCATAGATTAGAACCTATGGTCCACGCATGCAAGAACAACCAAACAACTCCCGACGTTGACATACAAACGTCAAACGACCGAGTCAAAACTCAAATACCAAAAACTAAGTTTTAAAGGTCGCAAAACTGTTGGCTATAGTACCCTCAAGTCAATTATTGTAATCGCAGGCACACGATTAGATGATTGAGTAGAACAGTCTTACCCAAAATGATAGTATATTATACGGTTTATCTTTATCATCATGTGCATGCTTTAGGTGACATTACAGTTCACTATTGTTGATAGAGCCCATAGGATTCCTGCTTGACTACCAGCATTATAATGGCGATCATATACGTGGGAGCTGGGTGGTCTATAACCATATCCTTAAATGTCCCTAGTCATGGGAGTATCGAAACTAGGCATCAATACTCCAGAGTAGACAAGTGTGTACTGATCGAGACCCTGACGAGGGGCGGTGGCCGGTCTCACAAGCCATTGGTGTTAGTTTGTTCACCTAAGATAGTATGCAGGTGTTCATTAGGTTATGAGTATACTGGACGGACTCGCCGGGAACATGCTAGTTGGTATTATACCTATTGTCAGATAGCAGTTCCCAGGTGACATGTGTACAGATTAGTCTATTGACCTGAGATCGTCATTTATCTCGTATGAGTTCATACTATGCTTTGATTACTACCCTACCACGGCTCAAAGGAGTCGTGCAAACAGGTTTTGGTTGGGTACAGTCCCGAGCCACATGGAGGCAATAAGCGGCTCGTCGGGGATTCGTCTCTCCCGGTATTGGGGGTTGATGTCGTATTGTGCACAGGTGGCCATCACCAGAAATCCTTGATCAAGGTAGTCGAGAACTGCTGATCTAGGATCAGTAGTTTCTCAGTTTATGATGGGCTTCAAACCAACACTAAATGTCGCGTTATTAAGGGTCTGACTTCATCCACCCCCTAAACTTGATATACGATAGTCTTAGACGAAGAGACCGTACTGTACGGATATTGTCACCAGACAGGTCAGTAGGGGTCAGGATGAGTTTGCTCATTTCCTTCTTTTCGCTCAACACTTGGATAGCTGTTACGTACAGCTAGTGCTGCTGACGTGCTTGTAGTTAAACCCACTGCCAACGTATTGACGATTCTTTAGAGTCCCACACAGAGGGTTTCCCTGCTTCGAGCGAAACGATGTAGAGGCCGTATGGTTTTACGGCAGGGTTTGATCATATACGTGCACTTATGCACGTATCATAATTCGAACGGATAATACTAGTGGGCTTTGGTTTAAGCCGAATCCTAGTATTATATTGTTGGATTATTTTCGTCTTCTTGTATTCGTATTTTTCGGAATACGGATACGGGTATGTATATACGGATGAGGGGCATTCTTGTAATTTATTACAATATTGTTTTCTAGAAGATAACACCTCATTTTGTTTATTAACCATTTAGGTTAAATGGTTAATTGAGGTAGGGAGATGAAAGTGTGCTTAGCATTTGTCATGCATGTCACAATTGGAGACTCATGTAGTGACTCATGGGATGACTCATGGTTTGACTCATGAAACACTATTGTGGCATGTTTGAGGCTTTTGTTTGTGGTGTGAGATATTTGTTGTGAGCTCTTGAGATATTTTTTCTTGAGTTGATTTATTCCTCTCACACACTCACAACACTTATTCTTTCTTGAGTTGCAAAATCTTCACACTCTCATCTCCCATGGCTTCTTCTTCTTCCTCCACCCTAACCCTCTCATGTGTTGAGAATCCTAGGTTTTTAGAGACAAATTAATCCCTCATTAGACTATATATCTTCTAGGCTATCAAGTTTAGTAAACTAGATACCCTAGTTACTTCGGTGTTGAAGTAGGAGCTCAATTCATAGACTCTCAGGTGGATCATCTTCGATGGAGGGAGACCGGCGACCAAACTTGATCATGGTGGCCACTAGGAGCTTGGGAAGCTTGTTAAAGACCGAAGGACATGGGTCATTCGGTATAACATTTCTAACTCCTTTATTGCATGCTAGGTTTAGGGTATATGGTCGATCCGTATTCGAGATTGTGGTAGCGCCAGTTTTATAAATTTTTGTTCCGCATTCGTCCACGGTTTGATGGCTAGGACGCTGCCGCAACCCAACACGGTATCAGAGCCAACCTATAAACTCTAATCTAGCAGTTTAGACAACGTTTAAAGTATCGAAACTGAAACAACTCCGAAATGATACCCTGCATTTTCCAGTTTCTGTCGAATTTAAACTAGTCTTCAAAAATTATTTAAACAATTGCAAAAAACTATTATTGTGACAACTAGAATACCCTCAAAATACGAGCCCAAAAATCAAAACTTGGCCCGGCGAAAATGCTTTAAATCCATTGTGGCCGGTTTTGTTTGTGAGTTTGGACTTAGAAATTTTGGGGTGTTCTAGACTCTGGAAAATTTGATTTTAGGTATTGTTTGTTTTGCCCAGTTTTGGATATAATATTATCTTTGGTTTGGAGGCATTTCGGGGTGTTTTCGAAGTCGATATTTTAACTTTGTTTAACTGTTTATAGTACATGCATTTCTATCTGCGACCGTGAATGTTATTAGAGTGGTATAACTCGTCTAATTGTTATATGTCTTTTAGACGGATTTGCGAACATGACATTCACGTTGATGTTCTGTATTGTGCTGTGGTTATAGTTGGATCGTCGTGGTGGATAGCCAGTGGTGCAATGGTAGTACAGTTTAGTTTCATTTGTACATTTGATATTGCGGGGCGAGCGTCCGATATGTGGACTGCCGTCTCTGCCGTTAGTATATTATTTATTTGGGGCACGACTGGGTTGAGGTCGATGTCACCCTTGTATTTATTTTTTTTTCTGTACTAGGATTACCCCATGGTGGAGTGCACGAATAGCCGGGTTCTAGAGGGCAACGGGTCCACTTATCATGGCTTTAGGATGGAGGGGACCTTGCTCTAGAATTGGCGAGCTATCCGCCACACTCGTAGGGGGTACAGGTTGACCCACGGAGGGGTGCTCGAGTTACCGGATTTTATGTAGTGCTGGGTGGCCCATTCACGTTGTTGATTGGGGTTGCCTCGCTTCTGGGATTGGCGGGTAACTTGCCGCACTCGTAGGGGTCTAGGTTTTCATTACGCAGGCTATCCACACGACAGGGAATGTCGGGTCTCATTTGCGGCTCAACTGAAACCCGAGACTCCAGGATTATCCACCACTCTGTGTTGCTTGGCTGAGATTCTGTGATGTTGCTTTATATCATGCCTATAATGATTGTTATATATATATTTATATATATACTAGTAAATGTTGTATATGTTTTGCACCCGCGCTAGTCCAGCCCCCGTTCTGCCGTTAGTTAAGTAACCTAACGGGTGATGACGGGGCCCAGTGGCGAATGTGGGTGGCATATACGTACATCATATTTTCGTACCACCATCTGGTGTCATATGTTTAATTGATGGGACTGTGTTGATTCTGATCAATGCAAAGATAAAACAAACCTATTTGATGTTGTTGGAACCAAGCTTTTTAAAACAGACATTACAGACGTTTGCTTTTGTTTTGCATAGTGGTATTCGGTTATGAATATCCAGCACCTCATTCAGCGAGGCAAGGGCCGAGATCCCTTCATCGGGAGTGACCCCTTGGGCAATAGTTTGAGTCAATGTAATAACTTTTCTATAGTCGATTTTTTTGCTTTGCATCGTGGTATTCGGTTTGAAATATCCTGCACCTCATTCGACGAGGAAAGAGCCGAGATCCTTTCACAGGAAATGAGCTCTTTAGCAAAAGTTTTCGCCACTATATATTTATAAAACCACTCGGTTTCTTCAACGATATCAAGTTCATTACGTTAAAGGTTTTTCGCCAAAAACCAGCCGTAGCCCTCCATCGTTTCAGAATAGTATTGCTTAGTATTCGTGCTACGTTTGTCGTTGCTATTCGCCGAGACGTAGTGTGCGGTAGCTTTGTAATACTTTTCTGTCGCATGGACATGTGGATTGGTTAGGACAGTCGTATGGCTTTATTGATTATTCGTCAAGGGTCGTGCGGATGGGTTTAACGTAATCAAGATAATGATAGGTTGAACTTGACTAGGACCTTTTGATTTGTTGATTATTCGTCAAGGTCACTTGGGTCCTAGGGGTAAAAATCACATCGGGAATTTCAAGCATACAGGAAACTTGCCAGGCATGCGCATACCTTCTGGAGTGTAGTGACTTGAGTGGATTCCATCATGTTATAATGCGATGATAGTTGGATCCCGATTCTCACTAATGGGTAGGTGTTACTTCTCGGGTGATTTTAGATGATCTCGACTAATTCTCCTTTTGAGTTTGGAGGAGAATTTGAGGAAACAGTGGGAGACATCATGATTAGATAAAGTAATTAACCATTCTGATTTAGGTTAGAGTGCACGCTGAGTGTTTCTTTTCTCTCTCTCTCTCTCTCTCTCTGGCAGCGACCATGGCACGACCCTAGACTATAACTCATGAACCAAGTTAACCGAACTTTCTTAAAACACTTTGGCTTTTGGATTATCATAGTCGCATATATCTTTGCCGCTCCTACTTTTACTCTTTTGCATTTCTCCCGAACATTCTGTATCACTACGAAGATCCACTTTTATTGGATATTCCATCGTATAGTTAGATATGAGCTTGATGAAACTTGTTTCAGGTCGAGGATGGTTCCTGGTTCTGGAGAAATAGAATAGGATTATTCAGTTGTCTTTTTTCCTTTTACCTTCTCTCAGGTTGCGAAAGCTCCTGGTATTTAGAAGAGTACATCTATTACGCTTATTGGATAGTCTTCTTCCAAACCATAGGCGGGTACCGAAAGATAGGGAAGGAAGAAAACCAATTAGCCTAAAGGTGGTGTACAGAAGGTAATAAGTAAAGACATATAAAGGGATTAGAAAGAGGGCAAAGGAAATTGCGACTGATATCAATCACGACAAAGCCGCGTATATCATCGCCACTCCTACTTCATCTTTGCATTTCTCCGGTTCAGAAGAAATTGAATAGAATTATTCAGGTTGTCTTTTCCCCTTTACCTTCTCTCAGGTTGAGTGAGCTCCTTGGATTAGGAGACTACACCTATTATGCTTATTGAATAGTCTTCTTCCAAACCATAGGCTGGTGCCAAAAGGTATGGAAGGAAGAAAACCATTTAGCCTAAGTCCAGTATACAGAAGGTAATATATAAAGACATATAAAGGGATTGGAGAGATGGCAAGGAAATATACGGTTACAGTTATGAATCAGGATAGTGGAAGAGGCATTACTGGGGATACCCGAATATCCCTTCGAAACATTTTCATGTTTCAGTTTCACTGTGCAATATTAATTGAAAACTGTTTTCCCAATTAGATTCTAACTTCAGGGTATGTATTTACCATATTTGATTCTCGCATCTGTATAGTGTTACAGATGATGAGTGGGAGTAAGATATTGGGAATTGGGTAATTATATCCTCATTATATCAGAATTCGTTGTAATTGGTGATATTTGAGGAAATATTTGGTTTTAAATATCCGATGTTATGCACCAATCTCAAACTGATATATCTGTACGTTTATTTTATAAAGTGAGATATAACTTTTTGAATTATGTCTATGACATTTACCTATATTAGTTGGTGATAAGGTAAAAAGCATTCAACAGCGGTGTAATTCTTCCTAACCATAGTACAGTTTTCAAACTACGACGCATAAGGTATGAGTTATTATACTCAGGGAACTTATACAAAGTATTATATGTTGTCTAGTGTCCATTAAGACAAAAGGGTTGGTACTCGTACTATATTCTGTTTACTTGTGACTTCTCTAGTTTTAGACAAGTATTTCGTAGAAATACAGGGTCCAAGTTTAAAGAAGTTATAGGTACAAGAATAAAGTAGAGAACCATATGTTGCAAGTATAAGGATTCTTCAAGGTGACCGAAAATGTAGATGCTTGTGCTAGGTATTCCATTAATAGTAATGGTTTTGAGAACATGCTTCTCTTTCAGGTTACTCATGTATGAATGTACTCCTAAATGAGTAATGTTGATTGACCTCCTTCCATTTGGTTGATATGCACTGGAAACAGCTGCATGTTTTTTGAATCTGGTTCCAATTAAATCAGTGCCTATGTTTCTATAGTGGATATAGAATGGATCATATCTTGACGATGTTGAGGTATATGGAGTTGTCCGGCTGATGCTTAAAACCAGAATCTGGATAAACTCAAGGCACGTTTCAGTAATGAAAGTTTGTGGGTTATCCCGAGCTTTGACGAGGGTTAACTTTCTACCATCTGGAAGATCAATAGTTATATTGTTCTTGACTCACCACCAGTTTTAGTAAAATGGATTCTTTTTCAGAAAACATTAATGGGAGTATGGTAGAACTGGATGTGATTCTAGATTCACAAACAATTACTGAAAATTTAATAGGACCTAAACATTCAATTGGATTAGACATTCCATTAACCACTCCGCAAATTTGGTGGGTAACCTCAGGCACCCGAGAGGAACTTGGTCTCCTCAAAGACGGTGACAGGGAGGTTCTTGTTTACCCAAACTTGCCACCACTGCTGTTCTAGACTATAAGACCCGGCAGGAGGATGAGTATAGCGTCGTTCTAAACTAGCTTTAAAAGTACACGTGTATATGACGCTGCCAAAGGGTTGTTGTAGTCAGTGGGAGTAGCGGAAGCATGGTGGACAAGTAGCTTATGTCTACTTATAGACTAAAGCAAGTATAGCAGAGATAGATCATCTATTTTTGGTATGAAAGTCATAGAGTTTGACTCCATCAGAATAAGAGATGGATCAGGTAAGAAAGTAGTAGGGTGTGATGTCCTGGTATTTAGATGACATGCACTAAAGAGGAAGAGATCTTCCTATACTACAATCGGTTATACTGTGGTTGTCACAAAGAGTTTCTCCACATAGGATCTGGATAAAATATCAGGATTCTGGTTACTAGATCTATGGTTTTAGATCTAGATTTAGGAAGTGTCCCAATTTGGGTACTTTGACATTATTCTAAAGGTGTTTTAGAATGGTTGACTCCTGGTATGGTGTACCTGCAGGTGATGGGGTCATCCTCTCTAAAGGATGTCTTACAGACTAAAGGGTAGAGGGATTTGCAGGATTAGCATATCACTTGCTTAGGCAATTAAGTTAATCATGTAATATCAAGTACCACACCAGATATTGTTTTTGCATTAGCTACAATAAGTATATATATTAATCCAATCCTGGAGAAACAGAGGAAAGCATTTTTGAACATAAGTGGATGTTCTTAGAATATGGTAACAGCAGCCTGCTTCGGGAGGCAGTTATCATTTCAAGCTTCCAAGGTGATCTAGATGACAGAGTGACTGTCAGAGTTATAGTTTTCCCTCTTTTGAGGGGCAGTATGTTGAACAGGTAGTCCATGCGAATACTGAGGGAGGCATGGCGCTGGATACTGATTAAATTCAGTGGACGATACAGTCTAAGAAGTTTGTTGGATTTGGAGTTCATTTGTGAACTAAGTCCCATCAGATATCCAGACAAATTCTAAGACAGGTATTGCTCATTTCGGGAGATAGTTGTTCTCCGCGAAGTTGAGATATAGAGAGAGATAGAAAAAAAAACATTGGTGCGGATCCACTCACTGAGGCTATTTCTCGAACGCAATAGTTTCATAATAGGCTTTGCGAAACTGATTTGTAGAGAAGTTGGGTGTTCGGTATCACACGGGCTATAAGTATACGACACCGCAATAATTAGCCTTAAGTGCAAGTGGGAGATTGTTGGCTATAGTGCCCTCAAGTCAATTATTGTAATCACAGGCACGCGATTAGATGATTAAGAGATGACATATACAAGTAGAACAGTCTTATTCAAAATGATAGTATGCTATCTAGTTTATCTTTATCATCATGTACATGCTTTAGGTGATATTACAGTTCATTATTACATGTTGATAGAGCCCATAGAATTTCTGCTTGACTACCAGTATTATGATGGCGATCATATACGAGAGAGCTGGGTGGTCTATAAGCATATCCTTAAATGTCCCTAGTCATGGGAGTATCGAGACTAGGCATCGATACTCCAGAGTAGACTAGTATGTACTGATCGAGACCCCGACGAGGGGCGGTGGCCGATCTCACAAGCTATTGGTGTTGGTTTGTTCACCTAAGATAGTATGCAGGTGCTCATTGGTTTATGAGTATACTGGACAGACTCACTGGGAACATGCTAGTTGGTATTATAACTATTGTCAGATAGCAGTTCCCAGGTGACATATGTACAGATTAGTCTATTGACCTGAGGTCGTCATTTGTCTCGTGTGAGTTCCCACTGTACTTTGATTACTACCCTACCACGGCTCAAAGGAGTCGTGCAAACAGGTTTTAGTTGGGTACAGTCCCGAGCTACATGGAAGCAGTGAGTGGATCGTCGGAGATTCGTCTCTTCTGGTATTAGGGGTTGATATCGCGTTGTGCACGTGTGGCCATCACAAGAAATCCTTGATCAAGATAGTCGAAAATTACTGATCTAGGATCAGTAGTTTCTCAGTTTGTGATGGGCTTCATACCGACACTAAATGTCGCGTTATTAGGGGTCTGACTTCATCCACCCTCTAGACTCGATATGCGATACTCTTAGACGAAGAGACCGTACTGTATGGATATTGTCACCAGACAGGCTCAGTAGGGGTCAGGATGAGTTTGCTCGTCGGCCTTCCTTTCGCTCAATACCTGGGTAGCCGTTACGTACAGCTAGTGCCGCCGACGTGCTTGTGGTTAAACCCACTGTGAGCGTATTGACGAGTCTTTAGAGTCCCACACAGAGGGTTTTCCTGCTTCGAGCGAAACGATGTAGAGGCCGTATGGTTTTACGGCAGGGTTTGATCATATACGTGCACGTGTGCACGTATCATAATTCGGACGGATAATACTAGTGGGCTTAGGTTTAAGCCGGATCCTAGTATTATATTGTTAGATTATTTTCGTCTTCTCGTATTCGTATTTTTCGGAATACGGATACGGGTATGTATAAACGGATGAGGGGCATTCATGTAATTTATTACAAGATTATTTTCTAGAAGATAACACCTCATTTTGTTTATTAACCATTTAGGTTAAATGGTTAATTGGGGTGGGGAGATGAAAGTGTGCTTAGCATTTGTCATGCATGCCACAATTGGTGACTCATGTGGTGACTCATGTGGTGACTCATAGGATGACTCATGGTGTGACTCATGAAACACTATTGTGGCATGCTTAAGGTTTTTGTTTGTGGTGTGAGATATTTGTTGTGAGCTCTTGAGATATTTTTTCTTGAGTTGATTTATTCCTCTCACACACTCACAACACTTATTCTTTCTTGAGTTGAAAAAGCTTCACACTCTCATCTCCCATGGCTTCTTCTTCTTCCTCCACCCTAACCCTCTCATGTATTGAGAAACCTAGGGTGTTTAAAAACAAATTAATCCCTCATTAGACTCTACATCTTCTAGGCTATCAAGTTTGGCAAACTAGATACCCTAGTTACTTCGATTTTGAAGTAGGAGCTTGATTCATAGACTCTCGGGTGGATCATCTTCGATGGAGGGAGACCGGCGACCAAACTTGATCATGGTGGCCACTAGGAGCTTAGGAAGCTTATTAAAGACTGAAGGACATGGATCATTTGGTATAACATTTCTAACTCCTTTATTGCTTTCTAGGTTTAGGGTTTATGGTCGATCCATATTCAGGGTTGTGGTAGCGCCAGTTTCGTAAATTTTTGTTCCGCAATCGGCCACGGTTTGATGGCCAGGGCGCTGCCGTAACCCAACAAAAGCATCACCAGAAATCAAATAAAATGACTTTAGAATTTTATTAATGTAAAATTAGACCTTTTTTCATACAGGGTAGGTCTAGTTATTTAAAATGTGAGCTACAGACCAAGTTTTAGTCCCTAACTCCAAAATCGGGCCACAATTTGCGTCCAAATCGAATAAAACGGCAGCCAAAAGATGAAGGCTTGGGCTTGGATTTCTAGGGTAGCTTCCTAGTGGTCTACACATCTCACTGTATCTGCAAAATATTTTTCAGAGTTCTCGAGTCATAACAGTTTCTATTTGATCACCACAATTGCGACATAACCCAATGTCGGAAAGTTCCAAGTTCATGTTTGGAACTTCTAAACTCAAATTTGGTCCAGAATTCTATCACTAACAGGTTTATGGTCACTTACTAAACCTCAAATACACCTCCACAACTCAAAACACCCAATAAATATCATCCTAGAATTTTCTAAGATCACTAAACCTACACTTGTCTAACTCTAATTCACTATAAGATTAGGAAAACCTAACACTTAACTAAAAGTAAGGGATTTACCTTCCAAGAGCAACCCAAGAAATTTCTAGGATGGCCAAAGTGCTCAAAGCCCCAACTTGATCCTACCATGGTGTTTGTAGTGGGATTGGGAGTAATTTTTGTGAAAGGTTGTATGAGGTTTTATGGTGGTTTTGAGGGTAGACTTAGGGTGGTAGTAAGGGTGGAGGATGAAAGAGAAGGAGATGAGGAATTGGGAAATGGAGAAAATGAAGGGAATAGAGAGGTGAGGAAAATAAGTAAGGTGAGGAAAATAAGTAGAATAGCTCTTGCTAGAACCTTCTCACTCTCTCTCTCTCCCCCTCTCTCTCTCATCCATGCACTCATGTCCCCACCATTTTTATTTATCTTTATTCTATTTTTTTTCTAAAAACAAAACAAAACTATTAAAAGCAAATGAAAATAAATCCATGGCTACCAATATGAACAAGTGTCACAACATGATATGTTGCATGTCATAATACATAAACAAGATTAATGCATAATTAGTAAAATATTAATTAAGTTTTGCATTAAACATATATACAAATAATTGTATAATAATTTATAAAATGTCCAAATCAAATAAATACTTTCAAAATCAATAATTCGTATTAATTTCCAAATATTTTCCAAGTTATAAATATATAATCATACTATTTTATTAAAACTAATTTCCATACTTTTTTATAATATTCCTAAAATTTATTATTTAAATTATTTAAATTCCAAAAATAATATTTTATTTTTCTGAAATATTATAATAAACCTAGTAAAGGTGCTAAGACATACTTACATGGTATCATAGCAGAGCTAGAGACTTAGGCGAAATCTAAACGACGTTAAAGTGTTCGATCGAAATTTTAAAACTGATTTTTCATAAGTTTTTGACCATTTTTCAAAAGTTGAAATTTTCCAAATTAAAAATTCTCAGAAAATCATGTAAGTAATTATATGGAGCCCCAAGAAGTACGAGAGCCTTACTTCTTGATGTGGCCGCGGAACCGCCGCCTAAACCAAGTTTTGGCCGCGGTTCCGCTGCCAACATGAGGAGTTGTAGACTCATTTTCCTTCTGCTCCTTCATTGTCTCATTTTGGACTTTCTGAGTATTTTTAGTGAGGCTCAAGTTGTTGAGATCTCAGTGATTTGCTGGTGTTTGAAGTATCGATCGAAATATTTAACATCGTCTAGATAGTTTGGATATGTGAAACAATTTTTGGAATCCACATTGATTAGTTTTATGAAAACTAGTTATCGTTTTGTAAATCTCGCATTTTAGTCTCATGTGATGGATTGCCACGAAGTTTCGATTCGGATCAAAACTCTGTCGCAATCTCATATTGTAAGCGAATAATCGCCGGGAGACACTACTAAACAACCATGCCCCAACCCCCGACCAAGTGACTATAGAAGAGCCCCATGGCCAAAAGCATCCACTCGGGTGCTCGCGGCCACGGTGTTCCGCCCGAGTGCACTTTGTTGACGGTATCGGGGGTGCGGCCTGTTAGGGATTGTATGACCTAGAGGCCATTATTGTACATTGATGTATATTACAGTGGATGCTTGGACATATATATAAAGGACTTTCTTGCTCGACATGATAGTATGCTATATGGTTACCTTTATCTTAACATGTTTACTAGTATTATTATACTGTCTCTTATATACATATTGATAAAGCCCTTAGGGTGTTGTCACGACCCGAAAGAGCACGTGACTGGCCCTTGAACCATATGAAGTCTATAGGACTCCATCTGATCCAAGTAAGCCAAAAGCCCAGAAATCTAAAACCATTTTTAAGAATAAGTAAAGAACTGGTTTAAAGAAGTGAAGAAAACATGTTTGAAATCAAGGTTTTTAAATAACTAAGCCGAATATGCATTTTAAAAACAGTACAGTCTTTTCTAAAAATTTCGGCAGAGTTTCTTTTGTAAAACTGGCCCCGAATGGGGTACAACAAAGATAACAATATATATATGCAATGATAAAGGCATCCCCAAGCGGGAGCTAGCTCTTCGTCAATTGACGGTCACAACCACACATGCAACAATGATATGATATACGACGCCAAGTGGCGAGGATCAAATCCAAAAGAAAGCTCAAAAGCAATAAGAAAACCGCAATACTACTAAGCGCGACTCTAAGGTCGAATAATACATCACTAGTCTAGGTCTGAAACAATATACAAGTTTTGGTTGATGGAAATTCTAGATACAATGAATAAAATAAATACAATGGTGGTTCTTGATGCGAAAGAATCCACCTACCAAAAGCAAACCACCCGCAAGAAGTAGTGTGCCAAAAATGCCGCAATGAAACCTGTACGGCAGAACCTGCAAGAACTGTGGCACAACGGGGGTGAGTTGCCAACTCGTGAATAGAAACATCTACAAGCAGAAACCGAATGCAAGACATAAACCTAAGCCAACAATCAGTAATATAATCCACAAGAGTACATCTGAAGTATGATAAGGTGGCAAGGTAACATCTAAACAGGTATGTAGTGCCAGGTACTCAGGTAATAACATGTCATCAGTATAAGGTATGTCTGCATGAAGTAAATATGATGAAGTATCAATGATATCAATACACATATATTAGCGTCCCATACCACTAATATTGGTGTAAGGGTATATATAACAGCGCCCTCATACCCTGTTATATATACAAATGAAGTATGATCAGTGTAAATCCAGTCTGTATATGATCCATGTCTGTATATGATCTATATCTGTATATACGTGGAACCCGTCCACCCGTCACCCAATGACAATAAACGTGGAACCCGTCCACCCGTCAACCAATGACAATAAGCATCATGTATGCAATATGAGGATATAAACAAAATCATGGAAAAACATCATGAAAACCCGTGCCTAGCATCGACACGTAAATCCTCGTCCATATGGGGCTCCGTCTGCGGTATCGGCCCTCGGCCCCCGGCAGTACGGGTCAACCCATGTCCATCTCTGGGCTCCGTCTGCGGTATCGGCCCTCGGCCCCGGCAGTACGGGTCAGCCCAATCCATCTCTCAACTCCGGTCGGTATCCTCTAGATATCCGCCGAGCTCAAATACAATCACCGGTAGGTAGTAGTCCCTCCGCCGGGCTCACCGTCTACTACACAGCGAAACCGTTCTCGCCCCGGGGTACCATACCGGGTCCACCATGTACCCGTAATCGGCCTCAACCGCCTCCTCGATTCGGGTTTTCATATATCACTCTAGCCCCGAGAAAACACATGGTGGACGCACCGAAATATCATATCAAGAGAACCGGGTTTTTAAATGATTAGATATTTGAAATAGCCACGGTTCCCAAATCCAGAAGTCACATATAATCCAAACCAAAATGTAAGTCAATGATCCGATATGATATGTGCGTCAAATATAAATATCATGTCAAGTTACATAAAGGTAAGCTATACCATAATGATCCGATGTGATATATGCATCAAGTATGAGTAGCATGTCAAGTCACATATAGATGAGCTACAATATGATGATCAGATGTGATATAAGCATCAAGTATGAGTAGCATGTCAAGTCACATGTAGATGAGCTACAATATGATGATCAGATGTGATATAAGCATCAAGTATGAGTAGCATGTCAAGTCACATATAGATGAGCTACAATATGTTTGTGTACCGGTATATGTGTACAATATGCCATGCGGAAATCATATCATGAATGCAGCAGTACTACAGTGTAGTGGCATGGCAATTATCGATGATGAAGTGTGTGAGCCGGCAAATAGTGTACGTGGAACATACGCATCATCGATAATGGTGCTGGTGTCCTAACAGCATGATATCAGTATAGCAATAACATATGCAGGAAATATGAATAGCATGAATATGCGGAAGTCAAATAATCAACACTACAGTGAATAAATTACATCAATATTTATAAGTCTTACAGTGATGCCTTTTGAAATAAGACGAATCAGGGTTTTAATAAAATAAGGGATGCGAAGTTTTTAAGAAAGGATACGCCTTTTAAGTATTCGCAGAATCCCTTTGTTTGTCTTTTAAGATACCCCTGATTCACAGTTTTTGAAATAGGTATGCCTCGGTCTAGTCTAACATCTACTATGCAAACTACAGATCTAAGTATCAAGTAAATCAGGAGGGGTATGGAAACCACCTAAATCTGAGTCGATATATATATATAGATATAATAGTCGGTGATCCCGCCTCAATAGTATCGCGTACGATACAGTATATCATATGACATCCTCAAGTCATGAGCGCGGATCTATCATCAATATCGGCTCGTACGGTAAATCATCGTACGGCATCCCAATAGCTGGGTAGGGGCCAACATCTCACAATCTCGTCACATAACAGGTATCACTATCATCAGATCATATAATCTGGGGTACTACTCTATGTCTAGTACAAATCGATACCGTCAACAAAGTATGCATGCGGGGGTAAACACACATCCCAAGCCCGCAAGAATCACATGTCATATCCCACATATGAATCGTATCAAATCACCGATCTCACGGCACCAAGCCCACATCATCGACTCATCTCCAAAGTCATCCCATATCATTAAACACAGTGCGAGTATAAGTAATATGCAAGGGTGTGTGTGTAGGTGTAACTCTATCCTAGGGTTCGCGACTATGAACTACACTAGTCACTTCTAACCCTACACTATCCATAATACACCTATTATCACAATAAACTACATAGTATTCTATCTACGGACTGCGGGGGTGCTATACGCCATCCACCCGACTTCCCCCTGTAGATATAATCTACTCACCTTGCATCATCATTTGCGGACATCACCATGCATTTGCTTGTCGTTCCGAAGTCCTCATAGGTACCTACACATCAACATATCGTATATGCGCATTAAAACCAAATCCAAGCTAAAACGGCGCATGAAATCCAAAACGATACGATAAGGGGCCTATAGGTGAGAACCTATGGCACGCCTTCAAAACCATCAATAAATCCTCTATATCGTCGTATAAACGACAAATAGTCGAGGCAAAACACAATACACCAATGCAGAAATGAAAATACGGAATACGGAAACACGAATCCAAAATAACAACTTAGGATATATGTCCCAGATTTCACCCTAGATGGAATCAGTCAAAACTAGAAGTACCCTGGGCCAAGAATAGAGGAAATGGGGGCATGCACGCAAAACGAGGCAAATCCCCTCAGCTCTGGCCTCAAATTGCGGCCAGAATGGGAAAATCGGCGGCCTCACTTTGGAGTGGGGAGCTAGGGTTTGGGGTGATGGTTCTCTGGTGCCTGCACATCTCACTGTCCACTCAACTTTATTTTAGGGTGTCTCGGGTGATAGCAGATTCAATAAACACTACACAGATTTCATAATTTCCCCGATATCGGTTTCTAAAATCCATATTCTGTTTTAAGCTTCAGGTTTTGGGTTCCAATTTAGGCACTATGGTGTTGGTATAATCTTAACTGAGCTCAATTTCCCAATACAACACAAGTTTCTCTCAAAGCCTAACTAGGTTTTCATCAAGTCCATAATATCACGCAATATCGATTCTATAACAACATTGGGGTATAGGGAATGCTAGAATTAAGCTAATGGTCCAGAATTTACCTCACTTGGCAACTCAAGAATTTTCTTGAGTTTCCCCTAGTGGTCAAAATCCACGCTTTCTTGATCCATCTTGAAGGTCTCGGGCTCGTGCACATTTTTAATGAAATGAGTGTGAGGTTTTGGTGTAGTTTTTGAGGTGTTTTGGAGCTTTGAAGAGGGGAGGGGAGGAGGTGCAGGAGCAGCAGCAGAAGAAGAGAGAAGAGGGAGGGAAATGAAGGGAAAAATGGCTAAGTCCCAAGGTCAATGGTGCCCCATGCCTCTCATTCTCACCAACCCCCAATTCTTTAATCTTTTCTCTTTTCTTTTCCTTTTCTTTTCTCTCAAAATCCTTCTCACATAAATAGTAAACCCCAAATGATAATTCATGGCAAGAAAAATGCACAAGTGTAGAAAAAGTGATATGTGCAAGTTTTGCACAAAATTGCCAAAAACCCGATTAGCGATTTTAATCGCGATTAGCACTAAATTAGTGTCAAACTAATCACAAAAACTTAAAAATGTCATAATTCACTAATTTACCCTATTTTAGAATTTTCCAAAATTTTTTCATAGTTTTTCTAACATTTTTCCTATTTATTTGCATTTAATTATAGATTTAATATTAAAATAATCAATAAAATAATATTAAATTATAAAAATTCCCAAAATTAATATTTTATACTTTTGAAAATGTTACAATCTACCCCCCTTAAAGAAATTCGGTCCCCGAATTTAAATTTAAACCCCCAATACTAAAGCAATTTCAGTAATAATCCAATTTGTCGGGGTTCCGAAAACATCAATACATAGAGAATATCATAAAAAATGTACTGCTCTACTAGAAATCAATCCCCAAAATGCATATTATAAGAATATCCTATGCGTCTGGTGCGTAAGGAATCAAAATCCATATATGTGTCAAACAGGTGTACAAAATAACATCTAGGTGCAACGGGTGTGCACGAAACATCTGTCGTAGGCAACGTGTGTGCCTGACAGAAAAATCAGGTGCATGTGACATGCACGAAGAATCCCGATTCAGTGCATCTGGTGTGCACCAGGATCGTGTACCAAAACACTAAAGGTGCATGAAAACTATGCTGGAAGTATAAATCAAATCACTGAATACAGTAGGCATGAAATCTCAATCAATATCTCAAATGTAATAACTCTGCGCAAAATATATAAATATCCAGTGGGTGCATGAAACCAATATCATGAAACTCAGTCATCAAAACTAAATCATGCAAACAGAACGCCCAAAATACCGAAATCCAAAATGACGGATACGTGATCATCGAATCACAAAATCACAAATCATAAATACCGTCGTCGGTAGTTCCTCCTTCGAGGTCGAGAAGGAGTCGGTGCAATCCACTGCTAGCAGCGCAGGATATCTACTTGCCTCTTGCTCACGGTCTGGCGTCCTCTGACTCTGGGTCCTTATCTTCTTTGCGGATTTCCTATCTCGCGGTCAATCGGCTCATCGGCCCTGTCAGGTGCGCTAACGGGGTCGATTCCGTTCTGGCACTTCTCTGGTCACCTCTCGGTCAATCCTCACGACCACTCGTAAGGTAGCATATCACTGGCGTCGGCCTCTGGCTTTCTGAAAGCACGTCACACATCTGATCCTGGGTGCAAACATCATTGCAGCAATATCCTGGAAGGAATCCTGCTCAAGGTCTCTTCCAAACATGCCTATGCCGATCTGTACAGAGGCTGGCTCTCTTGTACTACCTCTTCTCGCTTGATAGACATCTGTATCCTCGGCACAACATTTCTCGGAAATTGGTCACATCCCAACGTCTCTGTAAGCATATCTGGTCTCTAGTCTCGACGGGAAGTAATGACAGCTCATCAGTGTCTCGCACGAACCTCTTGTTCCGCTTGTCTGTATCGTCGTCCACTATGACGCCACGCCATGCTATCTACGCACTGCACTGTTCTCGGCCACGGTCAATCTGAAGTCTCTCGCACGGACTCGAAATCGCGTACTCTGTAGCTTCATCATTCTGTAGAAGATGTCAGGCCGAACTGGTTCTCGGGAACACGCCCCAACCATCGGAGGAGTACTCATCACCCGTCCGTCCTTGATCAATTCGCAACGTATCTGGGTAAGTCCCTTTATCCGAACCTGGTCAACTACCTCGTCGACCATGCCGAACTCTGTCCTGCTGGTGTGCGCAATACGACCACTCCCGGGTCTAGGTCTTCTCGTATCGTTCTCCATAAGGGTCCTGTCGAGGTTCCTTTCTCAAATCTCATACCTGCCGAATTGCCCGGAAGTCATCATCCAACGCTGAAGCTAATTCTTATTCCGGAATGGCTGCATACTCATCGCGCTTCTTCCTGGAAGACATATCCATATACCACGCCTCTGGGTGCGTATAACATCTCTGATGTCAGCGGAGTGGGACGTCATCTCGTCGAAATCTCGTACGAACTCTTTTCTTCACTCTGCTCAAATGTCGACTGATTCGGACTTATCTCACCGTGGCTACACGAACTGCGCTCCGACGGCTACGCTCGCATCTGGAGTCTCCCAAGCAGTGTCCCATCACGATATCCGAAAGATGTCGAACCATCCGATCGACTCGTCAGATCCTCATAATCCCCCAAGAGCTCACATCTCGGGTACAGTTTAATAGTATCGAGTACATGCCACAGCGTCGGTGGTCCAGCCGTAGAAGGGCAAACCCAAGCCTCACTAATGGCGCCGAGGAACCGCCGCAAACCCGAAGGTTCAAAGGCTTTCACACGGTCATTAAGTCGAGTTAGGGTTTCATTCTTCTAGAGGGTCCATAGAATCACCTGCATGTCTTTCCGTATACTTTAAACTTGGAAAATGGGCTCCTGACATTCGATCGTCTCTATCGACTCTCAACGAACCTGCGTGAAGTCGTCTCTAGCTGGAAACAATCTATCTGACGACCTCGCATCGGTAACCGAACGAACCACATGTCCTTGTCATTTATCCTCAGGTGACTAGCGACTCACTATCACGTCTCCAAGAACATGCTCATGCTGCAGTAGCTCCAACCATCTGGGCGATACCTCATCATTTGCAGCAGCAACTGGCTCCTTCGCCTGTACGCCGAACAGCGCCTCAATCCTCCAGGAAAAGCGACACAGTGGCGGTCATCTCTGAATCGGTCTGCTCTAGATCTGAGTAAGACTCTCCACACTGGAGATCTTCAACTCACTGGGCACGCTCTGGCGCAAAATCGGACGAATCACCTTCGTCTCTCAATCGGGTAGACTAGCTATCATCTGTCTCATATCTGCCTGAAAGCTACGGCAATCTCAGCTCGTAAGCTTCGGAAGCGACATCCTGTCAAACTCCGCAACAGCTGGTCTATCTGTCTGCACGGTAGGCGACATCACAATCTCTGAGGTATGCTGGACATCAACAGTCCTCTCTCAACTGGCAGCTCTAACAATGGCCCGATCATCCGGTGCAAGACCAAGCACTCGCCTCCACTAGAGGTCACAATCACCAACACTAACTCGAGACGTTCCCATGTCACCAGAAAACACAATGGTCGGCCCTCGTACCAAACGAGCTCACACCGGCCGTAACCCTAGCAGCAGCCCAAACTGCGCTCAAACATGGTGACAGGAACCTCAGTCGAGTATCAAAAAGAGCACATCGATGGCAAGAAAGGAAACAACAGATCCAAAATGGATACATGATCATAGGAAGGAACAGCATCAATGAAGGTATGATCATGAAACTAATAGAATCGGGGATCTCAAACGGATGTATAATCATGGATACGAAGAGAATCACTGATCTCGAAAATATGTAGATCCTAAGGTTCCTTAAGCGGAGTGGCGTGTCGTAAGTATGCCGCGGAACATACCAACGGTACGTCACTCTACTTTAGTCACCTATTCCATCAACCAAGGGTCATCCTAATACGACGAAAGTTCGGGTCTAATACCCCCTCGACCAAGTCTAAGTTCCGTAAGGTCAAGCCTAAGTTCCGTATATATATAACTCCCTAGGCTCCACATAGTCAAACTTAGACTCGAACCAAGGTCAACCTAGCGCTCTGATACCAACTTTGTCATGACCCGAAAGAGCACGTGACTGGCCCTTGAACCATATGAAGTCTATAGGACTCCATCTGATCCAAGTAAGCCAAAAGCCCAGAAATCTAAAACCATTTTTAAGAATAAGTAAAGAACTGGTTTAAAGAAGTGAAGAAAACATGTTTGAAATCAAGGTTTTTAAATAACTAAGCCGAATATGCATTTTAAAAACAGTACAGTCTTTTCTAAAAATTTCGGCAGAGTTTCTTTTGTAAAACTGGCCCCGAATGGGGTACAACAAAGATAACAATATATATATGCAATGATAAAGGCATCCCCAAGCGGGAGCTAGCTCTTCGTCAATTGACGGTCACAACCACACATGCAACAATGATATGATATACAACGCCAAGTGGCGAGGATCAAATCCAAAAGAAAGCTCAAAAGCAATAAGAAAACCGCAATACTACTAAGCGCGACTCTAAGGTCGAATAATACATCACTAGTCTAGGTCTGAAACAATATACAAGTTTTGGTTGATGGAAATTCTAGATACAATGAATAAAATAAATACAATGGTGGTTCTTGATGCGAAAGAATCCACCTACCAAAAGCAAACCACCCGCAAGAAGTAGTGTGCCAGAAATGCCGCAATGAAACCTGTACGGCAGAACCTGCAAGAACTGTGGCACAACGGGGGTGAGTTGCCAACTCGTGAATAGAAACATCTACAAGCAGAAACCGAATGCAAGACATAAACCTAAGCCAACAATCAGTAATATAATCCACAAGAGTACATCTGAAGTATGATAAGGTGGCAAGGTAACATCTAAACAGGTATGTAGTGCCAGGTACTCAGGTAATAACATGTCATCAGTATAAGGTATGTCTGCATGAAGTAAATATGATGAAGTATCAATGATATCAATACACATATATTAGCGTCCCATACTACTAATGTTGGTGTAAGGGTATATATAACAGCGCCCTCATACCCTGTTATATATACAAATGAAGTATGATCAGTGTAAATCCAGTCTGTATATGATCCATGTCTGTATATGATCTATATCTGTATATACGTGGAACCCGTCCACCCGTCACCCAATGACAATAAACGTGGAACCCGTCCACCCGTCAACCAATGACAATAAGCATCATGTATGCAATATGAGGATATAAACAAAATCATGGAAAAACATCATGAAAACCCGTGCCTAGCATCGACACGTAAATCCTCGTCCATATGGGGCTCCGTCTGCGGTATCGGCCCTCGGCCCCCGGCAGTACGGGTCAACCCATGTCCATCTCTGGGCTCCGTCTGCGGTATCGGCCCTCGGCCCCGGCAGTACGGGTCAGCCCAATCCATCTCTCAACTCCGGTCGGTATCCTCTAGATATCCGCCGAGCTCAAATACAATCACCGGTAGGTAGTAGTCCCTCCGCCGGGCTCACCGTCTACTACACAGCGAAACCGTTCTCGCCCCGGGGTACCATACCGGGTCCATCATGTACCCGTAATCGGCCTCAACCGCCTCCTCGATTCGGGTTTTCATATATCACTCTAGCCCCGAGAAAACACATGGTGGACGCACCGAAATATCATATTAAGGGAACCGGGTTTTTAAATGATTACATATTTGAAATAGCCACGGTTCCCAAATCCAGAAGTCACATATAATCCAAACCAAAATGTAAGTCAATGATCCGATATGATATGTGCGTCAAATATAAATATCATGTCAAGTTACATAAAGGTAAGCTATACCATAATGATCCGATGTGATATATGCATCAAGTATGAGTAGCATGTCAAGTCACATATAGATGAGCTACAATATGATGATCAGATGTGATATAAGCATCAAGTATGAGTAGCATGTCAAGTCACATGTAGATGAGCTACAATATGATGATCAGATGTGATATAAGCATCAAGTATGAGTAGCATGTCAAGTCACATATAGATGAGCTACAATATGTTTGTGTACCGGTATATGTGTACAATATGCCATGCGGAAATCATATCATGAATGCAGCAGTACTACAGTGTAGTGGCATGGCAATTATCGATGATGAATTGTGTGAGCCGGCAAATAGTGTACGTGGAACATACGCATCATCGATAATGGTGCTGGTGTCCTAACAGCATGATATCAGTATAGCAATAACATATGCAGGAAATATGAATAGCATGAATATGCGGAAGTCAAATAATCAACACTACAGTGAATAAATTACATCAATATTTATAAGTCTTACAGTGATGCCTTTTGAAATAAGACGAATCTGGGTTTTAATAAAATAAGGGATGCGAAGTTTTTAAGAAAGGATACGCCTTTTAAGTATTCGCAGAATCCCTTTGTTTGTCTTTTAAGATACCCCTGATTCACAGTTTTTGAAATAGGTATGCCTCGGTCTAGTCTAATATCTACTATGCAAACTACAGATCTAAGTATCAAGTAAATCAGGAGGGGTATGGAAACCACCTAAATCTGAGTCGATATATATATATAGATATAATAGTCGGTGATCCCGCCTCAATAGTATCGCGTACGATACAGTATATCATATGACATCCTCAAGTCATGAGCGCGGATCTATCATCAATATCGGCTCGTACGGTAAATCATCGTACGGCATCCCAATAGCTGGGTAGGGGCCAACATCTCACAATCTCGTCACATAACAGGTACACTATCATCAGATCATATAATCTGGGGTACTACTCTATGTCTAGTACAAATCGATACCGTCAACAAAGTATGCATGCGGGGGTAAACACACATCCCAAGCCCGCAAGAATCACATGTCATAACCCACATATGAATCGTATCAAATCACCGATCTCACGGCACCAAGCCCACATCATCGACTCATCTCCAAAGTCATCCCATATCATTAAACACAGTGCGAGTATAAGTAATATGCAAGGGTGTGTGTGTAGGTGTAACTCTATCCTAGGGTTCGCGACTATGAACTACACTAGTCACTTCTAACCCTACACTATCCATAATACACCTATTATCACAATAAACTACATAGTATTCTATCTACGGACTGCGGGGGTGCTATACGCCATCCACCCGACTTCCCCCTGTAGATATAATCTACTCACCTTGCATCATCATTTGCGGACATCACCATGCATTTTCTTGTCGTTCCGAAGTCCTCATAGGTACCTACACATCAACATATCGTATATGCGCATTAAAACCAAATCCAAGCTAAAACGGCGCATGAAATCCAAAACGATACGATAAGGGGCCTATAGGTGAGAACCTATGGCACGCCTTCAAAACCATCAATAAATCCTCTATATCGTCGTATAAACGACAAATAGTCGAGGCAAAACACAATACACCAATGCAGAAATGAAAATACGGAATACGGAAACACGAATCCAAAATAACAACTTAGGATATATGTCCCAGATTTCACCCTAGATGGAATCAGTCAAAACTAGAAGTACCCTGGGCCAAGAATAGAGGAAATGGGGGCATGCACGCAAAACGAGGCAAATCCCCTCAGCTCTGGCCGCAAATTGCGGCCAGAATGGGAAAATCGGCGGCCTCACTTTGGAGTGGGGAGCTAGGGTTTGGGGTGATGGTTCTCTGGTGCCTGCACATCTCACTGTCCACTCAACTTTATTTTAGGGTGTCTCGGGTGATAGCAGATTCAATAAACACTACACAGATTTCATAATTTCCCCGATATCGGTTTCTAAAATCCATATTCTGTTTTAAGCTTCAGGTTTTGGGTTCCAATTTAGGCACTATGGTGTTGGTATAATCTTAACTGAGCTCAATTTCCCAATACAACACAAGTTTCTCTCAAAGCCTAACTAGGTTTTCATCAAGTCCATAATATCACGCAATATCGATTCTATAACAACATTGGGGTATAGGGAATGCTAGAATTAAGCTAATGGTCCAGAATTTACCTCACTTGGCAACTCAAGAATTTTCTTGAGTTGCCCCTAGTGGTCAAAATCCACGCTTTCTTGATCCATCTTGAAGGTCTCGGGCTCGTGCACATTTTTAATGAAATGAGTGTGAGGTTTTGGTATAGTTTTTGAGGTGTTTTGGAGCTTTGAAGAGGGGAGGGGAGGAGGTGCAGGAGCAGCAGCAGAAGAAGAGAGAAGAGGGAGGGAAATGAGGGGAAAAATGGCTAAGTCCCAAGGTCAATGGTGCCCCATGCCTCTCATTCTCACCAACCCCCAATTCTTTAATCTTTTCTCTTTTCTTTTCCTTTTCTTTTCTCTCAAAATCCTTCTCACATAAATAGTAAACCCCAAATGATAATTCATGGCAAGAAAAATGCACAAGTGTAGAAAAAGTGATATGTGCAAGTTTTGCACAAAATTGCCAAAAACCCGATTAGCGATTTTAATCGCGATTAGCACTAAATTAGTGTCAAACTAATCACAAAAACTTAAAAATGTCATAATTCACTAATTTACCCTATTTTAGAATTTTCCAAAATTTTTTCATAGTTTTTCTAACATTTTTCCTATTTATTTGCATTTAATTATAGATTTAATATTAAAATAATCAATAAAATAATATTAAATTATAAAAATTCCCAAAATTAATATTTTATACTTTTGAAAATGTTACAGGTGTAGGCTTGACTATCAGGACTATGATGCAGATCATACTACTGGGACCTGGATAGTCCACAAGCACATCCTTTAATTGTTCCTAGTCGAGGGTATAACGAGATAGGACATCGATACACCAGAGTAGACTAGTGTGTACGTTTCTTGACCCTGTATGGGGGCAATGATTGATCCCATATCCATTGGTGTTTGACATCAAAGATTGTACATAGGTGTTCATTAGAGAATGGGTACACCGAACAGGGCTTACCGAGAACTCCTAGTTAGTATTATACCTATCGTCAATAGCAGTTCTCTGGTGACACTAGTAAAGGTTAGTCTGTACACCCGAGATCGTCATAGAGTCTTGTGTGGCTCCCACTATGCTTTGTTTTCCTCCCTACCACGGCTCAAAGAAGTCGTGCAAACAGGTGGATTTTGGGTACAGTCCCGAGTCACATAGAGGCAATGAACGATAGGAGGGGTTTCGTCTCTCCCTCCCTGTAACATTTCAGAATAATAAAGTATTATTTTTGGGAATTTTTATAATTAAATAATAAATATAATGAATATTTTAATAAGGCGATATAATTAAATACCGATAAATTGGGAAAAATTTGGAAAATTATAGAAATTACTAAAAAGAGGGTGCTTTATTGGATTGAAGCAAATTATAAAATTTTATGATTTATTATACATTATTTTAATGCTAATCGCGATTAACTATCGCTAATCGGGCATTAAGCGTGTTTTGTGCACATGACATGCATATGTCATTTTTACACTTTTACATTTGCTTACCATGGTCTTTTCTTCATCTTTCATGCAATTTCCTTGTTTTAAAATGAGAAGAGAAAAGAAATGAAAAGAAACCAAAAGAAAAGAAAAAGGAAAACAATAAAAAAAATGAGACATGGGCAAGTGAGAGAGAGAGAGAGGTGGGGGGTCTTCCATTGACCAAGACCATTTGTTTCATTCTCATCTTCATCCTTCTCTCTTCTCCTCCCCCATAGCAGCACTCTCTCCTCCCCCTTCTTCAAAACCCTCATAACATCACCAAAAACTACTCCAAAGTCCATCCCCACTTCATTAAACACATGCACAAGCTCACAAGCTATACTTTGGACGAAGAAAGCAAGGATTTTGGACACTTGGGGCAACTCAAGAATTTTCTTGAGTTGCCAAATGAGGTAATTCTTATACCATTGCATTGTATTTCATTCACTTTAGCATTCATGTTAGTTTAGAAGTGAATTAGTGATGATTTGTGGACTTTGAAAATTTCAAGTTAGGGTTAGGGTTTGAATTGAATCCAAAAGTGTAATTGAGATTAGTTGTGACCTTAAACCCCTGTAGGGAATGTATATTGGACTGGAACCATAGAGTAAACCACAAACCCCAGAATTTAGAAACCCTGATATCAAGAAATTGTGAGAATTGTGAGGTTGTTTTGACATCTGCTATAACCCGGAGCCTCTGAAAAATATTTAGCAAATACAGAGACACAAGCAGGCAACCTAGAACCTATACCCAAAACCCTGGACCCTAACCCTCAATCCAGGCCATAGATTTAATGATTTTGGCCATAAATTACAGCCTTGGTACTTCCAAATTGGTTCGTGCTTGGTCCAGGGCTTTATCTTTAGTAAAATAGACCCTCCATGTGTGCAAAATTGGCTAATTTCATCTGGGGTAAAATCTGGTACCATTTTCTTGAGTTGCTGCTTTGTTTTGCGATTTCTTTTTAACTTGATTTTGGTATTTGATATTGTATTCGGTCGTGTGGCGTTTGAACGCCAACGACTAGGGTTATTGGTTGTGTTTTGCATACAAGACTATAAATTTTGACTTATGAACGTTACGCATGCCGATTTGGTTTTCGTGCGCGATTTCTATTTACAATGTCATGTGATACACATGTAGGTACCCTCGAGTGGACTCGGAGCAACAAGGATGGGCGTGGCGACATCGACTCCGGCAAGCGAAGATCGGGTGAGTAGATATATATCTATAGGGGAAGTCGGGTGGATGGCGTATAGCACCCTCGCAGTTCGTAGTATAGCATATATATATATATATATATATGGTTATATATGTGTTTTATGTTACGTGGATGATTATCAAGATATGATTTTGTGTTCATGGTTTAGTTTAGGGTAGTTAGAAGTAACTTAGTTTAGCTTCTTAGTCGCGAACCCTAGAATAAGGTTTACACCCACACGCACACACACACTTGCATACTTTTATTTGCCTATGCGTATATGGGGATATGTACACACACACACACACACATGGGTATAGGACTGTGTGTGTGTGTGTGTGTACGTATACATATACATATACATGGATTATGAGGATAGTACATGATATTTGGAGATGAGTCGATGGGATTGGGCTTGATGCCATAAGATCGGTGATATGACGTGGTTCGTATTATGAGATACGACATGATATTTAGCGGGTCCTTTAGGCGTGGTGTTTTCATACACACGCATGCACATACATAGATGGTATCAAATTGTACTAGACATAGATCAGTACCCCCAGATCATGATATATGATAAAGAGGATACCAGTTGAATAATGAGATAAATGTGATATTGACCCGTACCTAGATTTGGGATGCCGTACGATGGATTTAACGTACGAGCTATATTGATGTTTGATCCGCACTCTTGACTTGAGGATGTCATATTATATAGGGTATCGTATAGGATACTATTGAGGCGGGATCACCGACTATTATATATATATATATATATATATATATCGACTCAGACTTAGGTGGTTTCCTTACCTTTTGATTAGGCCTGTAGTTTACTTGTAGACTTGTTATTTATGTTATTGCATATTCATTATTGTTATGATTATTATTCAGCTCCCGCATATTATTGCTGTTCGCATCGCATTGCATGCTTATATTGTGTTTTCATATGTTAGTATTGAAATCATGCTGTCAGGACACCAGCACCATTACCGATGATGCGTATGTTCCACATACACTTACTTGCCGGCTCACACACATCATCATCGATAATTTCCATGTCACGTACATTTTAGAGAATATTATTTCATTGACATAACTTGTTAGCTGATAGTTTTGACATGGTATTAGCGTACTTGCTTTTATATGCTAGTTTAGACATTGCATTTATTACTTGCTATTTCATGCATATTATTGTTCACTGTCATGCATTATTATTTAGGGCCAGTCCGAATTTGCCGGAGCCCAATACTTTTAAATTCATTGTCTTTTATTCTCGAGATTTGGGTTTTCCATGAGATTTATGGATTTGGAGAAACTGCAGGATTTTATAAAACTGATAATCATTTTAAAATGAAAGTTGTGGTTTTCTCATGATATGCTTTGAGATTTGTCCACCATGAGTTTTCTCGGCTCTTGAGCGATATCATACACCCAATTCGAGGAGGAGTAGAGTCCGTCTGTGGGTGCATGGTGGACCCGGTACGGTACCTCGGGGCAAGAAGATCGCAGTTGATCGGCGTTGAGCCTGTGACAGGGGAGCATTGCTGACCGGTGATTGTATTGAGACTCGTCGGATATCCGGAGGATACCGATCGGAGTTGGGCCAGTCCGGATAGCCGAAGCCTAGGTGCCAGTCCAAATAGCCGGAGCCCCAGATATTGATATTGAGGTATTGAGGTATTATGATATGGGCCAGTCCGGATAGCCGGAGTCCTAGATATTGAGATATTGGGATTTATGTTTTGTGTCGATGCTAGACACTGATTTATGTTGATTTCATTGATGATACCTCATTTTAAATTACAGAAATCTCACTAAAACAAGAAAACAGTTTCTCATTTATATGTATTCTGTTTTCATGCATTCATACCTCTTATTGTGATATATTGCTATCTGAGGCACTGACACGAGCACATGGGATTACACTTGTTTATAGATGTTTACCCTTGCCACCTTATCATGCTTCAGACTTTATCATTTTGAGGTTATATATATATTGATCGTATTGACCTAAGATTAAGTCATACATACGATTTCTACTCGGTGATGTTTTCTACTCATGAGTTGGCAACTCACCCCCGTTGTGCCACAGTTTCTTGCAGGTTTTGCCGTACAGGTTTCGTGAGGCTTTACTGGCACACTGCTTCCATTCCGGGTGATTTGCTTTAGTAGGTGGATTCACTTGCATCGTGACCACCATTGTACTTTATTTTATTCATTGTATCTAGTAAACTCCATCAACCAGACATGTATATTTATTTCAGACTTAGAGACCAGTTGTATATTATTTCGACCTTAGAGTCACACGTTGTATTATTATGGGTTTTCATGTTGTTTTTGAGTTTCCTTTCAGTTTTGATCCTCACCCTTCGGCGTTGTAAATTATATTGCTTGCGTGGTTGTAACCGTCGATTGACGAAGAGCTAGCTCCCGCTTAGGGATGCCTTTTATATATTATGCATGTTGTACCCCTTTTGGGGCCAGTATTTACAAAGGAAACTCTGCCGAAATTTTCAGAAAAGACTTGATGTTTTAAAAGCGCATAATTCGGCTTATGCTATTAAAACCACTTGCTTTTAAGCAAGTATTCCTTCATTTACTATTTAAAATGGTTTTAGATTTCTGGGTTTTTGGCTTACTTGAATTAGATGTATTCCTATAGACTTCATCTGATTCAAGTGCCAGTCACATGCTATTTCGGGTCGTGACACTCCCGGTATTGGAAGTTGATGTTGCGCTATGCTTGATTGGCTATAACAGTAAGTCCCTGGCTAGGGCTGTTGATGAGATTTACTGGTAAGAGTTATCAGTAGTTTCTCAAACTGTTATGAGCTATACATCGGCATGACTTATCAAGTTACTGTCTGACGTTACCATCCCTAGACTCGATATGCGACATATCAGACGAAGAGACCGAACTGTATTGTAAGTGTTACTTATAGACTTCATAGAGAGTATGGACAAGCTTTCTTGTTGATCTTCTAATCGCTCAATACCTGGATAGCCGTTACGTCTAGCTATTACTGCTGACGGCTTGTGGGTGACTGATATGATCATCACCTACTGCTGGCGTATTGACGAGTCTTTAGAGTCCCACACAGAAGTTTCCTAGTTCAAGCGAAACGAAGTAGGGCACATATGCTGATATGTGCGGGGGGCCAAATTAAATACGAGTATGTGATACCGTATTCTAATCTGGCAGTTATTTGTTATCGGTTAGGTTATATGTGATATAACCGGATTATCGAATCAAGTGTTGATTTGATAATGTGATATACAGATAAATAATATTAGTCGATTATATGTGATATTGCCGTATTATTAAATCAAGTGTTGATTTAATAATATAATATATATTTATATTTGATATAATTATATATTAACTAATATTATTAGCTCACTAATTATTTTCTTCATAATATATATATTAATATATATATATATATTATATGAAGCATGGCATGGATTTTCTATTTTTTGGAAGATAGAAAATGAGGTGTAAATGGGAAGATATTTTGAGCATGGTGTGAAGCATGAGCTTTATTATTTCTATACTACTCTTGACTCACTATTCAAGCATGGTTGCAATTTCTTATTGCATTTTATTCCATGCTTGAATAAGTGAGGAAAGAGAGTCATTCTTCACTTCATTCTCACTCATTCATTCTATGTTTTGAGCCTTAGCCATTTTCTTGAGCTCATGCTCTCTTGCTCTCTCCATCTTCTTCCTCTTCTTGCTTGAGCCATAAACCCTCACATGTGATGTGAATCATATGGCTTAAGACAAATCCTAGTGAGCTTAGAATCCCTACTTCATATCCTAGTGTAGATTAGCACCTTGCACTAGTATGTTTCCTTCACTAATGAGATTTTAGTGAAGTGGTAGCTTGGATTTAAGAAGCTTCGGGTGGATCATCTTCAGCACGAAGATCACGGAGGAGGCTCGTTCAAACCTTAAGTGGAGCCTAGTGGAGTTGCGTGGACTACAACCCGGAGCATTTGAAGAGAAGGACATGGTCATCAAAGGTTGTAGCTTTCTTCCATCTCTTTGTTTAGTTCATATCATCATAGTAAAACCCTAATATTCTAGTTAGATCTTAGTTAGTGTTCATTAGCACTACGAATTTTTGAAAATTGCATGTGTGATGCCCGTTTAAACCCCGTCGTGGTGCTAGCGTACACTTTCACGGCCATCTACTAAAGTTCCCGATGAGCATTCAATCAAATAATCGGGAATCTTGTTGAATTACCCGACTTGTTTTTGAAAAGTATTTTCGATTAGAGACTTAAATATAAGGTTTATAGGGTTAGGCATGAAATCCGGAATATGTGATAATCCGGGTTTATGATGTCTAAGGATGATGTGGATTCTAATTATTGCAGTTTTCATTTATTTTCTGCGGCCATAAGTATAATATGTGGCAGTATCTCCGATCTCGTTGTTATACGTCAACGATATTTGGGATACGCATATTTACTTACATTGATGACATGTGATGTTATTGTGTTGTTGGTTGATATGTTATATTGGATCGTCGTGATTAAATAGCCGGGGGGTTTTGCGTGAGATGAGAGTTTTTCTATTTTCATTCATGTCAAAATTTATATGTAATATTCTTTTATTGGGACACTTCCGAGGTAAGGTTGTTGTCTCCATTGATGTATATTATTTACTTTTCCACATTAGGATAGACCCAAGGCGGGGAGCATAAGTAACCGGGTTCTAGATTCCAGTTGGAGGCTATCTTGATGAGTCGAGACCAGGTCGCCTAACTCTAGAATTGGCAGGGTTGCTTGCCGCTCTCGTAGGGGTCTACGGATGTGAGCTTGGCTATTCATCACGACCGTGAAATCCATGTTTTTCATTACTGGCTTAATTTAAAACACGGACCTCCTAATATATTCTATATTTCATATGTTTGCTTCTGCTGATTCTGTGATATGATATGATCATATAACTATGTGAGACAAATGCTACTTATATATATGATATACTAGTAGACACTATATATGTTTTGCATCTGCGCTTGTCCTAACCCCGCCCTGCCGTAAGTTAAGTAACCTTACGGTGAAGACCCGGGTCCCTATGACAAATGCGGATGGCATATATGTGTGTTTTATTTTCGTTTCTTCTGTGATGTTTAGGAAACATAAATGATGGGACGTCATTAATGAGATTAATGAAAAGAAAAGAAACCTAAAAGATATTGTAAAATCAAATTTTTCAAAAAAGTAGCTCTAGTTCTTGCTTTGCATAGCGGTATTCCATTATGAATATCCAGCACCTCATTCGATGAGGAAAGAGACTAGATCCCTTCAATGGGAATGACCTCTTTAGAAAAACTAGCAAATGCTACAACCTACTCGGTTTGTTTTGAAAATTACTCAATTTTAAAGCGGAGCTTAAACTACTCATTTTCAAATCACCAGATTTTACAACAATATCAAGTTCATTACGCTAAAGGTTTTCTTCAAAACTAGTCGTAGCCCTCCGTCATTTCAGATAAGTACTATTTAGTATTCATGCTGCGTTTGTTGATCTTATCAAGACGTAGTGTGCGGTAGCTGATTAGTGCTTATCTGCCGCATATGATGCGATTGGATTAGAGTAGTCGTGCGGCTTTGTTGACCTTGTCAAGGGTCGTACGGGTGGGTTTAATTCAATCATGAAATGACGGGTTGAACTTGACTTGCAGTTTATGGTTTGTTGACCTTGTCAAGGTCATAAACTGCATGGGGTAAAAACAGATATTGGGAATTTCAAATGTTGAAATTTGCAATAAGATTGCATACCTTCTATATAATAGTTGGATCCCGATACCCACTGCGAGTAAGTGTTACTCCTGCGAGAGTTTTCCACTTTACAATTAGCTGATCTGGTAGGTGTCTAAGAAAGGTGTTAACGGGATTATGCCTCTGTGGAAACAAGGTTATTTAATTAGTTCCATGCGAACGCACGGGGAGACTCTCTCGGAGTACCAATACTTGTCTGGCTAGCCGATTGGTGAACATGTAGGGTGTAATTAATCCCGGCTAATCTTACCTTTCAGGGTTTGAAGGAAGATTTGATAAAAACAGTGGGAGCCATCCTGATTAGATAAGATAATAACCAATCTAATCTTGCAAGAGTGCACACTAAAGTGTTTTCTTCTCTTTCTCTCCAGGTAGCAACCATGACATGCCTTAATCAAGATAATAATATGGATGTATTGACCGAACCCGCTTATTATACTGGGCTGGGGAACATTAGTTCTGCTCTGTCTTATGACTGTCATAAGTCTGAGCAAAGAATAGGGGAATGCATGGATTCCCATGCAATCCGAACGAAGAAAGAGCATTTTGATGCATCTTCTTCTGGTGTGTTAGTTATTGAGAACTATTTCTCAGTTTGCTCTACGTCCTGGGTATTAGATACCGAATCAGGATTCTATATTTGTAATATGTTACATGGGTTAAAGAGAAGTAAAGAACTGGGAAAGGATGATATGTCTCTTAGAGTAGGGAATGGAACAATTCTTGCAGCCAAAACAGTTGGCGAATATCACCTAGTATTACCAAAAGGTAACATATTGATTTTGAACGACTGTTATTTCGTACCAAAAATGATGTGCAATATTATATCTGTTTCTTTATTACATAAAGAAGGATATAACTTTGCATTAGAGGATAATATTATGAACATTTTCCTAAATCAAGTGTTGATTGGATTTGGTACATTATGCAATGGTATATACGTTCTAAATCAAAATACAGTTCTAAATATACAGAACACACACAAGAGGAAAAGTTCAAAAATGTACGAAACCTTCTTGTGGCTTTGTAGACTTATTCATATCAATGCGACCAGACTAGCTAAGTTGCATAAAGATGAATATTTAAATCCGTTCGAATTTACATCTTATGAAACCTGCCAGTCATGTCTCAAAAGCAAGATGACCAAAACTCCATTTACGGGACACGGAAAAAGAGCTGCTGAACTCTTGGGACTGATACATAGTGATATATGCGGTCCTATGTCTACACATGCCAGAAATGGTTCCTCGTACTTCATTACATTCATCGATGATCTCTCAAGATTCGGACATGTGCTCCTGTTGAAACACAAATCTGAAGTTTTTAAGAAATTCAAGAAATATAAGTGCGAAGTAGAGAACCAGACGGGTAAAAGTATTAAAATCCTTCGATCTGATCGAGAAGGTGAATACTTAAGCACGGAATTCCGAGATTATCTAAAAGAGAATGGGATTCGCTCACAGCTTACTCCCCTGTATACACCACAGCACAATAGAGTATCGGAGCAGTGGAATCGCACCTTATTAGATATTGTGAGCTCTATGATGAGTGTTGATGAGTTACTTATTTCCTTTTGGAGTTATGCACTTGAGACAGCTGCATACCTATTGAATCAAGTTCCATCAAAATTTGTGCCTAAAATACCATATGAGATATGGAGTGGAAAGAGACCATATCATAAACGAGTTAAGATATGGGGTTGTCCGGCCTATGTTAAGAAACAGAATCCGGACAAACTCTAAACACGATCAGTTCTTTGCAAGTTTGTACGATATCCAAAGAATTCACATGGATATCTATTCGACCATAGTGAGGAACAAAAGGTGTTTGTTGCTCAACATGCCACCTTTTAAAAAAAGGAATTTCTTATGAAAGAAATTAGTGGTAATGAGGTAGAGCTGGAAGAAGTTCCAGCTACACAAACTATAACTGATGATTTAGTATAACCGGGGGATTCAGTAGTCCCAGAAGAATCTCAACCACTCCACAGATCTAGTAGGGTTCCTCATTCACCTGACAGATACTACGATTTTCTCGTAGACGGTGGGAGCAAGGATTGCATCATGGAAGATGATGACCCAACTAGTTTCGAGCAGGCCATCATAAGTGGGGACTCTGTGAAATGGCTGGATGCTATGCAATTTGAGATGGAATCCATGTACACCAACAAAGTATGGACTTTAGAAGTTACTCCTGAAAGGGTAAAACCCATTGGGAGCAAGTGGATCTTTAAGAAGAAACTTGGTGTAGATGGAAAGGTTGAGACCTTCAAAACAAAACTTTTAGCAAAAAGTTTCCGTCAACGACCAAGTGTCGATTATGATGAAACCTTTTCTCTAGTAGCTATGCTTAAGTCCATCGGGATCCTACTTGCCATTGCTACATACCATAACTATGAAATGTGGCAGATGTACGTCAAGACCGCTTTTCTAAATAGTGATTTAGAAGAGAGCGTATATATGATACAGCCAGAGGGCTTCGTAGACAGTGGGAGCAGCGAAAATGTGTGTAAGCCGCTTAAATCAATCTACGGATTAAAGCAGGCATCACGGAGCTGGAACATTTGTTTTGATGTAGCAGTCAAAGAGTTTGACTTCATCAAAAAAGTAGATGAACTATGTATATATAAAAAGGTTGTAGAGAGTAAGATTGTATTCCTCGTACTGTATGTGGATGACATACTCTTGATAGGAAATGATGTTCCTATGCTACACTCGGTCAAACTCTTCCTATCACAAAAGTTCTCCATGAAAAATCTGGGTGATGCCTCCTACATCCTGGGGATAATGATCTATAGAGATAGATCTAAAAGGATGTTAGGATTGTCCCAATCCAGGTACATAGACAACATACTAAAGAGGTTTAGTTCCAATCCAGGTACATAGACACCATACTAAAGAGATTTAGTATGGAAGATTCCAGACGTGGTAATTTACCCGCTTGTTCAGGAATCGCTCTCTCCAAAGAGATGTCTCCCAAGATTGATTTGGAGAGGCTCCCATGCACGTGATACCCTATGCTTCTGCAGTTGGGTCTATCATGTACGCGATATTATGCACCAGATCGGATGTAGCTTATGCACTTAGTGTGGTAAGTAGGTATCAATCAGACCCAGGGGAGAAGCACTATACAGTTGTGAAGAACATTCTTAAGTACTTGAGAAGGACTAAAGAAATGTTCTTGGTGTATGGTATCGGAGAACCCCAGGTGGAGTCCTTTACCGATTTGAGCTTCCAAAGTGATAAGGAAGACAGCAAGTCAGTCTCGGGTTTTATCTTCACCCTTAATGGAGGGGCGTTATGTTGGAAGAGTTCCAAGCAAGATACCGTAGCAGATTCGACGATGGAGGCCGGATACATCACTGCCAACGATGCTGCCAAAGAGGCTGTTTGGATGAAGAAGTTCATTACTGAACTTGGTATGGTTCCATCCATTGAAGATCCAATACCTTTGTATTGTGATAACAATGGAGCTGTGGCTTTAGCCAAGGAACCCCGCTCCCATTAGCGATCTAGACATATTCTGAGGCGGAATCACCTGATCCGGGAGATAGTTGATCACTGGGAGATCGAGGTCAGGAGAGTTGATACGAAAGACAACATAACGGATCCATTCATGAAGGCCCTCCCCCAGACGCGGTCTGAGAGACTTCTTGGGATGTTGGGTATGAGATACTACAACAACTGGCCTTCATGTAATTGGGAGATTGTTAGGAATATGTATGCCCTAAAGGCCATTATTGTATGATATAGTGGATTCTTGGACATATATATAGAGGATTTTCTTGCTCGACGTGATAGTATGCTATCTGGTTGCTCTTTATCTTAACATGTACACTTGAATTATTATATTGTCTCTCTGATACATGTTGATAAAGCCCTTAGGATGTAGGTTTGACTACCAAGACTATGATGTAGATCATACTAGTAGGACTATGTAGTCAACAAGCACATCCTTTAACAGTTCCTAGTCGAGGGAATATCGAGACAGGGCATCGATATTCTAGAGTAGACTAGTGTGTACGTTTCTTGACCTTGTATGGGGCGATGGTTAATCCCACAACCATTGATGTTTGGCATCAAAGATTGTACACAGGTGCTCATTAGAGAATGGGTACACCGAACAGGACTCGCAATTATTGAATCAAGTGTTGATTCAATGATTTGATTTATGTATATATATTTGATATTGACCGGTTATATATGATATGACCGGATTATTGAATCAAGTGTTGATTTAATATATTGAATATTAGCTGGTTGTATGTGATATGACTGGATTATTGAATCAAGTGTTGTTTTAATAATTTGATATATATATATATATGATATTAGTCTGTTATATATGATATAACCGTATTATTGCATCAAGTGTTGATTTAATAATTTGATATATATTTATATATTTGATATTTATATATATTGACTAATATATGATCACTAAACATTTTCTTCTCTTTGTACATATTAATATATATATGTGATATATATAAATATATGTATATATTCATATATCATGGTTGATGATACATAGAACATGCGTGTATGAGAATCACACTTGAAGTGCGATGAAGAGATAATGATTTAAATTAATGAATTAAAAGAAAAGGAAATGTGTCATATTCTTTAGTTGCTTGTAGAAGTCTTGAGAAGCCATGACTCATCACTTATCTTTTGGATTATTCATTGATATTTATCACTATCCCATCTCATATAATCACTTCACCACATGGTTCATTGAACCTCACTCTCTCATCCAAGTTCATCTCCTTCTTCCTCCTCTCTAGATTTTTCTTAAAGTGAGAAAAGAAAAGAAAAAGAAGAAAAATGTGAGAGCAAAATTCCTACTTCATTAACCTACACTATCCTAACCCTTTAGTATAGGTTGTTTGCTTCACTAATACCTTGATTAGTGAAGAGTGAGCTTGAGTTAGAGAGACTTCAAGATGGATCATCTTCGGCTTCGAAGACTACAAGCAGGCTCGTTCCTTTCTCAAGTGGAGTCAAAGAAGAGTTCTAAGGACTACTACTTAGAGCTTTAGAAGTGAAGGACCGGTCTACAAAGGTTGTAAACTTCCATCACTTAGTTTAGAACTTGTTTGCTTATACTAAAACCCTAATTCTTTAGTTCGATTCTAGATTAGTATAGCTTAAACCTCTAGATTTTTTAAAATTGCATACTTGATGCCTGTATAAACCTAGTAGAAGTGCTAAGACATACTTTTAACAAGCTCCACTAATATGATCTGCATCACAGTCCTGGTAGTCAAGCCAACATCCTAAGGACTTTATCAATATGTATCAATGAGATAGTAAACTAAAACAAGTGCACATGTTAAGATAAAGAGCAACCAGATAGCATATTATCATGTCGAGCAAGAAAGTCCTCTCTATATATATGTCCAAACATCCACTATAATATACAATAATGGCCTATAGAGCATACATATTCCTAACAACTACTACCTGTTTGCATGACTCATTTGAGCCGTGATAGGGTAGTAATCTAAGTACAGTAGGACGACACTCGAGATGAATAGTGATGTCAAATCAACGGACTAACCAATACTCATGTCACCAGAGAACTATTATCCGACGATAGGTATAATACCAACCAGTAGTTCTCAGCGAGTCCATCCAGTGTAACTCATAACCCAATGAGCACATGTATACTATCTTTGGTACCGTATACCAATGGCTGCAGGACAAGCCATCTCCCCTGACGGGGATAAGAAGCGTATGCACTAGTCTATTCTAGAGTATTGATGCCCAGTCTCGATAATCCTATGACTAGTGTCACGACCCGAAATATTAGCTCGTGACCAGCACTTAAATCACGCAACGTCTAAAGACGTAACGTAATTCAAGTAAGCTGAAACCCAGAAATCTAAACCTTTTAAAGAAATAAAAGAGGTGCAGTTTTGAAATAAAGTATAATAAAGAAAAATGTTTTCTTACATGGATAGAAAAGGGAAGAACATGAAAAATGCAAGTTTATCCTACTTGTTGTAAAACATGTTCATCTTTTAAAAATTTGGGCAGCACCTCCTTTGTATATTTTGATCCAAAACCACCAATACAAGATAATAATAAAGGCATCCCCAACCGGGAGCTAGCTCTTCGCCAAACGGCGGATTCACAACCACGCAAGTAATAAAACAAGTATACGACGCCCAATAGGCGAAGATCAGCACAAAAGGCAATAAATAAAGTAAAACATCAACCCAAAAAGCGAATATAAAACCCATCGCTCAAATCTCGCAACTACAAGTCTCACCAAGTCTTACTAATTATACAATTATAAGTTTTAATTGATGGAGTTGACTAGATATAATAAATAATAAGTACAAAAGTGGTAGATCCAACATATACCACCTACCCAAGCAAGTCACCCGAAAGGAAGCTGTGCGCCAAGGATGCCGCTACCGATCCATGCGGTCAACCTGCAATAACTGTGGCACAACGGGGGTAAGTTGTCAACCCGTGAATAGAAAACACTAACAGGTAGAAATCGAATAAAATAACGATTTCCTAGGTCAACTATATCATAAAGGTAATACTATGATATGTAGGGTGACCGTATGTAAATAAGTGCCAACAATAAATAAATGCAAGTATGCAAGTGGATATTATGCAATAATATAATCAGTGCCAATATACATGTGGGTCTTGTCCACTCGAAACATCGTAATAGCATATGCATGTAAATATATGAGGATATCAAGAATGTGTGTCCATCAATGACACGACAAATCATGGAACCTGAGCGTCCAGCATCGACACTCGAAAATATCATGAAACTCGTGTCCAGAATCGATACGTAAATCCTCATATCTCAGGCTCCGGCTATCCGGACTGGCCTGACCCATCTCATGACTCCGGTCGGTATCCTCCGGATAACCGCCAAGTCCAACTACTATTACCGGTAGGTAGTGGTCCCTCTGCCGGGCTCAACGCCATCATCTGCGACCTTCTCGCCCCGGGGAACCATCCGAGTCCACCATACACCCGCAGACGGTTCCTCCTCCTCCTCGAATCGGGTGTATGATATCGCTCACGAGTCGAGAAAACTAATGGTGGACTATACAAATATCATATTAAGAGAAAGCGGGTTTTAAAAACAATACATACTTTCTTTTGAAATAACCACGGTTCTCAAATTCAGAAATCTCATGAAAACAGCATATCACAATGCGTATAATTATAAAGCATGATGTATGCGACATATAAAAGAAATATAAGCATATCTGTATATAATGCAACATGGGACGGTAATATGCATATATCAAGGGAAAACCGCTCTTTTAAGATGAATCCAGTTTTAAAATATATCTTGCGGTTCCCAATTTCTCCAAGGTCAAATGCAACATCGTATAAAAGTGTATATGCAACTATAGCAAGTAAATTATGCAAAGAGTCATATCATGATGCAGCAATTCTACTGTGTAGTGACATGGCAATTATCGATGATGAAATGTGTGAGCCGGCAAATCTTTGTAAGTGTGACATACGCATCATCGATAATGGTGCAGGTGTACTAGCACAAGTACATGCAATACAATGAGAATTACATGAAAATCAGCTAAATGCGATAAGGTATACGTATCTAACATGACCGAGTAGGTGAATCTATCAAACGGCATCCTCTAATCAAGGGTATGGATCAATCATCTATTAACTCGTCGTGTACGGTAAATCATCGTACGACGTCCTTAATCAATTTGGGATCCTAGAAAACCTATAAGACAAAGAGGGTATGGACCTAACGTCTCGTACGGTATAACTCTCAAGATTCACAAGATTATCCATAGACACACACACACAGACACACACACACAGACACACACACACACACACACACACACACACACACACACACCTATCTCTCAGGTCCATCCGTATCAATCTCAGATCATGGGACCGGCAAAGGTATCAATTATCACATATCGACTCATATCCGTATACCAATATATCATCAAGTTATCATATCACATCATTGTTTTCTTTTATATATACATTCTACTTTATTAAACTAGTTTCATGTTACGCTAAACTCAAAGCTTATTCTAGTGTAATTACCTATCTAGAAGTCGTAATTCGCTTTCACTTTTTTATATCTCAATATATATATTTAATTACTAATATTATCACTAACTATCTTTTAAACTTTATCCCTAGTTTCCTAATCTAGGTTTCTACGACTGTATCCTATAGATCGGTTTCCATTTAAATATTTGCGGAGGTGCTATACACCATCTACCCAACTTCCTCAATAGATATAGATCTACTCACCTGGACCTCGCTCGCCGAAGTCGATGACGCCATGCTCCGTCGTCTCGGAATCCATGCGAAGGTACCTACAATAAGACACAATCGAAATAGCTATTAAAATCGAGTTCGGAAAACCAATACGGCACACGGTGCGTTTATAGGTTAGAACCTATAGCCTCATATGCAAAACACAACCAAATAACCCTCGTTGTTGACGTACAAACGCCACACGAATGAATTCAAATCAAATACAAATCCAAACAACAAAACCCAAGTTTACAAAATACGGAAAACATAACCAAAAACACCCCAAAGTGATCCCAGATTTCACCCTAGGCCAAACTAAGGGATTTTACACATATAGGAGGTCTAGTTATCAGAGATAGGAGTTATGTACCAAGCACCACTCACATTCACCATGACCAGGCCGCAAATTACGGCCTGGGGGAATAAATCTGCAGCCATGCAGTGAGGGGAGGGGCTCAGGTTTCAGGGGGTGGTCCATGGTTGCCTGCACATCTTATGGTCATGGGAACTTCTTTTACAAAGGTTCCGGGTCATCTCAGATCTCAAAATACACTCACAAACCGTCAAATTTACCAATGTCGGAAAGTTCTAAATTCATGTTTAGGTTCAATTTTCTGTCCTAAGTCACCACTTAAATCTTGTTAATAGCCACTATACATCATCAATTCCTCACAATTACCCAAACCCTCTTTAGGGTTTTCTATACAACACAAATCCACACCTTAACCCAATTCTAACTAACTAGAATGCTAGGAAAACATAAACTAAATCAAGTGAAGAGAATTTTACCTCAATTAGCCAACTCAAGAAAAACCCTAGCTTTCCAATGTCATCAAAATCCAACTTTGCTTGGTCCGTTTTGTAGAGGATGAGGAGGGGATCATCTTTTGTGAAGGGGGCATAGGGTTTGGATGAAGATTTTGAGGTGAAATCATGGGGTGAAGGTGGAGGGAGACTCGAGGAAAAAGGAGATGAAAAGAAAAAAGAGAAAACAAATGGGGGGTGAGGATATATGGCAGCCCTCTCTCTCTCACTCTTTTATTCTCACCCTCTCACCCTCTCTCTCTCTCTCTCTCTCTTACACTTCTCACTTTCTTTTCTTTTTATTTTAAAACCAAAACACATAATACCCAAAACAACATAAGAAATAACATGAAATCAAATGCGACATGACACGGTGCACTAATCATGGAAAACTGTATAAACACGGATTTGGCCTAATCGCGATTAGCAGTACACTAATCGGTTTTTATCCAAACTGCATATAATAAATTTTAAAAAATGCCAAATCCGATAAATATATTTTTAAATGAATAAATCATTTTAAATCTCCAATTATTTTACAATTATTGGTATATATTTATACCTTTTTACGAAAACCCCAATTTCGCAAATCGGGTAGTTTTCGCGAAATATATTATTTTAATGTTAAATTCCAAAAATAATATTTTACGTTTTCTGAAATGTTACAATCTTCCCCCCTTAAAGAAATTCGGTCCCCGAATTTAAATTTAAACCCCCAATACTAAAACATTTCAGTAATCAACTCAAATCGACGGGGCTCCGAAATCATGGAAGATATAGAAAGCCACAGCGCATCGCGTGCGACTGAAAACGAATACAAACTCAAAATCAAACTCCGTCAAGCGTCTCGCAAATCATCGGATTTACACGCATATCATCGGAGTTACAATGGAGATACAGATCTCGAAATCTCCAACTGAAATCCAATATGCACAGTCAAATACTATAATACATATATAGCATGCATCCTTGGAAAATCTTAAAACTGAATACAACATATGCAAAATCTTTTATAAATTGCCGTTTGATGTGTAACTCACGGCACAAGTGACGGACGCTCATTTGTAAAATAATAAATATACCTTCATATATGTTTTGATAAATATGCGTTCCGTCGTTCCAAAATATCCAAAAGGTTTTCCTTTATAACATTCATGCCGCTCACGGACACGTAAGAAATAGCGAGACTATAGCTTCTTTTTGAAAACCTCTTGTTAAACTTTTAATGCAAGCAAAGTACTCAGGTACTGTCCTCAGATCAGGCCTGATTGGCTACTACACAATGTAGTGCCCAACATGAAAACAAAATGCTCAAAAGCAAAATCAGCCTCAAAAGACGTGTCCAACAATCACGTGCGTCTGGTACGCACGGAAATCAAATCCAAACACAGGTGCCACAATATGCACAAAGCAAAATTAAGTGCAGCGGGTGTGCACGAAAGCATCTGTCCAGTGCAACGGGTGTGCACGACAACAATATCTGGTGCATCTATTGTGCACGAAAATCTCAATCGTGTGCATCCGGTGTGCACAAAATCACATCTCATATCATGCACAAATGAAATCTAAATCAAGTGCATTCAATATGCACGAAACCAAAAACCAAGCTCCTAATATGCGCAAAATCCAAATCAAACGTGTCAGGTCCATAAAAAAGTATCTAGTGAAATAGCATGTACAAAAAAATATAAGTCTGGTGTAACAAATGTACAAAAATACAAATCTGGTGCATCAAATGCACGAAATACAAGCAATACTCCAATGCGTAAAAAGTAACATCGAGTGTACCAAGGTGTATAAAGTCATAAACGTGTGCAACCGCGTGCACAAAACATATATCAATGCACTGCAAGCACATATAAGTTATACCGAGTGCAAAATCAAATCGAGTGAGTACCATACGCACATAGTCAAATCAACTGTATGAAATCCAGGAAATCATAAACATGTGCAGCCAAGGTACAAAATCAATAACGAGTGCAATATATATGCACAAATCATAAACCAACACAACGGTGTATATAAAAACATATATCAAGTGCAATAACTATGCACGAAAAAGTAATGACCGAGTAGGTGCAGCAGTGGTGCATGAAATCGATATCATAAAACTCATCATCAAAACTCAAATCCAAGCAATATAAGCATGATACTCGGATCACAACGCAAATCGCAGCAAATGACATTGAGGTATACTTCCTACAATGTCGGAAAATATTGGTGCGCCTAAAACTGGCAGACCAAGAACATCCGCTTGCCTCCTGCTCACGGTCTGGCGTCCTCTATCTCTGGGTCCTCATTTCTCTGTGGATTACCAATCTCGCAATATATCGGCTCATTGGTTCAGTCAGGTGTGCCAACGGAAACGATTCCGCTCTGGCACTTCTCTGGGCATCTCTTGGCCAATTAGTATGATCACACATAATGCAGCACGTCACTGGCTTCGACCTCTGGTCCTCTGAATATACGTCACACATCTGATCTTGGGCATAGATCTTATCGCAGCAGTATCCTGGAAGGAACCTGCTCAGGGTCTCTTCCAATCTTGCCTATGCCGAACTATACAGAGGCTGGTACTCTTACAAAATCTTTTCTCGCTTTCTGGACATCTGCGTTCTTAGCACATCTTTTCCTCGGGAACTGGTCGTATCTCACACCTTTGTATACATATCATATCTCTAATCTCAACGGGGAGTAGCAACAGCTCGTTGACATCTCGCACGAATCTCTTGTTCCACTCGTCTTTATTATCGTCTGCTTCGACGTCACGTCATGCTATCTGCGTACTGCAATTGTCTCGGTTACAGTCAATTCGGAGTCTCTCATACGGACTCTAAATCATGAACTCGGTATCTTCATCACTCTGTAGAAGATCTCTAGCCGAACACGTCCTCGGGAACTCGTCCATACCATCGGAGGAATACTCAATACTCGTCCGTTCTCGATTAACTCACAACGCATCAGGGTGAGGTCCTCTATCTGAAACCGGTCCACTTACTGGTCTCCTATCACATGATATCAGGACGACGTTAAACTTTTCGTTCGATTTGTCAAAATCCCATAATTCCCCGAAAGCTCAACACCTGAGCACAGTTTAACAATATTTAGTACATGCCACAGTACCTATGGACCAACCGTAGAAGGCAAACCTAAACCTCACTGATGCCACCGCTAAACTGCTGCAAACCCTAAGGTTCAAAAGTGGTTCCATGGTCATCACGTTGAGTTAGGGTTTCATTCTTCTAGAGGGTCCACAGAATTACTTGCATGTTCCTCCGAATACCTTAAACATGGAAAAATGGGCTTCTGACATTCGTTTTGAACATTTTAACTTTGCCTAGACAACATGTGAATACCCTTTGTCCCTCAACTCAAGGTAGACTAGCTATCATCTGTCGCAGCTCTGCCTAAAAGCTCCAGCAATCTCAGCTCGTAAAGTATGGAGGCGACATCCTATCAATCTCAGCAAAAGTTAGGTCATCTGTCTGCACGATAGACGACATCAATATCTCTAAGGTATGCTATACATCAATAGTCCTCTCACAACTGGTAGCCTTTATCAACGTCCCGATCATACGGTGCAACGCCGAACACTCGCCTCAAACGAGAAGTCACAACACCAATACAAAATCGAGACGTTCTCGTATCACCAGAAAACACGATGGTCGGTCCTCATCCATGACGAGCTCTCCCTGACCGCATCACTAGCAGCAGCTCAATCTGCGCTCAAACCATGATGACAGGAACCTCAAGCATGTATCGATGAAACCATATCAATGGAATGAAAGGAATCAACAGATCCCAAAATAGATACATGATCATAATGAGGAATGGAATCAATAAGGGTATGATCATGGAAACAAATAGAATCAAGGATATCAATATATGTACATCCTAAGGTTTCTTAAGTGGAGTATCATATCGTAAATATGCCGCGGAACATATGTACGGTACATTACTCTACTCAAGCTACCTACTCCATCAATCAGGGTCAGCCTATGTAACGAAAGTTCGGGTCTAATACCCCCCTGTCCACGTCTAAGTTCCGTAAGGTCAAGCCTAGTTCCGAATATATATAAACGCCCTAGACTCTACATAGTCAAACCTAAACTCGAACAAAGGTTAAACCTAGCGCTCTGATAGCAACTTTGTCACGACCCGAAATATTAGCTCGTGACCAGCACTTAAATCACACAACGTCTAAAGGCGTAACATAATTCAAGTAAGCTGAAACCTAGAATTCTAAACCTTTTAAAGAAATAAAAGAGGTGCAGTTTTGAAATAAAGTATAATGAAGAAAAATGTTTTCTTACATGCATAGAAAAGGGAACATGAAAAATGCAAGTTTATCCTACTTGTTGTAAAACATGTTCGTCTTTTAAAAATTTGGGCAGTACCTCCTTTGTATATTTTAATCCAAAATCACCAATACAAGATAATAATAAAGGCATCCCCAAGCGGGAGCTAGCTCTTCGCCAAATGGCGGATTCACAACCACGCAAGTAATAAAACAAGTATACGAAGCCCAGTCGACGAAGATCAGCACAAAAGGCAATAAATAAAGTATGACATCAACCCAAAAAGCGAATATAAAACCCATCACTCAAATCTCGCAACAACAAGTCTCACCAAGTCTTTCTAATTATACAATTACAAGTTTTGATTGATGGAGTTGACTAGATACAATGAATAATAAGTACAAAAGTGGTACGATCCAACATGTACTACCTACCCAAGCAAGTCACCCGAAAGCAAGCTGTGCGCCAAGGATGCCGCTACCGATCCATGCGGTCAACCTGCAATAACTGTGGCATAACGGGGGTGAGTTGCCAACTCATGAGTAGAAAATATCAACAGGTAGAAATCGAATAAAATAACGATTTCCTAGGCCAACTATATCATAAAGGTAATACAATGATATGTAGGGTGACCGTATGTAAATAAGTGCCAACAATAAATAAATGCAAGTATGCAAGTGGATATTATGCAATAATATAATCAGTGCCAATATACATGTGGGTCTCGTCCACTCGAAACATCGTAATAGCATATGCATGTAAATATATGAGGATATCAAGAATGTGTGTCCATCAATGACACGACAAATCATGGAACCTGAGCGTCCAGTATCAACACTCGAAAATATCATGAAACCCGTGTCCAGCATCGACACGTAAATCCTCATATCTCAGGCTCCGGCTATCCGGACTGGCCTGAACCCATCTCATGACTCCGGTCGGTATCCTCCGGATAACCGCCAGGTCCAACTACTGTCACCGGTAGGTAGTGGTCCCTCTGCCGGGCTCAACGCCATCATCTGCTACCTTCTCGCCCCGGGGTACCATACCGAGTCCACCATGCACCCGCAGACGGTTCCTCCTCCTCCTCGAATCGGGTGTATGATATCGCTCACGAGTCGAGAAAACTCATGGTGGACTATACAAATATCATATCAAGAGAAACCGGGTTTTAAAAACAATACATACTTTCTTTTGAAATAACCACGGTTCTCAAATTCAGAAATCTCATGAAAACAGCATATCACAATGCGTATAATTATAAAGCATGATGTATGCGACATATAATAGAAATATAAGCATATCTGTATATAATGCAACATGGGACGGTAATATGCATATATCAAGGGAAAACCGCTCTTTTAAGATGAATCCAGTTTTAAAATATATTTTGCGGTTCCCAATTTTTCCAAGGTCAAATGCAACATCGTATAAAAGTGTATATGCAACTATAGCAAGTAAATTATGCAAAGAGTCATATCATGATGCAGCAATTCTACTGTGTAGTGACATGGCAATTATCGATGATGAAGTGTGTGAGCCGGCAAATCTTTGTAAGTGTGACATATGCATCATCGATAATGGTGCAGGTGTACTAGCACAGGTATATGCAATGCAATGAGAATAACATAAATGTAGCATAAGGTAAATAATCAGCTAAATGCGATAAGGTATACGTGTCTAACGTGACCGAGTCGGTGAATCTATCAAACGGCATCCTCTAGTCAAGGGTATGGATCAGTCATCTATTAACTCGTCACGTACGGTAAATCATCGTACGGCGTCCTTAATCAATTTGGGATCCTAACAACCTATAAGACAAAGAGGGTACGGACCTAACGTCTCATACGGCATAACTCTCAAGATTCACAACATTATCCATATATATATACCAATCTCTCATGTCCATCCGTATCAATCTCAGATCATGGGACCGGCAAAGGTATCAATTATCACACATCGACTCGTATCCGTATACCAACATATCATCAAATTATCATATTACATCATTGTTTTCTTTTATATATACATTCTACTTTATTAAACTAGTTTCATGTTACGCTAAACTCCAAGCTTATTCTAGTGTAATTACGTATCTATAAGTCGTAATTCGCTTTCACTTTTTTATATCTCAATATATATATTTAATTACTAATATTATCACTAACTATCTTTTAAACTTTATCCCTAGTTTCCTAATCTAGGTTTCTACGACTGTATCCTATAGATTGGTTTCCATTTAAATATTTGCGGGGGTGCTATACGCCATTCACCCGACTTCCCCCGTAGATATAGATCTACTCATCTGATCCTCGCTCACCGAAGTCGATGACGCCATGCTCCGTTGCCTCGGAATCCATGCGAAGGTTCCTACAATAAGACACAATCGAAATAGCTATTAAAATCGAGTTTGGAAAACCAATACGGCACACGGTGCGTTTATAGGTTAGAACCTATAGCCTCGCATGCAAAACACAACCAAATAACCCTCGTTGTTGACGTACAAACACCACACGAATGAATTCAAATCAAATACAAATCCAAACAACAAAACCCAAGTTTATAAAATACGGAAAACATAATCAAAAACACCCTAAAGTGATCCCAGATTTCACCCTAGGCCAAACTAAGGGATTTTGCACATATAGGAGGTCTAGTTATCAGATATATGAGCTATGTACCAAGCACCACTCACATTCACCATGACCAGGCCGCAAATTGTGGCCTGGGGGAATAAATCTGCGGCCATGCAGTGGGAGGAGGGGCTCAGGTTTCACGGGTGGTCCATGGTTTCCTGCACATCTCATGGTCATGGGAACTTCTTTTACAAAAGTCCCGGGTCATCTCAGATCTCAAAATACACTCACAAACCGTCAAATTTACCAATGTCGGAAAGTTCTAAATTCGTGTATCGGTTCTATTTTCTGTTCTAGGTCAGTAAAACACCACTCAAGTCTTGTTAACAGCCACTATATATCATCAATTCCTCACAATTACCAAAACCCTCTCTAGGGTTTTCTATACAACACAAATCCACATTTTAACCCAATTCTAACTAACTAGAATGCTAGGAAAACATAAACTAAATCAAGTGAAGGGAATTTTACCTCAATTGGGCAACTCAAAAAAAAACCCTAGCTTTCCAATGTCATCAAAATCCAACTTTGCTTAGTCCGTTTTGTAGAGGATGAGGAGGGGATCATCTTTTGTGAAGGGGGCATAGGGTTTGGATGAAGATTTTGAGGTGAAATCATGGGGTGAAGGTGGAGGGAGACTTGAGGAAAAAGGAGATGAGAAGAAAAAAGAGAAAACAAATGGGTTGTGAGGATATATGGCAACCCTCTCTCTCTCATTCTTTTATTCTCACCCCCCCCCCCCCTCTCTCTCACCCTTCTCACTTTCTTTTCTTTTTATTTTAAAACCAAAACACATAATACCCAAAACAACATAAGAAATAACATGAAATCAAATGCGACATGACACGGTGCACTAATCATGAAAAACTGTATAAACACGGATTTGGTCTAATCGCGATTAGCAGTACACTAATCGGTTTTTATCCAAACTGCATATAATAAATTTTAAAAAATGCCAAATCCGATAAATATATTTTTAAATGAATAAATCATTTTAAATCTCTAATTATTTTACAATTATTGGTATATATTTATACCTTTTTACGAAAACCCCAATTTCGCAAATCGGGTAGTTTTCACGAAATGTATTATTTTAATATTAAATTCCAAAAATAATATTTTATATTTTCTAAATTGTTACAACTAGGGACAGTGTTTAAGGATGTGCTTATAGGCTACCCAGCCCCCTCTAGTGTGACTGCCATCACAACGCTAGTAGTCTAGCAAAGATCTTAAGGGCTCTATCTACATGAATTAGCGATATGTTAAAAGAAACATCTACACATGTTAAGATAAACTCAAACCAGATAGCATACTATCATATTGAACAAGACTGTTATTATATCTGTGAATATCCTAAGCTTCCAAAATATAATATATAATCTAGTACTATACAATAATGGCCTCTAGGGCATATATCACTAACAACCTCCCACTTGCTCTAAGGCCATGTATTGGCGTATCACAGACCTAACATCTTGAATAGCCTCTCGAACAATGTCTAAGGAATGGCCTTTGTGAGTGGATCTGCAATATTGTTCTCCGTGTCTACTCTCCACACCTCGATCTCCCGGTGATACACGACCTCCCTGATCAGGTGATACCGCCTCAAGATATGTCTCGATCTCTGATGGGACCTTGGTTCCTTTGCTAAAGATATAACCCCATTATTGTCACAATACAAAGGTATTAGGTCAATAAAGGATGGAACCACCTGAAGTTCTGTTATGAACTTTCTCATCCATACTGCCTCTTTTATGGCATCACATGCAGCGATATACTCTGCCTTCATCGTTGAGTCAGCAACAATGCCCTTCTTGGAGCTCTTCCAATAGATCGTCCCTCCATTGAGAGTGAAGACATAGCCTGACATGGATTTGGAGTCATCCTTATCACTCTGAAAGCTTGAGTCAGTGAAGGCCTCGATCTGGATGACTTTACTACCGTATAATAAGGACATCTCCTTAGTCTTTCTAAGATACTTAAGAATGTTCTTTACTGCTATCCAGTGCTTCTCCCCTGGGTTCGACTGATACCTTCTTACCATGCTCAGTGCGTAAGCAACATCTGATCTGATACACAACATCGCATGCATTACAGATCCTACCACCGAAGCGTAGGGTATAATACTCATGCGATCCCTTTCCAAATCAGCCTTGGGAGACATCTCTTTGGAGAGGGCGATTCCGTAACAAGCGGGTAGGTTTCCACGCTTGGAATCTTCCATACTGAATATTTTCAGTATGGTGTCAATGTACCTAGAGTGTGAAAGTCCCAACATCCTCTTAGATCTATCATGATAGATCTGGATCCCCGGAATGTAGGAGGCATCTCCCAGGTCTTTCATGAAGAACTTCTGTGACAAGAATCTATTGACTGATTGTAGCATAGGAATGTAATTTCTTATTGGGAGAATGTCATCCACGTATAAGACGAGGAATACCACAGTTCTTTCTACAATCTTACTATAAATGCATGGTTCGTCTGAATTTTTGATAAATTCAAATTCTTTGATCGTCGTATCAAAGCAGATGTGCCAACTCCACGATGCCTGATTTAATCCATAAATGGATCTAAGCAACTTGCATACTCTTCTGCTGCTCTCACTCTCTATGAAACCTTCTAACTGATCCATATAAACACATTCTTCTAAATCTCCATTCAGAAAAGCGGTCTTTACATCCATCTTCCAAATTTCATAATAATGGAAGGCAGCAATGGCAAGTAGGATCCGAATGGATTTAAGCATAGACACTGGAAAAAAGGTTTCATCATAGTCCAAGTTAGGTCTTTAACGAAAACTTTTTGCTCTAAGTCTAGTCTTATAGGTTTCAATCTGTTCATCTGCACCAATCTTCTTTCTGAAGATCCATTTGCAGCCTACGGGTTTTACCTCTTGAGGTGCAACGTCCAAAGTCCAAACTTTGTTGGTGTACATGGATTCCATCTCGGAGCGTATTGCATCCAGCCACTTTACTAAGTCTCTGCTCGAAATAGGATGCTGGAAACTAGTTGGCTCGTCATCATCGATGATGCAAATCTCTTTATCCTCGTCTATGAGAAAATCGAAGTATCTCTCGGGGAAATGAGACTGCTTACTAGATCTGTGGAATGGCGCAGGGACGTCCGGTTTTTTTGAAACTTCTGGTTCCACCATACCTTCAGTAATAGACTGTGGTTCTGGAAATTCTTCCAGTTCCATTACACTTCCACTTATTTCTCTTTCAAGAAATTGAGTCTCCAGAAAGCAGGCATACCGAGAAACAATAACCTTTTGTTTCTCTACTTAAAAGAAAAGATACCCCCTGGAGTTTCTTGGGTATGCCACAAACTTACACAGTGCTAATCGTGCTTCGAACTTATCCGCATACTGCTTTTTAACAAAAGCTAGACATCCCCATAGCTTAAGATACTTAAGATAGGGTTACTTCCCACTCCACATTTTATATGGTGTGGTAGGCACTTAATAGGAACTTTGTTCAAAAGATATGCAGCAGAGATTTTAGTGCATAAAGCCACAAGGATCGCGGTAACTCAGCATTACTCATGAAAATCATAACTTTTTTTAGATAGTAAAGATACAAAAATGATATTACATGTCAAACTTGGTATAAAAAAATAGTTACGCAAAACCAAAATGTGTCTACTTGTCAATCGTAGTAATATTCCCCTACGGAAATAGTATCCACGCTCGCTCCGTTAGCAACCCTGAGGGTCATATCACCTGCCTTTAAAACTCTACAGCTTCTCAGTGCTAACAATGAATTACAAATATGAGATCCTAAATCAGTATCCAATACTCATGAAGTAGAGTTGATTGACAGACAGTTTTCAATCATAAACACACCTTAAGCCGAAACCACAACTTGCTTCGAATCATGGTTCTTGGTTTTCCAAACCCTGCAGTCCTTCTTCCAATGACATTTCTTACGACAATAGAAGCATTCCTCTTTCACTACTATCGGTTCCCTAACTTTTGCCTTGGTCTTCCCCTGTACCTTACCGACACCGCCTTTCGGTTTGGTGGGGGTCTTCTTCTTCTTCCCCTTTGCTTTAGCCTTAGATCTAGAAGAAGAAGGTTCCCCAACAAGTAAAGTGGGTGTCTCTGCACTCCTCAATGTGTTAAGAAGCTCTGAAAGTGTAACTTTCTTCCCTTGAATATTAAAATTCAATATAAACTGGGCATAGGTAGAGAGCAGGGGCTGTAGAATTAAGTCCGTATATAACTCATTCTCCAACGGGTCCCAAGGTCCGTGAGCTCTTCAATATAGTTGATCATCTTAAAGACGTGGTCCCCTACAGATGACCTGATAACCAACATCGCCTGAAACAATTTCTTTGAGGTCTCATATTTTACGATATGAGATTGCTCTCCATCTAAATCTTTGGCATAGAGTAATATGGAATTAGGGTTTATATTCTCGTGTCGCCTCTGGTGTTCATTATCCATAGAAGAAAACACGAGGCACTTAGCTTTCACACTGTCTAATTCCCATGTCTTACGGTTCTCTTTATCCGCGACGGTGGAATCTGGATCTGGGACGGCTGGGGCTTTAGTAGTAAGGAGGTAGCCCAGCTAGTCATAAGTGATAGCCATTTAGACATTCCTTAGCCAATCTTTATAGTTTGGCCCCATCAATATATTTTTATCTAGTAGTAACTTAAGCTCGATCATCTTGGTCGCTGCAATTAGGAGAGAGAGAGAAGAAACACTCAGTATGATGCACTTGCAAGTTTAGATTGGTTTTTAGTTTATCTAAACATAATGGCTCCCACTGTTTCCTCGAATCCTCCTTCAAACCATAAAAGAAGAATTAGTTAGGATTAATCACCCTACAATTCTTGCATAGCATTGATTGTAAAGTGAAAAACTCTCTTGAGGAGTAATAATACTCACGGTGGGTTCGGGATCCAACTATCATTATGTGATAATTTTGAAGCAATCCTACCAAAATCATCACACTCCAGATGGTATGCAAAACTAGCAAGTTTCCTTTTCCTTTGAAACTCCCGATGTGTATTTTTTCCCAAGGCGCTTATGATCTTGACGAAGGCCAAAATAGCTGTACGCCTGTCCTAGATTGACGCATCTATCTATATTACAGATGAATACCCAGCAGCTACCAATCGCTATAGATTGGCGAAGGTCAAAATACATAGCTTGAATACTACTGAATACCCATCCGAAATAACGGAGGGCTACAACTGGTTTTAGCGAAAACCGTGAACGTAATAAACTTGATACGGTCGAAGGAACATGATAGCTTTTAAAAAGAGTGCTTTAAGCTCCGCATTTAAAAGTTATTTTTAAAGAAAATCGAGTGGTTTTTAAAATTGTTCCAACGATTTAACTTTTTGGTTTGTTTTCTTTGCATTAATCAATATTAATGTCGATCATTTAACCCTATCATTGTAGTAAGAAACAAAAATAGAACGTACGCTTATGCAATCCGCATTTGCCACAGGACCCCGTCATGCACCATTAGGTTACTGTCACGACCCGAAATACCACGTGACTGGCCCTTGAATCATATGAAGTCTATAGGACCTCATCTAATTCAAGTAAGCCAAAATCCCAGAAATCTAAAACCATTTTAAATAATAAATGAAGGAAAAATAGTTTTAAGAAGGGAAGAAAACATGTTTTAAAAGCAAGGTTTATAAATAAGTAAGCTGAATATGCATTTTTAAAATCTATAATCTTTTCTGAAAATTTCGGCAGAGTTTCCTTTGTAAATACTGGCCCCGAACGGGGTACAACATGATAAAAGTATATATACAATGATAAAAGGTATCCCGAAGCGGGAGCTAGCTCTTCGTCAATCGACGGTCACAACCACGCAAGCAGTAATATACAACGCCGAAGGGCGAGGATCAAAACTCAAAAGAAACTCAAAATATCAAGAAAACCATAATACTACAACGCGCGACTCTAAGGTCGATATAATACACAACTGGTTTTCTAAGTCTGAAATAAATATACATGTTTGGTTGATGGAATTACTAGATACAACTGATAAAATAAATACAAGGGTGGCCACGATGCGAGTGAACCCACCTACCAAGGCAATCACCCAGAAAGGAAGCAGTGTGCCAGAAAAGCCGCAATGAAACCTGTACGGCAAAACCTGCAAGAACTGTGGCACAACGGGGGTGAGTTTCCAACTCGTGAATAGAAAACATCACAGAGCAAAAATCGTATGTATGACACAATCCTAGGTCAATACGATCAAATATATATATAAACCTCAAATGAATAAGTCTGAAGCATGAAAAGGTGGCAATGTAACATCTATACATGAGTATAGTGCCAAGTGCTCGTGTCAGTGCCTCAGGTAATAACATATCATAAATATGAGGTATGATCAATGTCGACTATATCATGAAGTCTATGAATATGTGGATATCATCCAACTGTGTGATCAATATCATCAATGTCAACTATATGTATGTGGAAATCGTCCACGTGTCACCCGATGACAATAAGTATCATGCATGTAAATATCATAATGCATATGCATGGAAGTATGAAGATGAAAATCAACATGTGTCGCTCGCGACATATCAAAATCATGGAAGCTGAGTGTCAAGCATCGACACTCGAAAACATCATGAAACTTGTGCCAAGTATCGACACGTAAATCCTCATATACATATAGGGCTCCGTCAGTCCGGATCGGCCCACGGGCTCCGTCAGTCCGGATCGGCCCGTATCATCTCTCAACTCCGGTCGGTATCCTCCATATATCCGCCGATCTCAAATAATATCACTGGTAGGTAGTACTCCCCTGCCAGGATCACCGTCTAACATATACGAGTCTTCTTGCCCCAGGGTACCTCACCGGGTCTACCATGTACCCGCAGACGGTGCCTACCTCTCCTCGAATCGAGTTCCACATGTCGCTCTCAGAACCGAGAAAACACATGGTGGACGCACTGAAATATCATATCAAGGGTAACCGGGTTTTTAAAACAATACATACTCTCTTTTGAAATACCCACGGTTCCCAAATCCAGAAATATCATGGAAACAACATATCTTAATACGTATAATCATAAAGCATGATGTATGCGACATGTAAAAGAAATGTAAGCATATCAGTATATCATGCAATATGGAATAGTAATATGCACATATTGAGGGAAACCGCTCTTTTAAATGAATCAGTTTTAAAGAGTATCTTGCGGTTCCCAAATCTCCAAATTAAGCTAGAATCATCTATGTATGTGCAATTATGTAAGTACACAAGTATGAGTGTACAATAGGTATGTGCACAAGTATAAGTGTACAGTATGTAAGTACACAAGTATGAGTGTACAATATGTAAGTACACAAGTATGAGTGTACAATATGTGTGTGCACAAGTATGCCATGCAAGGGGTCATACCCTGAATGCAACAGTCCTACAGTGTAGTGACATGGCAATTATCGATGATGAAGTGTGTGAGCCGGCAAGCAGGTGTATGTAGAACATATGCATCATCTATAATGGTGCTGGTGTCCTACAGCATGGTTTTGATATAACAATAAACATATTTAACATGCAATGCGATGCAAACAGTAAGAATATGCGGCAAATGAATAATAAACACAACAGTGTAGAATCTACATCAATATATCTATGTCATACTGTTTTGCCATTTAAAGAAGACAAATCGGGGTTTTTAGGAAAATAAGGGCTACGGTGTTTTTAAGAAAAGATGCGTCTTTTGAAAATATCCGTAGAATCGCTTTGCCTGTCTTTAAAATACTCCCGATTCGTTAGTTTTGAAATAGGTATGACGTCGGCCTAGCCTAACATCTACTAGCAAAACTACAGCTCTAACTAACAAGTCAATCAGGAGAGGTATGGAAACCACCTATATCTGAGTCGATATATATATATATATATAATAATCGGTGATCCCGCCTCAAAGGTACCGCGTACGATACAATATCATATGACATCCTCAAGTCATGAGTGCGGATCTATCATCAATATAAAGCTCGTACGGTAAATCATCGTACGGCATCCCAAAAGCTGGGTACGGGTCAATATCGCATTCATCTCATCAATTATCTGGTATCCTTATCATCATATCTCATGATCTGGGGTACTGATCTAAGTCTAGTACAAATCAATACCATCTATATAAATATAAATGTGTGTGTGAAACACACGTCCAAAGGCCCACTAAAATCTCATGTCGTATTCCAAATACGAATCACATTATATCACCGATCTCATGGCACTATGCCCAATCTCATCGACTCATCTCCAAATATCATACACTATCCTCATCATCTAGGTATAAGTATAACAAGAAAGCATGTGTGTGTGGGTTGGTGTAAACCTATTCTAGGGTTCGCAACTAGGAAACTATACTAGTTTACTTCTAAACCCTAATCTATCCATAGTACACCTAATCACATCTAGAATATCCATGTCACACATAACGCTATCATATATATAAATATAGTATATATCTAGTATACTAAGTATCGAACTGCGAGGGTGCTATACGCCATCCACCCGACTTCCTCCGTAGATATAATCTACTCACCTTGTATTCTGCGTGTCAGTGTCAATGTCGCCTTCATCTTCTTCATCATATGAAGCCCTCGAGAAGGTACCTACAAGATAACACAATCGCAAATGCATCTTAAAATCACATCGAGAAAACCAAACGACGCGCTAAGGCCTATAGGTTAGAACCTATGGACTACGCTTTCAAAACCATCAAGCAATCCTCGATATCGTCGTACAAACGTCAAGTGATCGAGGTAAAACAAAATACTAAAATTCCAGAATTCAAAATACGCAAAACGAAACCCGAATCAAAACAGCCACTACTGAAAATGGTCCCAGATTTCACCCTAGGTCAAATTGGTCAATTTTGCATATACCAAGGGTCTAGTTTACATGAAATAAAGCTACAGAACCAGCACGGATCAAAATAGTGGGACCCAGGCCGCAATTTGCGGCCATACAGATTAAATCTGCGGCCAGAATTGGGAGATAGGGGCTGGGGTTTTGGGGTTAGCTTCCTGGGTGCCTGCACATCTCTCTGTGTTTGCAAAATAATTTTCAGAGTCTCCGAGTGATAGCAGATTTCAATCAACCCTCACAGAATCCACAATTTTCCGATATCGGATTTTCTAAATCCGTAATCCGGGGTTCTAGTCTCTGGGTTAGGTCTGAATTCTAGCACTAGGGGGTTCGTGAGGCCTCTACTGAGCTCAATTGCCCATCACAACTCTCAAATTCCAATAACCCTAACTAGAATTCTTCTAAGTCCACAAAAGCACTCAATATCGACATGAAACATGTATGGATGCATAAGGAATTAAAACACTATACTAATGGTGCAGAAATTTCCTCCTTTGGCAACTCAAGAAAATTCTTAAGTTTCTCCAAGTGTCCAAAACTTGATTTTTCTTGGTCCAATGTGTTTCCCTTGAACTTGTGCATCTTTTTAATGAAAAGGGACTTGGGTTTTGAGGTGATTTTCATGGTGTTTTGGGGGGTTGAAGATGGAGGAGGAGAGAAGGGGCAGCAGCAGCAGAAATGAGGAAGAGAGGGGAGAGGAAATGAGTGAGATAATGGTGGGGGAATGGCTCAAGACTAGGTCAAAGGTAAACCCTTACCTTTCTCTCTCTCACCCTTACCTATTATTATATTCTTTTCCTTTTCTTTTCTTTTTTCCTTCTCTTTACTCAAAAAACAACAACCATGGTAAAAAGAATATGATGTCAAGCCATGAAAATAAATGTAACAAGTGTAAAATGATATGGTGCATGTTTTGCACAAAATATGCTAAAAATCCGATTAGCAATTTTTAATCGCGATTAGCACTAAATTACCATATAAATAATCATAAAAACTTAAAATTTGCATAATTCACATAAAACACCCTCTTTTAAGTAATTTCTATAATTTTCAAAAAAATTCCCAATTTATCGGTATTTAATTATACCGTTTATTCAAAATATTTAATATTTTATTATTTAATTATAAAAATTCCCAAAAATAATATTTTATTTTTTTGAAATGTTACAATCTTCCCCCCTTAAATAAATTCGGTCCCCGAATTTTAATTTAAACCCCTCAAATACTAAAACATTTCAGTAAAAGTCCAAGTCGTCGAGGCTCCGAAATCATCAATAGATAAAACGCATCATAGTGCAATGCATGCGCATGAACAATGAGCAGATGACTCAAAAATAAAGCTCCGTCAAGCATCCCGCAATCATCGGAGTCATGGTAAAGACACAAATGTCAAATCCAAAACAACACCAATATGATATACATCAAAATTATACATATAGACATCAAATCCATATATGTAAATAACTGAAGGAAATGCATGCCAAACCCTTTTAAGTCACTGTACGATGCGCATAACAGTGCACAGTGGCGGACGTCTATTGTAAGAAAATAACCAAATATGTATATATCTTTTGTTTAATATGTACGTTCCGTTGTTTTGAAAACAATTTAGAAGGGTTTCCTTGTTTTAAACGTTTCGTGTCATATCAGACACATAGGTATATACTGAGACTATAGCTCGCTTTTTGGAAATCCCTTCGATGACTATCAATGCATGCAAAATATATTCAGGTACTGTCCTCTGACTAGTCCTGCTCAGTACGAAAACATATAGCAAATATCATAAAAACATACTGCTCCATAAGAAATCAATCCCAAAATGTATATAAGAATACCCTGTGCGTCTGGTGCGCACAGAAATCAAAATCCATATATGTGCCATACATGTGCACAGAAACAATATCTAGGTGCAACAGGTGTGCACGAAACATCTGTCATAGGCAACGTGTGTGCCTGACAGCAAAATCAGGTGCATCTAGTGTGCGCCAAAATCGCATCTCAAACATGCACTCAACACGCGCTAAAATCCAAATCGGGTGCATCCATCATGCACGAATAAAATCTAAATCATGCACATTCAACATGCACGAAATCATGAAATCCGATATCAAGCGTCGAGCATGCGCAAAATACAAATCAAATGCACCGAGTGCAATAAATCAACATCATTATTTAGAATCGAAATCGACGGTATACAACACAGCTCAATCCAAATCGGGTATACCGCGGTGTATAATCTCACTACCGTGTGCATCAGCGTGCACAAATCAAATCAAAACACTAAAAGTGCATGAAAACTATGCCAAAAGTATAAGTCAAATCACATGCATAACATAGGCATGAAATCAAAATCAACATATCGAATGACATCAAATCGAAGTCCTGTGCAACAAACGCACGAAATATAAATCCGGTGCAACAAATGCACAAAATATAAATCTGGTGCGATAAACGCACGAAACATAAAATTGACGTATCCTGTGTAAGAAATAAAAATACGTAAATAGCAAAACCGAGTGTACCAAGGTGTAAAAATCATAAACGTGTGCAACTGTGTGCACAAAACACATATCAATGCACTACAAGCACATATAAGCTATACCGAGTGCAAAAAGCCAAATCGTGTGCACAAAATCGACCCAACGGTAAGAAATCCCCGAAGTCATAAGCATGTGCAACCAAGGCACAAAACTATATCAGGTGCAATAACTGTGCACAATATAAATACTCAGTAGGTGCAGCCATGGTGCACGAAAACAAATATCATGGAACTCGGTCATCAAGACTAAATCATGCGAATAGATCGCCCAAAATACCGAAATCCAAGGTAACGGATACGTGATAATCGAATCACCAAATCACAAATCATAAATACCGTCGTCGATATATCCTCCTTCAAAGTCGAGAAGGTGTCGGTGCATCCAATGCTAGCAGCGCAAGATATCTACTTGCCTCCTGCTCACGGTCTGGCGTCCTCTGTCTCTGGGCCCTTATCTTCTCTGTGGATTACTAATCTCGTAATCCATCGGCTCGTCGGCCCTGTCAGGTGTGCTAATAGGGACGATTCCGTCCTGGCACTTCTCTGGTCCTCTCTCGGTCAATACTCACGACCACTCGTATAGCAGCACGTCACTGGCGCCGATCTCTGGTCCTCTGAATACACATCACACGTCTGATCCTGGGTGCAAATCTTATTGCAGCAGTGTTCTGGAAGGAATCCTGCTCAAGGTCTCTTCCGATCTCGCCTATGCCGAACTGTACGGAGGCTGGTACTCTTGCATAATCTTTTCTTGCTCTCTGGACATCTGCGTCCTCAGCACAGCATTTTCTCGGAAACTGGTCGCATCTCAACACCTCTGTAGACATATCCGGGGAGTAACAGCAGCTCGTCAGTATCTCGCACGAACCTCTTGTCCCATTTGTCTACATCGTCGTCCATTTTGACGTCACGTCTCTATCTGCGCACTGCAAATGTTCTCGACTACGGTCAATCCGAAGTCTCTCACACGGACTCGAAATCACGAACTCGGTATCTTCATCACTCTGTGGAAGATATCTAGCCGAACACGTCCTCAGGAACTCGTCCCAACCTGCGGAGATATACTCCATACCCATCCGTTCTTGATCAATTCACAACGCATCTGGGTGAGGTCCTCTATCTGAACCTGGTCAACTATCTCGTCGATGATGCCGAACTTTGACCTGCTGGGTGTGCGCAATATAACCACTCCTGGGTACAAGTCATCTCGTATAGTATTCCAGAAAGGTCCTGTCGAAGTCTTTCGCAAATCTCGTTTCCGCCGAATTGCCCGGAAGTTACCACTCTTACTATATCTGTTTCTTATTCCGGAATGGCTGCATACTCATCGCGACTCCTTCTGGAAGGTATATCCATATACAACGCCTCTGCAAGCGTATCTCATCTCTGATGTCAGCGGAGTGGAACGTCATCTCGTCGAAATCTCGTGCGAACTCTTTACTCCACTCTGCCCTAATGTCGACTGATTCGGACTCATCTTCTCGTGGATGCATGGACTGCGCTCCAACGGCTATACTCGTATCTGGAGTCTCCCAAGCAATGTGTCCCATCACATGATATCCGAATGATGTCGAACCATCCGATCGATTTGTCAAAACCTCATAATCCCCCAAGAGATCAACATCTTGAGTACAGTTTAATAGTATTCCAGTACATACCACAGCACCTGTGGACCAACCGTAGAAGGGCAAACCCAAGCCTCACAAATGGCACCGCTAAACTGCCGTAAACCCTAAGGTTCGAAGGCGTTCCATGGTCATTACGTCAAGTTAGGGTTTCATTCTTCTAGAGGGTCCATAGCATTACTTGCATTGTCTTCCGAATACTTTAAACTTGGAAATGGGTTCCTGACATTCGATCGTCTCTGTCGACTCTCAATGAATCTGCGTGAAGTCGTCTCTAGCTGGAATCAATTTATCTGATGACCTCGCATCGGGATAAGCGAACGAACCACATGTCCTAGTCATTCATCCTCGGGAGACTAGCGACCTTCCATCATATCTCTAAGTATATACTCATGCTGCAGTAGCTCCAACATCTGGGCGATATCTCATCATTTGCAGCAACAACTGGCTCACTCATCTGTACGCTGAACAGCGCCTCAATCATCATGAATAAGCGATATATCAATGGTCATCACATCCTGGCTGGCTTCTAGCAGTGGCCTGATCCTCTGGTGCTGATCTGCGCGTCCGAGAAATCTCGTAAAGCGATCCATCAAGCGCTCACGGTGCGAAAATACAATAAAATGACGCCTCTATGCAATCGTACGTCTCTGGAATCACGCCCTGGTCAGTCCTCGTTCGTAACGAGCTCAAGCTAACTCAACTCTAACCGTAGCTCTCTCTGCCCGTGTAATCGCGGCAGCAAAATCATAACTAATATCGATGAGGATAGATCATAAGAATGAATATAATATTGTGCAAGGAAATGTACATCCTAAGGTTTCTTAAGCGGAGTAGCGTATCGTAAGTATGCCGCGGAACATACGTACGGTACGTCACTCTACTCAAGCTACCTACTCCATCTACCAAAGGTCATCCTACGCGACGAAAGTTCAGGTATAATACCCCCTCGACAAAGTCTAAGTACCGTAAGGTCAAGCCTAAGTTCCGTATATAGATAAACGCTCTAGGCTCCGCATAGTCAAACTTAGACTTTAACCAAGCTTAACCTAGCGCTTTGATACCAACTTTGTCACGACCCGAAATAGCACGTGACTGGTCCTTAAATCATATGAAGTCTATAGGACCTCATCTAATTCAAGTAAGCCAAAAGCCCAGAAATCTAAAACCATTTTAAATAATAAATGAAGGAAAAATAGTTTTAAGAAGTGAAGAAAATATGTTTTAAAAGTAAGGTTTTTAAATAAGTAAGCCGAATATGCATTTTTAAAATCTATAGTCTTTTCTGAAAATTTCGGCAGAGTTTCCTTTGTAAATACTGGCCCCGAACGGGATACAACATGGTAAAAGCATATATACAATGATAAAAGGCATCCCCAAGCGGGAGCTAGCTCTTCGTCAATCGACGGTCACAACCACGCAAGCAGTAATATACAACGCCGAAGGGCGAGAATCAAAACTCAAAAGAAACTCAAAATATCAAGAAAACCATAATACTACAACGCGCGACTCTAAGGTCGAAATAATACACAACTGGTTTTCTAAGTCTGAAATAAATATACATGTTTGGTTGATGGAATTACTAGATACAACTGATAAAATAAATACAAGGGTGGTCACGATGCGAGTGAACCACCTACCAAGGCAATCACCCAGAAAGGAAGCAGTGTACCAAAAAAGCCGCAATGAAACCTGTACGGCAAAACCTGCAAGAACTGTGGCACAACGGGGGTGAGTTGCCAACTCGTGAATAGAAAACATCAAAGAGAAGAAATCGTATGTATGACACAATCCTAGGTCAATACGATCAAATATATATATATATATATCTCAAATGAATAAGTCTGAAGCATGAAAAGGTGGCAATGTAACATCTATACATGAGTGTAGTGCCAAGTGCTCGTGTCAGTGCCTCAGGTAATAACATATCATAAATATGAGGTATGATCAATGTCGACTATATCATGAAGTCTATGAATATGTGGATATCATCCAACTGTGTGATCAATATCATCAATGTCAACTATATGTATATGGAAATCGTCCACGTGTCACCCAATGACAATAAGCATCATGCATGTAAATATCATAAAGCATATGCATGGAAGTATGAAGATGTAAGTCAACATGTGTCGCTCACGACATATCAAAATCATGGAAGTTAAGTGTCAAGCATCGACACTCGAAAACATCATGAAACCTGTGCCTAGCATCGGCACGTAAATCCTCATATACATATAGGGCTCCGTCAGTCCGGATCGGCCTACAGGCTCCGTCAGTCCGGATCGGCCCGCATCATCTCTCAACTCCGGTCGGTATCCTCCAGATATCCGCCGAGCTCAAATAATATCACCGGTAGGTAGTAGTACTCCCCTGCCAGGCTCGCCGTCTAATATATACGAGTTTTCTTGCCCCGGGGTACCTCACCGGGTCCACCATATACCCGCAGACGGTGCCTACCTCTCCTCGAATCGGGTTCCACATGTCGCTCTTAGAACCGAGAAAACACATGGTGGAAGCACTGAAATATCATATCAAGGGTAACCGGGTTTTTAAAATAATACATACTCTCTTTTGAAATACCCACGGTTCCCAAATCCAGAAATATCATGGAAACAACATATCTCAATGCGTATAATCATAAAGCATGATGTATGCGACATGTAAAAGAAATGTAAGCATATCAGTATATCATGCAACATGGAATAGTAATATGCACATATTGAGGGAAACCGCTCTTTTAAATGAATCAGTTTTAAAGAGTATCTTGCGGTTCCCAAATCTCCAAATCAAGCTACAATCGTTTATGTATGTGCAATTATGTAAGTACACAAGTATGAGTGTACAATAGGTATGTGCACAATTATGAGTGTACAGTATGTAAGTACACAAGTATGAGTGTATAATATGTAAGTACACAAGTATGAGTGTACAATATGTGTGTGCACAAGTATGCCATGCAAGGGGTCATACCCTGAATGCAACAGTCCTACAGTGTAGTGACATGGCAATTATCGATGATGAAGTGTGTGAGCCGGCAAGCAGGTGTATGAGGAACATATGCATCATCGATAATGGTGATGGTGTCCTAACAGCATGGTTTTGATATAACAATAAACATATTTAACATGCAATGCGATGCAAACAGTAAGAATATGCGGCAAATGAATAATAAACACAACAGTGTAGAATCAACATCAATGTATCTATGTCATACTGTTTTGCCATTTAAAGAAGACAAATCGGGGTTTTTAGGAAAATAAGTGCTACGGTGTTTTTAAGAAAAGATGCGTCTTTTGAAAATATCCGTAGAATCGCTTTGCCTGTCTTTAAAATACTCCCGATTCGTTAGTTTTTGAAATAGGTATGACATCGGCCTAGCCTAATATCTACTAGCAAAACTACAGCTCTAACTAACAAGTCAATCAGGAGAGGTATGGAAACCACCTAAATCTGAGTCGATATATATATATATATATATATATATATATATATAATAGTCGGTGATCCCGCCTCAAAGGTATCGCGTACGATACAATATCATATGACATCCTCGAGTCATGAGTGCGGATCTATCATCAATATAAAGCTCGTACGGTAAATCATCGTACGGCATCCCAAAAGCTGGGTACGGGTCAATATCGCATTCATCTCATCAATTATCTGGTATCCTTTGTTAGTGTATATGCCCTAGAGGCCATTACTGTATCATACTAGTTTGTATATTACTTGATGGAAGCTTGGGATATTCACAGTTGTATATACAATCTTGCTCGAAATGGTAGTATGCTACTTAGTTTGTCTCTGCTTTAATTTGTGCATGTGTTTCTTTTAGCATATTGCTGATATACATATTAGTAGAGCCCTTAGGATCTTTGCTTGATTACCAGCGTTGTGATGGCGCTCACACTCGTGGGAGCTGGGTGATCTTTAAGCACATCCTTATACAGGTCCCTAGTCGTTGGACTATCGAGACAGGGCATCGATACTCCGGAGTAGACTAGCGTATGCGCTTCTCATCCCAGCGTGGGAGACGGTCTGTCCCACAGCCGTCAGTACGTCATACTTGAGATAGTATGCGGGCGCTCGTTAGGTTACGAGTACACTGGACAGGACTCGTCGGGAACTGTTGGTTGGTATTATACCTATCGTCAGTTATCAGTTCCCAGGTGACATGAGTACAGCTTAGTCCGCTGACTTGACACTGTCACTTCGCCTCGAGTGTGTTCCCACTGCACTTTGATTACTACCCTACCACGGCTCAAAGGAGTCGTGCAAACAGGTAGTTTTTGGGTGCAGTCCCGAAGCACTTGGAGGCAGTGACGGTTAGACAGGATTCGTCTCTTCCGGTATTGGAGGTTGACATCGCGCTGTGTCTAGGAGAGCCATTACACGAGTAGTCACTGGCCAGGGCAAGCGAGATATACTGGTAGGTTTCCAGTGTTATCTCAGGGTGTTCTGGGCTACACTCCGACACGACTTGTACCGCTATTAGGGGACTGACGTTCACCGCCCCCCTAGGCCCGCCATGCGATGTATCAGACGAACAGACCGGACTGTATGGAGATTGTCACATACAGGCTCAGTAGGAGTTCGGATGGGGTTCACCTCATCAGTCTTCTTATCGATATCTACCTGGGGACCATTACGTACAGCTAGTGCCGCTTGCTGTCTGTGGTTAAACCCACTGCCAGCGTAGTGTCGAGTCTTTAGAGTCCCACACAGAGAGCTATTCGCCTTTAGGCAAAATGAGTAGAGGTCGCATGGTTTTGCGACAAGGTTCGTTCACATTCGCGCACTTGTGCACGTTTGCTGTCCGGACAGTTTATACTAGCGGGCTTTGGTTTAAGCCGGATCCTAGTATATGATTTGGGATTGGTTTTCCTCATTGTATTCGTGTTCCTCGGATCACGAATGCGGGTGCGTATGCACAGTTGCTTGAGATTGAAGGAGAGGACCTTGATTAGGGTTAATGGCTATTGTCATTTTATTAACCCTAATGCTTATGTGTGTGTTATAGTTAATTGATAATTAGTTTGATAATTGTGCATGGTTATGGTTGTTGACCATTTGACCTCCTTGACTTGTTGACCTAGGTTGACACTTTGACCATCATCATTTCTTTTGGAAGATGCCTTTTGATCCTTGCAAATTGAAATGATAATGGTCATGTCATGATTAGCCATGACAATTATCTAGCTAATTATTTAATTAAAATAATATACACATATTAGTGAGAATGGTTCACATTATTCTCATTCTATCATTTTCATTTCTCTCTCTTGTTCTTCCTCTCCCTCAAGCTCTCTCCCTTTCATGTGTTGAGAAACACTTAAGCTTGAGAAAAACCCTCTCTTGATCATCTCTACTCTCATCTAGGGTTGAAGGACTAGCACTTCTTGAACCCTAGTTACTTCTAGCTTGGAGTTGAAGCCAAAGGTTGAGGCTTTCGGGTGGATCTTCTTTCGACGTGAGAAGACGACCAAGGTGACCTCCTTCCACCACTCCAAGGAGCAAGGAGAGAAGGACTTAAAGCCCAAGGTATAACCTTTCTAGCACTTAGCTAGTTACTAGTTAGCTTTAGCAAGTTTTTGTTTAGCAAAGATCCTTCTAGCTTTAGTCCATGTTGCCTAAGCTCATAAAAATCCGATTTTTATTCCGTTTTCCGCCTCCCCGCAAGCACCGGGATGGGCAACGTGGACTTACAGTGGTATCAGAGCCTAACTAAACATAAACTAGCTAGGTAGTGAAGTGTATCGAAGTTCGAAACGCAAAAATCGAAAAACCAAAATATCAAAACCCTAGTTTTCTGTTAAAATTTTTTCTGGTCAAAACAAAATTTGTTATACTCCAAAAATCATCTCAGGGTTTTGTAAAGATAACCACCAAAAACGATCAAGTGAATCGACCAACGTGCCGCGGTTCCGCGGCAATAGCAAGCTATTGCCGCGCAACCGCGGCCGTCTTGGCTCTTCACTTGGTCGAGTTTGGTGCAGTGTATCTCTGGCTTGGTTTTAGGATTTTTGAGATAGTTTATATATGCCCAGATTTTCCAGAATAGAAATTTATTTTTGGGGGCCTATAAATCCGTATTTTTTTCGAACTTCAATACACTTTGACTATAAGGGTTATATCTGTGATGTTTACATGTATTGAACGTCGGCTAATCGCTATATGTCGATTAGTCGGGGTTATACATATCTGTGATCTGTGATTGATGATGGTATGTGTATATGAATGGGTTGGATTGTCGCGGATGAATAGCCGGGGTGGATGTGAGATGAGTTTTGCTTTTTCTTTCATTCATTGTAACATATAAATTGATGTAATATTATTATTTGTTTGGCCGCACAACCGGGTCGGGGTTGTAGCCGTCATTGTATAATTCTTTTTACTGTTTTTGCTCCTAGGATAGACCCATGGAGGGGGTGCACAAACTACCGGGTATCTCGAAGTCCCGAGTGGCCTACTCACGGTGTTGAGGGAGGTTGCTTCGCTTCGGGTACTTGGCGGGTAGTTTGCCGCACCCGTAGGGGTCTTGGGTGGGGTATTTGGCTATTCACCGCGACCGTGTAATCCGCTTTTCGTTGCAGGCTCGAACGGATTGCGGATTCCTAGTATATCCAATATATTCATCTGTGATCTGTAATGTCTATCATTGCTATATATTTATATATGATAACTATTTAGGCGTTTCTTATGTTTTACAGCGGCACTAGCCCAGCCCCCGCTCTGTCGTTAGTTAAGTAACCTAACGGGTGATGACGGGGCCCCGTGGCGAATGCGAATGGCATAAGCGTACGTCATATTTTGGTTATTTTCTGCAATGGTAGGATTAAATGATGCGACGCATTAAAAGAACTAATGCAAGAAAATAAACCAAGTAAAAGTCGATTGGAACACTTGAAAACCACTCGGTTCTTTTCAAAACCAAACTTTTAAACGCGGAGCTTGAACCACTCCTTTTAAAAGCTATCTCGTTCCATCGATTATATCAAGTTCACTACGTTCACGGTTTCGCCAAAACCATTCGTAGCCCTCCGTCATTCCACATGAATGGTCAAAAAGTATTCAAGCTATGTATTTTGGTCAAAGTCAAGGCATAGTGATTGGTAGCTATTGGGTATTCATGTGCAGCATAGATAGATGCGTTGGTTTGGGACAGTCGTGCTGCCATTTTGGACAAAGTCAAGGGTAGGTACGGGTGGGTCCAAATTAACCAGGAGAATGACGGATAGAACTTGACATGTGACTTATGATATTTTGGCCAAAGTCAAGGTCATAAGAGCATGGGGCAAAAATCCACATCGGGAGTTTCATAAGTACTGAAACTTGCTAGCGCTGCATACCATTTGGAGTGTGATAATTCTGGTAGGATTCCTTCGGTTTTATCACGCGATGATATTTGGATCCTGATCCTACTGTGAGTATATGCTACTCCTCGGGAAAACTCTCACTTAACGATCAATGTTATAAACTTAGTAGGTGTCTAGAAAGGTGTTAGCGGGGCTACGCCCACAGGGAAAAGAGATTACTTAATTAAGAAACTTCGCGAAAGCGTTGGAAAACCTCCCTCGAAGTACCGATACTGGCCTGGCTGAACGGTTAAGCAAGTATTGTACGGTGAGAATGATCCTGACTAATCCTTTCTTTACGGTTTGAGAAGGGGTTCGAGAGACAGTAGGAGCCATCCAGTTTAGACAAATTAAAAACCACTCTAAACTTGCAAGAGCATCATGCTAAAGTGTTTCTTTTCTCTCTCCTAATTGCAGCGACCATTCAACATGACCGGACTTAAGTTATTACTAGATAAAAACATATTGACAGGGCCAAACTACAAATATTGGCTCAGGAATGTCAAGATGGCAATCACTTACGACAAGCTGGGGTATCTCCTTACCACCAAAGCTCCCCCTGTCCCAGGTCCCAAAACCAGTGTCGTAGATAGGGAAATCTACAAGACCTGGGAAATAGATTACGCGAAGGCCAAATGCCTCGTACTTGCCTCGATGGACAACGAACATCAGAGGAGGCACGAGAATATGGACCTAGAGTCCATATTTCTTCATACAAAAGAACTGTATGGAGAGCAGTCTCGTATCGCAAGATACGAAGTGTCGAAGAAGTTGTTTTCGGCAAGGTTGGCCGTCGGATCATCGGTAGCGGAACACGTGCTTAAGATGATTGGCTACATAGAGGAGCTCGCGGACCTTGGGACCATGTTGGAGAATGAACTCTATACTGATTTGATTCTCCAGTCCCTTCCTTCCACTTACGCCCAGTTTATTCTTAACTTCAACATGCAAGGAAAGGAGGTTGAACTTTCCGAGCTTCTGAACATGTTGAGGAGTGCTGAGGGCACCCTTCAGAAGGGTAGGGAGACATCCACTTTGTTTGTAGGAGGATCTTCCTCTTCTAGGTCCAGGGCGAAAGCCAAGGGCAAGAAGAAGAAAGCCCCCGCCAAACCAAGAGGCGGTGTCGGTAAAGTGGATACGAAGGGAAAAAGTAAAGCAACAAAGATAGCGGGAAAGCTGGTGGGGAAGGAAGAATGCTTCTATTGTCACAAAAGTGGTCACTGGAAACAGAATTGCAAGGCTTGGAAAGCCAGAACACAGGATTTGAAGCGAGTTGCGGCTTCAGCTTCAGGTGTGTATGTTATTGAAAACTGTCTATCAATAAACTCTACATCCTGGGTATTGGATACCGGATCAGGATCTCATATCTGTAATTCTTTGCAGGCGTTGAGAAAGCGTAGAGTTTTGAAGGCAGGTGACATGACCCTCAGAGTTGCAAACGGTGCTAGCATGGATGCTGAGGCCGTGGGGGACTATCACCTGGGACTGTCAGATGGACATTTTTTGGTTTTGCGTAGTTGTTATTATGTACCAAATGCAACCTGTAATATCATTTCTGTATCTTTATTATCTAAAGAAGGTTATGAATTTGCATTTGTAAGTAATGTAGTGAACATTCACCTTAATCAAGTTTTGATTGGGTCAGGTACATTGAACAACGGTATATACGTATTAAACCAGCCACAGATTTTCAATGTCCAGAATACACACAAAAGAAAGTCTCCAGAAATCGATAAAACTTTCTTATGGCATTGTAGACTGGGTCACATCAATGAGAGAAGGTTGACTAAGTTACATGCAGAAGGATATTTGGATTCGTTCGAATATCAATCGTATGCAACTTGTCAATCCTGTCTCAAGGGAAAGATGACAAAGACTCCGTTCACTGGACACGGAGTAAGAGCGAGCGAGCTCTTGGGACTCATACACAGCGACGTGTGCGGTCCAATGTCTACACATGCACGAAGCGGTTATTCTTACTTCATTACTTTTACGGATGACTTTTCAAGGTACGGTTATGTCTTCTTAATGAAACATAAATCCGAGGCTTTTGAAAAATTCCAGGAATATAAGAATGAAGTAGAAAAACAAACAGGCAAAAGTATCAAGGCACTGAGATCTGATCGAGGTGGTGAATACTTGAGTGCCGAGTTCCTGGGTTACTTAAAAGAGAATGGAATTCTCTCTCAGCTTACTCCTCCATACACTCCGCAACATAACGGTGTATCGGAGAGACGGAACCGAACCCTATTGGATATGGTACGGTCCATGATGAGTAACGCTGAGTTGCCGCGATCGTTCTGGGGATATGCGCTAGAAACAGCTGCATACCTTTTGAACCGAGTTCCCACTAAGACTGTGCCTACCACACCATATGAGTTATGGAGTGGGAAGAGACCCTATCTTAATCACATTAAGACATGGGGATGTCCAGCTTTTGTAAAAAAGCAGCATGCGGACAAGCTCGAAGCACGCTCAGTACAGTGCAAGTTTGTGGGATATCCAAAGAACTCCAAGGGATATTACTTCTATTGCGAAGAGGAACAAAAAGTCCTTGTTTCTCGCCATGCCCACTTTCTAGAACACCAGTTCATAGAAAAAGAATCAAGTGGGAGCGCAATAGAACTGGAAGAAATTCCAGAACCACAAGCTATTACTGAAAGCTTAGTAGAACCAGAGGGTTCGAAAGATCAGGACATTCCCACGCCACTCCGCAGGAGTAGTAGGCAGTCTCATCCGCCCGAGAGATACTACGGTTTTCTCATTGACGGGGATAGAGAGGATTGCATCATAGACTTTGATGAGCCTACTAGCTTCCAGCAAGCCATTCAGAGCGTCGACTCGGTAAAATGGCTGGATGCAATGCGGACCGAAATGGAGTCCATGTACACCAACAAAGTATAGACGTTGGACATTGCTCCAGATGGGGTAAAACCCGTAGGATGCAAGTGGATCTTCAAAAGGAAGATTGGTGTAGATGGACAGGTTGAGACCTATAAAGCTAGACTGGTAGCAAAGGGTTTTCGTCAGCGACCTGGTTTGGACTATGACGAAACCTTTTCTCCAGTAGCTATGCTGAAATCAATTCGGATCCTTCTTGCCATTGCTGCCTTCCACGATTATGAGATTTGGCAGATGGACATAAAGACAGCTTTTCTAAATGGACATTTAGAGGAGTGTGTCTATATGGATCAGCCAGAGGGTTTCATTCAGAGTGGGAGCAGCGGAAAGGTGTGCAAGTTGCTTAAGTCCATTTATGGACTAAAGCAGGCATCGCGGAGTTGGAACATCTGTTTTGATGAGACGGTCAAGGAATTTGGCTTTATCAAAAATCCAGATGAACCATGCATCTATTGTAGATTTGTAGCGAGAACTGTAGTATTTCTCGTTTTATACGTGGATGACATTCTCTTAATAGGAAATGACATTCCTATGCTACAATCTGTCAAGGGGTTCTTGTCACACAGGTTCTCCATGAAAGACCTGGGTGATGCCTCATACATTCTGGGTATCCGGATCTACCGTGACAGATCCAAGAGGATATTAGGACTTTCGCAGTCCAGGTACATCGACACCATACTGAAGAGATTCAGTATGGAAGATTCCAAGCGCGGTAATCTACCAGCTTGTCACGGGATCACCCTTTCCAAAGAGATGTCTCCCAAGACTGATTTGGAGAGGGATCGCATGTCTATTATACCCTACGCTACTGCAGTAGGCTCTATAATGTATGCGATGTTGTGTACCAGACCGGATGTGGCTTATGCACTGAGTGTGGTAAGCAGGTATCAGTCAAACCCTGGGGAGAAACATTGGATAGCAGTAAAGAACATTCTCAAGTACCTGAGAAGGACTAAGGAGATGTTCTTGGTGTATGGCGGAAAAGACCTGCAGATTGAGGCCTTTGCTGACTCCAGCTTCCAGAGTGACAAGGATGATTCCAAGTCCATGTCGGGTTTTGTATTTACCCTTAATGGAGGAGCGGTGTGTTGGAAGAGCTCCAAACAGGAAACCGTTGCTGACTCGACTATGGAAGCGGAATACATCGCTGCATTTGATGCTGCAAAAGAAGCTGTCTGGATGAGGAAGTTCTTGAGAGAACTTCAGGTGGTTCCGTCCATTGTTGACCCAATACCTCTGTATTGCGACAACAACGGGGCTATAGCTTTAGCGAAGGAACCCAGGTCCCATCAGAAATCCAGACACATCTTAAGGCGGTATCACCTGATCAGGGAGATCGTAGATCGCCAGGAGATCGAGGTCCGGAGAGTTGCATCAGAGGATAACACTGCAGATCCATTCACCAAGGCCTTGCCCCAGACTCAGTTCGAGCGGCTGATCGAGATGATAGGTCTTCGATACGCCAGTACATGGCCTTAGTGCAAGTGGGAGATTGTTAGTGTATATGCCCTAGAGGCCATTACTGTATCATACTAGTTTGTATATTACTTGATGGAAGCTTGGGATATTCACAGTTGTATATACAATCTTGCTCGAAATGGTAGTATGCTACTTGGTTTGTCTCTGCTTTAATATGTGCATGTGTTTCTTTTAGCATATTGCTGATATACATATTAGTAGAGCCCTTAGGATCTTTGCTTGATTACCAGCGTTGTGATGGCACTCACACTCGTGGGAGCTGGCTGATCTTTAAGCACATCCTTATACAGGTCCCTAGTCGTTGGACTATCGAGACAGGGCATCGATACTCCGGAGTAGACTAGCGTATGCGTTTCTCATCCCAGCGTGGGAGACGGTCTGTCCCACAGCCGTCAGTACGTCGTACTTGAGATAGTATGCGGGCGCTCGTTAGGTTACGAGTACACTGGACAGGACTCGTCGGGAACTGTTGGTTGGTATTATACCTATCGTCAGTTATCAGTTCCCAGGTGATATGAGTACAGCTTAGTCCACTGACTTGACACTGTCACTTCGCCTCGAGTGTGTTCCCACTGCACTTTGATTACTACCCTACCACGGCTCAAAGGAGTCGTGCAAACAGGTAGTTTTTGGGTGCAGTCCCGAAGCACTTGGAGGCAGTGACGGTTAGACAGGATTCGTCTCTCCCGGTATTGGGGGATGACATCGCGCTTTGTCTAGGAGAGCCATTACACGAGTAGTCCCTGGCCAGGGCAAGCGAGATATACTGGTAGGTTTCCTGTGTTATCTCAGGGTGTTCTGGGCTACACTCCGACACGACTTGTACCGCTATTAGGGGACTGACGTTCACCGCCCCCCTAGGCCCGCCATGCGATGTATCAGATGAACAGACCGGACTGTACGGAGATTGTCACATACAGGCTCAGTAAGAGTTCGGATGGGGTTCACCTCGTCAGTCTTCTTATCGACATCTACCTGGGGACCGTTACGTACAGCTAGTGCCGCTTGCGGTCTGTGGTTAAACCCACTGCCAGCGTAGTGTCGAGTCTTTAGAGTCCCACACAGAGAGCTATTCGCCTTTAGGCAAAATGAGTAGAGGTCGCATGGTTTTGCGACAGGGTTCGTTCACATTCGCGCACTTGTGCACGTTTGCTGTCCGGACAGTTTATACTAGCGGGCTTTGGTTTAAGCCGGATCCTAGTATATGATTTGGTATTGGTTTTCCTCATTGTATTCGTGTTCCTCGGATCACGAAAGCGGGTGCGTATGCACAGTTGCTTGAGATTGAGGGAGAGGACCTTGATTAGGGTTAATGGCTATTGTCATTTTATTAACCCTAATGCTTATGTGTGTGTTATAGTTAATTGATAATTAGTTTGATAATTGTGCATGGTTATGGTTGTTGACCATTTGACCTCCTTGACTTGTTGACCTAGGTTGACACTTTGACCATCATCATTTCTTTTGGAAGATGCTTTTTGATCCTTGCAAATTGAAATGATAATGGTCATGTCATGATTAGCCATGACAATTATCTAGCTAATTATTTAATTAAAATAATATACACATATTAGTGAGAATGGTTCACATTATTCTCATTCTATCATTTTCATTTCTCTCTCTTGTTCTTCCTCTCCCTCAAGCTCTCTCCCTCTCATGTGTTGATAAACACTTGAGCTTGAGAAAAACCCTCTCTTGATCATCTCTACTCTCATCTAGGGTTGAAGGACTAGCACTTCTTGAACCCTAGTTACTTCTAGCTTGGAGTTGAAGCCAAAGGTTGAGGCTTTCGGGTGGATCTTTCTTCGACGTGAGAAGACGACCAAGGTGACCTCCTTCCACCACTCCAAGGAGCAAGGAGAGAAGGACTTAAAGCCCAAGGTATAACCTTTTTAGCACTTAGCTAGTTACTAGTTAGCTTTAGCAAGTTTTTGTTTAGCAAAGATCCTTCTAGCTTTAGTCCATGTTGCCTAAGCTCATAAAAATCCGATTTTTATTCCGTTTTCCGCCTCCCCGCAAGCACCGGGATGGGCAACGTGGACTTACACCCTTATCATCATATCTCATGATCTGGGGTACTGATCTAAGTCTAGTACAAATCAATACCATCTATATAAATATAAATGCGTGTGTGAAACACACGTCCAAAGGCCCACTAAAATCTCATGTCGTATCCCAAATACGAATCACATTATATCACCGATCTCATGGCACTATGCCCAATCTCATTGACTCATCTCCAAATATCATACACTATCCTCATCATTCAGGTATAAGTATAACAAGCAAGCATGTATGGGTGGGTGGGTGTAAACCTATTCTAGGGTTCGCAACTAGGAAACTATACTAGTTTACTTCTAAACCCTAATCTATCCATAGTACACCTAATCACATCTAGAATATCCATGTCACACATAACGCTATCATATATATAAATATAGTATATATCCAGTATACTAAGTATCGAACTGCGGGGGTGCTATACGCCATCTACCCGACTTCCCTCGTAGATATAATCTACTCGCCTTGCATCCTGCGTGTCGGTGTCAATGTCGCCTTCATCTTCTTCATCGTATGAAGCCCTCGAGAAGGTACCTACAAGATAACACAATCGCAAATGCACCTTAAAATCACATCGAGAAAACCAAACGACGCGCTAAGGCCTATAGGTTAGAACCTATGGACTACGCTTTCAAAACCATCAAGCAATCCTCGATATCGTCGTACAAACGTCAAGTGATCGAGGTAAAACAAAATACAAGAATTCTAGAATTCAAAATACGCAAAACGAAACCCGAATCAAAATAGCCACTACTGAAAATGGTCCCAGATTTCACCCTAGGTCAAATTGGTCAATTTTGCATATACCAAGGGTCTAGTTTACATGAAATAAAGCTACAGAACTAACACGAATCAAAATAGTGGGACCCAGGCCGCAATTTGCGGCCATACAGATTAAATCTACGGCCAGAATTGGGAGATAGGGGCTGGGGTTTTGGGTTTAGCTTCCTGTGTGCCTGCACATCTCTCTGTGTTTGCAAAATAATTTTCAGAGTCTCCGAGTGATAGCAGATTTCAATCAACCCTCACAGAATCCACAATTTTCCGATATCGGATTTTCTAAATCCGTAATCCGGGGTTCTAGTCTCTGGGTTAGGTCTGAATTCTAGCACTAGGGGGTTCGTGAGGCCTCTACTGAGCTCAATTGCCCATCACAACTCTCAAATTCCAATAACCCTAACTAGAATTCTTCTAAGTCCATAAAAGCACTCAATATCGACATGAAACATGTATGGATGCATAAGGAATTAAAACACTATACTAATGGTGCAGAAATTACCTCCTTTGGAAACTCAAGAAAATTCTTAAGTTGCCCCAAGTGTCCAAATCTTGATTTTTCTTGGTCCAATGTGTTTTCCTTGAACTTGTGCATCTTTTTAATGAAAAGGGACTTGGGTTTTGAAGTGATTTTCATGGTGTTTTGGGGGGTTGAAGATGGAGGAGGAGAGAAGGGGCAGCAGCAGCAGAAATGAGGAAGAGAGGGGAGAGGAAATGAGTGAGATAATGGTGGGGGAATGGCTCAAGACTAGGTCAAAGGTAAACCCTCACCTTTCTCTCTCTCACCCATACCTATTATTATATTTTTTTCCTTTCTTTTCGTTTTTCCTTCTCTTTACTCAAAAAACAACAACCATGGTAAAAAGAACATGAAGTCAAGCCATGAAAATAAATGTAACAAGTGTAAAATGATATAGTGCATGTTTTGCACAAAATATGCTAAAAATCCGATTAGCGATTTTTAATCGCGATTAGCATTAAATTAGCATATAATTTATCATAAAAACTTAAATTTTGCATAATTCACATAAAACACCCTCTTTTAAGTAATTTCTATAATTTTCAAAAAATTTCCCAATTTATCGGTATTTAATTATACCGTTTATTCAAAATATTCAATATTTTATTATTTAATTATAAAAATTCCCAAAAATAATATTTTATTTTTTTGAAATGTTACAGTTACTTAACTAACGGCAAAGCGGGGGTTGAACTAGCGTGGGTGCAAAATATAAGCAACGTTTATTATATATAATCTATATATATAGCTATTCGTCTCATGCAATAATAGCCATTCTAAATCACATATCATAGCAAAAGCAACACAGATGAATATATTGGATATACTAGGATTTCCGTGTTTCGTTTTAGCCTTTAACGAAAAGCGGATTCCACAGTCGTGATGAATAGCCAAACCCTCACCCTAGACCATTACGGGTGCGGGAAACTACCTGCCAAATCTCCGAAGTGAATCAACCTCCCTCAATAAAATGAGTAGGCCACTCGGCACTTCAAGAACCCGGTGCACCGCACCTTGGGTCTATCCTAGGTGCGAGAAAAGTAAATGAATAATACAACAGCAGATACAAGCTCAACCCGAATGTGCCCCGCAAAATAATATTACATCACTTTACAAATCACATGAATGAAAGAAAAGAACACTCTTCTCACATCTCCCAACTATTCAATTATGACGATCCAATACTTCATATCCACGAACCATAACAACAAAATACAAGATATGTACAACCCCTACTAATCTACGTATAGCAATTAGTCGATGTTCACAAACACAAAGTGAATAAATAACGTTTAAATCTCGACTTCGAAACATTCCGTTAAGCCCGAATACAAAGATAACACTATAAGAAATCTGGGCCAAACTTGTGTATCACAAAAATCCTAATTCCAAGTGTCCAAACCACTGCATGAAACACGAGCCAAATGTCCATTGTACGGCTGCAAATTGCGGTAAAAAGGAATTCATTTGTGGCCAATTTAAAAAATTCTGGGCTCGTGTTTCTATGATGGTATACTAGAAGTATAAGGATCTCTCTGCTATATCTAAAATAATTTTCAGAGATCAAAAAAATTTGACAGAAACTTGGAATTTGGTTTTTAATTACAAAACTATTTCAGTTTTAACTTTGTCTATTCAAGTTAGTTAAGTGTTTGGTAGGCTCTGATACCAGTGTAAGTGTATATGTGCTCCTTGCCGTGACTACTATGATTTTGCGGAATCAAAAACTTTAAAAACTTGAGCACAATACACTATAAACCCTAAGATACAAGCCCAAACACTAAACTAAACAACACTAAGTAGGAGTTTTAGCTACTAGGTTAGTGTCCAACCTTTGTAGATGGTCCTTCGGGTCTTAAAAGGTTGACTCCTCAAGCTCCTTGGATTGATAGAACAAGCTCTCAAAGATGATCTTCCACGTCAAAGACGATGCACCCGAAGATGCCAATTCAAGCGATAGGTTCGACTAAAGTAACTAAAGATCGAGTCTTGCTAGGACAAGATACTTAGGAGGGTATAGTTTGTGAAACAAGATACTCTTTTTTAATCCTCAAAACTCAAGTGGAGAAAATGAGGAAAAAGAAGAAGATGTGGCAATTAGAGAAATTTCCTCACTTGTGAAAATATCCAACCATCACTAAAAAATCCTCATCCTTCTCATCTTATCCCTTCATGGTAGAAATAAAGAGGTGGGTGGGCTAGTGACTCGCCAGGATGAGTCACAAGCCTACACACTTCTAAATTCAACCATGAAGAAATGAGTGAGAGAGTGTAGCCATCTCATTAGGTACACATATACAAACACTTATATAAATATAAATGCATGTATATAAACAAGTATACCTAAACCCATATTTATAATAAATACGTATACCGTATTTCTACCAAAATACGAATACCGTATTTGTACCGAAAATACAAAATACGCGTATTCATATTTAGAAAGAAATACATGTATTTGTCTCAAAGCACAAATACCCGTATTTATACAAATACACGTATTTGTATCAAACGCAAATACCCGTATTTATACAAATACACGTATTTGTTAAATACCGTATTCGTGTTAAAATACAAATATCCAAAAGAGAGCAATATAATACTAGCATCAAAACTGGCTGTCTTTCAAACCTGCTAGTACTACTAAACCGTCCGATTAAAACACGTGTATAAATACACATGTTCAATCGAACACCCATGCGTAAAACCATACGAAAACTACACCGTTTCGCCTGAACCAGGAAACCCTCTGTGTGAGACTCTAAAGACTCGACAATACGTAGGCAGTGGGTTTAACCACAAGCACATCAGTGGCACTAGCTGTACGTAACGGCTACCCAGGTATCTGTCGAAGGGAAGATCGACACGATAACTCTTCCAAAAACCCTACTGAACCTATAGGTGACATTCTCCGTATAGTCCGTTCTGTTCGTCTAAAAGTATTGTATATCGGGCCTAGGGGTGGTAAACATCAGACCCCTAATAGCGCACCAAGTCGTGTCGGTGTGGAACCCAATATATTCTGAGAAACTACCGGTGTACTTACCACTAAATCTCACTTGCTCTGGCTAGGAACCTTTTGTAAGTCTACGGTAGCGCCCCGGCCATCATTCTGACGCCAAACGCGGAACAAACACTTTAATAACTGGCGCTATCGCATACTATAACCCGGATCTTGCTATTAACGCTAAACTAACAAACTATAAAGTGGTAAAAAGGCTATACCGATCGATCCGAGTCCTTCGGTCTTTAGCCATCATCCCACGCTCCTCACGGCAACTCTGATCTCCTGTCTCCTCGTCGAGGTGGCACCACGTCAACGAGTCTTTATACGGGCTCCCGCCTCTAAACCGAGGCAACTCGGACATGAAGTATATCAATCGACATGTCCAAGATGAAGTAGAGAATGAGTAGAATACTTTGTCTCAAACACCCTAGGGTTCTCATCACATGAGAGGGATAGGGTGGAGGTAGAAGAAGATGCAAAGAGTTGGAAATGGTGAGCTTAAGAAAAATATCAAGAGTGCAAGAACTCAAGCATAATCACTTGTGGTGATTTCTTTTATGAGTGGATATATATGGTTTGTGTAAAGAAAATATCTCAAAAAAATATCTCCCAAAAATATCTCCACAAACCCTAAATATCTACACCCAAAACAAACTACCATTAATTCTATCATGACTCACTTAGTGACTCATTAGCATGAGTCACTAATGAACATGCTAGAAGAAATGTGTCACCAAAATAAGTCACCCTTTCCAAAACTAATAATCATTTAAACCAAAATGATTAATCCAAAAAGAAATACATCTTCTAAAATATTCTCGTAACGGATTACGAGAATACCCCTCACCTGTATATACATACCTGTATCCGTATTCCGACCGAATACGAATACGAGAGACTAAAATATTCCGACTCAATATAATACTTCGATCCGGCATAAACCAAAGCCCACCAGTATTATTTGTCCGAAATATGAAACGTGCACAAGTGCACGTGCATTTTCGAACCCTGCCATAAAACCATACGGCCTGTACAACATTTCGCCCAAACTTGGGAAACTATCTGTGGGGGACTCTAAAGACTTGTCAGTACCCTGGCAGTGGGTTTAACCACAAGCACGTCAACGGCACTAGCTGTGCATAACGGCTGCCTATGTACCGACCGAAAGGGAAGCCGATAAGCGAACTCATCTTGGAACCTTACTGAGCCTATCAGTGACAATATGCGTACAGTCTGGTCCGTTCGTCTATGAGCATCGCATATCGGGCCTAGGGGGCTGGTAACGTCAGACCCCCAATAGCGGTATAAGTCGTGTCGAAGAGTAGCCCTGAACACCCTGAGAAACTACTGGAATACTTACCACTAATTCTCACCTGCCTTGGCCAAGGACTTGGTATAATGGCTCTCCTAAACACAGCACGATCTCACCCCCAATACCGGAAGAGACGAATCCCCTACCGATCCGCTCACTTGCCTCCATGTGGCTCGGGACTGTACCCAACTGAAACCTGTTTGCACGACTCCTTTGAGCCGTGGTAGGGTAGTAATCTAAGCACAGTGGGAACTCACACGAGACAAATGACGACCTCAGGTCGATGAACTAACCTGTACACATGTCACCAGGGAACTGCTATCTGACGCTAGGTATAATACCAACTAGCAGGTTCCCGGCGGGTCCTGTTCGGTGTACTCATAACCAAATGAGCACCTGTATACATCTTAGGAGATCAAACTGACACCAGTGGCTTGTGAGACCGGCCACCGCCCCTCGTCGGGGTCATGACTGTATACCCTAGTTTACTCCGGAGTATCGATACCCTGTCTCGAAACTCCCACGACTAGGGATCACTTTTAAGGATGTGCTTATAGACTACCCAACTCTCACGTATATGATCGCCATCATACTGTTGGTAGTCAAGCAGGATCCTAAGGGCTCTATCAATGTGTAATAGTGATCATGTCACCTAAAACTGTACACGATGATAAAGGCAAACCAGATAGCATACTATCATCTTGAGTAAGACTGTCCTACCGGTATAGGTACTCCTTCAATCATTGCAATTACGTACCTGCAATCCAATAATTGACTTTGAGGGCACTATATCCAACAATCTCCCACTTGCACTTAAGGCTAATTATTGCGATGTCGTATACTCACAGCCCGTGTGATACCGAACACCCAACTACTCTACTAAACAGTTTCACAAAGCTCGTTTGTAAAAACTCTTGTGTTCGAAAAATAGCCTCAGTGAGTGGATCCGCCCTGATGTATCTTTCTATGTCTCTCTTAATCTCAAGTTCGCGGAGAAAGCCATCTCCCGAATTGAGTAATACCTGTCTTAGAATATGTCTGGATATCTGATGGGACCTAGTTCATAAATGAACTCCAAATCCAAACTTCTTAGACTGTATCGACAACTGAACCTAATCAGTATTCTACACCATGCCTCCCACAGTATCCTCTTGGACCACCTGTCCATAATACTGCCCCCTTCGTCAGAGGGAAAACTATAACTCTGACAATCACTCTGTCATCCATGTCACCTTTGGAAGCCTAGAATGATAACCGTCTCCGAAGGAGGTTGCCTTCATCAAATCCCTAGAACATGCACTTATGTTCTAATACTGCTTCCGTATGTTTCTTCAGGATTGGATTAATATAAACTTATTGCATCTAATGCAAAAACAACATCCGGTGTGGTACTTGACATCTCACGATTGACTCAATTGCCTAAGCAAGTGTTATGCCAATCATGCACATCCCTCTCCCCTTTAGTCTGTAAGACACCTTTAGAGAGGGAGACCACCTGCAGGTACACCACCATGCCAGGAGTCGTCCATTCTAAAATACTATTAGAATACTGTCAAAGTACCCACATTGGGAAACTACCCAAATCTAGATCTAAAACCATAAATCTAGTAACCAGAATGTCAGATATTATATCCATATCCTTTGTGGAGAAACAACTGTGCGACAACCACAGTATAACCGATCGTAGTATAGGAATTTTACTTCCTACCCTGTGTATGTCATCCAAATACCAGGACATCACACCCTACTACCTTCTTAACAGATCCATCCCCTATTCTGATGAAATCAAAGCCATGACTGTCACATCAAAATTAGATGATCTATCTCCGCTATATCTGCTCTAGTCTATAAATAGACATAAGCTACTTGCCCACTATGCTTCCGCTGCTCCCACTGACCACAACAACCCTCTGGCAGAATAATATATACGTGCACTTCTAAAGCTAGTTTAGAACGGCGCTATACTTAACCTCCTGCTGGGTCTCATAGCCTGAAACAACAGTAGTGTCAAGTCTGGGTAAACAAGAACCTCCCTGTCACCGTCCTTGAGGCTACCAGAGTACCTCTCGGGTGCCTAAGGTTACCCACCATATCTGCGGAGTGGCTAGTGGAATGTCAAACCTGATTGAATCTTTAGGTCCTATTAAATTTTCCGTAATCGTTTGTGGTTCTGGAATCACTTCCAGTTCTACCATACTCCCACTACTGTTTTCTGAAAAAATCCATTTTACTAAAACTGTGGCGAGTCAAGAACAATATCACCATTGATCTTCCAGATGGTAGAAAGTCAACCCTCGTCATAGCCTGGGCCAACCCACAAACTGCCATTACAGAAACGTGCCTTGAGTTATCCAGAGTCTGGTTTTAAGCATAAACCGGACAACTCCCCGTACCTTAACATCGTTAAGATATGAACCATTCTATATCCAATATAGAAACTTTGGCACTTATTTAATTGGAACCAGATTCAAATCATGCAGTTGTCTCCAGCGCATGTCAAATAAATGGAAAGAGGCTAATCAGCATTACTCAACTTAGGAATGCATCCAATTATGAGTAACCTGGAAGAGAAACAAGTTTCTTAAAATCCATTACTATCAACTAAATACCAATCATAAGTATCTACATCTTCAATCTCTTTGAAGAATCCCGATACTTGCGACACCTGGTTCTCTACTTTATTCCTATACCTATAACTTCTCAAAACTTAGACATTGTATTTCTACGAAACACTTGTCTAAAAACTAGAGAAGTCATAAGTAAACAGAACATAGTACGAGGACCAACCCCTTTGTCCTAATGGACACTGGACAACATACAATACTCTGTATGAGTCCCCTGAGTTAAATAACTCAGAACCTGTGCATCTTAGGTTGAAAACTGTACTTATGGTTAAGAACTATTCCGCTGTTCAATGCTCCTTACCCAATCGTCAACTGATATAGGTAAATGTCACGAACATAATTTCAAAAAGTTATATCTCACTTTATAAAAATAAACGTACAGATATATCAGTATGAAATTGGTGCCCAACAACGGATACTCAAAACCAAATACTTGTCGTCCTGCAAAAACCCAGGCGACTTCCTCAAATATCACCAATTACAACGAATTCTGATATAATGAGGATGATCACCTAATTCCCAATAACTTCCTCCCACTCATCATCTATAAAACCATACAGATGTGAGAATCATACCTGGTAAATACATACCCTGGAGTAAGTATCTAATCGGGAAATCAGTTTTCCTTTAACAATGCACAGTGAAACTGAAATATGAAAATGTTTCGTAGGGGTATCCTGGTATTCCTAGTAATGCCTCTTCCATAATCCAATTCATGACTGTAACCGTATATTTCTTTGCCATCTCTCCAAATCCCTTTATTTGTCTTTATTCATTACCTTCTGTAAACCCCTTTAGGCTAAGTGGTTTTCTTCCTTTCCTATCGTTCGGCACCAGCCTATGGTTTGGAAGAAGACTATCCAGTAAGCATAATAGGTATACTCTCCTAATCCTAGGAGCACTCGCAACCTGAGAGAAGGTGATGATAAAAGACAACTGAATAATACCTTATTCTATTTCTCCCGAACTGGGGAAAAAGGTAAAGGTGAAGTAGGAGTGGCGATGAAGTACGCGGTTTGGTCGTGAATGATAGCAGTCGCAATTTACTTTGCCCTCTTTCTAATCCTTTTATTTTGTCTTTACTTATTACCTTCTGTACACCATACTTAGGCTAATTGGTTTTCTTCATTCCCTACTTTCGGCACCTGCCTATGGTTTGGAAGAAGACTATCCAATAAGCGTAATAGGTGTACTCTCCTAAACCAAGGAGCCCTCGCAACCTGAGAGAAGGTGATGATAAAAGACAACTGAATAAACTAATTCAATTTCTCCTGAACCTGAATCCATCCCTGAAGATCTCCCTTCGAGTTCGTATATAACCATACGATGGATCTATCCAATGGAAGTGGATGTTCGTAGTGATACGAGGTGTTTTGAGAAATGCAAAGGGTAAAAGAAGGAGCGGCAATGACTTATGCAACTTAGACAATCCAAAAGCCAGTATTTTAAGAAGGTTCGGTCAACTTGGTCACTGAGTCATAGTCAAGGGTCGGTCAATGGTCGCTGCCAAAGAGAGAGAGAAAATAAACACTCTGCATGCACTCTAACCTAGATCAGAATGGTTATCACTTTATCTAATCAGGAAACCTCCCACTGTATCGTCAAATTCTCCTCCAAACCTGAAAGAAGAATTAGTCGGGATCACCCGAAGAGTAAACCAACTCATCAGTGGGAATCAGGATCCAACTCTCATCGCATGATAACGTGAAGGAATCCACTCATGTTATCACACTCCAGAAGGTATGCGCATGCCTGGCAAGTTTCAATTTCTTTAGAAACTCCCGATGTGATTTTTACCCCATGCTCTTATGACCTTGACGAAGGCCAACAAATCATAAGTCACATGTCAAGTTCTACCCGTCATTATCTTGTTAATTTGAACCCACCCGTGCATGCCCCTGACGTTGGCCAAATGGCAGAACGACTGTCCCAAACCAACTCATCTATCTATGCAACAGAAAGGTAACAAGCAACTACCATCCACTATACCTTGACGAAGGCCAACAAACATAGCATGAATACTACGTGCTACCCGTCTAAAACGACGGAAGGCTACAGCTGGTTTTTGGCGAAAAACCTTTAACGTAACGAACTTGATATCGCTGAAGGAACCTGATAGCTTTTTAGAAAATATAGTGGCGAAAACCTTTGCTAAAGAGGTCACTCCCAGTAAAGGGATTTCGGCTCTTTCCTCGTGGAATGAGGTGCAGGATATTCCAACTGAATACCGCGATGCAAAGCAACAAGTAATCGACTATAGTGAAGTTATTACCCTGACGCAAACCTCTGCCCAAGGGGTCACTCCCGGTGAAGGGATCTCGGCCCTTGCCTCGTCGAATGAGGTGCAGGATATTCCAACTGAATACCACTGTGCAAAACAAAAGAAAACGTCCTTAAAATAACACTTTTTAAAACTGTTCCAACAACGTCCAAACAGGTTTGTTTTCCTTTGCATTGATCAGAATCAACGCGGTCCCATCAATTAATCACACCAGAAAAGAACGAAAATAAAATGTACATATATGCCATCCGCATTCGCCACTGGGTCCCGTCATTGCTCGTTAGGTTACTTAACTAACGACAGAGCGGGGACTGGACTAGCGCGGGTGTAAAACATATACAACATCTACTAGTATATATACCAATATACAATAATCGCTCCAGGCGTGATAATATGCAACATTACAGAAAAGTAATAAGCTGCACAGAACAATACAGATAATCTGGGATCCCCGGGTTTCACAGAGCCGCAACTGAAACCTGACGTTCCCCTGGTCGTGTGGATAGCCCGTGCAATGAAACCTAGACCCCTACGGGTGCGGTGAGTTACCCGCCAAAACCTGAAGCAAGGAAGCCCCCTACAGCAAAGTGAATGGACCACCCTGCACTTCACGGAATCCGGTAACTTGAGCACCCCTCCTTGGGTCAACCTATACCCCCTACGAGTGCGGCGAATAGTCTGCCAATTCTAGAGTGAGGCCCTCTGCCTCTCAAAGCCATGAGATGCAGACCCGTTGCCTTCCAGAACCCGGCTATCCGTGCACTCCGTCGCGGGGTAAACCTAGTACAGAAATGAAAAATATGTACAACGGGTACATCGACCTCAGCCCGGTCGTGCCCCAAAAGAATATTATACAAACAGGCAGTGACGGCAGTCCATATATTAGACGCTCACCCCGCAATATCAAATGTACAAATAAATCCAAACTGCACTACCATTGCACACCGCTATCCACCACGACAAATCCGCAACATCACAGCACAACACAGAACACCAATGCGAATGTTACGTTCGCAAACCCGTCTAAAAGAGGTATAGCAATTAGACGCAATTTTCCGCTCGAATGACATTCACGGTCGGAGATATAATGTAAGTACTGTAAACTAACATGTTTAAAATTCCGATCGAAAAAACTTCCCGAAGTGGGGCCCAAGTACAACTCCGGTACTCAAACAAAATCTGGACCCAAACAAAATATTCCAGAAACCATAATTCCACATGCAAAACACCCAGAAGAAATTTGGTCCACCGTTGCCACAAATCGGCGGCGGAACTGCGGCCAAACAATGGTTTGTACGGCGGTTCCACGGCAGTCTTGTAGATTCAGTGTACCAAATTTCTACAGTATTCTTAAAAAAGCCTGCACGATAATCTGAGATTCTCAAAATGATTTTTAGACCAGTTTAAAAATTCGACAGAAACTTTGACATGAAAAATGCGGTTTTGGAAATTTCGTTCGATCGTTATTTTAAACAGTTTAGAACAAGTTAGTAAAGGTTAATGGCGTGGCTCTGATACCATGTAAGTCTACGGTAGCGCCCCGGCCGTCATTCTGACGCCAAACGCGGAACAAAAACTTTTATAACTGGCGCTATCGCATACTATGTAGGGTTCCTGGGCACACCCATAAGGTTCTACAACTGATCAACCATGCCAAAATCAAATTTTTCTTATGCCGAGAAACCCTAATGCTAGATCGTTACTAGAGGTAAGGCGAAACATGCAAGCAAACTACTTTGCTATAAAGTGAAAGTGACTACAACCTTTGTAGATCCAGTCCTCCACCTCTCTAGCTCCGTGTTGACGTCCCTCCGCTGCGATCATCGGAATCCCGGACTCTCTTGTCGGTTTCATCGGAGAAATGATCGGGCTAGGTCGTTGACATTGATGCCGAAGATGATCTACGTCGAGGCGACTCAAACCCAAGCTCCATCTTCACTAGATCATGAAACTTGTGAAGATAACACACTCTACTACATGGCAAGTGGTAGGGGATGAAGAAATAGGAAGTGGGTTCATTTTGGAATTGGATTTCTCACTTGGATTCATCACTTGGAAATTTCAAGAAAGCTTTTCTTTTCTTCACTTGAAGAAGATGAAGAAGAAGAAGGAAAAATGAAATTGAATTCTTTTTTTTTTTAAATAAAATTCCAGTGAATACTTATCATATAGCAACCATGGGTTAGTGTAACTAATGTAGAGAATAAACTAGGGTTTAGGCAAATGGTTAGGTTAAGCAAAAAACAAAATGGTTGAACTTTTCAAAACTTCATGAAGCTTCAAATAAAATCCAAAGAAAGCCACCATTTTATTTCTTGCCAAAAAGAATAAATAAATAAATGAATAAATTAAAACCCTAACCATTTACCTAAACATGGTTCAAAGCATACACACACCCAAGTTTACATGTATCATCAAACATGATACAATCTAGTGCACAAAAATATATCACATATACTACTTGTGCACATCAAGTGAGAAAATCCATCTTAAGTGAACAAATACTAGTTAATGTAAAGTAATATATCAAATATATAATTATACATTAAATCATTAAATCAACACTTGATTTAATGATCCGGTCATATCGCATATAACCGACTAATATCAAGTGTATCAATGTATCGAATCAACACTTGATTCGGTAACCCAGCTATATCTCATATAACCGTCCAATGATACAAATCGTGAGAATAGAATTCAGTATCACATACTGGTATTATTCTCGGTCCCGCACATATCTCATATGCGCTCCTATTTCCTTTCGCTTGAGCCAGGAAACCTCTGTGTAGGACTCTAAAGACTCGTCAATACGCCGGCAGCAGGTGATGATCATATCAAACACCCACAAGCCGCAAGCGGTCTTCTAAACGTAACGGCCACCCGGGTATTGAGCGATCAAAAGATCAACGAGCAAGCCCGCTCACACTCCTGTGAATCCAACCAGCAACACTTACCGTACAGTCCGGTCTGTTCGTCTGATATGTCGCATATCTCGCCTAGGGGTGGTAAACGTCAGACCCCAGTAGCTTGCTAAGTCATGCCGATATAAGGTCCATAACAAGCGTGAAACTACTGATAACTCTTACCAGTATATCACAGCAACCCTGGCCAGGGATTTCCAGTTATGGCCAGTCGAGCATAGCGCAACATCAACCCCCAATACCGGGAGAGACGAATCCCCTCTTATCGCTCATTGCCTCCATGTGAATCGAGACTGTACCCAAAAACCACCTGTTTGCACGACTCAGTAGAGCCGTGGTAGGGTGGAAATCAAAGCACAGTGGGAGACACACAAGACTCTATGACAATCTCGGGTCAACGGACTAAGCTGTACCAGTGTCACCAGAGAACTGCCATCTGACGTGAGGTATAATACCATCTGGGAGTTCTCGGCGAGTCCGTTCAGTGTACCCAGTCACCACTGAGCACCCGCATACCATCTCTGATGTCAAACACCAATGGATATGGGATCATCCATCACCCATCACATGGGTCGAGAAGATATACGCTAGTCCACTCTGGAATATCGATGCCCCGTCTCGATATTCCTACGACTAGGAACATTGAAGGATGTACTCATGGACTACCCAGGCCCCACTAGTATGATCTACATCATAGTCCTGGAAGTCGAGTACACATCCTAAGGGCTTTATCAACATGTAACAGAGAGACTGAAAGTATACATGTTAAGATAAAAAGTAACCAGATAGCGTACTATCATATCGAGTAAGAAAGTCCTACCTATATATGTCCCAGCATCCACTACAATATACATCCAATGTACAGTAATGGCCTCTAAGGCATACATATAACTAACAATCTCCCACTTGCACTAGGGCCATCTATAGCAGTGGTTGCAGTATCTAATACTCAACCATCCCATAAATGTCTCTCTTTGGGAAAAGGCCTTTGTGAGTGGATCCGCCGTGTTGTCCTCTGAGTCTACTCTCCTAACCTTGATCACCCTGGAGATCAGCTATCTCCATGATCAGGTGATGCTGCCTCGGAATATGTCTGGGTCACTGATGGGACCAGTGTTCCTGGGCCAAAGCCACACTTCCATTGTCACACAATGGTAGGAACCTAGTTCATATCATGAACCAATATACACCCAAACTGCCTCTTTGGTAGTATCTTTAATAGCGATGTTACCGGCCTTTATCGTCTAGTTTGCCACGGTATCTCAGCTTGGAACTCTTTCAACATACCGTCCCTCCACTGAGGGTAAAGACATTGCCTGCGACTGACATTCAGTCGTCCTTATCACCCTGAAACCTTTCCAGTGATTCTCCCCAGGATCCATTGATACCATCTTACTACACCTAGTAAGAACCCTAACATCCATTTAGATCTATCTCATAGATCCAAAACCTAGGATTTAGGAGGTATCACTTTTATCCTATTGGAGAATCCTTGTGCTAAGAGGAGATCGACCGGGCGTAGCATAGGAAACTCTTTCCCTATCAAGAGTATGTTATCCACGTACTCTACGAGGATGACCACCTTACTCTCCACTACCTTTTTGTATATACAAGGTTCATCTACCATTTTGATGAAGTCAAACTCTTTGACTACCACATCAAAACAGATGTTCCAACTCCGCGATGCCTGCTTTATTCTGTAAAGCATCTTGCACACGTTACCATTGCTCCCACTGTTTACGAAGCCCTCTGGCTGTGTACTTATAGACGTTCTCTTCTAAATCATTATTTAGAAAAGTAGTCATGGCACCCAACCACCAGATATCGTAGTCATGGTATGTAGCAATGGCAAGTAGGATCAGGATGGACTTAAGCATAGCCACTGGAAAAGGTTTCATCATTTTCCACGCCTGGTCAATGACGAAAACCTTTAACAAGTCTAGCTTTGAAAGTCTAAACTTTTCCATCTACACCAAGTAATCTTCTCAAGATATACTTGCTCCTGATGGGGATTTAACCCTTCAGATATAGCATCCAAAGTCCATACTTTGTTGGTGTATATGGATTCCATCTCAGATCGCTAAGCATCCAACCATTCTTACAGAGTCCCTACTCTCGATGGCCTGCTCGAAACTAGTTGGGTCATCATCTCATGATGCATTCCTCGCTCCCACTGTCATCGAGAGGCTGAGGTGTCTCTCGGGCGGATGAGGAACCCTGCCAGATCGGCGGAGAGGCTGAGGTTCATCGGAGACTATTGAATCCTTTGGTTCTGTCAAATCATCAGCTGTAGTTTGTATAGCTGGAACCTTTCCAGTTCTACAGAACTGACCTTGCCTCGAAATTGTTCAGATTTTGCTTTTGACATAGGCTGGACAATCCCAAATCTTAACTTGCTTAAGAGATAGGCTTTTCCCATACCATATCATATATGGAGTGGTAGGCACTGATTTGATTCGAATCCAATTCAATAGGTATGCAGCTTCTCAAGTGCATAACCCCCAATAGGAAATAGGTAACTCAGTAGTACTCATCATAGAGCACACTATATCTAATATGGTGCGATTGCTCCGCCCCGATACACCGTTGTGATGTGGTATATTCAGAGGAGTAAAACGGAGAGAGAATCACATTCTCCTTTAGAATAGTCCAGGAATTCTATGCACAAGCATTCTCCTCCCTGATCTTATCATAGGACATAATACTTATACCCGGTTTTTGGTTCTCTATTTCTAACTTATATTCTGTGAATATCTCAAAAGGTTCGGACTTGTGTTTTAACAGGAACATATGTCTGAATCATGAGAGATTATCAGAGAATGTAATGAAATACAAAGAACCGGTCTTGGCATGTGTAGACAGGGGATCTACATACATCAACATGTATCATCCCAAGAGTTCACTAACTCTTTCTCTGTTTCCATTAAACAGAGCTTTGGTCATCTAATCTTTGTGACATAACTGGCAAGTTTCACAAGATGTAAATTCAAACTGATTTAAATATGCATCTAAATGTAACTTTAGCTAGTCGGGTCGCATTAATATGACCTAGTCTACAATACCTCAAGAAGGATTCGTTCATTTCTGAACTCTTCCTCTTGTGTGTGTTCCGTATATTAGGAACTGTAGTTTGATTTAGAACGTCAATGCTTTTAGATAACGTGCCTGAACCGATCAACTTTTGATATAGGAAATGTTCAAAACAATATCCAACAATACAAAATTATATCCTTTCTTTAATAAATAAAGAGATTGATATGATTTTGTATATCAGGTTCGGTATCTAATAGCATTTGTTCAGAATCAATGTATTGGTAATACAGAGTGACAGTGACCAACAGACTTGGCTGCAACACTTGCACCGTTTTCTGTCTCATGAAACTTATCACCCGTTCTCAGTTCTCTACCTTTCTGTAGCCCATGTAACGGATTACATTTGCGGGATCCTGATCCGGTATCTAATACCCAGGACGTAGAGGACACTGAGAAACAGTTTTTTATAATGAACATACCCGAAGGAGATGCATCATATACACTTTTTTCGTTTGGGCGGCATGGGAATTCTGGTATTCCCCTATTTCCTGCTCGGTCTTATAACAATTATAAGTCAGAGCGGGACCAACGTTCCCCAGCTCAGTATAACAAGCGAGTTCGGTTAATACATCCATATTATTATCTTGATTAAAGCGTGATATGGTCGCTACCTGGAGAGAGAGAGAAGAAAACACTCTGCGTGCGCTCTTGCAAGATTAGATTGGTTATTTATTTTATCTAATCAGTATGGCTCCCACTATTTTTATCAAATCTTCCTTCAAACCCTAAAAGAAAAGACTAGCCGGGATTAATTACACTCTACAAGTTCGCCAATCTTTCAGCCAGGCCAGTGTCGGTACTTTGAGGGAGGTTCCCCGTGCTTTCGCACGGACCTAATTACAATAAACCTCGTTTTCTCAGGGGCATAACCCCGTTGACACCTTTCTAGACACCTACTTGATCGGCTAATTGTAAAGTGCAAAACTCTCTCAGGAGTAACAATTACTCGCAGTGGGTATCGGGATCCAACTATCATATAGAAGGTATGTAATCTCATTGCAAATTTCAACACTTGAAACTCCCGATAAAGGTTTTTACCCCTAGCACTTATGAACTTAACTATGGTCAACAAATCATAAGCACTAGTCAAGTTCTACCCGTCATTTCATGATTAATTAGACCCACCCACATGACCCTTAACTAAGGTCAACAAAGTCACGCGACTGTCCTAACTAATCGCATCATATGCGGTGTAGGAAGACATCACTTAGCTACCGTACACTGTACCTTGACTATGGTCAACAAATACAGCACGAATACTAAGTACTCTACTTCCTAAAATGACGGAGGGTTGCGGATGGTTTTTAAGAAAACCTTTAACGCTTTGAACTTGATCTCGTTGCGGAATCAAATGGTTTTTAAATGGAGTGTTTTTGAATCTTTTCTAGTTTTGCTAAAGGGGTCACTCCCGGTGAAGGGATCGTCGGCCCTTTCCTCATCGAATAAGGTGCAGGATATATCATATATATCGCTGTGCAAAGCAGAAACTATAGAAGCAATCAAAAAACAAACTGAGGGTTGTAGCATCTGCCAGTTATTGCTAAAGGAGTCACTCCCGGTGAAGGAATCTCGGTCCTTTCCTTATCGAATAAGGTGCAGGATGTTCTACAAGGAACACCGCGATGCAAAGCAAGAACTGTAGCTACCTGTTTTATTTTTGAAATTCGATTCCACAACATCTTTTAGGTTTATTTTCTTTCATTAATCTCATTAATGAATGTCCCATCATTTAAGTCCACCTAAACATCATAGATAAATATAACGTACGCTTATGCCATCCGCATTCGCCTCGATGTCCCGTCTGCACCGTTAGGTTAGGTAACTAACGCCAGAGCGAGGCAGGGCTAGCGCGGGTGTAAAACATAAGCAACGTCTATATAATATATCATATATACTATATATAATATCTATCTGAACATATCACATGATCACATCACAGATAACGCAGCAGAAAATATCATATGAAATATTGGATATACTAGGACGTCCGTGTTTTATTTTGAGCCTATATAAAACACGGATTCCACGGTCGTGATGAATAGCCAATCCCACACCCCTAGACCCCTACGAGAGCAGCAAGTAACCCTACCAATTCTAGAGTTAGGAGACCCAGACTCGACTCCTCGAGATGGTCTCTCACTGGACCCTAGAACCCGGTTACTTGTGTTCCCCTCCTTGGGTATATCCTAATGCGGAAAAGTAAATAATATACATCAACGGTGATATCTTCCGCAACCTGGAACTGCCCCAATAAAAGAGTATTACATACAAGTTTTTTACATGAATGAAAATGAAAAACACTCATCTCACATAAAAAAAACCCGGCTATTCAAACACGACGATCCAATATAACATATCCAGCAACACATAACATCACATGTCATCAACGTGAGTAAATATGCCCATCCCAATTGTCGTTGACATATAGCAACGAAACCGGCGATATCACATATTACACTTACGGTCGCAGAAAAGAAAGTGTAAAACTACAACAGTTGGAATCCGCAAACTCTTTAGACATCGCATGCCTAATCAAATGAATTCCTTAAACATCGCATGCCTAACAATTATAAACCCCGCATTTTAGTCTCATTATCGAAAACTCTTTTCAATATCAAGTCGGGCAATTCAATAAGATTTCCGACATGTGATCGAATGCTCGTCGCAAACTTTAGTAAACGGCCGCACCCCCGATGCCATCGACGAAGTGCACCAAGGCGGAACACCACTGCCGCGAGCACCCGAACGGATGCTTTCGGCGACAGGGTTCTCCTACAGTCACTTGGTCGGGGCTTTGGGGCCTGGCTATGTATTAAGTTTACCCGGCGAGTATTCGCGTACGCTACGTGATTGCGACGGACTTTTGATCACATCAAAATTCCATGGCAACCGATCAAGTGAGACTAAACTGCTATGTTTATAACATTCATTCAGTTATCTCATAACTACATGTGGATTCCAAATATTGTATCACATTCCGGATAAATAGAAAATGTTAAACTTTCCGATCGAACAATCAAACACCCAAGTTTTCCCGAAACAGCTCAACACATGAAATAAGTTTAAAAGCATTCACTTCATGCCACAGTACCAACAGTCCAGCCGTAGAAGGGTCAAGCCAACGCCTCACATGTGGCACGCCGTACTGCCCCAAACCCTAAGGTTCAAAGAGCAGTTCAAAACGGTCACATAATCGAGTTAAGGTTTGTTGTCTTCGAGAGGGTCCATCGCGTTACTTGCACTACTTAGAATGTTATTAAACTACGGAAAAATCCAACAATTGGAAATTTCCCGGCAGGGGAAAAAGTGGGTATTTATATCCGGTCGAACTTTTTAACATATTCTAAATTATCCGGAAAAACACATAGACAAAATTAGACAATCCGATCGAATCTACGAACTCCCAATACAACCCAGAAAACTCAACTCTTGAGTAAACATTAAAAATTCCCAGAAAACACAGCAATAAAAGAAAGAAATTACTGTGTAAAATTCACAAAATAATGGTACCGTATGGCCGCGGAAAAGCCGCAAGAGCCATGCTCGTGCCGCAGTTCCGCGGCGCTTTAGTCGACTCAGGCGCACGTGCTGCACAGTATTTCTTAGAAAAGCCTGCTGATTTTTCTGCATATTTTTAATTCACAAAATTCACAGTTTTGAAAAATTGTACAGAGAAGGTTTTTGAATTAGGGTTTCGGGTTCGATCGGAATTCTAACATCGTCTACACTTCGCCTAAAGCTCTAGCTAGGCTCTGATACCACTGTAGGGTTTCTGGGCACACCCATAAGGTTCTACAACTGATCAACCATGCCAAAATCAAATTTTTCTTGTGCCGAGAAACCCTAATGCTAGATCGTTACTAGAGGTAAGGCGAAACATGCAAGCAAACTACTTTGCTATAAAGTGAAAGTGACTACAACCTTTATAGATCCGGTCCTCCACCTCTCTAGCTCCGTGTTGACGTCCCTCCGCTGCGATCATCGGAATCCCGGACTCTCTTGTCGGTTTCATCGGAGAAATGATCGGGCTAGGTCGTTGACATTGATGCCGAAGATGATCTACATCGAGGCGACTCAAACCCAAGCTCCATCTTCACTAGGTCATGAAACTTGTGAAGATAACACACTCTACTACATGACAAGTGGTAGAGGATGAAGAAATAGGAAGTGGGTTCACTTTGGAATTGGATTTCTCACTTGGATTCATCACTTGGAAATTTCAAGAAAGCTTTTCTTTTCTTCACTTGAAGAAGATGAAGAAGAAGAAGGAAAAATGAAATTGAATTCTTTTTTTTTTTAAATAAAATTCAAGTGAATACTTATCATATAGCAACCTTGAGTTAGTGTAACTAATGTAGAGAATAAACTAGGGTTTAGGCAAATGGTTAGGTTAAGCAAAAAACAAAATGGTTGAACTTTTCAAAACTTCATGAAGCTTCAAATAAAATCCAAAGAAAGCCACCATTTTATTTCTTGCCAAAAAGAATAAATAAATAAATGAATAAATTAAAACCCTAACCATTTACCTAAACATGGTTCAAAGCATACACATGTAAGTCCATGCTACCTCTCCCGGTACTTTCGGGAATGCGGAATTTGGTAAAAAACAATTTTTACGGAGGTGGTAACATGGACCTAAAACCCGGATCTTAGTTAAACATCTATCTAACAACCTAACTAAGAGTTTCTAGCTACTCGGTTAGGGGGTTATACCTTGCTTGTCTTGAACTCCTTCGTCTTCAAGCTCCGATGGTGGTTCGGAATGGCTTTTTCTCGTCGTCTCCGTACGCCGAAGATAGATCCACCTGAAAGCTCCAACCTTTAGCTCCTTCTTCGTTCTTTGAAGAAACTAGTTCACTTGGTTTGCTAAACCTAATGAACTAGAATGAGTAGAGAAGAATTAGAATGGGATTTTATCTATGGTTCTTGATTCTCAACTCATGAGACAAGAGAACCATAGAATCAAGAGAGGGAGGAAGAGGTTGAGGGTGAGAGCAAAAACAAGAGAGCTCAAGAATAAGAGAGAGAATGAGCAAGAAAGAATGAGGCTCTCTTTTGTCTTTCACCCTCTCATAATCAAAAGCAATCATAACTCATCATACTAACAAAAGTCTTATGTGATGGTTGAAGCAACCATAACCATATCATTTCATGCACTCATTTTACACAAATGAGCAAGCAAGTAAAAGTCTTTGCCATGAAATGATGGCTATGGTTATCATGATGGTCAACTAGTCAAGCCTAGTCAACCGGTCAACAAGTCAACAAAGTCAACAAAAGTCAACAACCATGACACCATAATACTTAATTAATATAATAGTTAATCACATATCAAATTCTCATTAGGGTTGAGCAAAAAGTCAAATAGTCAACGGTCAACTGTCAACAACCCTAATGAGAATCCGCTGCCTCTGCCTCCCTGTCAACTATGCATACACACCCGCATGCGCGTTCCGAGGAACACGAATGCAAACTGGATAAATCCAATCCCAAAAGGTACACTAGGATCTGGCTTAAACCAAAGCCCGCTAGTGTAAACTGTCCGGACACTGTACGTGCACAAGTGCACGGAGGTGACCGAACCCTGTCGCAAAACCATGCGACCTGTCGCAATACCATGCGACCTCTACTCTTTTGCCTAAAGGCGAAAAGCTTTCTGTGTGGGACTCTAAAGACTCGACACTACGCTGGCAGTGGGTTTAACCACAGACCGCAAGCGGCACTAGCTGTGCGTAACGGTCCCCAGGTAGTGCCGACAAGAAGACCGACGAGGCGAAACCCATCTGAACTCCTACCGAGCCTGAGTGTGACATTCTCCGTACAGTCCGGTCTGTTCGTCTGATACATCGTATGGCGGGCCTAGGGGGCGGTAAACGTCAGTCCCCTAATAGCGGTACAAGTCGTGCCGGAGCGAAGCCCAAAACACCCTGAGATAACACAGGAAACCTACCAGTATATCTCGTTTACCCTGGCCAGGGACTACTCGTGTAATGGCTCTCCTAGACACAGCGCGATGTCAACCCCCAATACCGGGAGAGACGAATCCTGTCTAACCGTCACTGCCTCCAAGTGCTTCGGGACTGCACCCAACCACTACCTGTTTGCACGACTCCTTTGAGCCGTGGTAGGGTAGTGATCAAAGTACAGTGGGAACACACTCGAGGCGGAGTGACAGTGTCAAGTCAGCGGACTAAGCTGTACTCATGTCACCTGGGAACTGATAACTGACGATAGGTATAATACCAACTAGTCAGTTCCCGACGAGTCCTGTCCAGTGTACCCGTAACCTAACGAGCACCCGCATACTATCTCAAGTACGACGTACTGACGGCTGTGGGACAGACCGTCTCCCACACTGGGATGAGAAGCGCATGCGCTGGTCTACTCCGGAGTATCGATGCCCTGTCTCGATAGTCCTGCGACCAGGGACCTGCATAAGGATGTGCTTATAGATTACCCAGCCCTACTAGTGTGACGGCCATCACATCGCTGGTAATCAAGCAAAGATCCTAAGGGCTCCACTAATGTGTATAGGCGATATACAAAATATAAACACATGTACACATTGAAGTAGAAACAAACCAAGTAGCATACTACTATTTTGAGCAAGATTGTATATACAAGGTGAATATCCCAAGCTTCCATTAAGTAATATACAAACCAGTATGATACAGTAATGGCCTCTAGGGCATATACACTAACAATCTCCCACTTGCACTAAGGCCATGTACTGGCGTATCGAAGACCTATCATCTCGATCAGCCGCTCGAACTGAGTCTGGGGCAGGGCCTTGGTGAATGGATCTGCAGTGTTATCTTCTGAAGCGACTCTCCGAACCTCGATCTCCTGGCGATCTACGATCTCCCTGATCAGGTGATACCGCCTTAAGATGTGCCTGGATCTCTGATGGGACCTGGGTTCCTTCGCTAAAGCTATAGCCCCGTTGTTGTCACAATACAGAGGTATTGGATCAACAATGGACGGAACCACCTGAAGTTCTTTCAAGAACTTCCTCATCCAGACAGCTTCTTTTGCGGCATCAGATGCAGCGATGTATTCCGCTTCCATCGTCGAGTCTGCAACGGTTTCTTGTTTGGAACTCTTCCAACACACCGCCCCTCCATTGAGGGTAAAGACAAAACCCGACATGGACTTGGAATCATCCTTGTCACTCTGGAAGCTGGAGTCAGCAAAGGCCTCGATCTGGAGGTCTTTTCCGCCATACACCAAGAACATCTCCTTAGTCCTTCTCAGGTACTTGAGAATGTTCTTTACCGCTATCCAGTGTTTCTCCCCAGGGTTTGACTGATACCGGCTTACCACACTCAGTGCATAAGCTACATCCGGTCTGGTACACAACATCGCATACATTATAGAGCCTACCGCAGAAGCGTAGGGTATAATAGACATGCGATCCCTCTCCAAATCAGTCTTGGGAGACATCTCTTTAGAGAGGGTGATCCCGTGACAAGCCGGTAGGTTACCGCGCTTGGAATCTTCCATACTGAATCTTTTCAGCACGGTGTCGATGTACCTGGACTGAGAAAGTCCTAATATCCTCTTGGATCTGTCACGGTAGATCCGGAAACCCAGAATGTATGAGGCCTCACCCAGGTCTTTCATGGAGAACCTGTGTGACAAGAACCCCTTGACAGATTGTAGCATAGGAATGTCATTTCCTATTAAGAGAATGTCATCCACGTATAAAACGAGGAATACTACAGTTCTCGCTACAAATCTACTATAGATGCATGGTTCATCTGGATTTTTGATAAAGCCAAATTCTTTGACCGTCTCATCAAAGCAGATGTTCCAACTCCGCGATGCCTGCTTTAGTCCATAGATGGACTTAAGCAACTTGCACACCTTTCCGCTGCTCCCACTCTGAATGAAACCCTCTGGCTGGTCCATATAGACACACTCCTCTAAATTTCCATTTAGAAAAGCTGTCTTTACGTCCATTTGCCAGATCTCATAATCGTGGAAGGCAGCAATGGCAAGAAGGATCCGAATGGATTTCAGCATGGCTACTGGAGAAAAGGTTTCGTCATAGTCCAAGCCAGGTCTTTGACGGAAACCTTTTGCTACCAGCCTAGCTTTATAGGTCTCAACCTGTCCATCTACACCAATCTTCCTTTTGAAGATCCACTTGCATCCTACGGGTTTTACCCCGTCTGGAGCAATGTCCAACGTCCATACCTTGTTGGTGTACATGGACTCCATTTCGGTCCGCATTGCATCCATCCATTTCACTGAGTCAACGCTCTGAACGGCCTGCTGGAAGCTAGTAGGCTCATCATAATCTATGATGCAATCCTCTCTATCCCCGTCTATGAGAAAACCGTAGTATCTCTCGGGCGGATGAGACTGCCTACTACTCCTGCGGAGCGGCGTAGGAATGTCCTATTCTGTTGAACCCTCTGGTTCCACTAAACTTTCAGTAACAGTCTGAACGTGCCTCAAGCTTGTCCGCATGCTGCTTTTTTACAAAAGCTGGACATCCCCATACCTTAAGATACTTAAGACAGGGTTTCTTTCCAGTCCACATCTCATATGGGGTGGTAGGCACAGTCTTGGTGGGAGCCTTGTTCAAGAGATACGCAGCTGCTTCTAGTGCATATCCCCAGAATGATCGCGGTAACTCAGCGTTACTCATCATGGACCGAACCATATCCAATAGGGTTCGGTTCCGTCTCTCCGATACACCGTTATGTTGCGGGGTGTATGGAGGAGTAAGCTGAGAGAGAATTCCGTTCTCTTTTAAATAGTTCAGGAACTCGGCACTTAAGTATTCTCCACCTCGATCCGATCTTAGAATCTTAATACTTTTGCCGGTCTGTTTTTCTACTTCATTCTTATACTCCTGGAATTTTCCAAAGTCTTCGGACTTATGTTTCATTAAGAAGACATAACCGTACCTTGAGAAGTCATCCGTAAAAGTAATGAAGTAAGAATGTCCGCTTCGGGCATGTGTAGACATTGGACCGCACACGTCACTGTGTACGAGTCCCAAGAGCTCGCTCGCTCTTACTCCATGTCCAGTAAACGGAGTCTTTGTCATCTTTCCTTTGAGACAAGATTGACAAGTGGCATACGATTGATATTCGAACGCATTCAAATACCCTTCTGTATGTAACTTCGTCAACCTTCTCTCATTGATGTGACCCAGTCTACAATGCCACAAGAAAGTCTGATTTATTTCTGGAGACTTTCTTTTGTGTGTATTCTGGACATTGAAAATCTGTGGTTGGTTCAATACGTATATACCATTACTCAATGTACCTGACCCAATCAGAACTTGATTAAGGTGAATGTTTACAACATTACTTACAAACGCAAATTCATAACCTTCTTTAGAAATGTCACAGCCCGAAAGAGCACGTGACTGGCCCTTGAACCATATGAAGTCTATAGGACTCCATCTGATCCAAGTAAGCCGAAAGCCCAGAAATCTAAAACCATAATAAGGATAAATAAACAACAAGCAATACACTATACAACGCCGAAAGGCGAGGATCAAAATTTAAAGAAACCCAGATAAGCATGAAAACTGCAACACTACTTAAGCGCGACTCTAAGGTCGAAATAATACATCACTAGTGTCTGAGTCTGAAACAATATACAAGTCTTTGGTTGATGGAAATTCTAGATACAAAGAATAATACAAGTACAATGGTGGTCCTGATGCAAAGAATCCACCTACCGAGCAAATCACCCGCAAAGGAAACAATGTGCCGGAAATGCCGCTATGGAACCTGTACGGCAAACCTGCAAGAACTGTGGCACAACGGGGGTGAGTTGCCAACTCGTGAATAGAAATATCTACAAGCAGAAATCGAAAGCAAGACATAATCCTAAGTCAATACGATCAGTATATAATATAAAACTCAAATGAACAAGTTCGAAGCATAGTAAAGTGGCAATGTAACATCTGAACATAAGTGTAGTGCCAAGTACTCGTACCAGTGCCTCACGTAACGATACATCACAAATATGATGTAAGTATGCGGTAAAATGAAAACAGGAGATATCGTGAATGGAATTATCAGGAAATCAATGTCGAGCATTGACACAAACCATATATCTCAATATCAATGAAACACATATAACATATATCCGACATGTATGCGACATTCATGAAGGTACTCTGTCAGGTACTACTACATGTGATGCAATGCATATACAATGAGTGTGGGGTAGGGGAGATATAATATACCATCGACCATAAAGGCCCCGAGCACGTAGGCTCCTCTCCAATCGAGCTCATAGGCCCCGAGCTCATAGGCTCCTCTCCAATCGAGCTCATAGGCTCCTCTCCAATCGAGCTCATAGGCTCCGAGCACATAGGCTCCTCTCCAATCGAGCTCATAGGCTCCGAGCACATAGGCTCCTCTCCAATCGAGCTCATAGGCTCCGAGCTCATAGGCTCCTCTCCAATCGAGCTCATAGGCTCCGAGCACATAGGCTCCTCTCCAATCGAGCTCATAGGCTCCGAGCTCATAGGCTCCGAGCTCATAGGCTCCTCTCCAATCGAGCTCATAGGCTCCGAGCTCATAGGCTCCTCTCCAAATGCATATGTAAATTTGCATAGATCATCGTGATGATATATTTAAGTATGCGTATATATATATATATATATTTCAGCGTCCCATACCACTGATATATATATATATGCAGGAGTAAAACAATCTAGAATCATCATATGCAACCATATCACAGTGCGAAATCCATGAATTATAATACATGCAACAAGAACACTAATATAAGCATGCAACTATGTAAAGGCATGCGCACAAGGAATATGAATCATTAACATATGAGCATGCAATGCAATGTGAGCCGTAAAATAAATGGTAAATGAATAGTTGTCAATATATGAGTACAATTATGGGTATGTGTCATCTAAATGAAGTGCAAGTATAACACTATATCATGCAACATGAAATAATAGTATGCACATACGAGGTCATATCCTGAAGCAATAATGCTACTGTGTAGTGACATGGCAATTATCGATGAAGAAGTATGTGAGCCGGCAAGCAAGTGTACGTGGAACATACGCATCATCGATAATGGTGCTAGTGTCCTATCCACATAATAGTAATATAGCGGTTAACATATGCAAGCAAAGTGAATAGCAGGAATATGCGGACATTGAATAATCGACGTAACAGTAAAGAATCTACACCCATATGTACATGTCATGCGGTTATACCATTTGAAAGAGGGTGACTCGGGTCTAGCCTAACATCCACTGTGTAGCTACAAATCTAAGTATCAAGTAAATCAGGAGGGGTAAGGACACCACCTAAGTCTGAGTCGATACAAACATATATATATACATAAAATAGTCAGTGATCCCGCCTCAATAGTATCGCTTACAGTGCAGTATATCATATGACAATCCTCAAGACATGAGTGCGGATCTATCATCAACATAAAGCTCGTACGGTAAGTCGTCGTACGGCATCCCAATAGCTGGGTACAGGTCAAATCACATTATCATATCAAGTACCTGGTATTCTTATCATCATAACACATAATCCGGGATACTGAATCTAATTCTAGTATAAATCGATACCATCTATATAATTATGAATGCGGGGGTAAAACACACATCCCAAGCCCGCAAGAATCACATATCGTATTCCAAATACGAATCATATCAAATCACCGGCCTCACGGCACCAAGCCCAATATCATTGACTCATCTCCCAGGTCATCCAACATTATCATCAACGCAGTGTAAATATAGTGAATATGCAAGGGTGTGCGTGTGGGTGTAAACCTATTCTAGGGTTCGTGGCTATGAACTACACTAGTTTACTTCTAAGCCTAAACTATCCATAAAACACCTAACACAATATCCATGTCACACTGTAACTATCATAAATAGAATATCAACTGCGGACTGCGGGGGTGCTATACGTCATCCCCCGACTTCCCCCTGTAGATATAATCTACTCACCTTGCGTCTTTATATGTGGATGTCGCCACGCGCTTTCTTGCCGTCCCGAAGTCTTCATGAGGTACCTACACATCAAGGTATCGCATATGCGCATTAAAACCATCTCAAAGCTAAAACGGCACCTGAAATCCAAAACGATACGATAAGGGGCCTATAGGTGAGAACCTATGGCACGCCTTCAAAACCATCAATAAATCCTCTATATCGTCGTATAAACGCCAAATAGTCGAGGCAAAACACAATCCACAATTTCAGACTTAAAAATACGGAATACGGAAACACGAGTCCAAAACAGCAACTTAGGAAATATGTCCCAGATTTCACCCTAGGTCAATTTATACAAATCTATATATATCAGGGGTCTAACCTGAACATGTAGGAGCTACAGAACCGACACGACCCAAAATGGTGGGACCCAGGACGCAATTTGCGGCCAATTGGGAGAAATTGGCGGCCGGGAAGAAGAAGTGGGAGCTGGGGTCTTGGGGTTATCTTTCTGGGTGCCTGCACATACCACTGTCCAATCAATTTTATTTTATCATACCACGTATGATAGCAGATTCCATAAACACTACACAGATTTCACAATTTTTCCGATATCGGTTTCTAAAATCCGTATCCTGGTTTAAGCTTCAGGTTTTTGTTTTCAATTCATATACTAAGGTGTTGGTATAACCTTAACTGAGCTCAATTTCATAATACAACACCAATTTCCTCAAACCCTAACTTGGTTATCCTCAAGTCCATAATATCACACAATATCGATTCAAAACTAAACATGGGGTATAAGTAATACTAAAACTAAGCTAATGGTTCAGTAATTACCTTATTTGGCAACTCAAGAATATTCTTGAGTTGCCCCTAATGGCCAAAATCCATGCTTTCTTGGTCCATCATGTAGGTCTTGAGCTTGTGCATCTTTTTAGTGAAATGGGGGGTAGGGTTTTGAGTTGGTTTACATGGTGATTTGAGGAGTTGAAGAGGGAGGGAAGTGAGGGAAGAGCAGCAGCAGGAGAGAGGAGAAGAGGGAGGGAAATGAAGGGAAGAAAAATGGCTAAGTCTCTAGTCAATGGTGCCCATACCTCTCTTCTCACCAACCTCATTCTTTAATCTTTTCTCTTTTCTTTTCCTTTTCTTTTCTCTCAAAATCCTTCTCACATAAATAGTAAACCCAAATGAGAAACCATGGCAAGAAAAATGCACAAGTGTAGAAAAAGTGATATGTGCATGTTTTGCACAAAATTGCCAAAAATCCGATTAGCGATTTTTAATCGCGATTAGCACTAATTAAGCATATAACTAGTCAATTAAACTTAGAAATGGCATAATTCTTTAATTTACCCTATTTTAGAATTTTCCATAATTTTTCTAACATTTTTCCTATTTATTCGTATTTAATAATACCAAAATATTAAAATATTCAATAATATAATATTAAATTATGAAAATTCCCAAAATTAATATTTTATCTTTTTGAGAATGTTACAAGAAACTAAAGATACAGAAATGATATTACAAGTTGCGTTGGGTACAAAAAAGCAATTACGCAAAACCAAAACATGTCCATCTGACATTCCCAGGTGATAGTCCCCCACGGCTTTAGCATCCATGCTAGCTCCGTTCGCAACTCTGAGGGTCATGTCACCTGCCTTCAAAACCCTACGGTTTCTCAACGCCTGCAAAGAATTACAGATATGAGATCCTGATCCGGTATCCAATACCCAGGAAGTAGAGTTTATTGAAAGACAGTTTTCAATAACATACACACCTGAAGCTGAAGCTGCAACCTGCTTCAATTCCTGTGTTCTGGCCTTCCAGGCCCTGCAATCATTCTTCCAGTGTCCTTTCTTATGACAATAGAAGCATTCTTCCTTATCCACAAGCTTCCCCGCTATCTTTGTTGCTTTACCTTTTCCCTTCGTATCCACTTTACTAACACCGCCCCTTGGTTTGGCGGGGGCCTTCTTCTTCTTTCCCTTGGCTTTCTCCTTGGACCTGAAGAAGATGATCCTCCTACAAACAAAGTGGATGTATCCCTACCTTTCTGTAGGGTGCCCTCTGCCCTCCTCAGCATGTTGAGGAGCTCTGAAAGTTCAACCTCTTTTTCTTGTAAGTTAAAGTTCAGTATAAACTGGGCGTAAGTGGAAGGAAGGGACTGGAGAACTATATCCGTATATAGCTCACTCTCCAATGTGATCCCTAGGTCCGCGAGCTCCTCAATGTAGCCGATCATCTTTAGCACGTGCTAGGCTACTGATGATCCGACGGCCATTCTTGTCGAAAATAACGTTTTCGACGCTTCGTATCTCGCGATACGAGATTGCTCTCCATACAGTTCTTTTGTATGAAGCAATATGGATTCCATGTCCATATTCTCGTGCCTCCTCTGATGTTCATTGTCCATCAAGGCAAGCAGGAGGCATTTGGCCTTCGCGCTATCAATCTCCCAAGTCTTGCGGATTTCCTTATCTGCGACGCTGGAAGTTGGACCAGGGACAGGGGGAGCTTTGGTGGTAAGAAGATACCCCAGCTTGTCGTAAGTGATTGCTATCTTGACATTCCTGAGCCAATCTTTGTAGTTTGGCCCTGTCAGTTTGTTTTTATCTAGGAGTAACTTAAGTCCAGTCATGTCGATTAGGTCGCTGCAATTAGGAGAGAGAAGAAGAAACACTCAGCATGATGCTCTTGCAAGTTTAGAGTGGTTTTTAGTTTGTCTAAACAGGATGGCTCCCACTGTTTCTCGAATCCCTCCTCAAACCATAAAGGAAGAATTAGTCGGGATCAATCCCACCGCACAATACTTGCTTAACCGTTCAGCCAGGCCGGTGTCGGTACTTCGAGGGAGGTTTTCCAACGCTTTCGCGAAGTTCCTTAATTAAAGAACCTCTTTTCCCTGGGGGCGTAGCCCCGCTAACACCTTTCTAGGCACCTACTAGGTTTATAGCATTGATCGATTAGTGAGAAATTTCCCGAGGAGTAGCATATACTCACAGTAGGATCGGGATCCAAATATCATTGCGTGACGAAACTGAAGGAATCCTACCAGAATCATCACACTCCAAATGGTATGCAAATCTAGCAAGTTTCAGTACTTATGAAACTCCCGATGTGGATTTTTGCCCCATGCTCTTATGACCTTGACGAAGGTCAACAAATCATAAGTCACATGTCAAGTTCTGCCCGTCATTATCCAGGTTAATTTGAATCCACCCGTATATACCCTTGACGAAGGTCAACAAGGTAATGCGAATGTCCCAAACCAACGCATCTATCTATGCTACATATGAATACCCAATAGCTACCAATCACTATGCCTTGACGAAGGTCAACAAACACAGCTTGAATACTATTGAATATTCATACGAAACGACGGAGGGCTACGAATGGTTTTGGCAAAACCATGAACGTAGTGAACTTGATTTGGTTGATGGAACGAGATAGCTTTTAAAAGGAGTGGCTCAAGCTCCGCATTTAAAAGTTGGTTTTGAAAAGAACCGAGTGGTTTTTCGAAAGTGTTCCAACGACTTTAACTTGGTTTATTATCTTGCATTAGTTCTTTTAATGCGTGATATTCTTGCATTAGTTCTTTTAATGCGTCCCATCATTTAATCCTACCATTGCAGAAAACAACCAAAATATGACGTACGCTTATGCCATTCGCATTCGCCACGGGGCCCCGTCATTACCCGTTAGGTTACTTAACTAACGACAGAGCGGGGGCTGGGCTAGCGCGTCTGTAAAACATAAGCAACGCCTAAATAATATCATATATAGATATACTGCAATGATAAACATTTCAGATCACAGATGAATACATTAGATATACTAGGAATCTGTAATTCGTACGAGCCTGTAACGAAAGACAAATTACACGGTCACGGTGAATAGCCAAATACCCCACCCAAGACCCCTACGGGTGCGGCAAACTACCCGCCAAGTACCCGAAGCGTAGTAACCTCCCTCATCTCCTATGAGTAGGCCACTCGACACTTCGGCATACCCGGTAGTTTGTGCACCCCTCCATAGGTCTATCCTAGGAGCAAAAACAGTAAAAAGAAATTATACAATGACGGCTACAACCCCGACCCGGTTGTGCGGCCATACAAATAATTATTACATCAATTTACAAATTTACATGAATTGAAAGAAAAGAAAACTCTCGTCTCACAACCCCCGGCTATTCACCCGCGACAATCCAACATATTCATATACACATTCCAGCAACAATACAGATCACAAATTTGTATAACCCCCACTAATCGACATATAGCGATTAATAGACGTTCAATACAAATATCACATTACAGAAAAACCCGTTAGCTAAAGTCTTTTAGAAGTTCGATCAAAAATACGGATTTTCGGGACCCCAAAATAAAATTTTCGTTCTGGAAAATCTGGGTTGAAAATATATGTACTAAAAATCCCAAAATACCCCCAGAATAACACTGCACCAAAGATTGACCTCGGCCGAGTCAACTCGGCCGCGGATCCGCGGCGGGAGCGTGCTCCCGCCGCGCTTCCGCGGCGCTTTGACTCGATCGTGGGTCCATCTTTGGTGGTTATTCAAATAAAACCCTGAGCCGATTTTTGGTGTGTTCCAAAAAAAATTTCCAGTACTTTTGAAATCGACAGAAAGTTGAAAATTCATGGGTTCGTTTTTGGGACTTTTTCTTTGATCGATCTTCTAGTTACTTGCTAACATGTTAGATAGAGTTTAACTAGGCTCTGATGCCACTGTAAGTCCATGCTACCTCTCCCGGTACTTTCGGGAATGCGGAATTTGGTAAAAAACAATTTTTACGGAGGTGGTAACATGGACCTAAAACCCGGATCTTGGTTAAATATCTATCTAACAACCTAACTAAGAGTTTCTAGCTACTCGGTTAGGGGGTTATACCTTGCTTGTCTTGAACTCCTTCGTCTTCAAGCTCCGATGGTGGTCCGGAATGGCTTCTTCTCGTCGTCTCCGTACGCCGAAGATAGATCCACCTGAAAGCTCCAACCTTTAGCTCCTTCTTCGTTCTTTGAAGAAACTAGTTCACTTGGTTTGCTAAACCTAGTGAACTAGAATGAGTAGAGAAGAATTAGAATGGGATTTTATCTATGGTTCTTGATTCTCAACTCATGAGACAAGAGAACCATAGAATCAAGAGAGGGAGGAAGAGGTTGAGGGTGAGAGCAAAAACAAGAGAGCTCAAGAACAAGAGAGAGAATGAGCAAGAAAGAATGAGGCTCTCTTTTGTCTTTCACCCTCTCATAATCAAAAGCAATCATAACTCATCATACTAACAAAAGTCTTATGTGATGGTTGAAGCAACCATAACCATATCATTTCATGCACTCATTTTACACAAATGAGCAAGCAAGTAAAAGTCTTTGCCATGAAATGATGGCTATGGTTATCATGATGGTCAACTAGTCAAGCCTAGTCAACCGGTCAACAAAGTCAACAAGTCAACAAAGTCAACAAAAGTCAACAACCATGTCACCATAATACTTAATTAATATAATAGTTAATCACATATCAAATTCTCATTAGGGTTGAGCAAAAAGTCAAATAGTCAACGGTCAACTGTCAACAACCCTAATGAGAATCCGCTGCCTCTGCCTCCCTGTCAACTGTGCATACACACCCGCATGCGCGTTCCGAGGAACACGAATGCAAACTGGATAAATCCAATCCCAAAAGGTACACTAGGATCTGGCTTAAACCAAAGCCCGCTAGTGTAAACTGTCCGGACACTGTACGTGCACAAGTGCACGGAGGTGACCGAACCCTGTCGCAAAACCATGCGACCTGTCGCAATACCATGCGACCTCTACTCTTTTGCCTAAAGGCGAAAAGCTTTCTGTGTGGGACTCTAAAGACTCGACACTACGCTGGCAGTGGGTTTAACCACAGACCGCAAGCGGCACTAGCTGTGCGTAACGGTCCCCAAGTAGTGCCGACAAGAAGACCGACGAGGCGAAACCCATCTGAACTCCTACCGAGCCTGAGTGTGACATTCTCCGTACAGTCCGGTCTGTTCGTCTGATACATCGCATGGCGGGCCTAGGGGGCGGTAAACGTCAGTCCCCCAATAGCGGTACAAGTCGTGCTGGAGCGAAGCCCAAAACACCCTGAGATAACACTGGAAACCTACCAGTATATCTCGTTTGCCCTGGCCAGGGACTACTCGTGTAATGGCTCTCCTAGACACAGCGCGATGTCAACCCCCAATACCGGGAGAGACGAATCCTGTCTAACCGTCACTGCCTCCAAGTGCTTCGGGACTGCACCCAACCACTACCTGTTTGCACGACTCCTTTGAGCCGTGGTAGGGTAGTGATCAAAGTACAGTGGGAACACACTCGAGGCGGAGTGACAGTGTCAAGTCAGCGGACTAAGCTGTACTCATGTCACCTGGGAACTGATAACTGACGATAGGTATAATACCAACTAGTCAGTTCCCGACGAGTCCTGTCCAGTGTACCCGTAACCTAATGAGCACCCGCATACTATCTCAAGTACGACGTACTGACGGCTGTGGGACAGACCGTCTCCCACACTGGGATGAGAAGCGCATGCGCTGGTCTACTCCGGAGTATCGATGCCCTGTCTCGATAGTCCTGCGACCAGGGACCTGCATAAGGATGTGCTTATAGATTACCCAGCCCCACTAGTGTGACGGCCATCACATCGCTGGTAATCAAGCAAAGATCCTAAGGGCTCCACTAATGTGTATAGGCGATATACAAAATATAAACACATGTACACATTGAAGTAGAAACAAACCAAGTAGCATACTACTATTTTGAGCAAGATTGTATATACAAGGTGAATATCCCAAGCTTCCATTAAGTAATATACAAACTAGTATGATACAGTAATGGCCTCTAGGGTATATACACTAACAACACACACCCAAGTTTGCATGTATCATCAAATATGATACAATCTAGTGCACAAAAATATATCACATATACTACTTGTGCACATCAAGTGAGAAAATCCATCTTAAGTGAACAAATACTAATTAATGTAAAGTATTATATCAAATATATAATTATACATTAAATCATTAAATCAACACTTGATTTAATGATCCGGTTATATCGCATATAACCGACTAATATCAAGTGTATCAATGTATCGAATCAACACTTGATTCGGTAACCCGACTATATCTCATATAACCTTCCAATGATACAAATCGTGAGAATAGAATTCAGTATCACATACTGGTATTATTCTCGGTCCCGCACATATCTCATATGCGCTCCTATTTCCTTTCGCTTGAGCCAGGAAACCTCTGTGTAGGACTCTAAAGACTCGTCAATACGCCGGCAGCAGGTGATGATCATATCAAACACCCACAAGCCGCAAGCGGTCTGCTAAACGTAACGGCCACCCGGGTATTGAGCGATCAGAAGATCAACGAGCAAGCCCGCTCACACTCCTGTGAATCCAACTAGCAACACTTACCGTACAGTCCGGTCCGTTCGTCTGATATGTCGCATATCTCGCCTAGGGGTGGTAAACGTCAGACCCCAGTAGCTTGATAAGTCATGCCGATATAAGGTCCATAACAAGCGTGAAACTACTGATAACTCTTACCAGTATATCACAGCAACCCTGGCTAGGGATTTCCAGTTATGGCCAGTCGAGCATAGCGCAACATCAACCCCCAATATCGGGAGAGACGAATCCCCTCCTATCGCTCATTGCCTCCATGTGAATCGAGACTGTACCCAAAAACCACCTGTTTGCACGACTCAGTAGAGCCGTGGTAGGGTGGAAATCAAAGCACAGTGGGAGACACACAAGACTCTATGACGATCTCGGGTCAACAGACTAAGCTGTACCAGTGTCACCAGAGAACTGCCATCTGACGTGAGGTATAATACCATCTGGGAGTTCTCGGCGAGTCCGTTCAGTGTACCCAGTCACCACTGAGCACCCGCATACCATCTCTAATGTCAAACACCAATGGATATGGGATCATCCATCGCCCATCACATGGGTCGAGAAGATATACGCTAGTCTACTCTGGAATATCGATGCCCCGTCTCGATATTCCCACGACTAGGAACATTGAAGGATGTACTCATAGACTACCCAGGCCCCACTAGTATGATCTACATCATAGTCTTGGAAGTCGAGTACACATCCTAAGGATTTTATCAACATGTAACAGGGAGACTGAAAGTTTACATGTTAAGATAAAGAGTAACCAGATAGCGTACTATCATGTCGAGCAAGAAAGTCCTACCTATATATGTCCCGGCATCCACTATAATATACATCCAATGTACAGTAATGGCCTCTAGGGCATACATATAACTAACATACTATAACCCGGATCTTGCCATTAACGCTAAACTAACAAACTGTAAAGTGGTAAAAAGGCTATACCGATCGATCCGGGTCTTTCGGTCTTTAGCCATCATCCCACGCTCCTCGCGGCAACTCCGATATCCTGTCTCCTCGTCGAGGTGGCACCACGTCAACGAGTCTTTATACGGGCTCCCGCCTCTAAACCGAGGCAATTCGGACATGAAGTATATCAACCGACATGTCCAAGATGAAGTAGAGAATGAGTATAATACTTTGTCTCAAACACCCTAGGGTTCTCATCACATGAGAGGGATAAGGTGGAGGTAGAAGAAGATGCAAAGAGTTGGAAATGGTGAACTCAAGAAAAATATCAAGAGAGCAAGAACTTAAGCATAATCACTTTTGGTGATTTCTTTTGTGAGTGGATATATATGGTTTGTGTAAAGAAAATATCTCAAAAAAAATATCTCCCAAAAATATCTCCACAAACCTTAAATATCAACACCCAAAACAAAGTACCATTAATTCTATCATGACTCATTTAGTGACTCATTAGCATGAGTCACTAATGAACATGCTAGAAGAAATGTGTCACCAAAATGAGTCACCCTTTCCAAAACTAATAATCATTTAAACCAAAATGATTAATCCAAAAAGAAATGCATCTTCTAAAATATTCTCGTAATGGATTACGAGAATACCCCTCACCTGTATATACATACCTGTATCCGTATTCCGACCGAATACGAATACGAGAGACTAAAATATCCCGACTCAATATAATACTTAGATCCGGTTTAAACCAAAGCCCACCAGTATTATCTGTCCGAAATATGACACATGCATAAGTGCACATGCATTTTCGAACCCTGCCATAAAACCATACGGCCTCTACAACGTTTCGCCCGAACTTGGGAAACTATCTGTGGGGGACTCTAAAGACTCGTCAGTACCCTGGCAGTGGGTTTAACCACAAGCACGTCAACGGCACTAGCTGTGCGTTACGGCTGCCTATGTACCGGCCGAATGGGAAGCCGATGAGCGAACTCATCCTGGAACCCTACTGAGCCTATCAGTGACAATATACGTACAGTCCGGTCCGTTTGTCTATGAGCATCGCATATCAGGCCTAGGGGGCTAGTAACGTCAGACCCCAATAGCGGTATAAGTCGTGTCAGAGAGTAGCCATGAACACCCTGAGAAACTACTGGAATACTTACCAGTAATTCTCACCTGCCTTGGCCAAGGACTTGGTGTAATGGCTCTCCTAGACACAGCACGATCTCACCCCCAATACCGGGAGAGGTGAATCCCCTGCCGATCCGCTCACTTGCCTCCATGTGGCTCGGGACTGTACCCAACTAAAACCTGTTTGCACGACTCCTTTGAGCCGTGGTAGGGTAGTAATCTAAGCACAGTAGGAACTCACACGAGACAAATGACGACCTCGGGTCGATGAACTAACCTGTACACATGTCACTAGGGAACTGCTATCTGACGCTAGGTATAATACCAACTAGCAGGTTCCCGGCGAGTCCTGTCCGGTGTACTCATAACCCAATGAGCACCTGTATACATCTTAGGTGATCCAACTGACACCAGTAGCTTATGAGTCCGGCCACCGCCCCTCGTCGGGGTCTCGACTGTATACACTAGTCTACTCCGGAGTATCGATGCCCTGTCTCGAAACTCCCACGACTAGGGACCACTTTTAAGGATGTGCTTATAGACTACCCAACTCTCACGTATATGATCGCCATCATACTGTTGTTAGTCAAGCAGGATCCTAAGGGCTCTATCAATGTGTAATAGTGATCATGTCACCTAAACCTGTACACGATGATAAAGGCAAACCAGATAGCATACTATCATCTTGAGTAAGACTGTCCTACCGGTATAGGTCCTCCCTCAATCATTGCAATCACGTACCTGCGATCCAATAATTGACTTTGAGGGCACTATATCCAATGCCTTTAGTATTGGCCAACCGCATACAGTGCGATATCAACTCCCAATACTGGGAGAGACGAATCCCTTCTATCCCCTACTGCCTCCAAGTGCTTCGGGACTGCACCCAACTACTACCTGTTTGCACGACTCATTTTATCCATGGTAGGGTAGTAATCTAAGTAAAGTGGGAACACACTCGAGACGAATAGTGATGTCAAGTCAACAGACTAAGCTGTACTCATGTCACCGGAGAACTGCTATCCGACGATAGATATAATACCAGCCAGCAGTTCACAACGAGTACCAGCAGTTCACAACGAGTGTTCCCTCATGGGAACTGAATAAAATAAAAATAAAGCAGCAAGGAAAACCCCCCAAATGGGGCATCACGTGCTCACACGTGACCGGGCCTCACATGCAAACACGTGATCTTTTATGGGCAGATTCTATCTATGCCTGAATGTCTAATTGATAAAGTCACGTGCCCACACGTGATGGGCTCTTGAACCCACTGAATTAATAGAATTAAATTCTAATTAAAAGGAATTAAAAGCATTTGTTCTCTCATGGGAACTAAATAAAATACAACTAAAGCAGCAAGGAAAACCCCCAAAGTGGGCATCATGTGCCCACACGTGAACGGGTCTCACGTGTAGGTACGTGACCATTTACAGGAAAAGCCTATAGGAGCTGAATGAAATAAACAATTGGAAATGCTTAATCAGTGGGGTCACGTACCAACACGTGATGGGTTCCTGAGCCCTCTGAACTAATAGAATTAAATTCTAGTTAAATGCCTAATCAGTGGGGTCATGTGCCAACACGTGATGGGTTCCTGAGCCCTCTGAACTAATAGAATTAAATTCTAATTAAATGCTTTATCGGTGTGGTCACGTGCCAACACATGATGGATTTCTGAGCCCTCTGAACTAATAAAATTAAATTCTAATTAAATGCTTAATCAGTGGGGTCACGTGCCAACACATGATGGGTTCCTGATCCCTCTGAAGTCTGAATTAATAGAATTAAATTCTAATTAAATGCTTAATTGGTAAGGTCACATGCCAACACGTGATAGACTCTTAAACTCTCGGAACTAATAGAATTAAATTCTAATAAAATGGAATCAAAAACCCTAATTGGAAAAATATTTCCCTAGATCTTTCCAAACAAAAAATATTGCACTCTGTAAAAGGGAGCACCGTTGGATTAAAAATCCAATGGTGATTAAAAATTACCAATTTATAGAAAGATTCTGTACAAGGAAATATTTTCCGAAAATTTGCCAGGAACAACAAATAAAATATCTTATGGATTAAAAAATCCAATGGTGAATAAAATTCACCGAATGATCTAAAAGATCATTGTTTTCCCCAATCAGAGCAAAACTCTGTTTTAAAATTCAAAATTCAAAAGAATTGAAGCAACGCTTCAGATCCGGCGCTAGGTACGCTGTGCGCCACGTGTCAAACACGGATGCGCTAGCGCCAGGTGCGCTGCGCCCTAGGCAGTACACCATGAGTACGCTAGCGCTAGGCGCGCTGCGTGCCACGTGTCAAACACGGGTGCGCTAGCGCAGTTGCGCTGCGCGCCACGTATCAAACGTAGGTGCGCTAGCGCAAAGTGCGCTGCGCTCTGAGCAGCGCACCACGTGCAAAGCACGGGTGCGCCAGCGCTGGAATTAAAAATTCCCCACCGTTAGATCAAAAGATCTAATAATGATAAATCATTAATCAGAATTAAAATTCTTTTATGCAAAGATTTTCTCAATCTTGTTAAAAACAAGAAAATTGCCTTCTGTAAAATAGAAGTCTTAGGATCAAAAATCCGACGGTGGGGAAACGTCCCCAAATTGATCAGAGAAAGATCTCTTTAACTGATTTAACAAATCAATTTGCCCTATATAAAGGCCCCAAGACTTCAAGTCTGATAGGGAGAAACCCCCCTACAAATTTTGAGAAAACTCAAAGAAAGAATAGTAAGCTCTTAGAAAAAGAAGATCATTTCTTAAAGGTAAAGAATTAATTCTTGAACAACAGAGATGAAATCATCTCATTAAAACAGAAGAACTATCTTCTAAAAGATCATAGATCTACAACAGACCAAGGTCTCTCATAAAAAGATCAAAAGATCTAATCATAAAAATAAAAGAAGTATTTACTTCATTCACAGATCATTGATCTACAAAGGCAAAGCCCTTCCAAAAATAAAGAACTGTTGTTCTTGAATCTTGAGGCAAAGCCTCCTTTTAAAAAAAAAGAACATAAACTTGTTCTCTGATCATAAATTTGATCAAGTGCGCTCTGCGCTATTGAAAAGTGCCTTGCACTCATGAACTGCGCTTTTACGCTCCTTGGACCGGCGCTCAGCGCCAAAACATACCACGTGTCCACCACAGAAACAACTTGCGCTTTGCGCTTCTGAAACAGAGCACTGCGCTCATGGGCTGGGGCTCAGCGCCAAGCGTGCCACGTGTCACTCACTGGTGCGCCACTAAACTAGCGCAACGCGCTCACAAATTGAAAGCGCAATGCACTCATAAACTGGCGCTTAGCGCTAAGCGCGACACGTGTCCTTTTCGCATGCGCTACCTGACAGAAGCGCAATACGCTCTTTGATTGGCGCAAAGTGCCCGGCGCGCCACGTAGCGCACTGTCAGAATACACATTGTTCTGATGAATACTATGCATTCAATACAAGACAAAAAATGTCAGGATCTGATACTCTGCATTATTAAAAAGGCCAAGCCCAAATAAAGGCTCAATTGCCAGAACAATAAAATATTTAAACATTTATTGGACTTAGCCTAAGATTGGCCGTAAGTCCTCAACTCATATCAACTGAGCCATATGCTCATAAACCTTTTAACAGATTTTAGTCCCAAATTGGACTATAAATCTCCCAACCAAAACTGGTTCAAGGGTACATCTCTGAACTCCTCTGATATTTGTCGTTGTAATCCTTCAACGTCTTCGAGAGGTGACGGGTCCCGACGGCCATACCTTCTACAGACTATGATGTCTTTAAACTGGACTGTGGGGTCCTTAAACCCACGGACTACGATGTCCTTAACCTCGGACTGTGGAAGTCCCTTTAAACCCATGGACTATGATGTCCTTAACCTTGGACCACCATGTCCTTAAACTGGTAATGGACCACCATGTCCTTAAACTGGTAATCGACCGCAATGTCCCTAAACTAAACAATAGAGTCTAAATGCTCTTTTGTTGGATCTAAACGATCCCGTTAAGTTGATCTTAGTCTAAAAATTAGACTAACGTATCCTTAACATACGTTTAAGTTGATCTTAGTCTCAAATAAGACTAACGTATCCTTAAACCCAAACCAAAACCCAAATCTAAGAAAATACGGATTTGGACTAATCCACGCCCTACAGTCGATAACATAAATTAGTCTCCGTATACAATCCACGGGCAACCAAAAATAAAACAAACACCCACGACATGAAGTGACCATCTGGAGAAGGAGAAAGTTGTTACCACGATGCGGTAGCGTAATTAACTGCAGGGGCTTGCGTCTGCAGGGAAGAGCGTCCCCACAATCAAAAACCCCTCAAAACGAGGGGGAATCTGACGAAGTCTGCTACATCGGCCGCATCCGTTTAAACCATGATACACGGTGCCATAAATCAACTTGGCATCTTCGGAGAGATGGACGGATAGCACCAATTAGCATCTGCCCCGAAATTCAGGCCTGACGTCCCAACGTTCCGGTCGCGTCTTTCGGTGGGGAACAGATTCTGGCACGCCCGGTGGGACCTTTTCCTCTTTCCACTCCACACTTCATGTGTCGTGTTCGCGAACGAATCGCAGTTTGATATGGTTGCATGTGGATTTGAGATACTTAGATTTGGTGCCTTACTCCGTGCAGAAGACAGAAGATCAATGGCTTCAAACTGCACTAACCGCAACTGCAACTCTCACTCTATCCCGTCCGGAGGAGTGACTTACGGGCCCCAAGCGGCCTCCATCTTCGCTATGCCGGTGGAACAGGTGACTCAGGCCACCACCGGGCTATTTTTCGGGACTATGCTCCCACCGATGAGCTTCAATGCCCTGATGTCGTCGCAAGAAGCTCCAAAGAAGTCGGTCTTTGATCGGCTTACAACTACCGCGGCCCCTCTCAACGGGTTGCCCAAGTCCAATGCCTCAGTTTTCAGCAAACTGGGCCAAAGCTCAAGTGGGCCCATGAAGAAGCCCGCGATACCTGAAGCGGCCATCCCGAAGCGGATAGTCATTCCTGCTCCTAAAGTCACGAAGATTGTTTCCCCTTTTCGAAAGTCGGCCTTCGCAAGACTGACTATCCCCTCTCAACGGACGTCAGTCTTCGACTGGCTAGCACCAATAACAGCCTCTCCTCAAAATAGGGGGCATGACAAAGCCATCCCCATAGCCGAACCAACACCATCTGCACGACATGCTCGCCGTCGTCACTGGTGCCGAGTGCGGAAGGCTGGAGGCAGCTCCCCATCTGGACTAACTCCACCAGCCCCAACGGTGGAAGTCAATGCTGCTATTCCAACCGGGAACCGCTTTGAATTACTGAACAAGGTGCATAGGAACTCTCCTACCACCGTACTAAAAAGATCTCCTCCGCCCGTGAAGAATGTTACAGAGACGAAGCTGGAGCAGTCCCCTCAGCGGCTGTCTTCCAAAATTTACAAGGTCTGGCGACATGTTCAAGACTCAGTAATTGATCAAGATTACTTTCGCCGACCCAAAAAGCTCAAAGCTCAGCAAGAAAAGAGCCATCTTGAGGTACCACAGAAAATGTCATCCGTCTGGGTGCCCACTACAACGGCTCCCTCAACATCAACCGCCCAAAAGAGAAGGGAGCCAGAGAAAGCCCATGTGAACGTGGCGAACCGTAAAAGCGCCGAATCCAAACACCCCAAGTCTGGGGGCATAATGGTGCATACTGTTTACATGGCTTCCGGAAAAGAGGAAAGCCACACTTCGACGGGTCACCGACCGCTCACCCGATCCGTGACAAAATCCCAGGAGCAGCAACATAAGCTTCAGGAAATGCTGACGCAAATGGCCGCACTCACCGGGCCAAAAGAAAGCCCGGAGGCATCATCAGAGCAGCGTCATGAACAAGAAATCGATGCTGACTTCCTCCGCAGAGTCCTCGAAAAGAAGGACAAAGAGGCAGCAGAACAAGCTGCCAACATAAAATAAATAGCGCTTCTCTTCCAAGACATGGTCGGGATGATTTTACAACCGGAACCTTCAGCCGAAAATCCTCCAGTAATAATTGAAGACGATAGAGGAGAAGCGTCAAATTCTCTGCCGGCTCTGTCAGCAGCCAAGGAGGAAACCATCTCAAAAGCCACGCTCGATGATTATATAGCTCAACAAATACGAGCTCACCGAGCGAACGAAGCGGCTGGCCAAGTTGTCAAGACTGGACGACCCTATCCGGGCTGGTATGACCAAATAAGTTATCCGCCGGGATATACGATCCCCAAATTTCATGTATACAAAGGGACGGGCAATCCCCACCAGCATGTTGCCCAGTTCAGGGCTTTATGTGGCAACACCGAAGGTGATGATAAATTGCTACTTCGCCAATTCGTCGGCAGCTTGTCAGAAACGGAATTCGAATGGTACTCCGAACTTCCCAACGACTCTATCAAAATATTTGCAGAGATGGAGCTGCTGTTTACACAAAGATTTGCAAGCGCTAGAGAGCGCACCCTGATCACCGCATTGATCAACGCCAGGGTAAAGCCAGGCGAAACGTGGGTACAATACGCGATACGGTGGCGAAATTTATGGTCGAAATGCGAGCAGCGCATCGAAGAAGCTCCCGTGGTAGGCATGTTCGTGGGTACTCTTGACCCTCAGTCAACTATCTCCCAATTCATGATGTTTTTCAAGCCGACTACTTTCCGGGCCTTGATCGACAAACTGGCCCAAATGGACCAGATGGATCATAGTCCATCTCCCCCAAAGACGGATCCTCGAAATGAAAAAGGGAAAGGAAAAGCAATTTCCATCGCCAGTACTCAACAACAGCCGAGCAACTTAAAGCCGGCTGTTCGCCAAAACAATATACTTCCACGCCCATCCCTCGAGAAAAGACTAGGACGTCCTTACTCGTTTCCTCAAGATAAAACGAGAAGACTGTTCGAGCTGGCAGTGCGCAACAGGCTCATAAATTTGCCGTATCCAAAACGTCTGTTGCAGCCAAATGATGTCAATGATCCCAATTACTGCCCCTACCACCGAGTATTGGGCCATCCGATCGAGGACTGCTACGTCTTCAAAAACTGGGTTGAAGACCAATACCAACAAGGCAAGTTCGCGTTATCGGAAAACTGGAAGGTGAGCCCACCACAACCTCACGCCCCTAAAAAGTGGACGTGCCGGGGGCATCGTGCTCATTCATAAGGGAAGCCCCATGGGAAGTCGCTCTTTCAGCCAAGACAAAAAGAATGAAGGATCTCCAAACATGCCCGGCGATCTGGTGGAAAAATCCACTGGAACCTGATATCATCGAGGGGATGCTGAAGCCGCACCCAACTCCAAAAATTGGTAGTGATAGCCAAAGCGCTCACATCCGGCCGTCAAAGTCTTCGAGAAAGAAGAAGAAGACCAAAAAGCCCGTGGAGCTTGATAGCAAGCGCACGGACCTGCAAAAACAGATTGACGCTCTAGAAGAATATAACCAGAAGACGCGGACCCCGGTCACACTCCAAGAATTTCTCAACAATATCCTTGAGAACGGAGATGACGACAATAACGACAGGGATGACTCGTCAAAAGAATCTGAGGACTATGTGGCAAGTTGCCACATGATCTCTCATTCGACATTAACTAATGAAGAAATGCATTCGGCGATAGAAGACAACATAAAAGAGCTGGGGGCAGGATCGAGGCCAAAATCCTTGGAACCATAGATGATTGACTTGCTACTGAAAGAAGCCCGTCAGAAAAGCAAAGCCAATCGAGAGCGCGAACTGGCTATATTCGGAAAAGCCAAACGCCGACGACTGGAGGAAAGGGTCAAGACACCCCAACTGGAGCAAAACATCTCTATCGCCAGCAAAAGCAAGCTTAAAGCAAGGAAACGGTTCGCTGGGGCCCTGGCAATAGGAATGAAGTTGCCCTCTTTCAAAGGAAATTCCCCTGGCAATATACGTCTTGATGAAGCGGACATACATCCTAACTTCTGCCTATACCATCAGAGGATTGCACACCCTACCGAGGAGTGCATAGCCTTTAAAAACTGGCGGTAGGGATATGTTTCCCATCGACGACACGTTCAACGAATGAAGCGCAAGGCTCGTCGAGAACAGAAAAGCATGACAGATGAGCGCGAAAGAGCTGCTGACAACTGTCGCATAGCCAACACTAAGGGATCACAAGTTATCACCTTTGGAAGCGACTCTGACGAAGAAATCACCCTCAGCCCTTTCTTCAAGAAACCACCTCCAACACAAAACATGCGAAGATTTGCGGCAAAATCTAGCTGCGTAATCGTACATTGACTGATGACCGAAACGTCATTAAACTACTACTAACCCGCGGCATCCTCAGACTGATGTGGTTAAACAAAAAGGTATGTCCACAAGCGAAAAGGGCACGGATGAAAATCCGAAAGGGCTCCGTGAGTAAAAACAGCAGGGCTACCGGCGAGTTTTGTGAAAACCCGAAAGGGCGCAATCTCGTTAAAAAGACACTTACAAGGTCCTCTTGATCTTGTGAGGAGAAACCACCTGCGTGAGATCCTTACGACTCACAAGGGAGCAACACACTTAGGGATCCCCACGATCCCTAGGGAGAAATTACACTTGCGAGATCCTCACGACTCGTAAGGAGAACCCTTTTATGAGACCCTCACGGCTCATAAGATCTGAAAGTCTTAAGCTACAGAGATCTGAACCTGTTCTTAAGCAGCCATCACAACCTCCAATGCTTCTTTACAAGCGGCTCAATATTGACCCTTGTATACAATCCACGGGTGCGAATAAACATTTCCCTAACAAAGTCCCATCCGTGACTAGGGATATGTCTACACGGTGAACAGCCCTTGTAAGTCCTCTCGACTTATAAGGAGAAAACACTCTTCTAAGATCCTTACGACTTATAAGAGAACATGCACTTAGGAATCCTTACGATTCTTAAAGAGAAAATGCACCTATGAGATCCTCACGACTCGCAGGGAGAAATACCTTTATGAGACCCTTACGGCTCATGAAGTCAAAAGCCTTAGTCAACAGGATCCTAACCCTGTTCGCTAAACCACTTTTGTTCGATATCGACAGAGGCAAATGATGATTCACTCCTGGCAATATCCCAGTTGTAGCGATGCTGATGCCGAAATCGGTGTCTAATTCCAAGCATGCAGCAAGAAGCTAGTGAGCCACACATGCATACGAAATAGCCGAAATGATGGGGCGACTTGCAACAAAATCAGCAAGTAAAAATGTATGCATGCAAAATAGCCAAAATGATTGGGCAACTCGCAATAAAAAGCAACGAGTAAAAATAAAATAAATAGCCAAAATGATTGGGCACTGCGAAAAATAGCCGAAATGATTGGGCAATCGCGACTTTCGCGATATGAAAGCTGAAATGATAGAGTATCGCGGAAAGAAATAAAAAAATTCTGAAAGAATGAAACTTTTTCCCTACAGGTGAGATCACATCGATCCCTGTATACAATCCAGGGGCACAAACAAAGAGGGAACCATACCTTCCCCCAAGGCTCCATCCGAAAGAGAGCCAAGTCTCGACGGTTCACAAACAGCCTGGAGATCATCTCAACATTCGTCTCGTTACACCAAACGCAATGTCAACAACGGCGTTCCTTCACAGTCCAGCAGGATACAGATGCAACGTCAATGAAAGACCTCATCGTCGAAACAAAGCGGAGTGACGGCAAAATCCCAACTCCATCTCAGCATTCGTCTCGTTACACCAGACGCAATGTCAACAACGGCGTTCCTTCGCAGTCCAGCAGGATGCATAGGCAACGTCAACGAAATACCTCATGGTCGAAACAAAGCGGAGTGACGGCAAAATCCCAACTCCACCTCAGCATTCGTCTCGTTACACCAGACGCAATGTCAACAACGGCGTTCCTTCGCAGTCCAGTAGGATGCATAGGCAACGTCAACGAAAGACCTCATGGTCGAAACAAAGCGGAGTGACGGCAAAATCCTAACTCCACCTCAGCATTCGTCTCGTTACACCAGACGCAATGTCAACAACGGCGTTCCTTCGCAGTCCAGCAGGATGCATATGCAACGTCAACAAAAGACCTCATGGTCGAAATGAAGTGGAGTGACGGCGAAATCCCAACTCCACCTCAGCATTCGTCTCGTTACACCAGATGAAATGTCAACAACGGCGTTCCTTCGCAGTCCAGCAGGATGCAGATGCAATGTTAACAAAAGACCCCATGGTCAAAACAAAGCGGAGTGATGGCAAAATCCCAACTCCACCGCGACATTCGTCTCGATACTGCAGACGAAATGTCACTACAGCGTCCTTCCTTCAACAGGATTCGGACACACCAAAGCAAACGAAGTGAAGGCCAAATTCCTAGCTTCAGGGTCTTGATGGTAACTCATATAAAACCTGAAAAACCACCGGAGATCATCCCACACCAGTGCGGAGTGGTCACCACCCCGACGTTCATCTCGATACAACAGATGCGATGTCACCCCAGCGTCCTTCCTCCAAACAGGATTCGGACATACCACAGCAAACGAAGCGAAGGCCAAATTCCTAGCTTCAGGGTCTTGACAGAAACTCATATAAAACCCGAAAGACCATCGGAGATCATCTCACACCAGCACGGAGTGGTCACCACCTCGACATTCGTCTCGATACAGCAGGCGAAATGTCACTACAGTGTCCTTCCTCCAACAGGATTCGAACACACCAAAGAAAACGAAGCGAAGGCCAAATTCCTAGCTTCACGGTCTTGATGGTAACTCATATAAAACCTGAAAGACCACCGGAGATCATCCCACACCAGTGCGGAGTGGTCACCACCCCGACGTTCATCTCGATACAACAGATGCGATGTCACCCCAGCGTCCTTCCTCCAAACAGGATTCAGACATGCCACAGCAAACGAAGCGAAGGCCAAATTCCTAGCTTCAGGGTCTTGACGGCAACTCATATAAAACCCGAAAGACCATCGGAGATCATCTCACACCAGCACGGAGTGGTCACCACCTCGACATTCGTCTCGATACAGCAGGCGAAATGTCACTACAGCGTCCTTCCTCCAACAGGATTCGGACACACCAAAGCAAACGAAGCGAAGGCCAAATTCCTAGCTGCAGGGTCTTGACGGTAACTCATATAAAACCTGAAAGACTATCGGAGATCATCCCACACCAGTGCGGAGTAGTCACCACCTCGATGTTCGTCTCGATACAGCAGATGAGATGTCACTACAGCGTTCTTCCTCTAATAGGATTCAGATGCAACAATCAAATAATGGAGCCACGGCAAAATCCCTAGGTCCAAATCTCGTTCACCAGCAACCTAGAGACAACCGCGATATTCGTCTCGATACAGTAGACACAATGCCAGCAAACGAAGCGAATGCCAAATTCCTAGCTTCAGGGTCTTGACGGTAACTCATATAAAACCGGAAAGACTATCGGAGATCATCCTACGCCAGCGCGGAGTGGTTATGACTCATCGGGGCTCTACAAAATGGGCCTAACCTCAAGTAAAAAGCGGCATGGCAAAATTCCTGACGCTTGCTCTTCCGACGGTCAAACTGCCTAAGAAGATTGCTTGAAGACGTCTTGTCCAGCCCCCGAAGGGATCAGAGATACGACAGTCGCAAGGCTACTCGAACAGTAAGATCGTCTATCGAGGAATACATCAGCCAACGCGACGGTACGATGGAAAAAACCCTAGTACCACAGACCCTAACGGACCTCTGTCGTAAAGAGCAGAGGTTAACTGCGACGATAGGATATTCTTGTGAGAAATGCTCGATTCGTCTCGACTCGTGAGGAAATTAGTGTCTTTGCAAGAACTTCTCGATTCGTCTCGACTCGTGGGGAAAAGTCTTAGGCAATGGGGATAAGAACCTGTTTCCTAAGCACTGGGGCCCTGCAAGTCGGTCTAAAATAGACTCTTGCATACTATTCACGGGCCACACTCTCCAAAGTCAAATCTTGACAAGGAGGGAAACAACCGCTTACGGGTCCTCACGATTCCTAAGGAGAAAATACACCTACGAGATCCTCACGACTCGTAGGGAGAAAAGTCTTCATGAGACCCTCACGGCTCATGAAATTGAAAAGTCTTAGACAGCAGATCTGGACCTGCTTCCTAAGCCATCACTACCCTCCTAAGCCATCGCTACCCCTCGAAGAAGCCAAAACAAGATGCTCACCCTATCATCTGCCGGCTACGTTTGCTAAGGTGACATGCTGATAATAGAAGAAAGAAGAAGTTAAAGAGATGACACAAGACATTACGAAAGAAATGTATCTTTTATTCATGAATTCAATCGGATACAAAATACATCATATGAAAGAATAAAAGAATGAATACATTTTACTCAAAATTACAAATGGTACAAAAAATTGCTACTAAGAAGGAAGCGTTTTTAGCAAGACCGCCAGCTGCTCTCGCACATCTTTTAGTGCCTTCTCATGATCAGCCGCCGCAGCCAGCTCCGCTTCAATTCGAGCCCTTTGCTGCAAGCATGATGAAAGTTTCTGATCAATTTCCTGCTGAGCAGCCTCCTGACTCTGCGCAACCTGCTCACTAAGATCAAGCTTCTTCCTTAACACCAGCCCGTCAGAGATACATCGTTGAAGGTTTTCAAAGATGGAGTTCAGCTAGGCGGAATTTGCTGCAACCTCAGTGCGCAGTTGAACAGATTCAGCGGAAGTCGCCTCATGTTCCTTTCGCTTAAGGTTTGCCTCTCGTTCGAAATGGCGAAGGAACGCAACGCTTCGCTCAACCCATGCAGCCCGCTGGGAGTTCAAAGCCTAAATCTCAGAGGCAGGACGCCTTAGCTCAAGCTCATGCAGGCAGGCCTCAATCTTCTGGTAGTGGTTAACCCAAGACTCGACAACGCCATCATTATGGAAGTTCATAAGCGTCGCCAGCATTAGGTTAACCACCGCAGCAAAATCCGCAGCAGATACGGGAGCCTCCACGTCAAGCTCCTCAATATAATCGCTTAACGTGCGCAGACTATTTGTGGCACCCTTCGAGGATGGACGTCGGGAAAAAGGTCCGGCCAGCATTACGACGCGAGACTCGAACGGGGCTGGAGTCGATGTGACCGCTGCAAAACAGATCACAATCAGATCATGGCTCGAGATATAAAAAATATACATACAAAAAATAGAGTCTACTATACCGGCTGCAACAGGGGGCACAGCTGAGAGTACTGGTGGCGCAACGATGGCCTCGTCCCTTCCTTCAATTTGTAAGGCTACATGCAATATAAAGAAGTGTTAGCAGTAATGCGACTGCCCGTTAAAGAAAGGACGTCGTTTAGAAAAGATACTCACCGACACCAGCAGGCGGACTAATCTCTGACAGGAAGGAGAAGTGTGGGTGCGGCACCTGATACAGATGGTCAAAAAGGACTCCTGCAAGGACGCAATAATGCAACGTCAGTACATAAGTTATACAGCTTAAAAATAAGACTGATGGGTCACGAATCCGCACCTTCCAACATCTGAGATGGTATGAGAGAGGGTAGAGGAGGTGTCACCGTCAAGGCAGTAGCTGATGCCATTGCCTCGGGTAGCGCGACCTCAGCACTAGTCGCACCTGCATTAGAAACAAGATAAACCCTGTCAGGAAAGATTGAAAAAGATTGCAGAATAAAAAGAAAAGAAATGATCCAAAATCTACCTAGTGAGTCGCCAGTCGGAACCGCGACAAGGGCGTCACTTGACACAGCAACTGCTCCATCCTCTTTCATCAGGAAGGTCTCACCTCTTGTCTCCTCATCTCCTGACTCTACCAGGGCCGTCGTAATGCTCGCGACGCCAGGAGATGGTAAAGGGTTGCAGGTAGAAAGAGCAATGATTGGGGCGGTGCCCGACTCTTGAGAAGGAGCGGCCACCTCGGGCTCAGCAATTATAGCCGTCTCACCCGTCGCCACCTCGGGCTCGGCAATGGTAGCTATCTCAGGCATAGCAATCATGATTGTCTCATCAGCCGCTACCTCTGGCTCGGCAAGGGTGGTCATCTCGCCTACCACCGACTCGGGTTCGGCAATCGCGGCTACTTCCTCTACCGCTACTACAGGCTCAGCGGTCGCCGCTGCTTCTTCGGTAGGACTCGGCCCTGCAAGATAAGACATGTGAGAACTGGTAATTTAAAACTTTGACAACGGAACCCCATGTCACATTACCTTGAGTTGATCTTCCATTTGCCTCCCGAGCCGCACGTGCTGCCTGTCAGTAAGCGGTGGACAGGGCAGCCGGAGATTCCTCTGAGGGAGTAGGGGCAGGGATAGCGGTGCTTGAACCCGCACCCACGGCTAAGGCAGCACAACGCTCCCTTGCCGCACGCATTCGGCGCTTCCTTTCTGCCCGGGCCGTCAAAGCAGACCTTCTAGTCATCTCCATCAACAGGATGTCATCATCCGCACCCAGGGTTACCTCTGGAGCCGTTATAGCTTCCGTCATCGGTCGTTTGAGCAAGACCTCTTTCGGTAATGCCGAAGAGGCCGGGACTTCGGTGGCTGGCCTGGGAAGAGTCTCCGCACCACCTTGCGGGATTGGCATTGTGGTCCCTGCGATAAGATAAAGAAGGAGTTAGATTGTCCATAAGAAAGGAGAATAAAGATTCAATAACCCAAGACATACCAATGCCCAACAAAGCGCGATTCCTCTCCTCCTCCTCAAAGGTCCTGAGGGAAGCCGCCAGAGCCTCTTCAGTGGTAAAGCCTGTTATAAAAGGAAAAATGTCACTCAAGACGAGATAATGAAAATAAAGATATAATGCAATAGCAAGGTACGACTGATGTTTACTTGATTGCATGAGGGTGGCTATTTCCGCTTGGTGGGTCGCGGATCGCACAGAAGCTGCGATAGCAGCATCGAGATCAGTGTCTTCTGGCGCTATGAAGAGACCCTCATTTGTCCCATATTCGCTCAGGCCCTTGTTATAAGGAGCCTAAGGCTCCAGGCCGAGTACAGCATCTAGGGAGAGGACCGACTTCTTCTTCTTCTGTGAGCGAGCTCCAGTCGCAGCAAGTACAAGCTTACGCTTAGCGGGCACTTTGGGACGACGAGTCCCAATATCCGAGCCCATGCCAGATTCGGGTAAAGCTACATTTACCGTCTCCGCGGGAGCAAGGGGCACCGATGGAACATCCACCGTCTCTACAGGAGCACGGGGCAACCCGCGCGTAGGGCTTAGCACACGTGGAGGCACGACTGCAGCGACTTCTCTTAGCGGAGGGGGGACAGGGGTCCGTCGCTTCAAAGGGACTTTACGATCACTTGCATGAGGTACACTTTTGCGATCAAGCAGCAACCGCCTTTCTTCCTTAATAACGGCGCCCGTCGAATGCTGGTACCATGCCGTATACACATTAAGGATCCGTGGGACGCAACTCGGCTCACTGATAAAGAAGTGAGAGCCCATATTCAAACGCATGAAGTGATGCAGCGTGCTCCATATCCCCTCTTCAGTGGCAGTGGGTTCCAGCAAGAAAGCCTCCAGCGGCACTCCTTGATTATAGCTCAATTGTTGGGCAAAACAATGCAGATTGTATCTCATGAAAAGCGCCGCATCATTTTGCCTAAACACTAAGAAGCCCAGTCTAATAGAATATAAATGAAGGGCCTCCCGAGCTTTCAAAACTGAGGCTCCGTCTTTAAAGATATCCTGCAATGGCCGCACCGCTGTGGCGGACTCTTTTTCGATGGTTACAACCTTGTCGGTAAAGGTCATGCCGTCTCCAACCGTGCGGGGACGAAGGAGCAGGCCTCTAGCATCCCGTGGTGACGGATTTACAATTAATGCGCCAACTAATTGCATAATACGGGGGAAGCTGCACCGGTCATAAAATGAAGACCTTTTGTGAATACCAAAAACGCCAAGTGCGTGTAGCTCGAGCTATGACATGAAGTAATGCATCGAGAAGTTCACATGCTGTACTCCGGGTTCGGTAGTATCCGCAGCTTGACTAAGGCCGTAATACAAATGGGCTAAGCCGGCGACCCCGACAGCCACTTTCACCCCAAGAGTCATTCGGTGAGCCGGATAAAATACAGATGGCCTCATACGGCGAAGGTGCATCGGGAGCGCGAACCAGCTCAACCATAGCCCAAGAAATCCCAAAATGAATACTTCCTCATCCATCCCAGGGACCGCAATCTCCGCAAAAGGGACAACTGGAGAGTTGGGAAGGAAGAAACTCTTCTGATCTACCTCCGTCGTTGGCAGGTTGTCTAAACCTAAGCTAAAAGGGTCATCAAGCGTAGCAAATTTAACAGCTTCCTTCGAGAGGACTTTCGGGTGAAGAAAGCGAGCGATAAAATTCTCGAAACTAACCCCGCGGCTCCCAGATTCAAGGAAAAGACCCTCGTAGATATTCAACACTTTGATCAAACTAGGAAATTGATGTTGAACGGCATTCACCGGAGTAAGGCCCGTTATCACTGGCTTGGCACCGAAGACGTATTCGTCCGTGGGAAGCAGCTCCTCATAATGCTCCCCTATGACCGGTAAGCCAGAAACTTCCGCAAATTCCTCTAAGGAGATTGATACTTCTCGGTCCAGTGAAAAGAAAGTGTGAATAGGGATATTCCACTGCTCCAAAAAGGCCTTAACCCACCAGGCAGGAAGCGTAGGATAATGGAAAAGAGAAGCGTAAATGGAGGGATACAACCCAAGCCTCAACAAATGCGACTTCTTCGCTGACAAGATGTAGCGAGCCCACTGCAGATAACCAGGGATCAGACCAATCGTATAGGGTTGTCCCCACGGTCGCGCCTCGCCTTCACAGATATGTCGTCCCAAGGTATCTAAGGCCATGGGAGGCTGAACGGGTATCGACGCTATAGCGGGCTGAAGAAGACCTTCTGAATTCCAATTAACCATCTCTACGGCATAGTTCACCGGGGGTGGGTCAGCGTAATGGATCGCCATGATGGACTCAGAGGGTACCGCACACGAAAAGCTTTGTCAACCCATAATAATCTGATTATACCATGACCCCCAGAGGTGAAGATTCTTATGTTCCGGGTCATGGTCTCTGATCAAGGCTAGGACCTCCCGGTCTACAGGTGCTCCAGGAAATCCTCCCTCTGAACGAACGAACGGAAACGAAGCATCAAAAGACATGTTGCCTACAAAAAAGGAGGGACGGAAGTCAACTGTCAGTGCTTTAATTTAATCTGACACTCGGTACTTTAAAATTTGTACCACACTGCAATGCAGTGGAAAGGGGGCCAAAGGGGGACCCACAAAATCTAGATGACAATGCATCAATTAATAAAACAGCCTCATCATTGCATGAGACTGTTAATTAATGAGGAAATCCTCAAGAAAATTCTCATTGAATGAGAGATCCCCCGGGAAAAGGAGAAAATCTCCCTTTGAGAGTAAAGCTCTATGACAGAGTGACACTTGTCAAACTCTGATCATGAAGGAATAAAATTCCTTAAAGAGCCTGGCTCTGTAATGATGATGGAAAAACCCATCAGAAAAGAAAATTAAAATCAATTAATTTTTATGAATTAAAAATTCTGGGATCTTCAAGATCCATGAAAAAACTCTTAAGAGTTCTTCATCAAAGATTAAGAAATCTACAAAGCGGAGCTCTGATTCATGGGCTAAGAAACCCAAGAAAAGATCTCTTTAGATCTATGGGTTCATGAGAGCAAATCTCTGCTAATGAAACCCTAAATGGGTTTTCTTTAGATCAAAGATCTATGAAGAGCAAGGCTCTGTTAATGGGTAAAACCCTAATTTATTAAAAGTTCTTAATTTTACCTAAGTTTTGACGGAGTTTTACTCTTAAAAAAGTTTTAAACAGGAGAGCTATGCTGTGTGGGAGAATGAAATTCTCAGAAGTGAAAATTCTTAAGAAGAAGATGAAAATCATCTAAGGGACCAAAGGTCCTATTTATAGGCATTGAAACGCCTCTTCAATTTCTGAGTTGATCCAAGGGCGCAGATGTCGCCACCGTTGCACTCACATGTGGGCCACGTGAGCGCAACGGTGGGGGGCATTTGTTTTCCCCAATCAGAGCAAAGCTCTATTTTAAAATTCAAAATTCAAAAGAATTGAAACAACACTTCAGATCCGGCGCTAGGTGCGCTGCGCGCCACGTGTCAAACATGGATGCGCTAGCGCCAGGTGCGCTGCGCCCTAAGCAGTGCACCATGAGTGTGCTAGAGCTAGGCGCGCTGCGCGCCACGTGTCAAACACGGGTGCGATAGCGCAGTTGCGCTGCGCTCTGCGCTGCGCTCTGCGCTGCGCTCTGCGCTGCGCGCCACGTGTCAAACATAGGTGCTCTAGCGCAAAGTGCGCTGCGCTCTGAGCAGTGCACCACGTGCAAAGCACGGGTGCGCCAGCGCTAGAATTAAAAATTCCCCACCGTTAGATCAAAATATCTAATAATGATAAATCATTAATCAGAATTAAAATTCTGTTATGCAAATATTTTCTCAATCTTGTTAAAAACAAGAAGATTGCCTTCTGTAAAACAGAAGCCCTAGGATCAAAGATCCAACGGTGGGGAAACATCCCCAAATTGATCAGAAAAAATCTCTTTAACTGATTTAACAAATCAATTTGCCTTATATAAAGGCCCCAAGACTTCAAGTCTGATAGGGAGAAACCGTCCTACAAATTTTGAGAAAACTCAAAGAAAGAAGAGCAAGCTCTTAGAAAAAGAAGATCATTTCTTCAAGGTAAAGAATTAATTCTTGAACAATAGAGATGAAATCATCTCATTAAAACAGAAAAACTATCTTCTAAAAGATCATAGATCTACAACAGACCAAGGTCTCTCATAAAAAGATCAAAACATCTAATCATAAAAACAAAAGAAGTATTTACTTCATTCACAGATCATTGATCTACAAAGGAAAAGCCCTTCCAAAAATAAAGAACTGTTGTTCTTGAATCTTGAGGCAAAGCCTCCTTTTAAAAAAAAAGAACATAAACTTGTTCTCTGATCATAAATTTGATCAAGTGCGCTCTGTGCTATTGAAAAGTGCCTTGCACTCATGAACTGCGCTTTTACGCTCCTTGGACCGGCGCTCAGCGCCAAAACATGCCACGTGTCCACCGCAGAAAGAACTTGTGCTTTGCGCTTCTGAACCAGAACACTGCGCTCATGGGCTGGCACTCAGCGCCAAGCGCGCCACGTGTCACTCACTGGTGCGCCACTAAACTAGCGCAACGCCCTCACAAATTGAAAGCGCAATGCGCTCATAAACTGGCGTTTAGCGCTAAGCGCGACACATGTCCTTTTCGTTTGTGCTACCTGATAGAAGCGCAATGCGCTCTTTGATTGGCGCAAAGCGCCTGGCGCCCCACGTAGCGCACTGTCAGAACACACATTGTTCTGATGAATGCTATGCATTCAATACAAGACAAAAAATGTCAGGATCTGATACTCTGCATTATTAAAAGGGCCAAGCCCAAATAAAGGCTCAAAAGCCAGAACAATAAAATGTTTAAACATTTATTGGACTTAGCCTAAGATTGGTCGTAAGTCCTCAACTCATATCAACTGAGCCCATATGCTCATAAACCTTTTAACAGACTTTAGTCCCAAATTGGATTATAAATCTCCCAACCAAAATTGGTTCAAGGGTACATCTCTGAACTCCTCTGATATTTGTCGTTGTAATCCTTCAACGTCTTCAGAGAGGTGACGGGTCCCGACGGCCATACTTTCTACAGACTATGATGTCTTTAAACTGGATTGTGGGGTCCTTAAACCCACGGACTACGATGTCCTTAACCTCGGACTGTGGGGTCCCTTTAAACCCACGGACTATGATGTCCTTAACCTTGGACCACCATGTCCTTAAACTGGTAATGTACCACCATGTCCTTAAACTGGTAATCGACCGTAATGTCCCTAAACTAAACAATAGAGTCTAAATGCTCTTTTGTTGGATCTAAACGATCCCGTTAAGTTGATCTTAGTCTAAAAATTAGACTACCGTATCCTTAACATACATTTAAGTTGATCTTAGTCTCAAATAAGACTAACATATCCTTAAACCCAAACCAAAACCCAAATCTAAGAAGATACGGATTTGGACTAATCCACGCCCTACGGGCGACAACATAAATTAGTCTCCGTATACAATCCACGGGCAACCAAAAACAAAACAAACACCCATGACACGAAGTGACCATCTGGAGAAGGAGAAAGTTGTTACCGCGATGCGGTAGCGTAATTAATTGCAGGGGCTTGCGTCTGCAGGGAAGAGCGTCCCCACAATCAAAAACCCCTCAAAACGAGGGGGAATCTGACGAAATCTGCTATATCGGCCGCATCCGTTTAAACCTTCGATACACGGTGCCATAAATCAACTTGGCATTGTCGGAGAGGTGGATGGATAGCACCAATTAGCATCTGCCCTGAAATTCAGGCCTGACGTCCCAACGTCCCGGTCGTGTCTTTCGGCGGGGAACAATCATGTTAGTTATAAAATCAATCAAAATCTCTCAATGAGAGATCGGCTGAACAAACTGATTCTTTTCTTTCTCCTATAAATAGGAGCCAAGAAGAGAAGAGAAAAGAGGGATACAACAACAGAGAGAGAATACAGAAGAGAGGATTGAACAGAGAAAAAGAGAAAAACCTCTCCCTAAAAACAAAAGAAAAAGAGAATTTAATTCTCCAGAGAGAAGAAAATCTCTTCAGAGAAGAAAGAAACTCCAGGTAAGAGAAGGAAGGAGATCATTCCAGAAAACAAAAGAGAATTTAATTCTTAAAACCAAGAGTTTAACCCTTCTAAATAAGAACTTAGTTCTTTCTCTGGTTGAAGATCTGCAGAAGCAGATCTCCCCATAAGTTGAGAATTTAATTCTCATCGGGAAGATTCTGCCATGCATGTAACGTTTTAAAAATAAATAAATAAATAAATAAATAAATAAATAAAAATCCTTTAGGTGAATTTTCTGATAATCGGTAAAATAAACCGTATTTTCCGTAAAACTTAACTATAATTATTTTTCAATATATATTTAAATACGCCTATTTTAACTATGTAATTGCTAGTATTTGGTATTTATTTAGTGACTTATAAATTATTAGTTTACTAAAATATTTTCCGTAATTAATTAATTTTCAATATTTACATAAGCTTTTAATTATACATTTAATTAGTGATAAATACAAATTTGAATGGGTTAATTTAACAAAAGTGAACCATGACAATTTAATACAAGTGTGTATCATGCAAAATTCCTTCTCAAAATTCTCCATGGCTCTAGAATTTTTCTAGGTTTTATTTAGAAAAGAAAATGCATAAAATTTAATAATTATTGAAAAAACTTAAAGGAGGTGATTTATTTGAGAGGTTTCTACATATTTCTACACTCATTTTCTCTCTCTTTCTCTTCGTCCATGCCATGGCCGAACCCTCATGGTGACAGCCCCAATTTTTCCCAAGCTCATTTCCTTTCAAAAATCATCCAAAAATTCATCAAGAATCCAAAAATAAAACCACAAATTCCTAATCCAATCTCTACTCATTATTCTTTGGCTTATAAGCTTGGATCTTGGAGCAAAGTTAGCATCTTGGAGGCTAGGTTGCATGTTTGATCTCATGGTTTGGAGGTATAATCTTAAACCAAATTGTTACTTAATGTTTAATTACTTCAATTCAAATAATCATGATGCTTAATTAGGTTTTAATTTCAAATTTGAAAATTCAAGATTAGGGTTTGTGATCAAGTGAGGATTTTTATCAATTATTCATGGTTTTAATGAGGAGATTAATATGTTAATGGAATGCAAAACCTAATCTAGTTACTAGTTGCTAATTGTTAGTTTAAAATTATGATAATTATGCTAATTTTGCTAACTAGGTTTTTAGAAATAAATAATTGGGATTAAAATCTAATTAGGGTTTCATGACATTATTAACATTATAAATTGTAGTTTAATACTTTAGTTCATGCAAAACCAAGCTTAGTTGTTGAATTGTGAATTTTGCTTTAAAAAGTGTTTAAATTGGATATTTTTGCAAACTAGAATTTTGGATTTAATACAAATTGATGAGAATAAATTATAGAAATGGTTTATATGACCTAATTATGATATTTAGTGAATATTATGGACATTAGTTTTGTTAAAACTTCAAGTTTCGAATTAAAACGAAAATTAAGTGCTTTCTAGGTTTTCGGAAATAAATCGATTTGATTTATTTTGAGGTTTTGATGAGTTGCAATCTATTCCATATTATAATTGGGGATTTGTGAAACCACGATTGGTGTGTCTGCTTTTTTCTCGAACAATCGGCGTCTGTACGCCGATGTCGAGGGTTACTGGGTTCTTTTGCATGAGCGGGTCATAGGTTTTTAACTTATGCGCGTTTCGTGCGCCGTTTTGGTTTTGTCCACGATTTCGGTTTACGATATTATATATGTTTGCATATAGGTACCCCTCACGTGGACTTCGGACGATGAAGAATAGGATGGCGGCATCGACTTCGACAGACAAGGACCAGGTGAGTAGATGTATATCTACAGGAGAAGTCGGGTGGATAGCGTATAGCACCCCCGCAAACATAGAATAAAGATATTGCATATTATTATTAGGAAGTCGGACGTGACCTTAGATTCTTGGCGAGTAGGGTACTATTGAAGACATTAAGTTGGATTAGACTGATTTAGAAAGACTTAACCAGAGGATGATTGCCTTGGAGGGAATTCGTAGGTTTCATGTAGACACACACGCACGCACGCACATAAACCTGACTTGGTGTATGTGTGTGTGTGTATAGGAATGTGTGTAGGTATATATATGTGTGTGTGTGTGTATATATATAGCATATACACATGATATGAGGATGTTATGTGATACCTGGGGATGAGTCGGTATGACTGGGCATGATGCCGTGAGATATTGGATATACGATCGAGTTATGATATGAGATGTATTATGATATTAGCGGATCGTTGGGAAATGAGAAAATGTATATTTATATATAAACGATAATAGGTGATTATGACATTGAAATGTACGAGACTCTATAATAGAACCCAGATTGTAATATGTGACTTAATCACGATATGATATATGACATGATATTTTAGTGGATCATTTGATGATGTATATTTACACAGAAAATGATATATGTTTGATGATATTGGGATGTATGCGATTATAGTACAGTACCCTTGATCATGATATTGTTTGATGATGATACTATACGAACGATGATGTATATATGTGATAGTTGACCCGTATCCCGATTTTGGGAAGCCGTACGACGGATTTTACCGTACGAGGCATAAATGTGATGATTGATCCGCACTCGTGACTCGAGGAAGCCGTACTACGTACGTGACACTATTGAGGCTGGATCGCCGACTACTTGAGATATCGACTCAGACTTTAGGAGGATTCTTCTTACCTTTCGACTAGTGTCTTTAGTTAGTTCCTTAGTTGGTTAGGTTGTCACGACCCGATAGAGCACGTGACTGGCCCTTGAACCATATGAAGTCTATAGGATCCCATCTGATCCAAGTAAGCCAAAAGCCCAGCAATCTAAAACCATTTAAAGAGTAAATAAGGAAAACTGTTTTTGAAAAGTAAGGAAATCAAAGTTCTTAAATAACTAAGCCGAATATGCATTTTTTTAAAATGTGTAACCTTTCCTGAAAATTTCGGCAGAGTTTCCTTTGTAAAAACTGGCCCCGAACGGGGTACAACAAGAATAATATATATGAAATGATAAAAGGCATCCCCAAGCGGGAGCTAGCTCTTCGTCAATCGACGGTCACAACCACGCAAGCAATAATAATATACAACGCCAAGGGGCGAGGATCAAAACTGAAAAGAAACTCAAAAACAGCCAGAAAACCGCAATACTACAAGCGCGACTCTAAGGTCGAAATAATACAACACTGATTTCTAAGTCTGAAACAAACTACAAGTTTTGGTTGATGGACAATTCTAGGTACAATAAATAATACATGAACAAGGGCGGTTCTGATACAAAAGAACCCACCTATCCAAGCAAGTCACCCATAAGGAAGCAGTGTGCCAGAAATGACGCTATGGAATCTGTACGGCAAACCTGCAAGAACTGGGGCACAACGGGGGTGAGTTGCCAACTCGTGAATAGAAAGATATCTCCAAGCAGAAATCAAATGCATGACCCATCCTAGGTCAAAACGATCAGATATACATAAACCTCAATATGAATAAAGCTGAAGCATGCTAAACTGGCAATGTAATCTCTATACATGAGTGTAGTGCCAAGTGCTCGTGCTAGTGCCTCAGGTAATCGCATGTCATGAATATGAGGTATAACCAATGTAATCAAATCTGCACACTCGTGGATCCCGTCCACTCGTCACCCACTGACAATAACCACCATGCATGTAAATATCATGAATCATGTGCATAGGAAATAATATGAGGATATAACCACCCGTGTCCCTCGCGACACATCAAAATCATGGAACCAGGGTGCCCAGCATCGACACCCGAAAACATCATGAAAACTGTGCCCAGCATCGGCACGTAAATCCTCATATATCGGGCTCCGTCAGTCCGGATCGGCCCGCGGGCTCTGTCTGCGGTATCGGCCCTCGGCCCCGGCAGTATGCCCAAAACATCTATCGACTCTGGTCGGTATCCTCCGGATAACCGTCAGGTCCAACCAATCACCGGTAGGTACTCGCCCGCCTCCAGGCTCAATCGGCAAAGCTCATCGATCATCTTGCTGAGGGGAACCATACCGGGTCCACCATGTACCCGCAATCGGCTCATCCACGCCTCGATTCGGGTTACACATGTCGCTCTCAGCACCGAGAAAACACATGGTGGACGCACTGAAATATCATATCAAGGGTAACCGGGTTTTTAAAGAAATGACATATTCTCTTTTGAAATACCCTCGGTTCCCAAATCCAGAAATATCATAGAAACAACATATCTCAATGCGTACAGTCAAAGCATGATGTATGCGGCATGTAACAGTAATGCAAGCATATCAGTAAGTCATGCAACATGGAATAATAATGTGCACATGTCGAGGGAGACCGCTCTTTTAAAAGGAATCTGGTTTTAAAGAGTATCTTGCGGTTCCCAAATCCCCAATCAAGCTAGAATCATCTATATATGTGTACAGGTATAAGTGTACAATATGCCATGCCAGAATCATATCATGAATGCAATAGTACTATAGTGTAGTGACATGGCAATTATCGATGATGAGTGTGTGAGCCGGCAACAAGTGTACGTGGAACATATGCATCATCGATAATGGTGCTGGTGTCCTAGCAGCATGACTGAAATATAACCACAGTACAAGCGATGCAATGCAAATAGTATGAATATGCGGAATCGAATAATCAACGCAAAAGTAAAGAATCTACACCAATCTGTACAAGTCATGCAGGGGTGCCATTTGAAATAAGACGAATCAGGGCTTTTGGAAAAACAAGGGCTACGGTGTTTTAAGAAAAGATACATCATTTGAAAATATCCGTATGACCCTTCTGCCTATCTTTAAAATATCCCTGATTCGTTAGTTTGAAATAGGTATGACTCGGTCCAGTCTAATGTCTACTAAGTAATCTAGACAGGAGGGGTAAGAAACCACCTAATCTGAGTCAATATATATAGATATGATAGTCGGTGATCCCGCCTCAATAACATATCGGAAGATATCCTCGAGTCATGAGTGCGGATCTATCATCAATATCGGCTCGTACGGTAGATCGTCGTACGGCATCCCAATAGCTGGATAGGGGTCAATATCACAGTACCTCATCACATATCAGGTATCACTATCATCAGATCGCATAATCTGGGGTACTACTCTAAGTCTAGTACAAATCGATACCATCTATAAAAATATGAATGCGGGTAAAGCACATGTCCAAAGGCCCGCTAAAACTATCATATCGCACCTCGAAGACAAGCTATGTCATATCGCCGATCTCACGGCCTCACATCAAGTATCATCTCAAACCACGTATCATCCTCAAATCCCGTATATAAACACATAGTCCCATACCCATGTGTAGATATACGCACCATCATATGCACTCTAATAAATGAAAGAATGAATGCAAGTATGTGTGTAAATGTATGTGTGAGTGCAACCACTACTCTAGGGTTCGCACTATACTAAACCAATATATATTCTTATCATCAAAATATCATTATTACCATCAATAACCCTAAACAACACATAATAAATATTCGTGTGTATACGTATTCGTATACATCACCACGGACTGCGGGGGTGCTATACGCCATCCACCCGACTTCTCCCCGTAGATATAAATCTACTCACCTTGCTTCTCGTGTGCCAAAGCCGATGTCGCTATCTTCACCTCCTTTGCCTCAACATCACGCGGGGTACCTACAAGTATATCACAATGCTAAAGCACATGAAAATCACATCGGAAACCAAAATAGCACACGCTACCCGCATAGGTAAAAACCTATCGACTCGCATGTAAACACAATCAAAATCCACTTGTCGTTGACGTCCAAACGCCACCCGACAGGAACGAATCACCAAATACCAAAATCCATGCTAAAACAAGTCCCAAATTATACACCAACATAGGAAAATCAACCCAGATTTCACCCTAGATGGAATCAGTCAAAACTAGACATACTCAGGGGCAAAACTAGAGAAAATGGGGGCATGCACAGAAAACGAAGCAATTCCTTAAAATACCTTATTTTAGAATTTTCCATAATTTTTCCCCATTTATCTGTATTTAATTATACCAGAATATTAAAATATTCATTAAAATAATATTAAATTATAAAATTTCCCAAAAATCATATTTTATTATTTTGAAGACGTTACAATCTACCCCCCTTAAAGAAATTCGGTCCCCGAATTTAAATTTAAACCCCCAAATACTAAAATATTTTAATACAAATTCCAAGTCATCGGGGCTCCGAAATCATCTATACATAAAACATCATAGCGCAATGCATGCGCATGAGTACTGAGCAGATAACTCAAAAGCAACACTCCATCAAGCATCCGCAATCATCGGAGTCATGGTAACGACACAATGTCAAATCCAATACAAAATCAATATGATATGGACCAAGACTATACATGTAGACACCCAATCTATACATGTAATTAGCTGATGCAACTGTATGCCAAATCTTTTTAAGTCGATGTGCGATGCGCGTAACACTGCACAGTGGCGGACGTTTCTCATAAGAAAATAACTATATATGCGTATATATATCCTTTGTTTAATAAGCACGTTCCACCATTTTGAAAATAATCAGAAGGGTTTCCTTGTTTTTAAAACGTTTGTGTCATATCGGACACGTAGGTATATACTGAGACTATAGCTCGCTTTTCGGAAATCCCTTCGATAACTATCGATGCATGCAAAATATATCCAGGCACTGTCCACTGACTAGTCCTGCTCAGTATGAAAGCAAATATCCCACATCATAAAAATGTACTGCTCCAAAAGGAATAAATTCCAAAAATGCACATAACACCACCCTGTGCGTCTGACGCGCACGGAAATCAAAATCCATATATGCGCTAAACATGTGCACAAAACAACATCTAGGTGCAACGGGTGTGCACGAAGCATCTGTCATAGGCAACATGTGTGCCTGACAGCCAAAACAGGTGCATCTGACATGCACGAAGAATCTCGATTTAGTGCATCTGGTGTGCCCCAAAATCGTATCTCAAAACATGCGCCCAACATGCGCGAAAATCCAAATCGGTGCATCCATCATGCACGAATGAAAATCTAGACCCTGCGCACTCAATATGCACGGAATCACAAAATCCAATAGCAACGTCGAATATGCGTAAGTCCAGTCAAAAGCACGGAGTGCAAGAATCCACATCAATATCACAATCAAAATCGACATACCGAAAGGCATCAAATCGAAGTCAGGTGCAATCGTAATGCACAAAATATAAATCCGGTGCAACAAAGGCACGAAATATAAATCTGATGCGATAAACGCAAGAAACATGAAACTGGTGTGACAAATGCACGAAGTATAGAACTGGTGCATCCCATGCACAAATACCAAGCAATAACTCAAATACGTAAGCAGCAACACCAAGTGTATCCAGATATGAAGAAAATCATAAACGTGTGCAGCTGCGGGCACAAAACACATATCGATGCACTACAAGCACATATAAGCTATACCGAGTGCAAAATCAACACTAAAATTACATGAAACTCTGCTGGAAGCGTAAATCAAATCACCAGCATAAAATAGGCATGAAATCGCAATCAACAGCTCAAGAGTAATAACTATGTACAAGGTATAAATACCCAGTAGGTGCAACCATGGTGCACAAAATCAAATATCATGAAACTCGGTCATCAAGACTAAATCATGCGAATAGATCGCCCAAAATACCGAATCCAAAGCAACGGATACGTGATAATCAAATCACAAAATCACAAATCATAATTACCGTCGTCGGTATACCCTCCTTCAGGGTCGAGAAGGTACCGGTACATCCGATGCTAGCGGCGCAAGATATCTACTTGCCTCTTGCTCGCGGCTGGCGTCCTCTGCCTCTGGTTCCTGATCTTTCCTGTAGATTACCAACTCGCAATCCATCGGTTCCTCGGCCCGGTCAGGTGTGCTGACAGGAACGATTCCGTTCTTGCACTTCCCTGGTCATCTCTCGGTCAATCCTCACGACCGCTCGTAAAGCAGCACATCTCTGGCGCCGACCTCGGGTCCCCTGAATGCATATCACACATCCGATCCTGGGTGCAACTCTTATTGCAGCAGTGTACTGGAAGGAATCCTACTCAAGGTCTCTTCTGATCTTGCCTAAGCCAAACTGTAAGGAGGCTGGTACTCTGGCGTAATCTTTTCTCGCTCTCTGGACCTCTGCGTCCTTAGTACAACATCTCCTCGGAAGCTGGTCGCATCTCTGCGCCTCTGTATGCATGTCCGGCCTTTAATCTTAACGGGGTGTAGTAACAGCTCGTCTGCCTCTCGCACGAACTTCTTGTCCTGCTTGTCTGTATCATCGACCATTCGACGTCGCGTCTTTATCTACACACTGCAATGTCCTCGGCTACGGTCCACCCGAAGTCTCTAACACGGACTCGAAATCACGAACTCAGTATCTTCATCACTCAGTAGAAGATATCTAGCCGAACACGTCCTCAGCGTGCATATCGCATCTCTGATGTCAGCGGAGTGGAACGTCATCTCGTCGAAATCTCGTGCAAACTCTTTACTCCACCTTGCTCCACTATCGACTGATTCGGACTCATCTCATCATGGCTACACAGACTGCGCTCCGACGGCTATGCTCGTATCTGGAGTCTCCCAAGCAGTGTCCCATCACATGATATCCGAATGACGTCGAATCATCCGATCGACTCGTCAGAACCTCACAATCCCCCAAGAGCTCAACATCTCGGGTACAGTTTAATAGTATCGAGTACATGCCACAGCGTCGGTGGTCCAGCCGTAGAAGGGCAAACCCAAGCCTCACTAATGGCGCCGAGAAACTGCCGCAAACCCTAAGGTTCAAAGGCTTTCACACGGTCATTAAGTCGAGTTAGGGTTTCATTCTTCTAGAGGGTCCATAGAATCACCTGCATGTCTTTCCGTATACTTTAAACTTGGAAAATGGGTTCCTGACCTTCGATCGTCTCAATCGACTCTCAACGAATCTGCGTGAAGTCGCCTCTAGCTGGAATCAATCTATCTGATGACCCCGCATCGGGGTAAGCGAACGAACCACATGTCCTAGTCATTAATCCTCGGTGACTAGCGACTCACTATCACATCTCTAAGAATATGCTCATGCTGCAGTAGCTCCAATCATCTGGGCGATATCTCATCACTCGCAGCAACAACTGGCTCCTTCGTATATACGCTAAACAGCGCCTCAATCCTCCAGAAAAGGCGATACATAAGCGGTCATCTCTGAATCGGTCTGCTCTAGATCTGAGCAAGACTCTCCACACTGGAGATCATCAACTCAGCTGGGCCCGCTCCGGCGCAAAAATCGGACGAATCACCTTCGTCTCTCAAATCGGGTAGACTAGCTATCATCTGTCGCATATCTGCATGAAAGCTCCGGCAATCTCAGCTCGTAAGCTCCGAAAGCAACATCCTGTCAATCTCAGCAACAGCTGGTCCATCTGTCTGCACGGTAGGCGACATCATAATCTCTGAGGTACGCTGTACATCAACAGTCCTCTCTCAGGTGGCAGCTCTAACAATGACCCGATCATCCGGTGCAAGACCAAGCACTCGCCTCCACTAGAGGTCACACTCATCAATACCAACTCGAGACGTTCCCATGTCACCAGAAAACACAATGGTCGGCCCTCGTACCGGACGAGCTCGTCCTGACCGTAACCCTAGCAGCAGCCCAAACTGCGCTCAACCATGGCGACAGGAACCTCAATCGAGTATCGAAGAGAGCAGGTCAATGGCAAGAAAGAGAACAACAGATCCAAAGTGGATACATGATCATAAGAAGGAACGGCATCAATAAAGGTATGATCATGAAACTAATAGAATCGGGGATCTCAAATGGATGTATAATCATGGATATGAAGAGAATCACTGATCTCGAAAGTATGTACATCCTAAGGTTCCTTAAGCGGAGTGGCGTGTCGTAAGTATGCCGCGGAACATACCAACGGTACGTCACTCTACTTTAGTCACCTATTCCATCAACCAAGGGTCATCCTACGCGAAGAAAGTTCGGGTCTAATACCCCCTCGACCAAGTCTAAGTTCCGTAAGGTCAAGCCTAAGTTCCTTATATAGATAACGCCCTAGGCTCCACATAGTCAAACTTAGACTCGAACCAAGGTCAACCTAGCGCTCTGATACCAACTTTGTCACGACCCGAAAGAGCACGTGACTGGCCCTTGAACCATATGAAGTCTATAGGATCCCATCTGATCCAAGTAAGCCAAAAGCCCAGCAATCTAAAACCATTTAAAGAGTAAATAAGGAAAACTGTTTTTGAAAAGTAAGGAAATCAAAGTTCTTAAATAACTAAGCCGAATATGCATTTTTTTAAAATGTGTAACCTTTCCTGAAAATTTCGGCAGAGTTTCCTTTGTAAAAACTGGCCCCGAACGGGGTACAACAAGAATAATATATATGAAATGATAAAAGGCATCCCCAAGCGGGAGCTAGCTCTTCGTCAATCGACGGTCACAACCACGCAAGCAATAATAATATACAACGCCAAGGGGCGAGGATCAAAACTGAAAAGAAACTCAAAAACAGCCAGAAAACCGCAATACTACAAGCGCGACTCTAAGGTCGAAATAATACAACACTGATTTCTAAGTCTGAAACAAACTACAAGTTTTGGTTGATGGACAATTCTAGGTACAATAAATAATACATGAACAAGGGCGGTTCTGATACAAAAGAACCCACCTATCCAAGCAAGTCACCCATAAGGAAGCAGTGTGCCAGAAATGCCGCTATGGAATCTGTACGGCAAACCTGCAAGAACTGGGGCACAACGGGGGTGAGTTGCCAACTCGTGAATAGAAAGATATCTACAAGCAGAAATCAAATGCATGACCCATCCTAGGTCAAAACGATCAGATATACATAAACCTCAATATGAATAAAGCTGAAGCATGCTAAACTGGCAATGTAATCTCTATACATGAGTGTAGTGCCAAGTGCTCGTGCTAGTGCCTCAGGTAATCGCATGTCATGAATATGAGGTATAACCAATGTAATCAAATCTGCACACTCGTGGATCCCGTCCACTCGTCACCCACTGACAATAACGACCATGCATGTAAATATCATGAATCATGTGCATAGGAAATAATATGAGGATATAACCACCCGTGTCCCTCGCGACACATCAAAATCATGGAACCAGGGTGCCCAGCATCGACACCCGAAAACATCATGAAAACTGTGCCCAGCATCGGCACGTAAATCCTCATATATCGGGCTCCGTCAGTCCGGATCGGCCCGCGGGCTCTGTCTGCGGTATCGGCCCTCGGCCCCGGCAGTATGCCCAAAACATCTATCGACTCTGGTCGGTATCCTCCGGATAACCGTCAGGTCCAACCAATCACCGGTAGGTACTCGCCCGCCTCCAGGCTCAATCGGCAAAGCTCATCGATCATCTTGCCGAGGGGAACCATACCGGGTCTACAATGTACCCGCAATCGGCTCATCCACGCCTCGATTCGGGTTACACATGTCGCTCTCAGCACCGAGAAAACACATGGTGGACGCACTGAAATATCATATCAAGGGTAACCGGGTTTTTAAAGAAATGACATATTCTCTTTTGAAATACCCTCGGTTCCCAAATCCAGAAATATCATAGAAACAACATATCTCAATGCGTACAGTCAAAGCATGATGTATGCGGCATGTAACAGTAATGCAAGCATATCAGTAAGTCATGCAACATGGAATAATAATGTGCACATGTCGAGGGAGACCGCTCTTTTAAAAGGAATCTGGTTTTAAAGAGTATCTTGCGGTTCCCAAATCCCCAATCAAGCTAGAATCATCTATATATGTGTACAGGTATAAGTGTACAATATGCCATGCCAGAATCATATCATGAATGCAATAGTACTATAGTGTAGTGACATGGCAATTATCGATGATGAGTGTGTGAGCCGGCAACAAGTGTACGTGGAACATATGCATCATCGATAATGGTGCTGGTGTCCTAGCAGCATGACTGAAATATAACCACAGTACAAGCGATGCAATGCAAATAGCATGAATATGCGGAATCGAATAATCAACGCAAAAGTAAAGAATCTACACCAATCTGTACAAGTCATGCAGGGGTGCCATTTGAAATAAGACGAATCAGGGCTTTTGGAAAAACAAGGGCTACGGTGTTTTAAGAAAAGATACATCATTTGAAAATATCCGTATGACCCTTCTGCCTATCTTTAAAATATCCCCGATTCGTTAGTTTGAAATAGGTATGACTCGGTCCAGTCTAATGTCTACTAAGTAATCTAGACAGGAGGGGTAAGAAACCACCTAATCTGAGTCAATATATATAGATATGATAATCGGTGATCCCGCCTCAATAACATATCGGAAGATATCCTCGAGTCATGAGTGTGGATCTATCATCAATATCGGCTCATACGGTAGATCGTCGTACGGCATCCCAATAGCTGGATAGGGGTCAATATCACAGTACCTCATCACATATCAGGTATCACTATCATCAGATCGCATAATCTGGGGTACTACTCTAAGTCTAGTACAAATCGATAACATCTATAAAAATATGAATGCGGGTAAAGCACATGTCCAAAGGCCCGCTAAAACTATCATATCGCACCTCGAAGACAAGCTATGTCATATCGCCGATCTCACGGCCTCACATCAAGTATCATCTCAAACCACGTATCATCCTTAAATCCCGTATATAAACACATAGTCCCATACCCATGTGTAGATATACGCACCATCATATGCACTCTAATAAATGAAAGAATGAATGCAAGTATGTGTGTAAATGTATGTATGAGTGCAACCACTACTCTAGGGTTCGCACTATACTAAACCAATAAATATTCTTATCATCAAAATATCATTATTACCATCAATAACCCTAAACAACACATAATAAATATTCGTGTGTATACGTATTCGTATACATCACCACGGACTGCGGGGGTGCTATACGCCATCCACCCGACTTCTCCCCGTAGATATAAATCTACTCACCTTGCTTCTCGTGTGCCAAAGCCGATGTCGCTATCTTCACCTCCTTTGCCTCAACATCACGCGGGGTACCTACAAGTATATCACAATGCTAAAGCACATGAAAATCACATCGGAAACCAAAATAGCACACGCTACCCGCATAGGTAAAAACCTATCGACTCGCATGTAAACACAATCAAAATCCACTTGTCGTTGACGTCCAAACGCCACCCGACAGAAACGAATCACCAAATACCAAAATCCATGCTAAAACAAGTCCCAAATTATACACCAACATAGGAAAATCAACCCAGATTTCACCCTAGATGGAATCAGTCAAAACTAGACATACTCAGGGTCAAAACTAGAGGAAATGGGGGCATGCACAGAAAACGAAGCAATTCCTTAAAATACCTTATTTTAGAATTTTCCATAATTTTTCCCCATTTATCTGTATTTAATTATACCAGAATATTAAAATATTCATTAAAATAATATTAAATTATAAAATTTCCCAAAAATCATATTTTATTATTTTGAAGACGTTACATAGGTAGATCTTAGTTTAGGCTCGAGTCATACTTATTTTCAAAACTAACGAATCGTGCGTATTTTTAAAGACAGCCTGAGGGATACTACGGATTTTTTCAAAGGACATCTTTTCTTAAAAACCCCGTAGCCCCTAATTTTCTAAAAACCACGATTCGTGCTTTTTCAAACAACAAACTATGTGACTCGTAATTAGTATGTATTCTCTAGTTGTGCGTTTACTACACATTCATCGTTATATTCATGTTGTATTCATCGCATTGCATGTTCATACATATGTTTCTTTAGCTAATATGAAACTCTGTCTGTTAGGACACCAGCACCATTACCGATGATGCGCATGTTCCACGTACACTTATTTGCCGGCTCACACACATCATCATCGGTAATTTCCATGTCACGTACACTTTAGAACATATTATCTTTTTATTGATATAATCAGCTAAATGCTAGTCCAATATAATATTGTGTGATTACTCTCATGTGCTAGTTTAGACATTGCATTTATTACATATTCATATTATCATGCAGTATTGTGGGGCTTATGCCAATACTCATTATTTACTTACTCATGATTTTAGGATTTTGGATTTCTATGAGATTTCTGGATTTTGGGGGAAAACCGCAAGAATTTAATAAAAGCTTATTATTATCATTTTTAAAATGTAAGTTGCGGTTTTCTCATGATGTATGGGTCGTCCACCATGAGTTTTCATATTTTCTGTTGGATTTCGAGACCCGATTGGAGGAGTGGAGGAACCATCTCGGGTACATGGTGGGCTCGGTACGGTACCCCGGGGCGAGAGTGTTTTTGTGGGGATGACGTTGAGCCTGGCTGGGGAAGACTACCTACCGGTGATGTCTGGCGCGGCGGATATCCGGAGGATACCGACCGTTGTCGTGAGATTTAATGATATGGGCCGATCCGGACTGACGGATCCCGAGATATTGAGACTTCGAGATGTTGAGATTTTGAGATATTGAGACATTGAGTTGTATATATTTTGTGTCGATGCTTGACACGGATTTCCATGGATTTCATTGATGATGTTCAGATTATCATACAAATTTTACTACGATAAAAGTTAAGATTTTCTTATACAGATATGTCCAGATTTCATGATTGATTGTTTTACATTCATGATGCATGCACACTCATACACATGACATGTTATTACTTGAGGCACTGACACGAGCACTGAGTATTGCACTTACGCATAGATTATTACCCGGCCACTACTAGATGACTAGTATTATATTAAGTATATTATTATGACCTAGAAGATCGTCGTGCATGCGATTTCTACTCGCAGATGTCTTCTACTCACGAGTTGGCAACTCACCCCCGTTGTGCCAAATTTTCTTACACGTTTCGGTGTACAGGTTTCCTTGGCAGCTTGCTGGCACAACATTTCATTTAGGGTGATTGCTTGGTAGGTTGGTTCGCTTGTATCAGGACCGCCGTTGTGCTTTTATCATTTCATTTGTATCTAGTAAGCTCCATCAACCAGACTTGTATTACTTGATAAACTTAGAAGACCAGTTGTTTATTCCTTCGACCTTAGAGTCGCGCTTGTATTATTATGGTTTTCTGGTGGTTTGATAGTTTTCTTTGAGTTTGGATTCTCGCCCTTCGGCGTTGTATATTATATTGCTTGCATGGTTGTGACCGCCAATTGGCGAAGAGATAGCTCCCGCTTGGGGATGCCTTTTTATTTTTGCTTATATATATATTCTTATTTGTACACGTTTGGGGCCAGTTTTTACAAAAGAGACTCTGCCGAAATTTTTGAGAAATTTGATGTTGTTTTTAAAACATGTTTTCCTTTAATTCTTCTTTTAAACGGTTTAGATTTCTGGGTTTCGGCTTACTTAGATTATGTTACACCTTTAGACATTTCGTAATTTAAGTGTCGGTCACGTTTCGTACCTTCGAGTCGTGACAATGCAGATCTAAAATCTAAGGGAAGACCTAAGTTCAAAGAATTCTATTCTCCCACAAAAAAAACATATAGGAATTTAATTCCTCCACTAAGGATAGGGTTTAACCCCTAATCTAAGAACTTAGTTCTTCCTCATTGTGATAGATCTGCAGAAGCAGATCTCCCCATAAAATTGAAAAGTTAATTCTCATTTGGGAGATTCTGCCATGTAAATTTCCGAGGAATTGAATTCCAATAAAAAAAGAAGAGAAGAGAAGAGAAGTTAGTAAGGGACTTGAAACTCAGAATTATATGCATATTGATGATCACGTGGTAACACGTGACCCCCTTTCTTTGAACCAGTAAAAGAGATTTCCCAAAATGTTTAACACTTATTTAAAAGGGAAAAGGGAAAACAATAAAGACAGTTTCTCTTTGAGGGTGTATCACGTGCTCCCACGTGACCCTTAAAAAGCTCCTCAAAACAAAAGGGGGTAAAGCCAAGACAGATTCTCTTTTAGGGTATATCACGTGCTCCCACGTGACCCCTGACAAATACTTTTAATATCCAACGCATGGATACCCATCATGTGCCCACACGTGATGGTCATAAAGGTCAAGTGTTTAACACTTATATGCATATTCTGAGAGTAAAATAAAAGAAGCAAGGCCCAATCTTCAGGCGCCTCACGTGACCCCATGTGAGCGCTTCAGTTTTAGTGTTTAACACTACTTTAAGCGCCTCATGTGGGAGCACGTGAACGCCGAATGCACTCTAGTGTTTAACACTATATTCGATCCAATCTTAGCCCAAATTAGCTAAGTCTTCAAGAGGAAAGATCCCCTAAAACTGAACCCCAACTATACTCTTGTCTTCCAAAATTAATCATCACATATGACATTCAAAGTAATTCCCAGAGCCTTTCAATCAACATTGGTTCAAGGGTACATCTCTTCATACCTCTAATATATGTCGTTGTAATTCTTCAACGTCTTCAGAGAGGTGGAGGGTCCCAATAACCGATAACTTTTGGTGCATCCCCAAACGGTTGAACCAAAACCAAACAGACTATGACGTATTTAAACTGGACTAAGATGTCCTTAAATTTTATGGACTATGGGGTCCTTAAACTTTATGGACTATGGGGTCCTTAAACTCATGGACTATGATGTTTTTAAACTTTATGGACTGTGAGGTCCTTAAACTCATAGACTATGATGTCTTTAAACTGGACTAAGATGTCCTTAAACTTTATGGACTGTGAGGTCCTTAAACTCATAGACTATGATGTCTTTAAACTGGACTAAGATGTCCTTAAACTTTATGAACTGTGAGGTCCTTAAACTCATAGACTATGATTTCTTTAAACTTTACAGACTATGACGTCTTTAAACTGGACCGTAATGTCCTTAAACTAATTATGGACCGCAACGTCCCTAAACTAAACCCTACAGACTATGATGTCTCTAAACTAGACTATGATATCTTTAAACTCCATGGACTATGATGTCCTTAAACTTATGGACCGCAACGTCTCTGAACTAAAACAATAGAGCCCAAATGCTCTTTTGTAGGATCTAAATGATCCTGTTGAGTAAATCTTAGTCTAAAATTAGACTAACGTATTCTCAAAAAATGTTTAAGTTGATCTTAGTCTCAAATGAGATTAACGATCCTTAAACCCAAACCCAAATCTAAGAAAATACGGATTTGGACTAATCCACGCCCTACGGGCAACAACATAAATTAGTCTCCGTATACAATCCACGGGCAATCAAAAATAAAACAAACATACACGACACGGAGTGACCACCTAGAGAAGGAGAAAGTAGTTACCGCGATGCGGTAACGTAATTAACTGCAGAGGCTTGCACCTGCAGGGAAGAGCGTCCCAACAATCAAAAACCCCTTACAATGAGGGGGAATCTGATGAAGTCTGCTACAACGGCCGCATCCGTCTAAACCTTCGATACATGGTGCCATAAATCAACTTGGCATCTTTGGAGAGGTGGATGGATAAAACTAAATAGCATCTGCCCCCAAATTCAAGCAAGACGTTTGTCTTTCCCGGCTTTCGGCGGAGAACAGATTCCGGCACGCCCGGTGGGACCTTTTCCTCTTTCCACTCCACACTTCGTGTGTCGTGTTCGCGAACAAATCGTAGTCGCTATGGTTTCCTGTGGATTTGAGGTACTAAGATTTGGTGTCCTGCTCCGTGCAGAAGAGAAAATGGCTTCCAACTGCACTAACTGCGACAGCAACTCCCACTCCATCCTCGTTGGAGGAGTGACCTATGGGCCCTAAGCGGCCTCCATCTTCGCCATGCCAGTGGAACAGGTGACTCAGGCCACCACTGGACTGTTCTTCGGGACCATGCTCCCACCAATGAGCTTCAACGCCCCACTGCCGTTGCAAGAAGCTCCGAAGAAGTCGGTCTTTGATCGGCTTGCAACTACTGCGGCCCCTCTCAACGGGTCGCCCAAATCCAGCACCTCGGTTTTCAACAGACTGGGCCAAAACTCCAATGGGCCCGTGAAGAAGCCCGCGATACCTGAAGTGGACATCCCAAAGCGGATAGTCATTCCCGTTCCAGGCGAAGTCATCAAAACTGCTCCTCCTGCGCGAAAGTCTGCCTTCGATAGATTGGCCATCTCCACTCAACGGACGTCAGTTTTCAAGAAGCTAACGCCGGCAGCAACCCTCCGCCAGAACATGGGGCATGACGAAGCCACCCCCATAACTGAGCCGGTCCCGTTAGCATGACATGCTCGCCATCGTCACTGGCGCCGAGTAAAGAAGGCTGGGGGCAGCTCTCCTTCTGGACTGACTCCGCCAGCTTCGATGGTGGAAATTGATGCTGCTGTTCCAACTGGGAACAGTTTTGAACCACTTAGGAGGGTACGCAAGAACTCTCCGAAGGCCGTTCTAAAAAGATCTCCTCCACCTATGGAGAACGCTACAAAGGTGAAGCCAGAGCAGCCCCCTCAGCGGCTGTCCTCTAAAATTCATAAAGTTTGGCGACAGGTCCAAGACTCGGTGATCAACCAAGACTACTCCCGCCAACCGAAGAAGATGAAAGTTCGGCAAGAGAAGGACCACCCTGTTGTACCATAAAAGGTGTCGTCTACTTGGGTGCCAACTGCAACGGTTCCCTCAACTTCGACCGCTCACAAAAGGGGAAGGCCAGAGAAAATTCCTGTGTCTGCGACGAATCTCAAGGGCACTAAATCTAAACGCCCCAAATCTGGGGGCATGGTGGTGCACACTATTTATATGGCATACGGGAAAGAGGATAGTCGTTTCTCTATGAAACATCGACCACTCACCAGATCCGTAACAAGGGCCCAGGAGCAACAACAGAAGCTCCAGGAAATGTTAACACAGATGGCCATACTCACTGAGCCAAAAGAAATACCGGAAACGTCGTCAGAGCAGCGTCATGAACAAGAAACTGATGCTGGGTTCCTCCGCAGAATCCTTGAGAAAAAGGACAAAGAGGCAGCGGAACAAGCTGCTAACATAAAACGAATGGCGCTTTTATTCCAAAACATGGTCGGGATGATGTTACAGCCAAATCCTCCAGCTGAAGACCCTCCGATTATCCTTAAAGACGATAGGGGAGAGACATCGAACCCTCTTCCGGCTTGTTCAGCAGCCAAGGAAGAAACCATTTCCAAAGCCGCCCTGGATGTCTATATCGCTCAACAGATACGAGCTCATCAGGCGAACGAAGCAGCCGGCCAAATTGTTAAGACTGGACGACCATATCCGGGTTGGTATGACCAAATAAAGTACTCGCCGGGATATACGATCCTAAATTCCATGTATATAAGGAGACGGGGAATCCACACCAGCACGTTGCTCAATTCAGAGCCTTGTGAGGTAATACTGGGGGTGACGAAAAACTGCTGCTTTGCCAGTTTGTTGGCAGCTTGTCGGAGACAGCGTTTGAATGATACTCCGAGCTCCCGAACGACTCCGTTAAGACATTTGCAGAAATGGAGTTACTGTTTACACAAAGATTCGCAAGCGCTAGTGAGCGCACCCCGATCACCGCATTAATTAACGCCAGAGTGAAGCCAGGTGAAACATGGGTGCAGTACGCGATACGGTGGCGGAATCTATGGTCGAAGTGCGAGCAGCGCATCGAAGAAGCGCCTGCGATAGGTATGTTCATAGGTACTCTTGATCCGCAGGCGACCATATCCCAGTTCATGATGTTCTTCAAGCCAACTACTTTCTAGGCCTTGATTGACAAGCTGGCCCAAATGGATCAGATGGGTCATAGACCATCTTCTTCGAAGTTGGAATCTCGAAACGAAAAAGGGAAAGGGAAAGCGACCTTCATCACCAATGAGCAGCAGCAGCCCAGTGGTCCAAAACCAACTGATCGCCAAGATGATAGATGGCGATTCTTCAAAGAGAAACTGAAGCGCCATTATTCGTTTCCCTGGGATAAAACGAGGAGACTGTTCAAGCTGGCGGTGCACAACAAGCTCATCACCTTGCCGGATCCAAAACGTCTATTGCAACCCGGTGAGGCCAATAATCCCAATTATTGCCCCTATCACCAAGTGGTAGGCCATCCAATCGAAGATTACTTCATCTTCAAAGGATGGATTGAGGACCAATACCAACAGGGCAAATTCGCACTGTTCGAGAATTGGAAAGTAAGCCCGCCTCAGCCGCACGCTCTTAAAAAGGGAGACACACCGAGGGCGTCATGCTCTTTTATAGAATAAGCTCCATGGGAGGTCGCTCTTTCAGCCAAGACGAAAAGAATGCTGAAGGATCACCAAATATACCCGGCAATCAGGTGGAAAAGTCTGCTGGAACCCGAGATCATTGAAGGAATGCTGAAGCCGTGCCTGACTCCAAGAATGGGTAGCGATAATCGAAACGCTCAGGCCCAGCCGTCAAAGTCTTCGAAGAAAAAGAAGAAACCCAAAAAGCCCGCGCAGTCTGACGACAAGCGTATGGATCTGCAAAAGCATATTGACGCACTGGAAGAATACAACCAGAAGGCGCGAACCCCAGTCACGCTTCAATAGTTTCTCAATCACATCCTTGAAAGTGAAGATAACGACAATGATGAGGGAGACAACTCATCAGAGGAACCCGAAGATTATGTGGCAAGTTGCCATATGATCTCTCATTCGTCGCTAAGTAACAAAGAAGCTCACTCGGCGTTAGAAGATAACGTAGAGGAGCTGGGGGCAGGAGCAGTGCCAAAATCCTTGGATTATGTGACAAGGTCTATCAAAGAGAAACCTACTTGTTCATAGAGCATCCGGCAAAACTTCGCCTCAAAGCTACTATGGACCGAAAAGTCCGTAAACTACAAATTTTCCTCAAATATGGCAACAATGGACCGAAATATCCTAAAACTAACTACTGACCGAAACGTCTTTAAACTACTACAAACCCGCAGCATCCTTGGGCTGACCTCGTAAAAAAAGGTACGTCCATAAGCAAAATAGGCACGGATGAAAACACGAAAGGGCTCCGTGAGTAAAACAGCAGGGCTACCGGCGAGTTTGTGAAAACCCAAAAGGGCGCAGACTTGTAAAAGAAAAAAAAGGTATGGCCACAAGCAAAATGGGCACGGATGAAAACCCGAAAGGGTTCTGTGAGTAAAAACAGCAGGGCTACCGGCGAGTTTGTGAAAACCTGAAAGGGCGCAATCTCGTTAAAAGACATTTGCAAAGTCCTCTCGACCTTGTAAGGAGAAAACTACCTGCGTGAGATCCTTACGACTCACAAAGGAGCGACACACTTGTGGATCCCCACGATTCCTGAGGAGAAATTACACTTACAAGATCCTCACGACTCGTAAGGAGAACCGTCTTATGAGACCCTCACGGCTTATAAGATTCGAAAGTCTTAAGCTAAAGGGATCTAAATCTGTTCTTAAGCCATCACATTTCCCAGACTGCCCTACAAACGGTTCAATATTGACCCTTGTATACAATCCACGGGCACAAATAAACGTCTCCCCAATCAAGTCCCACCAACGACGAGGAATGTCCTCATTTGGTGAACAAACACTTGTAGGTCCTCTCGACTTGCAAGGAGAAAACACTCTTGTAAGATCCTTATGACTTATAAGAGAACACACACTTAAGAATCCTCACGATTTTTAAGGAGAAAATGCACCTATGAGATCCTCATGACTCGTAGGAAAAAAAACACCTTTATGAGATCCTTACGGCTCATGAAGTCAAAAGCCTTAGTCGACAGGATCTTAACCCTGTTTGCTAAGCCACCTTTGTTCGACATCAACAGAGGAAAATGATGATTCGCTCATGGCAATGTCCCAGTAGTAGCGATATTGATACCTAAATCGGTATCAAATTCCAAACCCTTTCACAGCAAATGATGATTCGCGCCTGACAATATTCCAGTCGCAGCGATGTTGATGCTAAGATTGGCATCAGATTAAAAGCTCCATACTCGCAGCAAAAAGTCAGCGAGCTATAAATGCATATGAAATAGCCGAAATGATGGGGCAACTTTCAACAAAATCAGCAAGTAAAATGTATGCATACAAAATAGCCGAAATAATTGGGCAACTCGCAATAAAAAGCAGCGAGTAAAAAGAAAAAAAAGCCGAAATGATTGGGCACCACGAAAAATAGCCGAAATGATTGGGCAATCGCGACTTTCGCGATACAAAAAGCTGAAATGATAGCGCATCGTGGAAAGAAAACAAAAAAAATAATATAATACATATAACATGAAAAAATTTCCCTACAGATGAGATCACATCGATCCCTGTATACAATCCAGGGGCACAAACAAAGAGGGAATCATATCATCCCACCAGGCTCCATCAGAAAGAGAGCCAAGTCTCGATGGCAACATCTGCATCTCAAGAGATCAACAATGGTGTTCCTTCTCGTTCCAACCAGAAGCAGATACGACGTCAACAAACGGAGCCATGGTAAAGTCCCCTAGTTCCAAATCTCGAAGGTTCACAGACAACCTAGAGACTATCTCGGAGCCACGGCAGAGTCCCTAGTTCTAAGTCTCGACGGCCGCATCTACAGCATGGAGACCCACAACAGCGTTCCTCCTTATTCCAGCAGGATTCGGACATGACAATCAAGCGGAGCCATGGCAAAGTCCTTAGTTCCAAATCTCGACGGTTCACAGACAACCTAGAGACCACCTCGACATTCGTCTCGTTACAGCAGACGCAACGTCAGCAAAGCGGAGCCATGGCAAAGCCCCTAGTTCCAAATCTCGAAGGTTCACAGAAAGACTAGAGATTATCTCAGAGCCGCGGCAAAGTTCCCAGTTCCATGGCTCGGTGGTGCACAGACAACCGAGAGTCAACTCCTGACCCCGTATGGCTAAAGTCAATCCTGACCCCGTATGGCTAAAGTCAATCCTGACCCTGCATGGCTAAAGTCAATCCTGACCCCGTATGGCTAAAGTCAATACTGACCCCGTATGGCTAAAGTCAATTCTGACCCCGTATGGCTAAAGTCAATCCTGACCCCGTATAGCTAAAGTCAATCTTGACCCCATATGGCCAAAGTCAACCCCTGACCCCGTGGAACACGGCTAAAGTCAATCCTGACCCCGTGGAAAACAGCCAAAGTCAACCCTCGACCTCCCCGTCAAAGCAATGTTTTGATTCGGGAGCAGGTCAACTCATCAATCACTTACGAGTCTTCTCGACTTGTAAGGAAGAAAATTCTCCTGGGAGATCCTTACGACTCTCAAGAGAAAAACACACTTAGGAATCCTCACGATTCCTAAAGAGAAAATACACCTACGAGATCCTCTCGACTCGTAGGGAGAAAAATCTTTATGAGACCCTCACGGCTCATAAAGCTGGAAAGCCTTAGGAGGCAGATCTGAACCTGACTCCTAAGCCATCACTATCCTACAAAGATATCAAAAGAGATTATCCACAAAATGCATTTGCTAAAAGGGACACACCACCATGAAACAAAATATGCCTTTTATTCATGAATCAAAAAGAATACAAAGTACACTCTATAAAAGAATCAAAAAATACTCTCATTCAGGCGTAAGTACAAAAGGAGAATAAAAAGAAACATATACATTTGTTTAAGCCGGCGGACGGTTTAATAGATTCGTCAGTTCATCCTTCTTCCGCTGGGTCTCGGCTTCATAATTTGTTATTGCTATGAGACGGGCCTCCGCTTGAGACTGTTGGACCTGGTACGAGGCGAGCCGACTTTCAAGCTCCTTTTCGATAACTTTGTGAGCTGCAACCATCTCGCGAGAAAAAATGACAGTTTTATCAATAGCTACCACCTCCCTGATGTTAGATATATGTATGCCCTAGAGGCCATTATATGATAGTGGATGTATTTATACATGTATATATATTCAGTGTACATTCTTGCTCGACATGATAGTATGCTATCCGGTTCTACTTTATCTGACATGTTGACTTGATCATGCTTTTATTCATTTATACATGTTGATAAAGCCCTAAGGATATTTGCTTGACTACTGTGATTATGATAGAGATCATACTAGTAGGACGTTTGTAGTTTATAAGCATATCCTAAAATGTCCCTAGTCGTAGGTGTATCGAGATGGGGCATCGATATACCAAAGTAGACTAGCGTATATGATACTAGACCCATATGATGGGTGATGGATGTTCCCACATCTATTGATTTTTGACATCGAGATCATATGCGGGTGCTCAGTGGAGACTGGGAACACTGGACGGACTCACCGAGAACTCCTATATGATATTATATCTATCGTCGGATAGCAGTTCTCAGGTGACACTGGTACAGGTTAGTCTGTAGACCCGAGATCGTCATAGAGTCTTGTGTGTTCTCCCACTGTACTTTGATTACCACCCTACCACGGCTCTACTGAGTCATGCAAACATGTAGCTTTTGGGTACAGTCCCGAGACACATGGAGACAGTGAGCGATAAGAGGGGTTTCGTCTCTCCCGGTATTTGGAGTTGATGTTGTGCGGTGCTCAATTGGCTATATCAGTAAGTCCCTGGCCAGGGCTGTTGAGATTTACTGATAAGTATTATCAGTAGTTTCTCAATCTGTTATAGACCATTCATCGGCATGACTTATTGAGTTATTGGGGTCGACGTTACCATCCCTAGACTCGATATGCAGCATATCTGACGAAGAGACCGGACTGTACGGTAGTGTTGCCGGTTGGCTCGACGGGAGTTGTGACAGGTTCGCTTGTTTTCTTCTGATCACTCAATACCCGGGTGGCCGTTACGTTTAGCTGACCTCTTGCAGCTTGGGGGTGCTTGATATGATCATCACCCACTGCCAGCGTATTGACGAGTCTTAGAGTCCCACAATGGAGTTACCTAGCCCAGGCGAAACAATGTGGTGTGCATATGTGATATGCGCGGGGACACGATTAAATGCGTGTATATGATACCGTATATTAATCGGGCGGTTTGCTATTGGTCGGGTCGTATGAGATATGACCGGTTTGCTAAATTAAGTGTTGATTTAACATTGACCATTAGCATTTTCACTTTAAACCCTTTTGTCTTTTGGTGTATGCATGCATGTATGCACATGTTTACATTGATGCGCATATGGATGTGCATGCACACATACATGCATACTCATTTGTATCATGGTTGTTGATACATTAGATGGTGGCAATATAAGACTCACATGCTAGTAAATATTTTGATATTTATTTTTGAGATAAATGGAAAAGGATAATTACTCATGGTTGATTATTTTATTCCTCCACTAAACCTCTCTTTAACCATGAGTTATTATTCTATGGCCATTAGTGCTCCAAAAGAAAATATCTAGATATTTATAAACTAGGGTTAATAATGAGAAGAAGAAAATATATATATTTTCTTTTCTCATTTTTATCAACAAGCTTATCATTATCTTGAGCTATTTCATTTTGCCATCTTCTTCTTCCTCACTCTCTTGCTCTCTAGGTTTTGATAGTGAACAAAAGAGTGATCAAGTTAGGATTTTAAAGTGAGAAAACAAACCACATCACCATTCTACACTACTCTTGCCCATTAATTTAAAGTGTTGGCTTCTACTTCTTCTCTTGATCAAGTGGAGCTTCAAGCTTGGACAAAGAGGACTCCAGGTGGATCGTTGTGGATTTGGAGGATCTCAAGCAAGCTTCTTTCAACCTTCAAGTGGCCAAGGAGTCTAGTGAAGGGAGCTACAAAGGTTGTATTCTCTAAACCTAGCCTTTACTACTTGTGGATTGTGTTAAAGTTTAGTGTTACCCTAGCTTTTCTAGTTTGATCCTTAGGATAGTTTCTTTAGCACCCTATAAATTTTTAATATGGCATGTGTGATGCTACCAAACCCTAGTAGTGGTGCTAAGCAAATTCCTTCACCTGATAGCTTCTTAAAGCACCCGCCAAAGTTCATACGCACGAGTGGTCTTGGCTGTGAGTTCAGCTTGAAGTTCCCCCAGCGCATTGGAAGCCAACTCCCTCTCCGAAAACTTTCGGTTGAGCATCTTCTCACATGACTGCAGATTTGCGGCGCACCGTTCAACCAGCCCCCGCAAGCTCGCCTTTGCAGCCACGACCTCTGAAGGAAGGCGCGTGCACTCAAGACTATGTAAGCAAGCCTCCACCTGACGACAAAACTCAACCCAAACATGCACCAATATTTCATCATGGTAAGCAGCAAGAAAAGGGAGAGAAATGTTGGCTTCAGCAGCAAATTCTTCGGCCGTGATCGAACTACCAGCATGAAGATTTTCGATGAGAGCCGACAAAGAATGAAGGCTTTGCTTCGCCATCCGTTCAGATGCGCGTAGGGCATAAGGGCCAGGTGGCATAAGGATGCGAGATTCCAACGGATAAGAATGGGCAAAGCTATCAAGATTCATAAATAATTTGCGAGATTTACAAACAAAGAGCAGATGGAACAACGTCAAAACTTTACTTACCCACAGTCATGCAAGAAGGGTTTAAAAGATCTCCAGGCCCGTCAAGGATCTCAACTTCGTCGTCAGTTTCCAGAACTACAAAAGACATTAGCATCGTTATACGAAATAATAATAATGCTATTAGGAGGGGCAAATAACACTAACCTTGCCCGGAAGAGAGGACGATGCGTTGCGGGGATATTGCCTGCGGAGCGGCCATCTCGAGCAAACGCTGGAAAGACTTTCTGGAGGATAGATCCGCAATAGACGGTGCCAATCCACGTAATTCTGAAAAGACGGAAGGATTCAGATAATGAAGAGATCATTAAAACAAAAGATAGAAGAATACTTTCGATACTCCTCCCACTTTGAATAGGAGGGATAGCAGCTTCGGCAGCCTCCTCCATACCCTCAAGCACATCATCGGAGACATTTGCTGGTGTGACGGCTATCAGTCGAGAGGCAGCGGCCACTACTTCAGAGACGGCAATCTCAGTTGCATGTTCCACCATCTCCAGGCCATCACCAGAAAGGTCCATTAAATCCATGGCCGGAAGGGACACCTCTTCAGGGTGAACGGGCACAAGGGGAACAGAAGCCGCCAATGGAAGCTCTGCAGCAGGAATAGTAACTGTAGCAACCCCCTCCACACCTACTGGTGTCTCATCGGGGATATTTACAGAGTCCACGGTCAAGACGCTACTCGAGCTCAAATTCAATGCCATGGCCGAAGTCCCTGCAAAGTTTTACGAAGATAAGAAGACATAGAAAGCAAAACAAATTACTTGCCAAAGGAAAAATACAGAAAACATGCATACCGATACGCCAAGATGCCTCGAGTATAGCTTTTTCAAGCCGACGTTCCTTCCTAAGAAGGTATGCTTGCCAGGGTTCTAGGGTATATTCATGGCCGCCAGTCCACAACGATAACTCATCTTCAGAAGCGGGTGAGATAGGCTTTTTGAGGGCTATCTCACCCCCTGCTCCAGAGGACCTATAAATACTTGCCGTATAAATGGAGGATCTTCGTAGAATATTACGGCAGGATAGGAACTCTTCGAGACACGCACGTTCTCGGTCTCATCCTGGGAACGCCTTATAGCCTCAGCCAATTCCTCGGCAGATGTACCTGGAAAAAGATGACCATCATCCGGCTCTTGCATAGATATTGGTTTGTCTTGAACGATAGGCTCGAATTCCATTAAAAAGTCAAGCAGACCGGCGACTGTCTTCTTCCTCCGCTTCGACCCAGAACTAGCATTGGAAGATGATCGCTTCCTTCCCTTCGGCGCTTTGGTGCGACGTTGCCCAACCTCGCCTCTAGTACCCTCTTTTGGCGGTGCTACCGATGATGACATTGCCATTGATGACGCCGCAATTGATGGAACTGCTACCGACGCCTCATCAGAAGCACTTGCCTGAGCTCTGGTGCGTATCGGCATACCAACTGTGGGTGGAGTCAGGCCCGCATCCACCGCCTCAGGAATAAGTAAGACACCATTACCCCTCAAGGGAGGGCGAACCATTGTCCGCAGTCGCGGCGGGACTCCCATAGCCTGGATCGGGGCGGGAGCTCTATATCCAAAAAGTATCCTCTTCTCCTCAGCAATGATGGGACCAACTCGGTGGCGATACCAACCCGTAAAAGCCCCCACACACCTTGGAATGTAGTCAACCTCAGGGATCATGAAGCGAGAGCCGGTGTTCAGCCGCATGAAGTGATGAGTGGCGTCACGAACAACTTCCAAAAACGAGCTGGGCTCCACTATGAATGCCTCGAAGGGAACATCCTGGTTATAACCCAATTGCCGGGCAAAGCGATGTGAATTATACCGCATAAAAAGAACTGCATCATTCCGACGGAACACCAAATAACCCGGCCTGATCGAATACAAGTGCATGGCTTCCCTAGGCTTCAAGGATGGTGCTCCCTCTTTCGGTAAATCAAACAGCTGCTGAATAGGTCCTGAAGGAGAAGAGATGACTCGATTATTGAATACCATTCCGCCTTCGTTGGCATAAGGATTAAGCAGCACAAGAAGAGCCCCTAACTGAGTCGGATCAGGAGCAGAAGCGTCCACCAACCTCATGAGCCGTGGGAAGGTATAAGCATCATAAAAACCCGGTCTCTGGTGCGCAGCGAATGCCCCTAACACGTGCATCTTAATCCACGACGTAAAATAATGAAGAGAGAAACTCACCACATCCACACCCGGGGTCGAGATATTGGCCGCAGTACTCAGCCCATGGTATAAGTGTGATAACCCTGCAATGCCCACAGCTAGTCGTGTCCCTTCGGCAATGCGATGAGCAGGATAAATGATCGAGGCTCTCATAAAGTGATGATGCATTGGAACGACAAACCAACTGAGCCAAAGGCTGATAAAACCGACAAAGAAAGTTTCTTCATCCATACCGGGAGACGCAATCGACTCAAAAGGTACGGCCGACAAGATTGGGATGTAAAACTGTGGCAAATCTTCTTCTCTGGCCGGTAGCTTATTTAGCCCAAACCCGAAGGGGTCGTTAATATTCGCGAATTTCGGAGCCTCCTTTAATAGGACGTCTCCACGAAGGAAGCAGGCGATAAAACTCTTAAAAGTGACGCCCTGTTCCTCTGACTCTGCGAACAGTTTCTCGAAAATACCCAGAGTCTTGATTAGACTTGGATACTTGTGACGGATGACATTTTCGGTCGACAAGCCGTCAAGCGTAGCAGGCACAGTTGCGAATGCATACTCGTCAGGAGGCAGTAATTCTTCATGGGGCGCTCCCCTGATCGGCAATCCGGAGATCTCATGAAACTCTTCCAAAGAAATCGAAACTTCGCGATCCCCTAACAAGAAAGTGTTGGTGGGAAGATTCCATTGATTTAGGAAAGTTTTAACCCACCAGACATGGGGAGACTGATAATGAAAGAGAGACGCGTACACCGCCTGATAAAGCCCAACCTTCTGCAGTCGTGCACGATGGGCAGACAAGATATAACGAGCCCAGAGAAGATAGCCCATTGGATAGTGAGGGGTAAGCCCTATCTTATAGACTTTTCCCCAGGGCTGGGCTTCACCTTGGAAAATACGACACCCCAAGATGTCTATAGCTGGCAAAGGGTGGTTTGGTATTCCAGTTGTCGACGGCTCAAGTCGGCCCGTAGGAGTCCAATCCAGCACCTCTACGGCAAAGGCAGTCTGTGGACGCTCCATCGGCAAGAATGGGTAGAGAGGCTCTGTTGGCATTTCGCAAAGAAAGCTGCGGCGGCCCCAAATGATATGCCCGTACCAGGTTCCCCACAAAAGCAGGTTGGTGCAATCCGGGTCATGAGCCCTAATCATTGCCATCACTTCTTCGTCAGACGGTGATTGAGGAAAAGCAGCCTCCGAGCGGGTAAAAGGAAAGTATGGAAGAGAAGCCATTGTTCCTGAAATAAGGGAAGGGAAAACTGTTAATGAAACCCACACACACATGTGTGTGTGTGTGTGTGTGTATAAAGACAATGAAAGAAAACGACAAGCAGCTTATTCCATGGGACCATTGATTACAAAACACATGAGCCCCACAAAATCAATATGGCAGCTCACTAATGATGAGGCAAGGTAATCATTATGAGAACAAAAGAAAGATTCTCAATAAATGAATAGTGGGGTTTAAACATCTCTGCACATTCCCCCAAGGAAAATCCCATCATGAACACTGTGCAAATCAAACAGAATCTCTCCTAAAAAATTTTGTCAAGAACAACCGAGGATAAAAATCCCAAGAGGTCTTCTTGTTAGAACTAAGTTCTCTGAGGGAATTAAATTCCTTTTGAATAGAGGAATTATATTCCAAGAAAATTTTCAAAGCTGAGCTCTTTGGATTGGAATTAAATTTCAGAAGAAAACAAGTACCATCATCAATCCCCTAAGAGCAGAAAAAGCCTAACATTGGGGGCTTACTACCTAAAGATCGTGCATTCTTAGAACTTGGAAAGATGGGTTTTTATTAAAGGGAAAAACCCTTGGTGTGGATTTAAAATCCAAAGAGAATTTTATAAAAAGTTTCTCGGCCGTTCAAGATCTTTACGTGAAAAAGGATTCTTTTTTATTGACAGAGTTAAACTCTGGATTTTGTTTTGTTGAACAGAGAACTGAGCTCTGAGAAAGAGAATTAAATTCTTAAAGAAAATGAAGAAGGAAGAAGATGAAGGAATGGAGGCGTTACTGATGAGACCGCTGCATTTATAGGATGTGATAGGAAACGGTTCATCCACCCCGTTCCCTAGGCAAATCCAACGGCCACAAAGATGACAGCGTTGCACTAACGTGCAAACACGTAAGAACAACGCTATGGGGGCATTTGTTCCCTCATGGGAACTGAATAAAATACAAATAAAGTAGCAAGGAAAACCCCCAAATGGGGCATCACGTGCTCACACGTGACCGGGCCTCACATGCAAACACGTGATCTTTTATAAGCAGATTCTATCTACGTCTGAATGCCTAATTGATAAAGTCACGTGCCCACGCCTAATGGGCTCTTGATCCCACTGAATTGATAGAATTAAATTCTAATTAAAAGGAATTAAAAGCATTTGTTCCCTCATGGGAACTGAATAAAATACAAATAAAGCAGCAAGGAAAACCTCCAAAGTGGGCATCACGTGCCTACACGTGATCGGGTCTCGCGTGCAGGCACGTGACCTTTTACAGGCAAAGCCTATAGGTGCTGAATGAAATAAACATTTGGAAATGCTTAATCAGTGGGGTCACGTGCCAACACGTGATGGGTTCCTGAGCCCTCTGAACTAATAGAATTAAATTCTAGTTAAATGCTTAATAAGTGGGGTCAGGTGCCAACACGTGATGGGTTTCTGAGCCCTCTAAACTAATAGAATTAAATTCTAATTAAATACTTTATCAATGGGGTCACGTGCCAACACGTGATGGGTTTCTGAGCCCTCTGAACTAATGGAATTAAATTCTAATTAAGTACTTAATCAGTGGGGTCACGTGCCAACACGTGATGGGTTCCTGATCCCTCTGAAGTCTGAACCAATAGAATTAAATTCTAATTAAATGCTTAATTAGTAAGGTCATGTGCCAACACGTGATAGACTCTTAAACCCTCTAAACTAATAGAATTAAATTCTAATTAAAAGGAATCAAAAACCCTAATTGGAAAAATATTTTCTTAGATCTTTCCAAACAAAAAAGATTGCACTCTGTAAAAGGGAGCACCGTTGGATTAAAAATCCAATGGTGATTAAAAATCACCTATTTATAGAAAGATTCTGTACAAGGAAATATTTTCCTAAAATTTGCCAGGAATAACAAATAAAATATCTTATGCATTAAAAAATCCAATGGTGAATAAAATTCACCGAATGATCTAAAAGATCATGTTGGTTATAAAATCAATCAAAATCTCTCAATGAGAGATCGGCTGAACAAACTGATTATTTTCTTTCTCTATAAATAGGATCCAAGAAGAGAAGAGAAAAGAGGGATACAACAATAGAGAGAGAATACAGAAGAGTGGATTGAACAGTGAAAAAGAGAAAAACCTCTCCCTAAAAACAAAAGAAAAAGAGAATTTAATTCTCCAGAAAGAAGAAGATCTCTTCAGAGAAGAAAGAAACTCCAGGTAAGAGAAGGAAGGAGATCATTCCATAAAACAAAAGAGAATTTAATTCTTAAAACCAAGAGTTTAACTCTTCTAAATAAGAACTTAGTTCTTCCTCTGGTTGAAAATCTGCAGAAGCAGATCTCCCCATAAGTTGAGAATTTAATTCTCATCGGGGAGATTCTGCCATGCAGATCTAAAACCTAAGGGAAGACTTAAGTTCAGAAAATTCTATTCTCCCACAAAAAAAACATATAGGAATTTAATTCCTCCAACAAGGATAGGGTTTAACCCCTAATCTAAGAACTTAGTTCTTCCTCATGGTGATAGATCTGCAGAAGCAGATCTCCCCATAAATTGAAAAGTTAATTCGCATTGGGGAGATTCTGCCATGCAAATTTCCGAGGAATTGAATTCCTATAAAAAACGAAGAGAAGAGAAGTTAGTATGGGACTTGAAACTCAGAATTATATGCATATTGATGATCACGTGGTAACACGTGACCCCCTTTCTTTGAACCAGAAAAAGAGATTTCCCAAAGTGTTTAACACTTATTTAAAAGGGAAAAGGGAAAGCAATAAAGATAGTTTCTCTTTTAGGGTGTATCACGTGCTCCCACGTGACCCTTAAAAATCTCCTCAAAACAAAAGGGAGTAAAGCCAAGACAGTTTCTCTTTCAGGGTGTATCACGTGCTCCCACGTGACCCCTGACAAATACTTTTAATATCCAATGCATGGATACCCATCATGTACCCACACGTGATGGTCATTAAGGTCAAGAGTTTAACACTTATATGCATATTCTGAGAGTAAAATAAAAGAAGTAAGGCCCAATCTTCAGGCGTCTCACATGACCCCACGTGAGCGCTTCAGTTTTATTGTTTAACACTACTTTAAGCGCCTCATGTGGGAGCACGTGAGCGCCGAATGCACTCTAGTGTTTAACACTATATTCGAGCCAATCTTAGCCCAAATTAGCTAAGTCTTCAAGAGGCAAGATCCCCTGAAACTGAACCCCAACTATACTCTTGTCTTCTAAAATTGATCATCCCATACGACATTCAAAGTAATTCCCAGAGCCTTTCAATCAACATTGGTTCAAGGGTACATCTCTTCATACCTCCGATATATGTCGTTGTAATTCTTCAATGTCTTCAGAGAGGTGGAGGGTCCCAATAACCGATAACTTTTGGTGCATCCCCAAATGGTTGAACCAAAACCAAACAGACTATGACGTCTTTAAACTGGACTAAGATGTCCTTAAACTTTATGGACTATGGGGTCCTTAAACTTATGGACCATGATGTCCTTAAACTTTATAGACTGTGAGGTCCTTAAACTCATAGACTATCATGTCTTTAAACTGGACTAAGATGTCCTTAAACTTTATGGACTGTGAGGTCCTTAAACTCATAGACTATGATGTCTTTAAACTTTACAGACTACGACGTCTTTAAACTGGACCGTAATGTCCTTAAACTAATTATGGACCGCAACGTCCCTAAACTAAACCCTACAGATTATGATGTCTCTAAACTAGACTATGATATCTTTAAACTCCATGGACTATGATGTCCTTAAACTTATGGACCGCAACGTCCCTAAACAAAACAATAGAGCCTAAATGCTCTTTTGTTGGATCTAAATGATCCTGTTGAGTAGATCTTAGTTTAAAATTAGACTAACGTATACTCAACAAACGTTTAAGTTGATCTTAATCTCAAATGAGATTAACGATCCTTAAACCAAAACCTAAATCTAAGAAAATACGGATTTGGACTAATCCACGCCCTACGGGCGACAACATAAATTAGTCTCCGTATACAATTCACGGGCAACCAAAAATAAAACAAAAATACACGACACGAAGTGACCACCTGGAGAAGGAGAAAGTGGTTACCGCGATGCGGTAGCGTAATTAACTGCAGTGGCTTGCGCCTGCAGGGAAGAGCGTCCCCACAATCAAAAGCCCCTCACAATGAGGGGGATCTGACGAAATCTGCTACAACGGCCGCATCCGTCTAAACCTTGGATACATGGTGCCATAAACCAACTTGGCATTTTCGGAGAGGGGGACGGATAAAACTAAATAGCATCTGCCCCGAAATTCAGGCAAGACGTTTGTCTTTCCCGGCTTTCGGCGAAGAACAACGAGTTCGTCCAGTATAACTCATAACCAAATGAGCACTTGTATACTATCTTTGGTACCATATACCAATAGCTACGGGACATGCCATCTCCCCTAACGGAGATAAGAAGCGTATACACTAGTCTACTCCGGAATATTGATGCCCGGTCTCGATAATCCTACGAGTAGGAACAAGTTTAAGGATGTGCTTATAGACTACCTAGCCCCCACTAGTGCTGCCATCACAACGCTGGTAGTCAAGCAAAAATCCTAAGGGCTCTATCAACATGTATTAGTGATATGTTAAAAGAAATATATACACATGTTAAGATAGACTCAAACCAGATAGCATACTATTATATTAAACAAGGCTGTTATTATATCTGTGAATATCTCAAGCTTTCAAAATGTAATATACAATTCAGTACTATACAATAATAGTCTCTAGGGCATATATCACTAACTACCACTCTTCACCATATATCATCTACGGCGAGACGGTCGGCTAGTAGACACTCCAGAGATCGCGAAGTCTAGATTGGGTCGATGGCGAATAGATACGCTAAAAAGGTTGCAGCACTCTAAAATTGCTCTATTTTCATTTTGTAATTGCAAGTATTTGATGATCTTGGTTAGGTTTTGGTTCTATATTTGAAAAAAAAATTGTTTTCTAATTCCGCCGCGGTCCGTGAATGTCACAACCCTAGAACCGAAACCCTACATCTGGAACTTGCTGGTTTGAATTACTTTCTTGGTCAGACGTTTGCCCTTGATGAGACAGACGTCTGCCTTTGAATTGGATTTCTTGTGATTTGTTGTTCAGACATTTGGGAGTCCTTCTTCAGACGTCTGATTGAAAGTCTTTGGTTGGATTTTGATTTCTGGCCAGACGTCTGCCTTGTGCCGGTTCAGATGTCTGCCAATGTATATTTCTTAGTTGTTTTACTATTTTGTTTGAAATTTTGTTTTCTATCCTTCTCGACTAATCTCTATGTGTTTAGGGAAGATTGCGGGGACTTCCAAAATAGCGAGAAAAGGAAAGGCGGTCATCGGCTTTAACTAACTCAAGACACGTTCGGTTTGTAGATTTATATTTATGGGGGAAGTTGGGTGGATGACGTATAGCACCCCCGAAACAAATTGTAGGGAATGCTTAGTTATTATAGATACATAACCTATATGCATAGTGTATAATGTCACATTAGAACACTTAGTATTCTTTAATAGTTCGTATCTCATGTACTTAGCCTATAATTATATATTTCGTATATAATTCGTAACACATATACCTAGTCTATAATGTTATGTTAGAAAACATATATACTTAATCTGTATACTTAGTCTGTAACTATAAACTAGTCTATAGTTTGTAACTCGTATACTTAATTTGTAAGCTATATATTTAATCTATAATTCATAATTAGTAGGCTATATATATATATATATATATATATATATATATATATATATATATATATATATTGTAATGTGTCGTATGCGACTTGATGTCTGTACCATATAAGCTATATGCGTTTGCGTACACGACTTGAGGTCCATACAGATTACGATTGGATATTTGGTTGATATCGTACGAGCGAGATTCCGTACTAGATGTGATGAGGATAGATTGCCGAGTGCGGCCTTTATTTATTTAACTCATGGAGTCTTTCTATTTACCCCAATTGGGATATTTCGATAATGCGAAAGCTACTCTTTTTAAAAGTAACGATTTGTTTCCTATTTTAAAACCATAATACCAAGGATGTGCTGCTAATTTCAAACGAATATCTATTTCAAAAATATCGCAGCCTCCTTATTTTCAAATAACATTTCGTTCTATTTTAAACTATAATTGCATTATCCGTAAGTAGTTATCATTTATAACGTTTGTGCACGTTACGTTTCTTTTACTTGTTATACGTTTATGCTTGGATTATTTTATTAGTTATGCTACGTTATATTATTCGTTCTTATGTTCTTTGTATATTTAGTTTACGGGTCTTGTATGAACACATTTATAGAACACTGCACAACTACCAATGATTATTATTTTGCACAATCACAGACGCACACACTACACTACACATCATCAGTACTGGTATGACACTGTAGAATTGCCATGTTCAATTGTTTTCTAAATATATCTATGTTGATGCCAAATGCTGCCTATTATAATTTTGTTATATGGATGTGGTTGGTTGATATATCCATATATTTAATTGTCAACTAAAGGAAGATGCAGGATGCATTGTTGATGATATACTATTGATGTTTTCGATGGGATTTAAGTGCTATTCTTATACGAACACACTTGTTAGAACACTAACACAACTACTAATGATTGCCATATTGCACAAATCACAGATGCGCATGTCGCACTATACATCATTGGTATTGCCATAACACAGTAGAGAATGACATGCTTATTCGTGTTTTAATTATCTCCATATTAGTATTAAATGCTGCCTACCATGATTTTGTTATGCGAATGACATTGTTATATATGCTCATATATGATTGTTGCCAACTGTGGTAAAGATGAATTATAAATTGTGTTCATTTGAACTTGATATTTTCCAAGAATTTGAGAAGCCGCGGTATGATTTATAAAACTTGCGTATGTTTTAAAAGTGCGGTTTTTTCTTGATTTGATGATGATGATGCGTCCACCCTGAGTTTTCCATATATTTGTATTTTAGTGGTATTCGCTAATTGAGTTGGGGATGTAGACGATTACGGATATCGGTGGACGGGTTTTGGTGGTATCCGGTAATCGATTTGGGGATATAGACGATTACGGATACATGACGGAACACGGCGGGGATAGTCTTGAACACGGTAATTTGACCAGGGTTCGAATATGAGATTGAGATGAGGGCAAGTCCGAGGGACAAATGTCTCACGAGATTGAGATTTCGAGTGTCGATGATGGACACTCATTTTATGATGATGATGATGATGATATGGATGATATATTTCCATGTTTGCGCTATCCGTTATAATGTGCTGGTATTGATTATGCTGTATATATATGTTATTACATATCATGTCATATTATATGTTATAACCTGTAGATAGGTTGTTATTCATACAATTTCTACCTTATGATATCTTTGTACTCACAAGTTGGCAACTCACTCTCGTTGTGCTTTAGTTTCTAGCAAGACCCACCGGTTGGAATAGCAACGGCTTGCCAACACATCTTTTCTCTTCGGGTGATTGCTTTTACTGGGTGGATTATGCGTTGCATCGTAACCATCTCTTGTGTATATATATTCTTTTTGGATCTACTTAAAAACTCCATCAACCACTTGTATATCAGTAACCTAGATACGAGACTTAGATGTATATTGTTTTGGATGTCGTATTCGGGTGGGGTCAACTTGTTATTGATTATATAGTGTTTATGATTTTCTGATTGTTATTCTTCGTCATAGGCGTCGTATGTTATTGCGTGATTGTGTTTCTGCCGTGTGGGTGTGAGCTAGCTCCCGTTTGGAGATGCTTATTTATGTTGATTCATTGTATACGGTTTTCTTTAAAATTTACAAAGAAGGTGCTGTCCGATTTTTAAACAACGAAAATGTTTTCAATCAAAATTTATTTATACTTTTAAAAAAACAGTATTCAAACCAAACTTGATTTCATTTTAATAAACTTATTTCAAAACTTCATCTCCATTATTTTCTTATAAATGGTTTAGATTTTTAGTTTTTGGCTTATTTGGTTTACGGTAGAGTCTTATAAACTTCACGTGGTGCAGATGCCGGCCATTTTCCAGACATGACAAGATGTGAAAGGGGTAGGGTGCACTTAGGCATGCGTCTCCCATGCCCATGTCTCACTTAACAAAATATTAACCATGCCGATTTAAAAATATTAATTCCCAAATTCATTTCCATCCGAGAAAACATAATGATAATATTAAACAATTTTACCCTGACATGACATGCAAAATAAGTAGAGAAAACATAATGATAATATTAAACAATTTTACCCTGACATGACATGCAAAATAAGTATTACTTAAACTAAGAAAATATTGGTTTTATTATTACCAATCTCATAAATATACACACCAAAATATGATAACCTGGTTCAAAAATTAGTATTAATTTAATAAAACTCATTATATCATTATTTAAATTCAAAAATAACATTTAAAATTTCTGAAATGTTACACTTTTGTTTTATTCGCACTTTGACTGTTTTAAACGTTTGCTCGTTATAGGTTCAAAAGAAGGGCAAACAACGAAGATGTGAGGTCAGCGGCCGGCGAATGACGGTGGTCGGCGGACAACGAGGGGTGAGACCGGCGGCGAACGACTGCGGGCGGCGAGGGAGTCCAGCGGCGAACATCCGATCTGTGGCGAGGCAGGCCAACGGCGAACGTCCGACCGGCAGTTGGTCAGACGGTCGGCAGACGGCGGGGCCAATCAGTCATAACACATGTCGTGTTAGGTGATAATATCGTGGAAATCTAGAATAGACATCTGTTTTGATGGGAATAGAAATCTCATTAAAATGAGACCATTTAATTATCTTGATAATCCAACTCGGAAATATTTTTTATACATAAACAAACATGTTAATATTTTATGTAAATAAATTCTGGCTAGATTATCTCTTACCAAACTAACATTGCAAGCCTATGCTCTTTTCAACCCCATTTTGACCAATTATCAACACCAACAAACTAAAGAAAGCGAGTTTTGGGCACAGAAAAGAAATTAAGGAAGCAGGGGGGAAAACTAGTTGTTTTCATAGTCATAAATTCGTCGTTCGGGAATAATTCGGTGAGGTCGAAAATTCGGATTCGGAGAATTCTTCGGAAAAAATCGGCAGGTATTCGGAAAAGATTCGGTAAGTGTTCGGAAAATGTTCGGGAAGGATTTCAAGCAATAAATTAATATATGAGACACTAGGTTTTGATTTTATGAATTATTTGCTGTTTTTTGAATTATTCGCTGTTTTTTCACATAATTCGGGAATAATTCGCGAATTATTCGCGAATAATTCGTGAATTATTCGGCCAGTTCGGCAATGGCGATTAATTCGGAGAATAATTCGTCTGATAAAAAATTCACGAATTATTCCCGAATTCGGCGAATAATTCGCGAATTATGTGACTATGGTTGTTTTAACATGAAAATTGCAATCATTTGGTTGAATGATTAATAATTGGAGGATGCTGATTCAACCATGGCAGCATCTGAGGGGACCCAACTACCCTCAACTAATATCCTTCCTTTCTCACGTTTTCATCACAACCCATAATAATAATAATGATGATAATAATATTATTATTATTATTATTATATTTTTCCAGTGCTCTCTCTTGCACTCACCTTTCTACCCCTTCTTTAATGAAATTTCTACCCATGTGTTAGGCTCTTGGCACAAATTAGCTGCCCTTGTCAAGTCGAAGACTTGTTCAGTTCTTCTAGTACCCAGCTGGAAATTTCCGATTTTCTCCATCGAAGTTAACTTAGTTGACCTCAGATCTTGCAAAAGTTGAAGCTTTATCGAGTTCTGAGAGTACCCAGTTGGTGATTTTGCAGAAATGATCGAATATATGTGATTTTTCTTGATGTTTGTTAGTTTTGGGCAATACCCAAAAAGAGCATGAAGGGTTTTAGTCTTTGTGGTAGGATGCTCACCACCCGTTCGTTGAAATGCTCATGGTCTTTTATTGGCACCATTGGTTCTCTAGTGGCATTGGCTACAGTGGTGCACTTGTTCTTGACACCAATTTTTCCGTCTTCGCTTGATTACTTTGGTGCTAGGAGAGCACAAGTTTCGTGTTCTGTAAATGTATCGGTCGGATTCGATGGTGAAAGTTTGGAGCACTTGAGTATTGATTTTGATAGCAAGTTTCCGGCTGATTCTCATGGGGCAGTTACTTACCGTGGCGCGCCGTGGACGGCTGAGATCGGAAGGTGGTTTTCCGGTTGTGATAATGTTTCAGTTGCTATCGATGTTGTTGAGGTGTGTATGGATGTGATGGTAGATAATTAATTTGTTTCTCAAAAAATTAAATTTGTTTCTAGAACTAAGTTTGTGCAATTAGAATGTTGTGATGTTTTAGTTAGTAAATTGAATTAAGGTTTTAGCGTGTCATAGATTCGTTTTTCAAAAAGTTAGCATTGATGGCTAACGAGTTTGCATATATTGGCAGAATATAGGTGGCAAGCGTTGCAAGGATGATTGTGGTGGCCGAGGAATATGTAATCGGGAATTGGGACGATGCAGGTGCTTTCATGGATTTGCTGGTTGGTACAGTTTCTGCGTCCTTAGTTTTTCATTTCTATTGATGTAGTAGATGGTTGCACCATTTTGCTTGCTTAGTGAATATCGGTAGGATAGGATACATTTTGATTACACTAAGATTTCATGTGATTTGGTTATGATATGATTACTGATGGGAGTTGACGGGAATAGATGTGAAGAGCTTTAAGACTTGCTATCATTAGAAGAAAGCATTAAGATTTGATGGATGTCAACCAATGAGTAATATAGCTCAGTTGGTATGGCACCCACCTGGGAAGAGTGCGGGGTTCGATCCCTGGGAGGGGAAGCGGCCACAAGTGAACACTTTCATGGCAAATTTGTTGGGCCCTTGGTTTTGTGTGTGTGTGCAGGTGTGCATGGGTTAGGTTTACGGACCAGTTCAAAAAACAAACAAAAAAAGTTTTGATAGATATCTCAATGTATGGATGCCAAGAGTCCAAGGAATGCTGACCGGAATCTTCCTTTTGCCTTGTTATTCTAGTTTTTATATATCGTACCTGTGATCGACAAAGAAGCTATCATTTGCAAAGTTTGTGTTTGCTGTTCTTGTTCAGTTCATTATTTTGAGTTCCCTAAATTTTCTTGTGTTAATTTGCATCTATTGCTAATTAGCATTGCAAGCGTGAATCTAATTCTCTCTGCTTATCTCTCTATTATAATGGCAACTCCCAAGAGAGATTCCAAACTGATTTGTAGCTCACTATTATGTCTAGACTTTATGCAGATACAAGGGGAAAAAAAGAAAAAAAGATTGCAACTTATAATAGACTGGAGTTTGCCATGCCATCTTTATGAAGACAAAAGAAAAATCAAATTTCATCCCCAAACTTCATACTTTACTATTCATATTCAAACCCAAAATAGGAGCCAAATATCCATTTTAGATTTTTCTACATTTCCAAAATCCTAGCTGTAAAATAATCCAACAATAGTAGTGATGATATGAAAAATTCCCATAATTTTGAGAAAAATATTTTTAAAATAGCCAACTTTTTATGTTTTTACAAAATAAAAGATCCTACTATAAGCCTTTAAAAACCTATATTATTTTAACGAATTCGTTAAAAAATCTTCTCAAATCTTTGTCCATGATGTCAAGATATACAAACGAGCATTGCACGTGATAAATACTAGTTTCCGTAATTAGAAGAGGGTAAGTTGAAGATTAAACTTCCAACCATTCAGATTATTGAAGACAATGGTCTCCTTATGTTAAAATTGGAGGACTTTTTTATTAAGAAATATAGGATTTGAGCCAAGCATTTTCCTTCTATCTTGTACTCATCTTCCCTACCTTAACATAAATACTTATTGTCGTCAATTTTGCTACAGAATTTCTGCAACCATGCTGAGAATTTAGATTTGGGTTCAGTTTATCTTAGATTCTTTCAATCTTTTGCCATGAAATATTTTGTGTGGCTACTTGTTTATTAGCCAACTACATGCCACATATGTGACATATCTATATCGTAGTGACATGTGCTTATACGATTTATGACTGAGTATGCTCCCTTGTTATATATTTCCCGTCAAAAGGGAACACCTGCATACAACATACACACAGGGACGAGGAGAATGTGACATCTGTAATTACTTGCAGCCTCGTAGAAATCAAAGAAATAAACTAATGGGGGCATGAGGGAAATAGGAATGTTATATCTATTTTTCTCATAATCAAACAAATAAAAAAGTTGGTGCATGAGGCTATGAGAGAGAGAAAGATCACGTCTTTTCTTTTCTTTGCCCCCTTTCAAATCACAAACAAAACAGTTGGTAAGAGAGAGGAGGGAGGTTTTTTTTCTTTTTTCTTTTTGGTAACATCTATCTCGTTTGCTGCCTCATACAAATAAAGAAAAGTGCACAAAGCAACTAGCTATGAACATTTTGTCAGTTGTAATATCTCAAATTTAGTAGGTTCACCATTATAAGTTCTTCCATTTGCTTGAGAGGAATCATCTGCATCATAGCTTATTGTCACAATATTGATAATTCAATGAAAGAACTTTTGCATTCTTTCTTTCATCAACCAGTTTAATTGCTATATTATCTATGTCAAATTATTCAATGTGGCAGTTAGTGGTGTCCTGACCATAAAATAAGACACGAATTATGATAAATCATATGTGGGGCCATTGATTTAGAATAACATCACTATCAATAAATGTTAATTTGTTATTTGACTTATTTTTTGTTCAAATAGGGGAGGGATGTTCTGAGAAGTTACAGCTGGACTGCAATCTTCGTTCATCACCAGAAGAACCTCATGGACCTTGGATCGTTTCAATATGTCCAGCTCATTGTGATACAACCAGAGCCATGTGTTTTTGTGGAGAAGGGACAAAATACCCAAATCGTCCTGTGGCAGAGGCATGTGGCTTCAAAATCAAGTACGAAAATATAACCACTCTTCAAAGAATTACCGCCTCATACATGCTCATGATATTCCCCTGTTTTCTCAAAGTACCACATTCACATATAAATGTAATAGCGAACTACACAAAACGCCTTGTAGTCTACCCATATAGCACATATACCCCTACAAGAGATTTATTAGCGCCACTACTCCCTCTGCTCATCGAGTAAAACCCGAAAAACACTCAAAATATACTCTAAGTAACTCAAATGATCATCTCATTTAAGTATTTAACTATAGAACTTGTTTGTGTTGTTTTTAGTTCAATTTGAATGTTCTGTTGGAGGGTTTTGAACGATGAGCAGAAAGCTGTTTGCACTAATTCACTTGACGGGGTATAAGTGCTATGCAGGGTAATACAAGGGGGGTTGTGCTATTAAGTCTATATAATACAATGTTGATGTCTTCGAAATATTAATTTGTTTCAGCTTGCCTACTGAACCTGGTGGCCCGAAACTCACTGATTGGACAAAAGCTGATCTTGAGAATATCTTCACAACCAACATGAGCAAGCCAGGATGGTGTAATGTGGATCCACAAGAAGCATACGCTTCTAAAGTGAAATATAAAGAGGAGTGTGATTGTAAGTATGATTGTCTTTGGGGACAATTCTGTGAAATACCAACAATTTGCAGTTGTACCAACCAATGCTCAGGACATGGACACTGCCGTGGTGGATTTTGTCAGGTATATAATGAAACCCATTATTCGAATTCTGCTGACGCTTGTCCTGTGGCTAGATTTTTTTTTTGCAATAGATTATGTGTTGATAGAAGTTTCAGCTGTCTCTTCATCATAATGTTCTTTACTGTAATCACCGCCATTTCAATTTTCACATGCTTTCTGAATTGTGAGTATGACTTGCTATAAATATAATTATTTTGTAATTTTTTTTCATGTGTTGTGAAAGAACATTGTTATCCCACAACCTAACAACTTAAGCTTTTGATAAAGTGATTCTGGTATGGTATGGAAACACCAAGTTTCAAGCGATCCTGGGTTCAAAACTCATCATTACCAATTTTAAAGTATGTGTATGTACTTCCATTTACTCTCCCCCTTTACAAGCAAGAGTTTCTGCTGGAATCATTTCCATGTGGCCCAATACATGGCCCAAAGGCCTACCTGGGAGGGAATGTTAGGTGTTATGTGGCTTGATATACATTATTATCACAATCCAGCAGCTTAAGATTTTAGATAAAGTGGTTCATGTAGCCTACCCCATACGCTTGGGATAAAAGGATCAGTTGTTGTTGTTGTTGTTGTTGTTGTTGTTGTTGTTGTTTCTGGACGCTCATTTTAAATGGATTATGCTGTTGTTTACTTTCCAGTGTGACAGTGATTGGTATGGGATAGATTGCAGTATTCCATCGACCTCATCATCTATACAAGAATGGCCTAGGTGGCTTCGACCATCTAAATTCGATGTACCTGAGGAGACACCTACAGGTAGTGATGTGGATGTCAAAACCATTGTTAAAAAGAAAAGGCCTCTTATTTATGTTTATGATTTGCCACCCGAGTTCAACAGCCATCTTCTTGAGGTATGCATGAGCACCTATTGGCTATTTACTTTTTGGATTAATTGCACAAAGCCCCCTACAGTTTCCATATATAGTACTTATGCCCCTTCATGTGATTTATTAGCGTAAACGCCCCCTCTGTTCATCGACCAAGACCCTTAAAACCACTTGAATTCTACTCTAAGCAACACAAACAAGTTTTAGGGTTAAATTAGACAATATTCTGAGTTGTGTGGTTGAATTTGTGAATTATTTTATGGTTTTGGTCAATAAACAGAGGGGGGTGTTCACGCAAAAAAAAATCACTTGGTGGGGTATAATTGCTGCACATGGTAAAGTATGGGGGGTTTATGTGCAATTAACCCTTACTTCTTTAAGCACAGTTTAGATACTGAATAGTGTATCTTTGTCCCTGACAGGGGAGGCATTTCAAATTTGAATGTGTTAACAGAATATATACTGATCAGAACAGAACATTGTGGACCGATCAGTTGTATGGCTCACAGGTTACTTAATGTAGAATTGTGTTTCCTTCTAGAAAAATTGTATCAAGAAGCTTGTCTCTTACTGTTATTGTATTTTCATCTTTTAGATGGCACTCTATGAAAGCATTCTTGCTAGTCCTTACCGGACATTGAATGGTGAAGAGGCAGATTATTTCTATGTCCCAGTTCTTGATTCATGTATAATAACTAGAGCAGATGATGCACCCCACTTGAGCATGCGGGTACTTTCCCTTTGTCAATTATAAGCATAAAGTTTAATTTCACTAAAGAACCAAAAATAATTCCTGTTTTCCACTAAACCACCAAAAACTTTCATTCTGACACTACCTTTTCACTAAACTACCATAATAGTATTTTTCAAATTTCATTGGCTCCATTATGTTAGTTTAGTAAGATATGGGTATAATTGACCAAAAATGGGTCCGGTAAGTATAAAGCTTTTGGTAGTTTCTTGTTATTTATAACTTTTGGTAGTTTGGTGACAAACAGCTATAGTTTTTGGTAATTTGGTGAAATTAAGCCTAGGTATGGTATAGTTTTCAGAAAAATATGGATATCACTGAATGAAACTGGCCTAATTTCAGGAACAAGGGGGCCTCAGGAGCGCGTTGACTCTGACCTTCTACAAGAAAGTTTATGATCATTTAGTTGAGCAGTATCCGTACTGGAATCGCTCTTCTGGAAGAGACCATATTTGGGTATGATATACAGATATAAAGTGTATTTTATAAATTGATATTAAAGGGGGAAAATTGTATTACTTGTGTACATTATGTTTTGACACTTCTAATAATGTTATAATGCTGGTCTTAACAAGGCAGTTCTTTTCATGGGATGAAGGTGCCTGCTATGCTCCAAAAGAAATTTGGAATAGCATGATGTTGGTTCATTGGGGGAATACAAATTCAAAACATAATCATTCAACAACAGCTTATTGGGCAGACAATTGGGACAAAATTCCCTCAGAGAAAAGAGGCGATCACCCTTGCTTTGACCCAGACAAGGATCTCGTGCTTCCAGCATGGAAAAGACCTGAGCCTGGAGCGATTTGGTTAAAACTATGGTCCAGGTATTCTTTTTAAAAAATTTATATTTCTTGCCTGTTCTCTTGTATAGGCTTTATTAACAGAGAACTCGGGACCTAAAGTGTCATTGTATAATGTACCCAACAGTTGAGCTGAGATAGTACCCTCGTTATGTGTTGCATGCTAATTAAAGTGATGTAATAATATTTAATGTGAGGAGATATCATATCACTGTAAATAATATATAGCATCCAACAGCATTCTACAGTGAAAATTAGGGCCCGTTTCCTCTTATTTACATTCGGGGTTTTTGAATTCATTTGTGACAAATCTATAGGCCACGCAAGGAGCGGAAAACACTCTTCTATTTCAATGGAAATTTAGGTCCTGCGTATGACAACGGCCGACCCGAAGATACGTACGTATCAGTCTTCTGCTGAATGACGTAACTATATACTCTTATTTTTGTTCTCATGAACATCTGGCCTCTCAAAACCAATTGCAGCTATAGTTTGGGTATTAGGCAGAAACTAGCAGATGAGTATGGTTCTACTCCTAATAAGAAGGGAAAGGTAGGGAGACAGCATATGAGCAATGTAATAGTTACTCCATTACGTGCTGCTAAGTACTACGAAGAACTTTCCCACTCTGTTTTCTGTGGTGTTTTACCTGGGGACGGCTGGAGCGGGCGCATGGAGGATAGCATTCTCCAAGGGTGCATTCCTGTGATTATTCAGGCATGGGAGTTTATTTTCTTTTTGGATAAATTTTGGTGTACTGCCCTTAACTATGAGTGTATTTAGTTATCTACGTTGAATTTTTTTTAGCCATTACAGTAATCTCTACTAAAAATGTTACATGTGTAAGGGTATTTTTGTGAAAAAACAACTCCCTTGAAACTAAGGTTTAAGGGAAACAGAACATTAAGGTTGTTAAGTGAAAATGTTCATGGTTGAATGTAGTTTAGTGAAATTTAGCCTTTCATTTTTTTACTCTCGTTTATTACTTGTGTACCTTCCTTGCTTTTAGTGATGTAAAGATTTAACATGTTATTGCCTTTCGAAGATTTTCCAACTCTAAAACTCCAAATATGATTCTATAGTCAGCTGTGTACACCACTGATTATCATTTTGCTGTGGTACAATGGTGTAAAGATTCAGAAATCTGTGGGATGTTGGAGATCATTTCTGTATTCCATTTTGGCCGGCTTGCCATTGCTCTGATGCATAATCATTTGCAATATGTATTGCAGCTTAATTTCAAATAATACATTAACATTGGATACTTATATCTTATTTACTGACGTGATACAATTAAATAATATTTTCTGGGCCTTCTTTTCCATATCCTTTTAAAATCGTATTTTCTTCTTGGGTTGCAGGATGGAATTTTCTTGCCATACGAGAATGTTTTGAACTTCAAAAGCTTTGCAGTTAGAATTAGAGAAGACGAGATTCCAAACTTGATTCGCATCCTTCAGGTAAATATTAATCACACATCATCATACTTATCTTACTCCTTATATTAGTAGATAAGATTAATTTTGGAGGCTTTACATGGTGTTATATGGTCATTTTATGCTTCCAGGGATTTAATGAGACAGAAGTAGAATTCATGTTGGCAAATGTTCGCCAAATCTGGCAGAGATTTTTGTATAGAGACTCGGTTTTACTTGAGGCTCAGAGACAAAAGAAGTTGTTTGCTGAGGAGGAAGCTTGGGCAGTCGAATTCTCAAAGCTAGAAGAGGACGATGTCTTTTCCACATTTATACAGGTAAACAAACACATTTTTCTTCTTGATACAGCATCAAAACATTACAGTCTCTTATGAACTTAAATATTCCATATTATCTAAAAGAAATTTCAGTTATATAAAACTTTAGATACTTGGTGTTTGGTATCATTTTACAACTAGAAAGTATTTTGTTTTGGTCGCACGATTTGTAGTGTTTTGAGGTAGTCATATACATATAGTTTAGACTTTAGAGTGACTAAAATTTGACATGAACTTAGATCCTCACATTGCAAGGTGAACTAGCACCGACTCATTGTGAATAGCTTCTGAACATCCATGTGAGTTGTTGCTGAAAGAAGTTACCGAGCTTGAGTTGCATGATCTTACTTCCTACTTAATAGTCATGACAATGAATTCAGATGTACAAGTCTAAGTATTCCATTAATTTGCAGGTTACAACCTGGCATATGCTAAAGGTAGTTTGGCCAGCTAGGTGTTATAGAACATAAAATTCGATCCCTCAACTCTCATCATATATAACTTCGGAGTACGGTGCAATGGTATGGACATTTAAGTTGGTATTAGACCAATCCATGTTTAATTCCTACTGGGCACATAATTTTAAAAATACCATCAGGCAAAAAGAGTACCCAGGTTTTGACCCATAAAAGGGCGCTCAACCTGTGGAGGCTTATTACAATATAATTTATATCCTCCGACTCTCATCATGACTTTAGGAGTTTTAATGGCAGAGACATTCGAGTATTTAAACAATTTTTAGATTTGTTGTCATTGGTCTCTATCTCAATCTCATGGGTCAGTAGCCAGTATCACCTAATATCGGAAGAGCGGTTGGTTTTCTAGGTGTACAAGGAACTAGATTTTGGGCATATGGCACATTTAGTTTTCCTTCAAAATATTGGTGTCAGGTACCAACAAATAATAAGTTATAGGTTACTTTCATTTTGGATAAAACAAGGGAAATCCCAATGGGCAATGGAGATGCCTATAAAGATCCTTTTAGGAGTTATAGGTTCATGGTTTATTGAGCGAAGCCTATAGGAAAAGACTAAACTAACTTGGATGGAGACAGTTAAAAGAGGATACACTGTCTGTTATTGTTATCAAGGATATATATTCTGTAGCGGATCCCATAATTTTGTGATAAAGGTGATTTGTTGTTATTGCAAGAACTGGACACCAGAGAACCTGACTGAAATCCTCATAATAGTGAAGTTGCTTCTGTTGTTTGTTGCATGCTTGATGAGATGTAATCATAAATTTAAATCGAACTGAACCATTGTTTGTTGGGTAAATTGTTGAACACCCCCCCCCCCCCCCCGGCCCTTTAAAAACTTGTGAGAAACTCCCTGGGCTTTTCCAACATGTTGAAAACCCTCTAGCCCATCAATTTTTCCCTAAAATACTCTAAGCTTTGTGTATTTTGTATATACCAAAACTGCCCCTTGTGACCCATGTGCGCAAGTACAAAGAGACTGCTGCCAATTTGTTTGAAAAAAATATGCAATTGAGCTTCCTGTAACTTATAAGCATTTGCATGTAACTTCTATGCCTAATTGTGTTTTGTTGATTTTTCTTTAAAGGACCGAGCATTAAATACTCCAACCAAGCCATTTTCTCTCCAAATTCATTATTCCCCCCGGCCAAAAACCTTATTTGCCCACTGAACCACAATTATCGCTTTCATTTTCCACTACCCTTCTTTCATTTACTCCATTTTCATTTAACTTCTAATAGCTTACATGTAACTTCTAATAAGCTACATGTAATTTCTAAGCAGTTGCATGTAACTTCAAAAAACTTGCTTGTAATTTCTAATAAGCTGCATGTAACTTCTGAACGGTTGTCTAAAACTTTTAATAACTTATTTGTAATTTCTAATAAACTGTATGTAACTTCTAAAGGAGAAAAAACAGAGGGAAACAGAAGAATAGAGCTAGTTGTTTTTGTTCAAATTTTTTCTTTCTGGTGGAATGTAACTATAATTTATGCCCATGTGTTAAATTCAATCCCGTCGCCCGGTTGGGTTTGAGGTGGGGAGCAAAATATTAATAGATTGTGTTGGAAAAGGATAATAATGAGATGAGCAAAATATTGATGGGTTGTGTTGGAATTGCAAGGAGAAAAGAAAGTGGAACAGATAATGGGAAATTAAAAAGAAGATATTTTAAGTTGTAAAAAGGAAGAAGAGAGAATTGGGTTGTGTTGGAAAAGGATGATGACAAAGGGAGCAAAATATTGATAGGCTGTGTTGGAATTGCAAAGAGAAAAGAAAAAAAAAGAAAGCAGAATAGATAATGGGAAATTAAAGAGAAGTTTTGAGTTGTAAAGAGGAAGAAAAAAAAAGAAAATTGTTGATGTATTCTTGATGATGTTACAAGTTACAGGCAATTGCTTAGAAATTAACAAGTTATTAGAAATTATATGCAATTGCATAGAAATTACAGGCAAGGTTCGAGAACTCGGTTTCGGATTCGGTTTCGGTCTCTCAAAATTTTATTAGTTTCAGTGGGTTTCGATTAGTTTCGCTTATTTCGGTTTAGGTTTCGGTTTTGTCGGTAATATATACATACATATGTGTAGATATATTAAATTTATGGTTGTATATCATAAGACAATGATCTTAGTGTTGAAAAATCCAACCAAGACAAGACATAATGCAAAATATATTGAAAAGTGTACTTAGATAAGTATTAATATAGGTTTGGGTCGACTTTTGTGGCCTTTTTAGAAAGAACATAATCCGACTAGCTGTACCACAAATGAAATCTATGGTCTTAATTTTGGTTCTGCACTTGATCCACAAAAAATAATTAGGCAACCCTGAAAGCTAAAAAAAGTAGGTCTGACCAGTTGTTTTTAAATCCTTTCACACATCTTCCCCTCTATCTCTATCAGCTCGATAGGTTTTTTCTTGTAGCTTTCCTAATAATCAAGATCAACCGTTTTTGACGAGCAAGTAGCAACTACTCACCACAAAAACACCTCAGATCTAACGATGAAGGCTTATAAACTATAGCGATCATGATGATAGCAAAAACGGCAAAAACAAATTTATTTCAAGTTACGTCCGAAATGATACTATATAGTTGGTTTTGTATCAGTTTCCACCAAAACCTATACAAAATCATGTATCGGTGGTTTCAGACGAAATCTCGAACCTTGGTTACAGGCACTGCTTACAAGTTACATGCAACCGCTTACAAATTACAGACAACTGCTTAGAAATTAAAGGTAAGTGGTTAGATGTTGCAGGTGCTTAGATGTTATATGCAATTGCTTATAAGCTGCTGGCAACTGTTTTTAGTTCGATGGACGATATTCATCTATTTGTATTTGACGGATGTACGCCGATATTATTACTTGTTTTGAGTGAGAATGACAAATTCCTTATATGTTACCGATTTGTCTAATGAATATAAAAAATTGTTGACGTATTTATTTTAATATCGTTGATATTGGCCGATGTTGTGATACAAATGATATTTTTGTTGATATTATTCATTTTATATAACCGATGTTGGCCGATACCGTGACATGAATGATATTTTTTTTGATATTATATAACCGATGTTAGAAGTTGTATGCAACTAATTAGAAATTACAAACAAGTGGTTAGAAGTTAAAGCAGGTGGATAGAAGTTGCATCCAACTAATCAGAAGTTACAGGCAACTTATCAGAAATTACAGGAAACTGCAAATAAAAGTATTCATAAAACAGTTTCTAAATTTCATTCAGATGTATACTTAACTAATAGAAAATTTGCATCAAAATTATAACGATCATAATGTTTTAGTACAAAGGATCCAAGAAGGGCATGCATACACCCTTCATAGGCATCCTTTATTCCTTTGGAAACATTCTACTGCTACTCTAGAGCCATCGTTCTTTATGTAGTCGACGTTGAATTGTTTCGCAATAGTAAATTGACAAAGAGTCATCCTAACTTCGTAAGAACCCTTGAATATTTGAGATGTGTCCTGAATTGCGTCATACCACACAACTGGGATATTGTTCCTCACTATTTGATCATCTTACCTCACCGGTGGCAAGCTCGACTCCAACTCATGTACTCGGTCATGCGCAATTACTGGAGCAGAAGGTGATGATGCGTGTTAACTGTTACACAAAAACACTTTTGTTAACATATTATTATTTGTATCCATATAGATATTACAAGCATATTAGATATTAAAGGTAAATCTTCTTAGATATTAGGGGAATGCAACTGCGTAGAAGTTTCAGGCAACTGCTTAGAAGTTACAAGGAAGTTCTTATAAGTTACAAACAACTGTTTAGAAGTTGAGCCTGTAAAGAGATTCTATAATGGTTTAAGACAATAACTTAACAAATTGTATGAATTGTGTAGAATCAATAAGAAAATTGTATAGAATTAGAAAATCTATTACCTTTGATCAAAAAGCAAATTCTTGTGCTCTTGTTGTGTTGATTTCTTTCTTTTGGAGAAATAGTGAAATCTGTATGTGACTGGATGCAACAAGCCCACATCATAGTTTAGTAGTTGAATCAATAAAAGAAAAATGAAATCTTTTTTGCAGTAATTTATGAAAATAAGAGAGTGCCATGTTCAGGAAACGGGAATCAAATGAAGAAATTTTGATAGGGTTAGAATTTCATACCTTTTTATATCAAGAGAAAATGGCCCTATCACAAAAGCAAATTAAACTTGATTTATTCCCTTTGATTTTGGGGGAAAACAGAGAACCCACATAGCTTTCTTACTTCTCAACCCCAACAAATGAAATGATCCAAAACCACTAGAAACCCAGTTCACAATCTCTAGAAAGAAGCAATTTCAACTATAATTCAAAAGCCCGTTCCTTTTTCTCAAAGCATCATCCTCTATTACTTGCAGTCTCATAAAAACTAGAGCTTTCCCATCAAAGGACCAATATTTGAGGCTAAAAGAGAAGAAACTCACATCTAAATTGCATTAAAGTTCTCTCCTTTTTATGGAATATTCAGCTGAACATGCACAAGCAGTATAAGAGTCAAGAAGAAGATACCTTTAAAAGTGCAAAGGGGCAAAAAGAAAGAGAAAGAAACAACTGTATATTCACTTGTCTGCAACTTGTAAAGTTGTCTGCAACTTGTAAGTATTTGCTTGTAACATCTAACCGTTTGCCTGTAACTTTTAAATAAGGGTGAGCACGGATCGGTTTTTGACAAAAAATTCGAACTGAAACTTTCGGTTCGATTTATTCGACGGTTCGGTTTCGGTTTCAGTTTATTCTCGGTTTCTTCAATTGATATAAAAACTTATCAATTATTTCCCTAAAATACAAATAAAACTCTTGATCAAAACTAACATAGGAATAAACAATTATTGCTAAAATTTAAGACAATAATTCTAGAAATTTGTTATACTAAGCCTAATTCAAATACAGCCCAAGGGGTTTCTCATAAAGATTTGTGAATTGGCAATTGTTCCCATCATCAACATTTATAATGTCAATAATAGAAATTTTTTTAGCAGTGTCAATCTATACTTTTATTCTGTTAGAAAAAAGGGAAATGTGGGTATTAAAGATCCGAAACGTTTTCCAATCGAAAAATTTCTAGCAGCATCCACGATTTATTTAAATATAACCAATTCATTTAGCTGACCTTTTGCTTTCTTCAAGTTTCATATAAAGGCCTGTCTCCCCCGAGCTTGAGTGGCCTAGACCGCTCAAAGCTCGCCTCTCCCCCAAACGGGGGAGCGGCCATAGGCGCCCACCATTCTCGACCAGCGGTGAGAAAACCGAAGGTGGGAGAGCTTTTCACACTGCTAGTCAAGCGGTGGGGAAGATGGCGGGCCTCCACAAATTTAAAAATTATTCTCCTCCTTTCAGTGGGTAATGGTGGGCTCCCTCCTTTTAAAAAATTATTTTCTCCTCCTTTCAGTGGAAAATGGCGGCACCTGCCTTTTAAAAAAAATTAAATGGTGGGCCTCTCTGTACTTTAGTATTATTTTTTAATATATTAATTTTTTTTTAAAAAGTTAAATTTACATGACCATGGTTTCACTCGAAGCTTACTCGAACGCACCCCAAAATATGGTTTGGTTACAAACCATGGTTTCACAACGCTCACCCGAACCAACCCTAAGTGGATCATTCAGTAGAGAATGATGGTTAAAAAATGGAAGAGTCATATATAATTTTCTGTTTTATGCACAATGTATATTCATATAATTTGTGCAACTCTTTATTGAATGTAAACTATATTTCTCGTTGCTTCATCTACTCTTAAAACAAACATCGAATGGTGTTTTGTTTCCTAACATACAAACCTCTATGAACAGGTGTTGCGCTATAAACTGCACAATGACCCGTGGAGGCGAAATCTTTCTCCAGAAAAGAAGTATGGATTGCCAAAAGCTTGTTTGAGAACAAATCGCTAGATGCTAACACACAAAAGGATATCGCCATGTAATTTTAAGGAGAAATTTTTCTGACACTTGCTGTTGTGAATCGACAAGTGCCCAAGGAGTTGGAGTTTACTGAAGTGTTGGGATACCATACAAGTGCCCAAGGAGTTGGAGTTTACTGAAGTGTTGGGATACCATAATTCTTCATGTACACAATTCAAGAGTGAGGGTTTTTTTTTGGTTCTTTTGCCCCTTCTCGTATATTAAAAGTGTATAAACATCCATATTTGTAGCCTCATAACATCCTATATATCTAATGTAAACCCATACCAAGGAGGCAGATTTTTGGGATATTTGGATTTTACCCGCATTTAATTATTCAATTATCTTCATTTAGCTTCAAAGGAAAGCGGTTCCTACAAAAATATATATATGAAGAAACAGAATTTTTGATGTAAGCCCTCTATTCATGTGAAATAAGGGGGCTTTTTGCAAAAAAAAAAATATATACATATATATAATATATATATAATAAAGAGAAATTTTAAGTTAGCCCTCTATTTAGGAAACCCAGGATGGCAAATTTTGGGGATATTCTGATTTTACCCTCATTTAATTATTCAATTATCTTCATTTAACTTCAGAGGAAAGGGGGTTTGTACAAAAATATATATATGTAAAAAGAGAATTTTTGAAGTAAGCCCTCTGTTCCTGAAATAAGGGATTTTTGCAATATATATATATATAATTCCACTGGGATCCTATAGGAAGAATTTAGAAATGGGAAGAATTTAGAAATACTTCTCATTTTTTCACCATTAGATTTACTTTGGAATTTGTGCATCAATTATGTTATGTTTGGTAATAAATGAAAGATTTTATTCATAATTGTTAGCACGTATTCCAAAGTCAATCTAATGGTGAAAAATGAAAAGGATTTGGATATATATGCTTCCCTTAATCTGATTTGCTATGTTGACATGTGGATCGGATAGCGGTGAGGTTGGCGGCAACTTGGCTCTAAATCGGCTTCAATCATATCTTTGAGTTGCGTGGCAGATTGATGGTTGACGATTCGGAACCGAGACCGATAACAAAGATGAATAGGCAACGATGATAACCACAGGCTTTACAGCCAAGGGACGCGCTTCTTACACCGAATTATATGGCGGCAATACAACTCTCCGCGAAGAAATAAAATCACACACAGTTTTCTAATATGCGGAAATATATTTTATTCAATCATACGCTAAAAAAACCTTAGATGTATCTCTCAATAAATAGGTAGAGACATATTACATTATTCAAACAAACCCAAAACAAACACAAAATAACAATCCACTAGGACTTTGCAAATGAGCCCAAAATATTTAACAGTTCAAATTAATAAACAAAATTATTTTTAAAATACCATGATGGTCCCGCCTCAAGAACAATTAAAAAAGATTAAGATGTTAAGATGCCCTTATGTATCTTTTGCGGCTTTCACAAGAATTTCTTCATCCGATACCGCGAATTAGATGTAATTTCTTTCTGCGGACGCACTCTCTCAAGAAAATCTCAAACCCATGACTTACTTTTAGGCTTGTCATCATCTCAAGAATTACACTTGCAAATTCCGATAAATACCCACTTTCCGTAGACTGAGGATCGATGTGGAAGCCTCTCCGTAGTATCACCATATGGAAATCTAATCTGATTTTTCTGAAAATCAATAGATTCATAGCTTTGATGCAAATCTTGATGAACTCCAAAAGGGCATGTATCTCTAGCAAATCTATTTAATTACACCGAACGAATTTGCATTAAAAGAAAGAATAGGGTAAGTACCATAAATTGTTGTCGCATTGTTCGATTCGCCAAGAAAATTGGAAGAAGAACTAAGGTAAAGGATTTGAGGGTCGGATTTATGGGTTGTCTTGATGGATCTTGTTTGGAAGAATTAGCATTAAACTGATCCGTCTTGCAACGGATTTTAAATATTGGAAGATGAATAAGAAAAAGACTTTGGAGATAGAACGAGAAAGAAGAGATTGCAGGAGAGAATAAAGATGATTTCTTGGTTATTTATAGAGAGGGGAGGAGTTTTTGAGTCCTTAACAATAAAGGTGTATGAGATAGAATTTATAGTAAAAATTAGAGGGAAACAAAACCCATGATAAGTTAGTTGTTACAAGATTGAGTCAATGTTTAAAATTTAAATCATGAATTAGATTTTTTGGTGTATTAATTATATAATTCAGCTGTTCAACTTTATTCAAACAACATAATTTCTTGCTTTATCTTTTTTTCTTCACTAAGAGAGAAATACTTGAACATATATAATAAATTGCAAATCAAATAAAATACCTTTCAATTTATGATTTTCTTAAAACTTATTGCATAGTTCCGTTAATTAAAAACAACATAAAGGTCAGGTTCAAAAAAAAATTAGGTTCGATTGATGACATGAAGTTCGAGTTTAAAATTTAGTTTTGTCTTACGCCTAGAAGGTTGAGTCAGAATTCTTATTGATCCTAGTTTAATGACGCAAATTAACATCAAGTTTAATACTTTTTTTTTGGGTTTGAGTATAATAGTATGAATGCTGAATTTAAAAATTAATTTGGATTAACGGCATGAAGATCGCATTTAAATTTTAATTCTTTAAAATTTTGATCAAGTTAAAAGAAATATAATTGAGTTTAGTTCTTCATTTGACTTAGCGCCACGAAGATTGAAGTTAAGTTTTGTATCCTAGTTTGTTATTTTTAAACTTCAGCAATTCTGAGATATCTCTAAAAATTATTAATTTCAAGGAGTTTACTAAAATTAAACAGCTAATGCCATGATTCAACTTTCCTATTTTGGGCATTTCTTCCCTCCTATTCCTAATTTGAATCCATTTCTCCTTTCCTTAATTGAGACTTAAAAACATCTCTCCATCTCTAAATTATGAATAACCAAGTGCTCTCTTTCTTTGCTCCCCTATCTATTAAATTTGTTCATCTTCCCATTAATTAGAACCCTTGGCAACATGAATCAGAAGCTCGAACTCGAAAAGTTAGCCAGTAGGTTTCAACTTTATAGTTTGGAAAGCTTCCGTGGCGATGAAAATCCTTCGCTTCGAGGAAATATTTCTCAAATTGTGCCTTTGAATCATGCTTCTCCTTCAAATCAGAAATCCTATTAAAATTAATCTGCTTCAATTTAGAAAGAATAAAGAAAAGATGAAAGCGCGGGACAATTGAGAGGGAGGGGGAGAGAGAGAGAGGGAGAGGAGCCGCATAGATATATACCTTGTGCGGAGCTACTTCCCTGTATTTAAATTCTCCGGATTATGTTATGTTTTTAAAATCAATAGATTATTTGAGATGTCATATTTAAAGCAAACCTAATATCTAAAAATTGTCTGGATTTTTGAAAATTTTTACAACTGATTTATTGAGGATTTACTTAAAACTTCAAAAATTGGTTATTGAATTGAGGATTTACTTAAACCTTTAAAAATTGGTTATTGAAGCATGACTTCATCGAATCTAAATATCACTTTCTTATTATAAAAAAAAACCTCTATATCTCTCTTATTCTTACTGTGATTCATATTATGCGTGGTCTCCTAAATCTATAAATAAAGCAGAGAGTTCATAATCTTTTTCATAGCTATTCTTCTTTCTCCTGCCTCCAAAATTCTCTCCTTTTAACCTTTGGTCTTCTTCGCATCATGGATAAAACATCTACGGATCGGAAAAGTAGATTACCAAGTGAGACTGAAGAGATTAATATTCTTCATGGTTCGAGTTCTACGAGCGGATTCTATCGACGGAGCATTGAGAGTCGTGTTGTTGCGTGTAATAATTCTCAAGCTATTCCTTCAGGTTCTGATTCTTCGTTTTCTTTGAACACAAATTCAACCTATGTAGCATCACCTTTAGCTGATCATCATGATGGAGGTCCTTTCAATTCGTTTCAAAATCTTCATCAAATTAGATACTATCAACATTTTCTGGAAGCAAACAGTAAAGAAAACTTTAGCAATACTGAAGATTCTTTTGTTTCCGCTAATAACTGGCAAACGGCTGCCTGTTCAAGCACCGATTTTCTCTTTTCTTCTAATGCAACCCAGGCATCGTCTTTTGTTGATCATAATAACAATGGTTCTAATAATTCTTCTCAAAGTTATCAACTAAGAGTTTCTACAGGGAGAATTCCATATACTGAGTTAAGACGCAATTGGATTTCATCGGAATTTCCTCATAGGCTTCTAGAGCTGATGACAGGCCACAATGGAAGCACTTGGTGTATTTTTTGCCATTGTCCACATACAACTTGGTGGCTGTTATCCGTCGTAAACAACAGAGATATACGCAAACGGGTATACTCTTCTGTCTTTGCGTAATTTTTATATAATCTTTTAAATTATGCTATTTAAATATTAGTTCAATTCTGAAAATAAATTTTTTGATATTATGCAATTCTTTAGTTCTTTAAGTTTTATCAAATTATATAGTCCATTTAAAATTAACCACACCTTTTGATTGACCCTTAACTATTTCTGCGTGCCCATACACACACACATACATTGTGTGTATCACCATCAATACATACATATCTATCTATACTACTCCTAAGAGCAAATCCAAAATTTTCTCGTCCGGCAATATCAATATTTTTTGAAATAATAAATATCTTTTCAAGATAAATAAATCATTGGCATTTGGTATTTCAATTTTATTAAAATCAATTCTAATTTGCAATTTAAAATCAAATCAAATCAAATTTCTTGCAGAAATCTCAATCAAATTTTGGTATAAACTAAAATATAAAAACATAAACTTCATAAATCTACAAGTTATAACAGTATTTTTTAAACAAAAAATATTCTAAGAAAATAAAACATGTATTTGTTAGGAGCTTTGTAATATGTCTCACTATTTTTTTTATGTTTTTTTTAGAAAAATAGTTTTTATGAAATCATTAAATACCATGTGCATAGCGCGTGCAAAAAAACTAATAAATATTGTATTCATTGCCATATGTATGTATGTTTGTATGTATGTATTGCCATCAATACATATATTTTCATCGACAAATTCTTTCCCGTTAATTAAGAAACAACTCCAACTTTACTTTCATCCTCCCAAAAATCAACAATAGTCTTTTGGGTTAATTTCCAAAGAAGAAAAAAGTGTGATAACCTCATATATCACTTATAGCAAACACCCCCTATGTTTCTAGTTCAGACCTTAAGGAAGAAGGGGATCACAAAGAAAAAAGAAAGTGCTAAGTTGGCTAAAATATTCTTAATTATTATGTTAGAGAAGAAGTCCTGGTTCTTATAGTAGAAGAATATCCATAATTTCTATGTTAATATAAAAATATTTAAGTTTTTTCTATTTATAATATTTGATCGCGATGTTGTTCCACGTTTTGCAGTGTCGATTCACTTAAGAAGCTCATTAAGATTGCTAGTATATCAAGTGCATTATGCAGCTGTATCGCCTCTTCCCTACGAGAACATGCATTTGAACTAATGATGCATGATACCGGTTCTAGCTTAATCTCATTCTTTCTCAGAAACCTCAGCTATGTGCAAAATTCGGTAAGTTTCGAAATTCTAAAGTTCATCAAATCTATAAGAACCTCATGATTTGCTATATTAACAAGTTTCTGCAATTTTATTCAGTTTTTATATGATGCCACCTTGAAGAATTGCCTTAAACTAGCAAAGGATCGCTTAAGGAATGCATCAAGTTTTCCCACGACCGCGTTAAAATCATATCCAAAACGCCGATGCTAGCTTGTAATTCGAAAGGGTATATAGTTCGTTTCTAAATTTAAAACATATATGCATATATACAAATTTATAAGTTTCTAATGTGAATTGCTTATGGTTTGTTTATGTTGTTTTTTGCCGAAATAATATAATTCAGTATATTTTGGGCATGGGCGTCGATAGATATAATCAAGAAATTTGCTTACACTTGGATGATCAGTTGGAGGAATTGTCATTAGATCAATATGGAAGCTACATGATAGAAAGTTGCCTTAGATCATCTGTAGGAGGACCTCTTATACAACTATGTGGATGCGAATAAACTTGCAGGGCTTGCAGCAGATAAATTCGGCAACTACAATCTCCAAACAGCACTCAAGATGAGCAAGGTGATTTCGTATTAACACTCTATTTTTATATTTATCTACTTGTGAAACTAGCTATTTAGGCTTCCAGATGAACTACTCCATGCCCTTAGGACTCCCGATAGAGCTGAAGGATGATCGTCATGTGTTTAAACTCATTGCATCTTTAGAACAATGTCACTACTTCGAGGGATGAAGTATCATACAATGCAGCGTGTAAGTGTCATGTTCAAACGGATCATCATTATTTTTTTCCGGTTATTGTTTGTGTTTTGTTTTCCCGAGCCTAGATGTTTAGCTTAGCAGCTGTTTCTCAGTTCCCTTCGTCACAACAAGATGCAACAGAACATCAAATTTCATGATGCCCAGCTTTAAACTGATGTATTTATTCATTAATATTAGTATTTTTTTCCTTTTTGACAGTAATGGTATTAGTGAACTCTTCTTTTTTGGGCAGATGCAGCATGCAAAAATATATCTGTCAGCGTGAATTGATTTAGTAACTAACTTCGATAAAAAATTTATGTTATGTCGGTTCTCACTTTTATGTTTAAATTGAATTCACAAACTACATGAAATGTCGCATAGTGGTAGAAGAACGATAACACATTAGAGTAGAATAAACCAAGTTTTAACTCGTCAAATACTTTAGGCACAAGTTGATAATGTGTGCCAACATCATCATGCTGCTACTATATAAGTATATAAGTATCATTCATGAAATTTCTTGAAATTACTAGCATCATAATGTTGAGAGGATGGCAGTTTGGCAGGCATTGGAAAGAAATCATAAATGAATTATATAAGCATCATTCATCTAGGCACAAATCACACTAATCTTGTTTCAGCTGCGACGCTGGACTATTCCGTTTTCGATCAAGTACTCCACAAATTCATCAATCAGATAGGGCCAAGCACCCTCGGCATCATAGTTCGACAACTGAGGGTCAATTGTCTTAATAAACTCCAATAATTGAGACCACGTATCCCTCGAGATTGCTTTGTTGTGCCTCACCTGAAAAATTAACACATGTAGGCACCAGGTATAAATTATAAATAAAAAAACGCGCACAGTTACATGATGCACAGAATTTGTGAAGATGGCTGGAAATTGCTGCAAGCCTACATCTATCCCATTCAATTTTTCATATCTACGACTACTACAAAAGTCGCCATCAGTTTCCACACCATCACCCAACGAAAAAAGAGCCTATATCTTTACCTAGGAAGCAAAATCACCTGAGAAGTTTGGTAGATTCCAAGTATATAATGTTGGGGTCCGTCAAAATATTACCGCATAAACCCTAACAATATTAATATTCTGACAAGTTGTAAACGATATTGTATGCTAGACTATTTGGGAGCAATTTCAAAAATTTATAAGAAAATCAGGAATGCAACTAGAATTAAATAGCATTTTCTTTTTCTTTTTTTATTTATTTAAAGAGGCTAATGCTGTTGATTTTAGAAGAAACAAGTCTAATAACCATTTTCCTATTTTGGGTTCTTCCCTCCTATTCCTACAATAAATTCATTTTCTTTCTACACTCTCAGCTCTGCTCTCATTCTCTTTAATATTGTTCATTTTGCCTTCAGAATCCTTGGTAAAATGAATAAGAGGCTTGAACTCGAGAAGTCGGTAGATTTCAACTATATAGTTTGGAAAGCTACCAAAGCAATGAAAATTCTTCGGCTCGTCATAATATTCAAACTGTGTCTTTGAATTATTGCTTCTCCTTCTAATGTAGTTGATGATTCGAGAAAAAAGAGGCCTATTTTACCTGAAAATCTCTATGCTTTCAACGCAAATTCGACCAGTGCAAGCAAAAGTAGGCAAAAAAACTTATACTTTGTTGCTTCTCACAATTTGCATCAAAACTATCAAAGCTACAGTGAATCAGAAAAATCAAATTAGATTTCCACACAGTAGTTATGGGCCAGATTCCGATTCCAGATATTATGCAAAGATGGAATTTATATATTTTCCCGAAGAATTCTATATATCATGGCAAGCAAAAATGGAACTTTCAGGTTCGTGAATTGTTTGTGAGGGTTCGACACTAAGCAAGTCAATATAATCCGTGCTATAGTTCAAGATGAAGAGTTACTTGTGCGAGCCGCCAAAAGACAAAAAAGGTACATACTAAACTCTATTTTCTTCCACTATAATACACTGAATTGACCTTAACCACAAGTGTTTGTCAGTGTACTACCTTAAAAAATTCTTATACCAGTAAGCTCCTTCAAATACTATATTTAAGGATATTTTAGTGAAAATATCCGTCTTGAAACCAAAGTTTTAATTTTTACTTTGCATTTGAGCTTTTAGAAAATTTCACACCTTATATTTCTATGATGTTAGCTTCATATCATGCATGGATTCCGCAAAAAGGGCACAAAGACATAAAGAATGTGAAATTCAAATGTAAACTACATGGTCATTAACAATCTTCATATAACATTTGTCACTGCAATCAGATGGTATAAAAACCGGTTTTGCTTGACGACACATTCATTATTGAAATGGACGATAAAACTAAAAGAACTAACATGAAGGTAATTAATTAATTGAAGGGGAAAATTAAACGAAAGCCCTTTATAAAATATAATTTTCAATATCTAACTTTAAAAATCAACACCATGTTGATATGCGTCATACATAAATATATACAAAGCATTAGTTATAACCAAGGATAGGGTTAGCACTAACTAATTAGACATGCACATAACCTAAATTATATCTTTCCTACTATTTTTTCTTCATAGTGTAGACTAGGAATAATATAATGTTGGACGAATCAATATTTTGATTTTCGGACCATGTCAAAATTGTTCTCAACTTGGCTTTTTCTCTAAATGTGATGGATTATTGTGTAACCGATAAGGATTTCTAATGAAATAAGGAGGTCTAATTATTCAACATTTCTTTCCAAAAAAATACAAACATTCTTCCAAATTAAGATGAGCAAAATATAAACCAAGATTGGCAATTATAATTTTTAATTAGCATAAAGAAGGGTAAAGCATAATAATAAATGATTGAGACTATCGAATTTTCTAATAAATTTCAGAGGATCAAATTTATAGAATATCTTTCCTTCAAATTAATATAATATTATGTTATGCTTTTAAAATCAAAAGATAATTTAGGTCATATTTAAAAACTTAATCTAAAAAAGTTGTACGGCCGATGGTTTGGATGACTAATTTACCTAAGCACTACTTTAAACTTTAAAAATTGGTTATTGGATCGCATTAAATGTACACAATGACTTTATATAATTTAAATACAAGTTCCTTATTCAAAAAGCTTCTTTGTACGTCTTCATGTTACGGATAAAACATCTATGAATCACAATCACATATTACTAAGTGAGACAGCAGTGTCGAAAATTATGTTGTTTCTTATAATAATTCTCAAACTATTTCTTCAAACTCGAATTCTCTTTTAACACAAATTCAATTGACACAAACAGAATTGGTATTATATACATTCCTTTAATTGATCACAATAACAAAAGTTCTTTTAGTTAGTTTAAACATCTTCCACCAATAATTTCTCAATTCAATCAAATAGGTATTTTCAACGTATTTACGATTCGGATAGTACAAAAAACTTTGATAGTACAAAATATTTTTATGTTTCTAATAATTTTCAAATTGCTACTTCAAATTCCGATTCTTTATTTTCTTCAAACAAAAATATGATCTCTGCAATTAGAATTGGTAATGTAATATCACTAATCATGTTATGTTGATCATAGTAAGAATTCATATATCAAGTTAACACGAAATTGGAATTCAATGGAATTTTCCCACAAAATTCTAGAGCTAATGACAGGCCACGATGGAATCACTAAACTTGTGTAATTTTTGCGATGTTGCATATTAATCAATGTAATTCGTGCTATGACAAACAATGGAGATATACTTGCGACAGCAGTCAAAGATACTTTTTTAAAAAGCGGTCAAAGATGCAAATAGGTAATTTTTTTGCGTTTGATATTTTTTGTATAACTCTTAAATTAGAGTTGTTTCAATATTAGTTTTTGAAAATCAAATATTTATTATTATGTTCTGCAAGTCCTTAAAGTTTTTCAGATTAGTCATTCAAAGTCAATCAATCATAATATTGAACCCTTGTTAAGCAATTAAAGTTCCCTATCTTCATACCTACACATGTGCCCTCCATTAATAGATAAATATATAATTTCCTACAATTCTATGAAGCTCATTGTTGAACTGGTCAACTTCTTTGGAACCGTAATTTATCGTTGAAATTAGATTAATTAAGACGGATAAATATGCTCTCTAATTGATAATATATAATGAGTTAAAGAACGAAAGCTAACGGTAAAAAAATTCTAAAGTAGGAATAAAGTATGATCTTAATCCATATTGAAAAATATATTCAAAAGTCATAATTCGATAAAAAAAAAATAGCAAAGAACGAAATCGGAAGTGTCGCTTAAGGAACGTACCATGTTTTCAAGAGACCCTAAACGTAAAAAGATTCTTAATAAAATCATAAGCAACTCTGCGATGCTCGCAACAGATTTCAAAGGGTAAGTAAAGCGATCACTGTAAATTCAGCAAACAGTGTCGATTGATAGGTGAACCTTCATTTCTTATGTTTTGCTGAAACCAGGTAATTAACTTTCGTTTGAACATCGGTGATGATAAGTTGGGAGAATGCATCTAACTTCGCTTGGCAAATCACATTGAAGATTTACCATTGGATCAATTCGAAAGCCGCGTGATACAAAAGTACCTCACATCATTCGGAGACAGGCATATAATTCGACAACTTCTAAAGTTTGACGTGAAACAACTTGAAAGGGTTTGTACAAATAGATATGGCAACTATGTTCTTCGAACCGCAACTAAAATGAGCAAGGTAATTTTCTTGTATTCTATCTTCTTCTTAAATTAAGTTTAATTATATTAGTATTATCTACTTTTATTTCTTGCTTATTGTGGAAATATATCGGGAACGGGAAGATCATCAAAACATGAGAGCAATCTTTTTGGAAGAAATTATCAAGCTACGAACTAAATATGCATCATGTTTGTGTCATGATGGAAATATTATCATTTTCACGTTGGTTTCTTAACTTTATTGTTGAAGTTGATGGAAAAGAGATAAATAATCAATTGATATTCTAATTTTGCTTTTCCTTGTATGATTAATTTTTATTTTGTTTCTGTCGATACAACACGATAGGATATCTATAAATCACCGCAGATTTGGTGACGTAAAGTTTTATCAAAATATAGTTTGAATTTTTGTGTTTGTTCTAATACTTAGCAAATATTTCTTACCAAGCGGAGCTTTCTTAATCTCACTATGACACTATAATTGTTAACACGTAGAATCAGTGTTGTAAGTTTCGAACGTAACACGAAACGTATCTTACGAGACGATACGAAACAAGGACAATTCGAAACGAATCGCAAGTCTATATCGGGTTATTAATTTATCGATCGATACACATTTTGTATCGTACGAAATGAAACGATACAAAACATGAAACACACAATACACTATTTAACTATTAAAATGCATAGCAGGTCAGATATTCGGGTTTAAAACTCTCTTGGTTATATCAAATTATTAACCCATACGGCTATTTAACAATTATATTGCATATTGATAAGGAAAAGAAGTACGTTTCGTTGAGAGTGAAAATGCTGAAGATGAGGAGATTCAGGAGAACGAAGGTATCTCTTGTATTATAATTGTCAAAAACCAATTTACCCAAAAACTTAAACTGTTAGGTAGTTGGTTAACAATATATATGAAGCGAATAGAATAAACTTTAATACTCCCCCTCACACAAGCCTTTGAAATTTGGACCACATGAAATGGCCTCGAGCATAAACTGGCGGAATAAATAGGGTGGCCTCTAGCAGAAACTGGCGGAATAAATAGGGAATATAAATATATTTTAAATTGATAAAGATATTTGAACCCAATACCTCTTTAACCTGGAGTGCTTTGATATCATGTCAAGAACCTCCTTATCCAAAAGCTTAAATTGTTATGTTGTAAGCTAACAATGTATATTAAGCAAATAGAGTAACACTTTAATAAAGATGATGGTGGTTGATATTTTGGAAAAGATTGATTTTTGTAGTATCCACTTTGTTTGGTAGTTATATTTGGACAACTTGGTTATGATATTTTAGTTATGAATTATAAAACTTACCATATTTATGTTTATGAATTATAACATATGGATGAATATATTGGATTGTTTTGGTATTATATGATTATCGAATGCATGAAGTTTATATGATTTATATGTATGTATTTGCAAAGTTGCAATTCTGAAATTTTCTTTAGCTTGTATGTGGCTTTATGTTGCTAATTTGATCGTTTTTAAAATTATAATTGGTTCTATACATAATTACTTCCTTATTATAACGGAAAATTTTATTTCTTACGATACCAAACATGATACGGTACATAATACAATAAATAAGAAAACGAAATATATCACGATTTGACAACTTTGCGTAGGATGTGCTTGATTTTCATCATAGTACGATCTCCCGTAACGAGATTTATATTTATGAATTCTCTGATAATCTAGGTTTTTTCATAATGGTATTCTTTTAAATTTCATAAAATTATAGGGTCATATGAAAATTGATTTTTTTGGGGGGGTTGGGGAATTGTAAATATAGATATTTACGGGACCTCAACACTTGCATTACATAGGGTAAAGTATAGTTTTTATGTTTCCAATAAAATGAACTATAAAGCAACTCTCAATGTGCTTTACTGTTATAAAATATTAAGGTTTCGTAGTGAAAAAATGTGAGGTAATGGTATTTCAGTATAATTTACCCCGTGAAAAAATAGAGTTTTGTCTTGGTTCAAGCACAACACAACTCTCCTTTCTTTTGGCCCAAGCCGAATTAAAAGCACCTGGGCCCAAACCGAATTAAATCCACCTAGCCTGTTCTCTCACTGATTATATAACAGTTCATCTTATCTAAATTATCTCCAGAAGTTTCCTTTCTTGCAACAGAACCAAAGATGTCTCGTTTCTCTCAGTATCAAGCGACTTATCGTATATGGTAAAAAGGCATGCTTCTATGATCTTTGGTTCTATAATAATTTTTAAAACATAACATATCCGGAGAATTTATATACAGGAATGTGGCCCCGCGCAAGGTATCCATGCAGCTCCTCTCTCTCAATTAAGGTTCGAGGTTTCGGCTGAAACCACCAAAACGTGGTGGTTTCGTATCGGTTTCGGTAGAAACCGATACGAAACCCAAAACCAATACGAAACCAATCATACAATATCGTTTCGGCTGAGATCTTCAAAAACTTGATTTTTTATACCATTTTTACTGCCATTGTGATCATTGTAGGCCTTCGTTGTTAGAAAACCGCAAAAATTTGAACCCAAACCGTATATTAATACTTATCTAAGTATACTTTTCAATATATTTTGCATCATTGCTGGATTTTTAAACACTAGAATTGTCATGTAATATAGAACCATAAATTTAAGTATTTAATATATCTACACTTATGTATATTGTATTGCAATCGAAACCGAAACCGAGTTCTTGAACCTTGCTCTCAATTGTCCTGCGCTTTCATCTTTTCCTTATCTTTTATAAATTGAAGCGGTTTAATTTTAATAGAATTTCTGATTTTTTTAACTTATTTTTAAAGCTTCCCCCCAATAAATTTGTCATGCAATATTCTGTACTATTTGTCGGCGTACCAATTTTTTCGTTCTCGTTCCATATTAATGCCCCAAGGGTTAATTGTAAATGTAGGAATTTACAGGGCCTTAATACTAGCATCTCATAGGTGAATTATACTACTGAAATACCATTAACTATCATATTTTTCACAATAACAAAGGTTCTTTTAGTTTGGTTAAATATCTTCCACCAATAATTTCTCAATCCAATCAAATAGATATTTTCAACGTATTTACGATTCAGATAGTACAAAAAAAAACATTGATAGTACAAAATATTTTTCTGTTTCTAATAATTTTCAAATTGTTTCTTCAAGTTCCGATTCTTTCTTTTCTTCAAACAAAAATATCTCTACAATTAGAATTGGTAATGTAACATCATTTATCGTGTTTTGTTGATCATAATAAGAATTCATATATAAAATCAACACGAAATTGGAATTCAATGGAATTTTTCCATAAAATTCTAGAGCTAGGAAGCACTAAACTCGTGTACTTTTTGCGGTGTTGCATAATAGTCAATGTAATTCGTGCTATGACAAACGATGGAGATATACTTATGAAAGCGGTCAAAAATATTTTTTAAAAAAAGCAGTCAAAAATGCAAATAGGTAATTTTTTGCGTTTGATATTTTTTGTATAACTTTTTAATTAGAGTTATTTCAATATTAGTTTTTGAAAAGCAAATATCTGATGTTATTATGTTCCTTAAATCCTTTAAGTTGTGTCAAATTAGTCATCCAAAATTAATCAATCATAACATTGACCCTTGATAAGCATTTGAAATTCCCTATCATCTTGCTTCTTACCTACACACGTGTATTCTATTAATGGATAAAATATATAATTTCCTACAATTCTATGAAGCCCATTGTTGAATCAGTCAACTTCTTTGAAACGGTAATTTGTCGTTGAAATTAGATTTATTAAGATGGATAAATATACTCTCTAATTGATAGGATATAATGAGATAAAAGGACGAAAGCCAACGGTATAAAAATTCTAAAGCTAGAATAAAGTATATTCTTAATCCATATTGAAAAAATATTCAAAAGTCATAATTCGATAATAAAAAATTAGAAGATTTGCGGATCTAATAACAAAAATTATTTTTTTACTGTAGAGGATCTAATAGCAAAAATTGGATTTCAAAGACTAATATAAAATAACAATTATTTAAAAACTTGTATTTAAGATTTATATTTTTTCCTCTTCCCTCATTTTTCCCTGGATATCACCCTTGAATGTTGCATATATCTATATTTCACAATCACTACATGTATGTTTTAATATATCATAACAATTCTATTCAACTAATGTAAAAGGCCCAACATAATTCTCAGTCACTCAAAAATAATATAAAAAAAAATTAGGTTAAGTTTGAAAAAAATTGTGTTCACCCCATTTATCACTTATACCCATTCAAGAAAAAAAATAATCTATTCATCCTAAAACACCATGAAGAAAAAAGAAAGCATAAGTTGACAAAAAAGCCTTAATTTTTTATGTTAGTAAAGAAGTCATAATTCCTATATTAAATAAACAAGAAACCACAATTTCTATTCATTAAATCAAATATCGGTCATATCAGCCGACATATCTGGATCCCTCACGATACAATAAAACCAATAAATTTTGTTGATATGATGATATCGACCTTTATGATATAGGAAACATCCAGTTGATACGATTCTGATATCTCTACCGATATCCGATATTTAAAACCTTAATTTCTATATTAGAGAAAAAGAAAACTAACATACAACTAAAACGAAGAGGGGCATAGGGAGGGTTGGTCGAAAAAGAGCATTCGGCACTATTTTCATCAGTTTTTTTTTATGTTTAGTGGCGGCTAAATAACTTGCTTAGGGTGGGAAATTTAAAAATTCTGAACTTTAAAGGTTACAAATAATAAATGCAAAGTTTTGATAATGAAATACCAAAAAATTCAAAATCCTTATTATTTTTAAATTTGTTTGGATATTCCACTTTTTGCAGTATCGATTTTCTTGAAAGGCTCATAAGATTTCAAGTATGTATCATGAATAATGTCACTATATCACCTCTTTCCTTCATGAACATACACTTGAATTAATGATGCATCTTACTGGTTCTAGTGTAGTCTCATTCTGCCTTAGACAATATTTTAAATTGGGGCATAGTGCACGCAATAGCGCCACTATAGCGTTTTAGATGCGCTATACGAAATGTACCGGTATGGTTTTTTAGCGGGTTAAGACATAGCAGGCGCCATGGCGCCCTCTATCCGCAATATTTGTAGTATAGCGGGCGTCATGGCGTCCGCAAAGAATGATTCTACTTCCGACTCCGATATTGATGGAGATAATTGAGTTGGCTTTTGTGATACTTGATTGTTTGTTGAAAACTTATTTCATTTTGGTTTTTTGAATTATAATGTATGAAACTTATGGTTGTTTGCTAGCACTTTTGCTTTTTGGTTTTGGATAATGATGATGATTGTTCCTTTTATTTTGAACATTGATGTGTATGGTAACTTATGTAAAATGTTACTTAATCTAATTCTATAATAAACTTCAATCCACAACACTTGAGCTATTTATATATAAAGGCTGATATCTAATATCCGCCATGAAACCCCCGACCATCATGGACCGCCAAACGCGATTTACAACCTTCCTCCTAGAAACCTCATCTATGTACACAATTCGGTAAAATTCAATTTTCTAAAGCAAGTTAAATTTGTTAACACATCGCGCTTCGCTTGAGTAATAGGTTTTATACAAGTTTTTCTGTTATTATTTGATGTCATCTTAAAGTATTGCCTGAAACCAGCAAAGAACACGCCTAGAAGTACCTCGCTTCAAGAATGCATCGAGTTTTCCAACATTGCGTCGGGAAAATGGTTTTGCGTATGATCATACCAAAATCACTAATGCTAGCTAGAAACTCGAAAGGGTAATCTATTTGAATTTATAAATTTATAAAGATATAAATCTCTAATATAGACTGTTTATGGCTTTTCTGTGTTTCTTACAAAAATTATATAATTCAAAATATTTTTACATGATCATTTAAACAAGTTGTCAATAGATCAATATAGAAGCTATGTGGTTGAAAGTTGTCATAATCATCTAGAGATGGACATCCTATTTGACTATTTACAAGACTCGGTGCAAATAAACTTGAAAGGCTCGCAACTAGGGTTGCATCCGGATTGGACACAACGGATATGAGCATTATCGTATAGCGACGAATACGAATAAATATAATAAAAAGCCTATTTGACAAAATCTTATACGAATACGAAGCGGATATTAAATAAACAGATACAGATTCGAATTGGATAAATATAAATATTTGATATCAAACAAATATGGATGCGATGAGGAAGTGTATCTAATATATACATTTCATCGAGTACTTATTTTAATATAACTTAAATATTTGATAAAGGCAAACATGCATGCAAATGTATGATATGAATTTAATAAATAAGTTAAATATACTACATATTACAAGCCTATTTTACATAATTTGAAAAATAGGATGAAATCTTGTCAAAATATTCTTTTAAATGCATAGCATACAAAATATGAAAAAATATATAATTTAAATAAGCATTATTAAATATAAATGATATATTTTCTTGTATTTGTCTGCGGATATATATAAACTAAAATATAATTAAGGTCATTTACTTCATAAATTATACCTTTCATTTTGCGTGAATAAACTAGCCTAACATTTTTTATAACGGTAAACTTCCTTAGACTTTGGTTTTAAAGGGTTTTTTTACACTAATATACCTTTAAAAGTAGCATTTTAAGGAAACTTATTGTAATAAAAAAGTAATCATAGTTAACCGACTTACTGTGACAGTTAAGGGTAGTTTATTGTAATTAATTTAGCCCTTAGTTTGCGAATGAGACAATTTTATGTGATTGTTATCTTAGAATTTTTTTTTTACATGTGAAACTAGCTATTCGGGCTTCAAAATAAATTAATGTGCGCCATTTGAAGACTCTTGCGAGAGTTGGTTGATAGTTATACTGATCATGTGTTTAAACTCACTGCATCTTTGGAATAAGAGAGTGGTCGTTGCTTCGAGGGATGAAGTATCAAACTATGCGACGTGTTTGTGTCGTGTTCCAAAAGTTATCTCGGTTGAATTTTTTTTCTTTTTGACTATTGTTCGTATTTTTTCAAGCCTATATGTTTAGCTTGGTAGCAGTTTCTCATTTTCATTCATCACAATAAGATGCAACAAAATACCAAATTTCATGATGTTAAGGTTTAATCTAATGGTTTTCTTCACTATAGGTTCTAAATTGGTGTTCTTTAATAAAAAAAATTAGTTTGTGTTCTAGTAGGAAGGCAGAAAGGTAAGGCTGAAGAAAACAAAGCTTATAGACTAGGTCAGGTGTTTGTTGTTGGGGATTACTGGGTTGTGAGCTTGGTATATTATTGTGTTTGATTGTATTTTGAGTTTTGGTTTAGATAACCAGGCCCTAAGAAGATTACGAATAGAACTTTGAGATTAGATGGTGTATTTAGTTGGTGTATTGGATTGTTTCTGGGGTTCTAAAAATTTTGTCCAAATCATTTTATGTTCTTCTCATATCTTTCTTCCATTTTTTAATTTTATCTCACAAAGTTTGTAATTTACAAGCTAAAAATTCACTTAGAAATTTATGACTTATTATTTCATCTAATGTCGTGTATTATAATTGTTTGATAGTATGCACCCATTCAATGTGAAGTTGATATATAAATTTTGTAAATTTTCTAGTTATATTTTTTATAAAAATTTATGTGACTCTATTTTATGTACATATATATAATATAATTTTAATGAAAATTAGAAAACCTACCAAGGCGGCACTTGAGCAATACCTAGGCGGCTAGGCGCTTCCCCAACCATGCAACTCCGCATAGCACTTTTTACAATCTTGGTTATGGCTTTGATTTTGGTTGAGAAAAGCGAGTATAGAAGATTGAAGAGGATAAATTGGGTTTGTAGTCTAGTTTGGTTGGATTATGGGTTTGCTTTGCATTGTTGTCTGATTAGATTGAGGGTTTGGTCTAGGATAAGGGGTGCTAGAAAATTAGTTTAGATTAAGCTTACTTCGGAAGGATTAAGATAGTTTTATCAAAACATGAAGATGAAACACCAATTTTAGATACATGGACTTGATAACCAGTAAATTACATGAATATTTTAGTGAATGACTTAATCAAGATAACAGGGGGTTTTACTGACAAAATAAATACAGCATGGCTTTGGGAGCAAGTGCAAAACCAAAGAAAGGTTTGTTGTATATGAGCCTAATTTCTTTTAGCAGAGGCGAGTAGTGGGAAAGAGGAATTCATTTAGCAGACAGTGAAAAATTGAGGGCAAGGATTTGCCACTGTTGCTGTCGTAGCTCTACAATAAATCTACTGAAGTGCATAGATATCATTGTAGAATAATAAGAAAAGATGTAGTAATTACCTGTAAAAACTCGCACCAATGCTCCATTAAAGGCCAATGCTTTTCCGCAAATAATAACTGCCACATGCCAATAGCTGTCTCCAGTGCTAGAGATTTTTGACCCTACAATACCAAACAGACAAATAACCCTCGGTTAGAGAACTCGAATAAAATCAATAAGCACTTAATACGGAAGAAGAACTATGTAACAAGTCATATACTAGTTCAACGTATTTGCAGAAGATAAAATGGAAACAATAGTATCAGGAGTACAAGGACTGGAGAAGCACTCTAAATCAGCATCATACTAACATTTTGATAGACATCAAAAGCTCATACGTGATAGCACTACAATGTGCATTTTGCATCATTTGGCTGCACCAAGAAAAATCAAGTATAAGCTAAATCATAGGACAATATAAAAGCTTTTTGATCGACTTCCTTCTCCATGCTTTCCCCTTTCAGCAGTATCGTTTCTCTTCTTCATATGCTAAATAAATCCAAGTCTAAACATGAACAAGAATAATCCACACCATGTTTGGACATTGTTTAAAACTAGAGTTAGTAAAGCACTATGTAATAACATCCAAAACAAGCATACAGAAAGATTACCCTAAAATTAGAAGCATGAGAAAAGGTCACCAGCTTTGACAGATGGGAATTGCGGTTATTGTACAAATAGTTATATTCTACTATTGTGGAATAAGCGTAATTATGCCAACCTCCCATTTCAAAATAATAGCTTTCCTTGCAATTGGCTAAACGCATAATTTGGGCCAAAAAAAAAAACATTTTCCCTGTGACAACGAACATTTACAAAGATTATTGGGAAAGCAAGACATGGGAAGATTTCCAGGAAAATCGATCGGTCAGATATTGTTGCTTTCACTCAATTATCTCATTCTCCAAACTAAGGTGTAGGAACTCACTTATTTATTGGGAACTATCCTTCTAAATTGTTAGAAAAAGACATCCTCTCGGACCTTTACACCCATGGGTCACTAGATAAGAATATGGACAAAGTGAATATGACAAATCAAACAACAAATTTAAAGCAACACGCAACCCAATAAAAATTTAAACCCTGATTAACTATAATTTGAAGCAAACCTCAACATGGATACAATTTCTTAATGTCAGCTCAGAAGAAATTGACTGTCTTTAATGACTCTCGTTCATATTGAGTTGTGCAGTAACTATGAAGTCGAATAATGGAAAACTCAAATATCTAATAAAAAGTAGGAATGCCCTCCAAGTTAAAAATCATGGATGAATGTAGTGTTGCTGCGAAAATCCAGTAAATGGGTGGCAATATTCATACGGTTAGTGAACAAATAAAACAAACAGAATCTCTAATATTTTCCCTCACCAGGGTATGCAAGGAAAACCATTAGGAAGAGGGAACAAGATCCACATGAACTAATGGATACCTCGTTGTTTAGGAATATATAATAATTTATTTTTACAAGCAAGTACAAACATGAGTCGAAGACCTGTTACCTTGCCCTCTCGTATTCTGTTTGGTAACCACTTCGCCCAAAAGATTGAGCCAATTCGTTGTGAACCAATAAGCTTTACGAGTCATTCTAATAAATATCATGGATAAACCTTAATGTACATTTTAGGCATGTTTTCTTTGTTACCTACTACTATATTCAACATACAAGTACAACATCATCGACCTGATCAACCACTTGCATGAATAACCATCAAATGGGTATTAAGTTATAAACAATGGGTCAAATGAATCATAAGAACAAAAAAGTAAAACCATACCTTTTCTCTAGCCCAGCTGAATGCAAAGTTGTATATCTCACTAAATTTCTCTGGAATAAATCAGATGTGAACTTGGGATTAGGGAATCATATTAACCACACAATGAATGCCTTAACAAAACTACTATAAATGAAAATTAATTAATATAGGCTTGGCTTCTCGTTGTAGCATGTTTTGCAATCAGTGACATACAACTATACTAGAAAAGTGAAATTTGCATCAAATACCAGAATAATAAATACATACGTTCATCTTTCAGCTCAGCTCTCATTGATGGTATTTTTTCACGGAACTTTTCTACTGAATCTACCCTGCAAAATTTCAAACAATGTTTCAATCTTTCAGCAGCATCTAGGACGCAAGTGCTCTGTACGGCCCAACACATATAAGTTACCAAAAGGAGGAACAATTGACACCATAAATAGCACAAGGCTCACCCCAAGGATTGCAATCCAGTGACAAACTCTTGACGAGAAAATTCACACATTGTAGCAGCCTTCATGTGCCAAGACACAACCAACTGCAAATAAAGAAGAAATATTATCCTAAAGACTTGGCAGTCGGCAACTTGGCACCATAAAACTTCAAAGCAGGAAATAGGACTCAAATGAATTGTTCCTAATTTTTTTATAGTTCATTAGCGTTGGGGTTCAGCCATTTTTCTGATAATAATTTGCAGTAAATGTAAAACAATCTATAGCACCAATATGAAATATACAAACTTCACGGTATTAAATCAAAAAAAAAGTTCAAGGTATATTGCAGTAGTTAATGAATTTCAAGGTGTTTATCTGAAAAACATGAAAGTTCAAATAATTTTAGTATGATGCCTAATTTATAATAATCTATTTTTTTAACAGGGAATATTTCGTCGTTGATACAGTTTTGAGGTGAATAAAGTGTTATTCTTTTGTATGCATTGAACATGGATGGGGTTGTATCCAACAGGAATGGGATATTAACTTTTGGTAGGGAGAAGCGTCACTGCTATCATATAGCAAAACTAATACCCGCTGGAAAGAGCATTTTACTACTAGGCAGGAAGGTTCAATGCTAAGCAAGAAATCACTCTGGAATGACCACCACAAATTTCCATTTACATGAGGATTGGTATTATCAATCCAAGCATGGATGATCCATATGAAGAACCCCCAATGGTCAACTATAACCAAGCATTTCTCGCAAAAATTTTGTGCCTAGCTAATAGAGAACTTTGGATAGGGCTAGGGTAGAGTAGGGTAAAGTGGGGCAGGATTGATAAAGTAGAGAAGGATAATTATAAAGTGCTATAGCAGTCCGAAGAGTCGTTAGGGCTAAGGTAGGGTACAGTGGGGCAGGATTGAGAAAGTAGAGAAGGAATTAAGAGCTAACTAGACAGAGAAGATGATCCTCAATAAAGCTGAATGGAGAAAAAGGATTCATGCAGGTGATGCAGGCATTGTTGCTGTTGTTGATGTGTTTCATTTGTGTGCGCCCTTCAAGCTATTTTGGTTTGGAGAAAGACATAATGAAAAGCGGAAAATGGAACAAGGAAACCAGCATAAATGGTCCAAAGCTCATGGCAACCAAGGTACAACTTGAAATATTTTGTATTAGAAACTACACTTAAGCCAAAAAAATAGACCAAGGAGACTCTTTGAAAAACACGTCCTTTATTTTCACAACCAAAATGTCCTATTATTGTACTTGGCATTAAATGTTAACTGTTAGGAATTCTTTCTGACAAGCAAAAGGTTCATACAGTTTTACATATTGCAATAGAATATCAAGGTACAGTTTTTTTCACAAACAACATCAGATTACGCAACTCCACATCATACAATTTTTTCCTAAGTGAGAATGGAAAAAAAACCAGTAAATCATTCATGATATGACAAGTTGACATACCATAACAATATCTTGAGGATCCACCTGCAAGGACCCAATCAGAAACATATGTTATTAACAGCAAGAATAACATAATAAGAAAAAGGAAGGAAGCAACGACTGGTGAGCAAAGGCTGTGACAAAATTAAACAGAAACATTATTCAGATGATCAGATGTCCATTAAGATAGTGTATAAAGTAATAACATAAGGGATCACTAAAGAGCAATATTCAAGAACTTATATCTGTTTATATGCTTCTATTTGAGTTAAGGGGAAAAAAAAGTAAGATCTGTAACGGAAAAAAAAGTAAGATCTGCAATTAATAATTTAAATCCTAACATATTAAAATGATAAACATTGAATAGAAAATACTTGCATGCCTATTAAGGCAGCATGACTCATATGTCATATCAGTCTATGAGTTTATCCATGCCAAAGCTGCTGGCTACAAAATTATGAATGACATGCAACAAAATTGTATTATTTTTCATGTTTTATTTCAATTGTCCAATGGTACAACCTTTTCTTTTGTTTCATAAAAATAATGTATGCTGTACTGAAAATAGCTCGCGCTAACCCTTCACTTTAATACATGTAAGATATACTAAACCAACATAAAGTTTGAAATTTGTATGCCTTTTATGTGGCATGCCAAAACATGTAAAAAAAAATCTCAACTTGATGAAACTAAAACATAATACCCTTGGTTAAAAACATTTTGCTCAACATGGGATCTATAGAACGCTGGAAGAAACATGACAATGTTTTCTTGTATTTCATGTTCATGCTTTGTTCACTACCTGAAGTAAGAAATTCAAAGAAGTTTTAACATAAGAAATTATCATAGGAAGAACTTGAGCCACGTATCCCAGGATATTGTTGATCAGTGTCAATTTTGGGACCAACATGCTCCTTGAGAAATGAGATAATGCATGGATTTGATTGTAGATATACCATACAGCTAAAGAAATGCCACAATTCCCATTACAGTTCCCAATGTAGTCTAAATTGAAGAAGTCCGTGGCATTTAGATCGAAGTAATTCTGTATTATACATAGCGGGAAAATGATAAGAGTTTGCATAATTCTAGACTGGAGACAATCTAGCAAATGATTCTAAATGGCTCCCTATGCGGTGCTCAGAAGATCCATGATAAACTAAAATTTGACCAAATATCTCATTTATGAAGAAAGCAAGCAATAATAAATTTGTATATAAGAACAAAGCATTGCTTGATGAATTCCTCTTTCTATTTGGAGGATTCTTAGAATAGGAAGCGAGAGTAAAGGAAAGGCTATCTTGACTAACCCGAAAAAAGAAGGTACATGTTTTTTGAGCAGTAAAGTGCTCCCTGCTGATTCTAGTTAAAACATTGCCATTCCAAATAGGCGAATAGTTATTAAGATCCTCATTAAATTCCCATAGGCGAATAGTTATTAAGATCCTCATTAAATTCCCATGGTATAACCATATCATGCATATTTGACATTTGTCATCTAATTGACTCCATCATCAACAAGGTTGCATGGACACGGATTCTGGGACACGGATACGACACGATGCGATACGGCGATACGGAAAAATCCTAAAATATAGGATACAGGAACACGGCTATATATATAATTTTATAAAGATAAATAAGATATCAAACTATTATGTCAATATTAAATAAAGAAAAATTAACAAGTCTAAAATGTTATACGTGTCAGACACGGATACGGCAACACATTAGAAGTATCCGTGCAACCTAGAGCATCAAGCATATTTGAGCTTTCTAAAATCAGCTCACTCCTCTTCCTGCACCTAATCAACTGTACCATATATGTTATATAGTTCGTGGGGGCAGAGGGGTTGCACCGTATATTAAATTCAAAAGAAGGTGCAATTGGTTATAAGATGGGTGGGGATGGGGAAGAGGCACAGTAGTCAGATGCTATTGATGTTCAAGGCCCATGGCGGCAGGGGCAGATCCATATAGGGTCCAGCAGGGCATCTGCCCCCAACTAAACTTTTGTAAAAATACAAAAAAATAATATCGGTTGCAAACAAATATCATATTTAAGAATATATCTTATACATATATATGCTAAAATGGGTTGATAGTGGAGTCTAGCCTAAATGGTAGGTTTACTTCCATGAAGAAAACGTTGGGTTTGAATCCCATTGCATACTAAATTTAATTTTATGCTTTATTTTGTAGGTTTCAAAATGCCTTTATAATATAAAACATTTCCATTGCTTACAAAATTTAATTTTATGCTTTACTTTTGTGGTGTGGGTTTCAAAGTGCCTTTATAATGTTAAAAAAAATCATTGCTTACTAAATTATGCTTTACTTTTATGGTGTGGATTTCAAAGTGACTTTATAAATTTGCAATATCTTTAAGTTTGTTCTCCTTTAAAATTGCATGATGATTAATAAAACATTATCTTTATTTTTCTCCCCGCTAACCGAAATTCCTGCATCCGCCCCTATATGGTGGAGCTCGAAAAAAGGTACAAGTGGAGTTGGCTTTAAACAGATATAGAACATAATCTATGCCAGACAGAAAGTCCACCTAAAATCAACCCATCTTCAAACTCTAAATTTTAAGTGTGTGGTTTAGACCCAAGGTTTCAATCAGGAATATGTTAAAACGCGGGTTTTTGTTGAATACTCGATTAACTTTAAAATAATTGTCATATTAATCACTATCGTGACATGTAATCAGCTCGATGAAAGATGAGGACTTTGGATCATGTCACAAATGTCAAGTCCAAGGAGAATACTTGTAGAGTTCTAGATGTAAACAATAGTGAGTTGTAGATTATAACGTCTGTAACAATTTTTGGTGAATCTTCTTTGAGAGAGTAGGGAGATGCATTAGGAACACTGTCATACTCAATTAACCACCAAAGATCTAGACTCAAATTATACTTAAGAAACATCTTAAATACAATTAAAGTTAACCTAGCAGAATTTTACATGTCAAAACAGCAACTAAGAAACAACAAAGGTCTCTTGTAGATGTTTATCTCCACGCATGTGTTATCCTTTCCCTCTCTATCTAACTCAGATCTTTCCATTAAATTGGAAATAATTTTATACTCGATGTTCATTGTGGAACATATATATTACACATATTCAAGTTTCTTTAAACCCACCATTGCCGGTCCCAAGTCCGGATGAGAAAGGGTGAGAGTTGTGGTAAGCTTGTGACAGCCAACGTAAAACTTTATCATTCTATGGTATGAACCATAATAAGGAAGACCAGAGACTTATGTGCAGTGAAGTGTGCCAAAAATGAAGATCAAAAGGTTTTAGTTCAAGATAAGAATATCAAGGAAAGGTAGAAAGATTATTTTGATAAATTGTTCAATAAGTGCTTTACTAAGAATTTGGATGGACTTGTCATTCAATCTCAAGATATAAACCGTGATTTCATGCGTAAAATAAGAATACCAGACGTTAAAAAGACTTGGAAGAAAATGAGATAAAAAAGCGGTTGGTCCAGACGGGATTCCTATCAAGACTTGGAGATACTTAGGAAAAATAGACGTTAAATGGCTGACAGATCTGTTTAATAAGATTTGGCAGACCAAAAAAATACCAAATGAGTGGAGGAAAGTACCATTATACCTATCTACAAGAACAAGAGTGACATTCAAAATTACTCAAACTACCGTGGAATAAAACTTATGTGTCACACCATGAATTTTTGGGAGAGTAATTGAACACAGGCTAAGAAAAGATATTAAGATAACAGAGAATCGGTTTCGGTTCATGCATGGACGATCGACGGCAGGGACTATTCATTTGCTTTGTCAACTTGTCGAGCGTTTTCGAGAGAGTAGAAGAGATTTGCATATGATATTTATTGATTTAGAGAACGTACGACAAGGTACCTAAAGAGATTATGGGGGACAATGATGAAGGGGTCCCGTCAAGTACATTGACATATTCAAAGATATGTACGATGGAGTAGTGGCAAATATCAGAAATTACGGCGGCCTAACGAGTGATTTTCCGATTACAGTTGGCTTACATCAAGAATCTGCATTAAGTCCATTCATATTTACCATCGTGATGGATGGGCTTGCTAAAACTATCCAAGATGAGGTACCTTGGTGTATGCTATTCGCTGATGATATTGTTCTAGTGAATGAGACGAAAGCAGAGGTTAATGCTAAATTGGAGTTATGGAAGCAAACATTGGAATCTCGGGGGTTCAGATTGAGCAGGTCCAAGACAACATATATGTATTGCAAATTTAGCAAACAGAGAAGTCGAGACAACATTGGTATAACACTGGAATGACAAGAGATATCACCGGGCGATCAGTTTAGATATCTAAGTTCCATCCTCCAAAAGGATAAGTTGATCGATAACAATGTTAATCAAAGAATCCAAACTGGCTGGTTGGTTGAAATGGAGGAGTGCAACATGGATTTTTTGCGATCGTAACTTTCCGTTAAGATTCAAAGGGAAGTTTTATAGGAGCGCTATTCAGCCTGCCTTATTATATGGTACAGAATGCTGGCTCCTAAGAAGTATCATACACAAAAAATGCACATAGCGGAGATACGCATTCTTCGTTGGATGTGTGGTAACACTAAAAAAGATAAAGTGCAAAATGATGATATTCGTGCAAAAGTTGGTGCAGCACATGTGGAGGAGATGCGGAAAAACCGGCTAAGATGGTTTGGTCATGTGCGACGCATACCTATGGAAACATCGGTTCGACGAATGGATACTATAGATATAGGCAATGTCAAAAGGGCGAAAAGGAGATCGAGGAAACATGGATGGAGGTGATACGAAAAGATATGGTTGCCAAAGGCCTCAATGAAAGTATATTGTTCGATAGAAGTGAAGTGAGTAGAGACGGAGGATTCATGTGCTGGGCCTGCGTGATTCTCATGTTGGCTCATGTAGCCTACCCAATATGATTGGGATAAAAGGCTCGGTTATTGTTGTATATATTCAAGTTTCTTTATTGATAACACTCATATTTGCAGCCATATTGATCCCCACCTCACAACGCCGAGCACCCGGAATGGCAGTAGTCTTTCTGGTCAGGCATAAGCATAATTTAGATGGTGCTGGTTGTACTCTGTCAGGTCAGGAATGACTAAGGTTACATAATTGATTTGGTGGCTCCGCTCCTAACTTGAAAAGGTCATTTGGCCAGCAAAATTGTGGATGCATAGAGTAGGACACTAGAAGTTAAACCTAGCATGTTAAATAAGGCAGAGGTAGGAGGGACAGCGGAAAAAATGATTCTGTAGGAGTATACAATTATATCCCGTAACCTAAGGCGTCAAACTTAAGAGGTCCATAACAAACAAATGTGTAATATGGAGAGGTCATGATGCCTGACAAATTCACCCGATTTGCAGTAGTGGTACATAAAACTAGCACCTTTATCATTGTCTCTGTACCAGTGTCAGTGATTTCTTTATTTTGTAAACTGTATCAAAAAGAAAAGGTTAAGGGTGTTCCGCAAGACAGTAGGAAGCATTTTTAAAAGATACTTTGCAAATGAGTTGCCAATCATATCTCTACTAATATAATGAAAAGCCTTAACATGGGTTGGCAATTGATACAAATTTGACACATGTCCATTTCTTAAAAATGTCATGCACGTCTTGAGATATTGGCACATGTTTATTCCTTTTTTTAATAACTCCTTCATAATTTATCACTCACATCAATAGCTCTTTCTTTTTAATTTCAAATCCCATTTAAGTTGTCTTTTTGACAAGATCATCTGTATTTATTTTGCACAGAAGCTTATATTACAGGTGTTCAAACAAAAAAATAAAATGAGAATGCATGTGCTCATAAATTTAGTTTTAATTGGCCATGTTATATCAATCAGCAGTCGGCAAAGGGCAAAGGTCTAAGTTAACGTAACCATTAAAGTGGCATGCCATTACTTACAGCCAGGACGATTTTGGGTCAACAAAAGAAAAATTAAGAAGGATATGTGTAAGTATATTACGATATAAATTAAGCCTGATGGAAAATAATAAGAAAGGAAAGATTGCAATTCCTTCAATATAGTAGTTTTGTTACTTAAAAGGATGAAACATTTTTGCAGGAGTATTAAAATGCAGAATCATTCACTAAAACTCATTCACAATAAGGATTCTTTATGCATAAATAGAAACTAAAACTAACCTGAAGATCATTGCAAAGGGTGGATATACCGTCCTCCATGATCATATCAACATAAGGGTCTGCAAAAATCAAACATATTTGTATTGGAGTTCATACTTCATACAGCTAATATATGCACAAAATTTGTAACATAACTTGAACATTAAGTAAAGAAAACCAATGGGTAGAATAAGTTAATGGAGGAAATAATTTTGGAGTTCCTAAGCAAACATATGGGCATGTTCCTATCCTGTAAGCTTGAGTATAGAGGAATACATAAACATGTGTGAAGAGATCATTGTAGAGAAGTAATTATCTGGATTGAAAAGAAGGCCATGAATAAATATTTTTCAAATATGAGAAAGTGTGGGCATTAATGCTTGATGACAAAAACTAGTGAAGACGGTATATAAAGAACTAAATGTTGTTGGACTTCATAGACCCTTCAGATAAGCTGGCCCGCCAAGATATGGGAACTTGGATCTCTGGCATTAAGATATTTTTTCTTTAAAAGCAATGAAGAAACCAAAGCATTAGCATGGAAAGAAAACCCATGAAGAATGGACACTTCAACAGGATGTCGAGTTGATGCACAACAAGTGTTGGGCACCTGCAGTTGCCCAAAACATGACAGACAAGCCATACACGTGACCATGTACACCATATGTGTGTCAACATGTCAAATGCATATCGTTTAGATGTCGTATACATATTAAATTATATACATGTTGAAAACATGTATATGTTTCTATAGAAGAATACCATGTTAGCATCATATGTTAGAACTTGGTTCATGCACACATCAACAATTTTCTTATTTTGCTTTACCACCATGAACACAAAAGTGGAAAGAAAAGTAGGGTAATGTAGCAACTAATACTGTAAAATCATCAAAGAATCATGCAAACCCAAAGAAACTTATTATGGAAATGGGGCTAAAACTAAGTTGTAAGATCATAAATAAACAATCAACTCAGTAACCTTTGTATTTGTTATAGAGTTCTTCAATATGTCGAGAATTAGTGACAGCTCTAATCTGAGGTTGCATATAGAACATATCAAAAGCTCCTTCTAAATGCCAATCACTCGCTTTCAGTGTTTGGAAAGCAGCCTTTTCACTGCAAGTGGCAGCAATAAATATTACATCTTAGTTAGCAACAGCAGAAAATCAGATGTCGGAAGATGGTTACTACATAAATCTAGTAAATAATTCAGCTCCCATTATTTATTTGCGTTTGAACCATGGAAATAGTGATTATTTTAGGTAGTAGATTGTTGACAACATATTAATTCTGTATAAACTGTTAAAAACTTCCAGGACTTGGAGACTATAAAAAATGTGGGTATGAAGTGTGAAAAACTTCCAGGATTCGGAGACTATAAAAAATGCAAACATTGTTGGGGTTTGATATCAGATATTGGTAAGATATGAACATTGCTTGAATAGCATTTCATAAGATATCTTATGATCATGATTTAAAGATCCTGGCATTGCAAGTGATATTCGGTGCCGAGCTTTTGCTCTGCTTCGCTATCATTTGCTATTGGCTCCAAGCAGGCAAACCTTGTCACATTAATCTTCCTCCAAGTTAGGCACAAGATATTGTACCATGTTTACTAGTTAAGTCATCAAGGACCCTTGACATCAATGACAGCTAGTAGTTTCCAATGAGTCAGTTTACTTTCAGTTTAAACCATTAGATTATATTCAGGATCATGTTCACTTGTTAGTGAGTTTGCTCATCAATCTGCCCTTTAAGGGATTTCTCCTCTCTCTTTCTATGTAAACAGATAGGGCTATGGATGTGAGTGGATGAAGTTGAAAAAGTATAGTTGCTAATATCAGGGGATTACTAATGAATGAAGGTTATGGGCTATGTCCCATACAGCTCCCATTTAATCTAACATTATGGAAATACAAAGGAGAAGAAAATACAAATCTTCTTTCAGATCCTTCTCTTTCTCGTGTTCCTTGTCCGAAGGTTCCCGTTGCAGCAATCATAGAACAGCACACTGTTCCCGCCAAAATTTTGGCTCAAAACTTGCTCCCTTAGAAAAATAATAACAATAAAATAAAAATAAAAATAAAAATAAAGGAAAAACTCCACATGCAAAGCATGTAGGTACTGCCGCGGATAGAATTAAATCCTATGATGGCACCTCACGTGCTCCTCACGCGGACGCCAATGTGCAAAACACAAAAAAAGAAATCTATTAAATAAGAGTTAAACTCTTAGGAGGCAGCACCTCACGTGCAAAGCATGAGAGCGCCAGCACCCAAAGTCAAAGACTGAGCACCAAGCACTAAGAGTCAAAGACTCTGTGACAGCGCATCACGTGCAAAGCACGAGAGCGCTGGCGTCAGAACTAAAGGTTCTCTGCCGTTGGATCAAAAATCCAACGGAGATGATAAATCATCAGAGCACAGAATTAAATTCTGATTAAGAAAATAATCTTCTCATTTTCCCAATCTTGTTAAAAACAAAAAGATTGTCTTCTGTAAAACAGAATCCCTAGGATCAAAGATCCAATGGTGGGGAAACATCCCCAAATCAATCAGAGGAAAGATTTCCTTAACTGATTCAACAAATCAGCCTCCCCTATATAAAAGACCCAAGACTTCAAGTCGAAAACAGAGGAACCCCCATAAAACTTCAAAGAGAAAAAAAAAGAAAAAAGAAACTCTAGGTAAAAAAATACAGAGAATATCTCATCTCTTTTTCACCTCCATAAGAGTTTAACTCTTCCAAAAAGAACTTAGTTCTTCCTCTGGTTAAAATCTGCAGAAGTAGATCTTCCCACAAGTTGAGAATTTAATTCTAACCGGGGAGATTTTGCCATGCAGATCCAAAACCTAGAGAGAGATCTAAGTTCAGAGAATTTAATTCTCCCAAAAAGTATATAGGAATTTAATTCCTCTGATGAAACAAGGGTTTAACCCTTCATATGAGAACTTAGTTCTCCCTTATGGCAAAGATATGCCGAAGCAGATCTTTTCACAAGTTGAGATTTTAATTCTCATCAGGAAGATTCTGTCACACAGATCCCAAACCTAAGAGAAAAACTAAGTATTAAGAATCTAATTCTCATAAAACAATGGACTTGAAAGCCTCGAAACTCAGGATCTCCATGCACATAAAAGCTCGCGTGTTCCCACGTGAGCACCTTTTGAGAAACAAAAAGGGAAAGACTGATATCTAGCCACGTGCCCCACGTGACCCCTGAGAAGTGCTCAGCACTTGTAAACGAGAAAAGGGGAATAAGCCATATTTTGGGGCGCCTCACGTGACCCCTGAGAAGTGCACTTGTAAAAGAACAAGAGAATAAAAGAGGCAGCGCCCAACTCTAAGCGCCTCACGTGCCACACGTGACCCCCAATAGTGCTTAGCACTTGTAAAAGAGCAAAGGAATAAACCCAAGCGAACGGCGCCAACTTTCAAGAGCATCACGTGCAACACGTGAGCGATCCCAAATTTCAGCATTCAACACTGCTTTAGAACCCCACGTGCCACACGTGAGCGCCTTCATCTTTCAGTGTTTAACACTGTCTTGAGAGCATCACGTGGAAACACGTGAGCACTAAAAATATATTAGTGTTTAACACTATAAGGAACCGACTCCAACCTCAAATCAATTAAGTTCCTCCTGAGATTAAACCTCCAAACAAAATGAGCCTCCATGCTCATGATTGATGATTCCTCAATCTGGAATTTGGTTCAAGGGTACATCTCTCCACACCTCTGATACATGTCGTTGTAATTATTCAACGTCTTCAGAGAGGTGGTGGGTCCCGACAACCAACAAGCTATGGACCGTAATATCTTTAAACTAACTATGGACCGCAACGTCTTTAAACTAACTGCGGACCGCAACGTCCCTAAACTAAACTCTACAGACTATGACGTATCTAAACTCCATGGACTATGATGTCCTTAAACTTATGGACCGCAACGTCCCTAAACTAAACCCCACAGACTATGAGGTCTTTAAACTAGACTATGATGTCTTTAAACTGGACTATGAGGTCCTTAAACTCATGGACTATGATGTCCTTAAACTTTATGGACTATGAGGTCTTTAAACTCATGGACTATGATGTCCTTAAACTTATGGACCGCAATGTCCCTAAACTAACACGATAGAGTCCAAATACTCTTTCGTTGGATCTAAATGATCCCAAAATCTTGTTGATTAGATCTTAGTCTAAAATTGGACTAACGTATTCTCAACAAACGTTTAAGTTGATCTTAATCTCAATGAGAATAACGATCCTTAAACCCAAACCTAAACCAAATCTAAGGAAGTACGGATTTGGACTAATCCACGCCCTACCGGCGACGACATAAATTAGTCTCCGTATACAATCCACAGGCAACCAAAAACAAAACAAACACACACGACACGAAATAACCATCTGGAGAAGGAGAAAGTGGTTACCGCGATGCGGTAGCGTAATTAACTGCAGGGGCTTGCGCCTGCAGAGAAGAGCGTCCCCACAATCAAAAACCCCTCACAAACGAGAGGGAATCTGACGAAGTCTGCTACAACGGCCGCATCCGTCCAAACCTCCGATACACGGTGCCATAAATCAACTTGGCATCTTCGGAGAGGTGGATGGATAAAACCCAATAGCATCTGCCCCCAAAATTCAGGTCGGATGTCCCAACGTCTCGGTCGCGTCTTTCGGCGGAGAACGGATTCTGGCACGCCCGGTGGGACCTTTTCCTCTTTCCACTCCACACTTCGTGTGTCGTGTTCGCGAACGAATCGCGGTTTAATATGGTTGGCCCTGGATCCGAGATACTAAGAATTGGTGTCTTGCTCCCGTGCAGAGAAAATGGCTTCCAACTGCACTAGCTGCAACAACTCCCACTCCGTTCTTGCCGGAGGAGTGACTTATGGGCCCCAAGCGGCCTCCATCTTCGCCATGCCAGTGGAACAAGTAACTCAGGCCACCACTGGACTGTTCTTCGGGACCATGCTCCCACCAACAAGCTTCAGCACCCCACTACTATCGCAAGAAGCTCCAAAGAAGTCGGTCTTTGATCGGCTTGCAACTAACGCGGCCCCTCTCAACAAGTCGCCCAAATCCAAAGCCTCAGTCTTTAACAGACTGGGCCAAAACTCCAATGGGTTCGTGAAGAAGCCCGCGATACCTGAGGGGGTTATCCCGAAACGGATAGCCATCCCTGTTCCAGTAAATGAAATCGTCAGAGAGGCTTCTCCTGCTAAGGGGTCGGTCTTCACAAGACTGGCCGTGCCAACTCCCGCTCCAGGCAAAGTCACTAAAGCCATTACCCCTGCTCGAAAGTCTGCCTTCGACAGGTTGACCATCCCCTCTCAACGGACGTCAGTCTTTGACAGGCTAACACCAACGGCAGTTTCTCATCAAAGCATGAAGCACGATGCAGCTACCCCAACAGCAGAGGTGGTCCCAGCCGCTCGACATGCTCGACGTTGCCACTAGCGCCGAATGAGGAAAGCTGGGGGCAGTTCCCCTTCTGGACTTACCCCACCAGCTCCAACAATGGAAGTTGATGCTGGTGTTCAAACTAGGAACAGCTTTGAATCACTTAATAGGGTAGGCAGAAATTCGCCAACTACAGTGCTGAAAAAGTCTCCTCCGCCTGCTGAAAAGATCACAAAGGCGAAGCCGGAGCAGCCCCCTCAGAGGTTGTCCTCTAAAATCCATAGGGTCTGACGGAGGGTCCAAGACTCTATGATTAACCAAGACTATTCCTGCCAACCAAAGAAATGAAGGTTCGGCAAGAGAAAGAGCATCCTATCGTACCACAGAAGGTATCATCTACTTGGATACCCGCTGCAACGGCCCCCTCAACTTCAATCGTCCATAAAAAGCGGAGGGCGGAGAAGATCCCTATGCCTGCGACGAATCTCAAGGGCACTGAACCCAGACGCTCCAAGTCTGGGGGCATGGTGGTGCATACTGTTTATATGGCTTCCGGGAAGGAGGAGAGCCGTGCCTCTGGGGGGTCATCAACCACTCATTCGATCGGTAACAAAAGCTCAGGAGCAACAACAGAAGCTCCAGGAGATGTTGACGAAGATGGCTGCACTCACGGGACATAAGGAAAGCCCGAAGCATCGTCGGATCAGCACCAGGAACAGGAAACCGATACCGAGTTCCTCCGGAGGATGCTAGAAAAGAAAGACAAAGAGGCCGCGGAACAAGCAGCTAACATAAAGCAAATGGCGCTTCTGTTCCAGGACATGGTGGGCATGATGATCCAGCCAAATCCTCCAACGGAGGAGTCTCCGATGATCATTGAAGACGATAGAGGGGAGACATCAAATCCTCTTCCGGCCTTTTCAGCAGCAAAGGAGGAAACAATCTCGAAAGCTGCGCTCGATAATTATAAAGCTCAACAGATACGAGCTCATTAAGCGAGCGAAGCAGCCGGCCAAATCGTCAAAACTGGGCGACTATACCCAAGCTGGTACGATCAGATTAAGTACCCGTCAGGATACACGATTCCTAAGTTCCACGTATACAAGGGGACAGGCAATCCCCATCAACATGTCGTCCAGTTCTGGGCTCTCTGCGGCAATATTGAAGGTGACGATAAACTGTTGCTTTGCCAATTCGTCGGCAGCTTAGCGGAGACGGCTTTCGAATGGTATTCGGAGCTTCCGAACGACTCCGTCAAAACGTTTACAGAGATGGAGTTGCTCTTCACTCAGCGTTTCGCAAGCGCCAGCGAACGCATCCCAATCACGGCGTTGATCAATACCCAAGTGAGGTCAGGGGAGACATGGGTTCAGTATGCGATGCGGTGGCGCAACCTATGGTCGAAGTGCGAACAGCGCATAGAAGAGGCTCATGCAGTAGGCATGTTGTGGGAACCCTCGATCCGCAGGCGACCATATTCCAATTCATGATGTTCTTCAAGCCGACCACCTTACAGGCCTTGATTGACAAGCTGGCCCAAATGGACCAGATGGGCTATAGGCCTTTCCCTTCAAAAGCGGATTTTCGAAATGAAAAAGGCAAAATAGAAAGCGACCTTTGTCGCCAATGCTCAACAACAGCCGAGTGAGCCGAAATCAGCTGCTCGCCAAGGCAACAAGCGGCGATCCCTCGATGAGAAGTTATGTAACACCCGAGCCCAATAATACTATTTCTGTTACTGGTTGAGTGTTTGGCATTGCTCATTTCATTTATCTTGCTTGTTTGGTTCTTATTGCACAATTTTAACCGGCTAAGTCATTCTGCATATAACAAATTTTAGCACCCAAAATAAAATTGAAAATATTCTTCTTGGCCTACTTGACACCCTTAGCCTCGTGGTAGCGTCCGTGCATTGTATTCTCGTCCCGTTCAGTGAAACGGGCGAGTTTGGATGGCTACGTGCACGTGCGTGTGTCCGTTTTGGGAGTATGCTTTTTAATCATAAAACATTTCATTTTAAAATTTGGAACCCGCCTAAAATCCTATTATTTGAATTTCGAATTTTTGGACCCAACCCGGGCGCAATTTGGAAATGTTTCATTTGGCGCCAAAATCCTAAATTTTTAATATTATTAAAACCTTCGCATATATTTTTCTAACTAATCTGATATCTTACTGTTCATTACCTATCTTTTAAATCTTTAAGTTAACCATATAATATTTTTTACAATCTTTTATATCCTTCTCAATTTATTCTCTCAGCCAATCGCAACCTCCCCTTTAACCCCGTGGGCCTCACTTTCTCTCTCTCCTTCTTCTCTCTCTCTCCATTTTCTCTCTCTCTCCCCCTTATATATTCTCTCGTACTTCTCTTTATCATTTTTCTCTTCTTGCCTCATGCCTCGTTTCTCATTTCTTTTAACTGTTCTTTTGTTGCCGGAATTCCGTCGTGCCGGTGACGTTTCTCGACGTTCCAGCGAGATACCCCGACCCGTGTGGTTCCTTTGTTCGTCGTTTGGGTTCATTCCGTGAACCGTGCGCCGTTGCGAGTTTTCCCCGCCGACGGTTAACGTTCCGTTTTCCCGATTCGCGACCCATCGAGGCAAGTTAATCTTGCTACATGCTATATACTTTTATAATCTTCATTTTATAATGTTATACATTTGAAAATCTTATAGTTTACATATGAAATATCGTTGAAAAATCGGATATGACAAATCTGAAATTTACTGTACACCTTATCTTATAAAATTCATTATAAATCATAGAAAAATCATTAGTATACGTTCTTTAGTTCGTTACGAAGATAATTCAGAATACTATAACTCTATGAAATATTTACTTGCAAAATAAATCGTTTAAATAACGTAAAATGCAAATGAAAATGCCTTTAAACTGCTGTCCAGGGAAATTCTAGCAGCAAACTTTCAACTTTGAATATTCATAACTTTTTGTAGGGATAACCTGAGATGCTTATACTTATAAAAATGAAAACCTTATTGAATTATCTTTGTTTTGGTATAAGATACGTCTCTTTTGGAGAACATTTGTTATTTTTAAGCTATTTTACAAATTAGGGTGACGCTGAATTTCTGAACGGAACCTTCTTGTGCATGGTTAATCAATACATCTTTTATAGTTACTAATCGCTTTGAATATTCTATCCATATTAATATTATTATATCAATATTTATATGACATATTGTTTAGTTGTACATCCCACATTACCATTTTACAGTTTTATAACTTTTCGGATACCCGTTTGCATCTATCGCATTTAAGATACATATAATTGCAAGCATAGATCACACTATTACATGATAATGTGATATTAACACTCCATGTTTAATAAATTGCATCCTAATTAATATTGGAACTATAAATGTAACCCTAATCAATAACTGTGCATCCATATCCTTGAAATTATATCTATTTGCCTATCATATTACATGTTCCAGTTTATTGTTCTAATAGTACTCATGCTTGTTTACTTATACACATGTTTATGATAGTTTGATTATGAGCACCCACATGACATCTTGTGCTTCCTGACATGACCTGTTACACTTCCTATTTGACATGATATGGTACCGTACACTCTTGACATGACATGACACCTTTATACATTACCTGACCTGTTACCTGATCTCATGCCTAATGCCGACAAACCTGACCATTCCCGCTGTCTATCCAGACAGACCTACTTTTACTCGACCTTGTGTTGGCATTAGTCCTTGATTACTGAATACCTGACCTGACATACATAGCTTGGGGGTATGGGGAAATCAAAGGTGAAACCGACTTGTAACTCAACAGTTCGATACTTGTTCTGATCAGTCTTACGGGCTTGGCCAGCTCCGGAGTGTTGATGCTGACATCACTCATCTATCCTACTACCTTTTACTGCTTAGCGGCACGTCTCGGATTCAGCCCCGAGGATCATGACCGTGGTCCCGGGCATGCACGGGATACTATTGAGTTACATCGACGATTCATCAATTGGTTTCAAAGACTATAGAGTAGAAACCTGATAGGACAGTTTAGTCACCATTGCACATTACCCTGCTCTGTTATTTCTTATTACTGCTTTATTCATGTTCATACTTGCATTGCTTATTATCATGTTTACATTATATACTTGATGTCATGACGCGCTGACGTCTGGGTTTTGCATGGCCCAGATTCCGTACCACTGTCGACGACCGAGCAGGAGTACTTCAGCCAGCAGGCTGAACTGTGAGTTCTTTAGGGTTTAGTTTATTTATTTTCATTTCATTTCCAGATGTGAGCCCGCTTTATGGGACGTATTGTTTATTCATTGTTTTGGATCATTAGCTTCCGCACTTATTGTTTATTGATTCTTGTTATTATGGATTTGGACATGTATTAGATTAGCTTATTATCTTGTTCTTGATATCCTTACAACCGTAATGTGACTGTGGATGGATACTTCCTACCCACAGGTAGCATGGTTGGCTATGTCACGTGCCCAATCTTGCGTACTCTGGGAAGCGGGGCGTGACACGGTTCTTTTGGTATCAGAGCCATAGGTTAATTGGGTTGATTCTTTGTAGTTGGGTATTGCACCCGATACACGAATCAGGATACCCGTGATTAGGAAACATGTCCTGCCACTTTGACCGTTTTACCATCCTTGAATCATTCTTCCGGATCATGTCGACATGCAAACTTACTTTGCATTGTCAACTCGAAAACCTAACTTCTTGTTATCTCTAGGACTTAGGCGACTTGGATGGAGTTAAGTAATTGCGGCTATGATACCGCGGCATAGCTACAATGCGGTACTCTATTTAAGTATCTTGGAGTTCTAGCCTTGATCCACATTCAGAATCTATCATCATGCTAATGTTGGGTGTTTTGAGTTCAGGATTATGACAGGTAAGAAGTTGAAGACGTACCAGAGGCGTGTGAATGAAGCCGCCATGCTTGGAGTGATAAGAGAAATGCTGGAAATCAAAGAAACAGACCGAGCTGATCCAGCAGCAAGCGGACTTGTTTCAGGAAGGTTTGCAGATCGTTCAGCAGTCTGTAAACGATGTTGGAACTAGACCAGTTGATCGAGTAAGGACCGTAGCAGATTTCAGACTTTTGGATCCGTCTACCTTCACTTTTCTGGAGGAGCCGTTGCCAGCCGAGCCGTGGCTAGCGACACGGAGAATTTGCTGATTGCGACACAGATTCCAGAGGACAAAGGAGTTGATGTGGTGCGCATTCAGTTAGTGGATTACGCCCGAGAGTGACGGCTTGTGGAGGAGACCCGCTTGCCCAAGCCGATCAGTTGGGCGAAGTTTTTCTAAGAACCCCCTGGAGAAGTTCTTCCCGCAGACTGCGCGGAGGAAAGGGAAGAAATTTATCGGACTAAGGCAGAATGGAGCAACCGTGGACGTGCATGCAGCGGAGTGGACGAGACTCAGTAGTCTCGCTGGACCTTTCGCGGCCAACGATGCAGACAGCAGTTGCGATAAGGAAGCAGTTCTGTCGGGCCAGTCGAGTTTAGGGCTAGGCCGACAAACAGTGTTCTTGCGACTATGGAAGTGAATAGTAATGAAGAGCCGGCAGTTGTTCGCGACTTTATGGATGTGTTTGCAGATATTTCGGGCTTACCGCCAAAGCGAGATGTGGAGTTCGCGATTGACCTTATTCCTGATGCAGCGCCAGTATCAAAATCTTATTATCCGATGGCACCGGTGGAATTGGAAGAAGTTAAGAAACAAGTTGGTGAATTACTCGAGAAGGGATGGATTCGAAGCAGCAACTCACCTTGGGGAGCTCCAGTTCTTTTAGTAAAGAAGAAGGATGGCACGAGAAGGATGTGCATGGATTATCGAGAATTGAACCGGGTGACTATTAAGAACAAGTACCCGATCCCTCGCATTGGAGAGCTTTTTGAGCAGCTTAGTGGCGCGAGGGTGTTCTCGAAATTGGATTTGCGATCGGGATATCATCAGGTCCGAGTGAAAGCAGAAGGCATTTGCAAGACGGTGTTTCGAACTCGATATGGACATTTCGAGTATCTAGTGACGCCCTTCGGAGTGACTAATGCGCCGGCAATATTCATGGATTTGATGAACAGGATCTTTTCACCGTTCTTGGACCAGTTTATTGTGGTATTCATTGACGATATTCTGGTGTACTCGAGGAGTCCGGAGGAGCATGCTGAGCACTTAAGGATCGCACCGCAAACGCTGAGACAAGAGAAATTATTTGCGAAGATGAGTAAGTGTGAATTCTGGCTGGAAGAAGTGAAGTTTCTGGGGCATGTCGTGTCGGGCGATGGAATCGCCGTCGATCCCGAAAAGATTGCAGCAGTTCGAGACTGGCCTATTCCAAAGAATGTTGCAGAGATAAGGAGTTTTCTTGGACTCGCCGGATACTACAGAAGATTTGTGGAGAACTTCGCTCGCGTAGCTGAGCCGTTAACCAAGCTCACACGAAAGGAGGTACCGTTTGTTTGGACGGATGGATATGCATTGGCCTTTGAGATGTTGAAGCAGAAGTTGATAACCGCCCCTATCCTAACCGTACCGGATGATTCAGGAGGACTGGTGATTCACAGCGACGCATCTGGAAAAGGATTAGAATGTGTTTTAATGCAGAATGGGAAAGTCGTCGCTTACGCATCGAGACAACTGAAGACTCATGAGAAGAACTATCCGACTCATGACTTAGAGCTTGCAGCCGTGATCTTCGCCCTGAAGATTTGGAAACACTACCTTCTGGGCGAGAGAGTTGAAGTCTTTACGGATCACAAGAGTTTGAAATATGTGTTCACTCAGAAGGAATTGAACATGAGGCAACGCAGATGGTTGGAGCTGATGGCCGACTACGACCTTGATCTTAAGTACCATCCGGGAAAAGTTAACGTCATGCCAGATGCGCTAAGTCGGTTACCGGCAATTCAGGTATTGACTGCACAGAGAGAGATCATTACGGATTTTCGGAGATTCGACTTGGAGGTTGTGCTACCCCATGCTACAGGACAGTTGATGCAGTTGCAAGTACAGTCGTCCTTAGTTGAGAAGATTAAAGCGACACAATCGCAGGATCCTAGACTGCAAAGGTTTCGAGAGCAGGTTGAAGCCGGACTACGAACAGATTTATTGATCCACGAAGATGGTTCGTTGAGGTATGGTAGCCGTGTGTGTGGGCCAAAAGGGGATGTGCGTGAAGAGCTTATGAAGGAGGCACATAATTCAGTTTACTCTGTACATCCAGGAGGGACAAAGATGTACCAAGATATTCGACAGCATTTCTGGTGGGAAGGCATGAAACGGGAGATTGCTCGCTTCGTGGCTAAGTGCTTGGTATGTCAGCAAGTCAAGGCTGAACACCAAAGGGTTGCTGGTTTATTGCAACCATTTCCAATTCCTCAGTGGAAGTGGGAACATATAACCATGGATTTCGTGACGGCTTTACCGCGGAGTCCAAAAGGCAACAATGCAGTATGGGTGATTGTTGATCGGTTGACCAAGGCAGCTCACTTTATTCCTTTCCGGGTTGGTCAATCAACGGAGACTTTGGCAGAGCGGTACATGCAGGAGATTGTAAGATTGCATGGCGTACCGGTGAGCATCGTGTCCGATCAGGACACTCGGTTCTTATCACACTTCTGGAGGAGTTTACAGGAAAGTTTGGGGACTCGATTGAAGTTTAGCACCGCTTATCATCCTCAAACTGATGGACAATCGGAGAGAACGATCCAGACTCTTGAAGATATGTGGAGAGCATGCATGTTAGACTTCAAGGGTTCTTGGGAGGATCATCTACACCTGGTGGAGTTTTCGTACAACAATAGCTTCCAAGCAACTATTCAGATGGCTCCGTTTGAAGCACTGTATGGTCGTAAGTGCCGTTCACCTGTTTGTTGGGATGATGTTGGTGAACGAAGGTTACTAGGACCAGATTTGGTGGTACAGACAGTCGAGAAGGTGAATACAATCAGAAAGCATATGAAGGCAGCTCAAGACAGACAGAAGAGTTGGGCCGACACGTCAAGAAGACCTCTAGAGTTCGCCGTGGGTGATTTGATATTCCTGAAGATATCACCGACTAGAGGGGTGATTCGTTTTGGAAGGCGAGGAAAGCTCAGTCCTCGGTTCGTTGGACCCTTGAGATCGTGGAGCGTGTTGGTGAGGTAGCATATCGTTTGGCGTTACCACAGTCCTTGGCAAATGTGCATGATATGTTTCACGTATCTCAACTCCGTAAGTATGTTCGAGATGAAACACACGTTTTGGATCATTCGGAGCTAACAGTACGAGAAGACTTGACTTTTGAGGAGCGACCAGTTGAAATCAAGGATCGAAGAGAAAAGGTTCTTAAGAACAAGGTTATCCCCCTTGTGCTAGTCTCTTGGGGTAATCGATCGCATGGAGAATCCACTTGGGAGCGAGAAGACGAGATCCGGCAGAAGTTTCCTCACCTTTTCCTGTAGTTATCTATCTTGAATTCTTGGAATTTCGAGGACGAAATTCTTTTTGTAGTTGGGTATGATGTAACACCCGAGCCCAATAATACTATTTCTGTTACTGGTTGAGTGTTTGGCATTGCTCATTTCATTTATCTTGCTTGTTTGGTTCTTATTGCACAATTTTAACCGGCTAAGTCATTCTGCATATAACAAATTTTAGCACCCAAAATAAAATTGAAAATATTCTTCTTGGCCTACTTGACACCCTTAGCCTCGTGGTAGCGTCCGCGCATTGTATTCTCGTCCCGTTCAGTGAAACGGGCGAGTTTGGATGGCTACGTGCACGTGCGTGTGTCCGTTTTGGGAGTATGCTTTTTAATCATAAAACATTTCATTTTAAAATTTGGAACCCGCCTAAAATCCTATTATTTGAATTTCGAATTTTTGGACCCAACCCGGGCGCAATTTGGAAATGTTTCATTTGGCGCCAAAATCCTAAATTTTTAATATTATTAAAACCTTCGCATATATTTTTCTAACTAATCTGATATCTTACTGTTCATTACCTATCTTTTAAATCTTTAAGTTAACCATATAATATTTTTTACAATCTTTTATATCCTTCTCAATTTATTCTCTCAGCCAATCGCAACCTCCCCTTTAACCCCGTGGGCCTCACTTTCTCTCTCTCCTTCTTCTCTCTCTCTCCATTTTCTCTCTCTCTCCCCCTTATATATTCTCTCGTACTTCTCTTTATCATTTTTCTCTTCTTGCCTCATGCCTCGTTTCTCATTTCTTTTAACTGTTCTTTTGTTGCCGGAATTCCGTCGTGCCGGTGACGTTTCTCGACGTTCCAGCGAGATACCCCGACCCGTGTGGTTCCTTTGTTCGTCGTTTGGGTTCATTCCGTGAACCGTGCGCCGTTGCGAGTTTTCCCCGCCGACGGTTAACGTTCCGTTTTCCCGATTCGCGACCCATCGAGGCAAGTTAATCTTGCTACATGCTATATACTTTTATAATCTTCATTTTATAATGTTATACATTTGAAAATCTTATAGTTTACATATGAAATATCGTTGAAAAATCGGATATGACAAATCTGAAATTTACTGTACACCTTATCTTATAAAATTCATTATAAATCATAGAAAAATCATTAGTATACGTTCTTTAGTTCGTTACGAAGATAATTCAGAATACTATAACTCTATGAAATATTTACTTGCAAAATAAATCGTTTAAATAACGTAAAATGCAAATGAAAATGCCTTTAAACTGCTGTCCAGGGAAATTCTAGCAGCAAACTTTCAACTTTGAATATTCATAACTTTTTGTAGGGATAACCTGAGATGCTTATACTTATAAAAATGAAAACCTTATTGAATTATCTTTGTTTTGGTATAAGATACGTCTCTTTTGGAGAACATTTGTTATTTTTAAGCTATTTTACAAATTAGGGTGACGCTGAATTTCTGAACGGAACCTTCTTGTGCATGGTTAATCAATACATCTTTTATAGTTACTAATCGCTTTGAATATTCTATCCATATTAATATTATTATATCAATATTTATATGACATATTGTTTAGTTGTACATCCCACATTACCATTTTACAGTTTTATAACTTTTCGGATACCCGTTTGCATCTATCGCATTTAAGATACATATAATTGCAAGCATAGATCACACTATTACATGATAATGTGATATTAACACTCCATGTTTAATAAATTGCATCCTAATTAATATTGGAACTATAAATGTAACCCTAATCAATAACTGTGCATCCATATCCTTGAAATTATATCTATTTGCCTATCATATTACATGTTCCAGTTTATTGTTCTAATAGTACTCATGCTTGTTTACTTATACACATGTTTATGATAGTTTGATTATGAGCACCCACATGACATCTTGTGCTTCCTGACATGACCTGTTACACTTCCTATTTGACATGATATGGTACCGTACACTCTTGACATGACATGACACCTTTATACATTACCTGACCTGTTACCTGATCTCATGCCTAATGCCGACAAACCTGACCATTCCCGCTGTCTATCCAGACAGACCTACTTTTACTCGACCTTGTGTTGGCATTAGTCCTTGATTACTGAATACCTGACCTGACATACATAGCTTGGGGGTATGGGGAAATCAAAGGTGAAACCGACTTGTAACTCAACAGTTCGATACTTGTTCTGATCAGTCTTACGGGCTTGGCCAGCTCCGGAGTGTTGATGCTGACATCACTCATCTATCCTACTACCTTTTACTGCTTAGCGGCACGTCTCGGATTCAGCCCCGAGGATCATGACCGTGGTCCCGGGCATGCACGGGATACTATTGAGTTACATCGACGATTCATCAATTGGTTTCAAAGACTATAGAGTAGAAACCTGATAGGACAGTTTAGTCACCATTGCACATTACCCTGCTCTGTTATTTCTTATTACTGCTTTATTCATGTTCATACTTGCATTGCTTATTATCATGTTTACATTATATACTTGATGTCATGACGCGCTGACGTCTGGGTTTTGCATGGCCCAGATTCCGTACCACTGTCGACGACCGAGCAGGAGTACTTCAGCCAGCAGGCTGAACTGTGAGTTCTTTAGGGTTTAGTTTATTTATTTTCATTTCATTTCCAGATGTGAGCCCGCTTTATGGGACGTATTGTTTATTCATTGTTTTGGATCATTAGCTTCCGCACTTATTGTTTATTGATTCTTGTTATTATGGATTTGGACATGTATTAGATTAGCTTATTATCTTGTTCTTGATATCCTTACAACCGTAATGTGACTGTGGATGGATACTTCCTACCCACAGGTAGCATGGTTGGCTATGTCACGTGCCCAATCTTGCGTACTCTGGGAAGCGGGGCGTGACACGGTTCTTTTGGTATCAGAGCCATAGGTTAATTGGGTTGATTCTTTGTAGTTGGGTATTGCACCCGATACACGAATCAGGATACCCGTGATTAGGAAACATGTCCTGCCACTTTGACCGTTTTACCATCCTTGAATCATTCTTCCGGATCATGTCGACATGCAAACTTACTTTGCATTGTCAACTCGAAAACCTAACTTCTTGTTATCTCTAGGACTTAGGCGACTTGGATGGAGTTAAGTAATTGCGGCTATGATACCGCGGCATAGCTACAATGCGGTACTCTATTTAAGTATCTTGGAGTTCTAGCCTTGATCCACATTCAGAATCTATCATCATGCTAATGTTGGGTGTTTTGAGTTCAGGATTATGACAGGTAAGAAGTTGAAGACGTACCAGAGGCGTGTGAATGAAGCCGCCATGCTTGGAGTGATAAGAGAAATGCTGGAAATCAAAGAAACAGACCGAGCTGATCCAGCAGCAAGCGGACTTGTTTCAGGAAGGTTTGCAGATCGTTCAGCAGTCTGTAAACGATGTTGGAACTAGACCAGTTGATCGAGTAAGGACCGTAGCAGATTTCAGACTTTTGGATCCGTCTACCTTCACTTTTCTGGAGGAGCCGTTGCCAGCCGAGCCGTGGCTAGCGACACGGAGAATTTGCTGATTGCGACACAGATTCCAGAGGACAAAGGAGTTGATGTGGTGCGCATTCAGTTAGTGGATTACGCCCGAGAGTGACGGCTTGTGGAGGAGACCCGCTTGCCCAAGCCGATCAGTTGGGCGAAGTTTTTCTAAGAACCCCCTGGAGAAGTTCTTCCCGCAGACTGCGCGGAGGAAAGGGAAGAAATTTATCGGACTAAGGCAGAATGGAGCAACCGTGGACGTGCATGCAGCGGAGTGGACGAGACTCAGTAGTCTCGCTGGACCTTTCGCGGCCAACGATGCAGACAGCAGTTGCGGTAAGGAAGCAGTTCTGTCGGGCCAGTCGAGTTTAGGGCTAGGCCGACAAACAGTGTTCTTGCGACTATGGAAGTGAATAGTAATGAAGAGCCGGCAGTTGTTCGAGACTTTATGGATGTGTTTGCAGATATTTCGGGCTTACCGCCAAAGCGAGATGTGGAGTTCGCGATTGACCTTATTCCTGGTGCAGCGCCAGTATCAAAATCTTATTATCCGATGGCACCGGTGGAATTGGAAGAAGTTAAGAAACAAGTTGGTGAATTACTCGAGAAGGGATGGATTCGAAGCAGCAACTCACCTTGGGGAGCTCCAGTTCTTTTAGTAAAGATGAAGGATGGCACGAGAAGGATGTGCATGGATTATCGAGAATTGAACCGGGTGACTATTAAGAACAAGTACCCGATCCCTCGCATTGGAGAGCTTTTTGAGCAGCTTAGTGGCGCGAGGGTGTTCTCGAAATTGGATTTGCGATCGGGATATCATCAGGTCCGAGTGAAAGCAGAAGGCATTTGCAAGACGGTGTTTCGAACTCGATATGGACATTTCGAGTATCTAGTGACGCCCTTCGGAGTGACTAATGCGCCGGCAATATTCATGGATTTGATGAACAGGATCTTTTCACCGTTCTTGGACCAGTTTATTGTGGTATTCATTGACGATATTCTGGTGTACTCGAGGAGTCCGGAGGAGCATGCTGAGCACTTAAGGATCGCACCGCAAACGCTGAGACAAGAGAAATTATTTGCGAAGATGAGTAAGTGTGAATTCTGGCTGGAAGAAGTGAAGTTTCTGGGGCATGTCGTGTCGGGCGATGGAATCGCCGTCGATCCCGAAAAGATTGCAGCAGTTCGAGACTGGCCTATTCCAAAGAATGTTGCAGAGATAAGGAGTTTTCTTGGACTCGCCGGATACTACAGAAGATTTGTGGAGAACTTCGCTCGCGTAGCTGAGCCGTTAACCAAGCTCACACGAAAGGAGGTACCGTTTGTTTGGACGGATGGATATGCATTGGCCTTTGAGATGTTGAAGCAGAAGTTGATAACCGCCCCTATCCTAACCGTACCGGATGATTCAGGAGGACTGGTGATTCACAGCGACGCATCTGGAAAAGGATTAGGATGTGTTTTAATGCAGAATGGGAAAGTCGTCGCTTACGCATCGAGACAACTGAAGACTCATGAGAAGAACTATCCGACTCATGACTTAGAGCTTGCAGCCGTGATCTTCGCCCTGAAGATTTGGAAACACTACCTTCTGGGCGAGAGAGTTGAAGTCTTTACGGATCACAAGAGTTTGAAATATGTGTTCACTCAGAAGGAATTGAACATGAGGCAACGCAGATGGTTGGAGCTGATGGCCGACTACGACCTTGATCTTAAGTACCATCCGGGAAAAGTTAACGTCATGCCAGATGCGCTAAGTCGGTTACCGGCAATTCAGGTATTGACTGCACAGAGAGAGATCATTACGGATTTTCGGAGATTCGACTTGGAGGTTGTGCTACCCCATGCTACAGGACAGTTGATGCAGTTGCAAGTACAGTCGTCCTTAGTTGAGAAGATTAAAGCGACACAATCGCAGGATCCTAGACTGCAAAGGTTTCGAGAGCAGGTTGAAGCCGGACTACGAACAGATTTATTGATCCACGAAGATGGTTCGTTGAGGTATGGTAGCCGTGTGTGTGGGCCAAAAGGGGATGTGCGTGAAGAGCTTATGAAGGAGGCACATAATTCAGTTTACTCTGTACATCCAGGAGGGACAAAGATGTACCAAGATATTTGACAGCATTTCTGGTGGGAAGGCATGAAACGGGAGATTGCTCGCTTCGTGGCTAAGTGCTTGGTATGTCAGCAAGTCAAGGCTGAACACCATTGGGTTGCTGGTTTATTGCAACCATTTCCAATTCCTCAGTGGAAGTGGGAACATATAACCATGGATTTCGTGACGGCTTTACCGCGGAGTCCAAAAGGCAACAATGCAGTATGGGTGATTGTTGATCGGTTGACCAAGGCAGCTCACTTTATTCCTTTCCGGGTTGGTCAATCAACGGAGACTTTGGCAGAGCGGTACATGCAGGAGATTGTAAGATTGCATGGCGTACCGGTGAGCATCGTGTCCGATCAGGACACTCGGTTCTTATCACACTTCTGGAGGAGTTTACAGGAAAGTTTGGGGACTCGATTGAAGTTTAGCACCGCTTATCATCCTCAAACTGATGGACAATCGGAGAGAACGATCCAGACTCTTGAAGATATGTGGAGAGCATGCATGTTAGACTTCAAGGGTTCTTGGGAGGATCATCTACACCTGGTGGAGTTTTCGTACAACAATAGCTTCCAAGCAACTATTCAGATGGCTCCGTTTGAAGCACTGTATGGTCGTAAGTGCCGTTCACCTGTTTGTTGGGATGATGTTGGTGAACGAAGGTTACTAGGACCAGATTTGGTGGTACAGACAGTCGAGAAGGTGAATACAATCAGAAAGCATATGAAGGCAGCTCAAGACAGACAGAAGAGTTGGGCCGACACGTCAAGAAGACCTCTAGAGTTCGCCGTGGGTGATTTGATATTCCTGAAGATATCACCGACTAGAGGGGTGATTCGTTTTGGAAGGCGAGGAAAGCTCAGTCCTCGGTTCGTTGGACCCTTGAGATCGTGGAGCGTGTTGGTGAGGTAGCATATCGTTTGGCGTTACCACAGTCCTTGGCAAATGTGCATGATATGTTTCACGTATCTCAACTCCGTAAGTATGTTCGAGATGAAACACACGTTTTGGATCATTCGGAGCTAACAGTACGAGAAGACTTGACTTTTGAGGAGCGACCAGTTGAAATCAAGGATCGAAGAGAAAAGGTTCTTAAGAACAAGGTTATCCCCCTTGTGCTAGTCTCTTGGGGTAATCGATCGCATGGAGAATCCACTTGGGAGCGAGAAGACGAGATCCGGCAGAAGTTTCCTCACCTTTTCCTGTAGTTATCTATCTTGAATTCTTGGAATTTCGAGGACGAAATTCTTTTTGTAGTTGGGTATGATGTAACACCCGAGCCCAATAATACTATTTCTGTTACTGGTTGAGTGTTTGGCATTGCTCATTTCATTTATCTTGCTTGTTTGGTTCTTATTGCACAATTTTAACCGGCTAAGTCATTCTGCATATAACAAATTTTAGCACCCAAAATAAAATTGAAAATATTCTTCTTGGCCTACTTGACACCCTTAGCCTCGTGGTAGCGTCCGTGCATTGTATTCTCGTCCCGTTCAGTGAAACGGGCGAGTTTGGATGGCTACGTGCACGTGCGTGTGTCCGTTTTGGGAGTATGCTTTTTAATCATAAAACATTTCATTTTAAAATTTGGAACCCGCCTAAAATCCTATTATTTGAATTTCGAATTTTTGGACCCAACCCGGGCGCAATTTGGAAATGTTTCATTTGGCGCCAAAATCCTAAATTTTTAATATTATTAAAACCTTCGCATATATTTTTCTAACTAATCTGATATCTTACTGTTCATTACCTATGTTTTAAATTTTTAAGTTAACCATATAATATTTTTTACAATCTTTTATATCCTTCTCAATTTATTCTCTCAGCCAATCGCAACCTCCCCTTTAACCCCGTGGGCCTCACTTTCTCTCTCTCCTTCTTCTCTCTCTCTCCATTTTCTCTCTCTCTCTCCCCCTTATATATTCTCTCGTACTTCTCTTTATCATTTTTCTCTTCTTGCTTCATGCCTCGTTTCTCATTTCTTTTAACTGTTCTTTTGTTGCCGGAATTCCGTTGTGCCGGTGACGTTTCTCGACGTTCCAGCGAGATACCCCGACCCGTGTGGTTCCTTTGTTCGTCGTTTGGGTTCATTCCGTGAACCGTGCGCCGTTGCGAGTTTTCCCCGCCGACGGTTAACGTTCCGTTTTCCCGATTCGCGACCCATCGAGGCAAGTTAATCTTGCTACATGCTATATACTTTTATAATCTTCATTTTATAATGTTATACATTTGAAAATCTTATAGTTTACATATGAAATATCGTTGAAAAATCGGATATGACAAATCTGAAATTTACTGTACACCTTATCTTATAAAATTCATTATAAATCATAGAAAAATCATTAGTATACGTTCTTTAGTTCGTTACGAAGATAATTCAGAATACTATAACTCTATGAAATATTTACTTGCAAAATAAATCGTTTAAATAACGTAAAATGCAAATGAAAATGCCTTTAAACTGCTGTCCAGGGAAATTCTAGCAGCAAACTTTCAACTTTGAATATTCATAACTTTTTGTAGGGATAACCTGAGATGCTTATACTTATAAAAATGAAAACCTTATTGAATTATCTTTGTTTTGGTATAAGATACGTCTCTTTTGGAGAACATTTGTTATTTTTAAGCTATTTTACAAATTAGGGTGACGCTGAATTTCTGAACGGAACCTTCTTGTGCATGGTTAATCAATACATCTTTTATAGTTACTAATCGCTTTGAATATTCTATCCATATTAATATTATTATATCAATATTTATATGACATATTGTTTAGTTGTACATCCCACATTACCATTTTACAGTTTTATAACTTTTCGGATACCCGTTTGCATCTATCGCATTTAAGATACATATAATTGCAAGCATAGATCACACTATTACATGATAATGTGATATTAACACTCCATGTTTAATAAATTGCATCCTAATTAATATTGGAACTATAAATGTAACCCTAATCAATAACTGTGCATCCATATCCTTGAAATTATATCTATTTGCCTATCATATTACATGTTCCAGTTTATTGTTCTAATAGTACTCATGCTTGTTTACTTATACACATGTTTATGATAGTTTGATTATGAGCACCCACATGACATCTTGTGCTTCCTGACATGACCTGTTACACTTCCTATTTGACATGATATGGTACCGTACACTCTTGACATGACATGACACCTTTATACATTACCTGACCTGTTACCTGATCTCATGCCTAATGCCGACAAACCTGACCATTCCCGCTGTCTATCCAGACAGACCTACTTTTACTCGACCTTGTGTTGGCATTAGTCCTTGATTACTGAATACCTGACCTGACATACATAGCTTGGGGGTATGGGGAAATCAAAGGTGAAACCGACTTGTAACTCAACAGTTCGATACTTGTTCTGATCAGTCTTACGGGCTTGGCCAGCTCCGGAGTGTTGATGCTGACATCACTCATCTATCCTACTACCTTTTACTGCTTAGCGGCACGTCTCGGATTCAGCCCCGAGGATCATGACCGTGGTCCCGGGCATGCACGGGATACTATTGAGTTACATCGACGATTCATCAATTGGTTTCAAAGACTATAGAGTAGAAACCTGATAGGACAGTTTAGTCACCATTGCACATTACCCTGCTCTGTTATTTCTTATTACTGCTTTATTCATGTTCATACTTGCATTGCTTATTATCATGTTTACATTATACACTTGATGTCATGACGCGCTGACGTCTGGGTTTTGCATGGCCCAGATTCCGTACCACTGTCGACGACCGAGCAGGAGTACTTCAGCCAGCAGGCTGAACTGTGAGTTCTTTAGGGTTTAGTTTATTTATTTTCATTTCATTTCCAGATGTGAGCCCGCTTTATGGGACGTATTGTTTATTCATTGTTTTGGATCATTAGCTTCCGCACTTATTGTTTATTGATTCTTGTTATTATGGATTTGGACATGTATTAGATTAGCTTATTATCTTGTTCTTGATATCCTTACAACCGTAATGTGACTGTGGATGGATACTTCCTACCCACAGGTAGCATGGTTGGCTATGTCACGTGCCCAATCTTGCGTACTCTGGGAAGCGGGGCGTGACAAGTTAAGACGTCCTTACTCATTTCCCCAGGATAAAACAAGAGACTGTTCGAACTGGCAGTGCGCAACGGGCTCATCACTCTGCCGGATCCAAGACATCCGTCGCAACCTGGTGACGTTAACCATCCTAACCATTGTCCTTACCACAGAGTAATGGGTCACCCACTCGAAGATTACTACGTCTTCAAAAACTGGTTTGAAGACCAATACCAGCAAGGCAAATTCGCGTTGTCTGAAAACTGGAAGGTGAACCCGCCACAACCACATGCTCCGAAAAAGATGGACATGCCGGCGGCATCGTGCTCATTCATAGAGGAAGCTCCATGGAAAGTTGTTCTTTCGGCAAAAACTAAAAGAATGCTGAAAGATCTTCAAACATGTCCGGCGGTCAGGTGGAAAAGCCCGCAAGAGCCGAAGATCATCGATGGAATGCTGAAACCGCGTCCAACACCCAGAGCCGGTAGCGATGGGCAAATTACTCAGGTCCAGCCGTCGAAGTCTTCGAAGAAAAAAAAAGAAGACCAAGAGGCCCGCGCAGCCTGATGACAAGTGCACAGACCTACAAAAGCATATTGACGCGCTGGAGGAATACAACCAGAATGCGCGGACCCCAGTCACACTCCATGAGTTTCTCAACCATATCCTTGAGAACAGAGGTAATGACAACGACGAGAGAGACGACGGGTCAAAAGAACCCAAGAATTACGTGGCAAGTTGTCACATAATCTCTCATTCGTCACCAAATGATGAAGAAGTTCACTCGGCGTTCGAAGATAACACAGAGGAGCTGAAGGCAGAATCGGCACCAAAATCCTTGGAACCGTCCGATGAGCTGATTGACGTGCTGCTAAACGAAGCCCGTCAGAAGAGAAAAGTTGATCGAGAACGCAAAATGGCCATATTCGAAAAAGCCAGACCTCGACGTCAAGTGGAAGTCGCGGTAGGGATGGATCACGAAACACCCCAACCAAACCAAATCACACCCTAAATGGGTATATTCCACTTTATCGTTATGTATCCCGTCACGTGACAAATACACGTGCATACAGGATGAACTATGGACCGTAATGTCCTTAAACTAGATATGGAACGAAACGTCCCTAAACTAATAATGGACCGAAACGTCCCTAAACTAATGGACTGTAATGTCTTAAAACTAACAAAGGACCGAAATGTCCTAAAACTAACTACTGACCGAAACGTCTTTAAACTACTACAAACCCGCAACATCCTTGGGCTGATGCGCAATCTCGTTAAAAGACACTTGCAATGTCCTCTTGACCTTGTAAGGAGAAAACTACCTGCGTGAGATGCTTACGACTCACAAAGGAGCAACGCACTTAGGGATCTCCACAATTCCTAAGAAGAAATTACACTTACGAGATCCTCACGACTCGTAAGGAGAACCCTCTTATGAGACCCTCACGGCTCATAAGATTCAAAAGCCTTAAGCTACAGGGATCTGAACCTGTTCTTAAGCCTTTACCTTTCCCAGATTGCCCTACAAGCGGTTCAATATCGACCCTTGTATACAATCCACGGGCACAAATAATCATTTCCTTGCCGAGTCCCACCAACGACGAGGAATGCCCTCATTTGATGAACAAACACTCGTAGGTCCTCTCGATTTACAAGGAGAAAACACTCTTGCAAGATCCTTACGACTTACAAGAGAACATACACTTAGGAATCCTCATGATTCCTAAGGAGAAAAGACACCTACGGGATCCTCACGACTCGTAGGGAGAAACATCTTTATGAGACCCTTACGGCTCATGAAGTCAAAAGCCATAGTCGACGGGATTTTAATCCTGTTTGCTAAGCCATCTTTGTTTGAACCGACAAAGGCAGATGATGGTTCGCTCCTGACAATATCTCAGTTGTAGCGATGTTGATGCCTAAATCGGTATCAAATTCCAAGTCCTTTCATGCCAAATGATAAGTCGCTCCTGGCAACATTCCAATCGCAGCGATACTGATGCAAGATTTGTATCAGACCGTGAGTTCCATACTAAAAAAAATGCATATAAAATAGCCAAAATGTTTCTCGCAACAAAAGTCAGCGAGTAAAATATATGCATACAAAAAATAACCGAAATGATTGGGCACCGCGAAAAAGCAGCCGAAATGATTGGGCAATCGCGACTTTCGCGATATAAAAAGCTAAAATGATAAAGCACCGCGGAAAGAAAAAAAATGAAATGAAACTTTTTGCCCTGCAGCTAAGTCCATACTGACCCATGTATACAATTCATAGGCATAAACAAAAAGGGAATCACATGTCCCAACAAACTCCATCAAAGGGAGAGTCAGGTCTCAGCGGCAATATCTACATCCCAGAAGACCAACAACGGCGTTCCTCCTCATGCCAGCAAGATACATACGCAACATCAACAAATGAAGCCATGGCAAAGCCCCCTAGTTCCAAATCTCGACGGTTCATAAACAACCTGGAGACAACCTCGACATTCGTCGCAATATTGTAGACACAATGTCAACAAACGAAGCAAAGGAAAATCCCTAGCTTCAGGGTCTCGACGTCAACATCAACAACCTAGAGATCAACACCGGTGTTTCTCCGTATTCCAATCGGATGCAGACACAACGTTAACAAAGCGGAACCACGACAAAGTCCCCTAGTTCCAAATCTCGACGGTTCACAGACAACCTAGAGACTACCTCGGAACCATGGCAGAGTCCCTATTTCCAAGGCTCGACGGTTCACAAAAAACCTAGAGACAACCTCAGAACCATGGCAGAGTCTCTATTTCCAAGGCTCGACGGCTATATCTACGGCCTAAAGATCGACAACAGTGTCCTTCCTTCCAGCAGAATACAGACGCGACATCAACAAACGGAGCCACGGCAAAGTCCCCTAGTTCCAAACCTCGACGGTTCACAGACAACCCAGAGACAACCTCGACATTCGTCACAATATTGCAGACACAATGCCAACAAACGAAGCCAAGGAAAATCCCTCGCTTCAGGGTCTTGACGGCAACTCAAATGAGACTTGAAACGACTATCGGAGATCATCCCATACCAGCGCGGAGTGGTCATGACTCATCGGGGCTCCCAAACTGAGCCTAACCTCAAGTAAGAAGCGACATGGAATATCCCTAACACTTACTCTTTCGACGGTAATACCACTTGGAAGATTGCTTGAAGATGTCTTGTCCAGCCCCCGAAAGGATCAGAGACACGACAGTCGCGGGGCTACCCGAACAACCAGATTGCATATCGGGGAATATATCGGCTAACGCGACGGTGCGACGGGTAAAAAACCCTAGCGCCACAGACCCTAACGGACTTCTATTAGCAAGAGTTAACTGTGACGTTAGGAAACCCTTGCGAGAACTTCTCGATTCGTCTCAACCCGTGAGGAAATTAGTGTTCTTGCGAAAACTTCTCGATTCATCTCGACTCGTAGGGAAAAGCCTTAGGCAATGGGGATAAGGACATGTTTCCTAAGCACTGGGGCCCTGCAAGTCGGTCCAAGATGGACTACTGTATACTATTCAAGGGCAACACTCTCCGAAGTCGAATCTCGACAAGGAGAGAAACAACCACTTACGAATCCTCTTGACTTGTAAGCGGGAAAAATTCTCTTATGAGATCCTTACGACTCATAAAAGAAAACACACTTAGAAATCCTCACGATTCCTAAGAAGAAAAGACACTTACGGGATCCTCTCGGCTCGTAGGAAGAAAACCCTTTATGAGACCCTCACGGCTCATAAAGTTGAAAAGTCTTAGGAGGCGGATCTGAACCTGTTTCCTAAGCCATCGCTTCTTATCTCGATTCAGGGAAATCAGCGTCCTTGACAAAAGAATCTCGATTTGCGTCGACTCACAGAGAAATCAGTGTCTTTGCAAGAATACATCGATTCGTTTCGACCCCGAGGAAATCAGTGTCTTTGGCAAATATCTCGATTCAGGAAAATCAGCGTCCTTGACGAGAACATCTCGATTCGCGTCGACTCGCAGAGAAATCAGTGTCTTTGCAGGAATACATCGATTCGTCTCAACCCCGGGGAAATCAGTGTCCTTGGCAAAACCTCGATTCAGAGAAATTAGTGTCCTTGACGAGAACCTCGATTCGCGTCGACCCGCAAGGAAATCAGTGTCTTTGCAGGAATCTCTCGATTCGTCTCAACCCCAGGGAAATCAGTGTCCTTGGCAAAAATCTCGATTCAGGGAAATCAGCGTCCTTGGCGAGGACCTCGATTCGTTTCAACCCGCAAGGAAATCAGTGTCTTTGCGAGAATCTCTCGATTCGTCTCGACCTGCGGGGAAATTAGTGTCCCTATGCATAAAGAAAATTCTCTTGTAGGATCCTTACGATTCTCAAGAGAAAACGCACTTAGGAGTCCTCACGACTCCTAAGGAGAAAAGACACTTACGACTCGTAGGGAGAAAAGTCTTTATAAGACCCTCATGGCTCATAAAGTTGAAAAGTCTTAGGTGGCAAATCATAACCCTGTCTCATACGCCATCACTACCCTGCAAGGAGGTCAAGATGGACTATCCACGGGCCACACTCTTCCAAGTCGAATATCGACAAGGGGGAAACAACCACTTACGAGTCCTTTCGACTTGTAAGGGAGAAGATTCTCTTGTGAGATCCTTACGACTCTCAAGAGAAAACGCATTTAGGAATCCTCACGATTCCTAAGGAGAAGATACACCTACGATATCTGCACGACTCGTAGGGAGAAAAGTCTTTATGAGACCCTCCTGGCTCATAAAATTGAAAAGTCTTAGGCGGCAGATCTTAACCATGTTTCCTAAGCCATCGCTGCCCTACAAGTAGGTCCAAACTGACTCTTGTACAATATTCACGGGTCGCGCTCTCCCAAGTCGAATATCGACAAGGGGAAACAACCACTTACGAGTCCTCTCGACTTGTAAGGGAGAATTCTCTTATGAGATCCTTACGACTCTCAAGAGAAAACGCACTTAGGAATTCTCACGACTCCTAAAGAAAAAATACACCTACGGGATCCTTTCGACTCGTAGGGAGAAAAAAACCTTCTTGAAACCCTTACGGTTAATGAAGATGGAAAAAGTCTTAGGTTACAAGAATCCTAAACTTGTCTCCTGAGCCATCAATTCTCTGGCCACGCATAATATTGCACTACTTCACCCACGTATATACTTACGTGGGCAAAGTAGTGGGGGGCATTTGTTCCAACCAAAATTTTGGCTCAAAACTTGCTCCATTAGAAAAATAATAATAAAATAAAAATAAAAATAAAGGAAAAAATTCACATGCAAAGCATGTAGGTACTGCCTCGAATAGAATTAAATCCTATGATGGCACCTCACGTGCTCCTCACGCGGGCGTCAATGTGCAAAACACAAAAAAGAATTCTACTAAATAAGAGTTAAACTTTTAGGAAGCAGCGCCTCACGTGCAAAGCATGAGAGGGTCAGCACCCAGAGTCAAAGACTCTGAGACAGCCCATCACGTGCAAAGCACGAGAGCGCTGAACGCCAGCGCTAAAGAGTCAAAGACTCTGAAGCGGCGCATCACGTGCAAAGCACGAGAGCGCTGAGCGCTGAGCGCCAAGAGTCAAAGACTCTATGACAGCGCATCACGTGCAAAGCATGAGAGCGCTGGCGCCAGAACTAAAGGTTCTCTACCGTTGGATCAAAAGATCCAATGGAGATGATAAATCATCATAGCACAAAATTAAATTCTGATTAAGAAAATAATCTGTATAGGAAAATATTTTCCCAGTCTTGTTAAAAACAAGAAGATTGTGTTCTGTAAAACAGAAGCCCTAAGATCAAAAATCCAATGGTGGGGAAACATCCCCAATCAATCAGAGGAAAGATTTCCTTAACTGATTCAACAAATCAGCCTCCCCTATATAAAGGACCAAAGACTTCAAGTCGAAAACAGAGGAACCCCCCATAAAACTTCAAAGAGAAAAAAAAAAGAAAAAAGAAACTCTAGGTAAAAAAACACAGAGAATATCTCATCTCTTTTTCACCTCCATAAGAGTTTAACTCTTCCAAAAAGAACTTAGTTCTTTCTCTGGTTAAGATCTGCAGAAGCAGATCTCCCCACAAGTTAAGAATTTAATTCTCATCGAGAAGATTTTACTATGCAGATCCAAAACCTAGAAAGAGATCCAAGTTCAGAGAATTTAATTCTCCCAAAAAGTATATAGGAATTTAATTCCTATGATGAACCAAGGGTTAAGCCCTTCATATGAGAACTTAGTTCTCCCTTATGGCAAAGATCTGCCGAAACAGATCTCCTCATAAGTTGAGAATTTAATTCTCATCAGGAAGATTCTGTCATACAGATCCCAAACCAAAAACTAAGTATTAAGAATCTAATTCTCATAAAACAATGGGCTTGAAAGCCTCGAAACTCAGGATCTCCAAGCACATAAAAGCTCACGTGTTCCCACGTGAGCACTTTTGAGGAACAAAAAGGGAAAGACTGAGATTTAGCCACGTGCCCCACGTGACCCCTGAGAAGTGCTCAGCACTTATAAACGAGAAAAGGGAATAAGCCCTATTTTGGGGCGCCTCACGCGACCCCTGAGAAGTGCACTTGTAAAAGAACAAGATAATAAAAGAGGCAGCGCCCAACTCTAAGCACCTCACATGCCACACGTGACTCCCAATAGTGCTTAGCACTTGTAAAAAGAGCAAAGGAATAAACCCAAGCGAACGGCGCCAACTTTCATGAGCATCACGTGCAACACGTGAGCGGTCCCAAATTTCAGTATTCAACACTGCTTCAGAACCCCACGTGCCACACGTGAGCGCCTTCAACTTTCAGTGTTTAACACTGCCTCGAGAGCATCACGTGGGAACACGTGAACGCTAAAAATATATTAGTGTTTAACACTATAAGGAACCGACTCCAACCTCAAATCAATTAAGTTCCTTCGGAGATTAAATCTCCAAACAAACTGAGCCTCCATGCTCATGATTGATGATTCCTCAATCTGGAATTTGGTTCAACGGTACATCTCTCCACACCTCTGATACATGTAGTAATTATTCGACGTCTTCAGAGAGGTGGTGGGTCCCGACAACCAACAAGCTATGGACCGTAATGTCTTTAAACTAACTGTGGACCGCAACGTCTTTAAACTAACTGCGGACCGCAACGTCCCTAAACTAAACTCTACAGACTATGACGTCTCTAAACTCCATGGACTATGATGTCCTTAAAGTTATGGACCGCAACGTCCCTAAACTAAACCTCAGAGACTATGAGGTCTTTAAACAAGACTCTGATGTCTTTAAACTGGACTATGAGGTCCTTAAACTCATAGACTATGATGTCCTCAAACTTTATGGACTATGAGGTCCTTAAACTCATGGACTATGATTTCCTTAAACTTTACATACTATGAGGTCTTTAAACTAGACTATGATGTCTTTAAACTGGACTATGAGGTCCTTAAACTCATGGACTATGATGTCCTTAAACTCCATGGACTATGATGTCCTTAAACTTATGGACCGCAATGTCCCTAAACTAAGACGATAGAGTCCAAATACTCTTTCGTTAGATCTAAATGATCCCAAAATCTTGTTGAGTAGATCTTAATCTAAAATTAGACTAACGTATCCTCAACAAACATTTAAGTTGATCTTAATCTCAATAAGAATAACGATCCTTAAATCCAAACCAAAACCAAATCTAAGGAAGTACGGATTTGGACTAATCCACGCCCTACGGGCGACAACATAAATTAGTCTCCGTATACAATCCACGGGCAACCAAAAACAAAACAAACACACACGACACGAAGTGACCATCTGGAGAAGGAGAAAGTGGTTACCGTGATGCGGTAGCGTAATTAACTGCAAGGGCTTGCGCCTGCAGAAAAGAGCGTCCCCACAATCAAAAACCCCTCACAAACGAGAAGAAATCTGACGAAGTCTGCTACAACGGCCGCATCCGTACAAACCTCCGATACACGGTGACATAAATCAACTTAGCATCTTCGGAGAGGTGGATAGATAAAATCCAATAGCATCTACCCCTAAAATTCAGGCCGGACGTCCAACGTCCCGGTCGTGTCTTTCGGCGGAGAACACACACTTGCTTTCTTGGCTGATTAATCAATAGAGAAGAGCAATTCCCATACCATCTAACATTATAAAAATAAAAAGAAGAGGAAGAGGGAGGGGGAGGGGTGAAGAAAAAGAAGTGTTGTGCAGCAATCCATTTCTTAGAAGTAAAGTACATCTTAATTCTTAAGCTGTCCTTTCCTGACCAAAAGCAACCTAGGTTCCATACAAATTACAATTAGACATTTTTAAGACAATAATTTGTTGAAAAAGGAAGATGATGCAAGTGCTAGCTTTCAAGAAGTAACATTTAGCATTCTGCAAAGGTAAGATTGATAAATTTTATATTTTCTCCTTCCTGTCTACTTTCATGGTCTTCTCCTCTTGATATACCGGCACTTTGTGTTGACTAATTTCAGGTATGGCCATAATTGTCTACTAAAGTAAAATCTTTTTAAATTATTTTACCGCGGCATAGAATTGTTGACATCTATTGGCTATTATCAACATAGCCTAAATCTATTAAAATCATATACCTTGAGTTGATGAGAGTTTGCCTCAAAGTTTACCTACAAAAAGATTACAACTCATGTGCGGTCAAATGCTTGTGAACAATAACATTTCAAGACTAGAGGATTTTATCCCTATGCATGGTCTGTAGATTACTCATCAATCAATCTAGCATCCTAAGCCAGTATAACACTCTCGACTTCTTCAAATCAACCCTTAGTCATATTGAATGCTGCTTGCTTCCAGCTCAAATATTGTCATCTCATCCACAGATGATCAGATCAAGGATATCTTCAACGACGATATGGTTTCGACGTCCATCAACGTTATCAAAAGTGATTTATAATGCTATGAGACCAACCATACACGTTCATACATATCTATGTTGGTCGGACCATGTTAAGTATATGATAGTGATTTGTAAAATCTGAAGGGACTGTTCTCTTCTCTCTGTTTACCTGATGGATTTACATGTGATGTTGTTAATGAATATGATTTCCATGCCCAACTATAATGTGAATTTCCATAAACTTATCTTACTTGTTACTTAAACTTGGACATCTCTGTACATGAGATTGCGTAGTTTCTAGGTTTTGCATTTCATGATACCTTGTTTGCAGTCAAATGCATTTCATATTGTAGGGATTCTTTATTAGGATATTTCTAATATCATGAACCATTCACATCATTAGTGTTTGATCAATGATTGGTATTCTCGTATCATCTATAATCCACCTTTTAGTTCTTAGTGTGTTAGAAAGACATCAACAGTGGAAAATAAGAAGAAGAAACTACCATAATTATTGATCTTCACTAGCAAACTGCACAAACTTCATGGGTAATGGATTCCATGCTACAATAGACCTATACTTATAAATGAACCTTTCAATGATCCAACAAAACCAAGCTTAGTCTAGGTTGATTCAAATACTAGTTCTGGCATGAATAATGATTAATGACTATTCTGAATAATAGAAAAATCTCAATAAGGAGCCTATTAAGTGTATGAGTTACCTCAGCTCAGTTTTAACCAATAATATAAGCTTCATGTTTAGTGAAAATCCTATGATGGAGAGGCAGGAAATACGGTGATGTAATTAGGTGATAATCACTCTCCTTATGCCAGCCATGAACAAGTTTAAGTAATTGCAAAACTAATAGACCAAAAAACATGAAGAAGCTATCAGTAAACTACCTGGTTCCGGTTATTGCCATGAACTGGTGGATTTTCTCCCGCTGTCCTCTTCCCAATTTATGCTGTCAAAAAACAAAAATCCACTTCGGATTGATGAACCGGTAACAATTCAAACAACAGATTGTATATCACTCTGCTACATAACAAAAACAGGATTTTAAAAGTCAACTGACAATCATTAACAACAGTTTTTGACTAACCATTATTATTTTCATGTCCGTTGCAGTAACTGGATATATCTTTGATATCATGAAACCCTCCAAGCCATATATTTTTTTCAATACAGAAATACATATTTAAATCGAAAAAATTGCCTTGAAAAGTACATCTTAGAGAGAAAACTAAGTAATAACCCAAATTTGGCTCCGTGTTTACTAAGCTGCCATCACTCAAGAACAGTAAGTGATACTTCAACCTAAGAGGTTGACACATTTACATGTAAAAGGTGCCGACTTTTAAACTACAGAATCAGTCGACGTTTTCTTACATAAATTCACTCTACAATACCAACAAAATTACATAAAATGAAACTCAGAGATTACATGTATTGCTATTGATTTAAAAGATTGATTTTTCTTCTTTGCGCCCCCCCCCCCCAAAAAGGTTGAGGGATTTCCTCAGCTCTCCTCTTACTTTTCACAAACATGTAATATTCTCAGGGAAATGCGAACATTTTCGATTAAAAAAGCTAAAATTTTACAAAGCATGCACAGAATCTGAACAAAATAACACGCAATTCTATGAAATATTAACGAATCTTACAAAAAAACGTAATAAGAACTCACCATCTCGATTTCGTTGAGCAAAATCGAAAATTTTCGAAGGGATTTGGGAGAGAGGAGGATTAGGGTTATGGATTCTATCTCCTCTTCTCTCTCACTCTCTCTTCGCTCTGTTGATTCTTACGCTTTCGGTGGTGTAGGATTACAAATACGCCGTTCAGGTTTAGTGGCGTTTTGTTGGTTGCGTAGGGACATTATTGTCAATTGAGGTGACTATTTGCTGACGCTGGTTTTGGGAAAGAGACGAAGGGGGTGTTGTAGGAAGAAATTAGGATGAATCTCGGCCGTTGATTCGAGGATGGGCGGTTTTGTAAGATGGTCCTGTGGTGCAATGGACCGTTGGGATGAGATACATTGTTTGGGGTCTATTATTGTAGGGCATCAGGTATACCTTTTTTAAGACATTAATTGGGGTGAATTGCAGAATAATCTCTCAATATTTTTGTATTTTAATGCCAGATAATAGCATTTATCTCAGCCCAAAACTTGAGATAAGTGCGGTTATCTCAACTATAATCTAACCAAGGTTTACAAAACTCCAACTTTGAAATTTGAGCCTTACAAACCACGGTTTGCATCATCTCTACCTCCACTTCAAAATAAACCATTGTTATTCTAACTCTGTATCCAAACAGGGCCTTGTAGTTTTTTCTCGACATTTTGATATCCTGATGTATTTTTCCGTTGGCATTTCACTGCCTTCTGTTTCAAAACCACACGACAATATCTACATCATCACTCAGCATAAATATACATTGAAAATTAAAATGCTATCAAAACACAAATGTCCCGCTAAAACAAGGAAAAGAAGAAAAAGAGGAAGGAAGTGGAAATGATATGCAAAATCTTACAGCAAAGAAAGGCTTTAGAATATTATATAATATAATGACTTGTCTGGTTAATATTTCCAAATAAAAGAACAAGTTTGCCCCATGCCAATCTTCCATGCCCCTGAACCATAATTTTTTGGCTCGTCAACATTTAGCATAGAGATGTGTTTGTTAAGAAATGACATGACATCAGTAACTAAGATGAAAAAAGAGGCTATCAAAACGCAATCTCTAGACATGAAAGATCCAGGTGAAAAATCATAATAATCAATGTCTAATATATGAATGGAGCATCAGCCTTACAAGGTTAGCCAATCATATATAGCAAAAGAACTGAGGGGTCTAATCCTCGATTTTGCAAACAGTTGGACCATTGTATGAACATATTGCTAGATATATACCATCAAAATGAGTTATGGCACAACGATTTCACCAATACAATTAAAGTAGATGGCAAAGCAAAAACTTATTTATGAATCCCATCTCCAAAAATTAATTTTATGATAATCTTTACACAAGGAAGCGGTTATTGGAATTAATTATATCTTCCTCCGCGTTAACTAATAATTTATGTAATTGTTGGGATTATACCATAACTCATAAAAGGAACGGAGTTCAATTCTTTATCTCCTTTTCCTAAGTCAACGCCTTGTTATTATTTTCCTCGGTTGAGTGTTGTTCTAAAGGTTGCGAGATCGAACCTCAGATCTTGTGATTATTTTAAAACCCTCTCATAACTTCCAAATGACTTTTCAATTTCCTTTAACTTCCACTCTGAATACATAATTTATTAGAAATAATAATGCATCATTACGGATCTTTCACAAAAAGTCTCGCTAGTAACGCGAGGCTATCGGCAGATAGATCAGCCCAATGATGATACCGGCTGGAACGAGTAAGTCTCTCTTTCTTCCCTCTTGTTGAATCCATCTCCTCTTGATGCATCACCACTCATTGTTTGTACCCTCCATCGGTATCCTCATGTTAAAATGACATGTATAAAGTAAAGTAGTTAGTTTAAATGCATAAATTGTTAGCCTTAGTTTTGCCTTCATGTGTTTCATTTTAAGAAATCGATAAATACTTGTAACTATAATTTCTCTGTCACATACCTGTTTTGTTTAATACTAGTAGTTTATGAACACGATTAGATTCGAATAACAAGTGATTTTGCATGACTCATAGAATCTAGTGCTTATAAAAGAAGGATCTCCTTTGATGCAAGGTTTAACTAATATTGGCCCGAAATTTAGTGTATGTTGCAAATTGAACCCCATACCTGTTTCATATGAATCGTATCATGTTTAATATTCTCAACACAAGAACAGATTCTTACTCTGTCTTGCATCGCCGTTTTATGAGAATTTAAATCGTATTTTAAGTTTTAAATGGAACCTTATGTTTTGGACACTTGAAATACCTTTCCTTTATACCGAGTCGATTTAGAGGTAGATTCTTGTTATAACTTTGATCCTTGAACGTTCTAAGAAAATTGGATGTAACAAGGGATAGATTTTGTATATGCGCTATAAAAACATCCAGATCAAACTAAACTACGATTCAAGTTTTATGGGGCTTTTAGTCGCTGTTTTTGTAACACCGAAAATTGTTTAAAATCCCTCTTCAAAAATTTATAACTCTATTTTCAAAGATCCAAATTGAGTGAAATCACATATTTTTGACAACTAGATCGAAAGATCTAACTTTTCTTAACTCAACTCGACGGAAGTAATTTATTTCTGTCTTTTAAACCTATGTGTCGAATCTTAGACAGATTCTGTCCAGATCTGCGTACTGTTTTTCAAAACATCATATTTAAATCTACAAAAGTCGGTTTGCAAAAATATTTAGATGAATAGATACCAAATTGACAACCTTACAACTTTCTTGTAGAACCCTAGAATCAGAAATGCATATTTCGACACGATATATGCTCTGCAAGTTGCCCCCTTATTGTTGTCCTGGAAAAATAAAACATGTTTTATACCCTTAAATTAAAATAATCGTAATTATAGTATCAGATATCCAATCGATTAAACTCAAGTTGTTTTTATAATAAGACTGAAAGACCTAACTTTTTCTAGTTCATATTCAGACCTGAAAATCGACATAAAATATAACAAACTGCACTTTTAAAACATACGACTGTGCTGGACAGGTTCTGCCCTGCACCGCGCAGCGATACCCAAACGTGATTATCTCTTAAACCAGTAATTGGAATTAGTCAAGACTTGAACTCATGTCTGTGTAACATCTAGAACTACATTTCTTGTGTTAATCCTAAATTCATATGAATTGATTACCTATTACTTTTCGGTACTTTTTTATGCTAATGTTTTATTGGTTATGTTGTTTGGATAAATTGTCAGTCTTTATTCATGTCATATGTGTAAGTCGATGTACAACACCCCACGAGTTGCGGGGAGGCGGAAATATGAAAAACGATCTTGTTTTGTATGTAAACATCGACTAACCGAAGATCTTTTCTAAACGATAATTAACAATAAGCATAGGGTTCTAAGCTACTATATAAAGAGATTATACCAAATGACTCTAGTCCTTCGTTTTTAAGTCCTCCTCGGCCTCCTATCCGTGATAGATGATCCACCCGAGAACCCTAATCCAAGCTATAACCTCTAAACTTGAGGTTACTTAGTTTCTCTAGTTGCTAATCAAAGTAACTAAGATGATATAAAATTAGGTTATGAAGTGTTTAGTCTATACTAATCCTTGGTCTCAACTCATGAGTGGTAGGATTAGGGTTTGATGAAATAGAGAGCTTGAGGAGAGAGAAGGTGGAGATGATAATAATTTGAGAAAAGCTTCTCACTTAAATATATAAAGCAATAATGAATTATCAAATAAAATCAATTAAATGATTATTCACCATGCTTCATTTATTCAACAAGAGTGATTCATCATGTGAGTTATTAGATCATTAATGATGCATTAATGATGCATTTAATGATATGATGAATCATACAAATGAGTCACTAAAGCAATTAATGAAAATGCCACCTTAACCCCTCATGTCACCATCCTTCTAGAAGCTTCTCGGAAAATTACGAGAACACCCCTCGCATTCGTGAAAACACGGAAAAACTTTAGACTGTATAAATCCAATAACCTGATACTAGAATCTGGCTTAAACCAAAGCCGGTTAGTAAAAACTGTCCGAATGTCGTACGTGCATTTAAACACGTATGCGTCCGAACCTTTGTCGTAAAACTATACGACCTCTATATCTTTTCGCCTGGGTTTGGGAAATCTCTGTGTGGGACTCTAAAGACTCGACTACTACGCTAGCAGTGGGTTTAACCACAGACCGCAAGCGGCACTAGCTGTACGTAACGGTCCTCAGGTAGTTGTCGATAAGAAAGCCGATGAGGTAACCCATCCGAAATCCTACTGAGCCTGTCCGTGACAATATCCGTGTAGTCCGGTCTGTTCGTCTAAGAGTATCGCATGTATGGTCTAGGGAGGTGGTGGACGTCAGACCCCTAATAACCGTACAAGTCGTGTCGGCATGGCTCAAGACCATCCGAGAATCTACTGATCAGTCCATCAGCAATTCTCAATCAGCCCTGGCCAGGGACTTATGGTAACGACCAACCGATCACCGTGCGATATCAACTCCCTATACCGGGAGAGACGAATCCCTAACAGTCGCTCACTGCCTCCACGTGGCTCGGGACTGTGCCCAACTGAAACCTGTTTGCACGACTCCTTTGAATCGTGGTAGGGTAGTAATCAAAGCACAGTGGGAACTCATATGAGACAAATGACGACCTTAAGTCAACGGACTATCTGCACACATATCACCTGAGAACTGCTATCTGACGTTAGGTATAATACCATCCAGTCAGTTCTCGGTGAGTCCTGTCCGGTGTACTCACACCTAGTGAGCATTTGTATACAATCTTAGGTGCACTCCACCAATGGCTGCGGGACCAGTCCATCGCCCCTCCTCAGGGTCTAGATATGTATACACTAGTCTACTCCGGAGTATCGATGCCCAATCTCGATACTCCTGCGACCAGGGACATCTAAGGATGTGCCTATTGACTATCCAGCTCCCACAAGTATGACTGCCATCACAACGCCGGTAGTCAGGCAAACACTCTATGGGCTTTATCAACACACACACACACACACACACACACATATATATATATATATATATATATATATATATATATATAAATATAAATACCAAGTAAAATATATCATACGTTAAGACAAAGACAAACCAAATAGCGTACTATCATATCAAGCAAGACTGTCATGTACATACATATCTCTAGCATCCTATACAATGAAGGCCTCTAGGGCATATATATCCAACAATCTCCCACTTGCACTAAGGACTATAATTGGCGCAATGAGTACCCACTGTCTCTACCAGATCCAGTTGCTGGCGTACCGCATGCCCAACATCTCAAACAGCCTCTCGAACTGCACTTGAGGGGTGGCCTTGGTGAATGGATCTGCCGTGTTGTCTTTTGTGTCCACTCTCCGTATCTCGATCTCCCGACGATCCACGATCTCCCTGATCAGGTGAAAATGCCTTAAGATATGCCTGGATTTCTGATGGGACCTTGGTTCCTTCGCTAAAGCTACAGCGCCATTGTTATCGCAATACAAAGGTATTGGATTGGCAATGGTCGGAACCACCTGAAGTTCAGAAATGAACTTCCTCATCCAGACAGCCTCTTTTGCGGCTTCACTAGCAGCTATAGACTCAGACTCCATAGTTGAGTCTGCGACGGTATCCTGTTTGGAACTCCTCTAACATACCGTCCCTCCATTGAGGGTAAACACAAAACCCGAAATGGATTTAGAATCATCCTTGTCACTTTGGAAGCCGGAGTCGATAAAAGCCTCTACCTGGAGGTCCTTATTACCGTAAACTAAGAACATCTCCTTCGTCCTTCTCAGGTACTTGAGAATGTTCTTCACCGCTATCCAATGTTTCTCACTTGGGTCAGACTGATATCTGCTTACCACACTAAGTGCGTAAGCTACATCCGGTCTTGTACATAACATCGCATACATTATAGATCCTACCGCCGAAGCGTAGGGTATAATGCCCATGCGAGCCCTCTCTTCATCAGTTTTTGGAGACATGTCTTTGGAGAGGGTGATTCCGTGACAAGCGGGCATATTACCACGCTTGGAATCTTCCATACTAAATCTCTTTAGTATAGTGTCAATATACCTGGACTATGAAAGTCCCAACATTCTATTAGATCTATCACGATGGATCTTAATGCCCAGAATGTATGATGCATCTCCCAAGTCTTTCATAGAGAATTTCTATGACAAGAAGAGCTTTACTGATTGTAGCATAGGGATATCATTCCCTATCAGTAGTATGTCGTCGACGTATAAAACGAGGAAGACTACTGCTCCTTCTACAATCTTCCTATAAATACATGGTTCATCTACATTTTTGATAAAGTCAAATTCTTTGACTGTCTCATCAAAGCAGATGTTCCAACTCCGCGATGCTTGCTTTAATCCATAAATGGATTTAAGCAACTTGCAGACTCTTCTGCTGCTCCCACTGTCTAAGAAACCTTCTGGTTGATCCATGTAAACACTCTCTTCTAAATGTCCATTTAGAAAAGTTGTTTTTACGTCCATCTGCCAGATTTCATAGTCATGGAAGGCAGCAATCGCAAGCAGGATCCGAATGGATTTAAGCATAGCTACAGGTGAAAAGGTTTCATCATAGTCCAATCCTGGTCTTTGACGAAAACCTTTTGCTACGAGTCTAGCTTTGTAGGTTTCCACTTGTCCAAATGCACCAATCTTCTTTTTGAAGATCCATTTGCATCCAACTGGTTTTACTCCAGGAGGAGCAATTTCTAAAGTCCATACTTTATTGGTGTACATGGATTCCATTTCGGATCTCATAGCATCCAGCCATTTCATCAAGTCACTACTCGTAATAGCCTGCTGAAAACTAGTAGGCTCATCATCATCGATGATACAATCCTCTCGATCCCCATCTAGAAGAAAACCATAGTATCTTTCAGGAGGATGAGAAAGCCTGCTAGATCTGCGGAGTGGCGTTGGTTTGTCATGTTCTATTGAAATCTGAGGTTCTACTAAGTCCTCGGTAGCAGTTTGAGGTTCTGGAATTTCTTCCAGCTCTACCGCTCCCACTAATTTCTTTTGCAAGAAATTCGCTTTCTAAGAAGACAATGTGACGAGCGACAAACACCTTTTGTTCTTCAGTGTGGTAGACAATATACCCCCTTGAATGCTTAGGGTATCCTATAAACTTGCATAAAACCGATCGTGCCTCGAGCTTGTCCGGATTATGCTTTTTAACATATGCCGGACACCCCCATATCTTGATATACTTGAGATATAGTCTCTTCCCGCTCCACATTTCAAATGGAGTGGTAGGTACAGATTTAGTTGGAACTCTATTCAATAGGTATGCGGCTGATTCTAGAGCAAACCCCCAGAAGGAAAGTGGCAACTCAGCACTACTCATCATTGAACGCACCATATCTAATAGCGTGCGATTCCTCCTTTCTGATACACCATTATGCTGAGGTGTATAAGGCGGAGTAAGCCGGGAGAGAATTCCATTCTCTTTTAAGCATTCAAGAAAACTGGTGCTTAAGTATTCTCCACCTCGATCAGATCGAAGTGTCTTGATGCTTTTACCAGTTTGTTTTTCTACTTCATTTTTATACTCCTTAAACTTCTCAAAAGCCTCGGATTTATGCTTCATTAAGAACACATGTCCATACCTAGAGAAGTCATCAGTAAAAGTGATGAAGTAGGAGTGACCATTTTGTGCATCCGTAGACATCGGACCACATACATCACTGTGTACAAGTCCCAAGAGTTCAGTGGCTCTTTCTCCGTGTCCGGTGAACGGAGATTTGGTCATTTTTTCTTTGATACATGATTGACAAGTTGCATATGATGAATATTCAAACGGATCTAAATATCCATCTTTATGTAACTTAGTCAACCTTATTTCATTTATATGACCAAGTCTACAATACCATAGGAAGGCTTGATTCGAATCTGGAGCCTTTCTTTTACGCGTGTTTTGAATATTGAAAATTTGAGGTTGATTAAGTATGTATATGTCGTTTTCCAGTGTGCCATACCCAATCAGTTCTTGATTTAGGTGAATGTTCATAACATTTCTTTCAAGCGCAAAACTATATCCTTCATTCGATAACAAAGATACCGATATAATATTACACAACATACTGGGAATACAAAAACAGCTGTACAACACCAAAATGTGCCCACTAGTCAACCCTAGGTGATATTCCCCTATTGCAATTGCATCTACATGCATTCCATTGCCCATCCGGAGAGTCACATCACCTGTCCCCAGCACTCTACTATTTCTCAGATCCTGCAATGAATTACAGATATGAGAACCAGAACCGGTATCAAGTACCCATGATGTAGAGTTAACTGAAAAATAATTTTCGATTACAAACACACCTGAAGTAGAAGCAACTGCTTGCTTCATGTCCTTGGCTTTGAAGGCCTGACAATCCTTCTTCCAGTGCCCTTGCTTGTGACAATAGAAGCACTCGTTCTTTTCTGTCTTCATCCTTCTTGTCTTGTTCGTTCCCTGCACCTTCTTGACCCCACCTTTCGGTTTGGTGGCTTTCATCTTCTTCTTCCCTTTAGCTTTCGCTTTAGATTTAGAAGAAGATGATTGGCCAACATACAGAACGGGAGTCTTCTCCTTTTTCAAGGAGGTCTCTGCTACCGTCAACATATTGAGGAGCTTTGGAAGATCTGCTTCCATTTCGTGCATGTTGAAGTTCAGCACGAACTGAGAGAAGGTGTGGGGAAGGGACTGCAAAATTAAGTTGATATACAAATCGTTCTCTAGCATGCATCCCAGGTTTGCGAGTTCCTCAATGAGGATGATCATTTTGAGGACGTGCTCTCCTACAGGCGATCCTGGAGCTAACCTCATCTGGAAGAGTTTCCTTAAGGTTTCGTACCTCGCGATACGGGAGTGCTCCCCATACAATTCTTTGACATGGAGAATGATAGATACAATATCCATACTCTCGTGCTGTTTCTGGAGTTCATTGTTCATGGACGCCAGCACGATACACTTAGCTCGCTCACAATCTAGATCCCAGGTTTTGCGGACTTCCCTGTCCACAACTGAGGAATCTGGTCCTGGGATAAGGGGAGGAACAACGGTGGTAACATATGCTACTTTGTCATAAGACAGTGCAATATTCACGTTCCTTAGCCAATCTTTATAGTTCTGCCCGGTCAGTATATTTTTTTCAAGTAATAGTTTTAGTCCAGTCATGGTAGCTGCCAGAGAGAGAGAAAAGAAAACACTCAGCATATTCTCTTGCAAGTTTAGATTGGTTTATTAATTTATCTAAACAGGATGGCTCCCACTGTTTCCTCAAATCCTTCTTCAAAACCTAAAAGAAGAACTAGTCAGGATTTAATCACACGTCACAATACTTGCTTAACCTTTCAGCCAGGCCAGTGTTGGTACTTCGAGGGAGGTTTTCCAACGCTTTCGCGAAGTTCCTTAATTAAATAACCTCTTTTCCCTGGAGGCGTAGCCCCTCTAACACCTTTCTAGTCACCTACTTGGTTTATAGCATTGATTGTTAAGTGAGAAAAATTCCCAAGAGTAATCCTACTCATCAGTGGGATCGGGATCCAACTATCATTGCATGATGCCCTAGATGGAAGCCACTCTAGTCACCACACTCCAGAAGGTATGCTAAATCTGCAAGTTTCCTTTATGTTTGAAACTCCCGATGTGATTTTTACCCCAAGCTCTTATGACCTTGACGTAGGCCAACAAATCATAAGACGCAAGTCAAGTTCTACCCGTCGTTGTCCTGATCAATTTAAGTACATCGTACATGCCCTTGACGTAGGCCAACAAGGTGTACGTTTGTCTTAAACTAATGCATCTATCTATGCAACAAATAGGCACACACACTGCTACCATACACTATGCCTTGACGTAGGCCAACAAGCATAGCATGAATACGATGTGCTGTCTATCTGAAACGACGGAGGGTTACGGCTGGTTTTTGGCAAAAAACCGTTAACGTAATGAACTTGATATGATCGAAGGAACAAAGATAGCTTTTATTTAAAAGGAGTGGTTTAAGCTCCGCATTTAAAATTTGCTTTTTCAAGAAAACCGAGTGGTTTTTAGAAATTGTTCCAACGATTCAGTTTAGGTTTTATTTTCTTTGCATTAATAATAATGCGTCCCATCATTAACCTATCATTACAGATAACAACGAAAATACAACGTCCTCTTATGCCATCCGCATTCGCCACTGGGTCCCGTCATCACCCGTTAGGTTACTTAACTAACGGCAGAGCGGGGGCTGGGCTAGCGCGGGTGTAAAACATAAGTGACGTCTAAATAGCTATCATATATAGATATTGTACATTCGTCAGACGCAATAATAGGCATTCCAGATCACAGATAAACAATATTGGATTTGCAAGCAATCCGCATTTCAATTGAGCCTGCAATGAAAGACGGATTACACAGTTGTGATGAATAGCCATTACCCCACCCCAGACCCCTACGGGTACGGCAAACTACCCGCCAAGTACCAGAAGTGAAGCGGTCTACCTGAACACTTCAAAATACCCGGTAGTTTGTGCACCCCATCTTGGGTCTATCCTAGGAGCAAAAATAGTAAAAAGAAATAATACAATGGAGGCAACAACCGCAACCTGGATGTGCCCCGCAAAATAATATTACAACTTATTACAATTACATCGAATGAATTAATACAATAACCCATCACAAACCCCGGCTAATCATCACAACAGTCCAACACAGTTCATATCCACAAACAGTTAAAAACATTACAGATATGTGCAACCCCCTGTCAACCGACATACTAGCAGTTAGGGGAGGTTTACGAACACATAATACAGTTCACAGATATAATCAAACAAGCAAACATCGTATAATTTCGATCGATTAAACACATTAAATTTTGCTCCAATACTTCTCTGTAAATCTGAAACCTGAGCAAAAATTAAACATTCCAGAAAAGATAAAATATTCACAGAAGAATAACTGTGGAGATTTGGGGTGAATCGGTCCCAACTCGGCCGCGGATCCGCGGCGGATCGGTGGATTCGGCCGCGGTTCCGCGGTTGGTTGGCCGATTCATGCACCTAAATTTCTACAGCGTTCTTATAATTTCATGTAGGATGTTCTGCAGGTCCCTGAAAAATTTTTGGACTTCATTTTAAAAACGACAGAAACTATAAGAATACGATATCATTTCCGGTTCGTTTTGCGTTCGAAATTCATACAACTTTGCAAGTGTGTTAATTATTGTTTAGTGAGGCTCTGATACCACTGTAAGTCGATGTACAACACCCCACGAGTTGCGGGGAGGCGGAAATATGAAAAACGATCATGTTTTGTATGTAAACATCGACTAACCGAAGATCTTTTCTAAACAATAATTAACAATAAGCATAGAGTTCTAAGCTACTATATAAAGGGATTATACCAAATGACTCTAGTCCTTTGTCTTTATGATCTCTAAGTCCTCCTCGGCCTCCTATCCGTGATAGATGATCCACCCGAGAACCCTAATCCAAGCTATAACCTTTAAACTTGAGGTTACTTAGTTTCTCTAGTTGCTAATCAAAGTAACTAAGATGATATAGAGTTAGGTTATGAAGTGTTTAGTCTATACTAATCCTTGGTCTCAACTCATGAGTGGTAGGATTAGGGTTTGATGAAGGAGAGAGCTTGAGGAGAGAGAAGGTGGAGATGATAAAAATTTGAGAAAAGCTTCTCACTTGAATATATAAAGCAATAATGAATTATCAAATAAAATCAATTAAATGATTATTCACCATGCTTCATTTATTCAACAAGAGTGATTCATCATGTGAGTTATTAGATCATTAATGATGCATTTAATGATATGATGAATCATACAAATGAGTCACTAAAGCAATTAATGAAAATGCCACCTTAACCCCTCATGTCACCATCCTTCTAGAAATGTCACGACCCGAAATTGGCACGTGACGGCCCTAATACTACGCAACGTCTACAGACGTAACGCAGTAAAAGAAAGCCAAAACCCAGAAATCTAAACCATTAAAATACCAGAAAAGATAAGAAATATTGTTTAAAAGTCTTTGAAATCACAACCCAAATTCTTTAAAAGTCCAACTTTATTTCCTTTAAAATTTTGGCAGCACCTCCTTTGTAAAAGCTAGCCCCAAAAATGTGTACAACATAAATATAAAGTAAAGCATCCCCAACGGGAGCAAATCCACGCCCAAAGGCGGAAAACAACCACCACAACAAATATACGACGCCGTAGCGAAGAAATAGAAGACGATAGAAAGGAAACTGTATAAAAGACAACAAATCCAACATAATATACAACATCGTCCTCACCAAGTCTCTAAGTCAATATGAAAATAGTAGATAGAGAGTACAGGGATACAACGAATATACAATACAACGAATAACCACAAAACCCACCTAAGCAAACTGCGCACTGTGAGCTGATGCGGTATCCGTAGCAAAAGATGATAAGATGTGTGATAATAGCCTGCCTCTGACTATCCTGAGGAACACCTGCAAACACTGTGGCACAAGGGGGTGAGTTGCCAACTCGTGAATAGTAAATAACATATGCAGGTAATCGCAAGTATGCACGTAAAGCGTGAATCTAAGATATGCAATTAACAGTAATAACATGTCATATGAATGCAGAATAATGGAAAGTACACTAGCAGGTACGACCAATATATATAAAGCAATAATGATATGACAACAGTATGCAATAATCATGCGATAGGGATATGAGAATGTAAATGTGCAACAATCATGAAAGGTACACTAACAGGTACTACTAGTACATGAAGCAGTGCACAAACAGATAAGGTGAGGTATGGAGCGAAGTATGTCATTTCCACGGAATCCTGATATCGTGGTAGGATCACAATCCAGCAAGACAATTTAAATACCAATTCCTCAAATCAGCCCCCAAATTGGCTTTCATATCATCTAAGTATCACATCTCCTCAATTGCACAATATCAAGTATATCTCATATATCCCGAATGTACAACCTCAAGTATATCTCACTAATATCGAATGTACAATCATCAAGTATATCTCGTATATATCGAATGTACAAAATCAAGTGGATCGCACATATCTCGTATGTACAATATGAAGTATATCTCACATATCTCGAATGTACAACAGCAAGTAGATCTCATATATCTCGAATGTACAATATCAAGTAGATCTCACATATCTCGTATGTACAATATCAAGTAGATCTCACATATCTCGTATGTACAATATCAAGTACATCTCACATATCTCGAATGTACAACAGTAAGTAGATCTCACATATCTATCCAGTATCCAATCTTAAATGAATCTCTTATATCCCGAATCAAATCTCCAGCAAAATTCTAACATCCTAAATATAATAACATAAATAAATATAATGAGGTCAATACACATATATTAGCGTCCCATTCCACTAATATTGGTGTAAGGGTATATATAACAGCGGCTCAATCCCCTGTTATATATACAAAGGAGTAATTAGAAATATCATGAAACCAATGTGCCAAGCATCGACACAGAAATGCTGATCCATCAGGTGCTGTCTCCATGACTGGCCCCCTGATAGGTACGTATCATACGCTATCCCGAAAGCTCGAGTGCCTAGCTCTGACCCACGCCTCTCGACGTATCCATACGTAAATGACTCCCGTCGGTATCCACATGATAGCCGCTGAGTCATTGGTCCTGTCACCGGAAAGTATGGTTCCCCTAAGCCTCATCGCCTAGCACCGCGGCATCGTTCTTGCTTCGGGGTACCCCCGGTCCCCACCATGTACCCACAGACGGTGCCTCCTCACTCCTCGAATCGGGCATATATCAGAACCGATAAATCTCATGGTGGCTGTGGAAATATCAATATCAAGGAAACCGGGTCCTTCAAATAATGCATAATTTCATGAACTACCACGGTCCCCAAATTCAGAAAACATCATGAAAAATCCATATAACAATGCGAAAATCCATGAATATAATATGTGTGCCACATCTGAAATGCAAGCATATAAAGGAAAAACCGCTAATTAACTGCATCAAATTAATACAAATATCACGCGGTTCCTATTTATCCACTTCTAAATAACATGAAGTGAAGGTAAACATGTAACTAAAACCAGATGTATGTAAAATCAATAAGGTATAGCAAGATAATGTGTCTACCTATAAGCAATGATATAGTATATCCCCTGGTATAAGAACAGTATGTGCAAGGTATACCTGTAGCTATGACAGGGAGTGTGTATGTACCTATCACTAATGGTACAATACTCTATAGGAATACAGATAACTAGCATGTAAGTATGTCAGAACGTATGTGTAAGCATGTAGGTATACAGGTATGCTATAAGTCAATGCGTAAAGAAATATGAATCAAACTCTCAATGTCCCTAACCAAGCAATATTATATCAATAAGTGGGTTATGCGTGACATGGCAATTATTGACGGTGTGTGTAGCATACAATCAGTGCTCGTGCAACATGAATCGTCAATAATATGTGCAGTATCCTACTACTACTAGTCCAGGCACAACTACATCTAAGTAATAGGGTAAATGTGCAATTCTAACAATAACGTAGAATATGCAACAAGTAATAAAATCTCTAGCCCTGACGCATAACGCCATGCGGGCGATTCCCCTGTAGATGTTAAATCTACTCACCAACGCTCCAAGCTAGGTGAAGCCTACCACCTGTTTTCCCTTGTCGTAGTGTCCGAAGTCCCCGCTTGCGAACCTAAAATTTCACAAACACAACACATAAGCAAATATCCTATATCGACGAAAAGACATCGAAACGCAAGAATAACGCGCTGAAAATTACACTGCGCGCTTAGCGCATCTAACGCGCCCGACATCGGTCAAAAATCCTAACTAGGGTCGCCAAACTACGAAACACCTAGTCTAGATTCCGATCGTCCCGATCGCACAATCAAAACACAATAATAAATGTGGACTCAAAATAAATAACGTCGCAACGTCAAAACAAAGCCACGCCTAAAAGTTACCGAAATCTAGTAAGCAGTACTTATCTTTATAGCACAAAACTACAAGTTTTACCAAAACTATAATTTACAAACATCTTCAAATAGCAAGGTTAAACCATTTAAACCATTACTATATTTTTAAACTTGCTTAATTAATCTTTAGCAAATACCTAGTAAGCAAAAACCCTTAAATAGACAAAGTAGTAATTAACAAAAATTAGCATTTTCTACTAGGTTAAGCTTTTCCAATTCACAAATTAACACTTCAATTAAATATTAAACACTTAAATTAAGCTTTAACCTTAACCTGAATTTCTAAAACCATTTCTAGAATTTTGAAACATGAAATTTAAAGCTTAAACTAACATCTAATTAAGCTAGCATAAAGATTTAAACTTAACAATTAGAGATTAGAGTTAGGGTTTTATACCTTCAAGAACACCACTAGAATCAAGGATAAAACCAAACTTTAGCCTCCAAAATTCTCACTAGAATGAAGATCCAAGCAACTTTTGTGAAGAAGAATGAAGGTTTTGGAATTTATTTGAATTTCTATGAATTAAATTGGATTTTTCATGATTTTTGAAGCTTAAAAAGTGAAGAAATGAGTTTAGAAAAAGAGAGGGCAGCAAGAGAATGATGTGGCCGGCCATGAGGGAGTGTGGGTTTTTTTTTTTTGTGAATTGTAGAATTTTCCAGAAGAAAATAGAATAATTGGATAATAAAACAAAGCTTATGTTCACACTACTTTTCTTTTTCTTTATCTTTAAAAAAAATAAATTTTTTGACCAAAAAATCTAGATATTTAAAAAGAAGCTTCTAAAATAATTGTAGTGATAATTTCCAAGAATTTTCATTTAGAAGAAATTTTCCCGATTTACGCGCATATTTTACCGGCTAAAATAATATTTTATTTGGGAAAAAATCTATCTGAACCAAAACCTCCCAAATACCCATAAAGTTCGCGCACAAGCTTTATTTTAGCTAAAAAAAGTGCCGGTAAGCTTATACGGACGTTTGATCAAAATCGGGTTAAAACGGGAAAAACCGACAATTTTGCCCTAAAACGGGAAAATTCGCAAAACGATTTCAGAAACGTTACAATCTCCCCCCCTTATAAAAATTCGTCCCCGAATTTAAAAATTTTCACTAAGCGTACCTTCAAAGAGAAGAGTATAAAACTCCCAATTCTCGCTCGCACCCTACCAAGTGATCATCTCACTATACGGCTACGTCCAAGAAAAACCCTTCACAGATGGCAAGACTCTTGACCGAAATTCCTCCACCCGCCTAGCCATTAACACAATTGGCTGCTGGTGAACGAAAGATCGCGTCCAAACTAAATGGTCTAGTGCTGAATCATGTGAGAAAGGTCATGAAGGTAATTGCAAAGTATCGACACAAGGAATACGGGGTGAATACTTAATAATCTGGGCGGAAGTGCCAAATTAAAGGCAACAGAACTAACTCACTTTAAGGATCTCGAAAGGACCTACAATTCTGGGTAAGCTTCCCAAAACTCAACACGTCCTTCATCGGAAAAATCCGTAGGAATACATGATCTCCTACAGCGAACTCGAGCCTGCGATCACCATGGTCGGCATAAGACCTCTGTCCGCACAGGACTGTCATCATCTTCACCTAAAACAGCTGGATCATTTCCGAAGTCTCTAGACTAGCTGGGGTCCAACAATCCTACCACGCAGAGTCAGAAAAACAGACTGGAGATCGACACCACCTAACAAACAAAACTTAAAGGTTGCCAATTGGAATGTCTCCTGATAACTGCTATCGAAGGAGAATCCAAACAATGGCAAGTGACGATCCCAACTATCGAAAACAATTAATACGTACGCACAAGCATATCCTCCAGAGTCGGTATAGCCCGCTCTCACAAAACCATCATCCTACGGATGGAAAAACGGAGCTAAAGCTCAACCAGTACGCAAGGCTTCCTGAAGCTCCTGCCCAAGACGGCAAGCGAACATGGTGCCTTCATTGGATACGACCCTCGAAGGAACTCCATGCAACGCACAAACTTAACAAAGAACAACTGAGCAGACTGAGAAAAACCGGACAACAAGCATCCGAATGGAATCACACCCTGACTAAACCTGGGTAGACACCATAACGAATTTCATGGAGATCTGCTCCCATTCCCACTTCGGAACATTTAAAGATTGCAACTCTCTAGCCGGTCTCAGATACTCAACCCAAAAATTTGCGGATCTCCGTCCTGCACACAAGTCTGGGCCAAAGCTGTACGACCTCGATCTTCCTCGGGACCATACGAAAACCGTCTCCCGTAACTACAAGACCTAGGAGTCAACATAAACAAGCCTGAAGGAACACTCCGAGAATCTAGCAACAGCTGGGGCTCTCTCAATGTCTGCAAAACAAATCCTCAAGTGCTACTCCTGTCCCTCACGACACATTGAATAGACCAGAATGTCGTCAATAACACAACAATAACTGGTCAAGGAACGGCCTGAAGAAATCTGGTGTATCATGTCTACGAATGCTGCTAGGGCATTGGCGAGTCCAAAGACACCACCAAAACACACAAAGCCGTAGCACGCACAAGGCAGCCTTCGGAATGCCATCACTCCAAACCCGCAACAATGATGACCTGATCCCAATCACTTAGAAAAAGTCTCGCACTTAGGAGCCGATCGAAGAAATCGTCAATGCGAGGTAATTGATACCTATCCGCACCGTAAGCCGGTTCAATTGACGATCTATCAATATACAACCTCAACTGCCGTCCTTCTCCTTGACGAACAGAAATAGGAGTTCCTCAAGGCGAAACACTCAGACGCACAAACCCCCCAACAAACAACTCTGCAGCTGATCCTTAAGCTCCCAAAGCTCCGCCGGCTCATCTGGAACAATGTCAGAAAACTCTCGCACGATAAGAACCCGGTCCAACAAACCCACTGTGGCTCCGGTATCACGAATGAACGCCAAGAATCCTCGACATCCTCTCCTCAAAAGCCGACTAGCGAAAAAGGCTGAATTCAAGCTGTGTGAGGCGGCACCACTGCCCTCTTATGCACAACAAGAACTGACTCGCCGGGAAAACAAACCCTGTCTGTTTTCCTCGCGGTAGTCTACAGACGCCTAGCACGTAACTAACCAGTCCATGCCCAGGAGAACGTCAAATCCAACATCTCTAGAAGGATTAAGTGAAGGATGAATCTCCTAACCGATTGACATACGACTGAAATACATGTCGCGCAACAAAAGAATTGCTGACAGAAGTTAACACAACAAACGGCTGATCTAGCTAACACGAATCCCCTCGTCCCAACCTCTGCTACTCCCGCAACGGTCACAAAAGCTGTCTCGACGACTAAGCCTATGTCTCTGAGATGATACCCCGGTACGAGTCCTCCACGGTTCCGGAACTCCCGAAGTCTCTGGAATACGTGTCTCGTCAACTAGGGCTGCATCCACTGGTGCTATGTAAGTGACGGAATACTGTGTGCTGATCGCAAGGAACAACTGGGTAACAGGGGTGACAACCTCCTGTTGCTGCGCTCGAATGGTCTCCACCAAAGAACTCATCGTCTGGCGCATGTCCTGCATCTCTGCCACAAGCCTAGCGATACTATCTTTCAAAAGCGGATCCGTCTGCACCTGTGCAACGAGCGTGCCATCCTGGTCAGTCCTCGCTCTCCCCGAGTCAATACTGACCTCGGCCCTCGCTGCACCTCACTAAGTCCCCATAGTCGTCGTCGGCAAAGGCTATAAATAGGAATAGGATTCGATATGAACACAGAAATCGAATCACAAGGATATGAATCATCAAGGAAGGAATTTCAAGTAATTGTACTTAGGTCACTTTAGGCGGAGTACTGCATCGTGAGTATGCTGCAGACATACACACACTACGTTACTCTGCTTAAGATACCTACTCCATCATATAAAGGTCATCCTACACTCCGTAAGGTAAAAACCTAGCGCTCTGATACCAATTTTGTCACGACCCGAAATTGGCACGTGACGGCCCTAATACTACGCAACGTCTACAGGCGTAACGCAGTAAAAGAAAGCCAAAACCCAGAAATCTAAACCATTAAAATACCAGAAAAGATAAGAAATATTGTTTAAAAGTGTTTAAAATCACAACCCAAATTCTTTAAAAGTCCAACTTTATTTCCTTTAAAATTTTGGCAGCACCTCCTTTGTAAAAGCTAGCCCCAAAAATGAGTACAACATAAATATAAAGTAAAGCATCCCCAACGGGAGCAAATCCACGCCCAAAGGCGGAAAACAACCACCACAACAAATATACGACGCCGTAGCGAAGAAATAGAAGACGATAGAAGGGAAACTGTATAAAAGACAACAAATCCAACATAATATACAATATCGTCCTCACCAAGTCTCTAAGTCAATATGAAAGTAGTAGATGGAGAGTACATGGATACAACGAATATACAATACAACGAATAACCACAAAACCCACCTAAGCAAACTGCGCACTGTGAGCTGATGCAGTATCCGTAGCAAAATATGATAAGATGTGTGATAATAGCCTGCCTCTGACTATCCTGAGGAACACCTGCAAACACTGTGGCACAACGGGGGTGAGTTGCCAACTCGTGAATAGTAAATAACATATGCAGGTAATCGCAAGTATGCACGTAAAGCGTGAATCTAAGATATGCAATTAACAGTAATAACATGTCATATGAATGCAGAATAATGGAAAGTACACTAGCAGGTACAACCAATATATATAAAGCAATAATGATATGACAACAATATGCAATAATCATGCGATAGGGCTATGAGAATGTAAATGTGCAACAATCATGAAAGGTACACTAACAGGTACTACTAGTACATGAAGCAGTGCACAAACAGATAAGGTGAGGTATGGAGTGAAGTATGTCATTTCTACGGAATCCTGATATCGTGGTAGGATCACAATCCAGCAAGACAATTTAAATAGCAATTCCTCAAATCAGCCCCCAAATTGGCTTTCATATCATCTAAGTATCACATCTCCTCAATTGCACAATATCAAGTATATCTCATATATCCCGAATGTACAACCTCAAGTATATCTCACTAATATCGAATGTACAATCATCAAGTATATCTCGTATATATCGAATGTACAAAATCAAGTGGATCTCACATATCTCATATATACAATATGAAGTATATCTCACATATCTCGAATGTACAACAGCAAGTAGATCTCATATATCTCGAATGTACAATATCAAGAAGATCTCACATATCTCGTATGTACAATATCAAGTAGATCTCACATATCTCGTATGTACAATATCAAGTATATCTCACATATCTCGAATGTACAACAGTAAGTAGATCTCACATATCTATCCAGTATCCAATCTTAAATGAATCTCTTATATCCCGAATCAAATCTCCAGCAAAATTCTAACATCCTAAATATAATAACATAAATAAATATGATGAGGTCAATACACATATATTAGCGTCCCATTCCACTAATATTGGTGTAAGGGTATATATAACAGCGGCTCAATCCCCTGTTATATATACAAAGGAGTAATTAGAAATATCATGAAACCAATGTGCCAAGCATCGACACAGAAATGCTGATCCATCAGGTGCTGTCTCCATGACTGGCCCCCTGATAGGTACGTATCATACGCTATCCCGAAAGCTCGAGTGCCTAGCTCTGACCCTCGCCTCTCGACATATCCATACGTACATGACTCCCGTCGGTATCCATATGATAGCCGCTGAGTCATTGGTCCTGTAACCGGAAAGTATGGTTCCCCTAAGCCTCATCGCCTAGCACCGCGGCATCGTTCTTGCTTCGGGATACCCCCGGGCCCCACCATGTACCCACAGACGGTGCCTCCTCACTCCTCGAATCGGGCATATATCAGAACCGATAAACTCATGGTGGCTACGGAAATATCAATATCAAGGAAACCGGGTCCTTCAAATAATGCATAATTTCATGAACTACCACGGTTCCCAAATTCAGAAAACATCATGAAAAATCCATATAACAATGCGAAAATCCATGAATATAATATGTGTGCCACATCTGAAATGCAAGCATATAAAGGAAAAACCGCTAATTAACTGCATCAAATTAATACAAATATCATGCGGTTCCTATTTATCCACTTCTAAATAACATGAAGTGAAGGTAAACATGTAACTAAAACCAGATGTATGTAAAATCAATAAGGTATAGCAAGATAATGTGTCTACCTATAAGCAATGATATAGTATACCCCCTGGTATAAGAACAGTATGTGCAAGGTATACCTGTAGCTATGACAGGGAGTGTGTATGTACCTATCACTAATGGTACAATACTCTATAGGAATACAGGTAACTAGCATGTAAGTATGTCAGAACGTATGTGTAAGCATGTAGGTATACAGGTATGCTATAAGTCAATGCGTAAAGAAATATGAATCAAAATCTCAATGTCCCTAACCAAGCAATATTATATCAATAAGTGGGTTATGCGTGACATGGCAATTATTGACGGTGTGTGTAGCATACAATCAGTGCTCGTGCAACATGAATCGTCAATAATATGTGCAGTGTCCTACTACTACTAGTCCAGGAACAACTACATCTAAGTAATAGGGTAAAGGTGCAATTCTAACAATAACGTAGAATATGCAACAAGTAATAAAATCTCTAGCCCTGACGCATAACGCCATGCGGGCGATTCCCCTGTAGATGTTAAATCTACTCACCAACGCTCCAAGCTAGGTGAAGCCTACCACCTGTTTTCCCTTGTCGTAGCGTCCGAAATCCCCGCTTGCGAACCTAAAATTTCACAAACACAACACATAAGCAAATATCCTATATCGACGAAAAGACATCGAAACGCAAGAATAACGCGCTGAAAATTACACTGCGCGCTTAGCGCATCTAACGCGCCCGACATCGGTCAAAAATCCTAACTAGGGTCGCCAAACTACGAAACACCTAGTCTAGATTCCGATCGTCCCGATCGCGCAATCAAAACACAATAATAAACGTGGACTCAAAATAAATAACGTCGCAACGTCAAAACAAACCCACGCCTAAAAGTTACCGAAATCTAGTAAGCAGTACTTATCTTTATAGCACAAAACTACAAGTTTTACCAAAACTATAATTTACAAATATCTTCAAATTGCAAGGTTAAACCATTTAAACCATTTCTATATTTTTAAACTTACTTAATTAAGCTTTAGCAAATACCTAGTAAGCAAAAACCATTAATTAGACAAAGTAGTAATTAACAAAAATTAGCATTTTCTACTAGGTTAAGCTTTTCCAATTCACAAATTAACACTTCAATTAAATATTAAACACTTAAATTAAGCTTTAACTTTAACCTGAATTTCTAAAACCATTTCTAAAATTTTGAAATATAAAATTTAAAGCTTAAACTAACATCTAATTAAGCTAGCATAAAGATTTAAACTTAACAATTAGAGATTAGGGTTAGGGTTTTATACCTTCAAGAACACCACTAGAATCAAGGATAAAACCAAACTTTAGCCTCCAAAATTCTCATTAGAATGAAGATCCAAGCAACTTTTGTGAAGAAGAATGAAGGTTTTGGAATTTATTTGAATTTCTATGAATTAAATTGGATTTTTCATGATTTTTGAAGCTTAAAAAGTGAAGAAATGAGTTTAGAAAAAGAGAGGGCAGCAAGAGAATGATGTGGCCAGCCATGAGGGAGTGTGGTTTTTTTTTTTGTGAATTGTAGAATTTTCCAGAAGAAAATAGAATAATTGGATAATAAAACAAAGCTTATGTTCACACTACTTTTCTTTTTCTTTATCTTTAAAAAAAAAAAATTCTTTGACCGAAAATTCTAGATATTTAAAAAGAAGCTTCTAAAATAATTGTAGTGATAATTTCCAAGAATTTTCATTTAGAAGAAATTTTCCCGATTTACGCGCATATTTTACCGGCTAAAATAATATTTTATTTGGGAAAAAATCTATCTGAATCAAAACCTCCCAAATACCCCTAAAGTTCACGCACAAGCTTTATTTTAGCTAAAAAAAGTGCCGGTAAGCTTATACGGACGTTTGATCGAAATCGGGTTAAAACGGGAAAAACCGACAATTTTGCCCTAAAACGGGAAAATTCGCAAAACGATTTCAGAAACGTTACAAGAAACTTCTCGGAAAATTACGAGAACGCCCCTCGCATCCGTGAAAACACGGAAAAACTTTAGACTATATAAATCCAATAAGCTGATACTAGAATCTGGCTTAAACCAAAGCCGGCTAGTAAAAACTGTCCGAATGTCGTATGTGCGTTTAAACATGTTTGCGTCCGAACCTTTGTCGTAAAACCATACGACCTCTATATCTTTTCGCATGGGTTTGGGAAACCTCTGTGTGGGACTCTAAAGACTCGACTACTACGCTGGCAGTGGGTTTAACCACGGACAGCAAGCGGCACTAGCTGTACGTAACGGTCCCCAGGTAGTTGTCGATAAGAAAGCCGATGAGGTAACCCATCCGAAATCCTACTGAGCCTGTCCGTGACAATATCCGTGCAGTCCGGTCTGTTCGTCTAAGAGTATCGCATGTATGGTCTAGGGAGGTGGTGGACGTCAGACCCCTAATAACCGTACAAGTCGTGTTGGCATGGCTCAAGACCATCCGAGAATCTACTGATCAGTCTATCAGCAATTCTCAATCAGCCCTGGCCAGGGACATATGGTAATAACCAACCGATCACCGTGCGATATCAACTCCCTATCCCGAGAGAGACGAATCCTTAACAGTCGCTCACTGCCTCCACGTGGCTCGGGACTATGCCTAACTGAAACCTGTTTGCACGACTCCTTTGAATCGTGGTAGGGTAGTAATCAAAGCACAGTGGAAATTCACACGAGACAAATAACGACCTTAAGTCAACGGACTATCTGCACACATGTCACCTGAGAACTGCTATCTGACGTTAGGTATAATACCATCCAGTCAGTTCTCGGTGAGTCCTGTCCGGTGTACTCACACCTAGTGAGCATCTGTATACAATCTTAGGTGCACTCCACCAATGGCTGCGGGACCAGTCCATCGCTCCTCCTCACGGTCTAGATATATATACACTAGTCTACTCCGGAGTATCGATGCCCAATCTCGATACTCCTACGACCAGGGACATCTAAGGATGTGCTTATTGACTATCCAGCTCCCACAAGTATGACTGCCATCACAACGCCGGTAGTCAGGCAAAATGGTCGATCGCTTCGCTCCCTTGCCGGAACCGGAACCCGAGGCCGGAAAATCAATGATATTGATATTAAATGCATCATATAATAATGATCGAAAGTCCACACCCTATGGGCTTTATCAACATATATATATAAATACCAAGTAAAATATATCATACGTTAAGACAAAGACAAACCAAATAGCGTACTATCATATCAAGCAAGACTGTCATGTACATACCTATCCCTAGCATCCTATACAATGAAGGCCTCTAGGGCATATATATCCAACAATATGATGCTCCTGTATTCTTGTTTCTTGATCCCTGTCACGCCTCGCTTCCCAAAATACGGAATACGAGGGGTGTCAAGGCCAGCCATACTCCTACGGTCAAGGAAATATCCTGCCGTAGTCACACTTCGGCTTCTAGCTTTACGTGGTAATCAGTAATCAATGCACAGGAAATGAGAAATGCAGTTACTAAATCAAAAACAGATATAAAACTAACCAGATAGAGTGCAAGGTAAGATAGTGCTGACGTCGCTGATCTAGATGTCCGCAATATCCTCAAGGTACGACAAGTGCTGATCCGAGCTAAGTCCACTTCTTACTCTGAGCATGCATACTCAGGTGGTCAGAGCGACACAATAGCAATATAAATAAATATGTGTAATATATGCAGTGATGATAAACATGAAGCAGTAAACATAAGTAATGACGTGAGTATGAAGTAATCGGTACAGGTAAACAATAAAGCAGGTAAACAGTAAGGCAGGTATATCGAATCAGTAATCAATGCATATCACTAAACCTATCAATCTCTAAGTCTCACTGTTCAGGTCGCTAAACCTATCGTCGGTCCAAGTGTGAGTGTCAACTACACAGGAGTATCCCCAACCCAAGGGTAGGGCCCAGGGGCAAAGGAACACGGGCCCGAATCACGCACAATAATAATCAGTAACTCCATCCATACAACTCCCAAAATCACGGTATATGCCGGCAATGGGACTCCCGAGATTCCGTTGAACTCACACTCAAACTACCCCACACCACGTGGTCTACATCAAACATCGACCATAAACACAAATACTAGTCGGTCCATGACAAGTCTACGTGAGAACTGGAGATAGGATCTCCATCAAACATGTCTCGACTGGTACCCAAAATAAATGGATTGTATTTGACGCCTTACCTATGACACCAATATAAGTGCTTCCATAACCGTCCCCTAACAGTTATAGTTACACTTGTTGGGGTCGAAAATTGCACCCGGGTTGACCAAGTCAAAGTCAAGGTCAACCCCAAACCAAGTGGGCTCAAGTCCAGATCAAGTGGGCCCATGCCCAGGTCGAGTCTGAACATGAAGCGGCCGACCCTCCTCCATGCCAAAATAAAAATCATGTAATAAATAATTTTGATGTAATTTTTTATGCATGAATGTAAGAAAATGGGCATAAAGCCAAATTTTTGTAAAGCTCATGGCTTATGTGCAAAAGAAATGAGCACATGAGGCATGAGATGGGCAAAATACCATTTTGTAAAGCCCAAGGGGTTATATCTAAATGTTTAAGCCTATATAAAGCAACATGATGATGAATAAAGTATACACTTTTCATTTTCTCTAAAACTCTAGGGTTTGTGCCTCCTTCTTCTCCTTCCTCAAGGTTCTAAACCTTCTCCTTTCCTTTGAATTAAATCAAGAGTTTTACTCTTCCTTTTCAAAAACTAAATAGTTTTTCACCACAAAACCTACAAAGGGGAGCTCAGATCTTCTATTAGATCTCAAAAAGGGGAGACTTTTAAGTTTCACCCCCTTTTCTCCAAGATCTAGCCAATCAAGAGGAGGCAGAAGGAGACCCATCTCCAAAAATCCAACTTTGGACAAAATCCCAGTCAAGAGAAAATCCAAGACTCAAGAGAGAAGAGCCTCTGAAGATTTTTAGGGAGTTCAACTCCAAGACCCAAATCCTCAAAGGGGTTTAACTCCTAATCGAGACCTTCAGGAGTTTAACTCCGCTCAAAATCCTCTTTTTGGAGTTTAACTCCTATTTCTGGGGTAGAAAACCCCTCCTTTCGCTAGCGCCCAAAGCGCTAGCACCCGAGTGCCTACGTGAGGCGCTAGCGCCCCGAGCGCTAGCGCCCACGTGCCGGGCATGTGAGGCGCTAGCGCCCACGTGTCGGGCATGTGAGGCGCTAGCGCTCCGAGTGCCCATGTGCCGGGCACGTGAGGCACTAGCGCCCGAGCGCCCATAGCGCTAGCGCTCGAGCGCCCACGTGCCGAACGCGTAAGGCGCCAGCGCCCAAAGCACTAGCGCCAGCGCAAGCGCCCAAGCGTTGGCGCTCACGCGTCCTTTGGACGCCTTTTCCCCCCCATTTTACATGTACTCCATACTAAAAATACCTCCCCCGTTAGAAAAAATTTCTAACGGGGCGTTGTCCCGCACCTCGCAAGGGGGCTGCAAGCCCCCTTGACCCCCAGCCTGCTATCTGGGTAGCGGGACCCCAGTAAAATCTCTGCGGGGCCCCCGATATGTCCAAAACCCTTTCAAAACACAACACTGCACATTGAGTTTGCATGACCTATTTGACCCGTCAATCAGAGGTTCTCTCGCTCCAAAGGCGAGGGGTAATTAAGGGCAGCTTAGTCCACGGCTGCCGGAGATTCGGATCCCCATAATCAATAAACCTCAGCCTACCCTAGGCAGGGGGAATCTGTAATGCGCTCGATAAGCGCGCGCGTATTCCTATCTCAATGGGGTGATGAAAAACACCCTACAAATTCTGGCACGCCCGGTGGGACCGATCTCTCCTCCCATATTTCAGGTTAAACGTTTATGTGAAATCAATCAATATATATATCGCTTGCCTGTACTGAAATCATGCTTCTATTTGCAGGTGAACGACTTTCGACTGCAATCTTCGGACGCAACAAAATGTCTCCAAGGACAATCTCAGCTCTCGACACAACTCCCATCTCCTACACGATGAAGATGGATTCCAGGACGGTCCTTCCGGCCAGTCTCGGGCGACAATGGGAGGAGCCGCCACTACCATTTGGCTCTATTATGTTTGTGTCAGCTAACGTCGTCCCAGCTTCTCAAGCTCCGGTAACAGACAAACCGGTCTCAAAAGGGAAAGGGCCGAATGTCATGGTCGCGAGGGCACCTCAGCCCAAGCACAAATCCGTTTCCGAACAACTCTCCATCGCTCCAGCTGGGGGCAAGGCCATCAACGCCAATGAAGTAATGGGGTATCTCGGGCAAGCTCTAGCGGTACTCTCGACAACTGCTCGATCGGGTATCTTCTTTAAGCTCCCTATCAATCGACTCATGGTGGCTTCCCAGAAAATGGATGCCCGCCAAGCCCTCAAAATCGAGAAGTTATGGCAGAAAAGGCTCAGATACAGAGCCAACAAAAGGGCTAGGGCTCATACTAGGCTGAGCTTCATGAGGCTCCAAGAACGGGGTTACCCCGCCAAAGATAAAGAGACGGCTGGATATGTGGTCTACACTGTTTACATGGTCGGACATGAAGTAAAGAACCCTCCTATGGTTCACAGCCATGGTGATGATATGGTGGACGCTACCCAACGTCGACTCGGTCTAAATGATGATGAGCTCGCTCAGGCCGATAAGCCAAAAGAGCCCGGGGTTCTTGCGAAATTGTGCTCAGGCAATAAGGATGACCCGGTTGTCATAACCGGAACTACAGAACAAGCATTATTCCAATGGCTTCAGAGGCAGCTTCAGGACAGGGACGAGAAGTTAGCCAAGGTACAGTCTAAGGTCGACGAATTAGTAAACGTTGTGGCAGATCTCGCGACCCAAGTCGCCCGATTACAATTACATCAAAATCAAATTTTGGTTCATGAGCCAGGGATTGATACCCGGAGGCAGCCAACTGATACCCCCTACAACCTAAGAGCGGAGCGCCTTCGCGAAAGATGGCCGCGATCAGCCTCCAGTCCCTCTGATACATACACCGAAGGGGAATCGCCTCTGAAAGAGAAACTGGAAAAAGTCTATTCCTTCAAAAGGGACAAAGTCCACAAGATATTCAAGAACGCCCTAAGAAATGGTCTACAACTGCCAGAATCAAAGAGACCGCAAGAAGCGAATATGACCGATGACCCAAAATATTGTCCCTATCACAGAGTGATAAGTCATGCCATTGAGGACTGCTTCGTATTTAAAAATTGAGTCGAAAGGCAATACAAGGCGGGAGAGATAGAACTGTCTAAAGGCGTGTTCGCAAACAGTCAAGCTACGACCGCCGATTTCATACAAATGGAGACCGAAGCCTTTCGGGAACCTAATCCTCTGAGACATGTGCCATTATCTGAAAAGGGCGAACTAAAGACTGATCGGCCTCAAGGACCGGCATCAGTAAGGGCACCTACTCCAATGGAGAGAAAGAAGAAGGTGTACTCCTTCAGGAGGCATGAAGTCCGCAATATATTCGAGAAAGCCTTGAACAACGGTCTACAATTGCCTATTCCGAAGAGGCCACCTGAGATGAATATGACCGGCAATCCCGTATACTGCCCATACCATAGGGTGGTGACTCATACCATTGAAGATTGTTGTGTTTTCAAAGATTGGGCAGAGGACCAATACAAGGTTGGAAAAACCTCACAGTCCTCGGATGTATCAGCAAGCCACAGAGCTACGGTCATCAACATAGCTCCGCCAAGATCAAAATTCAAGGAGCTGGGATAAGCAAAGAAGACCACCACGTCGTTAAACTGGGAACACCAGTCGACCACCACGTCATTAAACTGGGAACAGTCGACCTCTAAGTCGTTAAACTGGGGATGTAAAAGTGTGTAAATAAAAAGAAATATATATATATATATATATATATATATATATATATATATATATATATATATATATATATAAAGCCGAAATAATGGGGCAACTCGCAATAAAAATCAGCGGGTAAAAATAAAAATGAAAATAAATCCGAAATGATGGGGCAACCGCGAATAAATAGCCGAAATGATAGGGCAATCGCGACTTTCGCGATAAGAAAGCTGAAATGATAGAGCAATCGCGGTAAAAAGAAAAAAATGGCGGATGATGAGTCGCTCCTGGTACCATATTCCAGTGTAGCGATGCAAACGCCAATCAAAATTTCAAAACTCTGAATGTCTCAAACAGCGAATGATGAGTCGCTCCTGGTACCATATTCCAGTGCAGCGATGCAGACGCCAACCAAAATCCAAATTCTCAAACGGCGAATGATGAGTCGCTCCTGGTACCATATTCCAGTGCAGCCATGCAGACGCCAACAAAAATTTAAATTCTCAAAATTCTTCCAGCCCTACGGTTGGTCCCCAAGTTGACCACTGTATACAATCCACGGGCTCAAATAATTCTCATCATACCCATGCCCTACCGCAACCACCAGTTACGAGGCTGGTCTCCGCCCACGGAATTATGCTCCATTTAGGAAGACTCACTCATGTGTCCTCATAATACATGAGGAGAACAAACTTGCGAGATCCTCACGACTTGTAAGAAAACGCCTTCGTGGGATCCTTATGACTCATAAAGGAAAAATACACTTGGAGGTCCCCACGACTCCTAAAGAGAAAGTACACCTTCGAGATCCTTTCGACTCGTAGGGAGAAAATGCTTTTATGGGACCCTTACGGTTCATAAAATTGAAAAGTCTTACGTGATAGGGACCTAAACTTGTCTCCTAAGCCATCGCTCCATAACAGGGAAAAGCAAATGATGAATTGCTCCTGGCACCTGTGCTTCAGTGTTAGCGACGCTGATGCCGGCCCCTACCCTAAAATTCCAAGCTTCCGTGCCATAGACCTCTAAGTCGTTAAACTGGAAACAGATGACCCCTAAGTCGTTAAACTGGAAACCAGGGAGATCCCTTCATGGAGAATGATGAGTCGCTCCTGGTACCATATCCCGGTGCAGCGATGCATACACCAACCAAACTCTGAATGTCCCAACGGCGAATGATGAGTCGCTCCTGGTACCATATTCCAGTGCAGCGATGTAGACGCTAACCAAAATCCAAATTCTCAAACGGCGAATGATGAGTCGCTCCTGGTACCATATTCCAGTGCAGCGATGTAGACGCAAAGTCCCGAAATTCTTCCGGCTCTACAGTCTGGATCATACATCCTGCAAAACCGTATACAATCCATGGGTGTAAAACGATCCCAATCTCTCTTAAGTCCTACCGGCGAGACCGCATCCAAAGTCTCACAAGCGATGAAGATCCAAAAAAAAAGAAAAAAAATGTATGTCCACAAGCAAAATGGGCATGGATGAAAACCCGAAAGGGCTCCATGAGTAAAAACAGCAGGACTGCCGGCGAGTTTGTGAAAACCCGAAAGGGCGCAAACTCGTAAAAAAGAGATGAAATGCACTCGCAAAGTCCTCTCGACTTTGTGAGGAGAAAATTCCCGCGTGAGATCCTTACGACTCATAAAGGAACAACACGCTTAGGAGTCCCCACGACTCCTAAGGAGAAAATACACCTACGAGATCCTTTCGACTTGTAGAAAGAAAATGCTTTTATGGGACCCTTACGGCCCATAAAATTGAAAACTCTTAGCTGATAGGGATCTAAACCTATCTCCTAAGCCACCAATTCCTAAATCTTCCCGGGGTAAATGATGAGTTGCTCCTGGTATTATTCCAGTGCAGCAATGCAGATACTGACAAAAAAAAAACTAATCCCCAAATCCTCTCAAAGGCAAATGATGATTCGCTCCTGGTACCATATTCCAGTGTAGCGATGCTGATGTCAACACAAATCAAACCAACTAATTCCGACATCGACCTCTGCGTCAAACAGCCGACACTTCGTAAAGGGAAAACGTCAAGCAGACACTCCGCCTCAGGGAAATGTCTACCACGGACACTCCGCCTCGGAGACACGTCAAGCGTCGACCGTCCATGTCGTAAAAAGGACAGTGCAGGCTTTCCCAAATTGGGAACCAAATCGCTCCGGGCCAGGGAAAAGTCTACCACGGACACTTTGCCTCGGAGACGCGTCAAGCGTCGACCGTCCATATCGTAAAAAGGGCAGTGTAGACTTCCCACAAATTGGGAACCAAATCACTCCGGGCCAGGGAAAAATCTACCACGGACACTCCGCCTCGGAGACGCGTCAAGCGTCGACCTTCCATGTCGTAAAAAGAGCAGTGCAGCCTTCCCACAAATCGAAAACCAAATCGTTCCGGGTCAGGGCGTCGACCTTCCATGTCGTAAAAAGGGCAGTGCAGGCTTCCCACAAATCGGGAACCAAATCGCTCCGGGCCAGGGAAAAGTCTACCACAGACACTCTGCCTCGGAGACGTATCAAGCGCCGACCATCCATGTCGTAAAAAGGGCAGTGCAGGCTTCCCACAAATCGGGAACCAAATCACTCCGGGTCAGGGCGTCGACCGTCCATGTCGTAAGAAGGGCAGTGCATGCTTCCCACAAATCGGGAACCAAATCGGTCCGGGCCAAGCGTCGACCGTCCATGTCGTAAAAAGGGCAATGCAGGCTTCCCACAAATCGGGAACCAAATCGCTTCGGGTCAGGGCGTCGACTGTCCATGTCGTAAAAAGGGCAGTGTAGGCTTCCCACAAATCGGGAACCAAATCGCTCTGGGCCAGGGCGTCGACCGTCCATGTCGTAAAAAGGGCAGTGCAGGCTTCCCACAAATCGGGAACCAAATCGCTCCGGGTCAAAGAGTCGACCATCCATGTCGTAAAAAAGGCAGTGCAAGCTTCCTACAAATCGGGAACCAAATCGCTCCGGGTTAGGGAAACGTCTACCATAGACACTCCGCCTCGGAGACGCAAACGTCGACTGTCCATGTCGTAAAAAGGGTAGTGAATCCTAAAAAGTGGGAACCAAAGCAAGTCGCCTCCATATGAAAGAAGATCTATCAATTTCATGCACACGACCCACATATGTAGTGCGCATTTATTGATGGGGGGTACTTTGTTGGGGTCGAAAATTGCACCCCGATTGACCAAGTCAAAGTCAAGGTCAACTCCAAGCCAAGTGGGCCCAAGCCAAGATCATGTGGGCCCATGCCCAGGTCGAGTCCGAACATGAAGCGGCCGGCCCTCCTCCATGCCAAAATAAAAATCATGTGATAAATAATTTTGATGTAATTTTTTATACATGAATGTAAGCAAAATGGGCATAAAGAAAATTTTTTGTAAAGCCCATGGCTTATGTGCAAAAGAAATGAGCACATAAGGCATGGGATGGGCAAAATACCATTTTGTAAAGCCCGAGGGCTATATGTAAATGTGTAAGCCTATATATGGCAACATGATGATGAATAAAGCATACACTTTTCATTTTCTCTAAAACTCTAGGGTTTGTGCCTCCTTCTTCTCCTTCCTCAAGGTTCTAAACCTTCTCATTTCTTTTGAATTAAATCAAGAGTTTTACTCTTCTTTTCAAAAACTAAATAGTTTTTCATCACAAAACCTACAAAGGGGAGCTCAGATCTTCTATTAGATCTCAAAAAGGGGATACTTTTAAGTCTCACCCCCTTTTCTCCAAGATCCAGCTGATCAAGAGGAGGAAGAAGGAGACCCATCTCCAAAAATCCAACTTTGGACAAAATCCCAGTCAAGAGAAGATCCAAGACTCAAGAGAGAAGAACCTCTGAAGATTTTTAGGGATTTCAACTCCAAGACCCAAATCCTCAAAGGAGTTTAACTCCTAATCCAGACCTTCAGGAGTTTAACTTCGCTCAAAATTCTCTTTTTGGAGTTTAACTCCTATTTCTGGGGTAAAACCCCCTCCTTTCGCTAGCACCCAAGTGTCCAAAGTGCTAACGCCCGAGCGCCCACGTGCCGGGCAGTGAGGCGCTAGCGCCCGAGCGCCCACGTGCTGGGCTCGTGAGGCGCTAGCGCCAGAGCGCCCATGTGCCGGGCATGTGAGGCGCTAGCGCCAGAGCGCCCACATGCCGGGCACGTGAGGTGCTAGCGCCCAAAGCGCTAGCGCACGAGCGCCCATAGCGCTAGCGCTCGAGTGCCTACGTGCCGGACGCGTGAAGCGCTAGCGCCAGCGCCCAAAGCGCTAGCGCCAGCGCCCACGCGCCTAGCGCTAACCCAAGCGCCCAAGCGCTGGCGCTCACACGTCCTTTGGACGCCTTTCCCCCCATTTTACATGTACTCCATACTAAAAACACCTCCCACGTTAGAAAAAATTTCTACCGGGACGCTGCCCCGCATCCCGCAAGGGAGCTGCTAGCCCCTTTGACCCCCAGCCCGCTATCCGGGTAGTGGGAACCCCGTAAAAACTCTGCGGAGGCCCTGATATGTCCAAAACCACTTCAAAACACAACATTGCATATTGAGTTCGCATGACCTGTTTAACCCGTCAATCGGAGGTTCTCTCACTTTAAAGGCGAAGGGTAATTAAGGGCAGCTTAGTCCACGACTGCCGGAGATTCGGATCCCCACAATCAATAAATCTCAGCCTACCCTAGGTAGGGGGAATCTGTAATGCGCCCGACAAGCGCGCGTGTATTCCCATCTCAATGGGGTGATGGAAAACACCCTACAACACTTACATATGCCCCATAGGCGTCGACAATGCAATAAATTAGCCGGGTCTGCTGATTGTGTACAAGTACGTGTCACTTCACTTATTCATTCACGCTTTAACACTAACGTACTTGCCACAATCCAATCACGAATATCTATCACTGGGTAAAATACACGACCACTAAGTTATCAATGCTAATGAACACTATTTACACGAGTATGATAATCATGCACATGGTGGGGACATAGTAAATGTACCACTAACAACCTATAAACAACCGGTGTCGGTTGGACTAGGAAAATCATACAAAATCACACGTGCATAATTTAGCAAAACGATGTAAAAGGAGCAGGCAGTATATTTAATCATCTATACAGGAAAATTAGTTTCGTGTCCATCGGGTTTCAGATTTGCTAGTTATGGTCATTTCATTTTAAAGTGTTCCATGCTGGAAATCCAATTCCTGAACCGGAAGTCCATTTCGTAACACGTTTTACTCGCAGTTGAGATCATAATTAGGCGATGCTATGGTTGGATAATATTTAGGTTTATCAGTTAGATTTCCAATGCACCAGACGGATTGATAATATCCATAGTGTACTGGAAGTTATGCATTATATAGTATTGGGGGATGCGTTCTGTCCCTGCTTGGGACTGTCGTATGTATGGATGGTTTAAAATGTGATTAAAATAGAAAACGATGGTAAAAATGAATGAAATCACTTCCAATAGTTAGATAGAGGATTTATCTTCGCTACGGTATAGGGTTCCGCATAATACCATTTTTTTACAGAAACGTGAAAGCATTTCAATTCGAGTATCAACAGCCACTGCCGCTCTGGACTGCAGTCCAGAGCCATAATTCTCCCCGATTTTCATTATCATGACTCATTAAAATTTAATGGAAAAATTTATATTACAGTAGGTTATGACGTTAGCTTTGATATGAGTCCTGAAATGTCACAATCCAATCTATACATAATATATTATAAATTTTACGAGTTAGCATGTACGAAAAAATTCAGATTTTATGACGGAAATCGGGAGTACCATTTTATGTGTGCAACGGCGCTACATTGCAACCAAATTTATACATGATATTCATTATCCTTATATAGGTTCATTAAACCCAAGTTCCTCTAATTTAAAATAGGTTTTAGTCTAGGATATGTTCGAAACTAGCTTAATTAAACGGTTATCGATGAATAGTCGATTTCCTACTTAACGAGCATGAGATTTGAATCTTAAGAATTATGAGCGTTTTCAAATACGGGTTAAAAGTTACTAAATGGATTAATTCACTAAAAGCAATGATGTGTGCTCATAGTAGCAAATGATTCGATTACAGTATTCAATTCAAGCATAAAATCATAATATAACTATTTAACTAATATATTGTATAGCATGTAAAAGCAAGTGGAATTCACTTGCCTGCGACGACCGACGGTCGTGAAGACGATGGTGGCGGCGGTCGGCAACCTGAAGTTCCGGCAATGGCTGGAAGCGTTGAAAGCTCAGGCGGCGGCTAGGTGTTGCGGCTGTGGCTGTAGTGAGGGGTGTCGGTGGTGGGTGTCGCTGGTGTTGTTGAGGTCGGTGGAGAGAGGTGTGGAGGCGACGGGGTCGAAGCTCCGGCGAGGTGATCGGCGGTGAGTGCAGAGGTGAGGTCGGGGCTGTGGGCTCGAGTGGCGGGGTTGCTCGGAGTTGGGTCGTCGGGGAGGAGTAGGAGGCGTGGGCTTAAGAAAAGAAGGCGAGGAGGGTGGTGTTGGGTTGTGCGGTCAACGGCAAGGCGAGCTACGGCGAGGGCGCAGGCAAGGTGCTCGGGAGAGGAGGTGGGGGTTGACGCGGATGAGGGAGCCCGTCGATGGAGGGAGGTGGCCGACCGAGATGACTTAGGCAGCGTTGGGATGAGCCACGGAGCTTGGGGCGGGTCACGGTGGTGTTCTGGTGTTCAGGTGTCAGCGACGAGGTGATGGGTTCGGGTGTTGGGTCGTTGCGGTCGGTAGCATGGAGGAGGGAGAGGGAAGTGAGGTGTGGTCGAGGAGGGGAGGAGGCGAAGTGAGGAGGCCGACGATGTGGGTTAGGCGGTGGGGTAGTGATGACGGTGAGGGGCGACGGCGATGGGGGGTGCGGGTTCTTCGGTTCTTGGGTTCCTTGCGAGGTCGGTAGCGTGGAGGAGAGGGAGGTGAGCGGGGAGAGCTCGGGGCAGGTGACGGAGGGAGGCTGCCGGCGGCGGTAGGGTGAGTCGACGCGGTTGGTGATGGAGGCGAGCGCGAGGTTCTCGTAGGGGATGAGGAGGGAGAAGCGGGGGAACAGAGAGAAGGAGAAGAGAAAGAGAGGGATAGAGATGGGAGAGAGAGAGTGATAATAGAGAGAGAGAAAGAGATTGATAATAGAGAGAGAGAAACGTGGAGGGAGTTTAAAAATATTAAAGGAAAATTATAAAGAAGAGAGAGAGAGAGATGAGGGATTGTGTGTGAATGAGAGGAGAGAGAGTGCGCGTGTGTGAATTAACGAGAGGAGAGAGAAAGAGATTGAACAGAGTGAGAGAGAATAGAACGTGGGGGTGTGGAGAGAGAACGTAGGAGAGAACGTGGGGAGAGGGAAATTTAAGAGAGAGAGAGAGTAATTGAGAATTAATGTAAATAAAGTGTGGTTTTAATGGGAATATATTAAAGGAGGATTTAATTGAGAGTTATGAGTAATTCAAAAGAATTGTGGCAGTGGAGCTAGGGTGTTGGGTTATAGGGTTAAGGCCTTAGGCCGTTAGAAATAAAAGAAGGAAAAAGAGTAGGATTAAAGATAGACTTGGGCTTTGGGTTGGGTTTGTTTAGTGAAAACTATTCGGGTAAAAATATAGACCAGGGTTTTAAAATAAATATAAATATAAATAAACAAATTTTATAAACAACACTTTATTTAAATATGGATATTGGCGTACTAAAAGGAATTGGGTATTACATCATACCACGCTTACAAAAATTTCGTCCTCGAAATTTAAAATACGATACGCTAAAAATGTAATACGAAAGCAACAAAAATCAACTACTATTATATAGCGATTTACGCAAAAACAACTATATGAAAATCAAAGGTCTATATACGTATAAGAAATAGTGCAACTAAAGAATAGGCATAAGTAAGCATAAGGCATAACCGTCTATAATGATAAACTATATATACAATATAAGAAAAAATAGAATAAAAATAATAAACAATGGTGAAGGATTGGCTGATAAGCCTTAATAATTGGAACCACTTTGGTGAAACTATAATTTAAAAAAGTACAAAATAACTTAGAATACGTATAAGGTAAGAGTGTCGAAAAAATAAAACGAAGAATAAACGAGCTAGTAAATGAAAACAACGAAAGTGACATGTAAACTGAAAGTATTAGTATAGAAATTTCACTAGAAAATAAAATATATAATGTAAATCAAAAAAATTTAAAAGCTTGGAAATAGTAGAGAACTTCGAGACATTAAGTAAAACTAAAAATACTTACTAACACATAATAGAAATCTAACTTATTATAAATAAGCAAAACTTTAAAAATTTAAAATCGTAAACGCACTAATTATAATTATACCAACGGAAAATAACACTGGTAATATACAGAATACTAGCCGGAGAATGGATCGTAATATATATATTGGAGATTGACGCCGTGAGCAAGCACCCGAATGTAAAAATGTGAGGAGGAATTGGGTTGCCCAGGATGACACAAGGATAGAAGGATGAATTCGGATTCAAAATCAGGGAGAGACATAAGTTAACAAGGAGTATAGGATTGACAATTTCAGACAGGGGTATGCGGCAAGATACAAGCTAATCGAAAAGAGAGTCCGAGGTGCGGTGATGAACCATAATGTCGACTAAACTTAAGGTCTAAATATAGTGAGTCAAACAAAAGTAGGCAGCCACAATCCACAACTTTATTGCATTCAAACTAAGAACTTCAACAGATACATGATTTTAATGAAAGGAAACAACTACTAAAATGGAGTGACAATGTCTTTATTGAAAGCGGGAAAAGTGATAACTCTGCGTCGATATCTAAATCTCTGCAATCTCGTAAGGCAAGTCTGAATCTTGTGCTGGGTCCGTGTCGTCCTCGAAATTAAAGTACGAAAACAACTAAGTCGCCTCAAGCAGATTTGGAGGGTGTTGACGAATCTCCACCTTGTAGCTCCTTCTTCCCAGGGCAACCATTGACAAGTTGTTCGTTGGATCCACAAATCAAGTACTGTCCTTTGGCCTGGCGACAATCCCTCTGAAAGTGCCCTGGTCTCTTGCAATAACCACAACGTTGGGCTCTCCGCTGCTTCGGTTGCTGAGTAACAAATGAGCGCTTCATCTGCACGCCACCTTTTTGTTTAATAGGGATTCCCCTACGATTTGGGGCTCCTCCTGATACTTGTGCCATTTGCCTTCTTAGTCCTTCAGCTAAGAGGTCGTTCGTTCGCTCTTGGGCTTCTGTCAAGCCTTGCAGTACATCTAAAATCTCGACATTCTGGCTCTGGAGAGTGAAGATGGAAGAAGATTCGTTGGAAACCATGGTCCTGAAATAACAAACTTTAGGACGGCATAAGGTACAAGGTTATCAGAATAAGATATAGGACGAAACAAGAATGTGTGGTGAGGTGAAACTCAATCGAATGGAAATCGAATGTAGAACTCTAAGTCACTCAAGTGGAGTGCTGCCTTGTAACTATATTTTGGTTCATAGTTACAATCACATAACTCTACTAGGTCACTCAAAACTCTAGTGGATGGAGTCAAAAATATAGCTTGATGAACTATAGGGATTCTAGTCAAGGATAACAAGTTTACAATCTGGACCAAATGAGCGACTTAAATTGTCAAGCCCTACTCAGAAACTGTAGTCTCAATCTAAACCTGGCGCTCTAATACCAACAAAACCATGTCATGCCCCGCTTCCCAAAATACGGAATACGAAGGGTGTCAAGGCCAGCCATGCTCCTACGATCAAGGAAATATCCTGCCGTGGTCACACTTCGGCTTCTAATTTTACGTGGTAATCAGTAATCAATGCACAGGTAATGAGAAATGCAGTCACTAAATCAAAAACAGATATAAAACTAACCAGATAGAGTCCAAGGTAAGATAGTGCTGACGTCGCTGATCTAGATGTCCGCAATATTCTCAAGGTACGACATGTGCTGATCCGAGCTAAGTCCACTTCTTACTCTGAGCATGCATACTCAGGTCGTCAGAGCGACACAACAGCAATATAAATAAATATGTGTAATATATGCAGTGATGATAAACATGAAGTAGTAAACATAAAGTAATGACGTGAGTATGAAGTAATCAGTATAGGTAAACAATAAAGCAGGTAAACAGTAAGGCAGGTATATCGAATCAGTAATCAATGCATGTCACTAAACCTATCAGTCTCTAAGTCTCACTGTTCAGGTCGCTAAACCTATCGTCGGTCCAAGTGTGAGCGTCAACAACGCAGGAGTATCCCCAACCCAAGGGTAGGGTCCCAGGGGCAAGGGAATACGGGCCCGAATCACGCATGATAATAATCAGCAACTCCATCCATAAAACTCCCAAAATCACGGTATATGCCGGCAATGGGACTCCTGAGATTCCGTTGAACACATACTCAAACTACCCCATACCCCGTGGTCTACATCAAACACCGACCATAAACCCAAATACTAGTCGGTCCATGACAAGTCTACGCGAGAACTGGAGATAGAATCTCCATCAAGCATGTTTCGACTGGTACCCAAGAGAAATGGACTGTATTTGATGCCTTACCTATGACACCAATATAAGTGCTTCCATAACCATCCCATTCCAGTTATAGTTACACTTACATATGTCCCATAGGCGTCGACAATGCAATAAATTAACTGGGTCCGCTGATTGTGTACAAGTACGTGTCACTTCACTTATTCATTCATGCTTTAACACTAACGTACTTGCCACAATCCAATCACCAATATCTATCACTGGGTAATATACATAATCACTAGGTTATCAATGCTAATGAACACTATTTACAGGAGTATGACAATCATGCACATGGTGGGGACATAGTAAATGTACCGCTAACAACATATAAACAACTGGTGTCGGTTGGACTAGGAAAATCATACAAAATCACACGTGCATAATTTAGCAAATTGATGTAAAAGGAGTAGGCAGTATATTTAATCATCTATACAGAAAAATTAGTTTCGTGTCCATCGGATTTCAGGTTTGCTAGTTATGGTCATTTCATTTTAAGTGTTCCCTGCTGGAAATCCAATTCCTGAACTGGAAGTCCATTTCGTAACACGTTTTACTCCAAGTTGGGATCATAATTAGGTGACTCTACGGTTGGATAATATTTATTTTTATTAGTTAGGTTTCCAACGCACTAGACGGATCAATAATATCCATAGTGTACTGGAAGTTATGCATTATATAGTATTGGGGTATACGTTCTGTCCCTTCTTGGGACTGCCGTATGTATGGATGGTTTAAAATGTGATTAAAATAATAAACAATGGTAAAAATGAATGAAATCACTTCATATAGTTAGCTAGAGGATTTATCTTCACTACAGTATAGGGTTCCACATAATACCATTTTTATACAGAAACGTGAAAGCATTTCAATTAGAGTATCGACAGCCAGTGCTGCTCTGGACTGCAGTCCAGAGCCGCAATTCTACCCGATTTTCATTATCATGAATCATTAGAATTTAATGGAAAAATTTATATTATAGTAGGTTATGATGTTATCTTTGATATGAGTCCTGAAATGTCACAATCCGATCTATACATAATTTATTATAAATTTTATGAGTTAGCATGTATGAAAAATTTCAGATTTTACGACGGAAATCAGGAGTACCATTTTATCTGTGCAAAGACGCTACCTTGCAACCAAATTTATACATGATATTCATTATCCTTATATAGGTTCATTAAACCCAAGTTCCTCTAATTTAAAACAGGTTTTAGTCTAGGATATGTTCGAAACTAGCTTAATTAAACGGTTATCGATGAATAGTCGATTTCCTACTTAACGAGCATGAGATTTGAATCTTAAGAATTATGAGCGTTTTCAAATATGGGTTAAAAGTTACTAAATGGATTAATTCACTAAAAGCAATGATGCGTGCTCATAATAGCAAATGATTCGATTACAGTATTCAATTCAAGCATAAAATCGTAATATAACTATTTAGCTAATATATTGTATAACATGTAAAAGCAAGTGGAATTCTCTTGCCTGTGACGACCGACGGTCGCGAAGACGATGATGGCGGCGGTCAGCGACCTGAAGTTCCGACAATGGCTGGAAGCGTCGAGAGCTCAGGCGGCGGCTAGGTGTTGCGGCTGCGGCTGCAGTGAGGGGGTGTCGTTGGTGTTGTTGAGGTCGGTGGAGAGAGGTGTGGAGGCGACGGGGTCGAAGCTCCAGCGAGGTGATCGGCGGTGAGTGCAGAGGTGAGACCGGGGCTGTTGGTTCGAGGGTGGCGGGGTTGCTCAGAGTTGGGTCGTCGGGGAGGAGTAGGAGGCGTGGGCTTCAGAGAAGAAGGCATGGAGGGCGGTGTTGGGTTGTGCGGTCGACGGTGAGGCGAGCTCTGGCGAGGGCGCAGGCAAGGTGCTCAGGAGAGGAGGTGGGGGTTGACGTGGATGAGGGAGTTCATCGATGGAGGGAGGTGGCCGGCCAAGATGACTCAGGCGGCGTTGGGATGAGCTGCGGAGCTTGGGGGTGGGTCGCGGTGGTGTTCTGGTGTCAGCAACGAGGTGATGGGTTCGGGTGTTGGGTCGTTGCGGTCGGTAGCATGGAGGAGGGAAAGGGAAGTGAGGTGTGGTCGAGGAGGGGAGGAGGCGAAGTGAGGAGGCCGACGACGTGGGTTAGGCGGCGGGGTAGTGATGACGGTGAGGGGCGACGGCGATGGGGGGTGCGGGTTCTTGGGTTCGTTGCAAGGTCGGTAGCGTGGAGGAGAGGGAGGTGAGCAGGGAGAGCTCGGGGCAGGTGACGGAGGGAGGCTGTCGGCGGCGATGGGGTGAGCCGACGGGGTTGGTGATGGAGGCGAGCGCGGGGTTCTCGTAGGGGATGAGGAAGGAGAAGCGGGGGAAGAGAGAGAGAGAGGGGGGGAGAAGAGAAAGAGAGGGATCGAGAGGAGAGAGAGTGATAATAGAGAAAGGGAGATTGCTAATAGAGAGAGAAAGAGAGAGAGAGAAACGTGGAGAGGGGTTTAAAAATATTAAAAGAAAATTATAAAGAAGAGAGAGAGAGATGAGAGATTGTGTGTGAATGAGAGGAGAGAGAGAGTGTGTGTGTGAATTAACGAGAGGAGAGAGAAAGAGATTGAACAGAGGGAGAGAGAAAAGAACGTGGAAGAGAGGAGAGAGAACATGGGAGAGAGAACGTGGGGAGAGGGAAATTTAAGTGAGAGATAGAGAGTGAGTAATTGAGAATTAATGAAAATAAAATGTGGTTTTAATTGTAATATATTAAAGGAGGATTTAATTGCGAGTTATGAGAAATTCAAAAGAATTGTGGCAGTGGAGCTAGGGTGTTGGGTTATAGGGTTAGAGCCTTAGGCCATTAGAAATAAAAGAAGGAAAAAGAGTGGGATTAAAGATGTACTTGGGCTTTGGGTTGTGTTTGTTTAGTGAAAACTACTCGGGTAAAAATATAGATTAGGGTTTTAAAATAAATATAAATATAAATAAACAAATTTTGTAAACAACACTTTATTTAAATACGGATATTGGTGTACTAAAAGGAACTGGGTATTACAATCCCTGAAATGTTGTATGGACATCACTACATTTTTATACTTTATATGTTTGATCGGAATCATGAATGCGTACATACTTGAATACTTGAATACTTGAACTCGTGAACCAGATATGAAATTGAAAGTACATCATGAACTTGAATCCGTGAAAATTGGCATGGACATGAATTTGATTGATCTGGGTATCTTGTATAGAACTTAGTGCTACATGGAACAAAGTGACATGCCTTGGCCAAGCAAAGGCCACCTCTTGAATCCACGAGGACCACTTCTAGAATTCATGCACAAGTATGAATGAAACATGGGTCGTATGTGGAATAAAGTGCCACATGGGACAAAGCATCACATGGAGCAAAGTGCATGCCATGACGATGGTGGGGGTCACCTCTTGAGTCTGTGGTGGCCACCTCTTGAATCCGCATACGATATAAGATCCACCGGAAGACGTCTGTGGGTACCACACAAGCATGACATAAAAGATAACTTAACTTGACCACCGACCGATGGAAAATGGATATCCTAAAGTGTTGATACATGATAGGAATGTGGGTTATGATTATTTGTTTCATATGTTGTATTCTTGGATTGTAACACATATGCATCACCCTTTGCTAAAAAGAACAGACATTGACATGTTAATACTTTTAGCTATAGTGCCCTTAAGGCAATTATTGTAATTGTAGGTAGGCGATTATGATAATCGAAGGAAGACCTATACAGGTAGAATATTCTTTCTCGAGATGATAGTATGCTATCTGGTTTTTCTTTATCATTGCTGTTTATACGTTTTACTTGTTATTACGTGTCGCTAATATATAATGATGAAGGCCGTAGGATTCTTGTTTAACTACCAGCATTATGATGGCAATCATATATGTGAGAGCTGGATAGTCCATAAGCACATCTTTAAATGTCCCTTGTCGAGGGATATCGAGACCGGGCATCGATATTCCGAAGTAGACTAGTATATACTTTTCTAGACTCCGACGAAGGATAGTGGCCGGTTTCACAAGCCATTGGTGTTTTGTCACCTAAGGTAGTATACAAGTGCTCACTGGAGGTGAGTACACTGGACGGGTTCGTTGAGAACTTTTAGATGGTATTATATCTATCGTCAGATAACAACTCTCTAGTGGCATGAGTATAGATTAGTCCTTTGACCTGAGATCGTCACTTGTCTCGTGTGAGTTCTTACTGTACTTAGATTGCTACCATACCACAACTCAAAAGGATCGTGCAAACAGGTTTTAGTTGGGCACAGTCCTGAGCCACGTGGAGGCAGTGAGCGATTGTCAGGGATTCGTCTCTCCTGGTATTAGGAGTCGATATTGCGCTGTGTTCGGTTGGCCATCACCATAAATCTGTGGCCACGGTGGATAAGATTTTCTGATAAGAGTTCAGTAGTTTCTCGGTTGGTGATGAGATTATCTCTGACACGACTTATTGGGTTATTAGGGGTCTGACGTTATCCATCCCTAGACCTGGTATATGATACTCTTAGATAAAAAGACCGGACTGTATGAATATTGTCACACTCAGGCTCAGTAGGGTACGGACGGACTTGATTGTCGACCTCCCTTTTGGTATATACCTGGGTAACCGTTACGTACAGCTAGTGTCGCTGGCGTGCTTGTGGTTATGGATTTATCCAGTAATCACTGCTAGCGTATTGTTGAGTCTTTATAGTCCCACACAGAGAGTTTTCCCGCTTCAGGTGGTATGATGTAGAGGTCGTATATTGATACATGCAAGGGTCCGATTAAATACGTGTACTCGCTACACGGACTTTAATCGGATGGTTGATACTATTAGCCAGCTTAGGATTAAGCCGAATTATTAAATCAAGTTTTGATTTATATGTGTATATGTATATATATGTGTGTATATGTATGTGTGTATGTGTGTGTGTGTATTTGTAACACCTTAGAATGTGATTAGAGGTTATTATACTTTAACGTGGGGTTTTTCGTAAAAAGTTTACCAAAACGGTTTTCAAATATTTTATCTGGATTTATGAATATTTTATTAGAATTTAATTGGACTGCACACACATGTGCATGTTAACTAGGGTTAAGTCTGGGGTTAAACCATGTTTATATAACCATGGTGGACTAACCCATTTAATTAGGTTAATATGAAGTTAATTAAAAGTGTTAGTTAATTTGTTTTTTTTTAAAAAAAAAAGAAAAATAGAATTAGTGTTAGGGGTTGACTTGAGTAGGTGAGAGAGAGAGAGCATGATGGCTTGAGCATGCTTGTAATTAATGAGGAGAGAGAGGGGGGTTGACTTTCATTCCTTTGTTTTCAAAACCATTATTTTTCCCTCTCACTCACACACACACCCAACAGCAGCTGCAACAGGAGCAACAACAGCAGTAGAAGTAGCAGCAGCAGCAGCAGCAACCAACAGCAACAACAACAAAGCAGCAACAACACTAACAACAGCAACATCAACCCCACAACAACAGCAAGAGCAGTAGCAAGCAGCAGCAAGCAGCAGCAACAACAGCAAGCAGCAGCTGCAGCAGAAACCCCCCTCCTTCTTCTTCTCCTTCTTCTTGCACCATAGGATCAAGTGATGTATAATCTCTTAAACTCAACTCCTTTTGCTAAGCTTATATGTTATTTAGCTTCGGGTAGTGTTTAATGTGGGTTTTTGTGATAGTTTGTGGTTTAAGTGGGGTTTAAGCTAAGTTTGAGTTTTTATGGCTTAATTAACTTAGGTAGGTATTATTAGTGCTGTGTTAACCTAGTAGTAACACTAGATTTAGCTAAATCACCTTAAAGTCGAAAATTTTGAAATTTAAAATACGGTTTAGAAGCAAACTATAGGATATTTGGGATCTGCTATATTAGTGATCTTTTTCTAGTTTAGCAAACACCAACAGAATAGTATGCAGGCTTTTTAGAGTAAGGTGTGGGATTTCGTGCTCGTTTCCCCTCCCAAAATCCGGCGACTTTCCCCTAAATTCCGGCGTCGCCGGCCCCCTTGGTGAGATGAGTGTTGGTGTTTTAGCTAGTGGTGTCTGTGGGGATTTGTATGTGTTTGGTATTGTTTGGTTTTTGGGGTTTAACAGTTGGTGAAATCTGGGAGAGTTTGGTTAGTTGTAGTGCTTTTGTGGACCTTGACGATGTTGTTGATGGTTTAGTTGGAGAATAGGGTAGACTAGGGTTTTTAAGGTTAGATTAGCTCTAATTCATGCTGTTGGTATCACTTAATTCTGGTAAATTCACCTAATTTTACAAAATACCATATTGTTGCAAACTAAGTGTTTTAAAACGTTTTTAAACTAAACTTTATGATACATAGGATCTGCTGTATCTAGGGTAGTAATTTTAGTAAGCAAACATATACATTAGGCTATACATTGTGTTAGGAATATAGGGTAGAAACCTGGACCCCTTTCACCTATTTTTGGCCGATATCACCCTTATGGTGGCCGGCCCATTTTTGGTAGAATTTGTTGAATTTTTGCAGGTAGTTGGCTATAGGTATTGTAAGGGGTTTGGTCTTGTTTAATTTTCTTGTTTTTGCTCCAGATTAAATCTGGGACCTGTTATCTATATTTAGCGTAGCGGGACTTGCGCGACACGTACGATACGAGTCGAGATGGTGCGCTGTGTGTCACAGCATGTCGCGTTGGTTGTTGACGTATACACATACGTTACGTATACGCACGCGTTTAGCTTGCGACGCTAATTTCTCGTATAATCTTGATATCGCGTTTTTGCAGGATTGTGCCTTATGTGTGTTGCTTGTGTAAATTCTAGGTTTGCAGGCGGGAACTTCGAGCGCTGCGGAGAAAGGAAAACAGATGGTCGGATACACCTAGCGCAAGATCACGGGTGAGTAGATGTAACATCTACGGGGGGAAATCGTTTGGATGGCGCAAGACGCCCGATAGTTCAGATAATTTATAAACTTCTAGTAGTACTAGCATCTATGAGTATAGTGCCTAGTTAATCTTCTTGCTGCATTCATGATCCTATATATTTACATACATGTGCGAACTCATTTTATAGGACACCTGCACCATTGCCAGGGTTTTTATGCAGCACGAGCACTATTCATGCGTACACACACGCCTTGGTAATTGCTATGCCACAACACTAGATAACTTGTAATCTAGAACAATTTCACCATATATGATGCTTAAACCTGTGCTAATGCAATTTAAATTCCTCAGGATAAACATGTAGGATTGCTATTCATATGAATGTACCTCATTACATCATTCTTTCATGCCTAGCCTATCAGTTATACATTGCAGTTCGACTTGTTGATACTATAGGCATTCATTATCATTGGCATGTGCACTTATGATGATTTTCTTGAGATTTATGAGATTTCTGGATTTTGGGGAAAAACCGCAAGAATTTATAAATTTATTACCCTTTTTAAACTATGCATGTTGCGGTTTTCTAGTGATGTATGTGTCGTCCACCATGAGTTTTTCTGTTGGTTTTCGAGACCCGTTTCGAGGAGTTGGATGAACCGTCTCGGGTACATGGTGGGCTTGGTAAGGTATCCTGGGGCAAGAAGATCGATGTGTAGATGATGAGCCTGGCAGGGGGCAAACTACCTACCGGTGATTGTTGGCGCGGCGGATATCCAGAGGATACCGACCGTGGCCGTGAGATGTTGAGATATTGATACTTTGAGATGGGTCAGCCGGATGGCTGGGGCTAGAGATACTGTGATATGGATACATAAGATTTGAGATAGTTATTGAGGTATCGCTGCTGGACATGGATTTCTGTTGATTCTATTGATATTATGCTGATATTTCAAAAGAGATTTCTAAGAATAAAATAATGATTTTCTATATCAACATATTTAGATCATGAGTGGATTCATGTTGCATACATACCTGCTTGTACATCATGCCAGATTAGTATTGTACATTGATTCATGTTGCATACATATCTGCTAGCACATCCTGCCATATCAGTATTGTTGATGATATGACACTTGCGTGCATGCTTACGATAGCCTCTATAGATGTTATTTATTACTCACGAGTTGGCAACTCACCCCCGTTGTGCCACAGCCTTTTTGCAGGTCCACTCCGTCAGCACAGTAGCGGCGGACGCACTTGCTCCTTTTGCTTCTTTTGCCTGGACTTGAGACTTTTGCTCGTAGATGGGTTATGATATTATTTTATTTCCATCTTGTACATTCATTATATCTAGAGTACTCCATCTACTGTATCTTCTGTACCTGTCATTGTATTGATGTATATTGACCTAGAGATGAGACAGTGAGATTTGTGGACTCTTATGTTGCATTTTGGGATCGAGCTCACTTGAGCCGACATGATGTTATTATTTGTGCCTTTATTGCTTATTTTGCACCTTGCTGATTTACATTGCGTAGGATTTGAGTCCGCTTCGGCGAAGAGCTAGCTCCCGCTTGGAGATGCCTTTTCATGTTGTTCATATATATATATATTCATGTTTGTACCCATTTGGGGGCCTGTATTTATAAAGGGGACTCTGCCGAAATTTTCGGAAAAATAGATGTTGCTTTTAAAAAGCTTGATGTGACTTATTTGATCTAAATCGCTTTCAATAAATTGGTTTTCTTCACTCTATTTCTTAATTGGGTTTTGATTTCTAGGCTTTGGCTTACTTAGATTGCGTACGCCTTGAGACGTTTCGTAATTTAAGTGCCAGTCGCGTTCCGTACCTTTCGGGTCGTGACAAAGTTGGTATCAGAGTGATAGGTTTTACCTTTCTGAGTGTAGGATGACCCTTGGAGTAAGTGACTTAAGCAGGGTAACGTAGCGTGTGTATGTCCGCGGCATACTTGCGATACGGTACTCTGCCTAAGTGACTTTAGGATATACTTGCTTGAAATTCCTTCTGCATTTCCGTGTATCCTATGATTCTATTGCACCGTTCTTATTATCCTGTTTTCTGTACCAGCTACTGTACCGCCGAAGGCTACGAGAGCGCAGAGGGCTGCCACCCAAGATGAGATCCGAGCAGGCTCGTCCGAAACGAGGACCGTTCAGGACGACATGCCTACCCCTCCGGTACAGACCGATCCGCCTTCCCCAGGCCGCATGCATAGACTAGAGTCTGGTATGGAGGAGCTACGACAGATGATGGGAGGTATGCAGGAGTTATGACAGTTGGTGGGATCCTTAGTAGAGGCCAGTCGTGCACCGAGATCGGAGGACGTACCTACCACAACACAGACTATGATGGTACTTGCTGCCTAGACAGTTGCTCCTCCTCCTACCGCTGTGGCTATTCCAGTATCGCTACAGGATTTCATGAGGCTGAGACTCCCAATCTTCACCGGCACAGATGCGGCGGAGGAACCGCAGACCTTCTTTGACAAATTAGCCAGGATTTTCCGTTCGCTCAGATGTTCCGACGACAGATGGGCGGAGCTTACGAGTTTCCGTTTAGAGGGCCTTGCTCAGACATGGTGTGAGTCGGTCGAGAGAGGTCAAGCTGCAGGTCTACCTCCTATGACTTGGGCCGAGTTCACAGCAGTATTTCTAGCCCGTTTCCTTCCCGAGAGCGTTCGTGATGCTAGAGCTCGTAGTTTTGAGGCTTTGCGCAAGACTCCAGGGATGACAGTGTCCGAGTATGATGTCCAGTTTACGCAGTTGTCCAGATATGCCCCGTACTTGGTTGATACGGAAGAGAAGAGGGTAAAGAGGTTCGTACAGGGACTTGACACCTAGTCATTTCTTGCCATCGGCGCCCAACACTTCGACACTTATGCAGCTGTTATAGATACGGCCTTACGGATGGAGGCGCGCATTTCAGAGACTTCGGCCGTTTCTGGGCCGAAGAGGATTCGTACCGATATGCCAGCTCAGAGGCATTGTGCCAGATTCTTCCCGAGAGATGGTGGCGGCAGAGGAGTTGGACGGGGTCAGCTATTTGGTTCTTATCCGCAGGGACAGCAGGCGTCGCCAGGATGTTTTGGATGCGGGAGCCCGCACCATCGTGTCAGAGACTGTCCGGTGAGAGGACAGGGAGCGGCGACAGTTTCACACGTGACTTTACCACCTTCACCACCTCCTCAGAGAGCTCTACTTCCTACCCCCGGTGGTGCTCCACGTCTGTTAGATGCCCTCAGAGGCCGTGGACACAGCGGTCCTGTTCAGAGAGGACGAGGAGACAGAGGTCGAGGCAGAGGTCAGCTAGCTATTGGTGGGGGACAGGCCCGAGTTTTCGCTCTGACACCGCAGGATGCACAGGCATCCAATGCCGTTGTGACAGGTACCTTGTCAATATGTTCATTCGACGCGCGGGTATTATTTGACCCAGGTTCCATACATTCGTATGTATCTACACACTTTGCACCGATGTTGGGCCGTGAGTCTTCGTCGTTAGATCAGCCGCTTGTAGTTATTACTCCGGTAGGTGAGTCGTTTGTCGCTCGTTTTGTGTTTTGTTTGTGTTCCGTTCGTATCATGGAGATGAATTCATCGGTTGATTTGATTCTCCTCGATATGTTCGACTTTGATGTGCTTTTGGGCATGGACTGGCTAGCCACTTGTTATGCATCTGTGGACTGCCACGAGAAGGCAGTCAGATTTAGCTTTCCGGGAGAGCCAGTCCTTGTTATTTAGGGAGACCGCAGTGTCACCCTTCCCAGCTTGGTTTCATCTTTTCACGCCGGTCAGTGATTGAATGTTTTTTGTGATGTGTATGTTGGAAAATAGTAAAGAAATCACAACCAAAAATATTTGACCGCAATCAACTACGGTGTCGGATGTAGATTGTAAGTGAGTGCAGATCGTCCACAGGGATAGTGTAATCGTTCGGGTTTCAAATTAGATGAGTTGAAACTTTAATGAAAAGAAAACAAACAATTCAAGATTTGTAATTGCAATTCAAGAAAGAGAAAATCTAGATCTAAGAAAGCATTAAAAAGATAGAATCAAGAATTGATAGTTTGTTGATTTTTCCAACCCAAATATCAAGAATCGAAATGAGGCTTGTAGGAATCGATCGAATCTATAGATGTGATGCAATCTTACAATGACGTATTCTTATCCTTCGATGAATTGATACTAGATCGATGATGATCGATCGAGAATTAGGGATTTCTTATGAAACTAGGGTTTCATCTTATCCCTTGTTCTTTCGTCGATATCATTCACATTCTAGCCTCTAGTAAATTCAAGAAACGATCGTAGATCCCTAATTTCGAGCGATCACAATCAAGAAAGCATCGCAACGAAACTAGGTCATCGATTCTTGAACTTGCTAGGGTTTACAAAGCTCGTAAGACTCAAGAATCGTATTAAGATTTGTTACATCATCATTCTATTGATCGTCTCGACTCTTTAATGAGCGGAGTTTTACTCAAACATCACAACAAGAACCACAATCAAGAATTGAGATCTAATCATGATGCAAGAATTAAAAGAAAGCAAGATTAAAGAATTTCACCTTTTATTTATATCAACAATTTCGTTACATTCGCTCAAGAACTACAAGAGGAAGAACTCGATCGTCGATTTGGCTTCGCTCGTCTCCGTGGGTCGCGGATCGTCTTGGATCACTTACCCGATTGAAGATCAGCTCGGCTCCTAAAAGGTTGAAGGGCTTCTTGCTTGATTGGTACTCAAGATCTTGAATTTGGAGTGGAATTAGGGTTAGGGTTTCGCACAAGTCTTGTCACTAGACTTGTGGAAGAAGATGATGTAAGAGGGAAAGAATGAACTAATGAAGAATTAACTAAGATCTATTAATTCCCTAAAGATTGATTGATTTTCCTTTAACCCTAGGTCTAGGCTTCTATTTATAGACATCCCAACCCTAGATCTAGGATTTCAAATTCTAAGTTTCCCTCCAAAAGTTTGTTGAGGAAATTTGAATTTTCCTCCAAAAGTTAGTTAGAGGAGAAGCTTCTAGATGTGATTAGTTAGGAGGGAGCTTAATTAAGATTAGCCTTGCTTAATCTTCTTTGCTGATCTGGCAGTAACTTCGAGGTCCTTCTGGAATTTGACATATCAGAGAGGAATGTGGGACCAGAGCTGAGAATTTTGCACTAAAAATGAAGCGATGACGTGGCAGAAGAGCCGCGGAACCGCGGCACAAGCTGGCTCCCACCGCGGTTCCGCGGCTCTTTTGAAGCTTCATGGCTTGAGTCTTCTGTGTTGAACTTGGGCTGACTTTTAGGCCTTTCTTTGATATGTTGATTTGTATATTTCCTTCTGAATTGCTACCGGATCTGAAAATATGGAGTTGGTGTATTTTTGATCAGCTTCTTTTGACTTTGCTCCTGCAATTTCCTGCACAAATCTCGACACAAGTGTTGCGCAATACAGGAATGATGCGATACCATAAAATACAGTCAATTTCCCTAGAAATGCCGGTTTTAAGGTCTAACACATGTAATCTGATATTTTACGACTGTTTTATTAATATGTGAAATATGAATACCGAACACTTCTAAATGAGTGCAAAAGATGGGGAAATTGCCGTGTTAAAAATACATTATTTTCGACTGATCAGTCAGCTCTTACGGAAAGGATGTCAGGGATTCTTGGCTTCTATTTGTGATACTCGAGCTGCAGAGGTTCCTTTGGACCAGGTCCCGATTGTGTGTGAGTTTCCTGATGTTTTCCCTGACGAGCTGCCTGAGCTACCGCCTGAGCGCGATGTTGAGTTCTGCATTGACTTGATTCCCGGCTTGGGGCCTATTTCCATACCGCCTTATCGGATGGCCCCGGCGGAGCTTAGAGACCTGAAGGATCAGTTGCAGGATTTGTTAGATAAAGAGCTTATTCGACCTAGTGTATCTCCGTGGGGTGCTCCTGTCCTGTTCGTCAAGAAGAAAGACAGCAGTTTGCGCTTGTGCATAGATTACCGCCAGCAGAACAGGGTTACCAACAGTTGCGGGTGCGGCAGGAGGATATTCCGAGGACGGCTTTTCGCACACGTTACGGGCACTATGAGTTTTTGGTGATGTCGTTCGGACTCACCAATGCATCAGCCGCGTTTATGGATTTGATGAACCGCATTTTCAGACCGTATCTAGATCTGTTCATCATCGTGTTTATTGATGACATTTTGGTGTATTCCCGGAGCTGAGAGGAGCACGGGCAGCATTTGCGGATCACGTTGCTGTAGGATTACTAGGCACTCTAATAAGGTTCTACAAGGCATCAACCATGCTCGATTTAAATTTTAGCCGTGCCGAACAATCCTAACCAAGATCTTTAAACTAGAGATTAGGCGAAACAAAACATGTTAAACACTTTAACATCTAAGAGTTTGGAATTACAACCTTTGTAGTCCAGTCCTTCACTTCATAAGCTCCGTGTTGAGGTCCCTTCGCTGCGATCATCGATTTCCCGGACTCTAGAGAGGTTCCACGAAGAGAAAAATACATGCTTGCTTCCGATCTTTGATAACAAAGATGATCTATCTTGAAGTTTCATTAACACAAGCTCTCACTTAAAAATGAAATGAACACCCTAATCTAAATGGCTAGGATAGATTAAGATGATGAAGTAGGATTTTAGCTCTCATTTATTTTCATTAACTCACTCATTTTCATCACTTCATAAAAAGCTAGAAAGCTTTTCATGAAAGAAGAAGGAAGAAGAAGAACCATTTCTTTTGTGATGAATAATGAAATTGTGATGAGGTTAGAAATGCAACCATGGGTTAAGTATGATAACTTAACCCATGTAGAGAATGAACCATGGTCAAGGGTTGAGTTGGGTTAACAAATTCATAACTAAATATCTTTATAAAATATCTTTGCAAAAACAAAAAGCAAAACTTCTAGAAACTTCTAGAAAAGCTTAACCCAAATCAAATCCTAACCATGTTTAATTCTCTACTAAATATATTGCATTAATAACCCAAACATGTTACAATATTATATATCACATATACAATATTTATTGTAACAAAATAAAATAATACAATTAACATATATCTCATATATATCAATGTATTACCCGAGTGAGAAAAAGAATCTTTTAGTGAGCTTATATTAGTTAATGTAATTTAATATATCAAATATATAATTATACATTAAATTATCGAATCAACACTTGATCCGATAATCCGGCTATTTCACAAATAACCGACTTATATAATCTGTATCAGTTCATCGAATCAACACTTGATCCGATGACCCGGCTATATCACATATACCCGGTAGATATCTCATATCGCGAGAATCTAATACGGTATCACATACACGTATTGTTCTCGGTCCCGCACATATCATATATGTGCTCCTAGTCCGTTTTGCCTGAGCCAAGAAACCTCTGTGTAGGACTCTAAAGAATCGTCAATACGCTGGCAGTAGGTGATGATCATATCAAACACCCACAAGCTGCAAGCGGTCAGCTAAACGTAACAGCCACCCAGGTATTGAGCGATCAGAAGATCAACAAGCAAGCCTGTACATTCTCCTGCGAATCCAATCAGTAACACTCCCGTACAGTCCGGTCTCTTCGTCTGATATGTCGCATATCTCGTCTAGGGGTGGTAAACGTCAGACCCCAGTAGCTTGATAAGTCATGTCGATATGAGGTCTATAACAGTTCGAGAAACTACTGATAACACTTACCAGTAAATCTCAGCAACCTTGGCCAGGGATTTCCGGTTATAGCTAATCGAACACAGCGCAATATCAACTCCCTATACCGGGAGAGATGAATCCCCTCTTATCGCTCATTGCCTCCATGTGATTTGGGACTGTACCCAAAAGCCACCTTTTTGCACGCCCTCTTGGACGTGGTATGATGGAAATCAAAGCACAGTGGGAATCACACAAGACTCTATGACGATCTCGGGTCTACAGACTAACCTGTACCAGTGTCACCAGAGAACTGCCATCTGACGTGAGGTATAATACCATCTGGGAGTTCTCGGCGAGTCCGTCCAGTGTACCCAGTCTCTACTGAGCACCCGTACACCATCCTTGATGTCAAACACCGATAGATATGGGATCATCCACCGCCCATGATACGGGTCAAGATGCGTATACGGTAGTTTACTCTGGTGTATCGATGCCCTGTCTCGATACACCCTCGACTAGGAATAGTTATAGGATGTACTCGTCGACTACCGTGGCCCCACTAGTATGATCTCATCATAGTCCCAGTAGTCGAGTACATATCCTGAGGGCTTTATCAACATGTAACATAGAGACAATTAGAGTACATGTTAAGATAAAGTACAACCATATAGCATACTATCATGTCGAGCAAGAAAGTCCTCCCTATATATGTCCAAGCATCCATTACAATATACATCATATGTACAGTAATGGCCTCTAGGGCATACATATAACTAACAATTTCCCACGTGCACTAGGGCCATCTATTGTGGTATCACATACCCAATAATTAGCTGTGGTTGAAGTATCTCATACTCAACCATCCCATAAAAGTCTCTACGGGGAAATAGGCCTTTATGAGTGGATTCGCGCTGTTGTCCTCTATGTCTACTCTCCTAACCTCGATCTCCCTGGAGATCAACCATCTCCATGATCAGGTGATACTGTCTAAGAATTATATCTGGATTTTTGATGGGACGGGGGTTTCTCGGCATAAGCCACAACTCCATTGTCACACAATGGTAGGAATGAAGTTCATCTCATGAATTTATATATATCCAGACTGCCTCTTTGGTAGCATCCTTGGTAATGACGTATCTTGTCTTTAATCGTCTAGTATGTCATGGTATCTAGCTTGGAACTCTTTCAACATACTGTCCCTCCACTGAGGGTAAAGACAATGTCTGCGACTGACATTCAGCCGTCCTTATCACCCTGGAACCTTTCCAGTGATTCTCCCCAGGATCGATTGATACCATCTCACTATACCTAGTGAGAATCCTAACATCCAATTAGATCTATCTCATAGATCCAAAACCCAGGATTCAGGAGGTATCGCTTTGATCCTATATGGAGAATCCTTATGATAAGCGGAGATTGACCGAGCGTAGCATAGGAAACTACTTCCCTATCAAGAGTATGTCATCTACGTACTCTACGAGGATCACCACCATACTCTCTACTACCTTTTGGGAAACGAAGAATAGGCTCGCAAAAAGGTGGTGGGGTAGAAGAACTGGGGTTAGAAGTAGAAGTGTGTGTGTGAGGAAAGGTCTCAGCCGGGGTATTATTGATTGATTTATCAGTATCATCAAACTCTTCCCCAACGTGAGTGTCAAGCACTCTTCCAGATCTCAACGTGATTGCATCCACATGATGTGAATAGCCAGGATTGGGTAAAGGTTGAGCTGGAAGTTTCCCTTTCTCTTTTGCACTCATTTCGGCTCTTAATCGTGAAATTTCTGCTTCCATCGATTTGATACTCTCAGCTTGGGACGCTGAGTTTTTCTCAATTTTATCGACAGAAGACTTCATTTCAGCCGAAACTTGCATGATATTTGTTTAGACCAAATTCATGCATTGTGCAAATGAATAGGATTCATCAGTCCCGGTCAACTGTAAAGGACTAGACGGTGCAAAAGTGTTGACCGGATTTTGAAAATTTTGTGCTTGAAAGGGGTGCTGACTCAATTGTGGTGGTTGCTGTTGTGGTGGAGGGACCCTTTGGAAATTGTGTTGGGTTGGAACCGTGTTTTGAGATTGTGATTGGTTCCAAGCAAAGTTCGGGTGATTCCTCCAACCCTGATCATATGTGGAGGAAGATGGATCGTTTCTAGGTCTTTGAAATGCGGCATTGGTATGCTCATGACCTTGAAATGGACATTCTTCCGTCAAGTGAGACGGATCAGAACAACAGCCACATACAGTTTTGGAGAGTGATATTTGACTTAGGGCGGCTAAAAATTTGTTTTCCATAGTTTCAAGTTTCTTTTGCATAGCCGAAATGTCAGCTCTAACTCCTATGGAAATATCATTGCCTTCCCTAGACGATTGACTCACACCCTCCCACTGTAAAGATTTTTCAGCGAAATCTTCTAGAAAATTCCAGGCTTCCCCATCATCTTTAGTCATGAAGTTACCTTGACACATGGATTCAAGGGTCTGTCTTGTGTAAGGAGTAATGCCCTCATAAATGATTCGGCACAATTCCCATCTCGGGATGCCGTGATGTGGACATTGGACTAACAAATCCTTGAAGCGTTCAAAACATTTTGAAAATGTTTCATTTGGAAGCTGGGTGAATTGATAGATTTCGCTACGGACTCGAGCTGTCTTTTGATGTGGGTAGAATTTCTTAAGGAATGCTTTGACGAATTCGTCCCAATTTGAAATTGAATGTGCGGTAGTGTTATATAGCCACTTCTCGGCTAAATCGCACAAGGTGAATGGGAGAAGACGTAGACGGAAAGCATCCATAGAAAGCTGTGAGGTACCCATCATTGCGCATACATTTTCAAATTTTGTAATAAACACATATGCGTCTTCAGACTCGAGACCGTGAAATTTTGGTAGAAGGTTGATGTATTGGGGTTTTATTTGAAAATTTTCCCCATTGGCTGGTGGAATGGAAAGACAGGTGGAAAGGGGACCTCGTGTTGGATAGCACCTTTCCTGGAGAGAGATGCGAGATGGATTCTGCGCACCAACGGACGGCGGCAGGGTAGTGGTAAAGAAGTTCGATGGAGACGGATCCATCGATATGGGTGTGGTGGTGGGTAAAGAAAAGGTAAATGTAGAAATACCGACTTTTGGGTCGATCGGGGGACGCGGACAAACAGGCACTAGAATCCCGTTGTCCAGCCTATCTTGCACTAAAAAGGGTTAGTACAAGTGGCAGCGTGAATTTATAATTAGGGGAAATGATATGAATGCGGTGTTTGTTTTGAAAATTGATACGGATTTTGAAAAATATGACGCAACACAACAAATGCAACACATAAAACCCTAGAATCTAGTGGTCACCTAGGTCCGGCTCTAGACCGCTCCTAACTGCCAAAAGACAAGTCGCAGGATCAATCCTCCACTGCCTCTTTGTCCCCCTGTGGCCGGATAAGTGCCAGGTAAGTGGGAAGGTACTCCACTACGTAAGTAGTGGGCCAAATTAAAAACCACTAGCCTTAGACACACTCGCTTTAGACACCACAAGAAAACGCGGATAAGCAATGAATTACCCACGGCCTTCTCTTGTCCTAATTGAGCGCGACGGTCCTTAGAGTCATCTCTAGATTTCTTTTAATTAATGAGGGTAATGTGGATGCAAGTTTTGCGATTTTCGGGGCTTAGGAAGGGTAATGAACTCCCCACCTAATCTGGATTTGGTCGTGCCCCTTAATTTCCGTATTAATATGCAAACAACCAAAAATAAAAAACACGCACAATTTATTTTGCTTTTTGCGGCGCTGCGATTATTTGCAAAGAAACCTGCAGAAATTTGTTATTTGGAGCTAAAAGAGGAGAGAGAAGAAGGTACCTGAAGAAGTTTGGAACAGAGAAGCCTTGAAGAGGCCGCGGAACCGCCGCAGGAGGGGGGGTTTTGCCGCGGAATCGCGGTTGGGGAAAGGGATCACTGCACAAAAATTTAGGAGAATGCTTCTGTTGCTCCCCTTAGCTCTCTGAAATTTTCAGAAATTTTTTTCTCCAGCTCCAATGATCCCAGATTTCTTCGCAATCAAATCACAAAACACGTATTAGGGTTTGTGCGAGTTTAGATCTAAAAAGTATAATGGAATAAATTTTTCAACTCAAATTTCAAAATACGAACAATTAGCGCACTATCCCCGGCAACGGCGCCATTTGATTGTATTTTTTGTGATGTGTATGTTGGATGTTTTTTGTGATGTGATGTGTATGTTGTAGTATAGTGGTGAGTATTCCCGCCTGTCACGCGGGTGACCCGGGTTCGATCCCCGGCAACGGCGTCATTTGATTGAATGTTTTTTGTGATGTGTATGTTGGAAAATAGTAAAAAAATCACAACCAAAAATATTTGACCGCAATCAACTACGGTGTCGGATGTAGATTGTAAGTGAGTGCGGATCGTCTACAGGGATAGTGTAATCGTTCGGGTTTCAAATTAGATGAGTTGAAACTTTAATGAAAAGAAAACAAACAATTCAAGATTTGTAATTGCAATTCAAGAAAGAGAAAATCTAGATCCAAGAAAGCATTAAAAAGATAGAATCAAGAATTGATAGTTTGTTGATTTTTCCAACCCAAATATCAAGAATCGAAATGAGGCTCGTAGGAATCGATCGAATCTATAGATGTGATGCAATCTTACAATGACGTATTCTTATCCTTCGATGAATTGATACTAGATCGATGATGATCGATCGAGAATTAGGGATTTCTTATGAAACTAGGGTTTCATCTTATCCCTTGTTCTTTCGTCGATATCATTCACATTCTAGCCTCTAGTAAATTCAAGAAACGATCGTAGATCCCTAATTTCGAGCGATCACAATCAAGAAAGCATCGCAACGAAACTAGGTCATCGATTCTTGAACTTGCTAGGGTTTACAAAGCTCGTAAGACTCAAGAATCGTATTAAGATTTGTTACATCATCATTCTATTGATCGTCTCGACTCCTTAACGAGCGGAGTTTTACTCAAACATCACAACAAGAACCACAATCACAAATTGAGATTTAATCATGATGCAAGAATTAAAAGAAAGCAAGATTAAAGAATTTCACCTTTTATTTATATCAACAATTTCGTTACATTCGCTCAAGAACTACAAGAGGAAGAACTCGATCGTCGATTTGGCTTCGCTCGTCTCCGTGGGTCGCGGATCGGCTTGGATCACTTGCCCGATTGAAGATCGGCTCGGCTCCTAAAAGGTTGAAGGGCTTCTTGCTTGATTGGTACTCAAGATCTTGAATTTGGAGTGGAATTAGGGTTAGGGTTTCGCACAAGTCTTGTCACTAGACTTGTGGAAGAAGATGATGTAAGAGGGAAAGAATGAACTAATGAAGAATTAACTAAGATCTATTAATTCCCTAAAGATTGATTGATTTTCCTTTAACCCTAGGTCTAGGCTTCTATTTATAGACATCCCAACCCTAGATCTAGGATTTCAAATTCTAAGTTTCCCTCCAAAAGTTTGTTGAGGAAATTTGAATTTCCCTCCAAAAGTTAGTTAGAGGAGAAGCTTCTAGATGTGATTAGTTAGGAGGGAGCTTAATTAAGATTAGCCTTGCTTAATCTTCTTTGCTGATCTGGCAGTAGCTTCGAGGTCCTTCTGGAATTTGACATATCAGAGAGGAATGTGGGACCAGAGCTGAGAATTTTGCACTAAAAATGAAGCGATGACGTGGCAGAAGAGCCGCGGAACCGCGGCACAAGCTGGCTCCCGCCGCGATTCCGCGGCTCTTTTGAAGCTTCATGGCTTGAGTCTTCTGTGTTGAACTTGGGCTGACTTTTAGGCCTTTCTTTGATATGTTGATTTGTATATTTCCTTCTGAATTGCTACCGGATCTGAAAATATGGAGTTGGTGTATTTTTGATCAGCTTCTTTTGACTTTGCTCCTGCAATTTCCTGCACAAATCTCGACACAAGTGTTGCGCAATACAGGAATGACGCGATGCCATAAAATACAGTCAATTTCCCTAGAAATGCCGGTTTTAAGGTCTAACACATGTAATCTGATATTTTACGACTGTTTTATTAATATGTGAAATATGAATACCGAACACTTCTAAATGAGTGCAAAAGATGGGGAAATTGCCGTGTTAAAAATACATTATTTTCGACTGATCAGTCAGCTCTTACGGAAAGGATGTCAGGGATTCTTGGCTTCTATTTGTGATACTCGAGCTGCAGAGGTTCCTTTGGACCAGGTCCTGATTGTGTGTGAGTTTCCTGATGTTTTCCCTGAAGAGCTGCCTGATCTATCGCCTGAGCGCGATGTTGAGTTCTGCATTGACTTGATTCCCGGCTTGGGGCCTATTTCCATACCGCCTTATCGGATGGCCTCGGCGGAGCTTAGAGAGCTGAAGGATCAGTTGCAGGATTTTTTAGATAAAGAGATTATTCGACCTAGTGTTTCTCTGGGGGGTGCTCCTGTCCTGTTCGTCAAGAAGAAAGACAGCAGTTTGCGCTTGTGCATAGATTACCGCCAGCTGAACAGGGTTACCAACAGTTGCGGGTGCGGCAGGAGGATATTCCGAGGACGGCTTTTCACACACGTTATGGGCACAATGAGTTTTTGGTGATGTCGTTCGGACTCACCAATGCACCAGCCGCGTTTATGGATTTGATGAACCGCATTTTCAGACCGTATCTAGATCTGTTCATCATCGTGTTTATTGATGACATTTTGGTGTATTCCCGGAGCTGAGAGGAGCACGGGCAGCATTTGTGGATCACGTTGCTGTAGGATTACTAGGCACTCTAATAAGGTTCTACAAGGCATCAACCATGCTCGATTTAAATTTTAGCCGTGCCGAACAATCCTAACCAAGATCTTTAAACTAGAGATTAGGCGAAACAAAACATGTTAAACACTTTAACATCTAAGAGTTTGGGATTACAACCTTTGTAGTCCAGTCCTTCACTTCATAAGCTCCGTGTTGAGGTCCCTTCGCTGCGATCATCGATTTCCCAGACTCTAGAGAGGTTCCACGAAGAGAAAAATGCATGCTTGCTTCCGATCTTTGATAACAAAGATGATCTATCTTGAAGTTTCATTAACACAAGCTCTCACTTAAAAATGAAATGAACACCCTAATCTAAATGGCCAGTATAGATTAAGATGATGAAGTAGGATTTTAGCTCTCATTTATTGTCATTAACTCACTCATTTTCATCACTTCATAAAAAGCTAGAAAGCTTTTCATGAAAGAAGAAGGAAGAAGAAGAACCATTTCTTTTGTGATGAATAATGAAATTGTGATGAGGTTAGAAATGCAACCATGGGTTAAGTATGATAACTTAACCCATGTAGAGAATGAACCATGGTCAAGGGTTGAGTTGGGTTAACAAATATCATAACTAAATATCTTTACAAAATATCTTTGCAAAAACAAAAAGCAAAACTTCTAGAAACTTCTAGAAAAGCTTAACCCAAATCAAATCCTAACCATGTTTAATTCTCTACTAAATATGTTGCATTAATAACCCAAACATGTTACAATATTATATATCACATATAAAATATTTATTGTAACAAAATAAAATAATACAATTAACATATATCGCATATATATCAATGTATTACCCGAGTGAGAAAAAGAATCTTTTAGTGAGCTTATATTAGTTAATGTAATTTAATATATCAAATATATAATTATACATTAAATTATCGAATCAACACTTGATCCGATAATCCGGCTATTTCACAAATAACCGACTTATATAATCTGTATCAGTTCATCGAATCAACACTTGATCCGATGACCCGGCTATATCACATATACCCGGTAGATATCTCATATCGCGAGAATCTAATACGGTATCACATACACGTATTGTTCTCGGTCCCGCACATATCATATATGTGCTCCTAGTCCGTTTTTCCTGAGCCAAGAAACCTCTGTGTAGGACACTAAAGAATCGTCAATACGCTGGCAGTAGGTGATGATCATATCAAACACCCACAAGCTGCAAGCGGTCAGCTAAACGTAACAGCCACCCAGGTATTGAGCGATCAGAAGATCAACAAGCAAGCCTGTACATTCTCCTGCGAGTCCAATCAGTAACACTCCCGTACAGTCCGGTCTCTTCGTCTGATATGTCGCATATCTCGTCTAGGGGTGGTAAACGTCAGACCCCAGTAGCTTGATAAGTCATGTCGATATGAGGTCTATAACAGTTCAAGAAATTACTGATAACACTTACCAGTAAACCTCAGCAACCCTGGCCAGGGATTTTCGGTTATAGCTAATCGAACACAGCGCAACATCAACTCCCTATACCGGGAGAGATGAATCCCCTCTTATCGCTCATTGCCTCCATTTGATTTGGGACTGTACCCAAAAGCCACCTTTTTGCACGCCCTCTTGGACGTGGTATGATGGAAATCAAAGCACAGTGGGAATCACACAAGACTCTATGACGATTTCGGGTCTACAGACTAACCTGTACCAGTGTCACCAGAGAACTGCCATCTGACGTGAGATATAATACCATTTGGGAGTTCTCGACGAGTCCGTCCAGTGTACCCAGTCTCTACTAAGCACCCGTACACCATCCTTGATGTCAAACACCGATAGATATAGGATCATCCACCGCCCATGATATGGGTCAAGATGCGTATACGCTAGTTTACTCTGGTGTATCGATGCCCTGTCTCGATACACCCTCGACTAGGAACAGTTATAAGATGTACTCGTCGACTACCGTGGCCCCACTAGTATGATCTCATCATAGTCCCAGTAGTCGAGTACATATCCTGAGGGCTTTATCAACATGTAACATAGAGACAATTAGAGTATATGTTAAGATAAAGTACAACCAGATAGCATACTATCATGTCGAGCAAGAAAGTCCTCCCTATATATGTCCAAGCATCCATTACAATATACATCATATGTACAGTAATGGCCTCTAGGGCATACATATAACTAACAATTTCCCACTTGCACTAGGGCCATCTATTGTGGTATCACATACCCAATAATTAGCTGTGGTTGAAGTATCTCATACTCAACCATCCCATAAAAGTCTCTACGGGGAAATAGGCCTTTGTGAGTGGATCCGCGCTGTTGTCCTCTATGTCTACTCTCCTAACCTCGATCTTCCTGGAGATCAACCATCTCCATGATCAGGTGATACTGCCTAAGAATTATATCTGGATTTTTGATGGGACGGGGGTTCCTCGGCATAAGCCACAACTCCATTGTCACACAATGGTAGAATGAAGTTCATCTCATGAATTTATATATATCCAGACTGCCTCTTTGGTAGCATCCTTGGTAATGACGTATCTTGTCTTTAATCGTCTAGTATGTCATGGTATCTAGCTTGGAACTCTTTCAACATACCGTCCCTCCACTGAGGGTATGGATAATGTCTGCGACTGACATTCAGCCGTCCTTATCACCCTGGAACCTTTCCAGTGATTCTCCCCAGGATCGATTGATACCATCTCACTACACCTAGTGAGAATCCTAACATCCAATTAGATCTATCTCATAGATCCAAAACCCAGGATTCAGGAGGTATCGCTTTGATCCTATATGGAGAATCCTTATGATAAGCGGAGATTGACCGAGCGTAGCATAGGAAACTACTTCCCTATCAAGAGTATGTCATCTACGTACTCTACGAGGATCACCACCATACTCTCTACTACCTTTTTGTATATACAAGGTTCATCTAACATTTTGATGAAGTCAAACTCTTTGACTACCACATCAAAACAGACGTTCCAACTCCGCGATGCCTGTTTTATCGCATAAAACAACTTGTACACGTTTCCGCTGCTCCCACTGTTTACGAAACCCTCTGGCTGTGTACTTATAGATGCTCTCTTCTAAAACATCATTTAGAAAAGCAGTCATGACACCCAACCACCAGATATCATAGTCATGGTATGTAGCAGTGGCAAGTAGGATCTGGATGGACTTAAGCATAGCTTTGAAAGTCTCAACTTTTCCATGTACACCAAGTAATCTTCTTAAGATATACTTGCTCCTGATGGGGATTTAACCCTTCAGATAAAGCAACCAAAGTCCATACTTTGTTGGTGTATAAGGATTTCATCTCAGATCGCTAAGCATCCAGCCATTCTTACAGAGTCCCACTCCTGATGGCCAGCTCGAAACTAGTTGGGTCATCATCTCATGATGCAATCCTCGCTCCCACTGTCATAGAGAAACCGAAGTATCTCTCAGGTGGGTGAGGAACCCTACTAGATCGGCGGAGAGGCCGAGGTTCGTTAGAATCTATTGAATCCTTTGGTTCTACCAAATCATCAGCTGCAGTTTGTATAGCTGGAACTCTTTCCAGTTCTATCTCATGACCACTAATTTCTTCACAAGAAATTCCCTTTCACAAAGGTGGCATGCTGAGAAACAAAATATCTTTTGTTTCTCGGTTTGGTAGAAGATATTCCCTTGCGAATGCTTGTGATATCCAACAAACTTCTACAGAACTGATTTTGCCTCGAGCTTGTCCGGATTATGCTTTTAAACATAGGCTGGACAACCCCAAATCTTAACATACTTAAGATATGGGCTCTTCCCATACTATATCACATATGGAGTGGTAGGCAACTGATTTGATTGGAACCCTATTCAATAGGTATGCAGCTTCTTAAGTGCATAACACCCTAAAGGAAATAGGAAACTCAGTAGTACTCATCATAGAGCACACCATATCACATAGGGTGCTATTGCTCCGCCCCGATATACCATCATGCTATGGTGTATACGGAGGAGTAATGCTGAGAGAGAATCTCATTCTCCTTTAGAATAGTCCAGGAATCCCGTGCGCAAGTATTCTCCTCCTTGATCTCTTATACCCGTTTTCGGTTCTCTACTTCTAACTTATATTCATTGAATTTCTCAAAAAGGTTCAGACTTGTGTTTCAACAGGAACACATGTGCGAATCTTGAGAGACTATCAGTGAATATAATGAAGTATAAAGAACCGGTCGTGGCATGTGTAGACAGGGGACTTTACATACATCATCATGTATCAATCCTAAGAGTTCAACAACTCTTTCTCTATTTCCAATAAACAGAGCTGTGGTCATCTTATCTTTGTGATATGACCGGCAAGTTTCACAAGATGTAAATTCAAACAAATTTAAATATGCATCTTTATGTAACTTCAGCTAGTCGGGTCACATAGATATGACCTAGTCTACAATACCTCAAGAAGGATTCGTTCATTTCTGAACTCTTCCTCTTGTGTGTGTTCTGTATACTAAGAACTGTGGTTTGATATAGAACGTCTATGCTTTTAGATAACGTACTTGAACCGATCAACTCTTGATATAGGAAATGTTCAAAACATTATCCAACAATACAAAAGTATATCCTTTTTTACTAATAAAGAGACTGATATGATGTTGTATATCTGGTTCGGTATTTAATAACATTCGTTCAGAATCAATGTATTTGTTAATACAGGGTGATAACTACCAACAGCTGCAACACTTGCACCGTTTCTATCTCATGAAATTTATCACCCGTTCTCAGTTCTCTACCTATCTGTAGCCCATATAACAAATTACATATGTGGGATCCTGATCCGGTATCTCATACCCAGGACGTAAAGGATACTGAGAAACAATTCTTTGTAATGAAAACACCCGAAGAAGATGCATCAGCATGCACTTTCTTCGTTTGGGCAGCACGGGAATTCTGGTAATCCCCTATTTCCTGCTCTGTCTTATAGCATTTATAAGTTTGAGCGGGACCAACGTTTCCCAGCTCAGTATAACAAGCGGGTTCGGTCAATACATCCGTATTATTATCTTGATTAAGGCGTGACATGGTCACTACCTGGAGAGAGAGAGAAGAAAACACTCAGCGTATGCTCTTGCAAGATTAGATTGGTTATTTAATATATCTAATCAGAATGTCTCCCACTGTTTTAGTCAAATCTTCCTTCAAACCCTAAAAGGATAGACTAGCCGGGATTAATTACACGCTACAAGTTCACCAATTTTTCAGCCAGGCCAGTGCTGGTACTTTGAGAGAGGTTCCCCGTGCTTTCACACGGACCTAATTAAAGTAAACTTCATTTTCCTAGGGGCGTAACCCCGTTGACACCTTTCTAGACACCTACTTGATCGGCTAATTGTAATGTGTAAAACTCTCCCAGGAGTAACTCTTACTCGCAGCGGGTATCGGGATCCAACTATCTCATAGAAGGTATGCAATCTCATTGCAAATTTCAACACTTGGAATTCCCGATAATCTTTTACCCTTAGCGTCCTATGACCTTGACGGAGGTCAACAAACCATAGGCTGCTAATCAAGTTCTACCCGTTATTTCCTAATTGAATTAAACCCACCCGCACGACCCTTGACGGAGGTCAACAAGGCCACACGACTACCCTAAAACAATCTGCATCATATGCATAAACAGATAAATACTAGTTAGCTACCGCACACTACGTCTTGACGGAGGCCAACAAACGCAACACGAATACTAACTATTACTTATCTGAAATGACGGAGGGCTACGACAGGTTTTTAAGAAAACCCTTTGCATAATGAACTTGATATCGTTGTAGAATCGAGTGATTTTAATATGGAATGTTTTTTTAGGCTTTTCTAGTTTTGCTAAAGAGGTCACTCCCGGTGAAGGGATCGTCGGCTCTTTTCTCATCGAATAAGGTGCAGGATATTTCACAAATATCACTATGCAAAGCAAAAACTATAAAAGCAATCGAAAGACAAATTGAGTATACAGCATCTGCTAGTTTCGCTAAAGAGGTCACTCCCGGTGAAGGGATCTCGGCTTTTTCCTTATCGAATAAGGTGCTGGATGTTCTACAAGAAACACCGCTATGCAAAGTAAGAACTAGAGCTACCAGTTTTTAAACAAGTTTCTACAACATTTTTAGGTTTCTTTTAGTTTCATTAATCTTATTAATGAAGTCCCATTTTATTATGCTTCACAAGTATCACATTTGAAACGAAATCAACAATATATAATATATATCTCATATATATAATATAAACATTCGTCTCAGGCAGTAATATGATCTCATCACAGAACATTGCAGCAGAAGAACATATATGAAATATTGGATATACTAGGACATCCGTGTTTTAATACGAGCCTGTATAAAATACGGATTCCATGGTCGCGATGAATAGCCAAACCCACATCCCTAGAACCCTACGAGAGCGGCAAGCAACACTGCCAATTCTAGGGTTAGGAGACCCGGTCTCGACTTCTCGAGATGGTCTCCCACTGGACACCAGAACCCGGTTACTTGTGCTCCCCGCCTTAGGTCAACCTAATACGGAAAAGTAAATAATATACAATGGTGACATCATCCTCAGCCTGGAAGTGCCCCAATAAAAGAATATTACATACAAATGAATTTTACATGAATGAAAAAGAAAAACTCTCATCTCACATAAAACCCCCGGCTATTCAGAACACGACGATCTAATATAACATATCACAGCAACACATAATATCTCATATCATCAACGTAAGTAAGTATGCATACACCGATTGTCGTTGATGTATAGCAACGAAAACCGGCGATACAACTACATACTACACTTACGGTCGCAGAAAAGAAAGTGTAAAACTACAACAGTTGGAATCCCCAACCTCCTTAGACATCGCATGCCTAACCAAATGAATTCCTTAGACATCGCATGCCTAACAATTATAAATCCCGCATTTTAGTCTCTATATCGAAAACACTTTTCAATATCTAGTCGGGAAATTCAACAAGATTCCTGATATCCCGATCGAATGCTCGTCGCAAACTTTAGTAGATGGCCGCACCCCCGGATGCCGTTGACGAAGTGCACTAAGGCGGAACACCGTTGCCGCGAGCACCCGAACGGATGCTTTTGGCGACGGGGTTCTCCTACAGTCACTTGGTCGGGGCTTTGGGACATAGCTTTCTATTAAGTTTACCCGGCGAGTATCCGCGTACGCTACGTGATTGCAACGGACTTTTAATCACATCAAAATTCCGTGGCAACCGATCAATTGAGAATGAACTTCCAGATTTATAACATTCAAATTAGTTATCTCATAACTACTTGTGGATTCCAAATATTGTATCACATTCCAGATAAATAGACAATGTTAAACTTTCCGATCGAATAAATAAACATCCAAGATTTCCCAAATAGTTCTCAACACTTGAAATTAGTTTAAAAACATCCATCATATGCCACAGTACCAATGGTCCAGCCGTAGAAGGGTCAAGCCAACGCCTCACATGTGGCAACGCCGTACTGCCACAAACCCTAAGGTTTAGAGGCAGTTCAGACGGTCACATAATCGAGTTAAGCTTTGTTGTCTTCTAGAGGGTCCACCGCGTTACTTGCATGACTTAGAACGTTCTTAAACTATGGAAAAATCCAACACCTGGAAATTATCTGGTAGGGGAAAAGTGAGTTATAGATATCCGGTTGAACTTTTTAACACGTTCTAAATAATCCGGACAAACACTTAAACGAAGTTAAACTTTCCGATCGAATCAATGAGCTCCCAATACAACTCAGAAAACTCAACACTTGAGTATAATTAAAATTTCTCAGAAGCATCAGGAAGTGCCTACGGATGTTACTGTGCCAAACGAACACTATAATTTTATTGTTTGGCCGCAGAACCGCCGCGCAAGCCATGGTACGGCCGCGGTTCCACGGCGCTTTAATGGTATTGGTGGCTCGTTTTACACAGTAATGCTTGTATTTCCCTGCTGATTTTTTTGAGTATTTTTAATGCAGAAAAAATCAACTTTTTTAAAAATTTCCAGAAACTAGGGTTTTACGGGTATTCGGAGTTCGATCGGACTTTAAACTTCGTCTAGACTTCGCCTAAAACTATAGCTTGGCTCTGATACCACTGTAGGGTTACTAGGCACTCTAATAAGGTTCTACAAGGCATCAACTATGCCCGATTTAAATTTTAGCCGTGTCGAACAACCCTAACCAAGATCTTTAAACTAGAGATTAGGCGAAACAAAGCATGTTAAACACTTTAATATCTAAGAGTTTGGGATTACAACCTTTGTAGTCCGGTCCTTCACTTCATAAGCTCCATGTTGAGGTCCCTTCGCTGTGATCATCGATTTCTCGGACTCTAGAGAGGTTCCACGAAGAGAAAGATACATGCTTGCTTCCGATCTTCGATAACAAAGATGATCTACCTTGAAGTTTCATTAACGCAAGTTCTCACTTATAAATAAAGTGAACACCCTAATCTAAATGGCTTGGATAGATTAGGATGATGAAGTAGGATTTTAGCTCTTATTTATTTTCATTAACTCACTCATTTTCATCACTTCATAAAAAGCTAGAAAGCTTTTCATGAAAGAAGAAGGAAGAAGAAGAAGAACCATTTCTTTTGTGATGAATAATGAAATTGTGATGAGGTTAGAAACGCAACCATGGGTTAAGTATGATAACTTAACCCATGTAGAGAATGAACTATGGTCAAGGGTTGAGTTGGGTTAACAAATATCATAACTAAATATCTTTACAAAATATCTTTGCAAAAATAAAAAGCAAAGCTTCTAGAAACTTCTAGAAAAGCTTAACCCAAATCAAACCCTAACCATGTTTAATTCTCTACTAAATATGTTGCATTAATAACCCAAATATGTTACATTATTATATATCACATATACAATATTTATTGTAACAAAATAAAATAATACAATTAACATATATCGCATATATATCAATGTATTACCCGAGTGAGAAAAAGAATCTTTTAGTGAGCTTATATTAGTTAATATAATTTAATATATCAAATATATAATTATACATTAAATTATCGAATCAACACGTGATCCGATAATCCAGCTATTTCACAAATAGCCGACTAATATAATCTGTATCAGTTCATCGAATCAACACTTGATCCGATGACCCGGCTATATCACATATACCCGGCCGATATCTCATATCGCGAGAATCTAATACGGTATCACATACACGTATTGTTCTCGGTCCCGCACATATCATATATGAGCTCCTATCCCGTTTTGCCTGAGCCAAGAAACCTCTATGTAGGACTCTAAAGAATCGTCAATACGCCGGCAGTAGGTGATGATCATATCAAACACCCACAAGCTGCAAGCGGCCAGCTAAACGTAACAGCCATCCAGGTATTGACCAATCAGAAGATCAACAAGCAAGCCTGTACATTCTCCTACGAATCCAATCAGTAACACTCCCGTACAGTCCGGTCTCTTCGTCTGATATGTCGCATATCTCGTCTAGGGGTGGTAAACGTCAGACCCCAGTAGCTTGATAAGTCATGTCCATATGAGGTCTATAATAGTTCGAGAAACTACTGATAACACTTACCAGTAAATCTCAGCAACTCTGGCCAGGGATTTCCAGTTATAGCCAATCGAACACAGCGCAACATCAACTCCCTATACCGGGAGAGACGAATCCCCTCCTATCGCTCATTGCCTCCATGTAATTCGGGAATGTACCCAAAAGCTACCTTTTTGCACGCCCTCTTGGCCATGGTATGATGGAAATCAAAGCACAGTAGGAATCACACAAGACTCTATGACGATCTCTGGTCTACAGACTAACTTGTACCAGTGTCACCAGAGAACTGCCATCTGACGTGAGGTATAATACCATCTGGGAGTTCTCGGCGAGTCCGTCCAGTGTACTTAATCTCTACTGAGCACCCGTACACCATCCTTGATGTCAAATACCGATGGATATGGGATTATTCATCGCCCATGATATGGGTCAAGATGCGTATACGCTAGTCTACTCTGGTGTATCGATGCCTTGTCTCGATACACCCTCGACTAGGAACAGTTATGGGATGTACTCGTCGACTACCGTGGCCCCACTAGTATGATCTCATCATAGTCCCAGTAGTCGAGTACATATCCTAAGGGCTTTATCAACATGTAATATAGAGACAATCAGAGTACATGTTAAGATAAAGTACAACCAGATAGCATACTATCATGTCGAGCAAGAAAGTCCTCCCTATATATTTCCAACCATCCATTACAGTATACATCATATGTACAGTAATGGCCTCTAGGGCATACATATAACTAACAGTTGCAGACTTTGAGGGAGCACCAACTATTCGCAAAATTTTCCAAGTGCCCATTTTGGCTCGACAGCGTTGATTTCTTGGGTCACGTGATTATAAGAGATGGCATATGTGTGGACCCGAGGAAGATTGAGGTCGTTCAGCATTGGCCCAAACCGACATCAGTTACGGAGATCCGCAGTTTCCTAGGCCTGGCTGGCTACTACCGACGATTTATTCAGGACTTCTCCCGTATCGCTGCACCGTTGACCGGATTGACCCGGAAGGGAGTTCCTTTTGATTGGACCGAGGCGTGCGAGCACAGCTTCCGGCAGTTGAAGACTCGTCTGACTACTGCACCGGTGTTGTCATTGCCTTCAGGATCGGGCGGATTCGTGGTTTATTGCGACGCTTCGTGAGTAGGACTAGGTTGCGTATTGATGCAGCACGACAGAGTTATCGCGTATGCTTCTTTGCAGCTGAAGACACATGAACAGAACTATCCTACGCACGATTTAGAGATGGCTGCAGTGGTGTTTGCACTCAAGATCTGGAGACATTACCTATACGGAGAGTCGTGCCAGATATTTACGGACCACAAGAGCTTGAAGTAAATATTTCAGCAGCGAGACCTGAATCTGACGCAGCGCCGTTGGATGGAGCTGGTGAAAGACTATGATTGCGAAATCCTTTACCATCCAGGTAAGGCGAACGTAGTGGTAGATCTTTGAGTAGAAGTCTCGGAGGTAGCCTATCTTATTTGAGTGCCATACAGAGGCAGTCATCGGCAGATTGGCAAATTTTATGCGACAGCCGAGTTGAGTTCGAGTTCACTCCGACAGGGGGATAGCTTGCGCATATTCGTGCACGTCCGCAGTTGCTTGACCGTATTTGCGAGGCACAGCCCAATGATGACCGTCTTTCAGAGATCATGGAGCAGATTAGGCAGGGCAGAGATTCCAAGTTCGTGAACGATGATCAGGGAGTACTGCGATTTGGGACTCGATTGTGCGTACCAGATTTTGAGGGACTGCGGCGTGGGATTCTTGAGGAGGCGCATAGATCGATATATAGCGTTCATCCAGGTTCCACCAAGATGTACCGCGATATGAGAGATGTCTATTGGTGGGACGGAATGAAGAGGGACGTCACAGATTTCGTGTCGAGATGCCTGACTTATCAGCAAGTCAAGGCCGAGCACCAGAGGCCCGCGGGAGAGTTGCAGCCTTTGCCTATTCTGGAGTGGAAATGGGAGCAGATTTCTATGGACTTCATCGTGGGTCTACCCAGGACCAGTCGAGGGTATGACTCCATCTGGGTGATCATGGATCGATTGACGAAAGTGGCTCACTTCCTACCAGTGAAGACCACTTTCAGTTTTGCTCAGTATGCCCAGATTTACATCGACAAGATCGTACGGTTGCATGGCGTCCTGACTTGTATCGTGTCAGACCAAGGCACCCAGTTTACCAGCAGACTATGGTAGAGGCCTCAGGAGGCGTTGGGCACCCGTTTGAGTTTTAGCACAGCATTTCATCCGCAGACCGACGTCCAGTCAGAGTGGACTATTCAGACTCTCGAGGACATGCTCCGAGCGTGCGTATTAGACTTCGGTGGTAGCTGGATCATCATTTACCCTTGGTTGAGTTCTCTTACAACAACAGCTTCCAAGATACTATTCAGATGGCACCTTTTGAGGCCCTATATGGGAGGAGATGTAGATCGCCCGTCTGTTGGACCGAGCTTAGCGAGAGCAGTATTTTAGGGCCGCAGATCGTGCAGGAGACGATCGAGAAAGTACAGCTGATTCGAGATCGGATGAGAGCGGCTCAGAGCAGGCAGAAATCGTATGCAGACAGACGCCGTCGCAGGCTAGAGTTCGCAGTTGGCGATCATATTTTTCTGAGGGTCTCTCAGATGAAGGGTGTTGGATATAGTGCCCCCAGAGTCAATTATTGGATCACATGCACGTGATTGCAATGATTGAGGGAGGACCTATACCGGTAGGACAGTCTTACTCAAGATGATAGTATGCTATCTGGTTTATCTTTATCATCGTGTACAGTTTTAGGTGACCTTACAGGTCGCTATTACACGTTGATAGAGCCTCTAGGATTCTTGCTTGACGGCCAGCAGTATGATGGCGATCATATACGTGGGAGCTGGGGTCTATAAGCACATCCTTAAAAGGTCCCTAATCGTGAGAGTTTTCAAGACAGGGTATCGATACTCCAGAGTAGACTAGTGTATACAGTCGAGACCCCGACGAGGGGCGGTGGCCGGTCTCACAAGCCACTGGTATCAGTTGGTTCACCTAAGATGTATACAGGTGCTCATTGGGTTATGAGTACACCGGACAGGACTCGCCGAGAACCTGCTAGTTGGTATTATACCTGACGTCAGATAGCAGTTCCCTGGTGACATGTGTACATGTTAGTTCATCGACCTGAGATCGTCATTTGTCTCGTGTGAGTTCCCACTGTACTTTGATTACTACCCTACCATGGTTCAAAGGAGTCATCCAAACAGCTTTTAGTTAGGTACAGTCTCGAGCCATATGGAGCCAGTGAGCGGATCAACAGGGTTCGTCTCTCCCGGTATTGGGGGTGAGATCGCGCTGTGTCTAGGAGAGCCATTACATGAAGTCCTTGGCCAAGGCAGGAGATTTACTAGTAGATATTCCAGCAATATCTCAAAGTGTTCTGGGCTACATTCCGACACGACTTGTACCGCTTTTGGGGGTCTGACTTTTACCAACCCCTTAGGCCCGCCATGCGATGCTCATAGACGAACTGACCAGACTGTACGGATATTATCACTGGCAGGCTCAGTAGGGTGTCAGGATGAGTTCGCTCATCGACCTCCTTTTTGGTCAATACCTGATAGCCCGTTACGTACGGCTAATATCTCTGACGTGCTAGTAGTTAAATCCACAGCCAAAGTATTGACGAGTCTTTAGAGTCCCCCACAGACAGTTTCTCAAGTTTCGGGCGAAACGATGTAGAGGCCGTATGATATATGGCAGGGTCCGATCATATACGTGCAGTAGTGCACGGATCATGATCGGGCGGATCATACTAGTGGGCTTTGGTTTAAGTCGGATCCTAGTATTAGATTTGTTGGATTACTTTAGTCTCATCGCTTTCGCATTCGGTCGGAATGCGGATGCAGGTATGTATATACAGGTGAGGCGTATCCTTGTGATCCGTCATGAGTTTACTTTAGATGTTGCCATATCTTTTTATTGTAAACATTTGGGTTAATGTTTGCAAGTGGAAAATGTGAGTGGAAGTCATCATGAAGAGGCACAATCAATTAGGTGACTCATGGTCTCTTTTTTAGCAAAAATGTCACTTAATTGATTGATTTGAGTGATGAATTGATAAAGAGAGAGAGGAGCTGCCTTGAGTATGTTGCTAGCTCTTGTATTTTGATATTCTTCTCACTCTCTCATATTATCAATTCAACACAAGAAAAGAAAAGAAAAGAAAAGAGAGCCTCTTCTTCTTCTTCTTCCTTAAGCCTACATCTTCCATTAATGGCATCATCTCCAACCTCCATCCATGCAATGGATGCAAGAGACAAAGTGATCACAAACATTCTCTACATCACCTTGGACACGTCGGCTAGCACACTTCTTGCCCGAGTTGCTTCGGATGAAGTGGGAGCCCGTAAAAGGAATCGATGATGTGGTGCCCTTTCCGACAAGGAGATCGAGACCGGAGATGCCGCGAGGAGCTTGGGATGGTGGCCGAAGATCGAAGGACACGGATCGCTCGGTATAGCTTTCTATCCCTTCTCTAGATAGCTAGTTTATAGGTTAATGGTTCGATCCGGGTTTTAAGCATACGATAGCGCCGGTTTTCTAGTTAAGAAAAAATTTCGTTTCCGCATTTTGGCCTCGGAAAGACGGCCGGGGCGCTACTGTACACTTACATGGTATCAGAGCCACGCCATTAACCTTTGCTAGCTTGTTCCAACGTATTTAAAATATCGATCGAACGAATTTTCTAAAAAACGCATTTCAAAGCATTAGTTTCTGTCGAATTTTTCCTGTCGTCGAAAAATTATTTGGTGTATTGCAGAAATTCGTGCAGGGTTTTTAAAGAAGACTGCAGAAAATTGGTGGCATAACAGCACTGTAGCGCCGCAGAACCGCGGCCGTAACCCTGTTTTGGCCGCGGTTCCGCCGCCATACTGTAGCTGCACTGCACCATTTTTCTACAGTGCTCTTTAAACTTGGAATTGGGGTTTATGGTATATTCTGTTTGGGCCCAGATATTTTTGAGTACTGTGTATTGTGCTTGGGGCCCACTTCGGGAAATTTTGTCGATCGAAAATTTTAAACATGTTAGTTCACAGTATTTACATTATATCTGCTACCGTGAATGTCATTTGATCGGTAAATCCTGTCTAATTGCTATAGTTCTTTTAGACGGATTTGCGAACGTGATATTCACGTTGATGTTCTGTGTTGTGCTGTGATATTGCGGATTTATCGTGGTGGATAGCCTGGATGCAATGGTAGTACAGTTTGGTTGTATTTGTACATTTGATATTATGGGGCGAGCGTCCGACATGTGGACTGCCGTCATTGCCTGTTTGTATATTATTCTTTTGGGGCACGACCGGGCTGAGGTCGATGTGCCCGTTGTATATATTATTTTACTTTCTGTACTAGGATTACCCCGCGGAGAGGTGCATGGATAGCCGGATTATAGAGGGTAACGGGCCCGCATCTCATGGTTTTGAGACGGAGGGGGCTTCACTCTAGAATTAGCGGGCTATTCGCCGCACTCTTTGGGGGTACAGGTTGACCCAATGAGGGATGCTCAAGTTACCGGATTCTGTGAAGTGCTGAGTGGTCCATTCACGTTGTTGAAGGGGGCTGCTTCGCTTCAGGTTTTGGCTGTAGGGTTCCTAGGCACACTAGTGAGGTCTCCCAAGCCATCAACCATGGCAATTTCAAAAATTATGGTGCCGAGAAACCCTAAACTACGGATCGATAACTAGATGTCTAGGCGAAAAGAACTAGTTAACAATTAACTAAGGGAATACGGAAATACAACCTTTGTAGATCCGGTGCTCCACCTTCATAGCTCCGCAACGAGGTCCTCTCCGCTGTCCAAATCAAATCCGGGCTCTAGGATCGGCTTCGTCGGAGAATGGGCAAGCTAGGTCGTCGATGTCCATGCCGAAGATGATCTACGTCGAGGCATCGATGAATCAAGCTCCACCTTCACCAAACCGTGAAAAGTTGTGAAGGAAACACACTCTACTACTTGGCAAGAGGTAGAGGATGAAGAAATAGGAAGTGGGTAGACTTTAGAATTGGATTTCTCACTCATTTCCAACAATCACCATTGATGGACCTTGCTTTTCTTCACTTGAAGAATGAAGAAGAAGAAGGAAAAAGGTTATGATAAGTTCTAAGAAAAATGAAAAGAAAATGAATTCTTATCATAATTTTAACCATGGTCAAGTGTAGAGAATGAATCATGGTTAGTGTGAATGGTTAGGGTTAAGGATGAGATAAGTATGGTTGACTTTATCAAAGCTTCATGAAGCTTCAACTAAACTCCAAATCTAGCAACCATTCTTTTCTCTTCTTTTCCAAAATGAATAAATAAATAAATAAAGGAATAAATAAAGGAAATGAAACCCTAGCCATTCATTTAACCATGGTTTATTCTTTGCACTTAACCAAGTAAACTTGTATCATCAAACATGATACAATCAAGTGCACAAAATCATATCGCATATGCAATGCGCACACCCGAGTGAGAAAATCCAACTTAAGTAAACCGATACTAGTTGATGCAAAGTAATATATCAAATATATAAATATGCATTAAATCATTAAATCAACACTTGATTCAATGACCCGGTTATGTCGCACACAACCGACTAGTATACAATATATCGGCTTATCGAATCAACGCTTGAATCGATAACTAGGTTATATCGCATACAACCATTCGATACATTCATCGCGAGAATGAAATACGGTATCACATACACGCATTATTCTCGGTCCCGCACATATCTCATATGCGCTCCTATTTCGTTTCGCTTGAGCCAGGAAACCTCTGTGTAGGACTCTAAAGACTCGTCAATACGCCGGCAGCAGATGATGATCGTATCAAGCATCCACAAGCCGCAAGCGGTCTGCTAAACGTAACGGCCACCCGGGTATTGAGCGATCTGAAGATCGACGAGCAAGCCCGCTCACACTCCAGTGAATCCGACCAGTAACACTACCGTACAGTCCGGTCTGATCGTCTGATCTGTTGCATATCTTGCCTAGGGGTGGTAAACGTCAGACCCCAATAGCTCAATAAGTCGTGTCGATATGAGGTCTATAACTGTTCGAGAAACTACTGGTAACACTTACCAGTAAATCTCAGCAACCCTGGCCAGGGATTTCCTGTTATAGCCAATCGAACACAGCGCAACATCAACCCCCATATACCGGGAGAGACGAATCCCCTCCTATCGCTCATTGCCTCCATGTGACTCGGGACTGTACCCAAAAACCACCGTTTTGCACGCCCTCTTGGACGTGGTAAGATGGAAATCAAAGCACAGTGGGAACCACACAAGACTCTATGACGATCTCGGGTCAACAGACTACTCTGTACCAGTGTCACCAGAGAACTGCCATCTGACGTGAGGTATAATACCATCTGGGAGTTCTCGGCGAGTCCGTCCAGTGTACCCAGTCTCTACTGAGCACCCGTATATCTCCTCTGATGTCAAACACCGATGGATATGGGATCATCCATCGCCCATCTGTATGGGTCGAGAAGGTACACGCTAGTCTACACTGGCATATCGATGCCCCGTCTCGATACACCCACGACTAGGGACTTTGAAGGATGTACTTATGGACTACCATGTCCCCACTAGTATGATCCGCATCATAGTCCAGGTAGTCAAGTACAGATCCTAAGGGCTTTACCAACATGTAACAGAGAGACAATCAGTATACACGTTAAGTTAAAGATCAACCAGATAGCATACTATCATGTCGAGCAAGAAAGTCCTCCCTATATACGTCCCAGCATCCACTACAATATACATCCTATGTATAGTAATGGCCTCTAGGGCATACATATAACTAACAATCTCCCACTTGCACTAGGGCCATCTGTAGCAGTGGTTGCAGTATCTCATACTCAACCATCCCATAATAGTCTCTCTCTGGGAACAGGCCTTTGTGAGTGGATCCGCTGTGTTGTCCTCAGAATCTACTCTCCAAACCTCGATCTCCCTGGAGATCAACCATCTCCATGATCAAGTGATACTGCCTTAGAATATGTCTGGATCACTGATGGGACCGGCGTTCCTTGGCATAAGCCACAACTCCATTGTCTCACAATGGTAGGAACATAGTTCATCTCATGAACCAATATACACCCAAACAGCTTCTAGGGTAGCATCTTAAGTAGCGATGTATCCAGCCTTTATCGTCTAGTATGTCACGGTATCTAACTTGGAACTCTTCCAACATACCGTCCCTATACTTAGGGTAAAGACAATGCCTGTGACTGACATTCAGTCGTCTTTATCACCCTGGAACCCTTCCAGTGATTCTCCTCAGGATCGATTGACACCACCTCACTACATCTAGTGAGTTTCCTAACATCCATTTAGATCTATCTCATAGATCCAAAATCCAGGATTTAGTAGGTATCACTTTAATCCTATATGGAGAATTATAGTGATAAGCGGAGATTGATCGAGCGTAGCATAGGAAACTCTTTCCCTATCAAGAGTATGTCATCCACGTACTCTACGAGGATCATCACCATACTCCCTACTACCTTTTTGTTTATACAAGGTTCATCTACCATTTTGATGATGTCAACTTCTTTGACTAATCTATCAAAACAGATGTTCCAACTCCGCGATGCCTGCTTTATCCTATATAAAGCATCTTGCACACGTTTCCGCTGCTCCCACTGTCTACGAGGCCCTCTGGCTGTGTACTTATAGACGCACTATTCTAAAACATCATTTAGAAAAGCAGTCATGGCACCCAACCGCCAGATATCGTAGTTATGGTATGTAGCCGTGGCAAGTAGGATTTGGATGGACTTAAGCATAGCTACTGGAAAAGGTTTCATCATTATCCACGCCTGGTCGATGACGAAAACCTTTAACAATTCTAGCTTTGAAAGTCTCAACTTTTCCATCTACACCAAGTAATCTTCTCAAGATATACTTGCTCCTGATGGGGATTTAACCCTTCAGATATAGCAACTAAAGTCCATACTTTGCTGGTGTATAAGGATTCCATCTCAGATCACTAAGCATCCAGCCATTCTTACAGAGTCTCACTCCTGATGGCCAGCTCGAAACTAGTTGGGTCATCATCTCATGATGCAATCCTCGCTCCCACTGTCATAGAGAAACAGAAGTATCTCTCAGGTGGGTGAGGAACCCTACTAGATCGGCGGAGAGGCTGAGGTTCGTTGGAATCTACTGAATCCTTTGGTTCTATCAAAACATCTTCTGTAGTTTGCATAGCTGGAACCTTTCCAGTTCTACACAACTAACCTTGCCTCGAGATTGTCCGGATTTTGCTTTTAGACATAGGCTGGACAACCCTCTATCTTAACTAACTTAAGATATGGGCTCTTCCCTTTCCATATCACATATGAAGTGGTAGGCATTGATTTGATTGGAACCTTATTCAATAGGTATGCAGCTTCTCAAGTGCATAACTCCCAAAAAGGAAACAGGTAACTCAGTAGTACTCATCATAGAGCACACCTTATCATATAGGGTGTGATTGCTCCACCCCGATATACCATCGTGCTATGGTGTATTCGGAGGAGTAATGCTGAGAGAGAATCTCATTCTCCTTTAGAATAGTCCTGGAATTCCGTGCTCAAGTATTCTCCTCCTTGATCTCATCAAAGGACATAATACTTATACCTTTATTTTGGTTCTCTACTTCTAACTTATATTCTGTGAATATCTCAAAAGGTTCGGACTCATGTTTCAACGGGAACATATGACTGAATCTTGAGAGATTATCAGAGAATATAAAGAAGTATAAAGAACCAGTCCTGGCATTTGTAGACTGGGGACCTACATACATCAACATGTATCATCCCAAGAGTTTACTAACTCTTTCTCTGTTTCCAGTAAACAGAGCTAGTGTCATTATATCTTTGTGACATGACTGGCAAGTTTCACAAGATGTAAATTCAAACTGATTTAAATATGCATCTACATGTAACTTCAGCTAGTCGGGTCACATTGATCTGACCTAGTCTACAATACCTCAAGAAGGATTCGTTCATTTCTGAACTCTTCCTCTTGTGTGTGTTCCATATACTAAGAACTGTAGTTTGATTTAGAACATTAATGCTTTTAGATAACGTGCCTGAACCGATCAACTTTTGATATAGGAAATGTTCAAAACATTATCCAACAATACAAAATTTTATCATTTCTTTACTAATAAAGAGACAGATATGATTTTGTATATCAGGTTCGGTATCTAACAACATTTGTTCAGAATCAATGTATCGGTAATACAGGGTGACAGTGACCAACAGACATGGCTGCAACACTTGCCCCGTTTTCTGTCTCATGAAACTTATCACCCGTTCTCAGTTTTTCTACCTTTCTATAGCCCTATGTAACAGATTACATATCTGGGATCCTGATCTGGTATCACATACCCAGGACGTAAAGAATACTGAGAAACAGTTCTGTATAATGAACACACCCGAAGATGATGCATCAACATGCACTCTCTTCGTTTGGGCGGCATAGGAAATCTGGTATTCCCCTATTTCCTGCTCTGTCTTATAACAATTATAAGTTGGAGCGGGACCAACGTTCCCCAGCTCAGTATAACAAGCGGGTTCGGTCAATAATCCGTATTATTATCTTGATTAAGGCGTGATATGGTCGCTACCTGGAGAGAGAGAGAAGAAAACACTCAGCGTGCGCTCTGTCAAGAATAGATTGGTTATTATTTTATCTAATCAGGATGGCTCCCACTGCTTTTTATCAAATCTTCCTTCAAACCCTAAAAGGAAAGACTAGCCGAGATTAATTACACACTACAAGTTCGCCAATCTTTCAGCCAGGCCAGTGTCGGTACTTTGAGGGAGGTCCCCCGTGCTTTCGCACGAACCTAATTAATGTAAACCTCGTTTTCCCAGAGGCGTAACCCCGTTAACACCTTTCTAGACACCTACTTGATCGGCTAATTGTAATGTATAAAACTCTCCCAGGAGTAACACTTACTCGCAGCGGGTATCGGGATCCAACTATCTCATAGAAGGTATGCAATCTCATTGCAAATTTCAACACTTGAAATTCCCGATAATATTTTGCCCCTAGCAGCTATATGACCTTAACATAGTCAACAAATCATAAGTGCTAGTCAAGTTCAACCCGTCATTTCCCGATTGAATTAAACCCACCCGCACGACCCTTAACATAGTCAACAAAGTCGCACGACTACCCTAATCCAATCGCATCATATGCTAATACAGATAACCAATAGTTAGCTACCGCACACTACGCCTTAACATAGTCAACAAACGTAGCACGAATACTAACTAGTACTTATCTGAAATGACGGAGGGCTACGACAGGTTTTTCTGAAAACCTATTGCGTAATGAACTTGATATCGTTGTAGGATCGAATGAATTTTAAAATGGAGTGTTTTTGAGGCTTTTCTAGTTTTGCTAAAGGAGTCACTCCCGGTGAAGGGATCGTCGGTCCTTTCCTCGTCGAATGAGGTGCAGGATATATCACATATATCACTGTGCAAAGCAAAAACACTTAAAAGCAATCAAAATACAAACCGAGTGTGTAGCATCTGCCAGTTATTGCTAAAGGAGTCACTCCCGGTGAAGGGATCTCGGTCCTTTCCTCATCGAATAAGGTGTAGGATATATCACATATACCGCTGTGCAAAGCAAGAACTGTAGCTACCTGTTTTATTTTGAAATTCGATTCTACAACATCTTAGGTTTCTTTTAATTTCATTAATCACATTAATGAAGTCCCATCATTTAAGTACCTAATCATCACAGATAAATACGACGTACACTTATGCCATCCGCATTCGCCTCGATGTCCCCTCGTGCACCGTTAGGTTAGGTAACTAACGACAGAGCGGGGCAGGGCTAGCGCGGGTGTAAAACATAAGTAACGTCTATATAATATATCATATATACTATATATAGTATCCATCACAGAACATCACATGATCTCATCACAGATATCGCAGCAGAAGAAACATATGAAATATTGGATATACTAGGACGTCCGTGTTTTCAATACGAGCCAGTATAAAACACGGATTCCACGGTCGTGATGAATAGCCAAACCCACACCCCTAGACCCCTACGAGAGCGGCAAGCAACCCTACCAATTCTGGAGTTAGGAGACCCGGACTCGACTCCTCGAGTTGGTCTCCCACTGGACTCCAGAACCCGGTTACTTGTGCCCTCCTCCTTGGGTCTATCCTAGTGCGGAAAAGTAAATAATATACAACAGGTGACAACTCCCGCAACCTGGAAGCGCCCCAATAAAAGAATATTACATACAAGTTTTTACATGAATGAAAATGAAAAACACTCATCTCACATAAAAACCCCCGGCTATTCGTACACGACGATCCAATATAACATATCCAGCAACACATAACATCACATGTCATCAACGTAAGTAAATATGCGCATCCCAATTGTCGTTGACATATAGCAACGAAACCGGCGATATCACATATTACACTTACGGTCACAGAAAAGAAAGTGTAAAACTACAACAGTTGGAATTCGCAACCACCTCAGACATCGCATGCCTGACCAAATGAATTACTTAGACATCGCATGCCTAACAATTATAAACCCCGCATTTTAGTCTCAAAATCGAAAACACTTTTCAATATCAAGTCGGGCAATTCAACAGGATTCCCGACATACTGATCGAATGCTCGTCGTAAACTTCAGTAGACGGCCGCACTCCCGATACCGACGACGAAGTGCACCAAGGCGGAACACCGCTACCGCGAGCACCCGGACGGATGCTTTCGGCGACGGGGTTCTCCTACAGTCACTTGGTCGGGGCTATGGAGTGAGGCTGTCTATTAAGTTTACCCGGCGAGTATCCGCGTACACTACGTGATTGCGACGGACTTTTGATCACATCAAAATTCCGTGGCAACCGATCATGTGAGACTAAAGTGCTACGTTTATAACATTCATTTAGTTATCACATAACTACTTGTGAATTCCAATTATTGTATCCCATTCCAGATAAACAGAAAATGTTAAACATTCCGATCGAACAATCGAACACCCAAGTTTTCCCGAAACTGATCAACACATGAAACAAGTATAACAACATTCCGTTCGTGCCTCAGTACCAACGGTCCAGCCGTAGAAGGGTCAAGCCAACGCCTCACATGTGGCACGCCGTACTGCCCCAAACCCGAAGGTTCAAAGGGCAGTTCAAGACGGTCACATAATCGAGTTAAGGTTTGTGTCTTCTAGAGGGACCATCGCGTTACTTGCACTACTTAGAACGTCGTTAAACTACGGAAAGATCCAACACTTGGAAATTTCCCGACAGGGGAAAAATTGGGTATTTATATCCGGTCGGACTTTTTAACATATTCTAAAATTTATCCGGAAAGCCACATAGACAAAATTTGACAATCCGATCGAATGTACGAACCCCCTATACAACCCAAAATACTCAACTCTTTATTTCAGAAAAAAATATTCCAGGAAAACCCACACTGCAAAATAGGAATTACTGTGCAAAATTGAATGCCTAATAAGACAAAAGTGCGGCGGAAGGGCCGCATTAGCACGCTAATGCCGCGGTTCCGCCGCACTTTAGAAAGATCATTAGGTAATTTTTGCATCGTAATTCTTAGATTTACCTGCTGATTTTTCTGCATATTTTTAATTTGCAAAAATCCACATTTTACAAAAAAGTACAGAGAGCAATTTGGAAATCGGATTTCGGTTCGATCGGACTTCAAACTCCGTCTACGCTTCGCCTAAGGCTCTAGCTAGGCTCTGATACCACTGTAGGGTTCCTAGGCACACTAGTGAGGTCTCCCAAGCCATCAACCATGGCAATTTCAAAAATTATGGTGCCGAGAAACCCTAAACTACGGATCGATAACTAGATGTCTAGGCGAAAAGAACTAGTTAACAATTAACTAAGGAAATACGGAAATACAACCTTTGTAGATCCGGTGCTCCACCTTCATAGCTCCGCAACGAGGTCCTCTCCGCTGTCCAAATCAAATCCGGGCTCTAGGATCGGCTTCGTCGGAGAATGGGCAAGCTAGGTCGTCGATGTCCATGCCGAAGATGATCTACGTCGAGGCATCGATGAATCAAGCTCCACCTTCACCAAACCGTGAAAAGTTGTGAAGGAAACACACTCTACTACTTGGCAAGAGGTATAGGATGAAGAAATAGGAAGTGGGTAGACTTTAGAATTGGATTTCTCACTCATTTCCAACAATCACCATTGATGGACCTTGCTTTTCTTCACTTGAAGAATGAAGAAGAAGAAGGAAAAAGGTTATGATAAGTTCTAAGAAAAATGAAAAGAAAATGAATTCTTATCATAATTTTAACCATGGTCAAGTGTAGAGAATGAATCATGGTTAGTGTGAATGGTTAGGGTTAAGGATGAGATAAGTATGGTTGACTTTATCAAAGCTTCATGAAGCTTCAACTAAACTCCAAATCTAGCAACCATTCTTTTCTCTTCTTTTCCAAAATGAATAAATAAATAAATAAAGGAATAAATAAAGGAAATGAAACCCTAGCCATTCATTTAACCATGGTTTATTCTTTGCACTTAACCAAGTAAACTTGTATCATCAAACATGATACAATCAAGTGCACAAAATCATATCGCATATGCAATGCGCACACCCGAGTGAGAAAATCCAACTTAAGTAAACCGATACTAGTTGATGCAAAGTAATATATCAAATATATAAATATGCATTAAATCATTAAATCAACACTTGATTCAATGACCCGGTTATGTCGCACACAACCGACTAGTATACAATATATCGGCTTATCGAATCAACGCTTGAATCGATAACTAGGTTATATCGCATACAACCATTCGATACATTCATCGCGAGAATGAAATACGGTATCACATACACGCATTATTCTCGGTCCCGCACATATCTCATATGCGCTCCTATTTCGTTTCGCTTGAGCCAGGAAACCTCTGTGTAGGACTCTAAAGACTCGTCAATACGCCGGCAGCAGATGATGATCGTATCAAGCATCCACAAGCCGCAAGCGGTCTGCTAAACGTAACGGCCACCCGGGTATTGAGCGATCTGAAGATCGACGAGCAAGCCCGCTCACACTCCAGTGAATCCGACCAGTAACACTACCGTACAGTCCGGTCTGATCGTCTGATCTGTTGCATATCTCGCCTAGGGGTGGTAAACGTCAGACCCCAATAGCTCAATAAGTCGTGTCGATATGAGGTCTATAACTGTTCGAGAAACTACTGGTAACACTTACCAGTAAATCTCAGCAACCCTGGCCAGGGATTTCCTGTTATAGCCAATCGAACACAGCGCAACATCAACCCCCATATACCGGGAGAGACGAATCCCCTCCTATCGCTCATTGCCTCCATGTGACTCGGGACTGTACCCAAAAACCACCGTTTTGCACGCCCTCTTGGACGTGGTAAGATGGAAATCAAAGCACAGTGGGAACCACACAAGACTCTATGACGATCTCGGGTCAACAGACTACTCTGTACCAGTGTCACCAGAGAACTGCCATCTGACGTGAGGTATAATACCATCTGGGAGTTCTCGGCGAGTCCGTCCAGTGTACCCAGTCTCTACTGAGCACCCGTATATCTCCTCTGATGTCAAACACCGATGGATATGGGATCATCCATCGCCCATCTGTATGGGTCGAGAAGGTACACGCTAGTCTACACTGGCATATCGATGCCCCGTCTCGATACACCCACGACTAGGGACTTTGAAGGATGTACTTATGGACTACCATGTCCCCACTAGTATGATCCGCATCATAGTCCAGGTAGTCAAGTACAGATCCTAAGGGCTTTACCAACATGTAACAGAGAGACAATCAGTATACACGTTAAGTTAAAGATCAACCAGATAGCATACTATCATGTCGAGCAAGAAAGTCCTCCCTATATACGTCCCAGCATCCACTACAATATACATCCTATGTATAGTAATGGCCTCTAGGGCATACATATAACTAACATTGGCGGGTAACTTGCCGCGCCCATAAGGGTCTAGGATTTCATTGCACAGGCTATCCACACGACCAGGGGAACGTCGGGTTTCAGTAGCAGCTCTATGAAACCCGGGGATCCCAGATTATCTGTATTGTTCTGTGATGCTTATTACATTTCTGTGATGTTTCATTTTATCACGTCTTGAGCGATTATTATATATTGATATATATACTAGTAGATGTTGTATATGTTTTACACCCGCGCTAGTCCAGTCCCCGTTCTGTCGTTAGTTAAGTAACCTAACGGGTGATGACGGGACCCAGTGGCGAATGCGGATGGCATATACATATATCGTATTTTCGTTCTTTTGTGGTGTGATCAATTGATATGACTGCGTTGATTCGGATCAATGCAAGCTAAACAAACCTATTCTGATGTTGTTGGAACATTTTTCAAAAAGCTGTTATTGCAAGGGCGTTCTCTTTTGTTTTGCACAGTGGTATTCGGTTATGAATATCCAGCACCTCAGTCGACGAGGCAAGGGCCGAGATCCCTTCACCGGGAGTGACCCCTTGGACAGAAGTTTGCGTCAGGGTAATAACTTCATTATAGTCGATTACTTTTTTCTTTGCATCGTGGTATTCAGTTGGAATATCCTGCACCTCATTCTACGGGGAAAGAGCCGAGATCCCTTCACCGGGAGTGACCTCTTTAGCAAAGGTTTTCGCCACTATATTTTTATAAAAGGCTATCCGGTTCCTTCAACGATATCAAGTTCATTACGTTAAAGGTTTTTCGCCAAAAACCATTCGTAGCCCTCCATCATTTCAGACGGGTAGCACTTAGTATTCTTGCCATGTTTGTTGGCCAAAGTCAAGGTATAGTGTATGGTAGCTATTTGTTACTTTTTTGTTGCATAGATAGATGCGTTGGTTTGGGACAGTCGTATTGCCTTGTTGGCCAAAGTCAAGAGTATGTACGGGTGGGTTCAAATTAACCTGGATAATGACGGGTAGAACTTGACATGTGACTTATGATTTGTTGGCCAAAGTCAAGGTCATAAGAGCATGGGGTAAAAATCACATCGGGAGTTTCTAAAGAAACTGAAACTTGCCAGGCATGCGCATACCTTCTGGAGTGTGATAACGTGAGTGGATTCCGTCATGTTATCATGCGATGATAGTTGGATCCCGATTCCCACTGATGAGTTGGTTTACTCCTCGGGTGATCCCGACTAATTCTTCTTTTAGGTTTGGAGGAGAATTTGAGGTGACAGTGGGAGGTTTCCTGATTAGATAAAGTGATAACCATTCTGATCTAGGTTAGAGTGCACGCTGAGTGTTTCTTTTCTCTCTCTCTTTGGCAGCGACCATAGCCCGATCCTAGACTATGACTCAGTGACCAAGTTGACCGAACCTGCTTAAACACTGGCTTTTGGATCGTCAGGGTTGCATACCACATTGCCACTCTTACTTATACCCTTTTTCTCCAGAACACCCCGTGCTACTACAAACGTCCACTTCCATTGGATAAAACCATCGTATGGTTATATACGAACTTGAAGGAACTTGTTCCAGATTCGAGGATGGTTTCTGGTTCTGGAGAAAACGAATAGGACTATTCAGTTGTCTTTTCCTTTTACCTTCTCTCAGGTTGCGAGTGCTCCTTAGATTAGGACGGTACACCTGTTACGCTTACTGGATAGTCTTCTTCCGAACCATAGGCAGGTGCCGAACGGTAGGGAATGAAGAAAACCAATTAGCCTAACGAAGATGTACAGAAGGTATTAAGTAAAGACAAATAAAGGGATTAGTAAGAGGGAAAAGTAAATTGCGACTGCTATTCACGCCCAAACCAAGTATTTCATTACCACTCCTACTTCACCTTTGTATTTTTCCAGAACACTCTATATCACTATGAAGATCCACAGTTATTTGGAAACTCCATCGTATGGTTATATACGAACTCGAAGGAACTTGTTCCAGTTCGGGGATGGATTCTGGTTCAGGAGAAATAGGAATAAGGTTTATTCAGGTGTCTTTTATCTTTACCTTCTCTCGGGTTGCGAGTGCTCCTGGGATTAGGATAGTACACCCATTATGCTTATTGGATAGTCTTCTTCCAAACCATAGGCTGGTGCCGAAAGGTAGGGAAGGAAGAAAACTATTTAGCCTAAGAGGATGTACAGAAGGTAATGACTAAAGACATATGAAGGGATTTGGAGAGATGGCAAAGAAATATACGGTTACAGTTGTGAATCTGAATAATGGAAGAGGCATTACTAGGAATACCCGGATACCCCTATGAAACATTTCAATGTTTCAGTTTCACAGTGTACTGTTAAAAAAAAACTGATTTCCCAATTAGCCCTTGTAGGGTTCCTAGGCACTCTCAAGAGGTCTCACAAGGCATCAACTATGCCAATTTCAAAATTTAACGGTGCCGAGAAACCCTAATACGGATCGTTAACTAGAAATCTAGGCGACCAAAGCAACTAGTTTACAACTAAACTAAAAGAATGGAAATACAACCTTTGTAGATCCGTTTCTCCACCTCCATAGCTCCATGATGAAGTCCTCTCCGCTGTCCAAATCAAATCCCGGGCTCTAGCGTCGGCTTCATCGGAGAAAGAGCGGGCTAGGTCATCGACGACGATGCCGAAGATGATCTACGTCGAGGCATCACTAGATCAAGCTCCACCTTCACCAAGCCATGAAAACTTGTGAAGGAAACACCCTATACTACTTGGCAAGAGGTAGAGGATGAAGAAATAGGAAGTGGGTTCACTTTAGAATTGGATTTCTCACTCATTTTCATCAATCACCATTGATGGAATCAAGCTTTCTTCATTGAAGAAGATGAAGAAGAAGAAGAAAGAATATCATAAGTATTTTCAAAATAGAAAATAATATGAATACTTATCATATCCTAACCCTAGTTAAGTGTAGAGAATAGACCATGGTTTGTTTAAATGGTTAGGGTTAAGTATGAAGACAAAATGGTTAGAAAGTCAAACCTTCATGAAGATTCAACTACAAACAAAGAAAGCCACCATTTTCTCTTTATTCTTTCCAAAATAAATAAATAAATAAATAAGAAAGAAAAGCAAAACCCTAATCATTAACTTAACCATGGTTTAATCTTTACACTTAACCAAGTTAACATGTATCATCAAACATGATATAATCTAGTGTACAAAAGTATATCACATATACAATGTGCACATAAAGTGAGAAAATCCATTTAAAGTGAACCAATACTAGTTAATGCAAAGTAATATATCAAATATATAATTATGCATTAAATCATCAAATCAACACTTGATTTAACGATCCGGTCATATCGCATATAACCGACTAGTATCCAATGTATCGGCTTATCGAATCAATCCTTGATTCGATAACTAGGTTATATCGCATACAACCAATCGATACATTCATCGCGAGAATAGAATACGGTATCACATACACGCATTATTCTCGGTCCCGCACATATCTCATATGCGCTCCTATTTCGTTTCGCACGAGCCAGGAAACCTCTGTGTAGGACTCTAAAGACTCGTCAATACGCTGGTAGCAGGTGATGATCATATCAAACACCCACAAGCCGCAAGCGGTCTGCTAAACGTAACGGCCACCCGGGTATTGAGCGATCAGAAGATCGACGAGCAAGCCCGCTCACACTCCTGTGAATCCAACTAGTAACACTTACCGTACAGTCCGGTCTGATCGTCTGATATGTTGCATATCTCGCCTAGGGGTGGTAAACGTCAGACCCCAATAGCTCGATAAGTCGTGTCGATATGAGGTCTATAACAATTCGAGAAACTACTGGTAACACTTACCAGTAAATCTCAGCAACCCTGGCCAGGGATTTCCGGTAATAGCCAATCGAACACAGCGCAACATCAACCCCCTATACCGGGAGAGACGAATCCCCTCCTATCGCTCATTGCCTCCATGTGATTCGGGACTGTACCCAAAAACCACCATTTTGCACGCCCTCTTAGACGTGGTAAGATGGAAATCAAAGCACAGTGGGAACCACACAAGACTCTATGACGATCTCGGGTCAACAGACTACTCTGTACCAGTGTCACCAGAGAACTGCCATCTGACGTAAGGTATAATACCATCTAAGAGTTCTCGGCGAGTCCGTACAGTGTACCCAGTCTCTACTGAGCACCCGTATATCATCTCTGATGTCAAACACCAATGGATATGGGATCATCCATCGCCCATCTGTATGGGTCGAGAAGGAATACGCTAGTCTACTCTGGTATATCGATGCCCCGTCTCGATACACCCACGACTAGGGACTTTGAAGGATGTACTTATGGACTACCATGTCTCCACTAGTATGATCTGCATCATAGTCCAGATAGTCAAGTACACATCCTAAGGGCTTTACCAACATGTATCGGAGAGATAATCAGTGTACACGTTAAGGTAAAGGGCAACCAGATAGCATACTATCATGTCGAGCAAGAAAGTCCTCCCTATATATGTCCCAGCATCCACTACAATATACATCCAATGTACAGTAATGGCCTCTAGGGCATACATATAACTAACAATCTCCCACTTGTACTAGGGCCATCTGTAGTAGTGGTTGTAGTATCTCATACTCAACCATCCCATAAAAGTCTCTCTCTGGGAATAGGCCTTCGTTAGTGGATCCGCCGTGTTATCCTCTGAGTCTACTCTCCTAACCTCGATCCCTTAGAGATCAACCATCTCCATGATCAAGTGATACTGCCTTAGAATATGTCTGGATCACTGATGGGACCTGCGTTCCTTGGCATAAGCCACAACTCCATTGTCACACAATGGGAGGAACATAGTTCATCTCATGAACCAATATACACCCAAACAGCCTCTTTGGTAGCATCTTAAGTAGCGATGTATCCTGCCTTTATCGTCTAGTATGTCACGGTATCTAGCTTGGAACTCTTCCAACATACCGTCCCTTTACTGAGGGTAAAGACAATGCCTGCAACTGACATTCAGTCGTCTTTATCACCCTGGAACCTTTCTAGTGATTTTCCCTAGAATCGTTTGATATCATCTCACTACATCTAGTGAGAATCCTAACATCCAATTAAATCTATCTCATAGATCCAAAACTCAGGATTTAGGAGGTATCATTTTGATCCTACACGGAGAATCTTTGTGATAAACGGAGATTGATCGAGCGTAGCATAAGAAACTCCTTTCTTATCAAGAGTATGTCATCCACGTACTCTACGAGGATCACTACCATACTCCCTACTACCTTTTTGTTTATACAAGGTTCATCTACCATTTTGATGATGTCAAACTCTTTGACTAATCCATCAAAACAGATGTTCCAACTCCGCGATGCCTGCTTTAATCCTATAAAGCATCTTGCACACGTTTCCGCTGCTCCCACTGTCTACGAAGCCCTCTGGCTGTGTACTTATAGACGCACTCTTCTAAAACATCATTTAGAAAAGCAGTCATGACACCCAACCACCAGATATTGAGTCATGGTATGTAGCCGTGACAAGTAGGATCTGGATGGACTTAAGCATAAGTACTGGAAAAGGTTTCATCATTATCCACGCCTGGTCGATGACGAAAACCTTTAACAAGTCTAGCTTTGAAAGTCTCAACCTTTCCATCTACACCAAGTAATCTTCTCAAGATTTACTTGCTCCTGATGGGGATTTAACCCTTCAGATTTAGCAACCAAAGTCCATACTTTGTTGGTGTACATGGATTCCATCTCAGATCACTAAGCATCCAGCCATTCTTACAGAGTCTTACTCCTGATGGCCAGCTCGAAGCTAGTTGGGTCATCATCTCATGATGCAATCCTCGCTCCCACTGTCATAGAGAAACAGAAGTATATCTCAGGTGGGTGAGGAACCCTACTAGATCGGCGGAGAGGCTGAGGTTCGTTGGAATCTACTGAATCCTTTGGTTCTTTCAAATCATCTGCTGTAGTTTGTATAGCTGGAACCTTTTCAGTTCTACATAACTGACCTTGCCTCGAGCTTGTCCGGATTATGCTTTTAGACATAGCCCGGACAACCCCAAATCTTAACCAACTTAAGATATGGGCTCTTCCCTTATCATATCAAATATGAAGTGGTAGGCTGTGATCTGATTCGAACCCTATTCAATAGGTATGCAGCTTCTCAAGCGCATAACTCCCAAAAAGGAAACAGGTAATTCAGTATTACTCATCATAGAGCACACCTTATCACATAGGGTGTGATTGCTCCGCCCCGATATACCATCGTGCTATGGTGTATACGGGGAGTAATGCTGAAAGAGAATCTCATTCTCCATTAGAATAATCCAGGATTTCCGTGCTCAAGTATTCTCCTCCTTGATCACATCAAAGGACATAATACTTATACCCTTATTTTGGTTCTCTACTTCTAACTTATATTCTGTGAATATCTCAAAAGGTTCGGACTTGTGTTTCAACAGGAACATAGGTCTGAATCTCGAAAGATCATCAGAGAATGTAATGAAGTATAAAGAACCGGTCTTGGCAAGTGTAGACAGGGGACCTACATACATCAACATGTATCATCCCAAGAGTTTACTAACTCTTTCTCTGTTTCCAGTAAACGGAGCTATGGTCATCTTATCTCTGTGACATGACTGGCAAGTTTCATAAGATGTAAATTCAAACTGATTTAAATATGCATCTAATATGTAACTTCAGCCGGTCGGATCGCATTGATATGACCTAGTCTACAATGCCTGAAGAAGGATCCGTTCATTTCTGAACTCTTCCTCTTCTGTGTGTTCCGTATACTAAGAACTGTAGTTTGATTTAGAACATTAATGCTTTTAGATAACGTGCCTGAAGCGATCAACTTTTGATATAGGAAATGTTCAAAACATTATCCAACAATACAAAATTTTATCGTTTCTTTACTAATAAAGAGACAGATATGATTTTGCATAACAGGTTCGGTATCTAATAACATTCGTTCAGAATCAATGTATTGGTAATACAGGATGACAGTGACCAACAGACTTGGCTGCAACACTTGCCCCGTTTTCTGCCTCATGAAACTTATCACCCGTTATCAGTTTTCTACCTTTCTGTAGCCCTATGTAACATATTACATATGCGGGATCCTGATCCGGTATCATATACCCAGGACGTAAAGGACACTGAGAAACAGTTCTATATAATGAACACACCCGAAGATGATGCATCAGCATGCACTATCTTCGTTTGGGCGGCACGGGAATTCTGGTAATCCCCAATTTCCTGCTCTGTCTTATAACAATTATAAGGTGGAGCGGGACCAACGTTCCCCAGCTCAGTAAAACAAGCGGGTTCGGTCAATAATCCGTATTATTATCTTGATTAAGGCGTGATATGGTCGCTACCTGGAGAGAGAGAGAAGAAAACACTCAGCGTGCGCTCTTGCAAGAATAGATTGGTTATTATTTTATCTAATCAGGATGGCTCCCACTGCTTTTCATCAAATCTTCCTTCAAACCCTAAAAGGAAAGACTAGCCGGGATTAATTACGCACTACAAGTTCGCCAATCTTTCAGCCAGGCCAGTGTCGGTACTTTGAGGGAGGTCCCCCGTGCTTTCGCACGAACCTAATTACTGTAAACCTCGTTTTCCCAGAGGCGTAACCCCGTTGACACCTTTCTAGACACCTACTTGATCGGCTAATTGTAATGTGTAAAACTCTCCCAGGAGTAACTCTTACTCGCAGTGGGTATCGGGATCCAACTATCTTATAGAAGGTATGCAATCTCATTGCAAATTTCAACACTTGAAATTCCCGATAATATTTTGCCCCGAACGATCTATGACCTTGACAAGGTCAACAAACCATAGACCGCAAGTCAAGTTCAACCCGTCATTTCTTGATTGAATCAAACCCACCCGCACGACCCTTGACAAGGTCAACAAGGCCGCACGACTACCCTAACCCAATCTGCATCATATGCATAAGCAGATAAATACTGGTTAGCTACCGCACACTGCGCCTTGACAAGGTCAACAAACGCAACACGAATACTAAACAGGATTTATCTGAAATGACGGAGGGCTACGACAGGTTTTTCTGAAAACCTATTGCGTAATGAACTTGATATCGTTGTAGAATCAAATGATTTTAGAATGGAGTGCTTTTGAGGCTTTTCTAGTTTTGCTAAAGGAGTCACTCCCGGTGAAGGGATCGTCGGTCCTTTCCTCGTCGAATGAGGTGCGGGATATATCATATATATCACCGTGCAAAGCAAAAACACTTAAAAGCAATCAAAGACAAACCGAGTGTGTAGCATCAGCCAGTTATTGCTAAAGGAGTCACTCCCAGTGAAGGGATCTCGGTCATTTCCTTATCGAATAAGTTGCAGGATATATCATATATACCGCTGTGCAAAGCAAGAACTGTAGCTACCTGTTTAATTTTGAAATTCGATTCTACAACATCTTAGGTTTCTTTTATATCATTAATCTCATTAATGAAGTCCCATCATTTAAGTACCTAAACATCACAGATAAATACGACGTACACTTATGCCATCCGCATTCGCCTCGATGTCCCCTCGTGCACCGTTAGGTTAGGTAACTAACGGCAGAGCGGGGCAGGGCTAGCGCGGGTGTAAAACATAAGTAACGCCTATATAATATATCATATATACTATATACTGTATCTATCACAGAACATCACATGATCACATCACAGATATCGCAGCAGAAGAATCATATGAAATATTGGATATACTAGGACGTCCGTGTTTTCAATACGAGCCAGTATAAAACACGGATTCCACGGTCGCGATGAATAGCCAAACCCACACCCCTAGACCCCTACGAGAGCAGCAAGCAACCCTACCAATTCTGGAGTTAGGAGACCCGGACTCGACTCCTCGAGTTGGTCTCCCACTGGACTCCAGAACCCGGTTACTTGTGCCCTCCTCCTTGGGTCTATCCTAGTGCGGAAAAGTAAATAATATACAACAACGGTGACAACTTCCGCAACCTGGAAGCGCCCCAATAAAAGAATATTACATACAAGTTTTTACATGAATGAAAATGAAAAACACTCATCTCACATAAAAACCCCCGGCTATTCGAACACGACGATCCAATATAACATATCCAGCAACACATAACATCATATGTCATCAACGTAAGTAAATATGCGCATCCCAATTGTCGTTGACATATAGCAACGAAACCGGCGACATCACATATTACACTTACGGTCACAGAAAAGAAAGTGTAAAACTACAACATTTGGAATCCGCAATCACCTCAGACATCGCATGCCTGACCAAATGAATTACTTAGACATCGCATGCCTAACAATTATAAACTCCGCATTTTAGTCTCAAAATCGAAAACTCTTTTCAATATCAAGTCGGGCAATTCAACAAGATTCCCGACATCCTGATCGAATGCTCGTCGCAAACTTCAGTAGACGGTCGCACCCCCGATACCGTCGACGAAGTGCACCAAGACGGAACACCGCTACCGGGAGCACCCGAACGGATGCTTTTGGTGACGGGGTTCTCCTCCAGTCACTTGGTCGGGGCTATGGGATGTAGCTGTCTATTAAGTTTACCCGGTGAGTATCCGCGTACGCTACGTGATTGCGACGGACTTTTGATCGCATCAAAATTCCGTGGTAACCGATCAAGTGAGACTAAACTGCTATGTTTATAACATTCATTCAGTTATCTCATAACTTATTGTGAATTCCAATTATTGTATCACATTCCAGATAATTAGAAAATGTTAAACTTTCCGATTGAACATTCGAACACCCAAGTTTTCCTGATACTGATCAACACATGAAACAAGTCTAAAAACATTCAGTTGGTGCCTCAGTACCAACGGTCCAGCCGTAGAAGGGTCAAGCCAACGCCTCACATGTGGCACGCCGTACTGTCCCAAACCCGAAGGTTCAAAGGGCAGTTCAAGACGGTCACATAATCGAGTTAAGGTTTGTTGTCTTCTAGAGGGTCCATCGAGTTACTTGCACTACTTAGAACGTCTTTAAACCACGGAAAAATCCAACACTTGGAAATTTCCCGACAGGGGAAAAATTGGGTATTTATATCCGGTCGAACTTTTTAACATATTCAAAAATTATCCGGAAAAACACATAGACAAAATTTGATAATGCGATCGAACATTCGAATCCCCAAAACAACCCAGAAAATTCAACTCTTGAATAAATATTAAAAATTCCCAGAAAATCCAACACCAGAAAATAGGAATTACTGTGCAAAAATGGGAAGCTGACGTCATTAATTGGCCGCGGAACCGCCGCAGAAGCCAAGCTTCTACCGCGGTTACGCCGCACTTTGGTGGATTCATGGGTACGGGCTTCACAGTAATTCTTACAATTCCCTGCTGATTTTTCTGCATATTTTTAATGTGGAAAAATCCCAGATTTTAGAAAAAGTCCAGAGAGCATGTTTGGTTTAGGGTTTCGGGTTCGTTCGGGTTTCAAACTTCGTCTACGCATCGCCTAAGGCTCTAGCTAGGCTCTGATACCACTGTAGGGTTCCTAGGCACTCTCAAGAGGTCTCATAACGGAAATACAACCTTTGTAGATCCATTTCTCCACCTCCATAGCTCCATGATGAAGTCCTCTCTGCTGTCCAAATCAAATCCCGGGCTCTAGCGTCGGCTTCATCGGAGAAAGAGCGGGCTAGGTCATCGACGACGATGCCGAAGATGATCTACGTCGAGGCATCACTAGATCAAGCTCCACCTTCACCAAGCCATGAAAACTTGTGAAGGAAACACCCTATACTACTTGGCAAGAGGTAGAGGATGAAGAAATAGGAAGTGGGTTCACTTTAGAATTGGATTTCTCACTCATTTTCATCAATCACCATTGATGGAATCAAGCTTTCTTAATTGAAGAAGATGAAGAAGAAGAAGAAAGAATATCATAAGTATTTTCAAAATAGAAAATAATATGAATACTTATCATATCCTAACCCTAGTTAAGTTAGAGAATAGACCATGGTTTGTTTAAATGGTTAGGGTTAAGCATGAAGACAAAATGGTTAGAAAGTCAAACCTTCATGAAGATTCAACTACAAACAAAGAAAGCCACCATTTTCTCTTTATTCTTTCCAAAATAAATAAATAAATAAATAAGAAAGAAAAGCAAAACCCTAATCATTAACTTAACCATGGTTTAATCCTTACACTTAACCAAGTTAACATGTATCATCAAACATGATACAATCTAGTGTACAAAAGTATATCACATATACAATGTGCACATAAAGTGAGAAAATCCATTTAAAGTGAACCAATACTAGTTAATGCAAAGTAATATATCAAATATATAATTATGCATTAAATCATCAAATCAACACTTGATTTAACGATCCGGTCATATCGCATATAACCGACTAGTATCCAATGTATCGGCTTATCGAATCAATCTTTGATTCGATAACTAGGTTATATCGCATACAACCAATCGATACATTCATCGCGAGAATAGAATACGGTATCACATACACGCATTATTCTCGGTCCCACACATATCTCATATGCGCTCCTATTTCGTTTCGCTCGAGCCAGGAAACCTCTGTGTAGGACTCTAAAGACTCGTCAATACGCCGGTAGCAGGTGATGATCATATCAAACACCCACAAGCCGCAAGCGGTCTGCTAAACGTAACGGCCACCCGGGTATTGAGCGATCAGAAGATCGATGAGCAAGCCCGCTCACACTCCTGTGAATCCAACTAGTAACACTTACCGTACAGTCCGGTCTGATCGTCTGATATGTCGCATATCTCGCCTAGGGGTGGTAAACGTCAGACCCCAATAGCTCGATAAGTCGTGTCGATATGAGGTCTATAACAATTCGAGAAACTACTGGTAACACTTACCAGTAAATCTCAGCAACCCTGGCCAGGGATTTCCGGTTATAGCCAATCGAACACAGCGCAACATCAACCCCCTATACCGGGAGAGACGAATCCCCTCCTATAGCTCATTGCCTCCATGTGATTCGGGACTGTACCCAAAAACCACCGTTTTGCACGCCCTCTTGGACGTGGTAAGATGGAAATCAAAGCACAGTGGGAACCACACAAGACTCTATGACGATCTCGGGTCAACAGACTACTCTGTACCAGTGTCACCAGAGAACTGCCATCTGACGTAAGGTATAATACCATCTGGGAGTTCTCGGCGAGTCCGTCCAGTGTACCCAGTCTCTACTGAGCACCCGTATATCATCTCTGATGTCAAACACCAATGGATATGGGATCATCCATCGCCCATCTGTATGGGTCGAGAAGGAATACGCTAGTCTACTCTGGTATATCGATGCCCCGTCTCGATACACCCACGACTAGGGACTTTGAAGGATGTACTTATGGACTACCATGTCCCCACTAGTATGATCTGCATCATAGTCCAGATAGTCAAGTACACATCCTAAGGGCTTTACCAATATGTATCGGAGAGACAATCAGTGTACACGTTAAGGTAAAGGGCAACCAGATAGCATACTATCATGTCGAGCAAGAAAGTCCTCCCTATATATGTCCCAGCATCCACTACAATATACATCCAATGTACAGTAATGGCCTCTAGGGCATACATATAACTAACAGCCCTTGCTCCAGGGTATGTATTTACCAGGTATAATTCTCACATCTGTATGGTTTTACAGATGATGAGTGGGAGTAAGTTATTGGGAATTAGGTGATCATCCTCATTATATCGGAATTCGTTGTAATTGGTGATATTTGAGGAAATCGCCTGGGCTGTTTGCCGGACGTCAAATATTTGGTTTTGAATATCCGTTGTTATGCACCAATTTCAAATTGATATATCTGTACGTTTATTTTAATAAAGTGAGATATAACTTTTTGAAATTATGTCGATGACATTTACCTATATCAGTTCATAGTTAGGTAAGGAGCATTAAACAGCGGTGTAATTCTTCATAACCATAGTACAGTTTTCAACCTACGACACACAGGGAGTGAGTTATTAGACTCAGGGGACTTATACAAAGAATTGTATTTTGTCCAGTGTCCATGAGGACAGAGGGGTTGGTACTCGTACTACATTCTGTTAGTTATATGTATGCCCTAGAGGCCATTACTGTACATGAGATGTATATTGTAGTGGATGCTGGGACATATATAGGTAGGACTTTCTTGCTCGACATGATAGTACGCTATCTGGTTGCTCTTTATCTTAACATGTATACTTTCCGTCTCTCTGTTACATGTTGATAAAGCCCTTAGGATGTGTACTCGACTTCCAGGACTGTGATGTAGATCATACTAGTGGGGCCTGGGTAGTCCATGAGTACATCCTTCAATTTTCCTAGTCGTGGGAATATCGAGACCGGGCATCGATATTCCAGAGTAGACTAGCGTATATCTTCTCGACCCATGTGATGGGCGATGGATGATCCCATATCCATTGGTGTTCGACATCAGAGACGGTATGCGGATGCTCAGTGGAGACTGGGTACACTGAACAGACTCGCCGAGAACTCCCAGATGGTTTTATACCTTGCGTCAGATGGCAGTTCTCTGGTGACACTGGTACAGCTTAGTCTGTTGACCCGAGATCGTCATAGAGTCTTGTGTGTCTCCCACTGTGCTTTGATTTCCACCCTACCACGGCTCTACTGAGGCGTGCAAACAGGTGGTTTTTGGGTACAGTCCCGATTCACATGGAGGCAATGAGCGATACGAGGGGATTCGTCTCTACCAGTATTGGGGGTTGATGTTGCGCTATGCTCGACTGGCCATAACTGGAAATCCCTGGCCAGGGTTGCACTGATTTACTGGTAAGTGTTATCAGTAGTTTCATGCTTGTTATGGACCTTACATCGGCATGACTTATCAAGCTACTGGGGTCTGACGTTTACCACCTCTAGGCGAGATATGCGACATATCAGACGAACAGATCGGACTGTGCGGTAAGTGTTACTGATTGGATTCGCAGGAGTGTGAGCGGGCTTGTTCATTGATCTTCTGATCGCTCAATACCCGGGTGGCCGTTACGTTTAGCAGACCGCTTGAGGCTTGTGGATGATTGATATGATCACCGCCTACTGCCGGCGTATTGACGAGTCTTTAGAGTCCTACACAGGGGTTTCCTGGTTCAACCGAAACGGAGTAGGAGCGCATATGTGATATGTGCGGGACCGAGATTGATACGATATGAGATACCGTATTCTATTCTCGTGATTTGTGACATTGATCGGTTGTATGCGATATAGCCGGGTTATTGGATCAAGTGTTGATTCGATAAGTTGTTACTTTTGATATTAGTCGGTTATAGCCGGATTATTAAATCAAAAGTTGATTTAATAATTTAATGTATAATTATATATTTGATATATAACATTACATTATCTAGTATTAGCTCACTTAAGAATTGTTTTCTCACTAGTTTGTGCATAAGTGTATATGTGATATATATTTGTGTACACATGTTTGTGTCATACTTGATGATACACACAAGATGGGTGTATGAGACTTATACCAAGATTAGGTTTAAGATTAGGGTTATTGTTTTATCTTAAGATTTAAAAAAAGAATTAAACTTGGTCAAAGTTATCAAGCTTGAAGAAGCTTGGAGAAACTTTGACAAAGTCCACTTTTTTGTCATTTCTCTTGATATTCTTTAACCTAACCCTTAACCTAATAGCTTGGTCAATTCTCTACATGAGTTAAGCGTGAGGGATTAACTCAACCATGGTGCCATAATTAAAAGGATAAGTTTTCATTTGGATGGATATTATTATTCATTATTCTTTTTTCTTCTTCTTCATCAAGCTCCATCAAAAGCTTGCTAGCTCCAATGGTGCCATGAGAAAAAGTGTGAGAAAATCAATTCTAAAGTGAGCCCACTTCCTATTTCTTCATCCTCTACTACTTGCCATGTAGTATAGGGTGTTCTCTTCACAAAGTTCTTGACCAAGTGAAGGAATATCTTGAGTTTGAGTCTCCCCGACGTAGATCATCTTCGGCCTCGAAGTCAATGACCTAGCCCGCTCATTTCTCCGAAAAAACCATCGCTAGGGTCCGGGATCCCGATGATCGCAGCGAAGGGACGTCAACACGGAGCATTAGAAGTGAATGACCGGATCTACAAAGGTTGTAATCCCTTTCACTTAGTAGTAAAGTAGTTTACTTGCTTTTAGTTTTTCGCCTTACCTCTAGCAAACGATCTAGATTAGGGTTGTTCGGCACATAAAAATTTGATTTTGGCATGGTTGATGCCTTGTAGAACCTCATGTGTGTGCCTAGGAACCCTACAGTGGTATCAGAACCTAGCTAGAGCTTTAGGCGAAGTGTAGACGAAATTAGAGATCCGATCGAACCCCGAAACCCTAATCAAAACCCTTCTCTGTATATTTTTTAAAACTATGGATTTTTCCTAATTAAAAATACTCAAAAAAATCAGCAGGGTTTTCTAGGAATTACTGTGCAGCACGTGACCCTAACTCCATCAGGCGCCGCGGAACCGCGGCATCACCCTAGCTTGCGCCGCGGTTCCGCGGCCATACTGTAGCTTCATTGGTCACGGTTTGCACAGTAATGTCCATATGTAATTTCTGTATTTTCTGGGAATTTTTAATTTATACTCAAGAGTTGAGTTTTCTGGGTTGTATTGGGGACTCGATGATTCGATCGGAAAGTTTAACTTCGTCTATGTGTTTTTCCGGATAATTTTAGAAAGTGTTAAAAAGTTCGACCGGATATCAATAACTCAATTTTCCCCCTGCCGGAAAATTTCCAAGTGTTGGATTTTTCCGTAGTTTAAGAATGTTCTAAGTCGTGCAAGTAACGCGATGGACCCTCTAGAAGATAACAAACCTTAACTCGATTATGTGACCGTCTTGAACTGCCTTTTGAACCTTAGGGTTTGGGGCAGTACGGCGTGCCACATGTGAGGCGTTGGCTTGACCCTTCTACGACTGGACCGTTGGTACTGTGGCATGAAATGGATGTTTTTAAACTCCCTTCAAGTGTTGAGTTATTGGGAAAACTTGGGTGTTTGATTATTCGATCGAAAAGTTTAACATTGTCTATTTATCTGGAATGTGATACAATATTTGGAATCTACAAGTTGTTATGAGATAACTCATTTGAATGTTATAAATCTAGCACTTCAGTCTCAAATGATCGGTTGCCACGGGATTTTGATGAGATCAAAAGTCCGTCGCAATCACGCTGCGTACGCGGATACTCGCCGGGTAAACTTAATAGATAGCCATGCCCCATAGCCTCGACCAAGTGACTGTAGGAGAACCTCGTCGCCAAAAGCATCCATTCGGGTGCTCGCGGCAGCGGTGTTCTGCCTTAGTGCACTTCGTCGACGGTATCGGGGGTGCGGCCGTCTGCTAAAGTTTGCGACGAGCATTCGTTCAGGATGTCGGGAATCTTGTTGAATTGCCCGACTTGATATTGAAAAGAGTTTTCAATTATGAGACTAAAATGCTGGGTTTATAATTGTTAGGCATGCGATGTCTAAGGAATTCATTTGATTAGGCATGCGATGTCTAAGGAAATTGCGGATTCCAACTGTTGTAGTTGTACACTTTCTTTTCTGCGACCGTAAGTGTAATATGTGATATCGCCGGTTTCGTTGCTATATGTCAACGACAATTGGGATGGGCATATTTACTTACGTTGATGACATGTGATGTTATGTGTTGCTGGATATGTTATATTGGATCGTCGTGTTTGAATAGCCGGGTTTTTTTATGTGAGATGAGTGTTTTTCCATTTTCATTCATGTAAAAACTTGTATGTAATATTCTTTTATTGGGGCACTTCCGGGTTGAGGATGATGCCACCATTGTATATTATTTACTTTTCCGCATTAGGATAGACCCAAGGAGGGGAGCACAAGTAACCGGGTTCTAGGGTCCAATGGGAGACCATCTCGAGGAGTCGAGTCCGGGTCTCCTAACTCTAGAATTGGTAGGGTTGCTTGCCGCTCTCGTAGGGGTCTAGGGGTGTGGGATTGGCTATTCATCACGACCGTGGAATCCGTGTTTTATACAGGCTCAAAATAAAACACGGACGTCCTAGTATATCCAATATTTTATATGATATTTTCTGCTGCGTTATCTGTGATGTGATCATGTGATATGTTCAGATAGATATAGTATATAGTATATATGATATATTATATAGACGTTGCTTATATTTTACACCCGCGCTAGCCCTGCCCCGCTCTGCCATTAGTTACCTAACCTAACGGTGCAGACGGGACATCGAGGCGAATGCGGATGGCATAAGCGTACGTTGTATTTATCTGTGATGTTTAGGTGGACTTAAATGACGGGACATTCATTAATGAGATTAATGAAAGAAAATAAACCTAAAAGATGTTGTGGAATCGAATTTCAAAAATTAGGTAGCTTTAGTTGTTGCTTTGCATAGCGGTGTTCCTTGTAGAACATCCAGCACCTTATTCGATAAGGAAAGAGCCGATGATCCCTTCACCGGGAGTGACCTCTTTAGCAATAACTAGCAGATACTACAACCTTCGGTTTGTCTTTTGATTGCTTTTCTAGTTCTTTCTTTGCATAGTGGTATTGTGAATATCCTGCACCTCATTCGACGAGAAAAGAGCCGAGATCCCTTCACCGGGAGTGACCTCTTTAGCGAAACTAGCAAAAGCCTAAAAAACACTCCATTTAAAATCATTTGATTCCGCAACGAGATCAAGTTCAAAGCGTTAAAGGTTTTCTTAAAAACCATCTGCAACCCTCCGTCATTTTAGGAAGTAGAGTACTTAGTATTCGTGCTGTGTTTGTTGACCTTAGTTAAGGCACAGTGTACGGTAGCTAAGTGATGTCTTCCTACATTGCATATGATGCGATTAGTTAGGACAGTCGCGTGACTTTGTTGACCTTAGTTAAGGGTCATGTGGGTGGGTCTAATTAATCACGAAATGACGGGTAGAGCTTGACTAGTGCTTATGATTTGTTGACCATAGTTAAGGTCATAAGTGCTAGGGGTAAAAACCTTTATCGGGAGTTTCAAGTGTTGAAATTTGCAATGAGATTGCATACCTTCTATATGATAGTTGGATCTCGATACTCACTGCGAGTAATTGTTACTCCTGGGAGAGTTTTGCACTTTGCAATTAGCCAATCAAGTGGGTGTCTAGAAAGGTGTCAACGGGGTTACGCCCCTGGGAAAACGAGGTTTACTTTAGTTAGGTCCGTGAGAAAGCACGGGGAACCTCCCTCAAAATACCGGCACTGGCCTGGCTGAAAGATTGCCGAACTTGTAGAGTGTAATTAATCCCGGCTAGTCTTTCCTTTTAGGGTTTGAAGGAGGATTTGATAAAAACAGTGGGAGCCATCCTGATTAGATAAAATATATAACCAATCTAATCTTGCAAGAGCGCACGCAGAGTGTTTTCTTCTCTCTCTCTCCAGGTAGCGACCATGTCACGCCTTAATCAAGATAATAATATGGATGTATTGACCGAACCCGCTTGTTATACTGAGCTGGGGAACGTTGGTCCCGCTCCAACTTATAATTGTTATAAGACAGAGCAGGAAATAGAGGAATACCAGGATTCCCATGCCGCCCAAACGAAGAAAGTGCATGATGATGCATCTTCTTCGGGTGTGTTCATTACAAAGAACTGTTTCTCTGTATCCTCTACTTCCTGGGTATTAGATACTAGATCAGGATCCCGCATATGTAATCTGTTACATGGGCTACAGAAAGGTAGAGAACTGAGAACGGGTGATACGTTTCATGAGACAGAAAACGGTGCAAGTGTTGCAGCCAAGTCTGTCGGTCACTATCACCCTGTATTTCCAAATACATTGATTCTGAACGAATGTTATTAGATACCGAACCTGATATACAACATCATATCAGTCGCTTTATTTATTAAAGAAGGATATAATTTTGTATTGTTGGATAATGTTTTGAACATTTTCTATATCAAAAGTTGATCGGTTCAGGCACGTTATCTAAAAGCATTGACGTTCTAAATCAAACTACAGTTCTTAGTATACAAAACACATACGAGAGGAAGAGTTCAGAAATGAACGAATTCTTCTTGAGGTATTGTAGACTAGGTCATGTCAATGTGACCCGACTAGCTAAGTTACATTTAGATGCATATTTAAATCAGTTTGAATTTACATCTTGTGAAACTTGCCAGTCATGTCACAAAGATAAGATGACCATAGCTCCGTTTACTGGAAACAGAGAAAGAGTTAGTGAACTCTTGGGACTGATACATAATAATGTATAAAGGTCCCCAGTCTACATATGCCAGGACTGGTTCTTTGTACTTCCTTACATTCACTGATGATCTCTCAAGATTCGGACACATGTTCCTGTAGAAACACATGTCTGAAGCTTTTGAGAAATTCAATGAATATAAGTTAGAAGCAGAGAACCAAAACCGGGTATAAATATTATGTCCTATGATGAGATCAGGGAGGAGAATACTTGTGCATAGAATTCTTGGACTATTCTAAAGGAGAATGAGATTCTCTCTCGGTTTTACTCCTCTGAATACACCACAGCACAATGGTGTATCGGGGTGGAGCAATCGCACCCTATGAGATATGGTGCGCTCTATGATGAGTACTACTGAGTTACCTATTTCCTTTTGGGGGTTGTGCACTTGAGAAGCTGCATATCTATTGAATTGGATTCCAATCAAATCAGTGCCTACCACTCCATATAAGATATGGTATGGGAAGAACCCATCTCTTAAGCAAGTTAAGATTTGGGATTGTCCGGCCTATGCCAAAAGCAAAATCCGGACAAGATCGAGGCAGGGTCAGTTCTGTAGAACTGGAAGTAGTTCCAGCTATACAAACTACAGCTGATGATTTGATAGAACCAAAGTATTCAATAGTCCCCAACGAACCTCGGCCTCTCCGCCGATCTAGCAGGGTTCCTCACCTGCCTGAGAGATACTTTGGTTTCTCGATGACAGTGGGAGCGAGGATTGCATCATGAGATGATGACCCAACTAGTTTCGAGCAGGCCATCAAGAGTAGGGACTCTGTAAAAATGGCTGGATGCTTAGCGATCTGAGATGGAATCCATGTACACCAACAAAGCATGGACTTTGGATGCTATATCTGAAGGGTTAAATCCCCATCAGAAGAAAGTATATCTTGAGAAGATTACTTGGTGTAGATGGAAAAGTTGAGACTTTCAAAGCTAGACTTGTTAATGGTTTTCATCATCGACCAGGCGTGGATAATGATGAAACCTTTTCCAGTGGCTATGCTTAAGTCCATCCGGATCCTACTTAACATTGCTACATACCATGACTACGATATCTGGTGGTTGGGTGTCATGACTATTTTTCTAAATACTGATTTAGAAGAGAACGTCTATAAGTACACAGCCAGAGGGCTTCGTGAACAGTGGGAGCAGCAGAAACGTGTGCAAGTTGCTTTACAAATTAAAGTAGGCATCGCGAAGTTGGAACGTCTGTTTTGATGTGATAGTCAAAGAGTTTGACTTCATCAAAATGGTAGATGAATCTTGTATATACAAAAAGGTAGTAGAGAGTAAGGTGGTCATCCTCGTATAGTACGTGGACAACATACTCTTGATAGGAAAAGAGTTTCCTATGCTATGCACGGTCAATCTCCTCTTATCACATGGATTCTCCAAATAGGATAAAGGTGATACCTTCTAAATCCTGGGTTTTGGATCTATGAGATAGATCTAATTGGATGTTAGGATTCTCACTAGGTGTAGTGAGATGGTATCAATTGATCCTGGGGAGAATCACTGGAAAAGTTCCAGGGTGATAAGGAAGACTGAATGTCAGTCGCAGGCATTGTCTTTACCCTCAGTAGAGAGACGGTATGTTGGAAGAGTTCCAAGCTAGATACCGTGGCAAACTAGACGATAAAGACTAGTGACATCGCTATCAAAGATACTACCAAAGAGGCAGTTTGGGTGTATATTAGTTCATGAGATGAACTAGGTTCCTACCATTGTGTGACAATGGAAGTGTGGTTTTGACCCAGGAACCATGGTCCCATCAGTGACCCAGACATATTCCAAGGCAGTATCACCTCATCATGGAGATAGTTGATCTCCAGGGTGATCGAGGTTAGGAGAGTAGACTCAGAGAACAGCACGGCGGATTCACTCACAAAGGCTTTTTTCCCAGAGAGAGACTTTTATGGGATGGTTGAGTATGAGATACTGCAACCACTGCTACAGACGGCCCTAGTGCAAGTGGGAGATTGTTAGTTATATGTATGCCCTAGAGGCCATTACTGTACATGAGATGTATATTGTAGTGGATGCTGGGACATATATAGGTAGGACTTTCTTGCTCGACATGATAGTACGCTATCTGGTTGCTCTTTATCTTAACATGTATACTTTCTGTCTCTTTGTTACATGTTGATAAAGCCCTTAGGATGTGTACTCGACTTCTAGGACTGTGATGTAGATCATACTAGTGGGGCCTGGGTAGTCCATGAGTACATCCTTCAATGTTCCTAGTCGTGGGATTATCGAGACGGGCAATCGATATTCCAGAGTAGACTAGCGTATATCTTCTCGACCCATGTGATGGGCGATGGATGATCCCATATCCATTGGTGTTTGACATCAGAGATGGTATGCGGGTGCTCAGTGGAGACTGGGTACACTGAACGGACTCACCGAGAACTCCCAGATGGTATTATACCTTAAGTCAGATGGCAGTTCTCTGGTGACATTGGTACAGCTTAGTCTGTTGACCCGAGATCGTCATAGAGTCTTGTGTGTCTCCCACTGTGCTTTGATTTCCACCCTACCATGGCTCTACTGAGGCGTGCAAACAGGTGGTTTTTGGGTACAATCCCGATTCACATGGAGGCAATGAGCGATAGGAGGGGATTCGTCTCTCCCGGTATTGGGGGTTGATGTTGTGCTATGCTCGACTGGCCATAACTGGAAATCCCTGGCCAAGGTTGCACTGATTTACTGGTAAGTGTTATCAGTAGTTTCATGCTTGTTATGGACCTTACATCGGCATGACTTATCAAGCTACTGGGGTCTGATGTTTACCACCCCTAGGCGAGATATGTGACATATCAGACGAACAGACCGGACTGTGCGGTAAGTGTTACTGATTGGATTCGCAGGAGTGTGAGCGGGCTTGCTCGTTGATCTTCTGATCGCTCAATACCCGGGTGGCCGTTACGTTTAGCAGACCGCTTGCGGCTTGTGGGTGATTGATATGATCACCGCCTACTGCCGGCGTATTGACGAGTTTTTAGAGTCCTACACAGGGGTTTCCTGGCTCAAGAGAAACGGAGTAGGAGCGCATATGTGATATGTGCGGGACCGAGATTGATACGATATGAGATACCGTATTCTATTCTCGCGATTTGTGACATTGATCGGTTGTATGTGATATAGCCGAGTTATCGGATCAAGTGTTGATTCGATAAGTTGTTACTTTTGATATTAGTCGGTTATAGCCGGATTATTAAATCAAGAGTTGATTTAATAATTTAATGTATAATTATATATTTGATATATAACATTACATTAACTAGTATTATCTCACTTAAGAATTGTTTTCTCACTAGTTTGTGCATAAGTGTATATGTGATATATATTTGTGTACACATGTTTGTGTCATACTTGATGATACACACAAGATGGGTGTATGAGACTTATACCATGATTAGGTTTAAGATTAGAGTTATTGTTTTATCTTAAGATTTAACAAAAGAATTAAACTTGGTCAAAGTTATCAAGCTTGAAGAAGCTTGGAGAAACTTTGACAAAGTCCACTCTTTTGTCATTTCTCTTGATATTCTTTAACCTAACCCTTAACCTAATACCTTGGTCAATTCTCTACATGAGTTAAGCATGAGGGCTTAACTCAACCATGGTGCCATAATTAAAAGGATAAGTTTTCATTTGGATGGATATTATTATTCATTATTCTTTCTTCTTCTTCTTCATCAAGCTCCATCAAAAGCTTGCTAGCTCCAATGGTGCCATGAGAAAAAGTGTGAGAAAATCAATTCTAAAGTGAGCCCACTTCCTATTTCTTCATCCTCTACTACTTGCCATGTAGTATAGGGTGTTCTCTTCACAAAGTTCTTGACCAAGTGAAGGAATAGCTTGAGTTTGAGTCTCCCCGACGTAGATCATCTTCGGCCTCGAAGTCAACGACCTAGCCCACTCATTTCTCTGAAGAAACCATCGCTAGAGTCTGGGATCCCGATGATCGCAGCGTAGGGACGTCAACACAGAGCATTAGAAGTGAAGGACTGGATCTACAAAGGTTGTAATCCCTTTCACTCAGTAGTAAAGTAGTTTACTTGCTTTTAGTTTTTCGCCTTACCTCTAGCAAACGATCTAGATTAGGGTTGTTCGGCACATAAAAATTTGATTTTGGCATGGTTGATGCCTTGTAGAACCTCATGTGTGTGCCTAGGAACCCTACACATTCTGTTTACTTGTGACTTCTCTAGTTCTTAGACATGTGTTTCGTAGAAATGCAAGGTCTAAGTTTTGAAAAATTATAGGTATAAGAATAAAGTAGAGAACCAGGTGTTGCAAGTATCGGGATTCTTCAAGATGATCGAAGATGTAGATACTTGTTTATGGTATTCAGTTGATAGTAATGATTTTAAGAAACTTGTTTCTCTTTCAGGTTACTCATATCTGGATGCATTCTTAAGTTGAGTAACGCTGATTGGCCTCCTTCCATTTAGTTGACATGCACTGGAGACAGTTGCATGATTTGAATCTGGTTCCAATTAAATCAGTGCCTCTGTTTCTATATTGGATATAGAATAGTTCATATCTTAACGATGTTAAGGTACGGGGAGTTGTCCGGCTTATGCTTAAAACCAGACTCTGGATAACTCAAGGCACGTTTCTGTAATGGCAGTTTGTGGGTTGACCCGGGCTATGACGAGGGTTGACTTTCTACCATCTGGAAGATCCATAGTGATATTGTTCTAGACTCGCCACAGTTTTAATAAAAATGGATTTTTCAGAAAACAGTAGTGGGAGTATGGTAGAACTAGAAGTGATTCCAGAACCGCAAACGATTATTGAAAATTTGATAAGAACCTAAAGATTCAATCTGGTTTGAAATTCCATTGGCCACTCCGCAGATATGGTGGGTAACCTCAGGCACCCGAGAGATACTCCGGTAGCCTCAAGGACGATGGCAGGGAGGTTCTTGTTTACCCAGACTTGACACTACTGTTGTTCCAGGTTATGAGACCCGGCAGGGGGATGAGAATAGCGTCATTCTGAACCAGCTTTAGAAGTGTACGTGTATATGATTCTGCCAGAGGGTTGTCGTAGTCAGTGGGAGCAGCGGAAGCATTGGTGGACAAGTGGCTTATGTCTATTTATAGACTAAAGCAGATATAGCGAAGATAGATCATCTATTTCTGACGTGACAGTCATAGGTTTGACTTCATCAGAATAGGGGATGGATCTGTTAAGAAGATAGTAGGGTGTGATGTCCTGGTATTTGGATGACATACACAGAGTAGGAAGTGAAATTCCTATACTAGGTCGGTTATACTTTGGTTGTCATATAGTGGTTTCTCCACATGAGACTTGGATATTATATCAGACATTCTGGTTACTGGATCTATGGTTTTAGATCTAGATTTGGGTAGTTTCCCAATTTGGATACTTAGACAGCATTCTAAAGGTGTTTTAGAATGGACGACTCCTGGCACGGTAATATACCTGCAGGTAATGGAGTAACCCTCTCTAAAGGTGTCTTACAGACTAAAGGGGAGAGGGATGTGCATGATCGGCAGATCACTTGCTTAGGCAATTGAGTTGATCATGAAATGTCAAGTACCACACCATATATTGTTTTTGCACTAGATGCAATAAGTTGATATTAATCCAATCCTGGAGAAACATTAGAAAGCAGTTTTAGAACATAAGTGGATGTTCTAGGGATATGATAACAACAGCCTCTTTTAGGAGACGATTATCATTTCAGGCTTCCAAGATGACCTAGATGACAGAGTGACTGTCAGAGTTATAGTTTTCCCTCTGACGAGGGGCAGTAGTTTGGACAGATGGTCCAAGCGGATACTGAGGGAGGCATGGCGTAGGATACTGATTAAGTTCAGTTGACGATACAGTCTAAGAAGTTCGGATTTGGAGTTCATTTATGAACTAGGTCCCATCATATATCCAGACATATTCTATGACAGGTATTGCTCATTTCAAGAGATGGTTTTCTCCACGAACTTGAGATAAAGAGAGACATAGAAAGAAACATCAGGGCGGATCCACTCACTGAGGCTATTCCTCGAACGCAATAGTTTCGCAAATAGGCTTTGTGAAACTGATTAGTAGAGGAGTTGGGTGTTCGGTATCACACGGGCTGTGAGTATGTGACATCGCAATAATTAGCCTTGAGTGCAAGTGGGAGATTGTTGTATATAGTGCCCTCAGAGTCAATTATTTGATCACAAGCACATGATTGCAATGATTGAGGGATGACCTATACCGGTAGGACAGTCTTACTCAAGATGATAGTATGCTATCTGGTTTATCTTTATCATCGTGTACAGCTTTAGGTGACCTTACAGGTCGCTATTACACGTTGATAGAGCCCCTAGGATTCTTGCTTGACTGCCAGCAGTATGATGGCGATCATATACGTGGGAGCTGGGGTCTATAAGCACATCCTTAAAAGGTCCCTAGTCGTGGGAGTTTTCTAGACAGGGCATCGATACTCCAGAGTAGACTAGTGTATACAGTCGAGACCCCGACGAGGGGCAGTAGCCGGTCTCACAAGCCACTGGTGTCAGTTGGTTCACCTAAGATGTATTCATGTGCTCATTGGGTTATGAGTACACCGGACAGGACTCGCCGGGAACCTGCTAGTTGGTATTATACCTGACGTCAGATAGCAGTTCCCTGGTGACATGTGTACATGTTAGTTCATCGACCTGAGATCGTCATTTATCTCGTGTGAGTTCCCACTGTACTTTGATTACTACCCTACCACGGCTCAAAGGAGTCGTGCAAACAGCTTTTAGTTGGGTACAGTCCCGAGCCACATGGAGGTAGTGAGTGGATCGGCAGGGGTTCGTCTCTCCCGGTATTGGGGGTGAGATCGCGCTGTGTCTAGGAGAGCCATTACACGAAGTCCTTGGCCAAGGCAGGAGATTTACTGGTAGGTATTCCAGTAATATCTCAGGGTGTTCTGGACTACACTCCGACACGAATTGTACCGCTTTTGGGTGTCTGACTTTTACCAACCCCCTAGGCCCGCCATGCGATGCTCATAGACGAACGGACCGGACTGTACGGATATTGTCACTGACAGGTTCAGTAGGGTGTCAGGATGAGTTCGCTCATCGACCTCCCTTTTGGTCAATACCTGGTAACCCGTTACGTACGGCTAATACCTCTGACGTGCTAGTGGTTAAATCCACAGCCAAAGTATTGACGAGTCTTTAGAGTCCCCCACAGACAGTTTCTCAAGTTTCGGGCGAAACGATGTAGAGGCCGTATGATATATGGCAGGGTCCGATCATATACGTGCAGTAGTCCACGGATCATGATTGGGCGAATCATACTAGTGGGCTTTGGTTTAAGTCGGATTCTAGTATTAGATTTGTTGGATTACTTTAGTCTCATCGCATTCGCATTCGGTCGGAATGCGGATGTAGGTATGTATATACAGGTGAGGGGTATCCTTGTGATCTGTTACCAGTTTACTTTAGATGTTGCCATATCTTTTTATTGTAAACATTTGGGTTAATGTTTGCAAGTGGAAAATGTGAGTGGAAGTCATCATGAAGAGGCACAATCAATTAGGTGACTCATGGTCTCTTTTTTAGCAAAAATGTCACTTAATTGATTGATTTGAGTGATGAATTGATAAAGAGAGAGAGAGAGAGAGGGGCTGCCTTGAGTATGTTTCTAGCTCTTGTATTTTGATATTCTTCTCACTCTCTCATATTATCAATTCAACACAAGAAAAGAAAAGAAAAGAGTGCTTCTTCTTCTTCTTCTTCCTCAAGCTTACATCTTCTATTAATGGCATCATCTCCAACCTCCATCCATGCAATAGATGCAAGAGACAAAGTGATCACAAACATTCTCTATATCACCTTGGACACGTCGGCTAGCACACTTCATGCCTGAGTTGCTTCGGATGAAGCGGGAGCCTGTAAAAGGAATCGATGCTGTGGTGCCCTTTCCGACGAGGAGATCGAGACCGGAGATGCCGTGAGGAGCTTGGGATGGTGGCCGAAGTCCAAAGCACACGGATCGCTCGGTATAGCTTTCTATCCCTTCTCTAGATAGCTAGTTTATAGGTTAATGGTTCGATCCGGATTTTAAGCATACGATAGCGCCGGTTTTCTAGTTAAGAAAAATTTTCGTTTCCGCATTTTGGCCTCGGAAAGACGGCCGGGGCTCTACCGTACACTTACAAAGGGCGTAATGAGATTTGGGCGAAAAGGAAAGCTTAGTCCCAGATTTGTGGGTCCCTTCGAGGTCCTCGAGCGTGTCGGCGCAGTTGCATATCGTTTGGCTCTTCCACCCAGCTTTCCGGACGTTCACCCCGTGTTCCATGTGTCGATGCTACGCAGATATCTTCATGACCCTTCTCACATGATTCAGCATCAGACCGTTCAGCTTGAGCGCGATCTTTCGTTCACTGAGCAGCCAGTAGTGATATTGGATCGGCAGGTGAAGAAACTTCGATCAAAGGTCTTGCCGTCTGTGAAGGTTCTTTAGCGCCACCCGAATGGTGAAGAGATCACTTAGGAGGCCGAGGGCGAGATGCGGAAGAAATTCCTTCATCTCTTTGAAGGTATGTGTAGCTATATTTTAAATTCGGGGACGAATTTTCTTTAAGGGGGGAACATTGTAACACCTTAGAATGTGATTAGGGGGTATTATACTTTAACATGGGGTTTTTCGTAAAAAGTTTACCAAAACGGTTTTCAAATATTTTATCTGGATTTATGAATATTCTATTAGAATTTAATTTGGACTGCACACACATGTGCATGTTAACTAGGGTTAAGTTTGGGGTTAAACCATATTTATATAACCATGGTGGACTAACCCATTTAATTAGGTTAATATGAGGTTAATTAAAAGTGTTAGTTAATTTTTTTTTAAAAAAAAGAAAAAGAAAAATAGAATTAGTGTTAGGGGTTGACTTGAGTAGGTGAGAGAGAGAGAGAGAGCATGATGGCTTGAGCATGCTTGTAATTAATGAGGAGATGGAGAGGGGGTTAACTCTCATTCCTTTGTTTTCAAAACCATTATTTTTCCCTCTCACTCACACACACACCCAACAGCAGCAGAACCAACAGCAGCTGCAACAGGAGCAACAGCAGTAGTAGAAGTAGCAGCAGCAGCAGCAACCAACAGCAACAACAACAAAGCAGCAGCAACACCAACAACAGCAACATCAACCCCACAACAACAGCAACAGCAGTAGCAAGCAGCAACAACAACAACAAGCAGCAGCTGCAGCAGAAACCCCCTCCTCCTCCTTCTTCTTCTCCTTCTTCTTGCACCATAGGATCAAGTGAGGTATAATCTCTTAAACTCAACTCCTTTTGCTAAGCTTATATGTTATTTAGCTTCGGGTAGTATTTAATGTGGGTTTTTGTGATAGTTTGTGGTTTAAGTGGGGTTTAAGCTAAGTTTGAGTTTTTATGGCTTAATTAACTTAGGTAGGTGTTATTAGTGCTGTGTTAACCTAGTAGTAACACTAGATTTAGCTAAATCACCTTAAAGTCGAAAAATTTGAAATTTAAAGTACGGTTTAGAAGCAAACTATAGGATATTTGAGATCTGCTATATCAGTGCTCTTTTTCTAGTTTAGCAAACACCTACAGAATAGTGTGCAGGCTTTTTCGAGTAAGGTGTAGGATTTCGTGCTCGTTTCCCCTCCCAAAATCCGGCGACTTTCCCCTAAATTCCGGCGTCACCGGCCCCCTTGGTGAGATGAGTGTTGGTGTTTTGGCTAGTGGTGTCTGTGGGGATTTGTATGTGTTTGGTATTGTTTGGTTTTTGGGGTTTAACAGTTGGTGAAATCTGGGAGAGTTTGGTTAGTTGTAGTGCTTTTGTGGACCTTGACGATGTTGTTGATGGTTTAGTTGGAGAATAGGGCAGACTAGGGTTTTTAAGGTTAGATTAGCTCTAATTCATGCTGTTGGTATCACTTAATTCTGGTAAATTCACCTAATTTTACAAAATACTATATTGTTGCAAACTAAGTGTTTCTTTTAAAACGTTTTTAAACTAAACTTTATGATACATAGGATCTGCTGTATCTAGGGTAGTAATTTTAGTAAGCAAAGATATACATTAGGCTATACATTGTGTTAGGAATATAGGGTAGAAAACTGGACCCCTTTCACCTGTTTTTGGCCGATATCACCCTTATGGTGGCCGGCCCATTTTTGGTAGAATTTGTTGGATTTTTGCAGGTAGTTGGCTATAGGTATTGTAAGGGGTTTGGTCTTGTTTAATTTTCTTGTGTTTGCTCCAGATTAAATATGGGACCTGTTACCTATATTTAGCATAGCGGGACTTGCGCGACACGTACAATACGAGTCGAGGTGGTGCGCTGTGTGTCACAACGTGTCGCGTTGGTTTTTGACGTATGCACACACGTTACGTATACGCATACGTTTAGCTTGCGACGCTAATTTCTCGTATAATCTTGATATCGCGTTTTTGCAGGATTGTGCCTTATGTGTGTTGCTTGTGTAAATTCTAGGTTCGCAGGCGGGGACTTCGAGCACCGCGGAGAAAGGAAAGCAGGTGGTCGGATACACCTAGCACGAGATCACGGGTGAGTAGATGTAACATCTACGGGGGAAAATCGTTTGGATGGCGCAACACCCCCGATAGTTCAGATAATTTATAAACTTCTAGTAGTACTAGCATCTATGAATATAGTGCCTAGTTAATCATCTTGCTGCATTCATGATCCTATATATTTACATACATGTGCGAACTCATTTCATAGGACACCTGCACCATTGCCAGGGTTTTTATGCAGCACGAGCACTATTCATGCGTATACACACGCCTTGGTAATTGTTATGCCACAACACTAGATAACTTGTAATCTAGAACAATTTCACCATATATGATGCTTAAACCTGTGCTAATGCAATTTAAATTCCTCAGGATAAACATGTAGGATTGCTATTCATATGCATATACCTCATTACATCATTCGTTCATGCCTAGCCTAATAGTTATACATTGCAGTTCGACTTGTTGATACTATAGGCATTCATTATCATTGACATGTGCACTTATGATGATTTTCTTGAGATTTATGAGATTTCTTGATTTTGGGGGAAAACCGCAAGAATTTATAAACTTATTACCCTTTTTAAAATATGCAAGTTGCGGTTTTCTAGTGATATATGTGTCGTCCACCATGAGTTTTTCTGTTGGTTTTCAAGACCCGTTTTGAGGAGTTGGATGAACCGTCTCGGGTACATGGTGGGCCCGGTAAGGTACCCCGGGGCAAGAAGATCGATGTGTAGACGATGAGCCTGGCACGGGGCAGACTACCTACTGGTGATTGTTGGCGCGGCGGATATCCAGAGGATACCGACCGTGGCCGTGAGATGTTGAGATATTGATATTTTGAGATGGGTCAGCCGGACGGCTGGGGTCAGAGATACCGTGATATGGATACATGAGATTTGAGATAGTTATTGAGGTGTCGCTGCTGGACACGTATTTCTGTTGATTCTATTGATATTATGCTGATATTTCAGAAGAGATTTCTAAGAAGAAAATAATGATTTTCTATATCAACATATTCAGATCACGAGTGGATTCATGTTGCATACATACCTGCTAGTACATCATGCCAGATTAGTATTGTACATTGATTCATGTTGCATACATATCTGCTAGTACATCCTGCCATATCAGCATTGTTGATGTTATGACACTTGCGTGCATACTTACGATAGCCTTTATAAATGTTATTTATTACTCATGAGTTGGCAACTCACCCCCGTTGTGCCACAGCCTTTTTGCAGGTCCGCTCCGTCAGCACAGTAGCGACGGGCGGACTTACTCCTTTTGCTTCTTTTGCCTAGACTTGAGACTTTTGCTCGTAGGTGGGTTATGATATTACTTTGTTTCCGCCTTGTACATTCATTGTATCTAGAGTACTCCATCTACTGTATCTTCTGTACCTGTCATTGTATTGATGTATATTGACCTAGAGACGAGACAGTGAGATTTGTGGACTCTTATGTTGCATTTTGGGGTCGAGCTCACTTGAGCCGACATGATATTATTTGTGCCTTTATTGCTTATTTTGCATCTTGCTGATTTACATTGCGTGGGATTTGAGTCCGCTTCGGCGAAGAGCTAGCTCCCGTTTGGGGATGTCTTTTCATGCTGTTCATATATATATATATATATTTATATATATATATATTCATGTTTGTATCTGTTTGGGGGCCTGTATTTACAAAGGAGACTCTGCCGAAATTTTCGGAAAAATGGATGTTGCTTTTAAAAAGCTTGATGTGACTTATTTGATCTAAATCACTTTCAATAAATTGGTTTTCTTCACTCTATTTCTTAATTGGGTTTTGATTTCTGGGCTTTGGCTTACTTAGATTGCGTACGCCTTGAGACATTTCGTAATTTATGTGCCAGTCGCGTTCCGTACCTTTCGGGTCGTGACAGTATTTTAGTATTATTGTTTACTATTCATTTTCTCTCTCTTGGCTATCCGTATTTTTATACGGATCCACGTACATGTAGACGATATATATCGCGGGGTTGTATTCCGTATTTATACGGAATGCTTTTAGAAGGTGGACACCTCATTTGTTAATTTATTTTTTTGGAAATTAAATGAAATGAGGTGTATGGATGAGGTGCAAAGTAGTATGGCATGAGAGGTGTGGATTTTTAATATTTGTTTTATGGAAAAAGTTTTTTATGAAGCATGGTTGGTTTTTTCTTTTCATTCACATATGCATACTCTCTTTCCTCTTCCTCCATCTCCTTCTTCCTATTAAGTGAGCTCTCTTGAGTTATGTTTGTGAGAGAAATGATGGTGATAAAATTTTTACATCCCCACACTCTATTTCTAGTAAGTTTGGAGTGTCAGTTATTTCACTATGTAAGACTGGACTTAGATCGATTTCTTTTGGGTGGATTATCTTCGGTAAGGGCGGTCGCCTCTCAAGTTTGTTCTCGACGGCCTACGAAGGGCTTGGAGGGGTCTTCCATGTTTGGATAGACATGCGATAAAGATTGTAGTTTCTATGACCTTGTATGCTGTTTTTTAGTTTAGTGTTTTTGAACGAATTCTAGGTTGCAGTTTTCTTGCGCTCGCTAGATTTTTTTGTTCGCTCATTTCGCTTCCGCTTTGCGTTGGCCACGAGCGCTGAGGGAACCCCAACATGGTATCAGAGCCCAGGCCATACACTAGAACTAGAATAGACGATGTTTTAGTTTCAAGACCAAAAAATTAACCGGATCGAGTTTCCAATGTCATGTTTCTGTCCAAAAATTTTAAATCACTTGAATTTTTTTAAAAGTATCGCAGTGGACATGAATTGAAGCTTTAAAAGCTGGCACAAAATTCGAAGCCGGGAAACATTTTGGTCGAAATTTTAGCATCGTTTATGATCCCTATCTTTGTATATGTGTAAGATAACGTCGTCTTATTGCTATATGTTCGATTAAACAGGGTTGCACATATGTTTTTGCTGCTTGTTGTTGTATACATATCTTTATGATGGTTTAGCTGGATTGTCATGATGGATAGCCCTACGTGTGATTGCTTGCACAGTTTTGATTTATAATGTTTTATTTATTTATTCGGGACGAGTTCCAACTTGTGGCCGCCGTTTTCGTATTATGTATACTCTTTTATCGGGGCTCGACTAGGATGCGGTCGACAATACCGCTGTATATATATATTTCATTTCTGTACTAGAATTAACCAAGGAGAAGTGCTTGAGTAGTCAGGTTCTAGAGTGTGGTAGGTGGCCGTCTCATGGTGTTTGAGACCGGGCCGCCTCGCTTTAGAATTGGCGGGTTGCTCGCCGCACTTGTAGGGGTTATAGGATCGACCCATGGAGGAGTGCCCAAATTATCGGATTCTAAAAAGCGGTGGGTAACCAACTCGTGATATTGAGGGCGGGTTACCCAATTTCTAGAATTGGCAGGTGGCTTGCCGCACTCGTAGAGGTCTAGGATCGATATTGTATGGGCTATTCACACGACCGGGGAACGCCGCGTGTTGTTTACGGCTCAAATGAAACGCGGGGCTCCTAGTTTATCCACTATTCCATTTTATTTGCCGCATGCCTATGATGTTTTACATGCCTGTGATGATATATATATATATCATATATATTAGATGCTTCTATATATTTTGCATTTGTGCTAGCCCTGTCTCCGCCTTTCCGTAAGTTAAGTAACCTTAAGGTGAAGACCCGGAACCCCATGGCGAATGCAGATGGCATATAAAGAATGCTATTTTGGTAGTTTCTGGTGTGGCTTAGAAACTTAAATGATGGGACTGCACTATATGCAAGGAAAATAAATCTAAATGATGTTGTTGGAACCAAAATTTAAAACTATAGCCTTATTCTTTTGCTTTGCATAGTGGTATTCGGTTAGGAATATTCTGCACCTCATTCAATGAGAAAAGAGCCTTGATCCATTTACGGGGAGTTCGCTCTTAATCAAAAGTTTATGTTACAATTGTTAAGCGGTGTCGCACACTCTACTGGGTCCGTAGAGAAGCGGAATTTTCAAAAACAATTTTTAAAGCTTGCAACACCGACAAATCCCAAGATCTATCGTAAGCCCTAGATAACAAAAACTTGCAAAGGTATTAATCTACTATGAAGTGATTATATATATATGAACCAAGTACTTTTGGTCTTCTTTTCCTCTTCTTGAGCTCCTTGTCCGCCGGGATCGAGCTTGGTCGTCGGCCTACTCGTGTCGAAGATGATCCACCCGAGAGTCTATAGTTCAAGCTCCAACCTCAAACTTGAGATAACTAAAATACCTAGTTTACTAATCTAGGTAGCTTAGAAAATGTGAGAGTTAATTGGACTAATTTATATCAAAATACCTTAGGTTTCACAACACATGTGAGGGTTAGGGTTTGAGGAAGAAGAAGAGAGTAAAGGAGGAGACAGAATGTGAAGTGAAGAATAAGTGAAGAATGGCTAAGCTCAAAACTATCAAGCATGCAATATTTTCATAAAATAATGCAACCATGTTTGAATAGTTATGACAAATGAATAAACAAACTAAAATAGCCATGCTTCATACCATGCTTTGAAAAACTCATCCTTCCAACTCATTATCTATTTTCAATAAATAGATATATAAAAAAAAGGTGTCTCCTTCTAGAAGCACTTCTTGTGAAATTACAAGAATGCCCTCACCGTATATACATCCCCGTATTCGTACTACAAAAAATACCCGTATTCGTACTACAAAAAATACGAATAGCAAGAAATAAAATAATCCAATAGTATAATACTAGAATGCGGCTTAATCCTAAGCCCGCTAGTATTATCCATCCGAACAAAATACATGTAGCATGTACATGTATATGATCGAAACCCCAATGGTATAATACTAGAATGCGGGTTAATCCTAAGCCCGCTAGTATTATTTTTCCAAACAAAATACGTGTAGCCTGTACATGTATATGATCGAAACCCCAATGGTATAATACTAGAATGCGGTTTAATCCTAAGCCCGCTAGTATTATCCATCCGAACAAAATACGTGTAGCCTGTACACGTATATGATCGAAACCCTGCACGTAAAACCATACGCCCTCTATATCGATTTGCCTGAACCAGGAAAACCTTCTGTGTGGGATTCTAAAAACTCGACAGTACACTGACAGCGGGTTTAACCACAAGCACGTCAGCAGCACTAGATGTACGTAATGGCTATCCAGGTACCTGTCGAAAAGAAGGTCAATGAGCAAACTCATCCGAACTCCTATTGAGCCTATCCGTGACAATCTCTATACAGTCCGGTCTGTTAGTCTGAGAGTATCGCATACCAGGTCTAGGGGATGGAAAACGTCAGACCCTAATAACCTGACGAGTCGTGCAGATGTGGCTCAAGTCCATCCGAGAATCTACTAATCTAACTATCAGTAATTCTCAATCTGCTCTGGTCAGGGACTTATGGTGTTGGCCAACCGAACACAGCGCGATATCGACTCCTTATACTGGGAGAGACGAATCCTCAACAATCGCTCACTGCCTCCATATGGCTCGGGACTGTACTCAACTAAAATATGTTTGCACGACTCAGTAGAGCCGTGGTAGGGTAGTAATCAATGTACAGTGGGAACTTACACGAGACAAATGACGACCTCAGGTCGACATACTATCTGTACTCATATCACCTGAGAACTGTTATTTGACGATATGTATAATACTATCTAGCTAGTTCTTGGCGAGTCCGACCAGTGTACTCACCCTCAGTGAGAACCTGTATACAATCTTAAGTGCATCACACCAATGGCTGCGGGATCAACCATCGCCCCCCGTTAGGGTCTAGAAATGTATACACTAGTCTACTCTGGAGTATCGATGCTCAGTCTCGATACTCCCACGACTAGAGACATTTAAGGATGTGCTTATCGACTACCCAGCTCCCACAAGTATGATTGCCATCATAACGCTGGTAGTCAACCAAGGATCCTAAGGGCTTTATCAACATGTATAAGCGATATGAAATGATAAGTAAAACATATCACATGTTAAGATAAAAGCAAACCAAATAGCATACTACCATATTGAGCAAGATTTTCATGTACATACATATCCCTAGCATCCTATACAATAAAGGACTCTAGGGTATTATAACATTTCAGAAAAATAAAATATTATTATTAGAATTTAAATAATAAAATAATATATTTCAGGAAAAACTATTCAATTTGCGAATAGGGGTTTTCCGTAAAATGGTATAATTATATACCAATATTTAGAAAATTATTGGAGATTAATATGGTTTAATTATTAAAAACGTATTTATTTGGATTTGGGCATTTTATAAATAATTATGCAATTATTATATGCAAATTTAAATTAAACTTGATTAGTGCACTACTAATCACGATTAAACCAAATCCGTATTTTTAAATATCCATGGCTAGTGCACCATGACATGTTGCATTTTGTTGTATGTTTGTTTGATTTGCATTGTTGATATTTGGTTCTTTTATATGAGAGAAAGAAAAGAAAAAGAGAAAGAAAAGAAAAGTCAAGGAGAGGAGACATGAGAGCATGGGCATGTCATGTGAGAGAGTGGGGGTGAGAAAGAGAGAGAGAGAGAGAGACATTTGACTTCTTCTTCATTTCATTTTCTTTACTTCATTCTTCGACTCTTTCTTCATCTTCCTTACCTCCTTCCTCCACCTCCTCTACCTCCATGGTTCGTCCCCAAATAATCATCAAAATCCCACACTCTCTTCACAAAAGTTGATCCCCATCTCATCCTACACCCCATAGTGGAACCGAGTTTGGATTTTGAGCACTTTGGGCAACTCAAGAATTTTCTTCAGTTGCAAAGGAGGTATAATCCCACATTTCTAGTTTAGTTATTAGTTTTCTTTATGTCCTATATTAGTTTAGAGTTAAACTGATATGGTTTGACGATCTTAGAATTTCCTAGATGAGGTTTAGGGTTTGCGTTGAGTTGTGATGGTGTATTTGAGGTGTCCTGAGTGTTTTACTTGACCTTGGTGATGTTTAATGGCCCAGACCAGTGACTAGAACCCGATACATGAACTTAGAATTTTCCCGTGTCGGTTTTGTGAAGCTTTGAGGACTACAGGGTATCTGGACCAATTTGGAGTGTTTACAGGAAAATCAAACAAGTATCTTGACCTAATATGACCACTAGGAGACCACCACAGAAGAAAGAGACACCAACTCCATGTTGGGACCGGCGACATCGGATAAACTAGGATCTTGCCGGCCAAATTGTGGGCTGTGGTGTTGGATTTTGGTCTATAGCTTACACACTTTATAACTTAGCTACTGTATTATTAGTTTAGTCCCTATTTACCTGAGAAAAAATCTAGGAGCTGTTTGAGTTGGTTTTGACTATGTTTTCCGATATTTGAAACTTGGATTTATGAATTTCTTGATGTGATTCGGTCGTTGGAAGTTTGTACGTCAACGACAAGGGTTATTTGGTTATTTTTGCATGCATAAGCTATATGTTCTAACCTATAAGCAATTCGTGTGCCGTATCGGTTTTCGGACTTGATTTTAATAGCATTTCGATTGTGTGTTGATATGTAGGTACCTTCGCATGGACTTCCGAGACGACGATGCACATCGACTTTGACTAAGCGAGTATTTGCCAGGTAAGTAGATTTATATCTACGAGGGAAGTCGGGTGGAGTGCATATAGCACCCTCGCAACCTTAGATATGGAAAATCGATATATAAATTATATTTGGAGAAAAGATATCTACGAACTTACGGATATGATAATAGATGACATTAGTGGATATGTTGGCTTGAGGATGCAAAGCGATGTACATGTTATATTCGCATGAAAATAGATGATATGAGATTCTACATACATACAAATGAGAATGTGATGTATATGCAAGATGAATTGATGCGAGATATTGATATGATGAAAAGAGAATGTGATGAAATAAGATAATTTGGCTTAATATGTCAATATGTGGATGTGAGACATGATATGAGAATATAGATAATTTTGTCAAGACATGATATGATTTTGATATAGATGTGACTTGAGTTTTGTGTGTGTGTGTGTGTGTGTGAATAAAGAGTGATATGTTGCACGTGACCTTAGATCCATACCCTTGTTATGATATCGTACGACGGATCATACCGTGCGAACTATGATATATGATATTTGACCCGTACCCTCGATTCTGAGGAGGTCGTATGACGGACCATACCGTACGAGATGTATATATGATGATTGATCCGTACTTTTGACTCCGGATTAGTTTAGCCTTTTAGTCTTATAATTACTTAAGTAGATGTTAGAATAGGGTTCGAGTCATACCTATTTTCAAAACTAATTAATCGTGTACATTCAAAGGATAAACCGAGGGACACTGCGGATTTCAAAGGTATTGCTTTTCTTTAAGAACACCGTAGTCTCTACTTTTCTAAAAATAAAGATTCATGCTATTTTAGATACGAAAATTGTATGGCTCGTACATCGAGGTATATCTTAGCTTGTTGCGTTACTATTTAGCTTTCTGCTACGTTCATTTTACTCTCATTGCATTATATATATATATATATATATACATGTACTTTCATTAGTTGTTATGATATCGTCTGCTAGTACACCTACACAATTATTGATGATGGGCATATTACACTTACACAGTTTTGCCGACTCATACACATTCATCATCGGTAAGTGCCATGCCACTTGCACAGTAAAACTGCCATATCATGATATTATTTATAACCGTAAAGTACATTCATTGTTCAGTACTATCGCTTGACCTGCTGCATGATATACCTGATAATGCTTATATTACTATTCTATATTTGCACTTATGGTTATATGCATTGAGATACTGTTTTCATGAGATTTCTGGATTTGAGAACCGCGATTATATTTCAAAAGAAATTATGAATTGTTTTAAAAAATGCGGTTTCTCTTGATATGTGATTTCGAGGCGTCCAACATGGGTTTTCTCGGTTCTGAGCTTGTTTTCGAGACCCGATTCGAGGAGTTGGATAAACCGTCTGCGGGTACATGGTGGACCCAGTAAGGTACCTCAGGACAAGAAATTTGTAAGGATGATGATAAGCCTGGCAGGGGGAGCACAACCTACCGGTGATAGTTTGGCGCGGTGGATATCTGGAGCATACCGACCGTGGTTGTGAGATCAGATGGATATGGGCCGATCAGGACTAACGGAGCCCATGGGCCGATCCAGACTGACGGAGCCTGAGATATGCGAATTTATGTGTCGATGCTGGACATGGGTTTCATGATATTTCGAGTGTCGATATTGGACACTCAGGTTCCATGATTTTGATGTGTCGTTGATGGACACACATTGGTTGATATCCTCATAAATACAGGCATATGATTTCAGATGTTTATTTGTATATGCCACTTTCGTTACATAGGTTAACATTGATTGATGAAGTATGTATCTTAAGTAGAGTGACGTACTGTGCACATGTTCCGCGGCATACTTACGATACAATACTCCGCTTAAGTAACCTTAGGATGTACATATCTTGAGATCTGTATTTCTATTCGTTTCTATGATCTATCTTCATCGATACCTGCTTGAGGTTCCTCTCACCATGGCTTTGAGCGCAGAGAGAGCTGCTACTAGAGATGCGATCAGAGCGAGCTTGTCACGGACGAGGATTGACCATGATATTCTTCTGGTGATATAGGAACGTACCGGTTGATCGGGCCATTGATAGCGGCTATCAGATTGAGAGGACTGTTGATGTACAGCCTATCTTAGAGGTCGCGATGTTGTCTACCATGCAGACAGTTGACCCAGCCGTTGCTGAGAATGACGGGATGTAGCCTCCAGAGTTATGAGCTGAAACCACATGAGCTTTCAGACAGAGATGTGACAGAAGACCGCTAGTCCATCTTGAATAGAGCGACTAAGATGATTCTTCTGATTTGATGCCCGACGCAGGCTCAGTTGAGTTGAACAATTCCAGTTTGAAGGATCTTACTTAGATCTAGAGTAAATCGAGTAAGAGAGGACATTATTCGTTGGATACTCCAATGTGAGATCGGTAAGTTGACCGGTTTCGGATAGAAGGACCTCATCCAGACGCGTTGTGAGTTGATCGAGAACAGACAAATGAGGCATATTCCTCCGATAAATTGGACGAGTTCCCGAGAACGCTATCGGCTAGATATCTTCCATAGAGTGGTGAAGATACCCGAGTTCGTTATTTCAAGTCCGTGTGAGAGACTCCGGATTGACGGTAGCCGAGAACAAATTGATGTACTTAGCCGCAAGTTATAACATCGAAGTGGATGATGATGAAAACGGGTAGAACAAGAGCTTCGTGCGAGATATTAACGAGCTGTGTTACTCCTTGTTGATGCCAGAGGATTGATATATATGCAGAGGCGTTGGATACGACCGATGCCAGAGGAAGTCGTGCTGAGGACGCAGCTGTCCGGTTATGAGAAAAAGAGTTAAGCAAGAGTGCCAACCTTCATATAGTTCGGCATTTGCAAACCATAGAAAATGGCTAAACATTAGAGTTAAGCAAGAGTGCCAACCTTCATTCTAAGGTTGCTAGCAATGGAGAGTGGAGGTGTAGGATTATCTCACTGTAATTTTTCTCTCATCACAAATGCTCAAAGAGCAACCATAGAAGATGAAGATGAGGTGAGGAAAACAAGTGGCATGAGCAATTAAAGAATATGGCTAAACTTTTCCCAAGTGAGAACGAGAATGAGAATGAGAAGAAAACCAAGTCAAGAAAAAATGCATGGCCTCTCAAGAATGTGCTTCTCCTCTCTCTCTCAATCATGCATACAAATATCTCTTTTCATTTTACAATAAACAAATACAAACCATGCCTCTCTACATGCCATCACCCATGCTCATGCCAAATCACCCTCCACCTCATTTCCATAGTTGATTTTCTAAAATGAAAATCAATTAATGAGGTGGCCATCTTCTAGAAGCTAATCCGTATAAATATAGAATACAACCCGACACACGTATCGAAATACATATACGCGTATTCGTACCAAAATACGAATAGCCAAGAGAGAAAATGAATAGTGAACAATAATACTAGAATACATATATATAAATACATATATAAATTATTAAATCAAAACCTGATTTAATATCTGGCTTAATCCTAAGACGCTAGTATTATCAACCATCCGATTAAAGTCTGTGCAGCCTATACACATATTTAATCGGACACCTGTATGTACCAACATACGTCATCTATACCATATTGCCTGAACCATGAAAACCCTCTGTGTGGGACTCTAAAGACTCGTCAATACGCAGGCAGTGGGTTTAACCACAAGCACGTCAGCGGCACTAGTTGTATGTAACGGCTACCCAGGTATTGAGCGAAAGGAAGACCGATGAGCAAACTCATCCAAACCCCTACTGAGCTTGACAGTGACAATATCCGTACAGTCCAGTCTATTCATGAGTATCACATATCAAGTCTAGGGGGTGGATAAAGTCAGACCCCTAATAACGCGATAATTAGTGCCGGCATGAAATCCATCACCACCTGAGAAACTATCGATCCTAGATCGGTAATTCTCGTCTACCCCGGCCGAGGATTTCTGGTGATGGCCAACCATGCACAACGCGACATCAACCCCTAATACCGGGAGAGACGAATCCCCGACGACCTGCTCACTGCCTCCATGTGGCTCGGGTCTGTACCCAACTAAAACCTGTTTGCATGACTCCTTTGAGCCATGGTAGGGTAGCAATCAAAGCACAGTGGGAACTCACACGAGACAAATGACGATCTCAGGTCGACAGACTAACCTGTACACATATCACCAGGGAACTGCTATCTGACAATAGGTATAATACCCTCTAGCAGGTTCCCGGCGAGTCTGTCCAGTGTACTCATAACCCAATGAGCACTTGTATACTATCTTAGGTCAACAAACTAACACTAATAGCTTGTGAGACCTGACCACCGCCTCTCGTCGGGGTCTCGATCAGTATACACTAGTCTACTCTGGAGTATCGATGCCCAGTCTCGAAACTCCCACGACTAGGGACATTTAAGGATGTACTTATAGACCACCCAGCTCCCACGTATATGATCGCCATCATAATGCTGGTAGTCAAGCAAGAATCCTATGGGCTCTATCAACATGTAATAGTGATCTGTAATACCACCTGAAGCATGTACATGATGATAAAACAAACCAGATATCATACTATCATCTCGAGTAAGACTGTTCTACCGGTATAGGTCCTCCCTCAATCATCACAATTGCGTGCCTGCGATTCAATAATTGACTTGAGGGCACTATAGCCAACAATCTCCCACTTGCACTTAAGGCTAATTATTGCAGTGTCGTATACACACAGCCCGTGTGATACCGAGCACCCAACTTCTCTACTAATCAGTCTCGCAAAGCCCGTTTGCGAATCTATTGCGTTCGAGAAACAGCCTCAGTGAGTGGATCGGCTCCAGTGTTTCTTTCTGTATCTCTCTATATCTCAACTTCGCGGAGAAAGCTATCTCCCGAAATGAGCAATACCTATCTTAGAATATGTTTGGATATCTGATGGGACCCAGTTCACAAATGAACTCCAAATCCAGAAAACTTCTTAGACTGTATCGTCCTCTGAACTTAATCAGTATACTGCGCCATGCCTTCCTCAATATCCGCTTGGACTATCTGTCTAACATATTGTCCCTTAGAAGAGGGAAAAAACTATAACTCAGACATTCACTCTGTCATCCAGGTCATCTTGGAAGCCTGAACTGATAACCGCCTCCTAAAGGAAGCTGCCGTTACCATATCCTTAGAACATCTGTTCCCCGCCGAAAAACGGAGAGACACGACCGCATAGGTCCGTCTTGCTTGAATTTCGGGGCAGATGCTAATTGGTGCTATTCGTCCACCTCTCTGAAGATGCTAAGTTGATTTATGACACCGTATATCGAAGGTTTAAACGGATGCGGCCGATGTAGCAGACTTCGTCAGATTCCCCCTCATTGAGAGGTTTTTTGATTGTGGGGACGCTCTTCCCTGCAGGCGCAAGCTCCTGCAGTTAATTACGCTACCGCATCGCGGTAACCACTTTCTCCTTCTTCAGATGGTCACTTCGTGTCGTGGGTGTTTGTTTTGTTTTTGGTTGCCCGTGGATTGTATACGGAGACCAATTTATGTTGTCGCCCGTAGGGCGTAGATCAGTCCAAATCCGTATTTTCTTAGATTTGGGTTTGGGGGTTGGGTTTAAGGATACGTTAGTCTCATTTGAGACTAAGATCAACTTAAATGTTTGTTAAGGATACGTTAGTCTAAGTTTAGACTAAGATCAACTTAACGGGATCATTTAGATCCAACAAGAGAGCATTTGGGCTCTATTGTTTAGTTTAGGGACATTGCGGTCGATTAGTTTAAGGACATTACGGTCCAATGTTAGTTTAAGGACATCTTGGTCCAAGGTTAAGGACATCATAGTCCATGGGTTTTAAAGGACCCCACAGTCCGAGGTTAAAGATATCATAGTCCATGGGCTTAAAGACCCCACAGTCCGTAGTTTAAAGACGTCATAGTCTATGAAATGTATGGTTATCGGGACCCGTCACCTCTCTGAAGACATTGAAGGATTACAACGACATATATCAGAGGGGTTCAGAGATGTACCTTTGAACCAAAGTTGATTGGGAAATCTGTAGTCCAATTTGGGACTAAGATCAATCGATTAGATTATGAGCACATGAGCTCAGTTGAATCTGAATTGAGGACTTATGGCCAACTTGGGCTAAGTCCAATCGAGTTAAACTGTTTAACATTTGTCTTGGGCTGTTGAGCCTTTATTTGGGCTTGGCCCTTTTAATAGTGCTGAGCATTGACTTGCATTCTGACAATATTTTGTCTTTATTGAATGCTGAGCATTTATCAGAACTCTGGGCTTATTTAAAGAACGATTTATGTTCTATCAGTGCAACACGTGGCGCACTTGGCGCTTTGCGCCAGTCAAAGAGCACAGTGCGCTTCTGCCAAGTAGCGCACACGTGAGGGACACGTGTCGCGCTTGGTGCTAAGCGCCAGAGATTGTAAGTCGATGTTAGACACCCCACATAATGCGGAGAGGCGGAATAGGTAAAACAATCATTTTGTTTGAGTTAATATCGACTAACTTTACGGATCTTTGCTAAACCCTAACTAACAACTATCTAGAAGTGATTAACTACTATGATAGATGATTATACCTCAAGATTCTAGTCCTTCTTGTTCTTGTTGTTCACCTCCTCGTCGGCCTCCTCGATGTGATAGAAGATCCACCCGAGAGTTCCTTCTCCAAGTTTTAACCTCTCACTTGAGGTAACTAAGTGGCTAGGATTGCTAATCCAAGTGACCTAGAGGATATAGAGATGGATTAAGGATCTAATAGTCTTTCTAACCCTTGGGATTTCAACACATGAGAGGATTAGGGTTAGGTTTTTTAAGAGAGAGAGCTTGAGGAGAGAGAATGTGTTTGTAATAATGAAATGAAAATATAACTCATTATGTATATAATGAAGCATAATAATTATCAAAATAAATCATATAGATAATTACAACCATACTTCATTTAATACAAATGAATGAATCATCTCATGAATCATTAAGCAATAAATGTTTCATTAACTCATTTGGATGAATCACTCCATGAGTCACTAATTCATTTAATGCATTTTACACCTAAGCTCTCCACCTCACCTTTCTTCTAGAAGCTTCTCGACTAATTACGAGAATGCCCCTCCCATCCGTAAAAACACGGAAATACTGAGACTGTATAAATCCAATAATCCAATACTAGAATCTGGCTTAAACTAAAGCCTGCTAGTATAAACTGTCCGAACATCGTACGTGCATAAATACACGTATGTGTCCGAACCCTGTCGTAAAACTATACGACCTCTATATCATTTCGCCTGAAGCAGGGAAACACTCTGTGTGGGACTCTATAAACTCGACACTACGCTGGCAGTAGGTTTAAGCACAGGCCGCAAGCGGCACTAGCTGTATGTAACGGTCCCCAGGTAGATGTCGATAAGAAGGCCGATGAGGAAATCCATCCGAACTCCTACTGAGCCTGATGTGACAATCTCCATACAGTCCGGTCTGTTCGTCTAATACGATCGCATATCGGGCCTAGGGGGCGGCAAGCGTCAGTCCCCTAAAAGCTGTATAAGTCGTGTCGGAGCGAAGCCCATTACACCTTGAGAAGCTACTGAAAATCCTACCAGTAAATCTCGTTTGCCCTGGCCAGGGACTTTGCGTAATGGCTCTCCAAACACACTGCGATATCAACTCCCAATACCGGGAGAGACGAATCCTATCTAACCGCCATTGCCTCCAAGTGCTTCGGGACCGCACCCAACTGCTACCTGTTTGCACGACTCCTTTGAGCCGTGGTAGGGTAGCAATCTAAGAACAGTGGGAACACACTCAAGACGAAGCAGCAGTATCAAGTCAACGGACTATGCTGTACTCATGTCACCTGGGAACTGTTAACTAACGACGGGTATAATACCAACCAACAGTTCCCTGCGAGTCTTGTCCGGTGTACCCGTAACCCAACGAGCACATGTATACTATCTCCAGTACAACGTACTAATTGCTGTGGGACAGACCATTTTCCCTGCTGGGATGAGAAGCGTACACACTAGTCTACTCTGGAGTATCGATGCCCTGTCTCAATAATCCTACGACTACGGACCTGAAAAAGGATGTGCTTGTAGACTACCCAGCCCCCACTAGTGTGACTGCCATCACAACGCTGGTAGTCAAGCAAGATCCTAAGGGCTCTATCAATATGTATTCGCAATATGCTAATATATACACATATTAAGATAGATATAAACCAAGTAGCATACTACTATGTTGAGCAAGACTGTTAATACAACTGTGAATATCCCAAGCTTCCATTAAGTAATATACAAGCTAGTATGATACAATAATGGCCCCTGGGGCATATACACTAATAGAGAATGGGCGTATTGCACCAGTTTATGAGCACATTACGCTATTAATTTAGTGGCGCACGCGTGAGTGACACGTGGTGCGCAGTGCGCTATTTCAATAGCGCAAAGCACTAGTTATTAAGTGGCGCATACACGTGGCGCACTTGGCGCTGAGCACCAGTCTAAGAGCGCAGAAGCGCAATTCAAGAGCGCAAAGCGCAGTTCCAGAGCGCAAAGCACATATGATCAATTTTGTGATCTAAAAAGAGATTTTGTCTCAAGATTCTAAGAACAAAAGTTCTTCAATCTCTTATGTTGATGAAAGACTTTGCCTTTATGGATCTATGATCCTTGAGAAAGAAGTAAATTCTTCTTTTATTTTATAATGAGATCTTTTGATCTTTCTGTGAAAGGCTTTTTGTCTTTGTAGATCTATGATCTTTTAAAGAAGTGAATCCTTCTTTTTAAATTATGAGATGATTTCATCTCTATGTTCATCATCATCGTTTTTTACCTTGAAGAAAGTTTTCTTCTTCTAAGAGCTTGCTCTTTTGAATTTCTTAAGTTCTTTGGGGATGTTTTTCTCTCTCTTTCTGTATCTCTCTCTGTATCTCTCTCTGTCTCCAGACTTGAAGTCTAAGGGCCTTTTTATAGGGTTGGCTGATTTGTTGAATCAGTTAAAGAGATCTTTCTCTGATTTATTTGGGGTTGTTTCCCCACCATTGGATCTTTGATCTTAGGGCTTCTGTTTTACAGAAGGCAATCTTCTTGTTTTGAATAAGATTGATAAATCTTTCTATACAGAATTTATTCTGTCTTTTGGTAATTTTTATTTACAGAGCACAATCTTGTTATTTGGAAAGATTTCTCATTTTCCTTAACAGAATTTAATTCTGATTAATTAATGATTTATCATTATTATTAGATCTTTGATCTAACGGTGGAGAGTTTTTAGTTCCAGCGCTAGCGCAAATCGTGCTTTACACGTGGTGCGCTGCTTAAAGGGCAGCGCACATTGCGCTAGCCCACCCGTGCTTGACACGTGGTGCGCTGCTTGGAGCTCAGAGCACCTAACGCTAGCGCACACATGGTGTGCTGCTTAGAGCGCGGCGCACCCAGCGCTAGCGCCCGCGTGCTTTGCACGTGATGCGCTGGTTAGGGCGCAGCGCACTTGGCGCTGCATCTGAAGCGTTGCACCATTTCAAAATTTTGAATTTTGAACAGAGCTTTGCTCTGATTTGGGGAAACAAATGCCCCCCGGCCGTTGCGCTCACGTGGCCCACATGTGAGTGCAGCGGTGGCAGCATCTGCGCCCTCGGATCAACCGAGAAGTTGAAACGGCACTCAGGGTCTATAAATAGCACCTTTGGTCCTTAGGATGATTTCTATTCATCTTCTTCTTGTTTTTTGAGAATTTTTATTCTCCCACAGAGCATTGCTCTTCATTTTAAGAAATTTCAAGAGTCAAAACTCTGCCAAAATTTAGGTAAAGATTAAATTTTTTAACGATCTAGGGTTTTACCCATGAACAGAGCCTTGCTCTCTCGAAACCATAGATCTAAAGAGATCTTTTTTTAGGGTTTCTTAACCCATGAACAAGGCTTTGCTCATAAAGAACTCCTAGAGTTTGTTCATAGATCTTGAAGATCTCAGAATTTTTCATCCATGTACAAAAAATTGATTTCAATTTTTCTGATGGATTATTCCATCATTTTCTTCTAGGGCAAGGCTCTTGAGGAATTTTTATTCCTTCATGATTAGAGTTTGACAAGTGTCACTCTGTCACAGAGCACTGCTCTTAAAGGGAGATTTACTCCTTAGCCCGAGGAAATTCTTATTAAATGAGAATCAATTGAGGATTTCCTCACTTAATTGACAGTCTCATCAAATGATGAGGCTGCCTTATTAATGATGAACTGTTATCTAGATTTTGTGGGCCCTTTCTGGTCCCTCTCTACTGCATTTCAGTGCGGTATAAATTTTAAAGTACCAAGTGTCGGAATTTAAATTATAGCACTGACATTTGACTTTTGTCCCCTTTTTTTGCGCAGGTGACATGTCTTCCGATCGTTTTTTCCCATTCGTTCGTTCAGAGGGAGGATTCCCTGGAGCACCTGTGGACCGGGAAGTCTTAGCATTGATCAGAGATCATGACCCGGAACATAAGAATCTTCATCTCTGGGGGACATGGTACAATCAAATTATTAAGGGTCGGCAGAGCTTTTCGTGCGCGGTACCCTCAGAGCCCATCATGGCGATCCATTACGCCGACCCACCCCTGGTGAACTATACAGTGGAAGAAGTCAACTGGACTTTGGGAGGTCTTCTTCAGCCTGCTATGGCTTCGATACTGTAACATTTCGAAAATCGTTTAGGCAGTTTTTCGGTAATCGGCTAAATTATCAGCTTTTTCCGTAAAAAGTCAAAATAGGTATTTTTCATTATAGACTTAATTATACAAAATTTAGATATGATATTACTATAAATTGGTCACTAAAATGTTACTTAAAATTTTCTAGTTAAATAAATTTTTTTCGAAATTAATTATTTTTAATATTATTTTAAGCTTTTAAAAATACATTAAATTAGTGATAAATACAAATTTAATTAGGTAAATTTCATAATTAGGAATCTTTATAAACTAAAATTTAGTGTTAATAAAATTGCATCATGACTTTTCAAGATTTTTTTTCAATGGTTTAAGAATCATATGAAAAATGAACTTAAAAAGGGGTTTTTTGTGAAAATTTGATGTGAAAGCATTAATTGCACTAGAAAGAGATTTTTCCATGGAATTTTCTACACCATTCCATTTCTCTCTTGCCCCCTCCCACCTTGGCCGAGCTTGGCACCAGCAGCTCTCCATTTTCCCCCTCACTTCTTGCTTCTAAAATCATGGTAAAATCAAGAAAAATCCACAAAATTACACCATTTTCTTCATAAATTCAAACCAAAACCCTAATCCATCCCTTCCCTAACTCTAATTAGTTTGAGAAGTGGAGAAAGGAGGCCACTTTGGAGGCTTAGTGCAAGTTGGGGTTCACTTGGGAGGTATAAATCCTAAACTAGTTGTTAAATTTGTAGTTTAATAAAGCTAGTTTAGTATTTTAAAGTGATTCATTTCATTGTAATGGTTAGTTTTGAAATTTCAAGAAAGGGATGATGTTCTAGATTAGGGTTTGATATTGGATAAGTGGGTTTAAGCTAGTGTTGTGGCTATCTAGTGGGTTAGATCGAATATTTGTGCGATGTTGCGATCGCGATATCGTAAATTATCGATGTTTGCTTTGAAATCGGTATGCTATCGCTTACTAGATTTTTATGAATTTTAGGAAGTGATCTAATTGCGTTATATTAGCGATATAATTAGCATCATATACGACAATTAGTGTGCGCGAATGCGGGGTTTTGTCTAGTCGGGTTTTAGTTTTGACGATTGCCCCGAAACGGCGATTTTAGTTAAGGTTTTAGCGATTTTCGTGTATTTTTCCGCGTACCGAGTGCACGTTGTGATAAATTCGATAGTGTCAATATTTTCATATTATGAGTTGCGTCATTTCATGAACCTGTAATCTTATATTGTATGTTATGCAATTAGGATCGGTCGCGGACACATCGGACGCGGCGCGCAAAGGCAAGGCGGTGGTCGGATCGGATTAGCGAGGCATTCATGTGAGTAGATGTATTCATCTATGGGGGAATCGTCTGGATGGAGCGAGGCGCCCCATAGTTAGGATTACTTTATTTATGGCAAGATTTGCATTGTTAGCTAACTCCCCTCATTCACATTGCATACCCTTATAACTAATCGTTTGTTAGATTGCTTGGATATTCATATACACATGTGCGATATCACTTCGTAGGACACGAACACCATTACCATTGGCTCCTGTTGCACGCGCACTATTCATGTGACACACACGCCTTTGGTAATTGCCATGCCACGAGCACCATAGAACCTGTTTAGCTTAGTGTCACAACTTGCATCATACATGATATATGAAATCGCATAGCATGTATATATACCTTGCATCATCATCATACTTACATAGATTTCTAGCCACAAATCACATCGCATACCTTGATATCATAGACATTTATCACATACAACATGTTGGGTATTATGATTTTCTTGAGGATTTCAATATTGCTGCGATTTCTGGATTTTTGGGGAAAACCGCAAGAATTTAACAAAAGCTTATATTTATCATTTTTAAAAACAAAGTTGCGGTTTTCTCGTAATGTATGTGTCGTCCACCATGAGTTTTCATGTTTTCTGTTGGATTTCGAGACCCGATTCGAGGAGTGGATGAACCGTCTCGGGTACATGGTGGGCCCGGTATGGTACCACGGGGCAAGAAGATCGAGTTGTAGACGATGAGCCTGGCAGGAGAAGACTACCTACCGGTGATGTCTGGCGCGGCGGATATCCGGAGGATACTGACCGTTGTCGTGAGATTTGATGATATGGGTCGATCCGGACTGACGGAGCCCGATATTTTGAGACATTGATACAGTGAGACATTGAGACAGATGTGATTTCATATTTGGTGTCGATGCTTGACACGGGTTTCAGATGATTTCTTGTTGGTATTTAGCTATTATACAGATATTCTTTTTCTAAAGTTAAGAATGCTGAACTCATAGCATTTAAAATACTTAAAGATTTAGTAATGACATTGCATACATCTGCATGCATACTAGAGGTATTACATCACATCTGGACATACATGCTGTGACACATTTGCGTGCATTCTTACGATTGCCTTACTAGATATTATATTCTACTCACGAGCTGGCAACTCACCCCCGTTGTGCCACAGTATCTTGCAGGTCGGACTCATCAGCCTAGTAGCGGCGGCTTATCTTGTTAGTGACTTCTTTTGCTCAGACTCGCGACATTGCTCGTAGGTGGGTTGCGAGAGTGCATTTATCTCTTTTCTTTTGTACTATTTTTGTATCTAGTATTCTCCATCTACCACTTCTTATTTGTATATGCGACCTAGTGATGAGATTGAGAGATTTGTGTATATGTGGTTTCTTTTGGGTCGAGCTCACTTGAGCCGACGTTGTGTTTTCTTACATTTTTCATTTCTTTATGCTCTTTTCTGGTTATTGCATATATATATATTGCGTGTGGTTGTGATCCGCCTTGGGCGAAGAGCTAGCTCCCGCTTGGGGATGCCATTTTGTGATTATAGGTTATATATCTTATTGTACCCATTTCGGGGGATAGTATTTACAGAGGAGACTCTGCCAAAATTTTCGGAAATTTTTGATGTTTTTTTTAAAAGGGGTTCGATACAACTTAATTGATTTTAAAAATCGTTTTCATGAAAGGTTTCCTTCACTCTCTTTGGTTTCTTTTGGTTTAGATTTTCTGGGTTTTGGCTGACTTAGTTTACGTTACGCCTTTAGACGTCTCGTAACCTAAGTGCCAGTCACGTTCTGTACTTTCGGGTCATGACAAAGTTGGTATCAGAGCGTAGGTTTTACCTTTCTGAGTGTAGGACGACCTTGGTAGATGGAGTAGGTGACTTAAGCAGAGTGGCGTAGCGTGGGTATGATCCGCGGCATACTTACGATACGGTACTCCGCCTAAGTGACCTTAGGACATAATTGCTTGTATTTCCTTTCTTGATTCCTTGCATTCCTTGATTCAATTGCAATGTTCTTATCAGTCCTGTTTCTTATTCCAGCTTCGATGCTGCCAAAGACTACAAGAGCTCAGCGGGCTGCCTCTAGGGATGAGATTCGAGCGGGCTCGTCTGAGGCGAGGATCGAGCGGGATGATATGCCTACCCCTCAGGGTCATATTGATCCGCCTTATCCAGATCGTCTTGCCAGATTAGAGGCCGGCATGCAAGAGTTGCGATAGATGATGGGATCTTTAGTTGAGTCCAGTCGGGCACAGAGATCCGAGGACGTTCCTTCCACCGCACAGACCATGATTGTACCTGCTGCACAGATGGTCACTCCTGCTGCTATTAAGACTATCCCTGTTTCACTACAGGAGTTCATGAGATTGAGACCTCCAGCTTTTACCGGTACGGATGCGACAGAGGACCCATAGGAATTTCTTGATAGGATGGCTCGGATTTGCCGTTCGTTGAGGTGTTCTGATGATAGGTTGGTGGAGTTCGCGAGTTTTCGTCTGGAGGGTCTTGCCCAGACATGGTACGATTCAGTAGAGAGAGGCCGAGCTGCAGGTCTACCTTCTATGACCTGGGACGAGTTTACAGCTGCATTTCTTACCCGTTTTCTTCCGGAGAGTGTCCGAGATGCTCGAGCCCGTAGTTTTGAGTCTCTACGCAAGACTCCTGGGATGACAGTGTCGGAGTATGATATACAGTTTACCCAGTTGTCTCGATATGCTCCGTACCTAGTAGACACAGAAGAGAAGAGAATAAAGAGGTTTGTGCGAGGGCTTGATACACAGCTATTCCTTGCCATCGGCACCCAGCACTTTGATACATACGCAGCCGCGATGGATGCAGCCTTACTTTTGGAGGAGCGTATTTCTGAGACTCCGGTCGTTTCTGGGCCGAAGAGGATCCGTATTGATGCGCCAGCTCAGCAGTAGATGGGTAGACACCGTGATAGATTATTTCCGGGAGATGGTGGAGGCAGAGGATTGAGACGAGGTCAGTTATTTGGTTCATATCCACAAACCCAGCAGTCGTCGCCAGGATGTTTTCGGTCCGGGAGTCTGTACCACCGTGTCAGAGACTGTACCATGGGACGCCAGGGTGTGGCGACAGTCCTGCATGTGACCTTACCACCCTCACCACCTCCTTAGAGAGCTCTACTTCCTACTCCTGATGATGCTCCACGCTAGCCAGATGCTTCTAGAGGCCGTGGGCGTGGCGGTCCGGTTCAGAGAGGACGAGGCGACAGAGGCAGAGGCAGAGGCCGAGGTAGAGGCAGAGGACAGCCAGCTATTAGTGGTGGACAATCCCGAGTGTTCGCGTTGACTCCTCAGGATGCACAAGCATCCAATGCCATCGTGACAGGTACTCTGCCAGTATGTTCTTTTGATGCACGAGTATTATTTGATCCAGGCTCCACACATTCCTATGTATCCATGTACTTTGCACCGAGGTTGGGCCAAGAGTCTTCTCCGTTAGATCAGCCGCTTGTCGTTATTACACCGGTAGGCGAGTCGTTTGTTACCCGTTTCGTGTACCGATCATGTTCCGTTCGTATCGTGGAGAGAGATTCTTCAGTTGATTTGATTCTCCTCGATATGCTAGACTTTGACGTTCTTCTTGGTATAGACTGGCTAGCCACCTGTTATGCATCTGTGGACTGCCGTGAGAAAGCAGCTAGATTCAGTTTTCCTGGTGAGCCGGTTCATTTTATTCAGGGAGATCGTAGCGCTACCCTTCCCAGCTTGATTTCTTCTCTTCGCGCTGGTCAGCTCTTAAGGAAAGGGTGTCAGGGATTCTTAGCTTATGTTTGTGATATTAGCTCCACAGAGGTTCCGTTGGACCAGGTCCCTGTTGTGAGAGAGTTTCCTGATGTATTCCCTGACGAGCTGCCTGGTCTGCCACCAGAGCGCGAGATTGAGTTCTGCATCGACCTGATCCCCGGCACGGGGCCTATCTCTATACAGCCTTATCGGATGGCCCCGGCGGAGCTGAGAGAGCTAAAGGATCAGTTACAGGACTTGCTGGACAAAGGGCTTATCCGACCGAGTGTGTCACCTTGGGGTGCTCCCGTCTTGTTTGTTAAGAAGAAGGACGGAAGTATGCGCTTATGCATTGATTATCGTCAGCTGAACCGGGTTACTGTGCTGAACAGATATCCCCTACCCCGCATTGATGACTTATTCGATCAGCTCCAGGGTGCAGGGTTTTTCTCGAAGGTTGATTTACGGTCAGGTTATCACCAGTTACGGGTTCGGAAGGAGGATATTCCGAAGACCGCTTTCCGTACTCGATATGGTCATTATGAGTTCTTGGTGATGTCGTTCGGGCTCACCAATGCCCCGGCAGCATTTATGGACTTAATGAACCGTGTATTCAGGCCGTATCTCGATCAGTTCATTATTGTGTTCATTGACGACATCTTGGTTTATTCTCGGAGCCGGGAGGAGCATGAGCAGCACTTACGTATCACATTGCAAACTTTGAGGGAGCATCAGCTGTTCGCCAAATTTTCCAAGTGCTCATTCTGGTTAGACAATGTTGACTTCTTGGGTCATGTGGTGACGAGAGATGGTATTTGTGTGGACCCGAAGAAGATCGAGGCAGTTCAGCGTTGGCCTAGACCAGTATCAGTTACAGAGGTTCGTAGTTTTCTAGGTCTGGCCGGCTATTATCGACGTTTTGTCCAGGATTTCTCCCGCATTGCCGCACCGTTGACCGGATTGACCCGGAAGGGGGTTCCTTTTGATTGGACCCAGGCATGTGAGGATAGTTTCCAGCAGTTGAAGAATCGTATGACTACTGCACCAGTGTTAGCTTTGCCTTCAGGATCAGGCGGGTTCGTGGTATATTGTGATGCTTCTCGAGTGGGGCTGGGCTGTGTATTGATGCAGCACGACAGAGTTATCGTGTATGCTTCTCGGCAGCTGAGAAAACACGAACAGAACTACCCCACTCATGATTTAGAGATAGCTGCAGTGGTATTTGCACTTAAGATCTGGAGACATTACCTATACGGTGAGTCGTGCTAGATATTCACTGACCACAAGAGTTTGAAGTATATCTTCCAGCAGCGAGATCTGAACCTGAGACAGCGCCGTTGGATGGAGTTGGTGAAGGATTATGATTGCGAGATTCTATACCATCCGGTTAAGGCGAATGTGGTGGCAGATGCTTTGAGTAGGAGGCCCGGAGGTAGCTTAGCTTGTTTGAGCGCAGTACAGATGCAGTCGACGGCGGATTGGCAGGTTTTATGTGATAGCAGAGTGCAGTTCGAGTTTACTCCTACAGGGGGACGGCTGGCCCATTTCAGAGCACGCCCACAGTTACTTGACCGTATCCGCGAGGCACAGTCCGACGATGCCCATATTTTAGAGATTATTGAGCAGATTCGGCAGGGCAGAGTTTCTGAGTTCGTGATTGATGATCAGGGGATACTTCGATTTGGGACTCGACTGTGCGTACCAGATTCTGAGGGACTGAGGCGCGATATTCTCGAGGAGGCACATAAATCAGTATACAGTGTTCATCCAAGTTCCACCAAGATGTACCATGATTTGAGAGAGGTTTACTGGTGGGACGGGATGAAGAAGGATGTTACAGACTTTGTGTCGAGATGCCTGACTTGTCAGCAAGTCAAGGCCGAGCACCAGAGGCCAGCCGGCGAGTTACAGCCTTTGCCTATCCCTGAGTCGAAGTGGGAGCAGGTCTCCATGGACTTCATTGTGGGTCTACCCAGGACCAGTCGAGGGTATGACTCTATTTGGGTGATTGTGGATCGACTGACGAAAGCGGCTCACTTCCTGCCAGTGAAGACCACTTTTGGATTTTCTCAGTACGCCCAGGTTTATATTGATGAGATAGTACAACAAAATGGTGTTCCGACTTGCATCGTGTCCGACCGGGGCACCCAGTTTACCAGCCGATTGTGGCAGAAACTCCAAGAAGCATTGGGCACCCGATTGAGTTTTAGCACAGCCTTTCATCCTCTGACTGACTGTCAGTCAGAGCGTACTATTCAGACTCTTGAGGACATGCTCAGAGCTTGTGTTTTAGATTTCGGTGGTAGCTGGGATCGTCATTTGCCTTTGATCGAGTTCTCCTACAATAATAGCTTCCAGGAGACGATTCAGATGGCACCTTTCGAGGCTTTATATAGGAGGAGATGTCGATTACCTGTGTGCTGGACAGAGCTCAGGGAGAGCAGTATTTTGGGCCCGCAGATCGTACAGGAGACGACCGAGAAGATATAGCTGATTCGGGGCAGGATGAGGTCAGTACAGAGTAGGCAGAAATCATATGCTGACAGGCGCCGTCGCCGACTCGAGTTCGCTGTTGGCGATCATGTTTTCCTGAAGGTCTTTCCGATGAAAGGTTTGATGAGATTTGGGCGGAAAGGGAAGCCGAGTCCTAGATATGTTGGTCCTTTCGAGATCTTAGAGCGTGTTGGTCCAGTCGCTTATCGGTTAGCTCTTCCGCCCAGCTTCCCCGATGTTCATCCCGTGTTCCATGTTTCGATGCTCCGTAAGTACCTTCATGATCCTTCCCATGCGATTCAGCACCAGACGATCCAGCTAGAGCGTGATCTTTCATTCACCGAGCAGCCGGTGGTCATTTTGGATCGGCAGGTGAAGAAATTGAGGTCGAAGGTTATACCGTCCGTCAAGGTCCTTTGGCGTGGCCCGAACAGCGAGGAGGTCACCTGGGAGACCGAGGTTGAGATGAGGAAGAGATATCCCCATCTTTTTGAAAGTATGCGTAGTTAAATTCTAAATTCGGAGACCGAATTTCTTTAAGGGGAGAAGATTGTAACACTTCGAAAATCGTTTAGGCAGTTTTTCGGTAATCGGCTAAATTATCAGCTTTTTCCGTAAAATGTCAAAATAGGTATTTTTCATTGTAGACTTAATTATACAAAATTTAGATATGATATTACTATAAATTGGTCACTAAAATGTTACTTAAAATTTTCTAGTTAAATAATTTTTTTTTCGAAATTAATTATTTTTAATATTATTTTAAGCTTTTAAAAATACATTAAATTAGTGATAAATACAAATTTAATTAGGTAAATTTCATAATTAGGAATCTTTATAAACTAAAATTTAGTGTTAATAAAATTGCATCATGACTTTTCAAGATTTTTTTCCAATGGTTTAAGAATCATATGAAAAATGAACTTAAAAAGGGGGTTTTTTGTGAAAATTTGATGTGAAAGCATTAATTGCACTAGAAAGAGATTTTTCCATGGAATTTTCTACACCATTCCATTTCTCTCTTGCCCCCTCCCACCTTGGCCGAGCTTGGCACCAGCAGCTCTCCATTTTCCCCCTCACTTCTTGCTTCTAAAATCATGGTAAAATCAAGAAAAATCCACAAAATTACACCGTTTTCTTCATAAATTCAAACCAAAACCCTAACACATCCCTTCCCTAACCCTAATTAGTTTGAGAAGTGGAGAAAGGAGGCCACTTTGGAGGCTTAGTGCAAGTTGGGGTTCACTTGGGAGGTATAAATCCTAAACTAGTTGTTAAATTTGTAGTTTAATAAAGCTAGTTTAGTATTTTAAAGTGATTCATTTCATTGTAATGGTTAGTTTTGAAATTTCAAGAAAGGGATGATGTTCTAGATTAGGGTTTGATATTGGATAAGTGGGTTTAAGCTAGTGTTGTGGCTATCTAGTGGGTTAGATCGAATATTTGTGCGATGTTGCGATCGCGATATCGTAAATTAGCGATGTTTGCTTTGAAATTGGTATGCTATCGCTTACTAGATTTTTATGAATTTTAGGAAGTGATCTAATTGCGTTATATTAGCGATATAATTAGCATCATATACAACTATTAGTGTGCGCGAATGCGGGGTTTTGTCTAGTCGGGTTTTAGTTTTGACGATTGCCCCGAAACGGCGATTTTAGTTAAGGTTTTAGCGATTTTCGTGTATTTTTCCGCGTACCGAGTGCACGTTGTGATAAATTCAATAGTGTCAATATTTTCATATTATGAGTTGCGTCATTTCATGAACCTGTAATCTTATATTGTATGTTATGCAATTAGGATCGGTCGCGGACACATCGGACGCGGCGCGCAAAGGCAAGGCGGTGGTCGGATCGGATTAGCGAGGCATTCAGGTGAGTAGATGTATTCATCTATGGGGGAATTGTCTGGATGGCGCGAGGCGCCCCATAGTTAGGATTACTTTATTTATGGCAAGATTTGCATTGTTAGCTAACTCCCCTCATTCACATTGCATACCCTTATAACTAATCGTTTGTTAGATTGCTTGGATATTCATATACACATGTGCGATATCACTTCGTAGGACACGAACACCATTACCATTGGCTCCTGTTGCACGCGCACTATTCATGTGACACACACGCCTTTGGTAATTGCCATGCCACGAGCACCATAGAACCTGTTTAGCTTAGTGTCACAACTTGCATCATACATGATATATGAAATCGCATAGCATGTATATATACCTTGCATCATCATCATACTTACATAGATTTCTAGCCACAAATCACATCGCATACCTTGATATCATAGACATTTATCACATACAACATGTTGGGTATTATGATTTTCTTGAGGATTTCAGTATTGCTGCGATTTCTGGATTTTTGGGGAAAACCGCAAGAATTTAACAAAAGCTTATATTTATCATTTTTAAAAACAAAGTTGCGGTTTTCTCGTAATGTATGTGTCGTCCACCATGAGTTTTCATGTTTTCTGTTGGATTTCGAGACCCAATTCGAGGAGTGGATGAACCGTTTTGGGTACATGGTGGGCCCGGTATGGTACCCCGGGACAAGAAGATCGAGTTGTAGACGATGAGCCTGGCAGGGGAAGACTACCTACCGGTGATGTCTGGCGCGGCGGATATCCGGAGGATACTGACCGTTGTCGTGAGATTTGATGATATGGGTCGATCCGGACTGACGGAGCCCGATATTTTGAGACATCGATACAGTGAGACATTGAGACAGATGTGATTTCATATTTGGTGTCGATGCTTGACACGGGTTTCAGATGATTTCTTGTTGGTATTTAGCTATTATACAGATATTCTTTTTCTAAAGTTAAGAATACAGAACTCATAGCATTTAAAATACTTAAAGATTTAGTAATGACATTGCATACATGTGCATGCATACTAGAGGTATTACATCACATCTGGACATACATGCTGTGACGCATTTGCGTGCATTCTTACGATTGCCTTACTAGATGTTATATTCTACTCACGAGCTGGCAACTCACCCCCGTTGTGCCACAGTGTCTTGCAGGTCGGACTCATCAGCCTAGTAGCGGCGGCTTATCTTGTTAGTGACTTCTTTTGCTCAGACTCACGACATTGCTCGTAGGTGGGTTGCGAGAGTGCTTTTATCTCTTTTCTTTTGTACTATTTTTGTATCTAGTATTCTTCATCTACCACTTCTTATTTGTATATGCGACCTAGTGATGAGATTGAGAGATTTGTTTATATGTGGTTTCTTTTGGGTCGAGCTCACTTGAGCCGACGTTGTGTTTTCATACATTTTGCATTTCTTTATGCTCTTTTCTGGTTATTGCATATATATATATATATATTGCGTGTGGTTGTGATCCGCCTTGGGCGAAGAGCTAGCTCCCGCTTGGGGATGCCATTTTGTGATTATAGGTTATATATCTTATTGTACCCATTTTGGGGGATAGTATTTACAGAGGAGACTCTGCCGAAATTTTAGAAAATTTTTAATGTTTTTTTTAAAAGGGGTTCGATACAACTTAATTGATTTTAAAAATCGTTTTCATGAAAGGTTTCCTTCACTCTCTTTGGTTTCTTTTGGTTTAGATTTTCTGGGTTTTGGCTGACTTAGTTTACGTTACGCCTTTAGACGTCTCGTAACCTAAGTGCCAGTCACGTTCCGTACTTTCGGGTCGTGACAGATACCCGTTCAGCCTCCAATGGCTTTTGATACCCTGGGGCGACGTATTTGTCAGGGCGAGACGCGCCCGTAGGGAGAACCGTATATGATTGGCCTAATTCCTCATTATCCAACTGGTTATCTTCAATGGGCCCATTATATTCTGTCAGCGAAGAAGTCGCAGTTGTTGAGGCTTAGGTTGTATCCCTCCATTTATGCTTCTCTCTTCCAGTATTCTACGCTTCCCACCTGGTGGGTTAAGGCCTTTCTAGAGAAGTGGAATATTCCTACTCACACCTTTCTTTTGCCGGACCAAGAAGTATCAATTTCCTTAGAGGAATTTGCAGAATTTTATGGATTACCGATTATAGGGGAGCATTATGAAGAATTGCTTCCTACGGATGAATTCGTTTTTGGTGCCAAGCCAGTGATGACAGGACTTACCCCGGAGAACGCCATTCAACACCAATTTCCTAGTTTGATCAAAGTGTTGAATATTTATGAGGGCCTTTTCCTCAAATATGGGAGCCACGGGGTTAATTTTGAGGATTTCATCGCTCGTTTTCTCCATCCGGAAGTCTTTTCGAAGGAGGCTACAAAATTCGCCATGCTTGAAGACCCTTTCGGTTTAGGTTTAAACAACCTGCCAATGGCGGAGGCAGATCAAAAGAGTTTCTTCCTTCCCAACACCCCAGTCATTTCTTTTGCGGAGCTTGCAGTCCCTGGGATTGATGAGGAAACGTTCTTTTTGGGGTTTCTTGGGCTATGGCTGAGTTGGTTTGCACTCCTGATGCACCCTCGCCGTATGAGGCCGTCTGTCTTCTACCCTGCTCACCGAATGGTTATTGGGGTGAAAGTGGCTGCCGGGGTTGCCAGGTTAGTTCATTTGTATTATGGCCTCAGCCAAGCGGCGGATACTACTGAACCCAGAGTGCAGCATGTGAACTTCTCGATGCATTACTTCATGTCATGGCTCGAGCTACATGCACTTGGCATTTCGGTATCCATAAAAGGCCTTCCTTCTATGACAGGTGTGGCTTCCCCCGGATTATGTGATTAGTCGGCGCACTATTGTAAATCCGTCACCGCGGGAAGCTAGAGGTTTGCTCCTTCGTCCTCGCATGGTTGGAGATGGCATGACTTTCACCGACAAGATTTTGACCATCGGCAAAGAGTCTGCAACAACGGTGCAACCATTGCAGGACATTTTTAAAGATGGAGCCTCTGTTTTGAAAGCTCGGGAAATCCTTCATTTATATTCCATCAGACAGGGCTTTCTAGTGTTTAGGCAAAATGATGCGGCGTTATTCATGAGATACAATCCGCATCGTTTCTCCCAGCAGCTGAGCTATGATCAGGGAGTCCCGCTTGAGGCTTTCTTGTTAAAACCTGCTGCCACCGAAGAGGGAATGCGAAACGCACTGCATCATTTTATGCGCGTGAACACGGGGTCCAACTTCCTTATCAGTGAACTGAGCCGTGTCCCGAAGGCCCTTAATATGTACGTGGCATGGTATCAGCATTCGATGGGCGCCGTCATCAGGGAGGAGAAGCGACTGCTGCTCGATCGCAAAGGTGCACCCCCTGCTGGTGATCGAAATGTCCCTCTGAAGCGATGGACCATTGTCCCACCTCCCATAAGAGAAGCTGCTGTGATCGAAGTCCCGCGTAAGCTACCGATACCCCGGGCTCCTGTAGAAACGGTGACTGTAGCTTCCCCCAATTCTGGCGTGGGTTCAGATATCGGGACTCGTCGCCCCAAGGTACCCACTAAACGTAAACTTGTGCTTGCGGCGACCAGAGCTCGCTCGCAGAAGAGGAAGAAGAAGTCGATCCTCTCTGCCGACGTTGTACTCGGCCAGGAGCCTCATGCTCCTTATGGCGAGGGCCTGAGCGAGTACGGGACAAACGAGGGTCTATTCATGCCGCCAGATGATACTGATCTGGCGGCTGTCATTGCGGCTTCTGAGCAATTGGCAAGCCACGAAGCGGGACTGGCCATCCTTGCGCAATCAAGTAAGCATCAGCTGTACCTTTTGTCATTGCATCATATTTTTATCATCATGTTTTGACTGACACTTTTCCTTCTTTAACAGGCATTTCCACCGAAGAAGCTCTTGCAGCTTCTCTTAAGACTTTCGAGGAAGAGGAAAGACATCGAGCATCCTTAGGCATCGGTACATTTCGGTTCACCGCGTCTCCATTCCCGTTTCTTATGGGTAATCTGACCCCTCCTTTTCATCTTATTACAAAAACTACCTCTACTCAGGTTATTCCAGGCGTGGCACTGACATCGCAGGGCGGTGCGGAGACGTTTACTGGGTCGGCTATCGAAGTCTCAACTCCGCCGGTATTGCCCGAAGAAGCTTCACTTAAGCAACCGATGACGGATGCCATAACGGCTCCAGAGGTAATCCTTAGCATGGACGATGATGTCCCATTGACGGAGGTTTTTAGAAGATCCTCTCTCACGGCCTGAGCAGAAAGGAAGGGTAGAGTGCGCGCAGCAAGGGAGCGTAATGCTGCCTTGGCCGCGGGTGCAGGTTCGAGCGCTGCTACCCCTGCCCCTACTACTTCAGAGGATGCTTCGGCTGCCTTGTCTACCGCCCACAGACAGGCAGCACGTGCGGCTCGGGAAGCAATCGAAAAACTGACCCAAAGTAACGTGACATTATGTTCTTTTGTCAAAGTTTTAATTTTTAGGTTCTCATATATCCTATCCTACAGGGCCGAGTCTTGCCGAGGAAGTGGTGGGTGACATGGCAGCAACCACCAAGCCTGAGGTAGCGGTAGGTGAGACGGCTACAATCGCCGAGCCCGAGGTAGCGGTAGCTGAGATGGCTACAACCGCTGAGCCCAAGGTAGCCACTCTTTCTCAAGAGTCGGGCACTGCTCCAATCGTCACTCTTTCCCCTTGCAGGTCCTTGCCGTTGTGGGGCACTGCGAGTGTCACGACGATTCTCGTGGAGTCGGGGGATGAGGCTACGGGTGGCGAGACTGTTCCGATGGAGGAGGGTAAAGCATTTACTGCATCCAGTGACGCCCTTGTCTCGGTCTCGACTAGCGACTTACCAGGTAGATTTTGGGTCATTACTCTCCCCTTTATTCTGCAATCTCTTTCAATTTCTTTTGAAAGCGTTTCTCTTATTTCTAATGCAGGTGTGATGAGCATTGGGGTTGTGCCACCCGAGCAAGCATCTCCAGTTGCTGCTTTGACGGTGACCGCTTCTTTACCTTCTCTCGTACCATCTCAAATGCTGGAAGGTGCGGATTTGTGACCCATCAGCTTCATTGTAGTTGGTATACTTTATGTACTGACATTGCATTATTACATCCTCACAGGAGTCCTTTTTGATCATCTGTATCAGGTGCTTTACCCACACTTCTCCTTTCAGTCAGAGATTGCCTCTTCTAGCGGGCTGGTGAGTACAGCCTTTAGCTAACGTCTCTTCTTTTCTTTGACGGGTAGTCAAATCGTTTCTAATACTTCTTTGTTTTAATTGCAGCCCTACAGATCGAAGGAGGAGACGAAAGAATAGTTACACCACTGGTACTCCCGGTCTTGCTACCTGCTGCAGCCGGTATAGTAAACTCCGTTGTTCATGAACCTCCTTTTGTTTCTTGAACCGTTATTTGATTGTGATTTGCTTTGTAGCTGTGACATCGACTTCAGCTCCGTTCGAGTCTCAAGTTATAATGCCAGTAGGCCCCTTCTCTCGATGTCCCTCTTCCAAAGGTGCTGTGAATAGCCTGCGCATGCTGATCGATCACCCCGAGGAGCTTGATGTAGAGACTCCTGCCCTTGCTACAGGTTTCGCTGCTGAGGTTAATCCCATGCTGGCGTCGCTCGTGCACTTTCATAACGAAGGCGTCGCAGAGTCCTGGGTTAATCACTGCAGAAAAATTGAGGCTTGTCTGCATGAGCTCGATTTTAGACGTCCTGCCCCCGAGGTCTTGGCTGTGAACTCCTAGCGGGCTGCATGGGTCAAGGAGAGCACTCCTTACTTCCGCCATCTTGAACAGGAAGCGACCTTAAAGCATAAGGAGTGTGAAGAAACTTCAAGTGAATCTGCTCAATTGCATGCTCAAGTTGATGCAAATGCTGCACAGTTGAAAGTTATCTTTGAAAGCCTTCTACGATGTATTTCTGACGGGTTCACACTGAGGCAAAAGCTTGACCTCATCGAGCGAGATGCACAGAATCGTGAGGCAGCTCAGCGGGTCGTCGAAGAGCAACTTTCATCCTACTTGCAGCAACGAGCCCAGGTCGAAGCAGAGTTGACCGCGGCAGCTGACCAAGAAAAGGGGCTGAGGGAAGTGCGCGAGCGGCTGATTGGTCTATTGAAAACGCTTCCCTCTCAATAATTTTTTTGTACCATTTGTAATTTTGAATAAAATGTATCCATTTTTTATTCTTTCATATGATGTATTTTGTACCCAATTGAATTTATGAATAAAAGATACATTTCTTTCGCAATGCCTTGTGTCATCTCTTTGCTTTCTTCTTTTCTTTGTTATCATCATGTCACTTTAGTAAGCATAGCCTGCAGATGATAGAGAGAGCATCACGTTTTGAATTCTTCGAGAGGTAGTGGTGGCTTAAAAAACAGGTTTAGATCTGCTGCCTAAGGCTTTTCAACTTCATGAGCCGTGAGGGTCTCATAATGATTTTTCTCCCTACGAGTCGAGAGGATCTCGTAGGCGTATTTTTTCCTTAGGAATCGTGAGCATTCCTAAGTGCGTTTTCTCTTATAAGTCGTAAGGATCTTATAAGGGAGTTTTCTTCCTTACAGGTCGAGACGACCCGTAAGTGATTGATGGTGTTGCCATTATCCGCATTTCATAGAGTCAGGAGTTGCTCTGGGCGTTTCCCATGGGGTCAAGATTGACTTTAGCCGTGTTCCATGGGACCAGGATTTGCTCTGGATGCTTCCCATGGGGTCGGTTTGACATAGCCGTGTTCTGCGGGGACTAGGATCCGCTCTGGACGTTTCCCACAGGGTCAGGATTGACATAGGCCGTGTTCCACGTGACCAGGAATTTGCTCTGGATGCTTCCCACGGGGTCGGATTGACATAACCGTGTTCTGGGAGGACCAGGATCCGCTCTGGACGTTTCCTACGGGGTCAGGATTGACATAGGCCGTGTTCAGCGAGAACCAGGATCCACTCTGGACATTTCCCACGGGGTCAGGATTGACATAGCCGTGTTCTGCGAGGACCAGGATCCACTCTGGACATTTCCCACGGGGTCAGGATTGACATAGTCCGCGTTCCACAAAACTAGGATTTTGCTCTGGATGCTTCCCACGGGGTCTGATCGATATGGCCGTGTTCTGCGAGGACTAGGCTCCGCTCTGGATGCTTCCCATGGGGTCAGAATTGACATAGGCCGTGTTCAGCAAGGACCAGGATCCACTCTGGACGTTTCCCACGGGGTCAGGATTGATATAAGCCGTGTTCCACGAAACCAGGATTTTGCTCTGGATGCTTCCCGCGGGGTCAGGATTGACATAGGCCGTGTTCAGCAAGGACCAGGATCCACTCTGGACGTTTCCCATGGGGTCAGGATTGACATAAGCCGCGTTCCACGAAACCAGGATTTTGCTCTGGATGCTTCCCACGGGGTCGGATTGACATAGCTGTGTTCTGCGAGGACCAGGATCCGCTCTGGATGTTTCCCACAGGGTCAGGATTGACATAGGCCGCGTTCCATGAAACCGGGATTTTGCTCTGGATGCTTCCCACAGGGTCTGTTTGACATAGCCGTGTTCTGCGAGGACCAGGCTCCACTCTGGACGTTTCCCACGGGGTCAGGATTGACATAGGCCGTGTTCCACATGACCAGGATTTTGCTCTGGATGCTTCCCACGGGGTCTGTTTGACATAGCCGTGTTCTGCGAGGACCAGGATCCGCTCTGGACGTTTGCCACAGGGTCAGGATTGACATAGGCCGTGTTCCACGTGACCAGGAATTTGTTCTGAACGTTTCCCACGGGGTCAGGACTGACATTAGCCGCGTTCTACGAAACCAGGATTTTGCTCTGGATGCTTCCTACGGGGTCGGATTGACCTAGACCGTGTTCCACGTGACCAGGAATGGTTGACTTTATCCGCATTTCACGGAGTCGAGGGTTGACTCTCGGTTGTCTTTGTACCACCGAGTCATGGAACTGACAATTGCCGCGGTTCCGCTTTGCTTGATGTTGTGTCTGTTTAAATGAGACGGATGTTGAGATGATCTTCAGGCTATTTGTGAACCATCGAGATGCGGCTTCTTTTCTGATGGAGCAAGTGGGAAAGGTATGGTTCCCTCTTTGTTTGTGTCCCTGGATTGTATACAGGGATCGATGTGATCTCATCTGTAGGGCAAAAGTTTCATTCTTTCAAAAAAATTTTTTTATTTCTTTCCGCGATACTCTATCATTTCAGCTTTTATATCGCGAAGGTCGCGATTGCCCAATCATTTCACTATTTTTCGTGGTGCCCAATCATTTCGGCTATTTGTTTTATTTTTACTCGCTACTTTTTATTGCGAGTTGCCCAATTATTTCAGCTATTTTTGTATGCATACATTTTTACTTGCTGATTTTGTTGCAAGTTGCCCTATCATTTCGGCTATTTCGTATGCATGTGTGGCTCGCTGGCTTTTTGCTGCAAGCTTGGAATTAAACACCGATTTCGGAATCAGCACCGATACAACTGGGATATTGTCAGGAGCGAATCATCATTTGCCTCTGTCGATGTCAAACAAAGGTGTCTTAGCGAGCAGGGTTAGGATCCTGTCGACTAAGGCTTTTGACTTCATGAGCCGTAAGGGTCTCATAAAAGTATTTCTCCCTGCAAGTCATGAGGATCTCGTAGGTGCGTTTTCTCCTTAGGAATCGTGAGGACTCCTAAGTGTATGGCTTCTCGTAAGTCGTAAAGATCTTACAAGAGGACTTTCTCCTTATAAGTCGAGAGGACTTACAAGGGTTGTTCACTGTGCAATCATATCCTTAGTCACGGATGGGACTTTGTTAGGGAAATGTTTATTCGCGCCTGTGGATTGTATACAGGGGTCAATATTGAACCGCTTGTAGGGCAACATTGGAGGTTATGATGGCTACTTAAGAACAGATTCAGATTCCTGTAGCTTAAGACTTTTGAATCCTATGAGCCGTGAGGGTCTCATAGGAGGGTTCTCCTTACGAGTCGTGAGGATCTCACAAGTGTAATTTCTCCTTAGGAATCGTGGGGATCCCTAAGTGTGTTGTTCCCTTGTGAGTCGTAAGGATCTCACGCAGGTGGTTTCTCCTCACAAGGTCGAGAGGACCTTGCAAGTGTCTTTTAACGAGGTTGCGCCCTTTCGGGCTTTCACAAAACTCGCCGGTAACCCTGTTGTTTTTACTCACGGAGCCCTTTCGGGTTTTCATCCGTGCCTATTTTGCTTATGGACATACCGTTTTCTTTTTTTTCTTTTTTTTATTATTTTTTGTGTCAGCCTTGGGATGCTGCAATCCACAGTAGTTTATCGACATCTCGGTCAACAGCCAGTTTTAGGACATGGTGGTCCATCGTTAGTTTAAGGACGTTCCGGTCCGACGCCAGTTTTAGGACATAGTGGTCCATCGTTAGTTAAAGACGTTTCGGTCCGTCGTTAGTTTTAGGACATTTCGGTCCGTCGTTAATTTAAGGACGTTTCGGTCCGAAAGCCAGCTACTACTTATAGAGTTTGGGCTTAGAAAGATAGCGAGCGGACATAGGCGTCGTCATCTATCGTTGACCTAGGCCATGACTCGTCAGGCGTAGTATTTTTTCAGGAATCGACCGTTTATTGGCCTGAAAGGTCTTTCACCATACACGTCCATGAGTAGATTGGCTCCACCCTGGTAAACTTTGTCGATAATATACGGTCCCTCATAGTTCGGCTCGAATTTCTCCCGTTTGGCACGATTAGGGATCATAGGTCTTTTGACCACTAGTGCGAGTTCGCCTTGGCGGAATGTTCTCGGCCTAATCAATCTTTCATATGAGCGCGTCATCATTGCTTTATAAGCCTCCAGATTTTGTTGTGCCATAAGCCGGGTTTCATCAAGGGCGTCGAGCTCCTCAAGCCGAAGGTGAACATTTTTTTCGTCTATTAGCTCGTAATGAACCGCCACTCGTAGAGAGGGTAACTCTATCTCAAGGGGGAGTACCGCTTCTGTGCCGAATACCAATGCATACAGCGTTGTGTTTGTGGCTGTTTTGAACGTAGTTCGAACGCCCAAAGAGCTTCATGCAGTCTCTCGTGCCAGTCCCTCTTATCTCGAGACACCGTCTTTTTCACGATCTTCGTCAAGGTCTTGTTGAAAGCCTTAGCTAGACCGTTAGCTCAGGGATTATAGACTGATGAATATCTCCAGTCTATGTTATGCTGTTGTGCGAAGCGGCTGATCTTGTGGCTTCTGTAGGCTGGCCCGTTATTGGAGATAATCCGTCGCAAAGTGCCGAACCGGTAAATGACGTGTGTCTTGAAGAAATGGAGAATATTCTCTGTCTGCACCTCCCTCAGCGGCACTGCTTCTGCCTATTTGGAGAAGTAATCAGTTGTTGCCAAAATGAATCGATGTCCTCTGGACGATGCTGGTTCGATGGGACCGATTATGTCAGTTCCCCACATTTCGAACGGCCAGCTAGCTATCGTTGGATGTAGTGGATTTGGATGCTGATGGATAAAATCCCCGTGAATCTGGCACGAGTGGCATTGCTTCGTGTATTCGAGGCAGTCCTGGATCATCGTAGGCCAATAGCAGCCTATCCTTTTGATCATCAGCTTCATCTTCGAGCCGGATTGGTGAGAACCGTAGAGTCCGTCGTGAGTTTCTTGGACGACTCTCTTTGCTTCTTCAGGTCCCAGGCATCTTAGTCACAGAGAGTCAAACGATCTCTTATACAGAGTATTATTGACGAATGCAAAAGAAAGAGCTCATTTCATAAGCTGATGTCTTGACGACGCATCTTCAGGCGTTCGACGGGATTTGAAGTAGCCTATAAAGACTTCTCTCCAATCCTTAGCCTTTTCCTGGTCTTTTATTTGCAGAGTCGTTTGCTCGATCGCTCTCTTTTCTTCGGGAAACTCCAGAGATATTTCTGCCGGTGCAAGAACCCGACGGCTTTGCACAACGATCCTCACGCCATCGAGGTTCTCGTCGGCCAATTCTTTAGCAAGCTTGGCTAATGCATCCGCTTTGCTAATTTTCGCCCGCGGTATGCTTTCCAGAGTGTAGGAAGGAATTTGACTCAGCAGTTGCTGTACTCTCCCGCCATACTTCACCAACTCTGGCTTGCACGTTTGATAGTCGCTGTTTACTTGACTAACGACCAGTTGGAAGTCTCCATATATGAGGAGGTTTTCAATTCCCATGTTGATAGCGATCTCGAGACCTGCTATCAGAGCTTCGTACTCGGCTTCATTATTCATCCTCGGCTCTGTTAAGAAGAAGGAAAAGTGCATTATCCCTCCTTGTAGAGTCACGAAGATGAGGCCTACCCCTGATTTAATTATGGGAGTGCTTTGTTTGCGCTTCTTCATAGAAGATGCTCCATCGAAGTAGAGTTCCCATTGTGTATCAATCTCTCTTCTCTCCCCGTCGATCGTGTCAAACGCGTGTTCGTCTAAAAATTCACAGTTTAAGGGAGAGTCGGCAGGTATCGGATGCTCAGTGAGGAAGTCGGCGATGGCCTGGACTTTCACTGTCTTGAGGGGTCGATAAGTTATCGAGAACTCCATTAAGAGTAGGGCCCATTTAGCGAGCCGTCTCGTTAGCATGGCTTTTGACATCAAGTATTTGAGAGGATCCACCTTCGATATGAGATGGACCTCATGTGCCAATGTATAGTGTCTGAGCTTCGTTATCGCGAAGATTAACGCCAGGCAGTGTTTTTCGATGGGAGAATAATTGCTTTCTTCCCCCAGTAGAACTCGAATCAAATAGTAGAGGGCTCTCCCCTTCCCTTGGTCGTTCTCTTGTGCCCACAGCGCGCCTAAAGAACCTTCGAGGGCTGTTGTATACAAAATGAGAGGCTTTCCCTTGACCGGAGCGGTCAGCACCGGCGGATTCTATATGTATTGCTTAATTTCGTCCAGTGCGCCTTGGCATTTGCGATCCCAGACGAAAGGGGTCCCATTCTTCATTAGGTGACTGTAGGGACGGCATTTGCCAGATAGATTAGCTATGAATCACCGGATATATGAGAGCTTTCCTTGGAGAGACCGCAGTTGCTTGAGAGTCTTTGGTGGGGGAATCTCCATGATCGCCTTGATCTTTGACGGGTCTATCTTGATGCCTCGTGTCGTACGATGAATCTTAGGAATTTGCCCGAGGAAACTCCGAACGCGCATTTGAGAGGGTTCATCTTCAAATTGTATTTCCGAAGGCGTTGAAACACGATCTTCAGATGCTCTAGATGTTCCTCATATGATTTGCTTTTCACCACAAGATCGCCAATATAGCATTCGACGATTTCATATATGAGGTCGTCAAAAATCTTCGTCATGGCCCTCTGATAGGTGGCACCGACGTTCTTTAGACCGAAAGGCATGACCTTGTAGCAGAATATGCCCAAAGGGGTCCGGAAAGCGGTATGCTTATGGTCCTCGGGATGCATCTTTATCTGATCGTATCCTGACGAGCCATCCATGATGGAGAAAACTTCGTGAGTGGACGTGTTATCTATCATCAGCTCAGTGACCGGTACTGGAAAGTCGTCTTTAGGACAGGCTCTGTTGAGATCCCGAAAGTCCACGCATATACGCACTGTCCCATTTTTCTTCATCACTGGGACGATGTTGGCGATCCAATCAGGGTACTGAACCTCTTGGATGAAGCTGGAGTCGATTAACTTCTTGACCTCGGCGTTGATGCTCATCTCAAGTTCGAGATTCATTCTTCTCGGTGCTTGTTTGATCGGCTTGATGTCCGGGGATATTGCCAATTTGTGGACAGCAATCTCTGGATTTAGTCCTGGCATCTCGGAATAGTTCCATGCGAAGCAATCTTTATGTTGCATGAGCACGTCCTTCAGCATTGCCACCCTTTCTTCAGACAACAGTTCACCGACGAACGTCGGCCGCGGGTCGTTTGCCGTCCCCAAGTCAATTTTCTTAAGGTTATCTGCAGTAGTATGTATTCCATCTTCCAGTTCTTTTGACGCCGGTGGAAACTCTGAGATCACCCCGTCATCATCGTTTTCGAAGCACCTAGGGAGGTCATCCATATTCTCGGGCTCTTCTTCTGACAACGTTATCACGTGACAGGTATGGGATTGCTTCCAAGACCGATGTTGATCCGGTTCTACTCTCGTGGCTTTCGGTTCATGCTTCTGCGGCGGGGTTACCCTCCAACTGCTGGATAAAGCGAACTTGCCTTGCTGATACTGGTCTTCTACCCAGTCTTTGAATGTAAAGCAGTCTTCGAGAGGATGTCCTATTGCCCGATGGTAGGAGCAATAGTCCGGGTGAGAGACTTCGCCTGCTTACTCGGGATGCTTGGACTCCGGGAGGGTAATCATTTGATGTTTTACGGCAAGATCAAGTATCTTCCTTGTCTTGTCTTGGGCAAAAGAGTACGCTCGACCCATCTTCTTTATAAGAGATGAATCCTGGTTGCTCGATTCTTTATCGCGTGGCTTCTTGGTCCCGCTTTGTCGCTGTCGAACGCCTTTCCCACTTTTTGATTTATTTTTTCCTCTGCGTCGGGCCTTTTGTATGACGGGTTGACGAGGAAGAGCATTTTCATTTTTCTCACCCTGCTGAAGGAGGCGTTGCGTTCTGGCTTTCTCGTAGATGGCCATTTTGCGATTATGGTCGTCTCGAACCTTTTGACCCGCTTCCCTTATAAGCTTGTCTATTTGTTCTTCGAACGACGGGCTTGGTATTTTCGTGACGGGAGCTCATTTTGGTTCAGGGTTAGCATCTTCCCATAGAGCATCTCCTTCTTCATTGAAGTCATGTATGACGTAGCAGTCAATGAATGGCTCCTGTTATAGAACTGTGCTTGTCGAGCAGTTTGCTTAAGGGGTACGCCTTGGCGCCTCAATAGTCTTTTTAATCTGTCTGTGTAATATCTGGGCAGACGGATGGGCTAGAGCCTGTCAAGTGTAGAATCCGCACCATGCCAGATTTCTTTTTCCACTTTGGTTTCCCCGGATCGGTAGAACAGGATCGCCTTTTCACCCTTTCGCTTGGGAGGGATGTAGAATGTCTGCAGTTCCTGCACACTATAGGCATTAAGTGCATCGAGCTCTTTGTAATGCTCTCGCGGAATCATAGCGATTTGCAAACTCTGATCATCATCAGCAAAGGCTTGAATTGATGGCCGAACAGAAAATACAGCATTGACTTCATCTTCCGAGTCGCTGCCGAAGATCAACATAGGGGTGAACGGTCCCGGCTTGTTGCATTGGGGCGGACCTGAATAAACTATTTCTTCTTCCTCCTCGGTGTCACTACCGAAGACTGGAATAGTGGTGATAGCTTTGTTCTTCGGTTTGTGACATCTTTCCGTGTCCTCAAAATCTGGTAAGAAGTATTTTGCATCTTCGTACTTTCGGACTTCATTCACGGAGAATGGGTTCAACTCTCCCGTCACAGTATACTCGAGACCATCCTTGAAATACTTCATACACTGATGTTGTGTAGAAGGGATGATGTTGTACTCGTGTAACCAAGGCCTGCCGAGCAAAGCATTATAGAAAGTCTTGGCGTCAATGACGTGAAACTTGACGTCCGTGACAAGCAGCCCAAAGCGTAACGTTAATATTACAGACCCAAGCGTCCGTGATGACTGGGAGTCAAACCCGGAGATGGTGATTTTATCACGAGCGAGGTGCTGAACGCTCATGCAGATTTCCTTCAACACTCTCACATTGAGAAGATTGACGGAGGACCCATTGTCAACCAGGATTTTTCCTATCTTGATATCATGACAGTATCCGGAGACATAGAGGGGACGGTTATGCTTGCACGTCCCGAGGAGGAGATCTTCATCGCCAAAGGTAATATCGGCTGTGTGCACTTGTTCCAGCTCATCCTTCATCTTTTCTTCAGCGAGAAAAGCTTGAAATTGGTCGGGCTCTTGTAATGCCCTGATTAGAGAATCTCTCACCACTTTGGATAGCAGAAGGGCGTCGAGAATGCTGAGCTGCGAGGGTTCCTCAGGTGTGCAAGAACGTTGTAATCCACCTTACCTTTTTTTGGCGGGTCCTTGGCTGTCAACTCTTTAACGACTTGGTCATCAAGTATGATATCCTCAGAGACCTTTTCTTTCCCCTTATCTTTTCTATTTGACCCACTGTTTGAGGGCCCAAGATTCTTTTCGGGCAGCGTACGATTGCGCGGCTGAATATTTTCACAGGCCTTAGGTTCTTCCTCTTTTCCCAAGGTGGATTCTTTAAGAGAGGGCCAAGAGTCATTTCTTCGTCAGAGTCGCTCCCGAAGGTGAGAACTTGCGATCCCCCAGCGTCGACCATATGACAGTTGCCCGCAGTTCTTTTGCTCTCCTCGGTCGTATTTCTTTGCTCTCGACGAGTTTTGCGTTTCATCCGCTTGAAATATTGCCGGTGAGCAACATATCCCTGCCACTATCTTTTAAAAGCGTTGCACTCTTCGGTGGGGTGCGCAATCTTTCGATGATATAAGCAGTAGCTAGGATGCATTTCTGCCTCACCAGGAGTGTTTCCTTCAGAGGGTAGCAGCTTCATTCCCATCGATATGGCGTTGGCGAACCTCTTCCTCATCTTGAACCTGCTTTTATTTATGACGGATGTACTTTGATCTGGTGGGAGTGTTTCAACCCTTTAGTCCAGTCACCGGCGTTTGGCTTTTTCAAATATGGCCATTTCACGCTCTCGAGCAGTTTTGCTTTTAAGAAGAGCTTCGTCCAGGAATGCATCAATTATTTTGTCTGATGGCCCTAGAAGTTCCGGCTCAGGATCTGCCCCCAGTTTCTCTGCATAAGGAGCTTCTTCATCGTTTATTAATGAGTGGGAGATCACATGGCAGCTTGCCACATAATCTTCAGGCTCATCTGACGAGTCTTCTCCGTTGTCGCCATCTCCGTCCTCAAGGACATGGCTGAGAAATTCTTGGAGTGTGATTGGAGTCCGCGCTTTTTGATTATATTCTTCCAACGCGTCAATCTGTTTTTGCAGGTCCGTGCGCTTGTCACCAGGCTTCATGGGCTTTTTGGTCTTCTTCTTCGAAGACTTTGACGGCTGGGTGTGAGCGCTTTGGCTATCACCACCAATTTTTAGAGTTGGGCGCGGTTTCAGCATTCCCTCGATGATCTCGGGTTCCGGTGGATTTTTCCACCTAATCACTGGACATGTTTGGAGATCCTTCACCATTCTTTTAGTCTTGACTGAAAGAACGACCTCCCATGGAGCTTCTTCAACAAAAAAGCACGATGCCCCCGGTGTGTCCGTCTTCTTAGGAGCATGCGGTTGAGGCGGGTTTACTTTCCACTTCTCAGACAGTGCGAATTTTCCCTGTTGATACTGGTCTTCAATCTAGCCCTTGAAGACGAAGCAATCTTCAATGGGATGGCTTACCGTTTGATGGTAGGGGCAATAATTAGGACTATTAGTCTCGCCGGGTTGCAACGGTCGTTTTGGATTTGGCAGATTGATGAGCCTGTTGCGCACCGCTAGCTCGAACAATCTCTTCGTTTTGTCTCAGGGAAACGAATAAGGGCGCTTCATCTTCTCATTATAGAATTGCCGTCTCTCGTCTAGTCGATCAGTTAGTTTTGGGCCACTGGGCTGCTGTTGAGCATTTGCGACGAAGGTCGCTTTCCCTTTACCCTTTTCATTCGGTGGTCCAGCTTTGAAGGAGACGGTCTATGACCCATCTGGTCCATTTGGGCCAGTTTGTCGATCAAGGCCTGGAACGTGGTCGGCTTGAAGAATATCATGAATTGGGAAATAGTTGCTTGAGGGTCAAGTGTGCCCACGAACATGCCTACTGCCGACGCTTCTTCAATGCGCTGCTCACATTTTGACCACAAATTCCACCATCGTATTGCGTATTGCACCCACGTCTCGCCAGATTTCACCCTGGCATTGATCAATGCCGTTATTAGGGTGCGTTCACTAGCACTCGCGAAACGCTGGGTGAATAGTAGCTCCATTTCTGCAAAATTCTTGACGGAGTCGTTTGGAAGTTCAGAATACCACTCGAATGCCGTTTCCGACAAGCTACCAACAAACAGGCGGAGCAAAAGTTTATCATCACCTACGGTGTTGCCGCACAAGGCTCTGACTTGAGCGACATGTTAATGTGGATTCCCCGTCCTTTTATATACATGGAATTTAGGGGTCGTATATCCCGGAAGGTACCTTATTTGGTCATACCAGCCTGGATAGGGTCGTCCAGTCTTCACGACCTGCCCAGCCGCTTCATTCGCCAGGTGAGCTCGTATTTGCTGAGCAATGTAATCATCCAGAGCGGCCTTGGAGATGGTCTCCTCTTTGGCTGTTGAAAGAGCTGGAGGGGGGTTCGATGTCTCCCCTCTGTCGTCTTCAATGATGATCGGGGGGTCTTCAGCTGGAGCTTCCGGCTGTAACATCAACCCGGCCATGTCTTGGAGCAAAAGAGCTATTCGTTTTATGTTGGCCGCCTGTTTTGCAGCCTCTTTTTCTTTCCTCTCGAGCATTCTTCGGAGGAACTAAGTATCAGTTTCTTGTTCCCATCACTGTTCCGAGGTCTCTGGATTTTCTTTTGGCCCAGTGAGTGCGGCCATTGCAGTCAGCATCTCCTGAAGTTTCTGCTGCTGTTGTTCCCGAGCCTTCGTTATCGATCGGGTAAGCGGCCGATGACCCGTGGAAGCATGGCTTCCTTCTTTTCAGGAAGCCATATAAACGGTATGTGTTACCATGCCCCCAGACTTGGGGCATTTAGATTCAACGTCTTGCGGTTTGCCGCGTTCACAGGGGCTTTCTCTGGCCTCCTTCTCTTGTGAGCAGTTGAAGTCTGTTAGTTATGTATATGCCCTAGAGGCCATTGTTGTACATATGATGTATATTATAATAGATGCTTGGATATATATAGAGAGGACTTTCTTGCTCGTCATGATAGTATGCTATTTGGTTTCACTTTATCTTAACATATGGACTTGTATTAGTTTACTGTCTTACTCTCACATGTTGATAAAGCCCTTGGGATCTGTACTCGACTACTGGGACTATGATGAGATCATACTAGTGGGGCCTACAGTAGTCGATGAGTACATCCTATAACTGTTCCTAGTCGAGGGTGTGTCGAGACAGGGCATCGATACACCAGTGTAGACTAGTGTATACGCATCTTGACCCGTATGATGGGCGATGGATGATTCCATATCCATCGGTGTTTGACATCAAGGATGGTGTACGGATGCTCAGTGGAGACTGGGTACACTGGACGGACTCGCCGAGAACTCCCAGATGGTATTATACCTCACGTCAGATGGCAGTTCTCCGGTGACACTGGTACAGGGTAGTCTGTAGACCCGAGATCGTCATAGAGTCTCGTGTGATTCCCACTGTGCTTTGATTTCCACCTTACCACGTCCAAGAGGGCGTGCAAAACGGTGGCTTTTGGGTGCAGTCCCGAATCACATGGAGGCAATGAGCGATAGGAGGGGATTCGTCTCTCCCGGTATAGGGAGTTGATGTTGTGCTGTGTTCGATTGGCTATAATTTGAAGTCCCTGGCTAGGGCTGATACAGAGATTTACTGGTAAGTGTTACCAGTAGTTTCTCGACTTGTTATGAGCCTCATATCGACACGACTTATCGGTTACTAGGGTCTAACGTATACCACCCCTAGACTAGATATGCAACATATCAGACGAAGAGACCGGACTGTACGGGAGTGTTACTAATTGGATTCACAGTAGAATGTACATGCTTGCTTGTTGATCTTCTGATCGCTCAATACCTGGATGGCTGTTACGTTTAGCTGACCGCTTGCAGCTTGTGGGTGTTTGATATGATCATCACCTGCTACCAGCATATTGACGATTCTTTAGAGTCCTACACAGAGGTTTCTTGACTCAGGTAAAACGGAGTAGGAGCATATATATGATATGTGCGGGACCGAGGATAATACGATATGAGATACCGTATTATATTCTCGCGATATTTTGATATGAGCCGTGTCATCGGATCAAGTGTTGATTTGATGAATCGGTACATGATATATTAGTCGGTTATATTCGATATAGCCGGATTGTCGGATCAAGTGTTGATTCGATAATTTAATGTATAATTATATATGTGATATATTACTTTATATTATCTAATATTGGCTTGCTTTATTGATTCATTTTCTCACCGGATAATACATTGATATATATGTGATATATGTTAATTGTATTATTTTCTTTTGTTACAAATATATATTATATATGTGATATATAATATTGTAACATGTTATGATTACTAATGCAACATGATTAGTGGAGATTAAACATGGTTAGGGTTTGATTTGGATTAGTTCTTTCATGAAGCTTCTAGAAGTTTTTCTTTTGTTTCTTGCAAAAATATTATGGTTGATATTTTAGTGACTCATTCTTTAACCTAACCCAAACCCTTAACCCTAGTTAACTCTCTACAATGGTTTGCCTTGTCATCTTTGACCATGGTTGCATTTGTAATCATATATCTTTTTCATTATTCATCACAAAAGGATTATTCATTATTTCATCTTCTTCTTTCTCCTGGAAAAGCTTTCTAGCTTTGAGTTATGTGATGATTAGTGTGAGAATTTGAAAAAAAGAGAGCATAAATCCTACTTCATCATCCTTATCTAATCTAGCCAATTTGATTAGGGTGTTCACCTCATTAGTGAGTAAGAGCTTGAGTTAAACCAACTTCAAGGTAGATCATCGGAGAAAAGGAAGACTACAAGCTAGCATGGATCGTTCGGGTTGTGGAGCCTCTCTTGAGTCCGGGAGATCGTGGATCGCGGCGAAGGGACTTCTACTCGGAGCTTATGAAGCGAAGGAGCGGACTACAAAGGTTGTAATCCCTCACTCTTAGTTGTAAAGATGTTTACTTGCATGTGTAACCCTAATTATCTAGCAAAGATCCTAGCTTTGGATTGTTCGGGACGTCTAAATTTTAAATCGGGCATGGTTGATGCCTTATAGACCCTTGTAAGAGTGCCTAGGAACCCTACAGTGGTATCAGAGCTTAGCTAGAGCATTAGGCGACGTGTATACGAAGTTAAAACTCCGATCGAACCCCAAAACATCGAACATGACCCTCTCTCTGGAAATTTTGTAAAAATGTGATTTTTTCTGCATTAAAAATACTCAAAAAATCAGCAGGGAATTCTAAGGATAGCCATGAAATACGAGCCCCCAAGTCTCTCAAAGAAACATGCTTGTCGCGGTGGTTCCGCGGCCAAAAGAGTGAATTGGGGACACGTGTTTGCACAGTAATATCCGTAGGTGTTTTTGCATATTTCTGGGTATTTTTAATCTTACTCAAGTGTTGAGTGTTCTGGGGATTATTTTGAATTCGTTGATTCGATCGGAAAGTTTAACTTCGTTCTGTTTTCCGGATAATTTAGAAAGTATTAAAATGTTCGAACGAATATCATCAACTCACTTTTTCCCGACAAGAAAAACTTTCAAGTGTTGAATTTTTCTTGAGTTGAAATCTTTCGGAAAAACGTGCAAGTAACACGGTGGACCCTCTACAAGAACACAAACCTTAACTCGATTATGTGACCGTCTGAACCGCCTCTGAACCTTAGGGTTGGGGTAGTACGGCGTGCCACATGTGAGGCGTTGGTTTGACCCTTCAACGGCTGGACCATTGCTACTGTGACATATTCTGGGATTATTTGAACTCCGCTCAAGTGTTGAGCTATTTAGGAAATCTTGGGTATTTGATTATTCGATCAGAAAGTTTAATATTGTCTATTTATCTGGAATGTGATACAATATGTGGAATTCATATAGTTAGGCATAAAATGCGAAGTATGTGATATTTCGGATTTACGATATCTAAAGTGATTGTGGATTCTAAATATTGTAGTTTTACACTTTCTTTTCTGTGACCGCAAGTGTAGTATGTAGTTGTATTGCCGGTTTTCGTTGCTATACATCAACGACAATTGGTGTATGCATACTTACTTACGTTAATGATATGAGATATTATGTGTTGCTGTGATATGTTATATTGGATCGTCGTGTTCTCAATAGCCGGGGGTTTTATGTGAGATGAGGGTTTTTATTTTCATTCATGTAAAATTCATATGTATGTAATATTCTTTTATTGGGGCACTCCGGAATGAGGTTGATGTTACCAGTGTATATTATTTACTTTTCCGCATTAGGTAGACCCAAGGAGTGGAGCACAAGTAACCGGGTTTTAGGGTCCAGTGGGAAGCCATCTCGAGGAGCCGAGACCGGGTCTCCTAACCCTAGAATTGGCAGTGTTGCTTGCCGCTCTCGTAGGGGTCTAGGGATGTGGGTTTGGCTATTCATCGCGACCGTGGAATCCATGTTTTATACATGCTCGTATTAAAACATGGACATCCTAGTATATCCAATATTTCATATATGTTCTTCTGCTGCAATATTCTGTGACGAGATCGTATTACTGCCTGAGACGAATGCTTATACTATATATATATATATATATATATATATATATATATATGCTGATATATAAATATTACTGCTTTCGTTTCTTCTGTGATGCTTAGGAAGCATAAGCTGATGGGATATATTAATGAGATTAATAAAAAGAAAAGAAACCTAAAAGATATTGTAGAATCAAAACTTTATAAAAAGGGTAGCTACAGTTTTGCTTTGCATACCGGTATATATGATATACCCTGCACCTTATTCGATGAGGAAAAAGCCGAGATCCCTTCACCGGGAGTGACCTCTTTAGCTAAACTGGCAGATGCTACAAACTTGCGGTTTAGCTTTTGACAGCTTCTATAGTTCTTGCTTTGCACAGCGGTATATATGATATATCCTGCACCTTATTCGATGGGGAAAGAGCCGAGATCCCTTCACCGGGAGTGACCCTTTAGCGAAACTAGAAAAGCCTAAAAAACACTCCTTTTCAAAATACACTTGTTTCTACAACGATATCAAGTTCATTACGCTCATGGTTTTCTGATAAACCTGCGTAGCCCTCTGTCATTTCAGATAAATCTTACTTAGTATTCGTGCTGCGTTTGTTGACCTTGTCAAGGCACAGTGTACGGTAGCTGATTAATGTTTATCTGCTAAAACATGAGATGTGATTGGATTAGGGTATTCGTACGGCCTTGTTGACCTTTTCAAGGGTCATGCAGGTGGGTTTAATTCAATCGGGAAATGACGGATTGAACTTGACTTGCGATTTATGGTTTGTTGACCTTGTCAAGGTCATAGATCGCTAGGGGCAAAATATTATTGGGAATTTCAAGTATTGAAATTTGCAATGAGATTGCATACCTCCTATGAGATAGTTGGATCCCGATACCTACTGCGAGTAAGAGTTACTCTTGGGAGAGTTTTACACAGGACAATTAGCCGATCAAGTAGGTGTCTAGAAAGGTGTTACTGAGGTTATGCCTCTGGGAAAATGAGGTTTACTTTAATTAGGTCCGTGCGAAAGCACGGGGAACCTCCCTCAAGTACCGAAACTGATCTGGCTGAAAGATTAACGAAATTGTAGGGTGTAACTAATCCCGGCTAATCTTACCTTTTAGGGTTTGAAGGAAGATTTGATAAAAACAGTGGGAGACATCCTGATTAGATAAGATAATAACCAATCTAATTTTGCAAGAGCATACGCTAAAGTGTTTTCTTCTCTCTCTCTCCAGGTAGCGCCCATGTCAGGCCATAATCAAGATAATAATATGGATGTATTAACTGAACCCGCTTATTAGACTGAGCAGGGGAACATTGGTCCCGTTCTTTCTTATAAGAGTTATAAGACTGAACAGGGAATAGGAGAATATCTGGATTCTCACGCCGCCCAACCGAAGAACAAGCATGTTGATGCACTTTCTTCGGGTGTGTTAGTTATTGAGAACTGTTTCTCAGTTCACCCTACGTCCTGGGTATTAGATACCGGATCAGGATCCCACATATGTAATTTGTTACATGGGCTACGTAAAGGTAGAGAACTGGGAAAAGGTGATCATTCCGTTACAGTAGGGAATGGTACACATATTGCAGCCAAAGCAGTTGTCGAATATCACCTTGTATTACCAAGTAGTAATACATTGATTCTGAATGAATGCTATTATATACCGAACATGATGTGCAAAATTATATCAGTTTCTTTATTAAGTAAAGAAGGATATAATTTTGTAGTACAGGATAATGTTATGAACATATTCCTAAATCAAAAGTTGATTAGATCAGATTCGTTATATAATGGCATATTCATTCTCAATCAAAATACAGTTCTTAATATACAAAACACACACAAGAGGAAAAGTTCAGAAATGAACGAATCCTTCTTGTGCCATTGTAGACTTGGTCATATCAATGCGACACGGCTAGCTAAGTTACATAAGGATGGATATTTGAATCCGTTCGAATTATCATCTTATGATACTTGCCATTCATGTCTCAAAGGTAAAATGACCAAAACTCTGTTTAGTGGACACGGAGAAAGAGTTACCGAACTCTTAGGGCTGGTACATAGTGATGTATGCGGTCCTATGTCTACACATGCCAGGAACGGTTCTTCCTACTTCATTACATTCACCGACGATCTCTCAAGATTCGGACATGTGTTCTTGATGAAACAGAAGTCTGAAGCTTTTGAGAAATTCAGAGAATATAAGCACGAAGTAGAAAACCAAACGGGCAAAAGTATTAAGATCCTTCGATCTGATTGAGGAGGAGAATACTTAAGCAATAAGTTCTTAGATTATCTAAAAGAGAATGGGATTCTCTCTCAGCATACTCCTCCTTATACACCACAGCACAACGGTGTATCGGAGCGGAGGAATCGCACCCTATTAGATATGGTGCGCTCTATGATGAGTACAGCTGAGTTACCTATTTCCTTCTGGGGGTATGCCCTGGAGACAGCAGCATACATATTAAATCAAGTTCTGTCTAAATCTGTACCTACCACACCATATGAGATATGGAGTGGGAAGAGACCGTCCGTATCTTAAACGAGTTAAGATATGGGGTTGTCCGGCCTATGTCAAAAGGCAAAATCCGGACAAACTCAAGGCACGATCAGTTCTTTGCAAGTTTGTGGGATATCCGAAGAATTCTTATGGATATTTTTTCTGCCACAGTGAGGAGCAAAAAGTGTTTCTTGCTCAATACGCCACCTTTTTAGAAAAGGAATTTGTTGCAAAAGAAATTAGTGGCAAAGAGGTAGAGCTGGAAGAGGTTCCAGCACCGCAAACTACAACTGATGATTTATTGGAACTAGAGGATTCAGTAGTACCTGACGAATTCCAGCCTCTCCGCCGATCTAGTAGGGTTTCTCATCCACTTGAGAGATACTACGGTTTTCTAATTGATGGTGGGAGCGAGGATTGCATCATGGAAGATGATGACCCGACTAGTTTCGAGCAGGCCATTACGAGTGGTGACTCTGTGAAATGGCTGGATGCAATGCGATCTGAGATGGAATCCATGTACACCAACCAAGTACAGACTTTGGAAATTGCTCCTGAAGGGGTAAAACTCATTGGGAGCAAGTGGATCTTTAAGAAGAAACTTGGTGTAGATGGAAAAGTTGAGACTTTCAAAGCTAGACTTGTTGCAAAGGGTTTTTGTCAACGACCAGGTGTGGATTATGATGAAACCTTTTCTCCAGTGGCTATGCTTAAGTCCATCCGGATCTTACTTGCTATTGCTGCATACCATGACTACGAAATCTGGCAAATGGATGTTAAGACCGCCTTTCTAAATGGTGATTTAGAAGAGTGCGTGTACATGACTTAGCCAGAGGGCTTCGTAGATAGTGGGAGCAGCGGAAAGGTGTGCAAGCTGCTTAAATCCATTTATGGGTTAAAGCAAGCATCGCGGAGTTAGAACATCTATTTTGATGTTGTAGTCAAAGAGTTTGACTTCATCAAAAATATAGATGAACCTTGTATTTACAAGAAGGTTGCAGAGAGTAAGGTTGTATTCCTCGTATTGTACGTGGATGACATACTCTTGATAGGAAATGATATTCCTATGCTGCACTCTGTCAAGCTCTTCTTATCACAAAGATTTTCAATGAAAGATCGAGGTGATGCCTCCTGCATACTGGGAATCAGGATCTATAGAGATAGATCTAAATGGATACTGGGATTGTCCCAATCCAGGTACATTGACACCATACTAAAGAGCTTTAGTATGGAAGAATCCAAGTGTGGTAACCAACCCACGATCTCTAGACTCATTCTCTCCAAAGAGATGTCTCCCAAGACTGATTTGGAGAGATCTCGCATGCAAGGGATGCCCTATGCTTCGGTAGTAGGCTCTATCATGTATGCGATGCTATGTACGAGACCCGATGTAGTATACTCACTAAATGTAGTGAGTCGGTATCAAGCAGATCCTAGAGAGAGTCACTTGACAGCTGTGAAGAACATTCTCAAGTACTTGCGAAGGACTAAGGAGATGTTCTTGGTGTATGGTAACGGAGAACTCCAGGTGGAGTCCTTTACCGATTCCAGCTTCCAGAGTGATAAGACGACTCTAAGTCGCACTCGGGATTTTTCTTTACCCTCAATGGAGGGGCGGTATGTTGGAAGAGTTCCAAACAGGATATCGTTGCAGACTGGACGATGGAGGCTGAATACATCGCTGCCAACGATGCTGCCAAAGAGGCTGTCTAGATAAAGAAGTTCATTACTGAACTTGGTGTGGTTCTATCTATTGAGCATCCAATACCTCTGTATTGTGATAACAATGGAGCTGTGGCTTTGGCCAAAGAACCCAGGTCCCATCAGAAGTCCAGACATATTCTGAGGCGGTATCACCTGATCAGGGAGATAGTTGATCGCCGGGAGATCGAGGTTAGGAGAGTAGATACGAAGGACAACACTGCGAGTCCACTCACAAAGGCCATTCCCCAGATACAGTTAAAGAGATTATTCGGGATGCTAGGTATGAGATACTACAGCAGCTGGCCTTAGTGCAAGTGGAAGATTGTTGGTTATGTATATGCCCTAGAGGCCATTGTTGTACATATGATGTATATTATAATGGATGCTTGGATATATATAGAGAGGATTTTCTTGCTCGTCGTGATAGTATGCTATTTGGTTTCACTTTATCTTAACATGTTGACTTGTATTAGTTTACTGTCTTACTATCACATGTTGATAAAGACCTTAGGATCTGTACTCGACTACTGGGACTATGATGAGATCATACTAGTGGGGCCACGGTAGTAGATGAGTACATCCTATAACTGTTCCTAGTCGAGGGTGTGTCGAGACAAGGCATCGATACACCAGTGTAGACTAGCGTATACGCATCTTGACCCATATGATGGGCGATGGATGATCTCATATCCATCGGTGTTTGACATCAAGGATGGTGTGCGGGTGCTCAGTAGAGACTGGGTACACTGGACGGACTCGCCGAGAACTCCCAGATGGTATTTTACCTCATGTCAGATGGCAGTTCTCCGGTGACACTTATACAGGGTAGTCTGTAGACCCGAGATCGTCATAGAGTCTTGTGTGATTCCCACTGTACTTTGATTTCTACCTTACCACGTCCAAGAGGGCGTGCAAAATGGTGGCTTTTGGGTGCAGTCTCGAATCACATGGAGGCAATGAGTGATAGGAGGGGATTCGTCTCTCCCGGTATAGGGAGTTGATGTTGTGTTGTGTTCGATTGGTCATAACTGGAAGTCCCTGGCCATGGCTGATATAGAGATTTACCGGTAAGTGTTACCAGTAGTTTCTCGACCTGTTATGAGCCTCACATCGACATGACTTATCGGTTACTGGGGTCTGACGTCTACCACCCCTAGACAGAGGTTTCTTGACGATTCTTTAGAGTCCTACACAGAGGTTTCTTGACTCAGGCAAAATGGAGTAGGAGCACATATATGATATGTGCAGACCGAGGATAGTACGATATGAGACACCGTATTATATTCTCGCGATATTTTGATATGAGCCGGGTCATAGGATCAAGTGTTGATTCGATGAATCGGTACATGATATATTAGTCGGTTATATTCGATATAGCCGGATTGTCGGATCAAGTGTTGATTCGATAATTTAATGTATAATTATATATGTGATATATTACTTTACATTATCTAATATTGGTTCGCTTTATTGATTCATTTTCTCACCGGATAATACATTGATATATATGCGATATATGTTAATTGTATTATTTTCTTTTGTTACAAATATATATTATATATATGATATATAATATTGTAACATGTTATGATTACTAATGCAAAATGATTAGTGGAGATTAAACATGGTTAGGGTTTGATTTGGGTTAGTTCTTTCATGAAGCTTCTAGAAGTTTTTCTTTTGTTTCTTGCAAAGATATTATGGTTGATATTTTAGTGACTCATTCTTTAACCCAACCCAAACCCTTAACCCTAGTTAACTCTCTACAATGGTTTGCCTTGTCATCTTTGACCATGGTTGTATTTGTAATCATATATCTTTTTCATTATTCATCACAAAAGGATTATTCATTATTTCATCTTCTTCTTTCTCCTTGAAAAGCTTTCTAGCTTTGAGTTATGTGATGATTAGTGTGAGAATTTGAAAACAAAATAGAGCATAAATCCTACTTCATCATCCTCATCTAATCTAGCCAATTTGATTAGGGTGTTCACCTCATTAGTGAGTGAGAGCTTGAGTTAAACAAACTTCAAGGTAGATCACCGGAGAAAAGGAAGACTACAAGCTAGCATGGATCGTTCCGGTTGTGGAGCCTCTCTTGAGTCCGGGAGATCGTGGATCGCGGCGAGGGGACTTCTACTCGGAGCTTATGAAGCGAAGGAGCGGACTACAAAGGTTGTAATCCCTCACTCTTAGTTGTAAAGATGTTTACTTGCATGTGTAACCCTAATTATCTAGCAAAGATCCTAGCTTTGGGTTGTTCGGCACGTCTAAATTTTAAATCGGGCATGGTTGATGCCTTATAGACCCTTGTAAGAGTGCCTAGGAACCCTACAAAGTCGAGGGGGCCGTTGCAGCGGGCACCCAGACGGATGACATCTTCTGTGGTACCACGGGATGGCTCTTTTCTTGCTGAGCTCTAAGCTTCTTTGGCCGGCGAGAGTAGTCCTGGTTAATCACCGATTCCTGGACCTGTCTCCAGACTCTAAATTTTGGAGGATAGCCGCTGAGGGGGCTGCTCCGGCTTCTTTTCTGTAGTAATCTCCATAGGTGGAGGAGATCTTTTCAACACGATAGTCGGAGAGTTCTTGCGAACCCTCCTAAGCGGTTCAAAGCTGTTCCCAGTTGGAGCAGCAGCATTGATTTCCACCATGGGAGCTGGCGGAGTTAGCCTAGAAGGGGAGCTGCCCCCAGCCTTCCTTATACGGTGCCAGTGACGACGGCGAGCATGTCGTGCGGATGGAGTTGGTTCAGCTGTAGGGGTGACTTCCTCATGTCCCCTGTTTTGGCGAAGGGTTGTCACCGGCGTCAGCCTCTTGAAGACCAATTTCCGTTGAGAAGCAATGTCCAATCTGTCAAAGACAGACCTCTGGGCGGGGGAAGCAGCTTTGATGACTTTTCCTGGAGCGGGAGCCGGAACGGCCAGCCTTGTGAAGACTGACTTCTTGGCAGGAGAAGCTTCTCTAATAATTTCGTCCGCTTGAGCCGTAATGGCTATCCGCTTTGGGATGGCCGCTTCGGGTATCACGGGATTGTTGGCGTTCTGGCCCAGTCTGTTGAAAACTGAGGCAGCGGAGTTGGGCGACCCGTTGAGAGGGGCCGCAGCAGTGATAAATCGATCAAAGACCGACTTCTTTGGGGCTTCCTGCAACGTCAGCGGGGCATTGAAGTTCATGGGTGGGAGCATGGTCCCGAAGAATAGTCCAGTGGTAGCCTGAGTTATTTGCTCCACCAGCATCTTGAACAGTGAGGCCGCTTGGGGCTGTAGGTTATACCTCCAGATGAGGCGGAACGGGAGTTGCAGTTGCAATCAGTGCAGATTGAAGCCATTGATCTTTTTTTTCTGCACGGAGCAAGAAACCAAATCTTAGTACCTCGAACCCAAGGGCAACCATATCAAACTGCGATTCGTTCGCGAACGCGACACACGAAGTGTGGAGTGGAAAGAGAAAAAGGTCCCAACGGGTGTGCCAGAATCTGTTCTCCGCCAAAAAACGGAGAGACGCGACCGCATAGGTCCGTCTTGCCTGAATTTCAGGGCAGATGCTAATTGGTGCTATCCGTCCACCTCTCTGAAGATGCCAAGTTGATTTATGACACCGTATATCGAAGGTTTAAACGGATGCGGCCGATGTAGCAGACTTCGTCAGATTCCCCCTCATTGAGAGGTTTTTTGATTGTGGGGACGCTCTTCCCTGCAGGCGCAAGCCCCTGCAGTTAATTACGCTACCGCATCATGGTAACCACTTTCTCCTTCTCCAGATGGTCACTTCATGTCGTGGGTGTTTGTTTTGTTTTCGATTTCCCGTGGATTGTATACGGAGACCAATTTATGTTGTCGCCCGTAGGGCGTGGATTAGTCCAAATATGTATTTTCTTAGATTTGGGTTTGGGGGTTGGGTTTAAGGATACGTTTGTCTCATTTGAGACTAAGATCAACTGAAACGTTTGTTAAGGATACGTTAGTCTAATTTTAGACTAAGATTAACTTAACGGGATCATTTAGATCCAACAAGAGAGCATTTGGGCTCTATTGTTTAGTTTAGGGACATTGCGGTCGATTAGTTTAAGGGCATTACAGTCCAATGCTAGTTTAAGGACATCTCGGTCCAAGGTTAAGGACATCATAGTCCATGGGTTTTAAAGGACCCTACAGTCCGAGGTTAAGGACATCATAGTCCATGGGCTTAAGGACCCCACAGTCCGTAGTTTAAAGACGTCATACTCTATGAAATGTTTGGTTGTCGGGACCCGTCACCTCTCTGAAGACGTTGAAGGATTACAACGACATATATCAGAGGGGTTCAGAGATGTACCCTTGAACCAAAGTTGATTGAGAAATCTGTAGTCCAATTTGGGACTAAGATCAATCGATTAGATTATGAGCACATGGGCTCAGTTGAATCTGAATTGAGGACTTATGGCTAACTTGGGCTAAGTCCAACCGAGTTAAAATGTTTAACATTTGTCTTGGGTTGTTGAGCCTTTATTTGGGCTTGGCCCTTTTAATAGTGCTTAGCATTGACTTGCATTCTGACAATGTTTTGTCTTTATTGAATGCTGAGCATTTATCAGAGCTCTGGACTTATTTAAAGAATGATTTACGTTCTATCAGCGCAACACGTGGCGCGCTTGGTGCTTTGCGCCAGTCAAAGAGCGCGGTGCGCTTCTGCCGAGTAGCGCACACGTGAGGGACACGTGTCGCGCTTGGCTCTAAGCGCCAGAGAATGGGCGCATTGCGCCAGTTTATGAGCACATTGCGCTATTAATTTAGTGGCGCACGCGTGAGTGACACGTGGCGCATCTGGCGCTGAGCGCCAGCCCATGAGCGCAGTGCGCTATTTTAAGAGCGCAAAACGCTAGTTATTAAGTGGCGCATACGTGATCGACACGTGGCGCACTTGGCGCTGAGCGCCAGTCTAAGAGTGCAGAAGCGCAATTCAAGAGCGCAAAGCGCAGTTCCAGAGCGCAAAGCACATATGATCAATTTTGTGATCTAAAAAGATACTTTGTCTCAAGATTCTAAGAACAAAAGTTCTTCAATCTCTTATGTTGATGAAAGGCTTTGCCTTTATGGATCTATGATCCTTGAGAAAGAAGTAAATTCTTCTTTTATTTTTTGATGAGATCTTTTGATCTTTCTGTGAAAGACTTTTTGTCTTTGTAGATCTATGATCTTTTAAAGAAGTGAATCCTTCTTTTTAAATTATGAGATGATTTCATCTCTATGTTCATCATCATCGTTTTTTACCTTGAAGAAAGTTTTCTTCTTCTAAGAGCTTGCACTTTTGAATTTCTCTAAGTTCTTTGGGGAGGTTTCTCTCTCTCTTTCTGTATCTCTCTATGTATCTCTCTCTGTCTCCAAACTTGAAGTCTAGGGGCCTTTTTATAGGGTTGGCCGATTTGTTGAATCAGTTAAAGAGATCTTTCTCTGATTGATTTGGGGATGTTTCCCCACCATTGGATCTTTGATCCTAGGGCTTCTGTTTTACAGAAGACAATCTTCTTATTTTTAAAAAGATTGATAAATCTTTCCATACAGAATTTATTCTGTCTTTTGGTAATTTTTATTTACCATTGGATCATTGATCCAACGGCGCTCTGATTTACAGAGCACAATCTTGTTATTTGGAAAGATTTTGAAGAATCTTTTCTTAACAGAATTTAATTCTGATTAATTAATGATTTATCATTATTATTAGATCTTTGATCTAACGATGGGGAGCTTTTAGTTCCAGCGCTAGCGCACCCGTGCTTTACACGTGGTGCGCTGCTTAAAGGGCAGCGCACATTGCGCCAGCGCACCCGTGCTTGACACGTGGTGCGCTGCTTGGAGCGCAGTGCACCTAGCGCTAGCACACATATGGTGTGCTGCTTAGAGCGCAGTGCACCCAACGCTAGCGCTCATGTGCTTTCCATGTGATGCACTGCTTAGGGCGCAGCGCACTTGGCGCTGCATCTGAAGCGTTGCTTCATTTCAAAATTTTGAATTTTGAACAGAGCATTGCTCCGATTGGGGGAAACAACATCCATTTATGTTCATAAACTGCTTCCCTACATTTCTCCAGGATTGGATTAATATATGTTTATTGCAGCTAGTGCAAAAACAACATCTGGTGTGGTACTTGACATTTCATGATTAACTCAATTGCCTAAGCAAGTGATATGCTAATCATGCAGATCCCTCTCCCCTTTAGTCTGTAAGACACATTTAGAGAGGGTGACTCCATCACCTGCAGGTACACCACCATGTCAGGAGTCGTCCATTCTAAAACACTTTAGAATAGTGTCAAGTACCCAAATTGGGACACTTCCCAAATCTAGATCTAAAACCATAGATCTAGTAACCAGAAACCCTGATATTATATCCATGTCCTATGTGGAGAAACAACTATGTGACAACCACAGTATAACCGATCGTAGTATAGGAATTTCACTTTCTATAAAGTGCATGTCATCCCAAATACCAGGACATCACATCCTACTACCTTCTTACCAGATCCATCTCCTATTCTGATGAAGTCAAAGACTATGACTGTCACATCAAAAATAAATGATCTATTTTCGCTATACCTGCTTTAGTCTAGAAATAGACATAAGCTACATGCCCTCTATGCTTCCGTTGCTCCCACTGACTACAACAACCCTCTGGCAGAGTCATATACACCTGCACTTCTAAAGCTACTTTAGAACGACACTATACTCATCCTCCTCCGGGTCTCATAGTATAGAACAGCAGCAATGGCAAGTCTGGGTAAACAAGAACTTCTCTGTCACCGTCTCTGAGAAGACCGAAGTACCTCTCGAGTGCTTGAGGCTACCCACTAAATCTGCCGAGTGGCTAATGGAATGTCAAATCAAATTGAATCCTTAGGTTCTATTGACATTTAAGTCTAGGCACTGAAAATGTTGTGCATGATGGAATTATTTCCAAGCTCTGGGAAAGAGAAGCTTGACTCAGGAAAAGTGGAGAAGGAAGGTGAAAATACATCTTCAGTAATGAGACAGCGCCTCACGTGCAAAGCATGAAAGCGCTGAACGCCAGCGCCATGAGTCAAAGACTCTGAGGCAGCGTCTCACGTGCAAAGCACGAGAGCGCTGAGCGCCAGTGTCAAAGAGTCAAAAACTCTGAGGCAACACATCACGTGCAAAGCACGAAAGCGCTGAGCGCCAAGCGCTAAGAGTCAAAGACTCTGAAGCAGCGCTTACGTGCAAAGCACGAGAGCGCCAAGCGCCAGAACTAAATGTTCTCCACCGTTGGATCAAAGATCCAACGAATATGATAAATCATCAAAATTCATAATAAAATTCTGTTAAGGAAATACTCCTCAGAATCTTTCCAAACGAGAAAGATTATGCTCTGTAAATCAGAGTACCGTTGGATCAATGATCCAATGGTGATTAAAAATCACCAAGATACAAAATAAGTTCTGTATGGGAAAAGATTTTCCCAATCTTGTTAAAAACAAGAAGATTACTTTCTGTAAAACAGAAGCCCTTGGATCAAAGATCCAACAATGGGAAACATTCCCAAATCAATCAGAGAAAAGATCTCTTCAACTGATTCAACAAATCAGCCTCCCCTATATAAAGGACCGAAGACTTCAAGTCTTGAACAGAGGAACACCCCACAAACTTTGAGAAATTTCAAAAAGAAGAGCAAGCTCTCGGAAGAAGAATTTCTTCAAGGTAAATAAAACAAAGAGATAAAATCATCTCGTAAAAAGAAGAAGAACCTAATTCTTCTTCAAGATCATAGATCTATAAGACAGATGTCTTTCATAAAAAGAGATCATAGTATCTCATCATAAAAGGGGGGAGAAAAGAACTTAATTTTTCTTGGATCACAGATCCACAAAGACAAAGTCTTTCATAAAAACAGAAGAGATTGTAAAATCTTCCATTAAGATAAGAACGTAGTTCTTAGATCTATGAGACAAAGTCTCCTATGAACAAGAATTTAATTCTCAGAGTGCAGAACCGATCAAAGTTGCCTAAAAAGAGCCTTAGCGCTCCAATTAAAAAGAAGTGCCTCAGCGCTCCAAGTCTGGCACACAGTGCTCCAAGTCTGGCGCACAGCACCGCAGCGCTCCTAGCACTCCAATTTTAACAGAAGCGCCCGGCACTTCAGGGTTGGCGCTCAGCGCCAAGCGCATCACGTGCTCCTCACGCGTGCGCTATCTCACAAGGAGCGCTCTGCACTCATTAACTGGAGCTCAGCACCAAGCGTGCTACGTGCTCCTCACGTGTGCACTGTCTCACAAGAAGCGCTTCAGCGCTCCAGGTCTGGCGCTCAGTGCCAAGCGCGCCACGTGCTCCTCACGTGTGTGCTATCTCACAGGAAGCGACTTAGCGCTCTAAGTCTGACGCTCAGCGCCAAGCGCACCATGTGCTCCTCACGTGTGCGCTGAGGGAACATAAACTGTTATTTAAATAAAGCCCCAGAGCTATAATGAGTGCTCAACACTCAACAAAAGACAAAAAGTCGTCAGAACCCAAACCAATGCTCAGCATTGTTAAATAAAAAGGGTCGAGCCTAAATAAATGTTCAACATTTTAACCGAGTGGGCCGAGCCCAAGTTGGCCACAGATCCCTCATTTAGATTAATTGAACCCATATGCGCATAAATCTTTTTAACTGGTCTTAGTCCCAAACTTGACTACAGATCTCCCAACCAATATTGGTTCAAGGGTACATCTCTTCGTACCTCTGATATATATCTTTGTAATTCTTCAACGTCTTCAGAGAGACGGAGGGTCTTAATAACCAATAATTTTTGGTGCATCCCCAAACGGTTGAATCAAAACCACACAGACTATGATGTCTTTAAACTGGACTATGATGTCCTTAAACTTTACGGACTGTGGGGGTCCTTAAACTCATGGACTATGATGTCCTTAAACTTAATGGACCGTGAGGTCCTTAAACTCATAGACTATGATATCTTTAAACTTTACAGACTATGATGTCTTTAAACTGTGACGGACTATGATATCCTTAAACCCAATGGACCGCAATGTCCCTAAACTAAAACAATAGAGTCTAAATGCTCTTTTGTTAGATTTAAATGATCCTGTTAAGTAGATCTTAATCTAAAATTAGACAAACGTATCCTTAACAAACGTTTAAGTTGATCTTAGTCATAAATGAGATTAACGATCCTTAAACCCAACCCAAAACCAAATCTAAGAAAATACGGATTTGGACTAATCCACGCCCTACGGGCGACAACATAGATTAGTCTCTGTATAAAATCCACGGGCAAATAAAAACAAAATAAACATACACGACACGAAGTGACCATCTGGAGAAGGAGAAAGTGGTTACCGCGATGCGGTAGCGTAATTAACTGCAGGGGCTTGAGCCTGCAGGGAAGAGCGTCCCCACAATAAAAAACCCCACACAATGAGGGGGAATCTGACGAAGTCTACTACATCGGCCACATCCGTCTAAACCTTAGATATATGGTGCCATAAATCAATTTGGCATCTTCGGAGAGGTGGACGGATAAAACCAAATAGCATCTGCCCCTAAATTCAGGCAAGACGACCTACGCGGTTCCGTCTCCCATTTCGGCGGAGAACAGGTTCTGACATGCCCGGTGGGACCTTTTTGTAACGCCTTAGATTTCGGTTAGTGTTCGTTTGGACGTTAATGCAGGTTTACTGTAAAAAGTTTACCAATTCGGGTTCCTCATATTTTATAACATTTAATTAATAATTTATTATTATTTGTTATAAGCGTGCACGCACGTGTGCACGTAAATGCGAGGATTTGTTTGCGCTAATTTTGACCTTAGCAACCTTAACCTTAATCTAATCTCTTTGCTTTATCTTATCCTTTCCTTAACCTTTTTCCATGAGTTATTTGTGAGAAGCTTCTAGGTTAATTGAGAGAGAGAGAGGTGGTTTGTGAGTCATGAGGGAATTAATTGTGCATTAATGAAGTGAAGGGGGGGAGAGTGAGTGTAAGCAATAATTCACTCTACACTCACCTCTCTTCATCTTTATCTCTCACTCTCTCTCATTTCTCTCTCACTCTTTTCTTTCAATTATTTTCTATCCCCTTGAGCTCTCAACTGAAGCCGTAATCCCTCATCACCTAAATTCATCACAAAATTCACAAACTTCATCAAAATCATGCCTTTTCTTGGATTTTTCTTCTTGGATGCCTAGGAGCATGCAAAGTTAGGATCTTTGAGTTCTTTTGCATAGGTAATGTTCTCCTTCTGTTGTTTTTGATGTTTTGTGTTATATAGCTAGTTAGTTTCAGTTTAGATAGTGTAAAGTTTAGTTTGATGCATAATATCGTATTTTTAGTGTCGGTTTGTGACTTATGGGATCTGCTGTGACCCGAAAAGTGTACGAGAAAACCAAACAGTGTAGTTTTGTAGTACCTGTGACTATAGGACCTCACCTGGAGCACTAACCCATGAGGATCGGACTCGGCCGGCGGCGTATGAAGGGGATTCCCGCTAGATCGGCCATGGGTAGGAGTTAGGGTATGGGTTTTTCTGGGTAGGTGTCTGCAGTGGTTTTGGTATATTTGGTCTTGTTTGTTTGTTTAGTTTTCTCAGTATGAAAAATCTGGGATCACTTAGGTAGGTTGTAGTGTTTTGTGTTCGCGCAATATGTTATACGATACGGATCATGCACTTGGTGTGGTTTTGCTCTTGGGTTAGTTTTCGTCGTGTCGCTACGCACGTTAGCCATAATACGAATACTTGAGAATATGTTTTGTGTTGTTGCGTCGGTCTAATGTAGTGTGTACGTGTTTTAGGGTTATTATTAATATACACTTGTTTTATTGTCTTAATGTTGTAGGTTCGTAGGCGGGGACTTCGGACACTGCTACAAAGGGGAAAACAGGTGGTTGGCTTCACTTAGCCAGGAGCGTTGGTGAGTAGATTTAACATCTACAGGGGAACCGCCCGCATGGCGTTATGCGTCTGGGCTAGAGATGTTAATTTTGTCGCATATTCTATGTCATATTTTGAATTGCGCATTCACCCTACTGCTTAGCTATTGTTGTGCTTGGACTAGTGTCCAAACGACACTGCACATATTATTGACGATTCATGTTGCACGAGCACTGATTGTATGCTACACACACCGTCAATAATTGCCATGTCACGTACAACCCACATATAGAATTGCTATTGTTTGGTTAGGAACACTGAGACAATAATTCATATTTCTTATCACATATGACATTTAGCATACCTGTATATCCACATACTTACGTGTTAGATACCTGTATACCTATAGAGTATCGTACCATTAGTGATAGATACATATACACTTTATGTCATAGCTACATGTATACCTTGCACACATACTCCACTTATACCCAGGGGGTATACTACATCATTACTTATAGGTAGATACATATATCTTGCTATACCTTTATGTTGCACATATATCTGGTTATAGCTACATGTTTACCTTTACTAGATGTTATTTTAGAATTGGAGAGATTTGGAACCGCATGATATTATATTTACTTGTTACAGTTAATTGCGGCTTTTTCTTTATATGCTCGCATTTCAGATTTATTATGCGTATATTATATTTATGGATTTTCGCATTGAGATATGGATTTTTCATGATGTTTTCTGGATTTGGGGATCGTGGGAGTTCATGAAATTATGCATTATTTGAAAAACCCGGTTTCCCTTGATATGATATTTCAGCATCCACCATGAGATTTATCGGTTCTGATTATATACTCCATACGAGAAGTGGTGCCGTATGAGGGTACATGGTGGGGCCCGGTACGGTTCCCCTCGGCAAGATGATCGACGGTCCATGCCGATTAAGCCTTGAAGGTTGGCAAGTACCTACCGGTGACATTACCAATGACTCGGCGGTTATCATGGGGATACCGATGGGAGTCATGTACGTATAGATACGTCGAGAGACGAGGGTCAGAGCTAGGCACTCGTGCTCTCGGGATAGCGTATGTTACGTACCTATCAGGGTGCCAGTCATGGTGACAGCACCTGATAGATCAGCATTTCTGTGTCGATACTTGACACATTGGTTTCATGATATTTCTTTTTACTCATTTGTATATATAGCAGGAGATTAGGCCGTTGTTATATATGCTCTTACACCAATATTAGTGGAATGTGACGCTAATATATGTGTATTGACATTAATTTATATACATCATCATATTTATTCATGCAAATATACCTAGAATGTAAAGGATTCATTGACATTGGATTTAGGACATTTGAGAATTCATTTGATATTGATTACAGGATATATATGAGATTGCTGATTTTGTACACTCGGGATATGTGAGATCTACTTGATATTGTACATTCGGGGTATACGAGATACACTTGATATTGTACATACGGGATATGTGAGATCTACTTGATGTTTTACATTAAGGATACGTGAGACTTACTTGGTATGATAGCCAAATTGGGGGCTGATTTGAGGAAATTGGGATTTGGATTGTCTTGATGGATTTTTATCCTACCACGATATCAGGATTCCGTGGAAATGACATGTTTCATTCCATACTCTATATTTACTGTTTATGCACTGCTTCATGCATTAGTGTACCTGCTAGCGTACCTTTCATGACTGTTGCATTTACATACCCATATTTATATGCATTGCTTCATGTGTAGTTGTACCTGTTAGTGTACCTTCCATGATTGTGGCATATATACATTTTCATATCATTATTGCATGACTATTGCATACTGATTGTCATATCACTACTTCATGTACTTGTAGTACCTGATAGAGTACCTTACATGACTGTTACCTTCATATCGTCATATTATTGCTTCATGTATTAAATGTACCTGCTAGTGTACTTTTCATGATTATTACATTACATATGACTATTCATTAATATTAAATGCTTATGTTAGATTCGCGTTGTACGTGCATACTCGCGATTACCTGCATATGTTATTTACTATTCATGAGTTGGCAACTCACCCCCGTTATGCCACAGTGTGTGCAGGTTTCCTCAGGATAGTCAGAGGCAGGGCTATTTTCATCCATCGTATCATCTTTTGCTGCGAATACCGCTTCGCCTGACAGTGTGCAGTTTTGCCCAGGTGGGTTTTGTGGTTATCCAATGTTGTATTGTGCATTCGTTGTATCTATGTACTCTCCATCTACCAGTATTATGTATGACTTAGTGACTTGGTGTGAGGACGATATTGTATATTATTTTGTGACTTGGAGGTTTTTATGCAGTTTTATTTATATCGTCTCTTTCTTCGCTACGGCGTCGTATATCTGTTGTGTTGATTGTTTTCCACCGTTGGGCGTGGATTTTGCTCTCATTTGTGATGCTTTACTTTATATTCATGTTGTACCCATTTTGGGGGCTTGTTTTACAAAGTGGGTGCTGCCAAAATTTTAAGAAATAAAAGTGAGACTTTAAAGAATTTGGGTTGTGATTTCAAAGGTTTTGAAAATACTATTATCACTTTCTTGCTACTTTTGATTGTTTAGATTACTGGGTTTTGGCTTTCTTTTACTACGTTACGCCTGTAGACGTTGCGTAGTATTAGGGCTGTCACGTGCCAATTTCGGGTCGTGACAATGTTGGTATCAAAGCGCTAGGTTTTACCTTACGGAGTTGTTTCCCCCAATCAGAGCAAAGCTCTGTTTGAATTTCAAAATTCAAAATTCGAAGCAACGCTTCAGATTCAATGCGCTGCGCGCAACGCGCCACGTGTCAAAAACTGATACGGCAGCGCAGCGCCCAAGGCAGTGCGTCCAATCAGAGCAAGGCTCTTTAAAACTAAAATCAAAGGAAGCAACGCTTCAGTTGCGCAAGCACTGCGGTGCGCGACACGTGTCAGCTCAGATGCGCTAGCGCAGTTGCGCTGCGCTTTGCGCTGCGCGACACGTGTCAGCGCAGATGCGCTAAGCGCAGTTGCGCTGCGCTGTGCGACAAGTGTTAGCGCAGATGCGTCAGCGCAGATGCGCTAGCGCAGTTGCGCTGCGCTGTGCGCTGCGCGACACGTGTCACGCGCTGGGGCATTTGCGCCAAGCAGAATTAAGATTCTAAAAGAAATCTTTCTGTTCTTGTTAAAACAAGAAGATTTTCTTCTGTAAAACAGAAGGCCTTGGATCAAAGATCCAACGGTGGGGAAAATTCCCCAAATCACTCAGAGAAAAATCTCTTTAACAAATTTAACTAATTTATGGGCACTATAAAAAGGACCCTAGACCTCAATTCAAAGGAAGGAACGTTTTCTAAAAAAAAAGGGAGAGAAAGAGAACTCTGAAGAACTCCTCAAGAACAAAAAAGGTAAAGACCTTTAGAAAAAGAGAAAGTTCTCTTATGAACAGATCATAGATCTTTAATAAAAATAAAATAAAATAAAAATAGTGCTTTGCACTTATGAACCATTGGTTCTCTAAGATCAAGAAAAATAAGAAACACTTGTTTTCTTTGATCTAAATTAGATCAAGAAACCAAGTAGTGCTTTGCACTTATGAACCATTGGTTCTGGAATCTAAAAGATTCTCAAGTTAATAGTGCCCTGCACTTGCAAAACTGCACTGTTGCGCTCTTGGGTTGGCGCAAGCCACTAGAGAGCGCCACGTGTCAGCATCTGAACCAATTGCGCTATGCGCTTTTTAAACAGAGCCTTGCTCTTTAAAACTGGCGCAATTCACCACAACGCGCCACGTGTCAGCAGCGCAAGCGCAGCGCACTAGAACAGCGCTTGTGCTCGCCAGAGCATGACACGTGTCATCACCATATGAGCTTGCGCTCATTACTTGGCACAAAGCGTCAGACAAATGCACTGCATTGCTTACAAAAGGGCCAAGCCCAATTAAAGAAGGCCTAACAGGCCTAATAAAATGCAATGCATTATTTTAAAAAGGGTAGAGCCCAAACCAAAACAGATGCTCTGCATCATAAATAAAGAGACAGAGCCCAAATCAAAAAGGCCTAGCAGGCCAGAATAAAATGCAGTGCATTATTAAATATGGGCAAAGCCCTAGCACAGGCCTAATAGGCCCAAGATCAAGAAAAATATTGAATATTCTCAACGGGACTTAGCCCAATCATGGCCGTAAGTCCCCAAACTAAATTGACTGAGCAAGAATGCTCTCCTAAATCAATTTACGACCGGTTCAAGGGTACATCTCCGAACTCCTCTGACACCCATCATTGTAATCCTTCAACGACGTCAGAGAGGTGACGGGTCCTGACGACCACACATCAATACGGACTGCGGGGTCCTTAAACTCGTGGACCGAAACGTCCTTAAACTAATGTTGGACCGAAACGTCTTTAAACTAATGTTGGACCGAAACGTCCTTAAACTAATATCGGACCACCACGTCCCTAAACTGGAATATGGACCATCACGTCCCTAAACTGAAATGTGGACCACCATGTCCCTAAACTGGAATATGGACCGCAATGTCCTTAAACTACCAATGGACCGCAATGTCCTTAAACTACCTATGGACCACTTCGTCCCTAAACTGGAACAATAGAGCTCCCAAATGCTCTTTTGTCGGATCTAAACGATCCCGTTTAAGTTGATCTTAGCCTCAAATATGGCTAACGTATCCTTAAACATTCAAACAGACTTTAGTCCCAAATTGGACTATAAGACCCCCAATCAACTTTGGTTCAAGGGTACATCTCCGAACTCCTCTGACACATGTCGTTGTAATCCTTCAACGTCATCAGAGAGGTGACGGATCCCGACGGCCATATATTAAATGGACTACTACGTCCTTAAACTGGAAATGAATCTAGACGATCCCGTTAAGTTGATCTTAGTCTCAAATCAGACTAACGTATCCTTAACGAACGTTTAAGTTGATCTTAGTCTCAAATGCGGCTAACGTATCCTTAAACTAAAAACACCAAATCCAAATCTAAGTAAATACGGATTTGGACTAATCCACGTCCTACGGGCGACGGCATTACTCAGTCTCCGTATACAATCCACGGGCAACTACAAACAAAACAAACACCCACGACACGAAGTGAAATTCTAGAGAAGGAGAAAGTTGTTACCGTGATGCGGTAGCGTAATTAACTGCAGGGGCTTGCGCCTGCAGGGAAGAGCGTCCCCATAATCAAAACCCCCTCAAGCGAGGGGGAATCTGACGAAGTCTGCTACATCGGCCGCATCCGTCTAATCCTCCGATACACGGTGCCATAAATCAACTTGGCATCTTCGGAGAGGTAGACGGATAAAACCATATAGCATCTGCCCCGAATCTCAGGCAAGACGTCCTCACGTCGTAGCCGTCTTTCGGAGGGGAACAGATTCTGGCACGCCCGGTGGGACCTTTTCCTCTTTCCACTCCACTCTTCGTGTGTCGTCTTCACGAACCAGTCGCGGTTTGTTAATGGTTGCCTTCGGATTTCAAGTTACTAAGATTTGGTCTTTTGCCTGACGCAGAACTCAAGATTCAATGGCCTCTAATTGCACCAACTGCTCGAAGTGCCACTGCAACGGACGCTCCACCTCACTGGGAGGTGTAGCATATGGGCCCCAAGCGGCTTCCTTCCTCACTCTGCCAGTAGACCAGGTGACCCAGGCCACCACTGGCCTATTCTTCGGGACCATGATCCCACCTATAAGTTTCTCTGAGCCAATACCTGCACCGGAAGTGAACAAGAAGTCGGTCTTCGACCGGCTTACTGCTACGACGACCCCTGTCAACGGGTCGCCCACTAACAAACCGACAGCCTCTGTTTTCACCAGGCTAAGTCAGAACTCTAAATTGGCTGTCCCAAGGAAAGAAATAACTGCTGCTCCAGAAGTCGTCAAGGCGGCTTCCCCTGTCAAAGAGTCAGTCTTTTCAAGACTGACGATTCCTGCTCCTGCCCTTGCCCGAGGATCTGTCTTCGACAGGTTAAATATCACCCCTCAAAAGACAACCTCAGTCTTTAAGAGGTTAACACCAGCCGCGCCTCATTCAGACAGAGGGAAAAAAGAAGCAACCTCTATCTTCGAGCCGGTCCCAACGGCTCGTCATGCTCGACGTCGCCACTGGCAACGAGTAAGGAAGGCAGGGGGAAACTCCCCCTCAGGGCTAACTCCACTGGCTCCAGTGGTGGAAGTCAACGCTGCTGTTCCAACTGGGAACAGCTTTGAACTGCTGAGAAGGGTACGGAAGAACTCTCCAACCGCTACATTGAAAAGATCTCCTCCGCCCGCGGAGAGAGTTCCGGAAACGGAGCAAGAACATCCCCCTCAACGGCTGTCCTAAAAAATTTATAAAGTTTGGCGGAGAGTTCAAGACTCCGTGATTGACCCAGGTCGCTCTCGTCAACAGAAAAAAGCGAAAGTGGAAAAAGAAAAGGACCGTCCTTTCAAATAGGAAAGGATGACAGTCGCTAGGGTGCCCACTGCAACAGCCCCTCTAACCTCAACGGCCCACAAAAGAAAAAGGCCGGAGAAAACTCCCGCGCCCGCGGAAAATGCCAAAGGTGGTGAGCCTAAACACCCTAAGTCCGGGGGCATGATAGTTCATACAGTTTATGTGGCATCGGGAAAGGAGGATAACCGCATATCAACAGGTCATAGACCGCACACGAGGTCAGTGACCAAGGCTCAGGAGCAGCAGCAGAAGCTCCAAGAAATGATGAACGCTATGGCCGCACTTACAGGGCCAAAAGAAAACCCTGAAACGTTCTCGGATGAACGCCAAGAGGAGGAAACCGACGCCGAATTCCTTCGTCGGATATTGGAAAAGAAGGACAAAGAGGCTGCTGAACAAGCAGCCAACATACAGTGTATGGGCCTCCTCTTCCAAGACATGATAGGGATGATGATACAGCAAGATCCTTCGACCGAAGAGCCCCCGATCGTCCTTGGAGATGATAGGGGAGAGACATCAAATCCTCCGCCAGCCCTATCAACAGCTAAGGAGGATACAATCTCTAAAGCTGATTTGGACGAGTACATAGCCCAAAAAATACGGGTTCATCATGCGACCGAAGCAGCCGGCCAGGTCGTAAAAACGGGGCGGCCATATCCAAGTTGGTACGACCAAATCAAGTACCCGCCAGGTTACACAATTCCCAAGTTCCATGTCTACAAGGGGACGGGCAATCCTCACCAGCACGTTGCCTAGTTCAGGGCGCTCTGCGGCAACACCGGTGGTGATGACAAGCTTTTACTTCGCCGGTTTGTTGGAAGTTTATCGGATACGGCGTTCGAGTGGTACTCTGAGCTCCCAAACGACTCTATCAAAACCTTCGCGGAAATGGAGCTATTGTTTACTCAGCGTTTTGCAAGCGCCAGTGAACGTACCCCGATGACAGCACTGATTAACGCCAGTGTAAAGCCAGGCGAGACGTGGGTTCAGTACGCTATACGATGGCGGAACTTATGGTCGAAGTGCGAGCAGCGCATTGAAGAAGCTCACGCGGTGGGTATGTTTGTAGGAACCCTTGATCCACAAGCAACCATCTTGCAATTTATGATGTTTTTCAAGCCGACTACCTTCCAGGCTTTGATTGACAAGCTAGCGCAGATGGATCAGATGGGCCATAAACCCCCTCTTCCAAAGCCGGACTCCCGAAATGACAAAGGGAAGGGAAAAGCGATCGTCGTCGCTAATGCTCAACAACAACCGAGCAACTCGAAGCCGGTTGTGCGTCAAAATAATATGCGTCCGTACGTAGACCTTGAGGAGAGACTGGGGCGTCCTTACTCGTTTCCCCACGATAAAACAAGAAGGTTATTCGAGCTGGCATTACGCAACAGACTCATAAATCTGCCGGATCCAAAACGTCCGTTGCAACCAAGTGACGTCAACGAACCCAACTACTGTCCTTATCATCGAGTACTAGGCCATCCGATTGAAGATTGCTACGTTTTCAAAAATTGGCTTGAAAACCAGTACCGACAGGGCAAGTTCGCGTTATCTGACAAATGGAAGGTGAATCCCCCGCAGCCCCACACCTCTAAGGGGACGAATATGCCGGAGGCAACATGCTCCGTCGTTGAAGAAGCTTCTTGGGAGGTTGTATTATCAGCCAAGACAAAGATGATGCTGAACGACCTTCAGACATGTCCAGCAATTAGGTGGAAGAACCCGTTAGAACCGCAGGTCATTGAGGGGATGTTGAAACCACGTCCAACTCCAAAGACCGATGGTAGTGGCTCAAGCACTCGCAACCAGCCGTCAAAATCCTCGAAGAAGAAGAAAAAGAAGTCAAAGAAGCCCGTGAAGCCTGGCGACAAGCGCACGGACCTGCAAAAACAAATTGACGCGCTGGAGGAATACAACCAGAAGGCACGGACTCCCATTAGATTCCAGGATTTTCTCAAACACGTCTTTCAAGAGGAAGGTGAGGGAGAAAGTTCGTCAGATGAATCTGAAGAATGCGTGGTGAGCTGTCATATGATTTCCCATTCGTTCACAAACGATGAGGAGACTTCTTGTACTGAAACGCTGGGGGCTGATCCTGAACCAAAAATTTCGGGGCCGTCGGATGAAGTAATTGATGCATTCCTTAATGAAGCTCTCTTAAAAAGCAAAACTGATCGGGAGCGCGAGGCGGTTATATTCGAAAGGGCCAAACACCAACGACTTGATGAAAGAGCTGAGATGATCCCGCTGGAGCAAAACACCTCCGCGGCCGACAAAAGCCAATTCAAGATGAGGAAAAAGTTTGCTAAGGCCATATCAATGGGCATGAAGCTACCATCCTCTGAAAGAAACATCACCGGTGAAGTGGAAACGCACCCCTCCTATTGCTTATATCATCAAAAGATTTTGCACCCCACACAAGAGTGCAAAGCTTTCGATAGATGGTGGCAAGGATACGTTGCTCATCGACTACGCTTTAAGCGGGAAAAGCGTAAAACTCGTCGAGAGCAAAGAAATACGACCGAAGGGATTAAAAGAACTACCGGCGATTGTTGCATGGTTCACACCGGTGGATCACAAGTGCCTACATTCGGGAGCGATTCTCATGAGGAGCTGGAACTTGCCCCTCTCTTTAAAGAATTCACTCCGGGAAAAGAAGAAGAGCCGAAGGTCTGCGAAAATATCCGGCTACGTATTCGCACGCTGCTCGAAAAGAACCTCGGACCCTCGAACAGAAAAGTTAAAAGGAAAGAAAAGGCCCCTGAAGATATCGTCTTAGATGACCGAGTCGTGGAAGAGCTAGCTGCCAAAGACCCGCCAAAGAAGAATAAGGTGGATTACAACGTCTTAGCACATCTGAGGAAGCTGCCCTCGCAGCTCAGCATTCTTGACGCCCTTTTGCTATCAAAAGAGGCGAGAGATTCGTTGATTAAGGCACTCCAAGATCCAGAACAATTCCAAGCATGCCTGGCCGAGGAAAAGATGAAGGATGAATTGGAGGAAGTGCACACGGCCGATGTCACTTTCGACGAAGAGGACCTTCTCCTTAGGACGTGCGAACACAATCGCCCCCTCTATGTCTCAGGATGCTGTCACGATATAAAGATAGGCAAAATCCTGATCGACAATGGATCCTCCGTTAATCTCCTCAATGTACGGGTCTTAAAAGAAATCTGCATGAGCGTCCAGCACCTTGCTCGTGACAAGATCACCATCTCCGGGTTCGACTCCCAGTCATCAAGAACTCTTGGGTCTGTGATACTGACGCTACGCTTCGGGCTGCTCGTCACAGACATTAAGTTCCACATCATAGACGGCAAGACATGCTACAATGCTTTGCTCGGCCGACCATGGTTACACGAGTACAACATCATCCCTTCTACACAACATCAATGTATGAAGTATTTTAAGGATGGTTTCGAGTATACAGTGATGGGAGAACTGAACCCGTTCTCTGTGAACGAGGTCCGCAAATACGAAGATGCCAAATACTTCTTACCGGATTTCAAAGATACGGAGAAGTGTCACAAGCCGGAGAATAAAGCTAATGCCACCATCCCTGTCTTCGGCAGTAATACCGAGGAGGAAGAGGAGAGAGTTTATTCGGGTCCGCCCCAATACACCAAGCCGGGACCATCGGCTCCTGCATTGATCTTTGGTAGTGATTCGGAAGATGAAGTCCATGCTGTATTCTCTGCTCGACCTTCAATACAAACGTCCGCTGACGAAGAGCAAAGTTTACAAGTTGCTATGGTGCCGCTTAAACACCGTAAAGAACTGGATGCACTCGATATTTACAATGTAGAAGAGCTGCAAACGTTCTATATCCCTCCCAGGCGAGAAGGCGAGAAGGCAATTCTATTCTACCGCTCTGAAGAAAACAAAGTGGAGAAAGAAATCTGGCACGGGGCAGATCCTATGCTGGACAGACTTCAACCCATCCGTCTACCCAGATATTATACGGACGGCTTGAAGAAGTTGTTGAAGCGCCAAGGGATACCCTTCAAACAGACTGTTAGAAAGGACAAATTCTATGATAGGGTCTGGAACGTCCCCGGAACTCAGCACAAGCTGCCTAGTGGCAGGATGGAGACGATCGGGCTCGGATACATTCGCTCTAAGAAACGAGAGCTGCTCCGCGACTGTTACGTCATACACGACTTCAATGAAGCAGATGCGCAACGGGAGGACACTAATCCTGAACCAGTAAAAGTTCCTGATGCAAGAGTGCCCAATCCGTCGTTTGAAGAACAAATGGACAGGCTTATAAGGGAAGCTGGTCAAAAAGTCCGAGATGATCACAACCGCGAGATGGCCATCTACGAGAAAGCCAGAATGCAACGCCTCCTTCAACAGGCCGTGAAAGATGAAAATGCCGGCCCTTGTCAACCTGTTATAAAAAAGGCTCGACGAAGAAGCAGAAATAAGTTGAAAGGCCAAAAAGGCGCTCAACAGCAACAAAGCAGGGCTAAGAAGCCACGCAGACGGGAATCGAGCGTTATTGATCTATCCCTCATGAAGAAAATGAGTCGAGCATACTCTTTTCCTCGGGATAAGACGAAGAGGATACTTGACCTTGCTCTAAAATATCAAATGCTTACACTGCCGGAGTCTAAATACCCCGAACAAGCAGGCGAAGTCTCTCACCCGGACTATTGCCCTTATCACCGAGTGATAGGACACCCTCTCGAGGACTGCTTCACCTTCAAGAATTGGGTTGAAGATCAGTATCAGCTTGGTAAGTTCGCTCTGTCTGACAACTGGAAGGTAGCACCGCTACAAAAGCATGAGCCCAAGGCCACGAAAGAAGAACCGGTTCCACATTGGGATTGGAAACGAATTCGCACCTGTCACATGATTACAATATTAAAAGAAGAGCCCGAGAACATGGAAAACCTTTCCTGGTGCTTCGAAAACAGCAACGACGAGGTAATCTCAGAATTCCCACCAGCGCCGAAAGAGCTGGAAGATGGAATCCATACCACTGCAGATAACCTTAAGAAAATTGAGTTGGGAACGGCGAATGACTCCCGATCGACATTCATTAGTGAGCTGCTGTCTGAAGAAAAGGTGGCCTCATTAAAAGACCTGCTTATGCAGCACAAAGATTGCTTCGCATGGAACTATTCCGAAATGCCGGGACTAGATCCAGAAATTGCTGTGCACAGATTGGCGATATCCCCGGACATCAAGCCAGTCAAACAGGCTGTTGGGGTAGTCTAGCACCACATGAAGGGTTTGGAAGTATCACATGAACCAAAAGTGGAGTCTTAAGGGTGCTAAGCTAACGAACAAAGAATCGTTCCTAGAATCGATTAGGGTTTCAAAATTTTCATATCATCATATGAAAGAAATGCTAGGGTTTAGAGATTACAACCTTTGTAGCTCCCTACGCTAGACTCCTCGGCTACTCGGGGTTTGAAAGAACTCCGCTTGAACTCCTCGACGTCACCGATGATCCACCCGGAGTCCGCTTTGTCCAAGTTTGCAACTTTATCCGATCAAGTGAACGAAATCAAGCTAACACTCTAAACAAGTGGGCTAGACTTGTGTAGAATGGTGTTGTGGTTCTCTTTCTCACTTCAAAATCCAATCTTGATGAGTATATTGCTCACTACTAAGAACTAGAGAGCAAAATGAGAGAGGTTGATGAAGATGGTGGCTTTTTGAAGAAGATGATAAGTTCAACTCACTTTTTAAAATAGAAAAATATATCAATATATATTTTCTATCTATCATCTCAAACCATGGTTGAATCATTATTGTACTAGAGTTAAAACATAAAAGGAAACTTGACCCAAGGTTAAAAGGTGGGTGAGAATGGTTAGGTCAAAAGAAGAGTGTAGAACAAATCAATAATGAACCTTTTCTTTCCTTTTACGTTTTAGTATAAATACAATAATAATTCATAAATAAAACCATGGTGTGAGTCTTATATTGCCACCATTTTCATATATATACAACCATGAAAGATGTATGTATGTATGTATGTGTATATGTACATCCATATGTGCATGAATCAAAAAGAAGGTATACATGCATTCATACATCCAACTAACTCAAGAAAGGATTTCAAGTGAGAAGCTAATGGTTAAATGATAAATCAACACTTGATTTATCAATCCGGCCATATCACATATGACCCCTACCAAAAGCAAGCCGCCCGATCAATATACGGTATCCCATACGCGCATTTTAATCGGGTCCTATGCGCATATCGCATACGCGCACCACAACGTTTCGCCTGGACTAGGAAACTCCATTGTGGGACTCTGAGACTCGTCAATACGCCGGCAGTGGGTGATGATCATATCAAGCACCCCCAAGCCGCAAGCGGTCAGCTAAACGTAACGGCCACCCGGGTATTGAACGATCAGAAGAGAACAAGCGAACCTGCTACAACTCCCGTCGAGCCGATCGGCAACACTTCCCGTACAGTCCGGTCTCCTCGTCTGATATGTCGCATATCAAGTCTAGGGGTGGTAAACGTCAGACCCCAATAACCGATAAGTCGTGCCGATGTGAGGCTTATAACGGGTCGTGAAACTACTGGTAACACTTACCAGCAAATCTCTGATCAGCCATGGCCAGGGACTTTCCTGTTACGGCCAATCGAGCACAGTGCAACATCAACCCCCAATACTGGGAGAGACGAAACCCCTCCTATCGCTCATTGCCTCCATGTGACTTGGGACTGTACCCAAAAACCACCGTTTTGCACACCCTCATGGACGTGGTAAGGTGGAGATCAAAGCACAGTGGGAATCACACAAGACTCTATGACGATCTCGGATCTACAGACTAACCTGCACAAGTGTCACCTGAGAACTGCCATCTGACATGGGGTATAATACCATCTGGGAGTTCTCGGCGAGTCCGTCCAGTGTACCCAGTCTCCACTGAGCACCCGTATACCATCTCTGATGTCAAACACCAATGGATATGGGATCATCCATCGCCCATCTCATGGGTCGAGAAGCGTATACGCTAGTCTACACTGGTATATCGATGCCCCGTCTCGATACACCCACGACTAGGGACCTTGAAGGATGTACTTATGGACTACCATGTCCCCACTAGTATGATCTTCATCATAGTCCAGGTAGTCAAGTACACATCCTAAGGGCTTTACCAACATGTAACTATAAGACAGTTTAAAGAGACTAGTGTACATGTTAAGATAAAGAGCAACCAGATAGCATACTATCATATCGAGCAAGAAAGTCATCTCTATATATGTCCAAGCATCCAATATAATATACATCATCTGTACAATATTGGCCTCTAGGGCATACATACAACTAACAATCTCCCACTTGCACTAGGACCAGCTGCTGTAGTATCGCATACCGAGCATCCCGAAGAGTCTCTCAAACTGTATCTGGGGAATGGCCTTCGTGAGTGGATCCGCCGTGTTGTTCTTCGTGTCAACCCTCCTGACCTCGATCTCCCGGCGATCAACTATCTCCCGGATCTGGTGATACCGCCTCAGAATATGCCTGGATCGCTGATGGGACCTGGGTTCCTTGGCCAAAGCCACCGCTCCATTGTTATCGCAATACAAAGGTATTGGATGCTCAATAGATGGAACCACTCCAAATTCAGTAATGAACTTCTTGATCCATACAGCCTCTTTGGCAGCATCGTTGGCAGCGATGTATTCAGCCTCCATCGTCGAGTCTGCCACGGTTTCCTGCTTGGAACTCTTCCAGCTAACCGCCCCTCCGTAAAGGGTAAAGACAAATCCCGACTGCGACTTAGAGTCGTCCTTATCACTCTGGAAGCTCGAATCGGTAAAGGACTCCACTTGGAGTTCTCCGTTACCATACACCAAGAGCATCTCTTTAGTCCTTCGCAAGTACTTGAGAATGCTCTTCACAGCTGTCCAGTGACTCTCTCCAGGATCAGCTTGATACCTGCTCATTACATTTAGTGAGTATGCAACATCGGGTCTGGTACATAGCATCGCGTACATGATAGAGCCTACAGCCGAAGCATAGGGTATCCCTTGCATGCGAGCTCTCTCCAAATCAGTCTTGGGAGAGATCTCTTTGGAGAGAGTGACTCTAGAGATCGTGGGCAAGTTCCCACGCTTGGATTCTTCCATACTAAACCTCTTTAGTATGGTGTCAATGTACCTGGATTGGGACAATCCCAATATCCGTTTGGATCTATCTCTATAGATCCTGATTCCCAATATGTAGGAGGCATCACCAAGATCTTTCATTGAGAATCTTTGTGATAAGAAGAGCTTGACTGATTGCAGCATAGGAATATCATTTCCTATCAAGAGTATGCCGTCCACGTACAATACGAGGAAGACAACCTTACTCTCTGCCACCTTCTTGTAAATACAAGGTTCATCTGGGTTTTTGACGAAATCAAACTCTTTGATAACGACGTCAAAGCAGATGTTCCAACTCCGCGATGCTTGCTTTAATCCATAAATGGATTTAAGCAGCTTGCACACCTTCCTGCTGCTCCCACTGTCTACGAAGCCCTCTGGCTGAGTCATGTATACGCACTCTTCTAAATCACCGTTTAGAAAGGCGGTCTTAACATCCATTTGCCAGATTTCGTAATCATGATATGCAGCGATGGTAAGCATGATCCGGATGGATTTAAGCATAGCCACTGGAGAAAAGGTTTCGTCATAGTCCACACCTGGTCTTTGACGAAAACCTTTTGCAACAAGTCTAGCTTTGAAAGTCTCCACTTTCTCATCTACACCAAGTTTTTTCTTGAAGATCCACTTGCTCCCAATGGGTTTTACCCCTTCAGGAGCAATTTCCAAAGTCCATACATTGTTGGTGTACATGGATTCCATCTCGGACCGCATAGCATCCAGCCATTTTACCGAGTCCCTACTCGTGATGGCCTGCTCGAAGCTAGTTGGGTCATCATTCTCCATGATGCAATCCTCGCTGCCACCATCCATGAGAAAGCCGTAGTATCTCTCAGGTTGGCGAGGAACCCTACTAGATCGGCGGAGAGGCTGAGGTTCATTGGGAACTACTGAATTCTCTGGTTCAACCAAATCTTCTGTCGTAGTCTGTATTGCTGGAACCTCTTCCAGTTCTACCTTCTTGCCACTAATCTCTTTTTCAAGAAATTCCTTTTTCTAAAAAGGTGGCATGTCGAGAAATAAACACCTTTTGTTCCTCGGTGTGGTAGAAGATATACCCGCGTGAATGTTTGGGATATCCAATAAACTTACACAGAATGGACCTTGCCGCGAGTTTGTCCGGATTTTGCGTTTTTACATATGCCGGACAACCCCAAATCTTAACATAATTAAGACATGGTCTCTTTCCTTTCCATATCTCATATGGAGTGGTTGGCACGAATTTGGTGGGAACCATATTCAATAGGTCTGCAGCTGTTTCCAGTGCATATCCCCAGAAGGAAATAGGTAACTCAGCTGTGCTCATCATAGAGTGCACCATATCTAATAGGGTGCGATTCCTCCGTTCTGATACACCGTTGTGCTGTGGTGTATATGGAGGAGTCAGCTGAGAGAGAATCCCATTCTCTTTTAGGAAGTCCAGGAATTCATTGCTCAAGTATTCACCTCCTCGATCAGATCGAAGGATTTAATACTTTTTCCGGTTTGGTTTTCGACTTCTTGTTTATATTCTCTAAATTTCTCAAAAGCTTCTGATTTGTGTTTCATCAGGAACACATATCCGAATCTAGAGAGATCGTCAGTGAATGTAATGAAGTACGAAGAACCATCCCTGGCATGTGTAGACATTGGACCGCATACATCACTATGCACTAGTCCCAAGAGTTCTGTAACTCTTTCTCCGTGTCCCGTAAACGGAGTTTTGGTCATCTTGCCTTTGAGACATGACTGGCAAGTGTCATAAGATGAAAGTTTAAACGGATTTAAATATCCATCCTTATGCAACTTAGCTAGTCATGTCGCATTGATGTGACCCAGTCTATAATGCCACAAGAAGGATTCATTCTGTTCAGAACTCTTCCTCTTATGTGTGTTTGTTATACTTAGAACTGTTGATTGATTTAGAACATAAATGCCATTGCACAACGTGCCTGATCCAACCAACTTTTGGTTACGGAAAATGTTCATAACATTATCCTGTAATACAAAATTATATCCCTCTTTACTCAATAAAGAAACCGATATAATGTTGCATATCAGGTTCGGCATGTAATAGCATTCGTTCAGAACCAATGTATTACCAGTTGGTAATGCAAGGTGATATTCCCCGACAGTCTTAGCTGCAACAATTGCACCATTTCCAACTCTTATGTCTTTATCACCTTCTCCAAGTTCTCTACCTTTCCTAAGCCCATGTAACTGATTACATATATGGGATCCTGACCCGGTATCTAATACCCAGGACGTAGGGCAAATGGAGAAACAGTTCTCTGTAACAAACACACCCGAAGAAAATGCATCATCATGTACTTTCTTCATTCGGGTAGCATGGGAATCCTGGTATTCCTCTATGTCCTGTTCATTTCTTATAACTCTTATAAGAAAGAACGGAACCAACGTTCCCCAGCACAGTATAACATGCGGGTTTAGTCAATACATCCATATTATTATCTTGATTAGGGCATGACATGGTCGCTACTTGGAGAGAGAGAGAAGAAAACATTTTAGCGTATGCTCTTGCAAGATCAGATTGGTTATTATCTTATCTAATCAGGATGGCTCCCACTGGTTTTTATCAAATCTTCCTTCAAACCCTAAAAGGAAAGACTAGCCGGGATTAATTACACCCTACAACTTCACCAATCTTTCAGCCAGGCCAGTGTCGGTACTTTGAGGGAGGTTCCCCGTGCTTTCACACGGACCTAATTAAAGTAAACCTCGTTTTCCCAGAGGCATAACCCCGTTGACACCTTTCTAGACACCTACTTGATCGGCTAATTGTAATGTGTAAAACTCTCCCAGGAGTAACTCTTACTCACAGTGGGTATCGGGATCCAACTATCTCATAGAAGGTATGCAATCTCATTGCAAATTTCAACACTTGAAATTCCCGATAATATTTTGCCCCTAGCGTCCTATGACCTTGACGCAGGCCAACAAACCATAGTGCGCTAGTCAAGTTCAACCCGTCATTTCTTGATTGAATTAAACCCACCCGTACGACCCTTGACGCAGGCCAACAAAGTCGCACGACTACTCTAATCCAATCTGCATCATATGCATTAACAGATAAATACTAGTTAGCTACCGCACACTACGCCTTGACGCAGGCCAACAAACGTAGCACGAATACTAAGTAGGATTTATCTGAAATGACGGAGGGCTACGACAGGTTTTTCTGAAAACCTATTGCGTAATGAACTTGATATCGTTGTAGAATCAAGTGACGTTTTGAAATGGAGTGATTTTGAGGCTTTTCTAGTTTTTGCTAAAGGGGTCACTCCCGGTAAAGGGATCGTCGGCCCTTTCCTCGTCGAATGAGGTGCAGGATATATCATATATATCACTGTGCAAAGCAGAAACTATAGAAGCAATCAAAAGACAAACCGAGTGTGTAGCATCTGCCAGTTATTGCTAAAGGGGTCACTCCCGGTGAAGGGATCTCGGCCCTTTCCTCATCGAATAAGGTGCAGGGTATATCATATATACCGCTATGCAAAGCAAAACTGTAGCTGCCCTTTTTATTTGAAAATTTGATTCTACAACATCTTTTAGGTTTCTTTTCTTTCATTAATCACATTAATGAAGTCCCATCATTTAAGTCACCTAAACATCACAGATAAATACGACGTACACTTATACCATCCGCATTCGCCTCGATGTCCCCTCGTGCACCGTTAGGTTAGGTAACTAACGACAGAGCAGGGCATGGCTAGTGCGGGTGTAAAACATAAGTAACGCCTATATAATATATCATATATACTATATACTGTATCCATCACAACATATCAAATGATCACATCACAGATATTGCAGCAGAAACATAGATATAATGTGGGATATACTAGGACGTCCGTATTTAGTATTTAGCCAATAATAGAAAATACGGATTCCACAGTCGCGATGAATAGCCTAGCCCACACCCTGGACCCCTGCGAGAGCGGCAAGCGACCCTTCCAATTCTGGAGTTTCTGAGACCCGGTCTTGACTCCTCAAGATGGCCTCCCACTGAACCCCAGAACCCAGTCACCCATGCTCCCCTCCTTGGGTCCATCCTAATGCGGAAAAGTAAATAATATACAACACAGGTGGCATCGACCTCAACCCGGAAGTGCCCCAAATAAAAGAATATTACATTACATTTGAATTTACATAAATGAAAATATAAAACTCTTATCTCACATAAAAAACCCCGGCTATTCAATCGCGACAATCCTGCACATCATATCTCAGCAACACATAATATCTCATATCATCAACGTAAGTAAGTATGTATACACCGATTGTTGTCGACGTATAGCAACGACAATCGGCAATACCACTACATACTATACTTACGGTCACAGAAAAGAAAGTGTAAAACTGCAATATCTGGAATTCACATTCTCCTCAGACATCGTAAATGCGAAATATCACATACCTCGTATTTCATGTCTTATAATATGAATTCCACACATTGCATCACATTCCAGATAAACAGACAGTATTAAAGTTTTCGAACGAACGATCAAATACCCAAGATTCACTAAAGCTCAACACTTGAGCAGGGTTCAAAAACTTGGAGTGTGACACAGTAGTAGCGGTCCAGCCGTAAAAGGGTCAAGCCAACGCCTCACATGTGGCACGCCGTACTGCCCCAAACCCTAAGGTTCAAAGGGCAGTTCAAGACGGTCACATAATCGAGTTAAGGTTTGTTGTCTTCTAGAGGGACCACCACAAAACTTGCACGAACCTCCGAAGTAATTAAACCCCGTGAAAAATGAGCAAATGATACTCGTTCAAACACTTCACTACTTTCTAATTTACCCGGAAAAGCCACGAAATCAAAATTCCGATCGAATCGACGAGTCCAAAAACCATCTCCAGAATTTTTAGCACTAAATACAGATTAAAAATACCCCAAAAAATATACAAGCAGATTACAGAATTACTGTATAAAATGTATTCATTGATTTATGTGTACGGCCGCGGAACCGCGGCCTAAGCAAGCTTATGCCGCGTTTCCGCGGCAAGAATTACTGTTCATTGAATAATTTTTGTACCGTAATTCTAAATTTTACCTGCTAAATTTTTTACATATTTTTAATTCTGAAAAATGTCAATTTTTGAAAAATGTCCAGAGAGCATGCTAAAAGTCCGTATTTCGGTTCGATCGGAGTTTTAACTTCGTAAAATGGTCGCCTAATGTTCTAGGTTGGCTCTGATACCAATGTTGGGGTAGCCTAGCACCACATGAAGGGTTTGGAAGCATCACATGAACCAAAAGTGGAGTCTTAAGGGTGCTAAGCTAACGAACAAAGAATCGTTCCTAGAATCGATTAGGGTTTCAAAATTTTCATATCATCATATGAAAGAAATGCTAGGGTTTAGAGAGTACAACCTTTGTAGCTCCCTACGCTAGACTCCTCGGCTACTTGGGGTTTGAAAGAACTCCGCTTGAACTCCTCGACGTCACCGATGATCCACCCGGAGTCTGCTTTGTCCAAGCTTGCAACTTTATCCGATCAAGTGAACGAAATCAAGCTAACACTCTAAACAAGTGGGCTAGACTTGTGTAGAATGGTGTTGTGGTTCTCTTTCTCACTTCAAAATCCAATCTTGATGAGTATATTGCTCACTACTAAGAACTAGAGAGCAAAATGAGAGAGGTTGATGAAGATGATGGATTTTTGAAGAAGATGATAAGTTCAACTCACTTTTTAAAATAGAAAAATATATCAATATATATTTTCTATCTATCATCTCAAACCATGGTTGAATCATTATTGTACTAGAGTTAAAACACCAAAGGAAACTTGACCCAAGGTTAAAAGGTGGATGGGAATGGTTAGGTCAAAAGAAGAATGTAGAACAAATCAATAATGAACCTTTTCTTTCCTTTTATGTTTTAGTATAAATACAATAATAATTCATAAATAAAACCATGGTGTGAGTCTTATATTGCCACCATTTTCATATATATACAACCATGAAAGATGTATGTATGTATGTATGTGTATATGTACATCCATATGTGCATGAATAAAAAAGAAGGCATACATGCATGCATACATCCAACTAACTCAAGAAAGGATTTCAAGTGAGAAGCTAATGGTTAAATGATAAATCAACACTTGATTTATCAATCCGGCCATATCACATATGACCCCTACCAAAAGCAAGCCGCCCGATCAATATACGGTATCCCATACGCGCATTTTAATCGGGTCCTATGCGCATATCGCATACGCGCACCACAACGTTTCGCCTGGACTAGGAAACTCCATTGTGGGACTCTGAGACTCGTCAATACGCCGGCAGTGGGTGATGATCATATCAAGCATCCCCAAGCCGCAAGCGGTCAGCTAAACGTAACGGCCACCCGGGTATTGAACGATCAGAAAAGAACAAGCGAACCTGCTACAACTCCCGTCGAGCCGATCGGCAACACTTCCCGTACAGTCTGGTCTCCTCGTCTGATATGTCGCATATCAAGTCTAAGGGTGGTAAATGTCAGACCCCAATAACCGATAAGTCGTGCCGATGTGAGGCTCATAACGGGTTGAGAAACTACTGGTAACACTTACCAGCAAATCTCTGATCAGCCCTGGCCAGGGACTTCCCTGTTACGGCCAATCGAGCACAGTGCAACATCAACCCCCAATACCGGGAGAGACGAAACCCCTCCTATCGCTCATTGCCTCCATGTGACTCGGGACTGTACCCAAAAACCAACGTTTTGCACGCCCTCATGGACGTGGTAAGGTGGAGATCAAAGCACAGTGAGAATCACACAAGACTCTATGACGATCTCGGGTCTACAGACTAACCTGCACAAGTGTCACCTGAGAACTGCCATCTGACATGAGGTATAATACCATCTGGGAGTTCTCGGCGAGTCCGTCCAGTGTACCCAGTCTCCACTGAGCACCCGTATACCATCTCTGATGTCAAACACCAATGGATATGGGATCATCCATCGCCCATCTTATGGGTCGAGAAGCGTATACGCTAGTCTACACTGGTATATTGATACCCGTCTCGATACACCCACAACTAGGGACCTTGAAGGATGTACTTATGGACTACCATGTCCCCACTAGTATGATCTGCATCATAGTCCAGGTAGTCAAGTACACATCCTAAGGGCTTTACCAATATGTAACTATAAGACAGTTTAAAGAGACTAGTGTACATGTTAAGATAAAGAGCAACCAGATAGCATACTATCATATCGAGCAAGAAACTCATCTCTATATATGTCCAAGCATCCAATATAATATACTTCATCTGTACAATATTGGCCTCTAGGGCATACATACAACTAACACAGGCGCCGAGGAGAATGCGGCTCGAGCTTGAGATGAGCATCAATGCTGAGGTCAAGAGGCTGATCGACTCTGGCTTCATCCAGGAAGTTCAATACCCTGAATGGATCGCCAACATCGTCCCGGTGATGAAGAAAAATGGGACAGTGCGCATATGCGTAGACTTCCGGGATCTTAATAAAGCTTGCCTGAAGGATGATTTTCCGGTGCCAGTCACCGAACTGATGATAGACAATACGTCCACTCATGAGGTTTTCTCCTTCATGGACGGCTCATCAGATTATAATCAGATAAAAATGCATCCCGAAGACCAGAAGCACACAGCCTTCAGGACCCCTTTGGGAATATTCTGCTATAAAGTGATGCCCTTCGGATTAAAGAACGCCGGTGCCACTTACCAAAGGGCCATGACGAAAATCTTCGATGACCTTATACATGAAATCGTCGAGTGCTATATCGAAGACCTCGTGGTTAAGAGCAAATTATACGAAGAACATCTCGAGCATCTAAAGACTGTATTTCAATGCCTTCAACAATACAACTTGAAGATGAACCCTCTTTAAGTGTGCATTCGGAGTTTCCTCGGGCAAATTCTTAGGATTCATCGTCCGACACCGGGGTATCGAAATAGATCCGTCCAAGATCAAGGCGATCATGGAAATGCCTCCGCCAATGACTCTCAAACAGTTACGGTCTCTCCAAGGAAAGCTCGCATATATTCGGCAATTTATAGCCAACCTCTCTGGCAAGTGCCGCCCTTACAGTCACCTGATGAAGAAGGGAACCCCATTCGTCTGGGATCAAAAATGCCAGGGCGCACTGGACGAAATTAAACAGTACCTGCAGAACCCGCCGGTGTTGGCTGCTCCGGTCAAGGGAAAGCCCCTCATTCTTTATACAACTGCCCTTGAAGGTTCCTTAGGCGCATTATGGGCACAAGAGAATGATCAAGGAAAAGAAAGAGCACTCTACTACTTAAGTCGAGTTCTGCTGGGGGCAGAAAGCAACTACTCTCCCATTGAAAAATACTGCCTGGCGTTGATCTTCGCAATAACAAAGCTCAGGCACTATGCGTTGGCGCACGAAGTCCGTCTCATTTCAAAGGTGGACCCCCTTAAATACTTGATGTCGAAGGCCATACTGACAGGTCGACTCGCTAAATGGGCCCTGCTCTTGATGGAGTTGTCAATAACATATCAACCTCTCAAGGCAGTGAAAGGCCAGGCCATCGCCGACTTCCTCGCTGAGCACCCGATACCTGCCGATTCTCTTTTGAATTGCGATTTGCCAGACGAACATGCGTTTGATGCGATCGACGATAGTGATACCCGATGGGAACTTTATTTCGATGGAGCATCTTCCATAAAAAAACGCAAACAAAGTACCCCTATAATGAAATCAGGGGTAGGCCTCATCTTCGTGACTCCACAAGGAGGGATAATGCGTTTTGCTTTCTCCTTAACAGAGCCGAGGACGAATAACGAAGCCGAATATGAAGCCTTGCTAGCAGGTCTTGAGATCACCATCGACATGGGAATTGAAAACCTCCTTATATACGGAGATTCTCAACTGGTCGTTAGTCAAGTAAACGGCGACTACCAAACGTGCAAACCGGAGTTGATGAAGTACGGGGAAAAGGTGCAACAACTGTTGACCCAAATTCCCTCCTATACTTTGGAGAACATACCGCGCGCGGAAAACAGCAAAGTAGATGCGTTGGCCAAACTTGCTAAAGAGCTGGCTGACGAGAACCTCGATGACGTCAGAATCATGGTACAAAGCCGTCGGGTGCTTGCCCCAGCAGAAATATCTCCGGAATCATCCGAAGAAAAAGGAGCGAGCGAGCAGACGACCCTGCAAGTAAAAGATTGGGAAAATACCGAGGATTGGAGAGAAGTCTTCATAGATTACTTTAAATCCCACCGAATGCCTGAAGAAGCGTCCGCAAGACATCAGCTCATGAAACGAGCTCTGTCTTTCGCCTTCGTCAATGATACTCTGTACAAGAGATCGTTTGATTCTCTATGGCTGAGGTGCTTAGGACCTGACGAAGCGAAAAGAGTCGTCCAGGAAGTTCACGACGGACTCTGCGGTTCTCATTAAGCGGGCCCAAAGATGAAGTAGAAGATCAAACGGATGGGCTACTACTGGCCCACGATGATTCAGGACTGCCTCGAATATGCGAAGCAGTGTCACTCATGTCAAATTCATGGGGATTTCATCCATCAGCATCCAAATCCATTACATCCAACGGTGGCTAGCTGGCCGTTCGAGATGTGGGGAACTGACATAGTCGGCCCTATCGAACCAGCATCGTCTAGGGGACATCGTTTCATCCTGGCGACGACTGACTACTTCTCTAAATGGGCAGAAGCAGTACCGTTAAGAGAAGTTAAGACAGAGAATATCCTCCATTTCTTCAAGACGCATGTCATATATCGGTTTGGAACTCCGCGACGGATCATCTCCGATAACGGGCCAGCTTACAGAAGCCATAAGATCAGTCGCTTTGCACAGCAGCACAATATAGACTGGAGATATTCCTCGGTTTATAATCCGCGAGCTAACGGTCTAGCTGAGGCCTTCAAAAAGACCTTGGCGAAGATCATAAAGAAAATAGTGTCCCGAAATAAGAGAGACTGGCACGAGAGACTGCAAGAGGCTCTTTGGGCGTATCGAACTGCGTTCAAGACGGCCACGAACACAACGCCGTACGCGTTGGTATTTGGGACGGAAGCAGTACTCCCCCTCGAGATAGAGTTACCTTCTCTACGAGTGGCAGTCCACTACGAGCTGACGGATGAAGAAAATGCTCACCTTCGGCTTGAGGAGCTTGACGCCCTTGATGAAACCCGGCTCATAGCACAGCAAAATCTGGAAGCTTATAAAGCAAAGATGACGCGCTCATATGAAAGATTGACCCGACCGAGGACATTCCGCCAAGGCGAACTTGTGCTAGTGGTCAAAAGGCCTATGATCCCCAATCGCGCCAAGCGAAGAAAATTCGAGCCAAATTATGAAGGCCCATACATCATAGATAAGGTCTACCAGGGTGGGGCCTATCTACTCATGGACATGCACGGTGAAAGGCCTTTCAGGCCAATAGACGGTCGCTTCCTAAAGAAATACTATGCTTAATGAGCCACAGCCTAGGTCAATGGTAGATGACGACGACTATATCCGCTCGCTATCTTCCTAAGCTCAAACTCTATCAGTAGTAGCCAGCCTTCTCAAAGTCGGACCGAAATGTCCTTAAACTAATAGCAGACCGAAACGTCTTTAAACTACTACCGCAGCATCTTTTAGGCTGACGAGATATAAAAAAAACATATAAAAATAAAATAAAATAAAAACGGTATGTCCATAAGCAAAAAGGGCACGGATGAAAACCCGAGAGGGCTCCGTGAGTAAAAACAGCAGGGCTACCGGCGAGTGTTCGTGAACACCCGAAAGGGCTCGACCTCGTAAAAAATATATAAAAATTAAAAGAATAAAAAAAAGCGGTACGTCCATGAGCAAAATGGGCACGGATGAAAACCCAAAAGGGCTCCGTGAGTAAAAACAGCAGGGCTACCGGCAAGTGTTTGTGAAAACCCGAAAGGGTGCAACCTCGTTAAAAGACACTTATAGGGTCCTCTCGACCTTGTAAGGAGAAACCACCCGTGTGAGATCCTTACGACTCATAAGGGAGCAACACACTTAGGGATCCCCACGATTCCTAAGGAGAAAATACACTTGCGAGATCCTCACGACTCGTAAGGAGAACTCTCTTATGGGACCCTCACGGCTCATAAGAGTTGAAAGTCTTAAGTTACAGAGACCTAAACCTGTGCTTAAGCAACCCCCACAACTTCCGATATTGCCCTACAAGTGGTCCAGTACTGGCTCTTGTATACAATCCACGGGCACGAATAAACATTCCCTAATCAAGTCTCATCCGAGACTAGGGTTATGTTCGCATGATGAACAACCCTTATAAGTCCTCTCGACTTACAAGGAGGAAACCCTCTGGTAGGATCCTTATGACTTACAGAGGAACATACACTTAGGAATCCTCACGATTCCTAAGGAGAAAATACACCTACAAGATCCTCACGACTTGTAGGGAGAAATACCTTTGTGAGACCCTTACGGCTCATGAAGTTAAAAGCCTTAGACGACAGAACTCTAACCATGGTCGCTAAGCTACCTTTGTTCAACATCGACGGAGGCAGATGATGATTCGCTCCTGGCACTATCCCAGTTGTAGCGGTGCTGATGCCGAAATCGGTGTCTAATTCCAGGTTTACGGCGGAAAGCCAGTAGACCGCACATGCATACAGAATAGCCGAAATGTAGGGTTCCTAGACACCCTAATGAGGTCTCACAAGGCATCAACCATGCCAATTTCAAAGATTCTAGGTGCCGAGAAACCCGACTACGGATCGTTGGCTAGATGTTTAGGCGAAAACATAAACTAGTTAACACTTAACTAAGGGAATACGGAAATACAACCTTTGTAGATCCGGTGCTCTACCTCCATAGCTCCGCAACGAAGTCCTCTCCGTTGTCCAAATCAAATCCGGGCTCTAGCGTCGGCTTCGTCGGAGAATGGGCAAGCTAGGTCGTCGATGTCAGGCATCGCTAAATCAAGCTCCGACTTCACCAAGTCAAGAAACTCGTGAAGAAAACACACTCTACTACTTGGCAAGAGGTAGAGGATGAAGAAATAGGAAGTGGGTTAACTTTAGAATTGGATTTCTCACTCAAATACATCAATCACCATTGATGAGGTAAGCTTTTCTTCCTTGAAGAAGATGAAGAAGAAGAAGCTAAATGTTATGATAAGTGTTAATTAGAAAATAGAAAATAATAATACTTATCATGATCAACCATGGTTAAGTGTAGAGACTAAACCCAAGTTAAGTGAATGGTTAGGTTAGGAATGAAGACAAAAATGGTGACTAAGTCAAAGCTTCATGAAGCTTCAACATATATCCAAATTAGCCACCATTTTCCTTTTGCCAAAAATGAATAAATAAACAAATAAATGAATAAGTAAAAACCCTAATCATCCACTTAATCATAGTTTAATACTTTACACTTAACCAAATAGCATGTATCATCAAACATGATACAATCATGTGCACAAAATCATATCGCATATGCAATGCGCACACCCGAGTGAGAAAATCCATTTAAAGTGAACCAATACTAGTTAATGCAAAGTAATATATCAAATATATAATTATGCATTAAATCATTAAATCAACACTTGATTCAATGATCCGGTCATGTCGCACACAACCGACTAGTATACAATGTATCGGCTTATCGAATCAATCCTTGATTCGATAACTGGGTTATATCGCATACAACCATTCGACACATTCATCGCGAGAATGAAATACGGTATCACATACACGCATTATTCTCGGTCCCGCACATATCTCATATGCGCTCCTATTTCGTTTCGCTTGAGCCAGGAAACCTCTGTGTAGGACTCTAAAGACTCGTCAATACGCCGGCAGCAGATGATGATCATATCAAACACCCACAAGCCGCAAGCGGTCTGCTAAACATAACGGCCACCCGGGTATTGAGCGATCTGAAGATCGACGAGCAAGCCCGCTCACACTCCAGTGAATCCAACCAGTGACACTACCGTACAGTCCGGTCTGATCGTCTGATATGTTGCATATCTTGCCTAGGGGTGGTAAACGTCAGACCCCAATAGCTCAATAAGTCGTGTCGATATGAGGTCTATAACAATTCGAGAAACTACTGGTAACACTTACCAGTAAATCTCAGCAACCCTGGCCAGGGATTTCCTGTTATAGCCAATCGAACACAGCGCAACATCAACCCCCTATACCGGGAGAGACGAATCCCCTCCTATCGCTCATTGCCTCCATGTGACTCGGGACTGTACCCAAAAACCACCGTTTTGCACGCCCTCTTGGACGTGGTAAGATGGAAATCAAAGCACAGTGGGAACCACACAAGACTCTATGACGATCTCGGGTCAACAGACTACTCTGTACCAGTGTCACCAGAGAACTGCCATCTGACGTGAGGTATAAAACCATCTGGGAGTTCTCGGCGAGTCCGTCCAGTGTACCCAGTCTCCACTGAGCACCCGTATAACATCTCTGATGTCAAACACCAATGGATATGGGATCATCCATCGCCCATCTGTATGGGTCGAGAAGGTACACGCTAGTCTACTCTGGTATATCGATGCCCCGTCTCGATACACCCACGACTAGGGACTTTGAAGGATGTACTTATCGACTACCATGTCCCCACTAGTATGATCCGCATCATAGTCCAGGTAGTCAAGCACACATCCTAAGGGCTTTACCAACATGTAACAGAGAGACAATCAGTATACACGTTAAGGTAAAGTTCAACCAGATAGCATACTATCATGTCGAGCAAGAAAGTCCTCCCTATATATGTCCCAGCATCCACTACAATATACATCCTATGTACAGTAATGGCCTCTAGGGCATACATATAACTAACAATCTCCCACTTGCACTAGGGCCATCTGTAGCAGTGGTTGTAGTATCTTATACTCAACCATCCCATAAAAATCTCTCTCTGGGAACAGGCCTTTGTGAGTGGATCCGCTGTGTTGTCCTCTGAATCTACTCTCCTAACCTCGATCTCCCTGGAGATCATCCATCTCCATGATCAAGTGATACTGCCTTAGAATATGTCTGGATCACTGATGGGACCGGCGTTCCTTGGCATAAGCCACAACTCCATTGTTACACAATGGAAGGAACATAGTTCATCTCATGAACCAATAAGCACCCAAACAGCCTCTTTGGTAGCATCTTAAGTAGCGATGTATCCTGCCTTTATCGTCTAGTATGTCACGGTATCTAGCTTGGAACTCTTCCAACATACCGTCCCTTTACTGAGGGTAAAGACAATGCCTGCGACTGACATTCAGTCGTCCTTATCACCCTGGAACACTTCCAGTGATTCTCCCCTGGATCGATTGATACCATCTCACTACAACTAGTGAGAATCCTAACATCCAATTAAATCTATCTCGTAGATCCAAAACTCAGGATTTAGGAGGTATCATTTTGATCCTATGTGGAGAATCATTGTGACAGACGGAGATTGATCGAGCGTAGCATAAGAAAACTCCTTTCTTATCAAGAGTATGTCATCCACGTACTCTACGAGGATCACCACCATACTCCCTACTACCTTTTTGTTTATACAAGGTTCATCTACCATTTTGATGATGTCAACTTCTTTGACTAATCCATCAAAACAGATGTTCCAACTCCGCGATGCCTGCTTTATCCTATAAAACATCTTGTACACGTTTCCGCTGCCCCCACTGTCTACGAAGCCCTCTGGCTGTGTACTTATAGACGCACTCTTCTAAAACATCATTTAGAAAAGCAGTCATGATGCCCAATCACCAGATATCGTAGTCATGGTATGTAGCCGTGACAAGTAGGATCTGGATGGACTTAAGCATAGCTCCTTAGAAAAGGTTTCATCATTATCCACGCCTGGTCGATGACAAAAACCTTTAACAAGTCTAGCTTTGAAAGTCTCAACTTTTCCATGTACACCAAGTAATATTCTCAAGATATACTTGCTCCTGATGGGGATTTAACCCTTCAGATTTAGCATCCAAAGTCCATACTTTGTTGGTGTACATGGATTCCATCTCAGATCACTAAGCATCCAGCCATTCTTACAGAGTCACACTCCTGATGGCCAGCTCGAAACTAGTTGGGTCATCATCTCATGATGCAATCCTCGCTCCCACTGTCATAGAGGAACCGAAGTTTCTCTCAGGTGGGTGAGGAACCCTACTAGATCGACGGAGAGGCTGAGGTTCGTTGGAATCTACTGAATCCTTTGGTTCTATCAAATCATGTGCTGTAGTTTGTATAGCTGGAACATTTCCAGTTCTACATTACAGACTTTGCCTCGAGCTTGTCCGGATTTTGCTTTTAGACATAGGCCGGTCAACCCCAAATCTTAACTGACTTAAGATATGGGCTCTTCCCATACCATATCATATATGAAGTGGTAGGCAACTGATTTGATTCGAACCCTATTCAATAGGTATGCTGCTTCTCAAGCGCATAACTCCCAAAAGGAAATAGGTAACTCAGTAGTACTCATCATAGAGCACACCTTATCATATAGGGTGTGATTGCTCCACCCCGATATACCATCGTGCCATGGTGTATACGGAGGAGTAATGCCGAGAGAGAATCTCATTCTCCTTTAGAATAATCCAGGATTTCCGTGCTCAAGTATTCTCCTCCTTGATCTCATCAAAGGACATAATACTTATACCCGTTTTGGTTCTCTACTTCTTAATCATATTCTGTGAATATCTCAAAAGGTTCTGACTTGTGTTTCAACAGGAACATATGTCTGAATCTTGAGAGATTATCAGAGAATGTAATGAAGTACAAAGAACCGGTCTTGGCATGTGTAGACAGGGGACCTACATACATCAACATGTATCATCCCAAGAGTTCACTAACTCTTTCTCTGTTTCCAGTAAACGGAGCTATGGTCATCTTATCTTTGTGACATGACTGGCGAGTTTCACAAGATGTAAATTCAAACTGATTTAAATATACATCTATATGTAACTCTAGCCAGTCGGGTCGCATTGATCTGACCTAGTCTACAATACCTCAAGAAGGATTCGTTCATTTCTGAACTCTTCCTCTTGTGTGTGTTCCGTATACTAAGAACCGTGGTTTGATTTAGAACATCAACGCTTTTAGATAACGTGCCTGAACTGATCAACTTTTGATATAGGAAATTTTCAAAACATTATCCAACAATACAGAATTTTATCATTTCTTTACTAATAAAGAGAGTGATATGATTTTGTATATCAGGTTCGGTATCTAATAACATTCGTTCAGAATCAATGTATTCGTAATACAGGGTGACAGTGACCAACAGACTTGGCTGCAACTCTTGCCCCGTTTTCTGCCTCATGAAACTTATCACCCGTTCTCAGTTCTCTACCTTTCTGTAGCCCTATGTAACAGATTACATATCTGGGATCCTGATCTGGTATCACATACCCAGGATGTAAAGGACACTGAGAAACAGTTCTATATAATGAACACACCCGAAGATGATGCATCATCATGCACTCTCCTCGTTTGGGCGGCACGGGAAATCTGGTATTCCCCAATTTCCTGCTCTGTCTTATAACAATTATAAGTTGGAGCGGGACCAACGTTCCCCAGCTCAGTATAACAAGCGGGTTCGGTCAATTATCCGTATTATTATCTTGATTAAGGCGTGACATGGTCGCTACCAGGAGAGAGAGAGAGAAGAAAACACTCAGCATGCGCTCTTGCAAGAATAGATTGGTTATTATTTTATCTAATCAGGATGGCTCCCACTGCTTTTTATCAAATCTTCCTTCAAACCCTAAAAGGAAAGACTAGCCGGGATTAATTACACACTACAAGTTCGCCAATCTTTCAGCCAGGCCAGTGTCGGTACTTTGAGGGAGGTCCCCCGTGCTTTCGCACGAACCTAATTAATGTAAACCTCGTTTTCCCATAGGTGTAACCCCGTTAACACCTTTCTAGACACCTACTTGATCGGCTAATTGTAATGTATAAAACTCTCCCAGGAGTAACACTTACTCGCAGCGGGTATCGGGATCCAACTATCTCATAGAAGGTATGCAATCTCATGCAAATCTCAACACTTGAAATTCCCGATAATATTTTGCCCCTAGCACCCTATGACCTTGACGGAGGTCAACAAACCATAGGCTACTAGTCAAGTTCAACCCATCATTTCTTGATCGAATTAAACCCACCCGCACGACCCTTGACGGAGGTCAACAAGGCCGCACGACTACCCTAACTCAATCTGCATCATATGCATAAACAGATAAATACTAGTTAGCTACCGCACACTACGCCTTGACGGAGGTCAACAAACGTAGCACGAATACTAAATAGGACTTATCTGAAATGACGGAGGGCTACGACAGGTTTTTCTGAAAACCTATTGCGTAATGAACTTGATATCGTTGTAGAATCAAATGAATTTTTTAAATGGAGTGCTTTTGAGGCTTTTCTAGTTTTGCTAAAGGAGTCACTCCCGGTGAAGGAATCGTCGGTCCTTTCCTCGTCGAATGAGGTGCGGGATATATCATATATATCACTGTGCAAAGCAAAAACACTTAAAAGCAATCAAAAGACAAACCGAGTGTGTAGCATCTGCCAGTTATTGCTAAAGGAGTCACTCCCGGTGAAGGGATCTCGGTCCTTTCCTTATCGAATAAGGTGCAGGATATATCATATATACCGCTGTGCAAAGCAAGAACTGTAGCTACCTGTTTTATTTTGAAATTCGATTCTACAACATCTTAGGTTTCTTTTATTTCATTAATCACATTAATGAAGTCCCATCATTTAAGTTACCTAAACATCACAGATAAATACGACGTACACTTATGCCATCCGCATTCGCCTCGATGTCCCCTCGTGCACCGTTAGGTTAGGTAACTAACGGCAGAGCGGGGCAGGGCTAGCGCGGGTGTAAAACATAAGTAACGTCTATATAATATATCATATATACTATATACTGTATCTATCACAGAACATCACATGATCACATCACAGATATCACAGCAGAAGAATCATATGAAATATTGGATATACTAGGACGTCCGTGTTTTCAATACGAGCCAGTATAAAACATGGATTCTACGGTCGCGATGAATAGCCAAACCCACACCCCTAGACCCCTACGAGAGCAGCAAGTAACCCTACCAATTCTAGAGTTAGGAGACCCGGACTCGACTCCTCGAGTTGGTCTCCCACTGGACTCCAGAACCCAGTTACTTGTGCCCTCCTCCTTGGGTCTATCCTAGTGCGGAAAAGTAAATAATATACAAAGGTGACAACTTCCGCAACCTGGAAGCGCCCCAATAAAAGAATATTACATACAAGTTTTTACATGAATGAAAATGAAAAACACTCATCTCACATAAAAACCCCCGGCTATTCAAACACGACGATCCAATATAACATATCCAGCAACACATAACATCACATGTCATCAACGTAAGTAAATATGCGCATCCCAATTGTCGTTGACATATAGCAACGAAACCGGCGATATCACATATTACACTTACGGTCACAGAAAAGAAAGTGTAAAACTACAACAGTTGGAATCCGCAACCTCCTCAGACATCGCATGCCTGACCAAATGAATTTCTTAGACATCGCATGCCTAACAATTATAAACCCCGCATTTTAGTCTCATAATCGAAAACTCTTTTCAATATCAAGTCGGGCAATTCAACAAGATTCCCGACATCCTGATCGAATACTCGTCGCAAACTTCAGTAGACGGCTGCACCCCCGATACCGTCGACGAAGTGCACCAAGGCGGAACACCGCCACCGCGAGCACCCGGACGGATGCTTTCGGCGACGGGGTTCTCCTACAGTCACTTGGTCGGGGCAATGGCGTGAGGCTGTCTATTAAGTTTACCCGGCGAGTATCCGCGTACGCTACGTGATTGCGACGGACTTTTGATCACATCAAAATTCCGTGGCAACCGATCAAGTGAGACTAAACTTCTATGTTTATAATATTCATTCAGTTATCTCATAACTTTTTGTGAATTCCAATTATTGTATCCCATTCCAGATAAATAGAAAATGTTAAACTTTCCGATCGAACAATCGAACACCCAAGTTTTCCCGATACAGATCAACACATGAAATAAGTCTAACAACATTCAGTTCGTGCCTCAGTACCAACGGTCCAGCCGTAGAAGGGTCAAGCCAACGCCTCACATGTGGCACGCCGTACTGCCCCAAACCCGAAGGTTCAAAGGGCAGTTCAAGACGGTCACATAATCGAGTTAAGGTTTGTTGTCTTCTAGAGGGTCCATCGCGTTACTTGCACTACTTAGAACGTCGTTAAACTACGGAAAAATCCAACACTTGGAAATTTCCCGACAGGGGAAAAATTGGGTATTTATATCCGGTCGAACTTTTTAACATATTCTAAAATTTATCCGGAAAGCCAAATAGACAAAATTTGATACCCCGATCGAAACACCGAATCCCCAAAACAACTCCAGAAAATTCAACTCTGTATTAAATATTAAAAATTCCCAGAAAAACCAGCATTGACTATTATTGATTATGGTGCAAATTTTGATGAACAATAGGACAAAACCGCCGCGGATCCGCCGCACGAGCCATGCTCGTGCCGCGGATCCGCGCCTTGACTATGGAGTTACGTCATCAAAATTCACCGTAACTCTTAGATTTCCCTGCTGATTTTTTTAGCAATTTTTAATCTGGAAAAATCCCAGTTTTAGAAAAAAGGACAGAGAGCAAGTAAGGAATTGGGTTTCGGGTTCGTTCGGACTTCAAATAGCGTCTAGACTTCGCCTAAGGCTCTAGCTAGGCTCTGATACCACTATAGGGTTCCTAGACACCCTAATGAGGTCTCACAAGGCATCAACTATGCCAATTTCAAAGATTCTAGGTGCCGAGAAACCCGACTACGGATCGTTGGCTAGATGTTTAGGCGAAAACATAAACTAGTTAACACTTAACTAAGGGAATACAGAAATACAACCTTTGTAGATCCGGTGCTCCACGTCCATAGCTCCGCAACGAAGTCCTCTCCGCTGTCCAAATCAAATCCGGGCTCTAGCGTCGGCTTCGTCGGAGAATGGGCAAGCTAGGTCGTCGATGTCCATGCCGAAGATGATCTACGTCGAGGCATCGCTAAATCAAGCTCCGACTTCACCAAGTCAAGAAACTCATGAAGAAAACACACTCTACTACTTGGCAAGAGGTAGAGGATGAAGAAATAGGAAGTGGGTTAACTTTAGAATTGGATTTCTCACTCAAATACATCAATCACCATTGATGAGGTAAGCTTTTCTTCCTTGAAGAAGATGAAGAAGAAGAAGCTAAATGTTATGATAAGTGTTAATTAGAAAATAGAAAATAATAATACTTATCATGATCAACCATGGTTAAGTGTAGAGACTAAACCCAAGTTAAGTGAATGGTTAGGTTAGGAATGAAGACAAAAATGGTGACTAAGTCAAAGCTTCATGAAGCTTCAACATATATCCAAATTAGCCACCATTTTCCTTTTGCCAAAAATGAATAAATAAACAAATAAATGAATAAGTAAAAACCCTAATCATCCAATTAATCATAGTTTAATACTTTACACTTAACCAAATAGCATGTATCATCAAACATGATACAATCATGTGCACAAAATCATATCGCATATGCAATGCGCACACCCGAGTGAGAAAATCCATTTAAAGTGAACCAATACTAGTTAATGCAAAGTAATATATCAAATATATAATTATGCATTAAATCATTAAATCAACACTTGATTCAATGATCCGGTCATGTCGCACACAACCGACTAGTATACAATGTATCGGCTTATCGAATCAATCCTTGATTCGATAACTGGGTTATATCGCATACAACCATTCGACACATTCATCGCGAGAATGAAATACGGTATCACATACACGCATTATTCTCGGTCCCGCACATATCTCATATGCGCTCCTATTTCGTTTCGCTTGAGCCAGGAAACCTCTGTGTAGGACTCTAAAGACTCGTCAATACGCCGGCAGCAGATGATGATCATATCAAACACCCACAAGCCGCAAGCGGTCTGCTAAACATAACGGCCACCCGGGTATTGAGCGATCTGAAGATCGACGAGCAAGCCCGCTCACACTCCAGTGAATCCAACCAGTGACACTACCGTACAGTCCGGTCTGATCGTCTGATATGTTGCATATCTTGCCTAGGGGTGGTAAACGTCAGACCCCAATAGCTCAATAAGTCGTGTCGATATGAGGTCTATAACAATTCGAGAAACTACTGGTAACACTTACCAGTAAATCTCAGCAACCCTGGCCAGGGATTTCCTGTTATAGCCAATCGAACACAGCGCAACATCAACCCCCTATACTGGGAGAGACGAATCCCCTCCTATCGCTCATTGCCTCCATGTGACTCGGGACTGTACCCAAAAACCACCGTTTTGCACGCCCTCTTGGACGTGGTAAGATGGAAATCAAAGCACAGTGGGAACCACACAAGACTCTATGACGATCTCGGGTCAACAGACTACTCTGTACCAGTGTCACCAGAGAACTGCCATCTGACGTGAGGTATAAAACCATCTGGGAGTTCTCGGCGAGTCCGTCCAGTGTACCCAGTCTCCACTGAGCACCCGTATAACATCTCTGATGTCAAACACCAATGGATATGGGATCATCCATCGCCCATCTGTATGGGTCGAGAAGGTACACGCTAGTCTACTCTGGTATATCGATGCCCCGTCTCGATACACCCACGACTAGGGACTTTGAAGGATGTACTTATCGACTACCATGTCCCCACTAGTATGATCCGCATCATAGTCCAGGTAGTCAAGCACACATCCTAAGGGCTTTACCAACATGTAACAGAGAGACAATCAGTATACACGTTAAGGTAAAGTTCAACCAGATAGCATACTATCATGTCGAGCAAGAAAGTCCTCCCTATATATGTCCCAGCATCCACTACAATATACATCCTATGTACAGTAATGGCCTCTAGGGCATACATATAACTAACACGAAATGATTGGGCAACTTGCAATAAAAAGCAGCAAGTAAAAATATATGCATGCAAAATAGCCGAAATGATTGGGCTACTCGCAATAAAAAGCAGCGATTAGAAATAAAATAAATAGCCGAAATGATTGGGCACCGCGAAAAATAGCCGAAATGATTGGGCAATCGCGACCTTCGCGATATAAAAGCTGAAATGATAGAGCATCGCGGAGATAAAACAAAAAAAATGATGATAAAACTTTGGCCCTACAGTTAAGATTACATCGATCCCTGTATACAATCCAAGGGCGTAAACAAAGAGGGAACCATACTTTCCCAACAGGCTCCGCCAGAAGACGAAGCCAAATCTCGACGGTTCAGTCCAATTCCGAAGAAACCAATGTCTTCAGCAAACTTCTCGACTCACGGATACAAACACTCCTTGACGAGAGCCTCCTGATCCGCGTCGACTCGCAGAGCCACCAGTGCCTCCGTGGAAAATCCTCGACTCGTTTTAAACCCCAAGGAAACAAATAATCCTTGGCGCTTGGGAAACAAATAATCCCTAGCAAACTCCTCGACTCACGGATACAAACACTCCTTGACGAGAGCCTCCTGATCCGCGTTGACTCGCAGCGCCACCAGTGCCTCCGTGGGAAATCCTCGACTCGTTTCAAACCCCAAGGAAACAAATAATCCTTAGCGCTTGGGAAACAAATAATCCCTAGCAAACTCCTCGACTCACGGATACAAACACTCCTTGACGAGAGCCTCCTGATCCGTGTCGACTCGCAGAGCCACCAGTGCCTCCGTGGGAAATCCTCGACTCGTTTCAAACCCCAAGGAAACAAATAATCCTTGACGCTTGGGAAACAAATAATCCCTAGCAAACTCCTCGACTCACGGATACAAACACTCCTTGACGAGAGCCTCCTGATCCGCGTCGACTCGCAGAGCCACTAGTGCCTCCGTGGGAAATCCTCGACTCGTTTCAAACCCCAAGGAAACAAATAATCCTTGGCGCTTGGGAAACAAATAATCCCTAGCAAACTCCTCGACTCACGGATACAAACACTCCTTGACGAGAGCCTCCTGATCCGCGTCGACTCGCAGAGCCACCAGTGCCTCCGTGGGAAGTCCTCGACTCGTTTCAAACCCCAAGGAAACAAATAATCCTTAGCGCTTGGGAAACAAATAATCCCTAGCAAACTCCTCGACTCACGGATACAAACACTCCTTGACGAGAGCCTCCTGATTCGCGTCGGCTCGCAGAGAAACCAGTGTTTCCGCGGGAAAATTCCCGATTCTTCTCAACTTGCAAGATGAAGCCTCAGGCAGCAGGGATTAAAAAACTTGCTTCCTGAACAGTGGGACCCTGCAAATCGATCTAGACGATCTCTTGCATACTATTCATGGGTCTCACTCTCCAAAGTCGAATCTCGACAAGGAGGGAAACAACCGCTTACGGGTCCTCTCGACTTGTAAGAGGGAAGAATTCTCTTATAGGATCCTTACGACTTATAAAAGAAAACCACACTTAGGAATCCTCACGATTCCTAAGGAGAAAAACTCACCTACGAGATCCTCTCGATCCGTAGGGAGAAAAGTCTCTATGAGACCCTCACGGCTCATAGAGTTGAAAAGTCTTAGGCAGCAGATCTGAACCTGCGGCCTAAGCCATCGCTATTTCTTAAGAAAGTCAAGATGCGTGCTCTATTATCTGTTGACCATGTTTACTAAGGTGGCGTGCTGATAATAAAAGAAAGAAAAGGCGGAGAAATAACACAAGACATTACAGAAGATGTATATCTTTTATTCATAAACTTGGTTGAGTACAGGATACATTGTGCTAAAGAATAAAAAAGAAACATATATACATTTTTTTTATTCACAAGTACAAACGATACAAGGAGAATTACTGAGAAGGAAACATCTTGCATAGATCTAGCAATTGTTCGTGCAATTCTTTCCTCACTTTCTCCTGATCTGTTGCCACCGCCAGCTCTGCCTCCACTTGGGCCCGTTGCTGCAAGACAGATGCAAGCCGCTCCCTGACGGCCTGATAAGCAGCTTCCCGACCTGGAGTATCGCGCTCAGCTACATCAAGCTTTCGCTTCAAGTTTAGCCTATGGGAGATGCGCTCCAGAAGACCCTCGAAGATAGTCTTCACTTGGGCAGCAATCGCTTCAACCTCAGCACGCAGACGGGCCATCTCGCTCGAGGTCTCTTGGCATTCCTTTAGCTTTAAAGCTGCTTCTTGTTCCAAGTGGTGGACATAAGAAGCGCTTCCCTCGATCCATGTTGCTCTTTCATTGCTCGCGGCTAAAGTCTCGGGGGCGGTACGCATCGACTCCAGCTTATGCAGGCGAGCCTCGATCTCTATACAATGATTAACCCAAGATGCGATGATACCCTCGTCATGGAAATTCACGAGTATCACCAACATCGGGTTAACCACTATAGCGAAATCCGCAGCAGAAGTAGGGGTCTCGACGTCGAGCTCCTCAATGTAGTCGCTCAACATGCGTAAGCTATTCGCGGCGCCTTTCGAAGATGGACATCTCAGGAAAGGACCTGCCGGCATGATGATGCGAGACTAGAAGGGCGCCGAGACCGGAACGACCGCTGAAAAGAAACAGGATGTGATTAGATAACTGTTCAGGGAATAAAAAAAGGGGAATTCATCAATGTGATAGTCGCCATACCAGCTGAGACAGGTGACAAGGCCGGAAGGGCCGGTGGTGCGACCGATCTTCCTTCTCCCCCTTCGATTTGTAATGCTGCAGTCAAGACAAGAGAGAGTTATAAATAATTCTACTACTGAAAAACAAAGATATCACTCGGGGATGGTACTCACCAACGCCACCAGAGGGAGAGGCGAATTCAGATGGGAAGGAGAAGTGTGGGAGCAACACTTGATAGAGATGGTCAAAAAGCACTCCTAAAAGACACAACAGTGTGACTTTAGTACACAAATTATGCGTCTGGAAGATAAGATTAATAAATTGCAAACCCATACCTTCCAGCATCTTCGAGGGTATGAGAGAGGGTTGAGAGGTGACCACCGCCAAGGCAGTCGTTGAAGGCGCTCCCTCAAGCAGTGGGGCATCGGCGCTGGCTGCACCTGTGTTACAAGAAAAGTGAACTTGTCAGAAAGGATTGTAAAGTAAAGAAAAACAGCAACTTGGGGTTTACCTGAGGAGCTCCCGGCTGAAACGGAGGTGACTCCCTCCTCTATCGACATGAGGCCGCCGCCCGTGGCCTCATCACCCGACTCGATGGGGACCGTCATCGTGCTCGCGTGGCCAGGAGACAGTGAAAGATCATAGACAGGGAGGGCAATGATCGAAGCATTGCCGGACTCTTGAGAGAGAGTGGCTGACTCTTCCCCAAGAGTTGTGCCCATCTCACCCGCTACTTCCCTGGGCTCCGCAATCTCCATCAGCTTATCTGCCGCCGCCACAAGGTCGCCGGCCTCAAGCACCTCGTTCGCCACCACCCTGGGCTCGGTTGTAATGATCATTTCATCTGCCGCCACTTCAGGCTCGGCATCAATAACCTTCTCGTCTACAGACCCCCCAACCTCCATCTCAGGCTCCGAAGCCCCAGCGACGTTGCCTACCGTCGGCTCAGGTTCGGCAGGCGCCGCCTCCTCTGTTTCCTTGGGTTCAACGGTCTCCGCCTCCCCCTCGGTCGGACTTGGCCCTGCAAGATAAGGTATATAAGAACCGACAGCTTTATGAGTCTTATAATGAAATTCTGAAAGAAGTGCTACCTGAGGCAGACTTATCGTTAGCCTCTCTATTGGCGCGGATCGCCTGTCTATGAGCGGTAGACAAAGCGACCGGAGACTCTTCTGACGGAGTGTCGGCACGAGGGATGGTGCTTGGGCCCGCTCCCGTAGCCAAAGCAGCCCGGCGCGCCTTCGCCTCACGCCTCAGCCGCTTCCTTTCCTCTCGAGCCGTTGAAATGGGCCTTACCAGAGCCTTTTTCATTGAGGCGTCCTCGTTTGTACACAGGGATGCCTCCAAATTCTTCAAGACATCCCTCGTCGACTTGTCAAGTCAAGGCTCTTGCGGCAGCCCCGACGAGACCGGAACTCCAATAACAGGTTCAGAGAGGATCCCCTCATCGACTAGTATAACCCCTATAAAGAAACAAAGGAAGAAAGTTAGATTAACCATCGAAAAAGATAACGAAATTTGTTTTAAAACAAGAGGGGTGGGACATACCGGCGCCCGCTAAAGCGCGTTTCTCCTCCTCCTTTTGGAAGGTTTTCAAAGAGTCAGCAATAGCTTCTTCGGTAGAGACACCTGTTGAAAATGGGGAAAAGTATTAGTCTAGAATAAAGATAAAAATGCAATGAAATGATGAAGAAAGCAGCTTATAATTATCTGACTCAGCGAGTTTACCCAACCACGCTTCAAGCCTCGCTGATCGCTCAGAAGCCGCAATGGCGGCCGCCAGGTCGGTGTCTGCGGGGTCTACCGCGAAGCCCTTATTGCTTCCATATTCACTTATTCCTTCGGTAAGAAGGGCTTCAGGCTCTAAGCCAAGAATCGCGTCAAGAGAAAGGAGCGACTTCTTCTTCTTTTGCCCGCCAACTCTGGATGCACCCGGGACTGATTGCGTTTAGCAGACACCTTGGGGCGGCGGGTCCCGATATCCGCGCCTACACCGGACTCCGGCGATACCACAGTTATCGTTTCCACTGGAGCACGGGGGGTTGGTGGCGCATCCACAGCATCGCGAAGCGGCAATCCGCACGGGGGACTCAACACGCACGGAGGTCCGCCTCCAGCACCTTTCAATGGAGGAATGACCGGAGTCCTCGGCCTCAAGGGAGCCTTGCGATCGCCGCCGGGAGGTGCACCCTTGCGGTCAACCAGCATACGTTTCTCCATCAAAATAACGGGCCCCATCGCATGCGCATACCAGGCCATGTACGCGTTGAAGACTTTAGGGACGCAGCTCGGCTCACTGATAAAGAAATAAGAACCCGTGTTGAGCCGCATAAAGTGGTGCATTGCATTCTTTATCCCCTCCCGGCTAACCACGGGCTTTTCCAAGAAGGCTTCCATCGGGATCCCTTGATTGTAGCTCGATTGCTGAGCAAACCGGTGAGGGTTATACCTCATGAAGAGTGCTGTCTCATTCTGCCTGAACACCAGGTAGCCTAGCCGAATGGAGTAGAGATGGAGGATTTCCCGAGCCTTCAGAATGGAAGCCCCGTCTTTAAAATCATCGCGTAGCGACACTACCGACTTGATGGTCTCTGAGCCTATTGTTACGACCTTATCCACGAAGAAAACCTTCGCCCCGACCAGGTGTGGTCGAAGGAGCAGCCCCTTTGCTTCCCGCGGAGGTGCAACTACAATCGAAGCCCCGACCAACTGTATAACCCTTGGGAGCCTGCATTTCTCAAAAAAGGGAGGAATACTATGGGCGCCGAACACCCCGTGCACGTGCATCTCCATCCAAGAGGTAAAGTAGTGCATCGGGAAGTTGGCGGGTTGCACCCCTAGCTCACTAGCGTCCGCCGCTACACTAAGTCCATTATAAAGATGAGCCAGCCCGGCGATTCCTACTGACAACTGCAAATCAGCCACCATCCGATGCGCTGGATAGAAAACAATCGACCGCATATGGCGTGGATGCATAGGAAGAGCAAAACTGCACAACCACAAGCCCAAGAACCCTACAAAGAAGGTCTCTTCATCCATGTCGGGAACGGCAATTTCTGAAAAAAGGGACGACGGCGGCACCAGGGAGATAAAAGTCTTTGTGGTCATCCTCCGATGTGGGTTGGCGATCAAAACCGAACCCAAAAGGGTCATCGAGCTGGGTGAACTTCTCGCTCCGCTCTGATAAGAACTCCGGTTGAATGAAGCGAGCAATGAAATCTGCAAAACTGACTCCGCGGTCACCCGATTCTAGATAGAGTCCTTCATAAATCTCCAATACCTTCACCAAGCCCGGGTACTGGTGCTGAATAGCGTTCTCCGGCGTCAGGTTAAACACCAGCGGCTTGGTGGCAAAGATGTATTCATCGGGAGGAAGCAGCTCCTCGTAAGGCTCTCCCCTCATCGGCAGACCCGAGATTTCAGCAAACTCCTCCAAGGAGATAGAGACTTCCCGGTCCGTCATCAGGAAGGTGTGTGTGGGAATATTCCATTGCTCGATAAAAGCCTTAACCCACCACGTTGGAGGAGAAGGATACTCAAAGAGCGAGACGTAAATGGCCGAGTACAAACCAATCCTCATCAGATTAGTCATCCTCGCTGATAGGATGTACCGGGCCCATTGCAAATATCCGGCAGGCGGTCGTGGGATCAGTCCAATGTTATAAGCCTGTCCTCAAGGGCGCGCTTCACCCTGACAAATTCTCCTCCCTAAAATATCTATTGCCGGCGGCTGCTGCACGGGGATAGCACCAATCGCAGGCTGGAGGAGGTCATCCGAATTCCAATTTTTGACATCCACGGCATACTTCACCGGGGGTTCATTGATTGAATTAGAATTCTTGATTTGTGTAGTATTTGGAAAATTGTATAAAGAAATCACAACCAAAAATTATTTGACCGCAATCAACTACGGTGTCGGATTTGGATTGTAAGTGAGTGCGGATCGTCCACAGGGACAGTGTAATCGTTCGTCTTTTGAATTAGATGAATTAAAACTTTAAAGAAAACAAAACAAAACAATTCAAGATTTATAGTTGAAGTTCAAGAATTAGAAAACACTAGATCTAAGAAAGCATTAAAAGATAGAATCAAGAATTGATCGTTTGATGATTGTTCCAAACCAAATCTCAAGAATCGAAATGAGGCTCGTAGGAATCGATCGGATCTATAGATGTGATGTAATCTTACAATTACGTATTCTTATCCTTCGATGGATTGATACTAGATCGATGATGATCGATGAGAATTAGAGACTTCTTGTGAAACTAGGGTTTCATCTTATCTCTTGTTCTTTCATTGATATCATTCATATTCCAGCCTCTAGTAAATTCAAGAAACGATCGTAGATCCCTAATTTCGAGCGATCACAATCAAGAAAGCATCGCAACGAAACTAGGTCATCGATTCTTGAACTTGCTAGGGTTTACAAAACTCATAGGACTTAAAAATCGTATTAAGATTTATTACATCATCATTCTACAATCCTCTCGACTCCTTCACGAGCGGAGTTTTACTCAAACATCACAACAAGAACAACAATTACAAATTGAGATCTAATCATGATACAAGAATTAGAAGAAAGCAAGATAAAAGAATTTCACCTTTTATTTATATCAACAATTTCATTACATTCGCTCAAGAACTACAAGAGGAAGAATTCGATCGTCGACTTGGCTTCGCTCGTCTCCGTGGATCGCGGATCGGCTTGGATCACTTGCCCGATTGAAGATCGGCTCGGCTCCTAAAAGGTTGAAGGCTTCTCGCTTGATTTGGTACTCAAGATCTTGGATTTGGAGTGGAATTAGGGTTAGGGTTTCGCACACGCCTTGTCACCAGACTTGTGGAAGAAAATGGTGTAGAATTAGAATTAACAACTAATGAAGATTAACCTCAACCCTTAGATCTAGGCTCCTATTTATAGATAACTATCCCTAGATCTAGGATTTCAAATTCTAAGTTTCCCTTCTAAAGTTTGTTGAAGAAATTCAAATTTCCCTCCAAAAGTTAGTTAGGGGAGAAGCTTCTAGATGTGATTAGTTAGGAGGGAGCTTCTAGAAGAGGTTAGTTAGGAGCTTAATTAGGATTAGCCTTGCTTAATCTTCTTTGCTGATCTGGCAGTAGTTTCGAGAGAATTCTGGAATTTGTCATGTATGAAATGAATGTGGGCCCTGAGAGATGAATTTTGCAGCAGAAATGGGGAGCTGAAGCTTTTGAACAGCCGCGGATCCGCGGCCTAAGCAGGCCACTGCCGCGGATCCGCGGCTCCTTGTGGGCCTTGGGCTGCCAACTTTTCTGGTAATTCTATATATACTATTTGGGCCTTCTTTTGATGTATTGATTTGTATTTCTCCCTCTGAATTGCTACCAGGTCTGAAGTCATCGAGTTGGTGTATTTTTGATCAGCTCTTTGGTTTTTCTTCCATATTTTCCTGCACAGACTCAAGACAAGTGTTGCGCAAATACAGAAATGATGCGATGCCATGAAATGCGGTTAATTTCCCTTAAAGTGTCGGTTTAAAAGTCTAATACATGCAATCTGGTATTTTACGACTGATTTGCTAATATGTGAAATATGAATACCGAACACTTCTAAATGTATGCAAAAGATGGGGAAATTGCCGGCTAAAATATACAATATTTTCGACTGATCAAATACCCCCAAACTTAATTTCGATCGTCTCGAGCGAATGTTTTATTAAAAAGAGAAGGAGGAAATAAAGAAAGAGAAAAACTAACTAGCACACTTTCGTAGGCAACACGATTGCACTGAGCTCGTGCAACAAGCCTTTAAACCTCTAGGTGTCCCTAGTAGGAGGAGTGTTGTCTCCTGAGGGTTTTCAGCGGATTGCACCCACAAAATCCAATAATAAAAGGAAGATCATGAATATTACATTTAAAGACAAGAATTGTAAAAGAAAAACTTTGAAAATTAGGGTTTCCAACTAAGCTAGCTTTTCGGTTGTCATGAGCCCTATCTTAATGGTCATGAAAAGATGTTAGAAATCACGTCCTCCCTCAATAAAACATCGCCTTATTCTTCATTCCTATCTTTCATCCAAACATCGATCATATCACCCTGCGTGTGTGTAAAGACATCCCTACACCCGGAGAATTCAATTCAAGCTATCATACTCTTGCCCATCAGCCTCAGTACTTTTTAATCAATGAATATTTAGACGAAATTGCTCACACACTTTCATGCGACCGTTAATACTTCTTGAGGTACTAACCGACCGATTACTCATGTGCTTGCTTATTTGGTGTATTTTCCTCGTCTTGCACCACCTCAGGCATAGCAGTGACTCCCAGACCAGTTGGCCTTAGGGCACTAGGTGAAGAAGCACCCTCGCTATACATTTTTCTTGCCTTCGGTGATAACAAAACCAGTGTTCATTTTTCTCATCACTTTATATTTTCTTTATTCATTTTTTTCTTTTTATTTCCTTCATACTTTTGGCTTTAAGACAAGAGCATTTCAAGGTATCCTCTACTATCCCAGGCTTCAAGACGTGTGTAAGTGCGAATAGCAGGGTAGCAACGTTCAAAATGTTTGGCTTCCAGAATAGAAACTATTTTTCAGACTTATTTTTATCCTCAGATTAGTGACGTCCTTCATCTTACTAACCCTTGGGACAACGTCTCATAACTACTTATTACTAGTTCGTATAAGAAAACTTCTAATTTTCTTAGTTTTCTTAAATTTTTCTAATCTCATGGATGTAATTTTTCACTATCTAAACTTTTATTATCTTATTTATGTACAAAAAATATTTTTATAGTTTTGAAAAATTTTAAATTTTTATCGGTTTTCAAAAATGTTTTGTGCTTATGCAAATGATATGCAAATGATGCAGAAATAAGCACAAACCTCCCCCAAACTTGTTTTCAACAGTGTCCTCACTGTTGCCTTCAGCTAAATCTCGAAAAACCTGTAAGCTTGGGAGGAATTTATTAGTTGGGGAAAAATATTTAAGTGAAGAACCTCCCCCAAACTTATTTTTGGCTCAAAATTTTGTAAAATTTCTTTTCAAGAGCCAGATAATGTACCCCCCAAACTTGAGTTATGCAATGTTAATCTTTTAAAATCACAAGTGGGGGTCAAAAATCATTGGTCGATGCCAAGCTTTGCAAAGACCAAATGTTAACACCAACCATTCAAAAATTTTATCAATGCAGTGCTCTGGTTGGTGGAAGAAGAAATGGGGAAAGGGTAAGGGGTGGAATAGAATGTGTGTGCGTCTCGTTTTGGAGAGACGATGCAGTGAATGTGATGGATTACTCGCATTCTTTTTACAGTTCAGAAGAAGGGGTGGAGGTTCAATTTCAGTGATGGAAAGATGATTCATCTCAACACCCGTGTTATTCAAAAATGCGAGTTTATCAGCGAAGATCTTCTCAAAAGTTCCATCTATACCCCGATGAATAATATCATCATAAGGTGCGGGGTGATCTTCAGACTCTAAAAGCAGTTCATGATCCATGTTAATTGTTGACCCGGACATCTCGGTGGAAGAGTCCGTATGTGTATGATACATAGTTGGGTCAAACAATAACTTATGAAAAGAGTCAAGATCAGTATCAGGAGGATCATCAAATTCGCTGCTGTCGACATCCATTAAGTCGACAGAACAGACCTGAGCAGTAGGTTCGGAGGGTACACTTCCCAACTTGTAAATGTTTAGCTCTATTGACCTGTTCCCGAAAGATAGGGTCATAGAACCATTACGACAGTTGATAATAGCGTTGGAAGTGGCCAAAAAGGGGCGACCTAAAATCACCGGAATTTGATTCCGTGGGTTCGCTACAGGCTGTGTATCAAGTACAATAAAATCCACAGGGAATACAAATTCCCCGATTTTTATTAACACATCCTCCAGTTCACCCCTAGGTTTGGTGATTGATCGATCAGCCATCTGGAGAGTTATATTCGAGGGCTTTAACACTCCGATACCTAGTTGCTCATATACCGAGTAAGGAAGTAAGTTAACACTAGCGCCAAGGTAAAGTAACGCACGGTTGATGTGTTTCTCCCCAATAAAAATGGAAATAGTAGGACAACCAGGGTCCTTACGTTTCCGTGGTAATTGTTGGGGAAAAGCCGTGTCTACAGTACTCAACATGAAGATTTTTTTAGGCACTTGAGTTTTCCTCTTCCTAGTGCACAAGTTCTTAAGAGTTTTTGCATAGGACGGAACTTGTTGAATAGCATCTAGGAGAGGGATGTTGATGTTAACTTCCTTAAACATGTCCACAATCTTCTCCATTTGGGCATCATGTTTCTTGGGCCTCAACCTATTTGGAAATGGAGCTCTATCAATAAGTGTTGGGTCCAACATTTGTGGAGAAGTTTGTGGGGGTGGAAAAGATGAGGTGGGTGGAGGGTTCGAGCCCTTGGGAATACGGAGAATAGGCTCGGAAGAAGAAGGAAAGTTAGACGAAATAGGGTAAGGAATAGAAGTGTGAGTGGAAGTGGAAGTGGAAGCCGGGGTGTTAATGATCAATTCATCATTATCAATTTGTTCACCCAAATGATTGTCTAGCACTCTTCCAGATCTCAACGTTGTAAAAGCGTCCACATTAGTGTAATGTGAAGGTCTAGGATCAGGTACGGGTTGAGATGGAAGATTCCCTTCTTCTCTAGCACTTATTTTGGCTGTTATTCGTTCAATTTGTGCTTCCATTGATTTGATATTCTCATTTTGAGTGAGAATGATCTTTATCATATTATCGATGGAAGATTGAAAACTTGCCGACTCTTGGATGGATTGTTTCACGAAAATAACCAAGGTTTGCACCAGTGCAGAGATATTATCAGTACCGGCCAATTGCAAAGAGTTTTCATGTAGTGCAAAAGTGTTGGCAGGATTTTGAAAATTTTGCGGTTGGAAGGGGTGCTGACTCAATTGAAGTGGTGGCTGCTGTTGTGGTGGAGGGACCCTTTGAAAATTGTTTAGGATTGGAACCGTATTTTGAGATTGTGATTGGTTCCAAGCAAAGTTCGGGTAATTCCTCCAATCTTGATTATATGAGGAAGAAGAGGAATAGTTTCCAGGTCTTTGCTGAAGTGCAGCATTAGTGTAACCTTGAAACGGTACATTCAAAGGACATTCTTCCGTCAAATGTGAAGGGTTTGAACAGCAGCCACACACGGTTTTGGGAAGTGTGGATTGGTTTAGGGAGGCTGAAGAGAATTTGTTTTCTATAGCGTCGAGTTTCCTTTGTATTGCGTCCATTTCGGCTTTCAAGATGACGGAAACATCGAGCTGATTGACATCTTCCCTAGATGGTGGTGGTCTAACACTTTCCCATTGTGATGTGTTTTGAGCTAAATCTTCTAAGTATTTCCAAGCTTCACCATCATCTTTAGATAGGAATTAGCAATGACACATGGTTTCAAGCATCTGTCTAGTAGTGAGATCAATACCCTCATAGATAATTCGACACAAATCCCATCTGGGGATTCCGTGATGAGGGCATTGGATAAGAAGATCCTTGAACCGTTCAAAGCATTTCCAAAATGGTTCATTGGGAAGTTGGGTAAATTTAGAGATTTCGTTCCGAACACGGGCGGTCTTGTGATTGGGATAAAATTTCTTAAGGAATGCTGCAACGAATTCGTCCCATGTTGAAATAGAATGTGCGGGTGTGATGTAAAGCCACTTCTCGGCTAAATCGCACAAAGTGAATGGGAGAAGACGTAAACGCAGAGCATCCAAAGACAGTTGTGAATTCCCCATCAAAGCACGTACATTTTCAAATTTGGAAATAAACATGTATGCGTTTTCAGAATCAAGACCATGAAATTTGGGTAATAGTTTGATGAAGTGGGGGTTGATTTCAAAATTTTCCCCGATGGCAGGTGGTATAGAAAGACAGGTGGGGAGGGTAATACGTGTAGGATAGCATCTCTCTTGGAGATAAATGCGTGGAAGATTCTGCGCACCTGCGGGCGGTGGCAGAGTAGTGTTAAAGTTTGATGGATTTGGGTCCATCGCGGGTGTGGTGGGTGGTGGGGGAGAAGATGAAGAATTACCGACTCTGGGGTCGATAAAAGAAACGCGGACAAGACGGGAAATGGAATCCCGTGTCCAGCCTAACATTGTGCTAAATGGTTGTAGCACAAGTGGCAGCGTTGGTATAATTAGAGGAAATGAAGTGTTGGTGTTTGTTTTGAAAAGATACGGATTTTTGAAAAATATGATGCAACAAAACAAATGCAACACACAAACCCTAGAATCTAGTGGTCGCTTAGGTCAAACTCTAGACCGCTCCTAACTGCCAAAAGACAAGTCGCAGGATAAATCCTCCACTGCCTCTTTGTCTCCCTGTGGCCGGATAAGTGCCAGGTAAGTGGGAAGGTACTCCACTACGTAAGTAGTGGGCCTAATTAAAAACCACTAGCCTTAGACACACTCGCCTTAGGCACCACAAGAAAACTCGGATAAGCAATGAATTACCCAAGGCCTTCTCTTGTCCTAATTGAGCGCGACGGTCCTTAGAGTCATCTCTAGATTTCTTTTAATTAATGAGGGTAAATGAGGATGCAAGTTTTGCGATTTTCGGGGCCTAGGAAGGGTAATGAAATCCCCACCTAATTTGGATTTGGTCGTGCCCCTTAAATTTCCGTATTAATATGCAACAACCACAAGAATCAAAAACACGCACAAATTTATTTTGTTTTTGCGGCGCTGCGATTTATTTGCAAAGAATCCTGCACAAAATATTAGTTGGAGCAGAGAAAGGAGAAGATAAGAAAGTTAGGGACTTACAGAGAAAAAATTATGCAGAGAGGAGCTATTAATGCGGCGGATCCGCCGCGGATGCTGGTCTTTAGCCGCGGAAGAGCGGTCAGAACGACTGTTCACTGCACCAAACTTCTTTACACTGTTCAAATTGAACTCTTAAGCTCTCTGGAAAATTCAGAAAAAATTTTCTCCAGCTCCAATGATTCCAGATTTTCTCGCAATCAAATCACAATACACGTATTAGTGTTTGCACGAATTTTTGATCTAAAAATTATAATGGAATAAATTGTTCAACTCAAATTTCAAAATCGAACTATTAGCGCACTATCCCCGGCAACGGCGCCATTTGATTGAATTAGAATTCTTGATTTGTGTAGTATTTGGAAAATTGTATAAAGAAATCACAACCAAAAATTATTTGACCGCAATCAACTACGGTGTCGGATTTGGATTGTAAGTGAGTGCGGATCGTCCACAGGGACAGTGTAATCGTTCGTCTTTTGAATTAGATGAATTAAAACTTTAAAGAAAACAAAACAAAACAATTCAAGATTTATAGTTGAAGTTCAAGAATTAGAAAACACTAGATCTAAGAAAGCATTAAAAGATAGAATCAAGAATTGATCGTTTGATGATTGTTCCAAACCAAATCTCAAGAATCAAAATGAGGCTCGTAGGAATCGATCGGATCTATAGATGTGATGTAATCTTACAATTACGTATTCTTATCCTTCGATGGATTGATACTAGATCGATGATGATCGATGAGAATTAGAGACTTCTTGTGAAACTAGGGTTTCATCTTATCTCTTGTTCTTTCATTGATATCATTCATATTCCAGCCTCTAGTAAATTCAAGAAACGATCGTAGATCCCTAATTTCGACCGATCACAATCAAGAAAGCATCGCAACGAAACTAGGTCATCGATTCTTGAACTTGCTAGGGTTTACAAAACTCATAGGACTTAAAAATCGTATTAAGATTTGTTACATCATCATTCTACAATCGTCTCGACTCCTTCACGAGCGGAGTTTTACTCAAACATCACAACAAGAACAACAATTACAAATTGAGATCTAATCATGATGCAAGAATTAGAAGAAAGCAAGATAAAAGAATTTCACCTTTTAATTATATCAACAATTTCAATACATTCGCTCAAGAACTACAAGAGGAAGAATTCGATCGTCGACTTGGCTTCGCTCATCTCCGTGGATCGCGGATCGGCTTGGATCACTTGCCCGATTGAAGATCGGCTCGGCTCCTAAAAGGTTGAAGGCTTCTCGCTTGATTTGGTACTCAAGATCTTGGATTTGGAGTGGAATTAGGGTTAGGGTTTCGCACAAGCCTTGTCACCAGACTTGTGGAAGAAAATGGTGTAGAATTAGAATTAACAACTAATGAAGATTAACCTCAACCCTTAGATCTAGGCTCCTATTTATAGATAACTATCCCTAGATCTAGGATTTCAAATTCTAAGTTTCCCTCCTAAAGTTTGTTGAAGAAATTCAAATTTCCCTCCAAAAGTTAGTTGGGGGAGAAGCTTCTAGATGTGATTAGTTAGGAGGGAGCTTCTAGAAGAGGTTAGTTAGGAGCTTAATTAGGATTAGCCTTGCTTAATCTTCTTTGCTGATCTGGCAGTAGTTTCGAGAGAATTCTGGAATTTGTCATGTATGAAATGAATGTGGGCCCTGAGAGATGAATTTTGCAGCAGAAATGGGGAGCTGAAGCTTTTGAACAGCCGCGGATCCGCGGCCTAAGCAGGCCTCTACCGTGGATCCGCGGCTCCTTGTGGGCCTTGGGCTGCCAACTTTTCTGGTAATTCTATATATACTATTTGGGCCTTCTTTTGATGTATTGATTTGTATTTCTCCCTCTGAATTGCTACCAGGTCTGAAGTCATCGAGTTGGTGTATTTTTGATCAGCTCTTTGGTTTTTCTTCCATATTTTCCTGCACAGACTCAAGACAAGTGTTGCGCAAATACAGAAATGATGCGATGCCATGAAATGCGGTTAATTTCCCTTAAAGTGTCGGTTTAAAAGTCTAATACATGCAATCTGGTATTTTACGACTGATTTGCTAATATGTGAAATATGAATACCGAACACTTCTAAATGTATGCAAAAGATGGGGAAATTGCCGGCTAAAATATACAATATTTTCGACTGATCAAATACCCCCAAACTTAATTTCGATCGTCTCGAGCGAATGTTTTATTAAAAAGAGAAGGAGAAAATAAAGAAAGAGAAAAACTAACTAGCACACTTTCGTAGGCAACACGATTGCACTGAGCTCGTGCAACAAGCCTTTAAACCTCTAGGTGTCCCTAGTAGGAGGAGTGTTGTCTCCTGAGGGTTTTCAGCGGATTGCACCCACAAAATCCAATAATAAAAGGAAGATCATGAATATTACATTTAAATACAAGAATTGTAAAAGAAAAACTTTGAAAATTAGGGTTTCCAACTAAGCTAGCTTGTCGGTTGTCATGAGCCCTATCTTAATGGTCATGAAAAGATGTTAGAAATCACGTCCTCCCTCAATAAAACATCGCCTTATTCTTCATTCCTATCTTTCATCCAAACATCGATCATATCACCCTGCGTGTGTGTAAAGACATCCCTACACCCGGAGAATTCAATTCAAGCTATCATACTCTTGCCCATCAGCCTCAGTACTTTTTAATCAATGAATATTTAGACGAAATTGCTCACACACTTTCATGCGACCGTTAATACTTCTTGAGGTACTAACCGACCGATTACTCATGTGCTTGCTTATTTGGTGTATTTTCCTCGTCTTGCACCACCTCAGGCATAACAGTGACTCCCAGACCAGTTGGCCTTAGGGCACTAGGTGAAGAAGCACCCTCGCTATACATTTTTCTTGCCTTCGGTGATAACAAAACCAATGTTCATTTTTCTCATCACTTTATATTTTCTTTATTCATTTTTTTCTTTTTATTTCCTTCATACTTTTGGCTCTAAGACAAGAGCATTTCAAGGTATCCTCTACTATCCCAGGCTTCAAGACGTGTGTAAGTGCGAATAGCAGGGTAGCAACGTTCAAAATGTTTGGCTTCCAGAATAGAAACTATTTTTCAGACTTATTTTTATCCTCAGATTAGTGACGTCATTCATCTTACTAACCCTTGGGACAACGGCTCATAACTACTTATTACTAGTTCGTATAAGAAAACTTCTAATTTTCTTAGTTTTCTTAAATTTTTCTAGTCTCATGGATGTAATTTTTCACTATCTAAACTTTTATTATCTTATTTATGTACAAAAAATATTTTTATAGTTTTGAAAAATTTTAAATTTTTATCGGTTTTCAAAAATGTTTTGTGCTTATGCAAATGATATGCAAATGATGCAGAAATAAGCACAAACCTCCCCCAAACTTGTTTTCAACAGTGTCCTCACTGTTGCCTTCAGCTAAATCTCGAAAAACCTGTAAGCTTGGGAGGAATTTATTAGTTGGGGCAAAATATTTAAGTGAAGAACCTCCCCCAAACTTATTTTTGGCTCAAAATTTTGTAAAATTTCTTTTCAAGAGCCAGATAATGTACCCCCCAAACTTGAGTTATGCAATGTTAATCTTTTAAAATCACAAGTGGGGGTCAAAAATCATTGGTCGATGCCAAGCTTTGCAAAGACCAAATGTTAACACCAACCATTCAAAAATTTTATCAATGCAGTGCTCTGGTTGGTGGAAGAAGAAATGGGGAAAGGGTAAGGGGTGGAATAGAATGTGTGTGCGTCTCGTTTTGGAGAGACGATGCAGTGAATGTGATGGATTACTCGCATTCTTTTTACAGTTCAGAAGAAAGGGTGGAGGTTCAATTTCAGTGATGGAAAGATGATTCATCTCAACACCCGTGTTATTCAAAAATGCGAGTTTATCGGCGAAGATCTCCTCAAAAGTTCCATCTATACCCCGATGAATAATATCATCATAAGGTGCGGGGTGATCTTCAGACTCTAAAAGCAGTTCATGATCCATGTTAATTGTTGACCCGGACATCTCGGTGGAAGAGTCCGTATGTGTATGATACATAGTTGGGTCAAACAATAACTTATGAAAAGAGTCAAGATCAGTATCAGGAGGATCATCAAATTCGCTGCTGTCGACATCCATTAAGTCGACAGAACAGACCTGAGCAGTAGGTTCGGAGGGTACACTTCCCAACTTGTAAATGTTTAGCTCTATTGACCTGTTCCCGAAAGATAGGGTCATAGAACCATTACGACAGTTGATAATAGCGTTGGAAGTGGCCAAAAAGGGGCGACCTAAAATCACCGGAATTTGATTCCGTGGGTTCGCTACAGGCTGTGTATCAAGTACAATAAAATCCACAGGGAATACAAATTCCCCGATTTTTATTAACACATCCTCCAGTTCACCCCTAGGTTTGGTGATTGATCTATCAGCCATCTGGAGAGTTATATTCGAGGGCTTTAACACTCCGATACCTAGTTGCTCATATACCGAGTAAGGAAGTAAGTTAACACTAGCGCCAAGGTAAAGTAACGCACGGTTGATGTGTTTCTCCCCAATAAAAATGGAAATAGTAGGACAACCAGGGTCCTTACGTTTCCGTGGTAATTGTTGGGGAAAAGCCGTGTCTACAGTACTCGACATGAAGATTTTTTTAGGCACTTGAGTCTTCCTCTTCCTAGTGCACAAGTTCTTAAGAGTTTTTGCATAGGACGGAACTTGTTGAATAGCATCTAGGAGAGGGATGTTGATGTTAACTTCCTTAAACATGTCCACAATCTTCTCCATTTGGGCATCATGTTTCTTGGGCCTCAACCTATTTGGAAATGGAGCTCTATCAATAAGTGTTGGGTCCAACATTTGTGGAGAAGTTTGTGGGGGTGGAAAAGATGAGGTGGGTGGAGGGTTCGAGCCCTTGGGAATACGGAGAATAGGCTCGGAAGAAGAAGGTAAGTTAGACGAAATAGGGTAAGGAATAGAAGTGTGAGTGGAAGTGGAAGTGGAAGCCGGGGTGTTAATGATCAATTCATCATTATCAATTTGTTCACCCAAATGATTGTCTAGCACTCTTCCAGATCTCAACGTTGTAAAAGCGTCCACATTAGTGTAATGTGAAGGTCTAGGATCAGGTACGGGTTGAGATGGAAGATTCCCTTCTTCTCTAGCACTTATTTCGGCTGTTATTCGTTCAATTTGTGCTTCCATTGATTTGATATTCTCATTTTGAGCGAGAATGATCTTTATCATATTATCGATGGAAGATTGAAAACTTGCCGACTCTTGGATGGATTGTTTCATGAAAATAACCAAGGTTTGCACCAGTGCAGAGATATTATCAGTACCGGCCAATTGCAAAGAGTTTTCATGTAGTGCAAAAGTGTTGGCAGGATTTTGAAAATTTTGCGGTTGGAAGGGGTGCTGACTCAATTGAAGTGGTGGCTGCTGTTGTGGTGGAGAGACCCTTTGAAAATTGTTTAGGATTGGAACCGTATTTTGAGATTGTGATTGGTTCCAAGCAAAGTTCGGGTAATTCCTCCAATCTTGATTATCTGAGGAAGAAGAGGAATAGTTTCCAGGTCTTTGCTGAAGTGCAGCATTAGTGTGACCTTGAAACGGTACATTCAAAGGACATTCTTCCGTCAAATGTGAAGGGTTTGAACAGCAGCCACACACGGTTTTGGGAAGTGTGGATTGGTTTAGGGAGGCTGAAGAGAATTTGTTTTCTATAGCGTCGAGTTTCCTTTGTATTGCGTCCATTTCGGCTTTCAAGGTGACGGAAACATCGAGCTGATTGACATCTTCCCTAGATGGTGGTGGTCTAACACTTTCCCATTGTGATGTGTTTTGAGCTAAATCTTCTAAGTATTTCCAAGCTTCACCATCATCTTTAGATAGGAATTGGCAATGACACATGGTTTCAAGCATCTGTCTAGTAGTGAGATCAATACCCTCATAGATAATTCGACACAAATCCCATCTGGGGATTCCGTGATGAGGGCATTGGATAAGAAGATCCTTGAACCGTTCAAAGCATTTCCAAAATGGTTCATTGGGAAGTTGGGTAAATTTAGAGATTTCGCTCCGAACACGGACGGTCTTGTGATTGGGATAAAATTTCTTAAGGAATGCTGCAACGAATTCGTCCCATGTTGAAATAGAATGTGCGGGTGTGATGTAAAGCCACTTCTCGGCTAAATCGCACAAAGTGAATGGGAGAAGACGTAAACGCAGAGCATCCAAAGACAGTTGTGAATTCCCCATCAAAGCACGTACATTTTCAAATTTGGAAATAAACATGTATGCGTTTTCAGAATCAAGACCATGAAATTTGGGTAATAGTTTGATGAAGTGGGGGTTGATTTCAAAATTTTCCCCGATGGCAGGTGGTATAGAAAGACAGGTGGGGAGGGTAACACGTGTAGGATAGCATCTCTCTTGGAGAGAAATGCGTGGAAGATTCTGCGCACCTGCGGGCGGTGGCAGAGTAGTGTTAAAGTTTGATGGATTTGGGTCCATCACGGGTGTGGTGGGTGGTGGGGGAGAAGATGAAGAATTACCGACTCTGGGGTCGATAAAAGAAACGCGGACAAGACGGGAAATGGAATCCCGTGTCCAGCCTAACATTGTGCTAAATGGTTGTAGCACAAGTGGCAGCGTTGGTATAATTAGAGGAAATGAAGTGTTGGTGTTTGTTTTGAAAAGATACGGATTTTTGAAAAATATGATGCAACAAAACAAATGCAACACACAAACCCTAGAATCTAGTGGTCACTTAGGTCAAACTCTAGACCGCTCCTAACTGCCAAAAGACAAGTCGCAGGATAAATCCTCCACTGCCTCTTTGTCTCCCTGTGGCCGGATAAGTGCCAGGTAAGTGGGAAGGTACTCTACTACGTAAGTAGTGGGCCTAATTAAAAACCACTAGCCTTAGACACACTCGCCTTAGGCACCACAAGAAAACTCGGATAAGCAATGAATTACCCACGGCCTTCTCTTGTCCTAATTGAGCGCGACGGTCCTTAGAGTCATCTCTAGATTTCTTTTAATTAATGAGGGTAAATGAGGATGCAAGTTTTGCGATTTTCGGGGCCTAGGAAGGGTAATGAAATCCCCACCTAATTTGGATTTGGTCGTGCCCCTTAAATTTCCGTATTAATATGCAACAACCACAAGAATCAAAAACACGCACAAATTTATTTTGTTTTTGCGGCGCTGCGATTTATTTGCAAAGAATCCTGCACAAAATATTAGTTGGAGCAGAGAAAGGAGAAGATAAGAAAGTTAGGGACTTACAGAGAAAAAATTATGCAGAGAGGAGCTATTAATGCGGCGGATCCGCCGCGGATGCTGGTCTTTAGCCGCGGAAGAGCGGTCAGAACGACTGTTCACTGCACCAAACTTCTTTACACTGTTCAAATTGAACTCTTAAGCTCTCTGGAAAATTCAGAAAAAAATTTCTCCAGCTCCAATGATTCCAGATTTTCTCGCAATCAAATCACAACACATGTATTAGTGTTTGCACGAATTTTTGATCTAAAAATTATAATGGAATAAATTGTTCAACTCAAATTTCAAAATACGAACTATTAGCGCACTATCCCCGGCAACGGCGCCATTTGATTGAATTAGAATTCTTGATTTGTGTAGTATTTGGAAAATTGTATAAAGAAATCACAACCAAAAATTATTTGACCGCAATCAACTACGGTGTCGGATTTGGATTGTAAGTGAGTGCGGATCGTCCACAGGGACAGTGTAATCGTTCGTCTTTTGAATTAGATGAATTGAAACTTTAAAGAAAACAAAACAAAACAATTCAAGATTTATAGTTGAAGTTCAAGAATTAGAAAACACTAGATCTAAGAAAGCATTAAAAGATAGAATCAAGAATTGATCGTTTGATGATTGTTCCAAACCAAATCTCAAGAATCGAAATGAGGCTCGTAGGAATCGATCGGATCTATAGATGTGATGTAATCTTACAATTACGTATTCTTATCCTTCGATGGATTGATACTAGATCGATTATGATCGATGAGAATTAGAGACTTCTTGTGAAACTAGGGTTTCATCTTATCTCTTGTTCTTTCATTGATATCATTCATATTCCAGCCTCTAGTAAATTCAAGAAACGATCGTAGATCCCTAATTTCGAGCGATCACAATCAAGAAAGTATCGCAACGAAACTAGGTCATCGATTCTTGAACTTGCTAGGGTTTACAAAACTCATAGGACTTAAAAATCGTATTAAGATTTGTTACATCATCATTCTACAATCGTCTCGACTCCTTCACGAGCGGAGTTTTACTCAAACATCACAACAAGAACAACAATTACAAATTGAGATCTAATCATGATGCAAGAATTAGAAGAAAGCAAGATAAAAGAATTTCGCCTTTTATTTATATCAACAATTTCATTACATTCGCTCAAGAACTACAAGAGGAAGAATTCGATCGTCGACTTGGCTTCGTTCGTCTCCGTGGATCGCGGATCGGCTTGGATCACTTGCCCGATTGAAGATCGGCTCGGCTCCTAAAAGGTTGAAGGCTTCTCGCTTGATTTGGTACTCAAGATCTTGGATTTGGAGTGGAATTAGGGTTAGGGTTTCGCACAAGCCTTGTCACCAGACTTGTGGAAGAAAATGGTGTAGAATTAGAATTAACAACTAATGAAGATTAACCTCAACCTTTAGATCTAGGCTCCTATTTATATATAACTAACCCTAGATCTAGGATTTCAAATTCTAAGTTTCCCTCCTAAAGTTTGTTGAAGAAATTCAAATTTCCCTCCAAAAGTTAGTTAGGGGAGAAGCTTCTAGATGTGATTAGTTAGGAGGGAGCTTCTAGAAGAAGTTAGTTAGGAGCTTAATTAGGATTAGCCTTGCTTAATCTTCTTTGCTGATCTGGCAGTAGTTTCAAGAGAATTCTGGAATTTGTCATGTATGAAATGAATGTGGGCCCTGAGAGATGAATTTTGCAGCAGAAATGGGGAGCTGAAGCTTTTGAACAGCCGCGGATCCGCGGCCTAAGCAGGCCTCTGCCGCGGATCCGCGGCTCCTTGTGGGCCTTGGGCTGCCAACTTTTCTGGTAATTCTATATATACTATTTGGGCCTTCTTTTGATGTATTGATTTGTATTTCTCCCTCTGAATTGCTACCAGGTCTGAAGTCATCGAGTTGGTGTATTTTTGATCAGCTCTTTGGTTTTTCTTCCATATTTTCCTGCACAGACTCAAGACAAGTGTTGCGCAAATACAGAAATGATGTGATGCCATGAAATGCGGTTAATTTCCCTTAAAGTGTCGGTTTAAAAGTCTAATACATGCAATCTGGTATTTTACGACTGATTTGCTAATATGTGAAATATGAATACCGAACACTTCTAAATGTATGCAAAAGATGGGGAAATTGCCGGCTAAAATATATAATATTTTCGACTGATCATTCATCTGCGTAGGGGAGTGAAGATGGTGGCTCAGGCGGCGTGGCGGAACTGAAACTGCGACGACCCTGGATGATTTCATTGTACCACCTACCCCACAAGTGAAGGTTTTTGTGCTCGGGGTCATGATCCTTGATGAGAGCGAGCACCACGCGGTCCACCGGTGCCAGGGGAAACCCTCCCTCCGAGCGAACAAACGGAAAAGACAAATTGGCAGACATATTTCCTGCAAAGAGACAAATATTAGCCGTCAGTATTATAATTCCAACGCTCAACATTTTTAAATTTTTATACCATACCGCAATGCAGTGGATAGGGGGACCAAAGGGGGCCCACAAAATCTGGACGACGGTACATCATTTAATAAGACAGCCCCATCATTGGATGAGACTGTCAGTTAATTAAAAGATCCCCAAGAGAATATCCTCATTGATGGGAAATCCCTAGAGACAAGGAGAAAATCTCCTCTTTTAAAGCAAAACTCTGTCACAGAGTGACATTTGTCAAACTCTGGTCTCAAGGGAATAAAATTTCTTTAAAGAGAGTCTAGCCCTATATTAATGATGGAAAATCCATCAAAAAGAAAACTTCAACCCTTAAAGACTAAAAATTTGGGATTTTAAAGGTCAATGAAAACTTGTAGGAGTTCTCTATTTTCATATCAGAAAAGATCTACATTTGATCCATGAGCAAAGCTCTGTTCATGAATTAAAACCCATGAACAAGATCTCTGTAGATCTATGAACTTTTCAGAGCAAGGCTCTGCTGATGAAACTCCAAAAGGGTTTTAGATCAAAGATCTATGAGAGCAAGGCTCTATTAATGAATTTTAATTTAATTTAATTTTATTTATTAATACCTAAGATGGTTTCAAGTTCTGAACTCTGGAGTTCTTGTGAAAAAGCAAGAGCAAGGCTCTAAAATTCTTAAATAAGAGCAAGGCTCTGAAAACTCAAGATTCTTGAAAATGGTAAAACATTTACTAAGGACCAAGAGTCCTATTTATAGGTGCCTGCGCCCCTTCAACTCACCCCTTGATCCAACGATCAGGAGTTTGCCACCGCTGCACTCACGTGTGCGCCACGTGAGCGCAACGGTGGGGGGGCATTTGTTTCCTCCAATCAGAGCAAAGCTCTGTTTGAATTTCAAAATTCGAAGCAACGCTTCAGATTCAATGCACTGCGCGCAACGCGCCACGTGTCAAAAGCTGATACGGCAGCACAGCGCCCAAGGCAGTGCGTCCAATCAGAGCAAGGCTCTTTTAAACTAAAATCAAAGGAAGCAACGCTTCAGTTGCGCAAGCACTGCGCTGCGCGACACGTGTCAGCGCAGATGCGCTAGCGCAGTTGCGCTGCGCTTTGCGCTGCGCGACACGTGTCAGCGCAGTTGCGCTGCGCGACACGTGTCACGCGCTGGGGCATTTGCGCCAAACAGAATTAAGATTCTAAAAGAAATCTTTCTGTTCTTATTAAAACAAGAAGATTTTCTTCTGTAAAACAGAAGGCCTTGGATCAAAGATCCAACGGTGGGGAAAATTCCCCAAATCACTCAGAGAAAAATCTCTTTAACAAATTTAACAAATTTATGGGCACTATAAAAAGGACCCTAGGCCTCAATTCAAAGGAAGGAACGTTTTCTAAAAAAAAGGGAAAGAAAGAGAACTCTGAAGAACTCCTCAAGAACAAAAAAGGTAAAGACCTTTAGAAAAAGAGAAAGTTCTCTTATGAACAGATCATAGATCTTTAATAAAAGAAATAAAATAAAAATAGTGCTTTGCACTTATGAACCATTGGTTCTCTAAGATCAAGAAAAATAAGAAACACTTGTTTTCTTTGATCTAAATTAGATCAAGAAACCAAGTAGTGCTTTGCACTTATGAACCATTGGTTCTGGAATCTAAAAGATTCTCAAGTTAATAGTGCCTTGCACTTGCAAAACTGCACTGTTGCGCTCTTGGGTTGGCGCAAGCCACTAGAGAGCGCCACGTGTCAGCATCTGAACCAATTGCGCTATGCGATTTTGAAACAGAGCCTTGCTCTTTAAAACTGGCGCAATTCACCACAACGCGCCACGTGTCAGCAGCGCAAGCGCAGCGCACTAGAACAGCGCTGTTGCGCTTGCGCTCGCCAGAGCATGACACGTGTCATCACCATATGAGCTTGCGCTCATTACTTGGCGCAAAGCGCCAGACAAATGCACTGCATTGCTTACAAAAGGGCCAAGTCCAATTAAAGAAGGCCTAACATGCCTAATAAAATGCAATGCATTATTTTAAAAAGGGCAGAGCCCAAACCAAAATAGATGCTCTGCATCATAAATAAAGAGACAGAGCCCAAATCAAAAAGGCCTAGCAGGCCAGAATAAAATGCAGTGCATTATTAAATATGGGCAAAGCCCTAGCATAGGCCTAATAGGCCCAAGATCAAGAAAAATATTGAATATTCTCAACGGGACTTAGCCCAATCATGGCCGTAAGTCCCCAAACTAAATTGACTGAGCAAGAATGCTCTCCTAAATCAATTTACGACCGGTTCAAGGGTACATCTCCGAACTCCTCTGACACCCATCGTTGTAATCCTTCAACGATGTCAGAGAGGTGACGGGTCCCGACGACCACACATCAATACGGACTGCGGGGTCCTTAAACTCGTGGACCGAAACGTCCTTAAACTAATGTTGGACCGAAACGTCCTTAAACTAATGTTGGACCAAAACGTCCTTAAACTGATATCGGACCACCACGTCCCTAAACTGGAATATGGACCATCACATCCCCAAACTGAAATGTGGACCACCATGTCCCTAAACCGGAATATGGACCGCAATGTCCTTAAACTACCAATGGACCGCAATGTCCCTAAACTACCTATGGACCACTACGTCCCTAAACTGGAACAATAGAGCTCCCAAATGCTCTTTTGTCGGATCTAAACGATCCCGTTTAAGTTGATCTTAGCCTCAAATATGGCTAACGTATCCTTAAACATTCAAACAGACTTTAGTCCCAAATTGGACTATAAGACCCCCAATCAACTTTGGTTCAAGGGTACATCTCCGAACTCCTCTGACACATGTCGTTGTAATCCTTCAACGTCGTCAGAGAGATGACGGGTCCCGACGGCCATATATTAAATGGACCACTACGTCCTTAAACTGGAAATGGATCTAGACGATCCTGTTAAGTTAATCTTAGTCTCAAATCAGACTAACGTAACCTTAACGAACGTTTAAGTTGATATTAGTCTCAAATGCGGCTAACGTATCCTTAAACTAAAAACACCAAACCCAAATCTAAGTAAATACGGATTTGGACTAATCCACGTCCTACGGGCGATGGAATTACTCAGTCTCCGTATACAATCCACGGGCAACCACAAACAAAAAAACACCCATGACACGAAGTGAAATTCTGGAGAAGGAGAAAGTTGTTACCGTGATGCGGTAGCGTAATTAACTGCAGGGGCTTGCGCCTGCAGGGAAGAGCGTCCCCACAATCAAAAACCCTTCAAGCGAGGGGGAATCTGACGAAGTCTGCTACATCGGCCGCATCCGTCTAAACCTCCGATACACGGTGCCATAAATCAACTTGGCATCTTCGGAGAGGTAGACGGATAAAACCATATAGCATCTGCCCCGAATCTCAGGCAAGACGTCCTCATGTCGTCGCCGTCTTTCGGAGGGGAACAGGAGTGTAGGATGACCTTGGTATGATGGAGTAGGTAGCTTAAGCAGAGTAACGTAGTGTGTGTATGTCTGCAGCATACTCACGATGCGGTACTTCGCCTAAAGTGACCTAAGTACAAATTGTTTGAAATTCCTTCCTTGATGATTTATATTCTTGGGATTCGATTTCAGTGTTTGTATCGAATCCTATCCCTATTTATAGCCTTTGTCGCTGACGGCTATGGGGACTCAGAGAGGTGCAGCGAGGGCCGAGGTCAGAATTGACTCGGGTAGGACGAGGACTGACCAGGATGGCACGCTCGTTGCACAGGTGCAGACGGATCCGCCTTCGATAGATAGTATCGCTAGGCTTGTGGCAGAGATGCAGGACATGCGCCAGACGATGAGTTCTTTGGTTGATACCATTCGAGCGCAGCGACAGGAGGTTGTCACCCCTGTTACCCAGTTGTTCCTTGCGATCAGCACACAACTTTCCGTCACTTACATAGCACCAGTGGATGCAGCCCTAGTTGACGAGACACGTGTTCCAGAGACTTCGGGAGTTCCGGAACCGTGGAGGACTCATACCGGTGTATCAGCTCAGAGACAGTGGCTTAGTCGTCGAGACAGATTTCGTAACCGTTGTGGGAGTAGCAGAGGTTTAGGACGAGGAGATTTGTGTTAGCTAGATCAGCCGTTTGTTGTGTTAACTTCTGTCAGCGATTCTTTTGTTGCGCGACACGTATTTCAGTCATATGCCAATCGGTTAGGAGATTCATCTGTCAGTTAATCCTTCTAGAGATGTTGGATTTGACGTTCTCCTGGGCACGGACTGGTTAGCTACGTGCTAGGCGTCTGTGGACTATCGTGAGGAAACAGTCAGGTTTTGTTTTCCCCGGCGAGTCAATTATTGTTGTGCAGGTGGATAGTTGTGCCACCTCTCACAGCTTGAGTTCAGCCTTTTTCGCTAGTCGACTTTTGGGGTGAGGATGTCGTGGATTCTTGGCGTTCATTCGAGATACCGGAGCCACAGTGGATTTGTTGGACCGGGTTCCTATCATACGAGAGTTTTCCGACGTCGTTCTAGATGAGTCGGCAAAGCTTAGGGAGTTTAAGGATCAACTGCAGAGTTGTTTGTTGGGGGGCTAGTGCGTCTGAGTGTTTCTGTCACGCCCCGCTTCCCAAAATACGGAATACGAGGGGTAGACAAGGCCAGCCATGCTCCTACGGTCAAGGAAATGTCCTGCCGTAGTCACACTTCGGCTTCTAGTTTATCATGGTAAACAGTAAATGATGCGCAGGTAATGAGAAATGCAGTAACTGAAAGAAACAGTAATATAAACTGATCTGAAGTGGAACAAACAAATGTAACTCGGAGTGGCAACTCAAGAAGTCTGTGGTGCACGTCTAGTTCTGATCCAGGCTAAATCTTCTCCTCACACTGAGCATGCATACTCAGGTCGTCAGAGCGACACAATAGCAATATAATATGTATAAAATCAAATGACAGTTCTAGGAGTATTAATAGATATGAATAACACTAAATCAATGACAGCATGAATACGAATGTGCAGTAATCAATGCAGCGGAACAGTAAAGCAGTATAACGATATGTCATGTATGCCAACACAGTATATAAGGAATATAAATGCCAGTATCTCTATCAGTCTCTAAGTCTCACTGTACAGGTCACTAAGTCTATCGTCAGTCCAAGTGTGAGAGTCAACCACTCGCGAGTGTCCTCCACCCAAGGGTAGAACCCAAGGGCAAGGGACCACGGGCCCAACATGTAACAAGAATATCACGGTGTATATATCACATACCCTGTAAATCTCCATATAACTCCCTAAATATATAAGCCGGCATGGGACTCCCGAGATTCTGTTGAACTCACACTTAAACTACCCCACACCCCGTGATCTACATCAAACGCTAACCATCAACCTAAATACTAATCGATCCGTGACAAGTCTACGCGAGAACTGGAGGCAGGACCTCCATCAAGCACGTCCCGACTAATACCTAAGATAAACGGCAGTGTCTGGTGTCTTATCTGTGACATCCGTGCAACGCTTCCATAAATGTCCCATTCCACTTATAGTCACACGTACACGTACCCCACAGACGTCGACAATGCAATGAAATAATAGGGTCACTGATTGTGTACAAGTACGTATCACTTTCACTTAATCACAGATATACGAACACTGACGTACTTGCCACAATCATCACTAAAATCTAACACTGGGTGAATGCACGATATCACTAGGTTATCACTACAATGATATAGGTATTATATGATGCATGAACAGTATATAAGCATAATTAAGGTGTCATAAAAACAGTAGTCTATCACTTGCACGATTTATCATGAGACGTACGTATATAATTTAGCGAAACGATAAACAGGTAGTAATTAGTATGTTCAGTTATCCATCCATAGAATTTTGTTTCAAGCCAATCGGGTTCCAGGATCGTTAATTATAACCATTTCATTTTAAGCGCTCGCGGCTGGAAATCCAATTTCAGAATCAGAAGTCCGTTTCGCAACGCATTTTGATCCCAGTTGGGGTCGGATTTTAGTGACTCTACAGTTGGATAAATTCTAGGGTTTTCAGTAAGGTTTTCAACGTAACAGACGGATCTTCAATCGCGTCTGCACGTCAGGAGATCTACAATGTTTAACACTAATATGTTGGTTCTGATTCTGCTGGGACTGTTATGTGTTCCGATATATTAAATTACAGATTAAATATCAAACGGTAACGAAACAGAATGAAACCAATTGTGTTGTCTAGCTAACATATTTATATATAATAAACAGCAGAGTTCCGCAACTTACAAGTTAAGGAAATCCTGTGGTACCCAATACGGAACAGCAAGCAAAGACTGGAGTCGCTCTGGACTGCAGTCCAGAGTCGCACTCCGATCCAATTTTCATCATGGTTTAAGTATAGGAATGTCTGGAAAATAGCATAGGGTTAAAGTTCGTCGAGTTGGATTCGATTTGAGCCCTAGAACGCACTATTCTACTATGTATATGATTTATGGTGAATTTAACGGTTTTCAGGTACAACAGAATTACAGTTTTACGGTTAAACTTGGGGGTAGTCGTTTTAATCTTTAACAGTCGTATTTTCTAATGAAATTTGCACATGTTATCCATCACACCAAGGGCCCACAAGAACAATCTGGTTCCGCTAAATTTGATAATGATTTCCTAAGGGAACAAGTATCGAACAGTTACGACACAAAATTGATTTAAACTTGCAACTTTATGATATTTGTAATTAAAGATCGTAACTTAGGTAAATAGCATGTAAGCAAGTAGAAACTTGCCTGGAGGTGTCTCGGGGTTGTACGGCAGCAGCGGCAACGACCGAGGCAGCAGGGATCAACGACGTATGGGAAGTGCTCGATGAAATGCCAAAGCTCGAATGTTTTGCGGTGATCTTGACTCGGCTTGTGGGGGCGAGGGTGGATGCTGGCGGGTTCAGGTGAGGTGTCCGGGACGCGGGTTCAAGAGAAAGAAAGTGATATAGGGGGAGAGAGTGAGAAGTGTAGAGGGGAGGGAAAGAGAGCACCGAAAGCTTGAGTGAGAAGAAGAGAGGTATAGAATTAGAGGGAGGAATAATTGGAGGGAGTGAGTGAGAAAGAGAGGGACACAGAGGGGGAAAAGCAAAGAGAGAGAGAGAGAATATATATAGAGAGAGGGTTACAGAGAGCTAGAGAGAGAGGGTTACAGAGGGATGCAGGGTGAGAGAGAGTTAGAGAGCTGAGAGGGAGAGAGATGACGACAACGACGATGATGATGGTGCGGTCGACAATGGTGCAGGGGTTCACCGACGAGGGGGCGTCGGGGCACCGGGCTCGAGAGCAGGGCTCTGTGGGGGCCGGCGGCGATGGGTGCGAGTCGAGGGGGAGTGAGGAAGAAATCGAGAGAGTCGAGGATGGTGGCGACGGTGACGATGATGATGACGATGGGGGCAGGTGAGGGTGCTCGGGGATGATGGTGGCGATGGTGACGGTTGCGGGTGATGGGTAGCGGAAGAAGAGAGGAGGCGGAAGGAGAACGAGGGAGAGAGGAAGAGTGATGAGAGTTGGAGAGATGGGGAGATGATGGGAGGAGATCGAAGCTCCGGTGAGGGGAGCGCAGGGGAGTGGGTGCAGGCGAAGGCGCTCGGGTAGTGGAGGAAGAGGGGAGGAAGAAGAAGGACGAGGGAGAGAAAAACAAGATGAGAAGGAGGGTGCGTGGGTGAATACGAGAGGAGAGATATGAGACAGGATCGCGCGTCGTGGGTGTAACGGACGCGAGCGCGGGCGTTGGTGGTGGCGAGAAACGCGGGCGTGAGCGGAGGAAGGGGGATCGCGCGTGAACAGTGGATGTTACCGTTTGAGGAGGGGGAAGAAGGAAGGTTAAGGAATCGGGTCGGGTCGGGTAAAGAGCGGGCCGGAAGAGAACGGGCCGGCTCACAAGGAAAAATAAAATCAATTCCCTAAGAAAACGAAGTGGGCTGAGACTGAAGTGGGCCGGGGAAATTCTATAAATATTAATAAAAATCTAATGTGTATGGGCTGGTTAATAAAATAAAGAGAGTTTCATTTGCAAAATTGAGGGGATTATTTAAAAAGAGATGTGGGCTGTGAGATTGGAATGGGAAATGGGTTTAAATAGATTTTCGTGGGCTCGGGCCAGGAATTAATAATAAAAGAATTAGAGAAATGGAACGGGCCAAGGATTAATAATAAAAGAATTAGACAAATGGAACGGGCCAAGGATTAATAATAAAAGAATTAGAGAAATGGAACGGGCCAGGGACAAGGGTAAAGAGAAAAGAATTTAAATTGGGTATGAGAATGGAATGGGCCGGCTGAAAGAAATTAATAAAGGGTTAAAGGGTTAAAATGAATGGTCGGCTTTTTAGAAAAAGAATGGGGAAAAATGGCTTGGGATCTTTTATTGAACAAAAATGGGTTTAATAAAGTTTCTTTAAATAATCGAATGAAAAATAACAAATTTATAGTTTACAGAGAAATATGGATTTAGGCGTATAAAAAGAACCGGGTATTACAGTTTCACATTGAGGAGCTCCTATTTCTGTTCGTCAAGGAGAAAGACGGCAGTTTGAGGTTGTGTATTGATGGATCGTCAATTGAACCGGCTTATGGTGCGGATAGGTATCCTTTATCTCGCATTAACGATTTCTTCGATAAGCTCCTGAGGGGGGTTATCCTGTCACGACCCAAAATATTAGCTCGCGACCAGCACTTAAATCACACGACGTATACAGGCGTAACGTAATTCAAGTAAGCTGAAACCCAGAAATCTAAACCCTTTTAAGAAATAAAGAGGTGAAGTTTTGAAATAAAGGTATAGTAAATCATGTTTTGTCTTTTAAAAATTTGGGCAGCATCTCCCTTGTAAAAACTAACCCCGAAAATGGGTACAACACAGAATATAAATAAAGCATCCCAAACGGGAGCAAATCATGCCCAACGGCGGAAACAACTACCACAAGTATAAATAACAAGTATACGACGCCCAACGGCGAAGATCCACATAAGGAAATAAAGTAAAGCAAGATATCAACCCCAAAAGCGAACATAAAACCCATCGCTCAAGTCTCCCAACTACAAGTCCTCTAAGTCTGCAACATATACAATTACTAGTTTCTGATTTGATGGAGTTAACTAGATACAGTATGAATAATGAATACAAGAGGGGCACGATCCAACATGTACCACTTACCAAAGCAAAACACCCGAAAGCAAGCTGTGTACGAGCGATGCCGCTACTGATCCAAGCGGTCTACCTGCAAGAACTGTGGCACAACGGGGGTGAGTTGCCAACTCGTGAATAGAAAAACATCATCAGGTAGAAATAGAAATAAACAATGATTCCTAGATCAATTATATCATAAAGGTAATACTATGATATCTACGGTGACCGTATCTGCATATGTGCCAACACATAAATAAAAGCCCATCAGCAAGTGGATATCATCCAATAATATAATCAATGCATGTATGCAGTGGATCTCGTCCAACAATATAATCAATGCATGTATGCAGTGGATCTCGTCCACGTGTCAACCACTGACACAAAAACTCCTGCATGTAAATATCATAAAAACATATGCAGGTAAAAATGAGGATATAAATCAATGTGTGTCCCTCGCGACACAACAAAATCATGGAAACCTGAGTGTATAACACCGACACTCGAAACATCATGAAACCCATGTCTAATATCGACACGTAAATCCTCGTATAATAGGCTCCATCTGCGGGATCGGCCCGCGGGCTCCAGCAGAACGGGTCGGCCTAAATCCATCTCATGATTCCGGTCGGTATCCTCCAGATAACCGCCGAGTCCAAATACTGTCACCGGTAGGCAGTGCACATCCCCTACCAAGCTCATCGGCTTATCCATTGACATACCTTTGCTTACAACTCTCGGTCGAGTGGCCCTGCGACCGGTGGTAAGCGCAATACGGGCCCTAGAGCCGTTTTCCCGCTTTTGGGTTGCCGGCGGGAGCCTGAAAAACCTTTCGCCTTTAGCCTCCTCTAGCAGTTCCGTTTGGGATATGTTTAGATGAGTGTACTCCTGGAATCTTGGGGCATAGGATTTTGGGCGGTCGGCTTTCTTTTTGTCCTCTCTGTCCTGTTTCTTTCGGTCTGCTAGGTCACCCCGAGGCAGGTTGGCATTCACCACAGACTCGAGTTGAATCTCTCGCTCGGTCCACGCTTTTACTTCGGCCATGGTCCTAGGTTGCGCTAATGCAAAAAAGCGGAGCCACTCTTTGTGCCTAAGATCCGACCTCAGGGCGGTGATAACCATCTCAACGCGTTGCTCGGGTACCTCAAGAAGGGCATTATAGAAGTGGGTGACGTATCCCTTAAAGGATTCCTTGTCCTCGCTTTTGATGGTGAACAGATCGTCAACCGTCTTTTCTGTCGACTGTTACCAATGAAATGACCAAGGAATTGGGTAGGTAGCTCATCAAAGGTCGAGATTGAGTGTGGCGCGAGCCCTCGGAACCAATTTCGGCCAGCTGGGATGAGGATGGTGGGGAAGGCTCAACATTGAGCCGCGTCTATCTGAGTTGTCTGTGAAACTCATGCCTGCCGTAAATGCGTTCAAGTAGTCCTTTGGGTCGGACTTCTCGTCGAAGAGGGCCACCTTGGGAAGTTTGTTTCTGGATGAGACACGCTCAGCTAGTAGCTGTTCAGTAAAGGGCCTTGTGAGTGAGTCAGCGGAGTACTTTGCGCCTTCGCCAGCCGTACGGTCATCCTGTCGTATGTCTTCGATTTTCCTTTCGAGAGCCTCTATTCGTTGTTGGTATCCCGAAGAATCTTCACAGTTGGAGCGTCTTCTCCCTCTTCTCGCGGCTTGTGTGACGGAGTGACTTCGGTTTCGCTCTATCACATTCCTTAAATCTCCGGGGCGGACCCTTCGTGGATAGCCCCGGTGTTCGTCATACGCGTGACCCTGACGGTAGCGACGGCTCGGGTTTAGCCAGGAATCAGGCGATTGTACTGACACTTCCTCGGGGGGAGAGAAAGCACGACGCATGCTGAAGGGATAGCCCGGTCCCCCCCCCGTGATCGGGGTGTTGAGCTATCGGCTCCCAGCGGGTCATGGAATCATTCCTTGGACGCAGGCCATGACTGCCGGAACCGGCACGTCGGTGTTTGGTCACATCAAGATGAGCGCGATCGAGGTTAAGAGCCTGAGTGTGTCCTTCTATCTCCCTGCGAACGTCGTCTCCCCGGGGAGGGGATGCTGCGGTCTGGCGGGCATGTCTGCCGGCCGCTTGGATGCGGGTGGGTGAGTCCACCATCGCCGTGAGCATGTCGATTTGAGTGGATAAAGCGTTGATGACGTTAGGGGGAGGAGTAGGGCCGTTCAACCCCCGCTGTGGAGGATGGGATGGCTCATGCTGGGATCGTCGCGGTTATCGCTTGTCATTGAACCGGAGGCGGAAGATCAACTTTTCGAGTGCAGAAGAACTAGTTCCCACATATGGCGCCAACTGATGGAGGTCGAAAACTCCCTCAGATGTTGTCCTCCATCGATCTTGCTGTAAGCGAATCTAAACGGTTGGGATTGAGAATGGAAATTGGACGTGTAGATCTCAATGGGTTGTTGGATGTCGCTGACACCAGGCTACCTGCAAAGAAAGTCCCGGGGTAGGAACCACCGTAGGACCTTCCGACAATCAAATAAATACCGAGGTATAGGGGCAGCGTAGCGGCGTATTGGAATCGATTTGACTTATCCGGATCGTCTGGTGGAGGGGGTTTATATAGTGGTCGCATGAAGTGGACCAGCACGAGATTCTTGCCTCCCGTTCCGACTCTGCATCACGTTTGTGCTGATGGCGGGACATGCCTATTAATGGTGGGATCCGCTCATCAATGGCGAGATACACTAGCGAGATGTGGGTCGTGGAGCGGCGGAGATCTCGTCGTGGTGAGATACATGGTGCCGTTATGGGGGCACTTGGGCTCTGTGCTCTCGGTAGAACAGGGTGAATAGCTCAGTGGCCGAGGAAGCTCGGCTATAGATGTCATGACCCGAAGGTACAGAACGTAACTGGCACTTAAATTACAAACGTCTAAAGGCGCAACGTGGTCTAAGTAAGCCAAAACCCAGAAAACTAAACCGTTTAACAATTAGAGTGAAGGAAAACTTGTTTTAAAGCAAGTGGTTTTGATAAATAAGTGGCATTAAACATTTAAAAGCAACATCATATTTTCCTGAAAATTTCGACAGAGTCTCCTTTGTAAATACTGGCCCCCAAACGGGTACAACACATAAAAATACATATAAATAATGAATAAAGGCATCCCCAAGCGGGAGCTGGTTCTTCGCCAATGGCGGAATCACAACCACATGCAATATGTATATCAAAAGTGCAAAATAAGCATCTGAAAGCAAGAAATGAGAAACATCACGTCGGCTCAAGTGAGCATCGACACCAAACATCACAAATACAAGTCTCATGAGTCTTACCATCTAGTCAAATATAGAAGGGTAGATGGAGTATACTAGATACAAAATAATATACATGATAGAATAAAATATCCTCGCAACCCACCTACGAGCAATGCCGCAAGTCCAACCAAAAGGAACGAAATGAAGAAGTGCGCCCGCCGCTACTGTGCTGACGGGACGGACCTGCAAGATACTGTAGCACAATGGGGGTGAGTTGCCAACTCGTGAGTAGTAAGTAACATCTAATAAGGTTATCGTAAGTATGCACGCAAATATGTCTCAACCTACGCATATCGATATGATACGATGTACAACATGAATGAAAGATGAATGCATAATCAAACACGAAAGCTGAACAAGTCTGGTATGAAAAAATCTTTATTCTTATCTTAGAAAAACCTCTGTGCAATAAACTGAAGTATCATCAATGAAATCAATATAAAATCTGTTTCAAACATCGACACAATATATATATATATATCCCAATATCTCAATATCTCAATGTCTCAATATCTCGGGCTCCGTCAGAAAAACCGGTCAGTAGTGCTCCCTTGCAAGGCTCAACGCCATCATCTGCGGCCCTCTTGCACCGAGGTACCATACCGGGTCCACCATGCACCCGCAGACGGCCCCTCCCCCTCCTCGAATCGGGTGTATGATACCGCTCAAGAACCGAGAAAACCCATGGTGGACACTACACACATCATATCACGAGAAAACCATAATTTCTACTTTAAAATGATAATAGGTTTATAAAATCCTTGTGGTTTTCCCCAAAATCCATAAATCTCATAAATACTGAAATCCTCGAGAAGAATCACAATATGCAACATGTCGGTGATGATGGATGTCTATGATACGATAGTATATACCATGCGAAGTACGGCCAAAAGCTATGCATGAATCATGATGTAATGAGGTATGTATATATGACTAACAATCCTACGTATCCATCATGATGAAATGACTATACAGGTACAGGTTTACAGATCATATATGATGCAATGCACAGATACCGATTCTAAGCAAGATCTATAGTGTTCATGACATAGCAATTACCAAAGACGTGTATGTTCGCATGAATAGTGCACGTGGCATGAACCAATGGTAATGGTGCAAGTGTCCTATGAGATAATATCGTATATATTTATGATGATGCAATGCAATAAGACAAATGACTAGGAGACTACGCATATAAGTACAAGCACTGCTAGAAATCCCGACTATCGGGCACCTCGCGCCAACTAGACCCTCGTAGATGTGTACATCTACTCACCGGGACGTCTCGGCTAATCTGATCCGATTTTAGCCTTGCCTTTTCCGCGCCACATCCGACGCCTCTGCACCCGATCCTAGAAACGCACACAAGTCAATACGAGAATAGATATATATAAATAGTCACAGACACAAACGATACAAATCAACCACGCGCACTAACTAGACGCGTAAGCACTTGGTGCACAAAACGCGCTCGCGACAACGCTACAACCACAACTAGGGTCGCTATACGTGGCAACTACCAAGACTAGTACCCAAACGTACCAATCACGCATTCACAACACATTAAATATTATATGAAATAGGTTGTAAATCATCAAAACCTTAAACTTAATTCAAATCGATTTATTCCAAAAATCTAGTTAGCAACCACTTACCATTTTAGTCAAATCTAATTGTTTTAACAAATCTAGTGGGCACAATATTCATTTAATAACTTAATTAAGCCACACAAACCCTAACTAAATTTTTAATTTCACCTAATTACACACTAATTAAAAACTTAGTTTGCAAAATATATAATTAAGACAATTTAAAAATAACAATTAGCAACTTAACAACTAGATTAGATTTTTCATGTCTTAACATGTTAAACTACACATTGCTAACTAAATCAAGTGATGTAAACTTTAATTTAATCTCAAACCCTTCTCTTTAAAATTTTATTTTGCAATTAAAGTTATATTAACATCTAATTAAAATTAGATTTAAGCATATAATTAACAAGTAACAATTTGGATGAAGTTTTATACCTCAAGATCATGAGATCAAACATGCAAACTTAGCCTCCTAATTTGCTTCCTTGCTCCAAGATCCATGCTAGATTAGGCCAAGGAATAATGGGTAAATGTTTGATTATGAATTTATGAGGTTTTATATTGATTTTTGATGGAAAAAAGAAGAATTTTGAAGAGAAAAGGAGGTGGAGAAATGGGGAGAGGGGGCTGCCAAGTTCGGCCAGCAAAGGGAAGAGAGAGAGGTGAGTGAGTGTGAGAAAAAAACCAAGTCAAGAAAACCCCATACCTCAAGTCAACATGCCCATGCTTCTTTTCTTTATTATTTCCTTTTTAATTTTCTTTTCTTTTGAGATGAAGAAGTGAAGTTGAATGGAGAGGGGGGCTGTTGGCTGCTGGCCGAGCCATGATGGAGTGGTGAAGGTGTGTCTGTGTGAGTGAGAGTTGAAACCAAGTAACATGCAACCATACCCCAAGTCAACAAGCCTATACCTCATTTCTATTTAATTTATTTTCACAATTTTATATTTTCTAAAACCATCTTGACAATTTCTTTTCATTTCAAAAACAGCATGTTACATTTTAGTTTAATGTGTCATGATGCACAAAACTTGTATTAATCTATTCTAATTTGTAATTTAACACCAATTAAATGTATAAGTGAAGGCTTAAAATAATATTTAAAAATAATTAATTAAGGAAAATATTTAAGTAAACTAACAATTTATAAGTGATTAATTAAATACCAATATTAGCCATTACATAGTTAAAATAGGTATATTCAAATCTATGCGGAAAAATAATTATATCTTGGTTTTTACGGAAAACACGTATTATCACAAATTAATACATAATTAACCTAATCGAATTTTCAGAACGCTACAATCTTCCCCCCTTAAAAAAATTCGGTCCCCGAATTTAAAATCTAACTACGCGTACCCTCGAAGAGATGGGAATATTTCTTCCGCATCTCCTCCTCGGCTTCCCATGTGACCTCATCGCTATTCAGGCCACGCCAAAGAACCCATACGGACGGTATGACCTCGGACCCCAGTTTCTTCACCTGCCGATCTAGAATGATTATCGGCTGGAAAGAAAGATTGCGCTCCAGCCGGATCATCTGATGTTGTATCGCGTGAGAAGGTCATGAAGGTACTTGCGGAGCATTGATACATGAAACACGGGGTGAATATCTAGAAGGCTAGGTGGAAGAGCCAAACGATAAATAACTATGCCGACACGCTCGCGAATCTCCAGGGGACCCACATATCTAGGACTAAGCTTCCATTACTCTCCGAATCTCAACACGCCCTTCATTGGAGAAACCCTCAAGAAAACATGATTACCTACTATAAACTTAAGTCTGCGCCAATGTCAGTCTGCATAAGATTTCTTTCTGCTCTGGGCCGCTCTCATCCTATCCCGAATCAACTGAATCTTTTTGGTCGTCTTTTGCACAATCTGTGGTCCCAAAACACTGCTCTCACTGAGCTCAGTCCAACAAACTGGTGATCGACCTTTCCTCCCATAAAACGCCTCAAAGGATGCCATCTGAATCGTCTCCTGAAAGCTGTTATTATAGGAAAGCTTTATCAAGGGCAAATGATGATCCCTGCTGCCACCGAAATATAGAACGCAAACTTGGAGCATGTCCTCAAGAATCTGAATAGTCCGCTCTGATCGACCGTCGGTCTGAGGATAAAAAACTGCACTGAAACTTAATCTGGTACCCAAAGCCTCCTGAAATTTCTGCCATAGTCGGCTGGTGAACTGGGTCCCTCTGTCGGACATAAAACAAGTCGGAACTCCATGTAGTCACACAATCTCATCAACATACGTCTGAGCATACTGAATGATCCGAAAGGGGTCTTCACTAGCAGAAAATGAGCTGCTTTCATCAATCGGTCTATGATCACTCAATTAGAGCCATACTCTCGACTGGTCCTAGGTAGATCCACGATACAATCCATAGAAATTTATTCCCATTTCCACTCCAGAATGGGCAAAGGTTGTAATTCTCCTGCCGGCCTATGATGCTCAGCCTTGACTTGCTGACAAGTCAGCATCCCGAAACAAAATCTATGGCATCTCTCTTCATCCCTTCATACTAGTAGACTTCTCTCAAATCATAATACATCTAGGTGGAAACCGGATGAACACTGTATGCCGACTGATGTGCCTCCTCTAAGATCTCATGTCTCAGTCCCTCGGAATCTGGCATATACAGTTGAATCCCAAATCATAGTACTCCCTGGTCATCAATCACGAACTCTGAATCTCTGTCCTGTCGAACCTGCTCTAAGATCTCTAACAAACGAACATCATCAGACTATGCCTCACGGATATGATCAAATAACTGTGGATGTGCACGGACATGGACAAGTTGTCCTCCGGTCAATGTAAACTCGAACCGCACTCGTCTGTCACAAAAAATCTGCTAATCTGCCATCGACTGTCTCTGAACTGTGCTCAACAAGAAAAGCTACCTCCGGGTCTCCGACTCAAAGGATCTGCACAACATTCGCCTTGCCCGGACAATAAAGAATCTCGCAGTCATGGTCTTTCACTTTAACTGTGCTATTTCAAATTCAGATCTCGCTGCTAAAGAAAATGTACCTTAAACTCTTGTGGTCCGTAAATATCTAGCACGACTTGTCCTATAAGTAGTGTCTCCAAATCTTAAGTGTAAAACCACCGCAACCATTTCTAAGTCATGCGTGGAATAGTTCTGCTCGCGCTTATTCAACTGCCGAGAAGTATCGCAATAACCAACAAAACCGCCCAATCCTAAAGGCAAAGATGATACTGGCGCCGTAATCAAACGAGTCTCCAACTGCTGAAAGCTCTATTCGCATGCTTCGGTCTAAAGAAAAGAAACCCCCTTCCGGGTCAATCCGGTCAACGTTGCAGCTATCTGCAAAAAATCCTGTACAAAACGTCAATAGTATCCGGCCAAACCTCCAAAATGCTGCGAACCTCCGTCACTGATACAGGTCTGGGCCAGTGTTGAACGGCCTCGATCTTTTTCGGTTCCATATGTATATCATCTCTCGTAACTACGTGACCCAAGAAGTTAACACTATCCAACTAGGAAACACATGTGGATAATTTAGCGAATAGCCGATGCTCCCTCAAGGTCTGCAACGAAATCCTCAATTACTGCCCAGGCCCCACTCGACTCCAAAAGTGTACTAAAATGTTCTCAATAAACATGATGATAGACTGATAAAGAACGGCCTGAATATCCGGTTCGACAAGTCCATAAATGCTGTTGGGGCATTGGTGAGCCCGAACGACATCCCCAAGAACTCATGCCCGTAACGTGTGTGAAAAGCGATCTTCGGAATATCATCATCCCGAACCTGCAGCTGATGGTAACCTGATCGCAAGTCAATCTTCGAGAAATGTCTCGCGCCCTGGAGCTAATCAAATAAATCGTCGTTGCGAGGTAGGGGATATCTATTTCGAACAGTAACCTGATTCAACTAACGATAATCAATGCATCAACACAAACTGCCATCTTTCTTCTTGACGAACAGGTCAGGAGCTCCCCAAGTGACGCACTCGGACGAACAAGTCTTTTATCCAACAAATCTTGCAACTTATCCTTCAGTTCTTTAAGCTCCGCCGAGTCCATCCGATATGGCGGTATAGAAAAAGGCTCCGTGCCGGAAATCAAGTCAAGCAGAACTCAATATCGCACTCTGGCGACAAACCAAGCAACTCGTTAGGAAAACATCTGGAAACTCTCTCCCAATCAGAACCTGGTCCAACAGGACCTCTGCGGCTCTAACATCACAAACATACGCCAAGAATTTCTGACATCTTTTTCTCAAAAGCTGACTAGCGCGAAAAGAAGAAATCAAACTGGGAAAGGTGACGCTACGGTCTCCCCGAAAACAAACAAGAACTGGCTCATCCGGAAAACTAAATCCGACTGCCTTCCTACGGCCGTCCACGAATGCATAACATATGGCTAACCATTCCATGCTCAGAAGAACTTCGAAGCTAAACATATCGAGAAGCATCAGATTGACAGAAGAATCCCTATCTCCGACACGAACAAAACGAACACAAATAAGAAACATATAGAGCTACAAAAGACTAGCCTATGGAAAAAATTACAACAAGCGGCTGATTTAGCAAGGACTGCTATCGGCTAGACTTCGATACAAAATATGTGGATACCATTCCAAATAACACCAAAATGAAATACGCATCGGACGAAAACACCGAAAGAATAACCGTCACAATGGCGTCTATCTAACCGCCTCTGAGCTGGCATACCAGTACAAATCCGCTTTGATCCAAAAATGACCGAAATCTCAGAAATGTGCTCCTCTAGCAGCAAGGTTGCATCCATCGCGGCTGCATAAGTGTCAAAAAGCTGGGTACCAATAATAAGAAATAACTGCATGTCCAATCTCTACACAAAGCTCTTTATCCGTTTCACTTCAGTGTCCACCAGATAAGGAGCATATCGGACCGCTGAGTAAACTAAATGTCATACTCGGACACTGTCATTCCTGGAGTCTTGCGCAAAGGCTCGAAACTACGAGCTCGGCATCTCGAACGCTCTCCAGAAGAAAACGAGCAAGAAATTCAGCTGTGAACTTATTCCAAGTCATAGGAAGTAGATCTGCAACCCGGCCTCTCTCAATTGACTCGCACTACGTCTGAGCAAGACCTCTCTAGACGAAAACTCGCAAGCTCAAAGCATATCTCGTCAGAACATCTTTGTGAACGACAAATCCTAGCCATCCTGTCAAGGATTGTCTACAGATCCTTCACTGCATCTATGCCTGTAAAAACTGGAGGCTTCAGCCTCAAAATCTCCTATAAGAATACGGATATAATCTTGGTAACAACAGAAATAGCTGCCTGTGCAGCAGGTACAATCACAGTCTCCGTAGTAGGAGGGACATCAGCGGTTCTCGGAGCTCGGCTAGCCTCAATTAACAATCCAACCATCTGTCACAAGTCCTGAATACTCGACTCCAGCCTAGCTATCCGTCCTGGAGAAGGCAGATCACTCTGTCCCTGAGGGGTAGGCGTACCATCCTGATCGGTCCTCGTCTCAAACGAGACTGCTCTAATCTCATCCCTGGCGGTAGCCCTCTGGCCCTCGTAGTCTCCGGCGGCATAGTGGCTGGAACAAGAAACATGATTGATAAGAACAGTGCGATCGAAATAGGAGGACATATGGAATCAAAGAAGGAAGTACAAGAAATCATATATCCTAAAGTCACTTAGGCGGAGTACCATAATGTAAGTATGCCGCGGAACATACACACGCTACGTCACTCTGCTTAAGTGACCTGCTCCATCTACCAAGGGTCATCCTACACTCAGTAAGGTAAAACCTATCGTTCTGATACCAACTTTGTCACGACCCGAAGGTACGGAACGTGACTGGCACTTGAATTACGAAACGTCTAAAGGCGCAATGTAGTCTAAGTAAGCCAAAGCCCAGAAAACTAAACCGTTTAACAATTAGAGTGAAGGAAAACTTGTTTTAAAGCAAGTGATTTTAACAAATAAGTGGCATTAAACATTTAAAAGCAACATCATATTTTCACAAAAATTTCGGCAGAGTCTCCTTTGTAAATACTGACCCCCAAACGGGTAAAACACATGAAAATACATATAAAAAATGAATAAAAGCATCTCCAAACGGGAGATAGCTCTTCGCCAATGGCGGAATCACAACCATATGCAATATGTATATCAAAAGTGTGAAATAAGTATCTGAAAGCAAGAAATGAGAAACACCACGTCGGCTCAAGTGAGCATCGACACCAAACATCACAAATACAAGTCTCACGAGCCTCACCGTCTAGTCAAATATACAAGGGTAGATGGAGTATACAACAACAACAACAACTGAGCCTTTTATCCCAAGCATATGGGGTAGGCTACATGAACCAACATGAGAATCACGCCGGGTCCAGCACATGAATCCTCTGTCTCCACTCACTTCTATCGAACAATATACTTTCATTGAGTCCGTTGGCAACCATATCGTTTCGTATCACCTCCATCCATGTTTTCTTCGGTCTCCCTTTTGCCCTTTTGCCATTGCCTATATCGAGAGTATCTATTCGTCGAACCGGTGCTTCCATAGGTCTGCGTCGCACATGACCAAACCATCTTAGATGGAGTATACTAGATACAAAATAATATACATGATGGAATAAAATATCCTCGCAACCCACCTACGAGCATTGCCGTAAGTCCAAGCAAAAGGAACGAAATGAAGAAGTACGCCCGCCGCTACTATGCTGACAGGTCGGACCTACAAGATACTGTGACATAACGGGGGTGAGTTGCCAACTCGTGAGTAGTAAGTAATATCTAATAAGACTACCGTAAGCATGCACGCAAATGCGTCTCAACCTACACATATCGATATGATACGATGTACAACATGAATGCATAATCAAACACGAAACCTGAACAAGTCTAGTATGAGAAAATCTTTATTCATATGTTACAAAAACCTCTGTGCAATAAACTGAAGTATCATCAATGAAATCAACATAAAATCTGTGTCAAGCATCGACACAATATATATATATATATATATATATATATATATATATATATATATATATATATACCCAATAACTCAATGTATCAATATCTCAATATCTCAATATCTCAATGTCCCAATATTTCGAGCTCCGTTAGTCAGGATTGACCCATATCATCAAATCTCACGAATACATCGGTATCCTCCGGATATCCGCCGCGTCAAAAATAACCGGTCGGTAGTGCTCCCCTGCCGGGCTCAACGCCATCATCTGCGGCCCTCTTACCCTAAGGTACCGTACCGGGTCCACCATGCACCCGCAGATGGTTCCTCCCCTCCTCGAATCGGGTGTATGATACCGCTCAAGAACCGAGAAAACCCATAGTGGACACCACACACATCATATCATGAGAAAACCGCAATTTCTACTTTAAAATGATAATAGGTTTATAAAATCTTTGCGGTTTTCCCCAAAATCCATAAATCTCATAAATACTGAAATCCTCGAGAAGAATCACAATATGCAACATGTCGGTGATGATGGATGTCTATGATGCGATGGTATAAACCATGTGAAGTACGGCCAGAAGCTATACATGAATCATGATGTAATGAGGTATGTATATATGACAAACAATCCTACGTATCCATCCTGATGAAATGACTATACAGGTACAGGTTTACAGATCATATATGATGCAATGCTCAGATACCGATTCTAAGCAAGTTCTATAGTGTTCATGACATAGTAATTACCAAAGACGTGTGTGTTCGCATGAATAGTGCACGTGGCATGAACCAATGGTAATGGTGCAAGTGTCCTATGAGATAATATCATATATATTTATGATGATGCAATGCAATTAAATGAATGACTAGGAGACTACACATATAAGTACAAGCACTACTAGAAATTCTGACTATCGGGCACCTCGCGCCAACCAGACCCTCGTAGATGTGTACATCTACTCACCGGGACGTCTCGGCTAATCTGATCCGATTTCAGCCTTGCATTTTCCGCGTCACATCCGACGCCTCTGCACCCGATCCTAGAAACGCACACAAGTCAATACGAGAATAGATATATATAAATAGTCGCGGACACAAACGATAAAAATCAACCACGCGCACTAACTAGACGCGCACGCACTTGGTGCACAAAACGCGCCCGCGACAACGCCACAACCACAACTAGAGTCGCTATACGTGGCAACTACCAAGCCTAGTACCCAAACGTACCAATCGCACATTCACAACACATTAAATATTATATGAAATAGGTTGTAAAATATCATAATCTCAAACATAATTCAAATCGATTTATTCCAAAAACCTAGTAAGCAACCACTTACCATTTTAGTCAAATCTAATTGTGTTAACAAATTTAGTGGCCAAAATATTCATTTAATAATTTAATTAAGCCACATAACCCTAACTAAATTTTTAATTTCACATAATTACACACTAATTAAAAACTTCGTTTGCAAAATATATAATTAAGACAATTTAAAAATAACAATTAGCAACTTAACAACTAGATTAGATTTTTCATGTCTTAACATGTTAAACTACACATTGCTAACTAAATCAAGTGATGTAAACTTTAATTTAATCTCAAACCCTTCTCTTTAAAATTTTATTTTGCAATTAAAGTTGTATTAACATCTAATTATAATTAGATTTAAGCATATAATTAACAAGTAACAATTTGGATGAAGTTTTATACCACAAGATCATGGGATCAAACATGCAAACTTAGCCTCCCAATTTGCTTCCTTGCTCCAAGATTCTGCTAGATTAGACCAAGGAATAATGGGTAAAGGTTTGATTAGGAATTTGTAAGGTTTTATATTTATTTTTGATGGAAAAAAGAAGAATTTTGAAGAGAAAAGGAGGTGGAGAAATAGGGAGAGGAGGCTGCCAAGTTCGGCCAGCAAAAGGAAGAGAGAGAGGTGAGTGAGTGTGAGAAAAAAAAACAAGTCAAGAAAACCCCATACCACAAGTCAACATGCCCATGCTTCTTCTTTATTATTTCCTTTTTAATTTTCTTTTCTTTTGAGATGAAGAAGTGAAGTTGAATGGAGAGAGGGGGCTGTTGGCTGCTGGCTAAGCCTTAATGGAGGGGTGAAGGTGTGTGTGTGTGACTAAGAGTTGAAACCAAGTAACATGCAACCATACCCCAAGTCAATTAGCCCATACCTCATTTCTATTTAATTTATTTTCACAATTTAAGCCTTATTCTTTTATATTTTCTAAAACCATCTTGAATTTTTTTTTAATTTCAAAACATGTTACATTAGTTTAATGTGTCATGATGCACAAAACTTGTATTAACCCATTCTAATTTGTAATTTAACACCAATTAAATGTATAAGTAAAGGCTTAAAATAATATTTAAAAATAATTAATTAAGAAAAATATTTAAGTAAATTAACAATTTATAAGTGACTAATTAAATACCAATACTAGCCATTACATAGTTAAAATAGGTATATTTAAGTTTATGTGGAAAAATAATTATATCTTGGTTTTTACAGAAAACATGTATTATCATAAATTAATACATAATTAACCTAATCGAATTTCCAGAACGCTACAATAGGATTGCTCGGAGGAACACTGTCGGTTGGTTGTTTAGGAAAAATAGAGAAGGCACCTCGGAGAGGTTTCCGAAAGGTAGGGTGCAACCTCGGAGACGGGGTACCGAAGAATGTCTCCAATGCATCATACTTGTTCCAGCTCCGCAGCCTCCAAGAGTCTAGCAGGCTCGGCGGATGACACGTCATCTGCCACGTGTTGTGATATGAGGAATACTCGTTTATGAATCTTATCAGGATGCGTTATTGTTGTAAATAAATGGGGTACCATAGCAAACAAAAACCAGCTGACAACTACACATTATGAACAAGATGCCAGGGAGAAGCTTCGGATACTTGATTGGGCGCCAATTGTGTATTCAACAGCAACGGCGTATCAAAGTGTTGAAAAGTAGCCTTGTGGTGTCAAATCTTATAGATATGCTTTGTCCAAGGACCTTATGCATTATAGTGACTAGAATTTATACACGTATGTTTCACGTGTTAGTTTAAAAAAATTCAAAAGGGAGGTGAGAAAGTAATGTGGAGAGTTCTAGAGTCTTATTTATTTTTTTTAAAAATTGGAAGAGGGTCCTCTAACCAACCCCTATTTGCATTATATATATATATATATATATATATATATATATATATATATATATATATCATGCAAATGGACTTGATTAGATTTATCTTTCTCCATTTTTTAAAAGCAAAGAAAGAACGAGAAAATTTTCCCATTCTTAAAATGTCCACATCATCAAGAAAGAACAATACAACAATAAAATATTGTTCATTGGAATTCTAAAAATTCAATCCCAAAAAAATTAGATAAAAAAAGTTTATAGATAAAGTTCTACCATAGCATATTTCAACTTTCTAGATTTTTCTTAAAATTACCATTTTATTTGAATGCCTTTTTTATTTAAAATTATTCAATGCACATCCACTAAACTATGTAGTATTGACTTTCTAGAAGTTTCCACAACCTTGCATTTTTATTTTGAATTTTTTAAATTATCTTTTAATAATTTTTTGCAATATATTTGATTACTCAAACACGACGCATCATTGACATTCAAATTTATATTTTTTCTGCAATAACCAACTGAAAGAACTATGAAAAAATCATTCATTTAACTAATAGTATGATAACATCGCTTCATAAATTCAGTTACAAACACCATATAGTTGAGTGAACTAATACGTGTAACGCATATGCAGAAAACTAGTATATATATAATGCAAATGTCCTTGGTTAGAGGTCCACCCTTATCCTTTTTTCTACAAAAAAAGAAAAAAAATGAGAAAAATTCTCACCTCTCAAGCCCTTCACATCATCTCTTTCCTCACAAAAAACAATTAATTGTTTATCTAGAACCCTCCACATCATCAATCCCCTTTTCTTAAAAAAATAAATAAATAAAACTATAGATCCCTCCACATCTCTCCCCCCATCTCTACCCTTCTCGAATTTTTTTAAACTAACACGTGCAACGCACGTATATAAATTATAGTGTGTGTGTATATATATATCTCCACCCTTCTTGAATTTTTTTAAACTAACACGTGCAACGCACGCACATAAATTCTAGTGTGTGTGTGTGTGTATGAGGTTAATGGATGAAAGGTGCCATAGGAAGGAATTTCCTCCTATGGCGTCGGAAAAATGCACCCTCCACCATTTTTTTCGATGATCGGCATACATCATGTCCATCTTTATCATCTAAGATGTGGATACACCAAATTTCATGTGATTACACCATTTTTCACCGTTGATTTAGTTGGTGCAAAATTAATAGTTTACCGACAATAGAACTTTTTACATTGCTAGCTCAACGGTGAAAAAGTGGTGGAATCACAAGAAATTTTGTGTATGCACATCTTAGATGATAACGTTGATGATGCTGGATGCCGATCATCGGAAAAAATGGTGGAGATTGTATTTTTTCGACGCCATAGGAGGAAATCCCCTCCTATGGCCTCTCTCTCTCTCTCTCTCTCTCTCTCTATATATATATATATATATATATATATATATATATATTGGGAGAGATGATATGGAAGGTTCTAGATAAACATTTAATTGTTTTTTAGGAGAGAGAGATGACGTGAAGGACTTGAGAGGCGAGAGAGATGATGTGGAGGGCTTAAGAGGTGAGGATTTTTCTTATTTTTTCTATTTTTCAAGAAAAAATGAGAAGTGTGCACCTCTAACCAAGGGTATGAGTATTTGCATTATATATAGATAAAATATATTCTGGTAGTTTGTTCCAAAGTCATGGTAAAATTTGACAAGGCAGTCATTTATGTGATCTATTGTTTATTTTTAGGGTTATTTACTTAAGCCCCCCTTTCCCGCCCCCAAAGAAAACCTTGCTAATTACCAACCCAAATTTTTTTAGGGTTATTCACTGCTCCCCAAGTTTTATATCTACTTTATAAACCCCCAAAACTTGTAAGTTACTCTTGAAGGAACCCTATGATAATTTCCATCCAAAGAAATTATTTTTGCTATTCTCAAGTCTTTAACAATAAAGCTAATCGTTTTGAAAAAGATTAATTAACCAAATCCTAAAATACCACTCTTCAACATCCTCCAGCTTCCTCTTCTCAAACCCTAACCCCTACTCTACCAACCCCGCTAATGATGCTCGATATTGGCGATCACCCAAGATCAGGACGCGTGGCAGATGACGTGTCTCAGAACTCAGAAGAAAGGGCTCACAGGGGCCGACCAGGCCACCCCGGTACCCGACCTGCAAGCACAAGCTGGCCCTCTTCGGGGCCTCCTGCAAATTGGCTTCCTCGGCCCTTCAGCTGGCCCCGAGCTGCCACAAAACCAAGACTCCTCGGCCCTCTCGCTCGCCTCCGAGCTCCCCAGCCGGGGCCGTCTCCCTCGGTTCCTCCAGCCGACCAACTCCACCACTCACAGGCGTAACCGCCGCTCCGCAAATCTCGCCACGCGCAGATTCTTTGCCAGCAACGCCCCACGTTCTACGCCATCATGATCCCCATTAATGGGCGATCCGCTCTTTACGCAGGCGTGACGTTTGGGGTGTAACTACCGGAGAGATCCCCGCGCCTGCTGCTGCGTGCTGCCGCCGCTATATAAACCCCCATCACAGAGGAGTCAAGTAAGCGATTTTTCTACTCCACTTAGCTGTTACTCTGCTCAGATCTAGTGCTAACTTGATCATCGGAGGGTCTTCGGTGGTACCAAACCACCCCGGGACTTCTTTGCAGGTACTCGGCGCTAAACTCCTCAAATCATCAATCTCCTCAAAACCCATTGAGACCCACGCGCATGTAACGTTTTAGAAATCGTTTTGTGAATTTTCCCGTTTTAGGGCAAAATTGTCGGTTTTTCCTATTTTAACCCGATTTCGATCAAACGTCCGTATAAACTTACCGACACCTAGTTTGGCTAAAATAAAGGTGTGCGTGAACTTTGGGAGTACTTGGGAGGTTTTGGTTCAGATAGAATTTTTCCCAAATAAAATATTATTTTAAGCGGTATTTTGTGCACGTAAATCGGGAAAATTTTTCTCTTGTGAATAAATTAATTTTGTCACTAGAATTATTTGAGAAAATTCTTTTTAAATATCTAGATATTTTTGGAGTGCAAAAGGAATTGTTTAAAAAAGAAAAGAAAAGAAAAGGGTGTAAAGGTGGCTTTTTTCATTTAATGTTGCATTTATTGCTTAAGACTAGAATTTTCTCATTTTAATTACACAAACCCCCCCCCCACTCACCTCCTTGGTCGAGCCTTATCCCCCCCATTTCTGTCCTCTAAATTTCCAAGCTCATTTCTTGTTCTTTTTCAATCAAAAACACAAAAAGAATTCCAAAAATAAATCCAAAAAATTCCTATATAAAAATTAAACCATTTTTCCTTCACTAATCATTCATGGATCTTCAACAAAGCTTAGTTTTTGATGCTAAGATGTTGGATTAAGTTTCATTTTGTGTTCTTGGGGAGGTATAATTCTTACCTTAATACTTATATTTTTGCTTTAATCTTAATCTAGCTAATTTAGTTAGCTATTTATGTGTTTAGTTTAGTTTTTAAATCATGATTAATTCATTATTTTTGGTTTAAGAAATTCATGTTAGGGTTAAATTTTTATTAAGTGATTAGTGTTCATTTGAAGTGTTAAATTGTGTTTTGGAAAAGATTAACTTAGTAGAAAATGTTAATTTTTGCTAATGAATATTTTGTTTAATTAAGCAAAGTTGCTTACTAGGTTTTTGCTAAAACATAATTAGCGAGTGTTAAAAATATAGGAATGGTTTAGATAGCTTAGTTAGGCTATTTTAAGGTATTTGTAGTCGCTAGATATGCGTTATCTTGAATCTAGTGCGAGATATTGCGATAGGTTGCTTACTAGATTTTGGGGTTTTTCCGACGTAGGGTTCGTTTGGTCGTTGCGAGATTATATCTAGTGTATTCCTCGTAATTTTTATGTTGTGTTGCGCGATCGGGACGATCGGGGTCCAGACTTGGTGTTTTGTAGTTTAGCGACCCCAATTAGGGTTTTGGCCGGTATCGTGCGCGATAGATGCGCTAAGCGCGCAGTGAAATTTTCCGGGCGTTTTCATCGCGTTTCGTTGTCTTTTCGTCATTATAGGATATTTAGCTTATGTGTCGTATTTATGAAATTTTAGGTTTGCAAGCAGGGATTTCAGGTGCTGTGAACAAGGGGAAGCAGGTGGTCGTATTTTCATAGCTCGAGACCATCGGTGAGTAGATTTAACATCTACGGGGAAATCGCCCGTATGGCGTTATGCGTCGGGACGAATTTGATATGTTAGCTGCATAGTATTTGCATATTCTTTACTTTCATATGAATGTCATTGCATAGCATTATCTGTTGTACTTGACTCGTACCTTTAGATATAACACATTACTGACGGTTCATGTTGCACGAGCACTAAATATTATGCTACACCCACATGACTCGTCAGTAATTGCCATGACACGCACAAGCCGATATATATTGTTGACACCTACATACGTGATACGGTAGTGGATAGGGATAGTTGTGGTAGTAGCCCTTATCCCATTGTGCATATGAGATATTGTTGATACTTACATACGTGACATTGCTTTGGGCAGGAATAGTTGAGGTAGTAACACTTATTCCATTTCATGTATACCTTACTATAGCTATATTGTACATCTCGCATACATATTGACATGTACACCCACATAGTCTATTATAGTTACATGTATATCATGCACTCATATTGACATGTACACAGCATATTTTCGCTATAGTTGTATGTACCCCAAGTGGTATTGTTTGATATATGATATTGAGTTGTTGATCCTTGCACTTATGACTTGCATCATACATACTAGCTTACATGTAGATACTTAAACCTTGCTACAATTACATGTACACCTTATATGATGCTGCATTGTTTTTCGGAGGTTTTGGGAACCGCAAGATATATTCTAAAAAGCTGGATTCATTTAAAAAGCGGTTTTCCCTTTATATGCTCATATTGATGTTTTATGTTGCATATATCAGTTTTACGTGAATTTTACGCATTGAGATATGGATTTCATGTGATTATGGATTTGAGAACCGTGTGGGATATTTTCAAGAAAACTATTTATTGTTTGAAAACCAGATTTCTCTTGATATGATATTTCAGTGCGTCCACCATGTGATTTCTCGGTTCTGAGATTTGATTTGTGATACCCGATTCGAGGAGCGGGAGGCACCGTCTGCGGGTACATGGTGGACCCGGTATGGTACCCCGGGGCGAGTGGTGATTTCGTGGTGTAGACGATAAGCCTGGCGGTAGGACCACTACCTACCGATGATTGTATTTGGACTCGGCGGTTATTATGGGGATACCGACCGGAGTGAGGTATGACATATCGTCAGGGCTAGTCATGGTGACAGCGCCTGAGTTATGAGGATTTACGTGTCGATACTAGACACGGGTTTCATGATGTTTCGAGTGTCGATGTTTGACACTCAGGTTTTCGTGAGACTTACAGGATGTGAGGGCCGATCTGAGGATACGGTGCCTGAGAATTTGGGATTTGATGTGTCAGTGAGGGACACTGGTGTTTTTCCATGCTGATGATTTTGCATGAGATTTTATATTATATCATTCCACACTCAGGATTATGTTGATATTCATTGCTTCATGTAGTTGTAGTACCCTGATGATGTACCTTTACATGATTGTTGCATATTCACTTATCATACTTATGCTATCGGATTACTTGTGATAGATAGATCGCTGTTCGTGCATACTTGCGATTACTGTATGATGTTATTTACTATTCACGAGTTGGCAACTCACCTCCCGTTGTGCCACAGTGTTTTGCAGGACTTACCCTCTGAGTAGTCGCGGCAGGGCGTCTTATCATCTCTACTTTTGCGGATACCGCTACGGTTGGCTGTGAGGCTTTGCTTTTAGGTGGGTTGCGGTTATCTGTTTGTACATTGTATATTTTTTTGTTGTTGGATCTAGTATTCTCCATCTACCACTGTTGTATCTGACTTAGAGACGGCTTGTGAGGATTCAATGTTATATTTTGTGGTGACTTTGGGTGCCGTGCTCGTGGGAGCCGGTTTTGTTGAAAAGTTTTACTTCTTTATGCAGTTTTCTTTTATATTTCTTCGCTTCGGCGTCGTATATATGTTGTGGTGGTTGTCTTCGCCGTTGGGCGTGATTTGCTCCCGTTTGGGATGCTTTTGTTATTATCTTTGTTGTACCCGTTTTCGGGGTTAGTTTTTACAAAGGAGGTGCTGCCGAAATTTTTAAGAACGAAAACTAAACTTAAAGATTTTTACTTGAAAATTTCCGATTGTTTAAAACTATGTTTTTTTCCGTTGATCCAGTTTTGGGTGGTTTAGATTTCTGGGTTTCGGCTTACTTGAGTTGATTACGCCTGTAGACGTTACGTAGTTTAAGTGCCTGTTACGGGCCAAATTTTGGGTCGTGACAAAGTTGGTATCAGAGCGCTAGGTTTTTACCTTTCGGAGTGTAGGACGACCTTGGTATGATGGAGTAGGTAGCTTAAGCAGAGTGACGTAGCGTGTGTATGTTCCGCGGCATACTTACGACACGGTACTCCGCCTAAGTGACCTTAGGACTTATTGATTGAAATTCCTTCCGTGATTGATATACATCTTTGTGATTCGATTTCCGTTTCCTTATCGAATCTTGTTTCAATTTCCAGCCTATATGCCGCCGAAGACTACGAGGGCACGGAGAGCGGCCGCGAGGGCCGAGGCCAGAGTCGACTCATCTGAGGCGAGGGTTGACCAGGGCGATACGCCTGTGGTACCGGAGCACATTGCTATGATTGGGGCTGGTATGCAGGACCTGCGCCAGATTGTGGGGACTTTAGTAGAGGCCATTCGAGCACAGGGGCAGGCTGTTGTTCCACCCGTTGCAGGGACCACGATGGTACCTACTGTTCCGGCAATCGCAGTTGCAGCTCCAGAGGTTATTACCATGTCACTGACGGAGTTCATGAGGCTGAGGCCTCCGGTGTTTACTGGCACAGATGTTACTGAGGATCCGCAGTCGTTCATCGACCGGATGGACAGGATTTGTCGCTCACTCCGATGTTCCGATGAGAGATGGGTTGAGTTTGCGAGTTTCCGGCTGGAGGGTATGGCCCAGAAGTGGTGTGAGTCGTTGGAGAGGGGCAGAGCCGCTGGTCTTGCTCCTATTACCTGGGCTGAGTTTGTAACGTCGTTTCTTGGCCGTTTTCTTCCACCGAGCGTCAGGGATGCATGAGCGCGCAGATTTGAGTCGTTACGTCAGACGCCGGGGATGACGGTGTCGGAGTATGATGTATTGTTTACTGAGCTGTCGGTGTATGCTCCGTACCTGGTGGCGACTGAGGAGATGAGGGTGAAGAGGTTTGTTCAAGGCCTGCTTACCCAGTTGTTTCTAGCCATCAGCATTCAGCATTGCGACACGTATGCGGCAGCTGTCGATGCAGCCCTATTGGTGGAGGAGCGTCTAGCTGAGTCATCGGTTGTTCCAGAACCGAAGAGGACTCGTATGGATGTACCAGCACGGAGACCGAGGTTTGTCCGCAGAGGCAGAGTTCCTTCAGACTCGGGGATTAGCAGAGACGTGGGACGTGGCCAGTTATTCAGTTCTTATTCCTAGGAGGGCCAGCGACCGTCTTATGGATGCTTCGGTTATGGCAGTTTACATCATCTTGTTCGGGATTGTACTGTGGTGCGTCAGAGAGGGCCAGCAGTACCGCAGGTTACCTTACCACCTTCTCCGTCTCAAAGAGCGTTGCCTCTTATTCCTGTTGTTGCACCGCGTCAAACTCCTGCTCAGAGAGGTCGTGGTCGCGGTGGTTTTGTGCCGAGAGGACGAGGTGGCAGAGGCAGAGGGCAGCCAGTAGCCGGTAGAAGGCAGGCACGGGTTTTTGCCTTGACTCACCAGGATGCTCAGGCGTCCAATGCTGTGGTTTCAGGTACCCTTTCTTTATGTTCTTTTGATGCACATGTTCTTTTCGATCCGGGATCTATGCATTTGTCTGTTTCTACGCACTTCGGGCCGAGGTTAGGCCGAGAGTCATGTTTGCTGGATCAGCCACTGGTCGTGACTACTCCTGTAGGAGAGTCGTTTGTTGCGCGTCATGTGTTCCGATCTTGTGTTGTCCATATTGGTGACAGAGATCTGTCCGTCGACTTGATCCTTCTTGAGATGTTGGACTTCGTCGTTCTGCTGGGCATGGATTGGCAAGCTACTTGCTATGCGTCCGTGGACTGCCGCGAGAAGACAGTTAGATTTTGTTTTCCCGGCGAGTCAGTGTTTGTTGTGCAGGGGGATCGTGGTGCCGCCCCTCACAGTTTGATTTCTGTTCTGTGCGCTAGTCGGCTTTTGAGGAGGGGATGTCGGGGATTCTTGGCTTTCATTCATGATACTGGAGCCACAGTGGAGTCGGTGGACCAGGTTTCTACCGTGCAAGAGTTTCCCGATGTCTTTCCCGATGAGCTACCTGGGTTGCCGCCAGAGCGCGATATTGAGTTTTGCATTGATCTGATTCCTGGCACGGAGCCTATTTCTATACCGCCTTATCGGATGGCTCCGGCAGAGCTTAGAGAGCTTAAAGATCAATTGCAAAAGTTGCTTGATTTGGGACTTGTGCGTCCGAGTGTTTCGCCGTGGGGTGCTCCTGTTCTGTTCGTCAAGAAGAAGGACGGCAGTTTGAGGCTATGTGTGGATTATCGTCAGTTGAACCGAGTTACGGTGCGGAACAGGTATCCTTTACCCCACATTGACGATTTATTTGATCAGCTCCAGGGTGTGAAACATTTTTCAAAGATTGATTTGCGTTTGGGTTATCATCAGTTGCGGGTTCGGAATGATGACATTCCGAAGACTGCTTTTCGTACGCGCTATGGGCATTATGAGTTTTTGGTGATGTCGTTCGGACTCACCAATGCGCCAGCAGCGTTCATGGATCTGATGAACCGGATTTTCAGGCCGTTTCTCGACCAGTTCATTATAGTGTTTATTGATGACATACTAGTCTACTCTAGGAGTCATGAGGAGCATGAGCAGCACTTGAGGATTACTTTGCAGATATTGAGAGAGCACCAGCTATATGCTAAATTCTCAAAGTGCGCATTTTGGCTTGATAGAGTTGACTTCCTGGGTCATGTGGTGACTGGTGATGGTATTCTTATGGACCCGAGAAAGATCGAGGCTGTACAGCTTTAGCCCAGACCTGTATTGGTGACGGAGGTCCGCAGCTTTTTGGGCTTAGCTGGTTATTATCGCCGTTTTGCGCAGGATTTCTCGAGTATCGCTGCACCGCTGACTGGACTGACCCGGAAAGGAATTCCTTTTCTCTGGACTAATGCGTGCGAGCAGAGTTTTCAGCAGTTGAAGACTCGGTTGACGACAGCACCAGTTCTTTCTTTACCTTTTGGATCGGGCGGCTATGTTGTTTATTGTGATGCTTCTCGAGTGGGGCTCGGCTGTGTTTTGATGCAGCATGATAGGGTGATTGCATATGCTTCTAGGCAGCTGAAGAAGCACGAGCAGAATTATCCCACTCACGATCTTGAGATGGCAGTGGTAGTCTTTGCGTTGAAGATTTGGAGACACTACTTGTACGGAGAGTCGTGTCAGATTTTCACGGATCATAAGAGTTTGAAGTATATCTTCCAGCAGCGAGATCTGAACCTGAGACAGCGCCGATAGATGGAGCTAGTGAAGGATTATGATTGTGAGATCCTTTATCATCCGGGCAAGGAAAATGTGGTAGCTGATGCTTTGAGTCGTAGGCCCGTGGGTAGCTTGTCCCAGTTGAGCGCAGCTCAGTGTCAGTCTTCTGCAGATTGGCAGCTCTTGTGTGATAGTAGAGTGCAGTTCGAGTTCACTTCCGCTGGGGGACAGTTTGCTCATGTCCGCGCCCGTCCACTACTATTTGATCGTATTCGTGAGGCGCAACCCAGTGATGCCCGTTTGTCTGAGATTCTTGAGCTTGTTCGGCAGGAAAGAGTTTCGGAGTTCATGGTTGATGACCAGGGTGTGCTACGATGCGGGACTCGCTTGTGTGTACCAGATGTTGATGGGCTGAGACACGAGATCCTAGAGCAGGCACATCAGTCGGCCTTTAGCGTTCATCCAGGTTCCACTAAGATGTACCGTGACTTGAGAGACTTCTACTGGTGGAAAGGGATGAAGCGCGATATTTCGGACTTCGTTTCGAGGTGCCTGACTTGTCAGCAAGTCAAGGCTGAGCATCAGAGACCGGCTGGAGAGTTGCAGCCCTTACCCATTCCGGAGTGGAAATGGGAGCAGATTTCCATGGACTTCATTGTGGGTCTACCCAGGACCAGTCGAGGGTATGACTCCATTTGGGTTATTGTAGACCGGTTGACGAAAGCGGCTCACTTTCTTCCAGTGAAGACCACTTTCGGTTATGCTCAGTATGCTCAGTTGTACATAGATGAGATTGTGCGTTTGCACGGTGTTCCCATATGCATAGTATCCGACAGAGGCACCCAGTTTACTAGCCGTTTTTGGCAGAAGCTTCAGGAAGCTTTGGGTACCCGGCTGAGTTTTAGTACCGCTTTTCATCCACAGACCGATGGCCAGTCAGAGCGGACTATACAGACTCTGGAGGATATGCTCCGTGCATGTGTGCTTGATTTTGGTGGCAGTTGGGATCGTCACTTGCCGTTGATTGAGTTCTCCTACAACAACAGCTTTCAGGAGACTATTCAGATGGCACCTTTTGAGGCTTTATATGGTAGGAAGTGTCGATCGCCAGTCTGTTGGACCGAGCTTAGTGAGAGTCTGGTTTTGGGACCCCAGCTACTTCAGGAGACCACGGAGAAGATCCAGCTGATTCAGGATAGGATGAGAGCAGTCCAGTGCAGGCAGAAGTCTTATGCCGACCGTCGTCGTCGCAGACTTGAGTTCGCAGTGGGGGATCATGTATTCCTGAGGATTTCTCCGATAAAGTGCGTTATGCGATTTAGGAAGAGAGGGAAGCCCAGTCCCAGATTTGTAGGTCCTTTCGAGATCCTTGAGCGAGTGGGTTCTGTTGCTTATCGTTTGGCGCTCCCGCCCAGTTTTCCGGATGTTCACCCTGTTTTTCATGTGTCGATACTTCGTAGATACCTTCATGATCCTTCTCACACGATTCAGCACGAGACCGTTCAGCTTGAGCGCGATCTTTCGTTCACCGAGCAGCCGGTAGTTATTTTGGATGGGCAGGTGAAGAAACTTCGGTCAAAGGTCTTGCCATCTGTGAAGGTTCTTTGGCGTAGCCCGACTAGTGAGGAGATCACTTGGGAGGCCGAGAGCGAGATGCGGAAAAAATTCCCTCATCTTTTTGAAGGTACGCTTAGTATGAAATTTTAATTCGGGGACCGAATTTCTATAAGGAGGGGAGATTGTAACGTTTTAGAAATCGTTTTGCGAATTTTCCCGTTTTAGGGCAAAATTGTCGGTTTTTCCTGTTTTAACCCGATTTCGATCAAACGTCCGTATAAACTTACCGACACCTACTTTAGCTAAAATAAAGCTTGTGCGCGAACTTTGGGAGTATTTGGGAGATTTTGGTTCAGATAGAATTTTTCCCAAATAAAATATTATTTTAAGCGGTATTTTGTGCACGTAAATCGGGAAAAATTTTCTCTTGTGAATAAATTAATTTTGTCACTAGAATTATTTTAGAAACTTCTTTTTAAATATCTAGATATTTTTGGAGTGCAAAAGGAATTGTTTAAAAAAGAAAAGAAAAGTGTGTAAAGGTGGCTTTTTTCATTTAATGTTGCATTTATTGCTTAAGACTAGAATTTTCTCATTTTAATTACACAAACCCCCCCCCCCCACTCACCTCCTTGGCCGAGCCTCATCCCCCCCCCCATTTCTGTCCTCTAAATTTCCAAGCTCATTTCTTGTTCTTTTTCAATCAAAAACACAAAAAGAATTCCAAAAATAAATCCAAAAAATTCCTATATAAAAATTAAACCATTTTTCCTTCACTGATCCTTCATGGATCTTCAACAAAGCTTGGTTTTTGATGCTAAGATGTTGGATTAAGTTTCATTTTGTGTTCTTGGGGAGGTATAATTCTTACCTTAATACTTATATTTTTGCTTTAATCTTAATCTAGCTAATTTAATTAGCTATTTATGTGTTTAGTTTAGTTTTTAAATCATGATTAATTCATTATTTTTGGTTTAAGAAATTCATGTTAGGGTTAAATTTTTATTAAGTGATTAGTGTTCATTTGAAGTGTTAAATTGTGTTTTGGAAAAGATTAACCTAGTAGAAAATGTTAATTTTTGCTAATGAATATTTTGTTTAATTAAGCAAAGTTGCTTACTAGGTTTTTGCTAAAACATAATTAGCGAGTGTTAAAAATATAGGAATGGTTTAGATAGCTTAGTTAGGCTATTTTAAGGTATTTGTAGTCGCTAGATATGCGTTATCTTGAATCTAGTGCGAGATATTGCGATAGGTTGCTTACTAGATTTCAGAGTTTTTCCGACGTAGGGTTCGTTTGGTCGTTGCGAGGTTATATCTAGTGTATTCCTCGTAATTTTTGTGTTGTGTTGCGCGATCGGGACGATCGGGGTCCAGACTTGGTGTTTTGTAGTTTAGCGACCCCAATTAGTGTTGGAGATATTGCCCTCAAAGTCAATTATTGGATCGCAGGTACGTGATTGCAATGATTGAGGCAGGACCTATACCGATATGACAGTCTTGCTCGAAATGATAGTATGCTATCTGGTTTGTCTTTATCATCGTATACATGTTTTAGTTCACTATTGCATAATGATAGAGCACATAGGATTCTTGCTTGGCTACCAGCAGTATGATGGCGATCATATATGTGGGAGCTGGGGTCTGTAAGCACATCCTTAAAAGTGTCCCTAGTCGTGGGAGTTTCGAGACAAGGCATCGATACTCCAGAGTAGACTAGTGTATACAGTCGAGACCCCGACGAGGGGCGATGACCGGTCTCACAAGCCACTAGTGTCAGTTGGTTCACCTAAGATGTATACAGGTGCTCATTAGGTTATGAGTACACCGGACAGGACTCGCGGGGAACATACTAGTTAGTATTATACATATAGTCAGATAGCAGTTCCCTGGTGACATGTGTACAGGTTAGTTTGTCGATCTGAGATCGTCATTTGTCTCGAGTGAGTTCCCACTGTGCTTTGATTCCTACCCTACCACGCTCAAAGGAGTTGTGCAAACAGGTATTTTTTTGGTACAGTCCCGAGCCACATGGAGGCAGTGAGCGGATCGTCGGGGATTCGTCTCTCCCGGTATTGGGGGTTGATGTCGCACAGTGCACGGGTGGCCATCACTTGAAATCCTTGGCCAAGATAGTGGAGAATTACTGAATTGGATCAGTAGTTTCTCAGGTGGTGATGGGCTTCATACCGACACGAATTATCGCGTTATTAGGGATCTGACTTTATCCACCCCCCTAGACTCGATATGCGATACTCTTTAGACGAACGGACCGGACTGTATGTATATTGTCACTGTTAGGCTCAGTAGGGTTTATGGATGAGTTTGCTCGTCAGCTTCCCTTCCAATCAATACATAGGCAAACCGTTACATACAGCTTGTACCTCTGACGTGCTAGAGGTTATACCCAGTGCCAGTGTGTTGATGAGTCGTTAGAGTCCCCTACAGACACTTTCCCAAGTTCGGGCGAAACGTTGTAGAGGCCGTATAGTTTTATGGCAGGGTTCGGAAAATGCACGTGCGTTTTCGCACGTGTCATTTTTCGGGCAGATAATACTGGTCGGCTTTGGTTTAAGCCGGATCCGAGTATTATACTGTGTAGATATAATATCTTTGTCTCAGATGCATTTGTATTCGGTCGTAATACAAATGCGGGTATGATTATATTGATACGGGGTTATCCTGAAATTCGTTTCAGGATCGCTTTTGGAAGTTGCCAGTTTCCAGTTTTCTATCGCCCGTATTTAACATTTGGTTAAATACGGATTTATCTTTTCTTGAGATGAGTGTGGAAGGTTCTAGAAGTATCTAGAAGGTGGTGACTAGGATTACTGACTCATGCTTTAGCTTTAATGATTCTTGTTAACCTTAGGGTATTTCTTCTTGATATTTATTCTTGAGGTCACCCTCTTTGCTCCTACCCTCACCTCTCTCTTGTTATATATTGGCCGGCCCCTCCCCTTGAGAAAGTATAATGGTTGTTGAAAAAAAAAGATAGAGTTTTGGATGTATGGAAATTAACATATTCATATCTCATTTTCATATCGATCCAAAAGGCAATTTCATTAACCGTTCGTCCATAGGTTTGGACATAACGAGACAAAGTGTTCTACTCATTCTCTACATCATCTTGGTCGTCTCTTTTAGCAAACTTGACGACCGAGTTGCCTCGGTTCAGAGGCGGGAGCCCGTTTAAAGATCCGTCGACGTGGTGCCACCTGGACGAGATGAATGGAGATTCTGGAGATCGGAGCAGCCGCAACAAGCGTAGGATGATGGTTGAAGACCGAAGGACTCGGATCGTTCGGTATAACATTTCTACCCACTTTGTAATTTGTTAGTTTAGCTTTAATGGCAGATCTGGATTACGGTACACGATAGCGCCAGTTTTTAAAAAGTTTTTGTTCCGCATTTGGCGTCTGTTAGACGGCCAGGGCGCTACCGTAGACTTACAGTGGTATCAGAGACTCACCATTAAGCTATACTAACTTGTGCTAACACGTTTAAAAGATCGATCGAACGGAATTTCGAAAATCACATTTTTCAGTATAAAAGTTTCTGTCGATTTTAAACTGGGTCTAAAAATTATTTTGAGCATCACAGAAAAACAAGCAGGTTTTTTAAAGAATAATAGAGAAAAACGATACACTGAATCGTCCGTACGACCGCGGAACCACGGTCAAAGCCTAGCTTTGACCGTGGAACCGCGGCCGTCTTGGCGTTTCAGTTAGTCAGGTTTCTACTGTTTGTTCTTTGTTGTAAATTATGGGTTTTGGTATATATCTTTTGGGCCCAGATTTTGTTACTGTACAACAGATGTTTGTGGGGCCCACTTTGGGATATTTTGTCGATCGAAATTTAAACGTGTTAGTTTACAGTACTTACTTTACATCTCCGACCAGGAATGTCATTTGATCGGTAAACCGAGTCTAATTGCTATAGTTCTTTTAGACGGGTTTGCGAACGTGACATTCGCGTTGATGTTCTATGTTGTGCTGTAATGTTGCGGATTTGTCGTGGTGGATAGCAGGGTGCAATGATAGTGCAATTTGGATTTATTTGTACATTTGATATTGCGGGGCGAGCGTCCAACATGTGGACTGCCGTCACTGCCTGTTGTATAATATTCTTTTGGAGCACGACCGGGTTGAGGTCGATGTACCCGTTGTACATATTTTTATTTCTGTACTAGGTTTATCCCGCGAAGGAGTGCACGGATAGCCGGGTTCTCGAGGGCAACGGGTCCGTATCTCATGGCTTTGAGAGGCAAAGGGACCTCACTCTAGAATTGGCAGACTATTCGCCGCACTCGTAGGGGGTTCAGGTTGACCCAAGGAGGGGTGCTCAATTTACCGGATTCCGTGAAGTGCCGGGTGTTCCATTCACTATGCTGTGGGGGACTACCTCGCTTCAGGTTTTGGCGGGTAACTTGCCGCACCCGTAGGGGTCTAGGTTTCATTGCACAGGCTATCCACGTGACCAGGGGAACGTCGGGATTCAGTAGCGGCTCTGTGAAACCTGGGGATCCTAGATTATCTGTATTGTTCTGTGATGCTTATTACTTTTCTGTAATGTTGCATATTATCACGCCTGGAGTGATTATTGTATATTGGTATATATACTATTAGATGTTGTATATATTTTACACTCGCGCTAGTCCAGCCCCCGCTCTGTCGTTAGTTAACCTAACGGGTGATGACGGAACCCAGTGACGAATGCGGATAGCATATACGTACATTTTATTTTCGTTCTTTTCTGGTGTGATTGATTGATGGGACTGCTTTGATTCTTATCAATGCAAGGATAAAACAAACCTATATTTGATATTGTTGGAACAAATTTTAAAAAAGTGTTGTTACAAAGATGTTTACTTTTGTTTTGCATAGTGATATTCTGTAGGGTTCCTAGGCACTCTTGTGAAGGTTCATAAGGCATCAAACATGCCCGAATAAATTTTTAGACGTGCCGAACAACCCAAAGGCGGGATCTTTGCTAGATTATTAGGGTTTAACATGCAAGTAAACATCTTTACTACTAAGTGTGAGGGATTACAACCTTTGTAGTCCGCTCCTTTGCTTCACAAGCTCCGAGTAGAAGTCCCTTTGCCGTGATCAACGATCTCCCGGACTCAAGAGAGGCTCCACGACTCGAACGATCCATGATAGCTTGTCGTATTCCTTTTCTCCGATGATCTACGTCGAAGTTGCAATAGCTCAAGCTCTCTCATTCTAATGAGGTGAACACCCTAATCTAATGGGCTAGATTAGATGAGGATGATGGAGTAGTATTTATACTTTCTTTTTATATCATTTTCTCACAAGAAATCATCACAAAAGAAATAACTAGTGAGCTCTTTCCAAAACTCAAGAGAGAAGAGGATGAAGAATAATGAGATAATTCCTTTTGTGATGAATAGTAGATAAGAATATATGATTGATTATGGAACCATGGTCAAGGATGAGAAGCTTAACCTTTGTAGAGAATAAACTAGAGGTAGGGTTTGGTTAGGTTAAGTAATGAGTCATGGATAAATATCAACCATAATATCTTAACCAAGACAAAAGCAATGCTTCTAGATGGTGCAAGAAGAAGCTAACCCTAATCAAACCCTAATCTCTTTTTATCATCCTTAAACATGTTTCATAATAAATCATATCATGTTACTATAATATATATCACATATATATTATATTTGTAACAAAAGAAAATAATACAATTAATATATATTGCATATATATCAATGTATTATCCGGTGAGAAAATGAAATAATAAAGTGAGCCAATATTAGATAATGTAATATAATATATCATATATATTATTATACATTAAATCATCGAATCAATACTTGATCCGACAATCCGGCTATATCGAATATAACCGGCTAATATATCAAGTACCGATTCATCGAATCAACACTTGATCCGATGATCCGGTTCATGTCTAAATATCGCGAAAATATAGTACGGTATCACATATCGCATTATCCTCGGTCCTGCACATATCACATATGTGCCTCTACTCCGTTTTGCCTGAGCCAAGAAACCTCTGTGTAGGACTCTAAAGAATCGTCAATACGCCGATAGCAGGTGATGATCATATCAAACACCCACAAGCTGCAAGCGGTCAGCTAAACGTAACAGCCACCCAGATATTGAGCGATCAGAAGATCAACAAGCTAGCCTGTCCGTTCTCCTGTGAATCCAATCAGTAACACTCCCGTACAGTCCGGTCTGTTCGTCTAATATGTCGCATATCAAGTCTAGGGGTGGTATACGTCAGACCCCAGTAACCGATAAGTCGTGTCGATGTGAGACTCATAACAGGTCAAGAAACTACTGGTAACACTTACCAGTATATCTCTATATCAGCCCTGGCTAGGGACTTCCAGTTATAGCCAATCGAACACAGCACAACATCAACTCCCTATACCGGGAGAGACGAATCCCCTCCTATCGCTCATTGCCTCCATGTGATTCGGGACTGTACCCAAAAGCCACCGTTTTGCATGCCCTCTTGGACGTGGTAAGGTGGAAATCATAGCACAGTGGGAATCACACAAGACTCTATGACGATCTCGGATCTACAGACTACCCTGTACCAGTGTCACCGGAGAACTGCCATCTGACGTGTGGTATATCACCATCTGGCAGTTCTCGGCGAGTCCGTCCAGTGTACCCAGTCTCCACTGAGCACCCGTACACCATCCTTGATGTCAAACACCGATGGATATGGGATCATCCATCGCCCATCATATGGGTCAAGATGTGTATACGCTAGTCTACTCTGGTGTATCGATGCCCTGTCTCGATATACCCTCGACTAGGAACAGTTATAAGATGTACTCATCGACTACCGTGGCCCCACTAGTATGATCTCATCATAATCCCAGTAGTCGAGTACAGATCCTAAGGGCTTTATCAACATGTGAGAGAAAGACAGTAAACGACTACAAGTCAACATGTTAAGATAAAGTGAAACCAAATAGCATACTATCATGACGAGCAAGAAAGTCCTCTCTGTATATATCCAAGCATCCATCATAATATACATCATATGTACAACAATGGCCTCTAGGGCATATACATAACTAACATATTCAGTTTAGAATATCCTGCACCTCATTCGACGAGGCAAGGGCTAATATCCCTTCACCGGGAAAGACCCCTTGGGCAGAAGTTTACGTCAGGGTAATAACTTTAATATAGTCGATTACAAGTTGCTTTGCATCGCGGTATTCAGTTGGAATATCCTGCACCTCATTCCATGAGGAAAGAGCCGAGATCCCCTCACCGGGACTGACCTCTTTAGCAAAGGTTTTCGTCACTATATTTTTATAAAAAGCTATCAGTTTCCTTCAACGAGATCAAGTTCATTACGTTAAAGGTTTTTCGCCGAAAACTAGCCGTAGCCCTCCATCATTTCTTTTGGGTATTCAGTAGTATTCAAGCTATGCATTTGACCAATGCCAGGGCATAGTGTTTGGTAGCTGCTGGGGTATTTGTAGGGTTCCTAGGCACACTAATGAGGTCTCACAAGGCATCAACCATGCCAATTTAGAATTTTACAAGTGCCGAGAAACCCTAATACGGATCGTTAACTAGAATTTTAGGCGAAAGATGCAACTAGTTAACAACTTAACTAAGTGAACGGAAATACAACCTTTGTAGATCCGGTTCTCCACCTCCATTGCTCCATGATGAAGTCCCCTTGCTGTCCAAATCAAATCCCGGGCTCTAGCGTCGGCTTCATCGGAGAAATGGGCGGGCTAGGTCATCGACTACGATGCCGAAGATGATCTACGTCGAGGCATCACAAGATCAAGCTCCCACTTCACCAAGTCATGAAACTTGTGAAGAAATCACCCTATACTACTTGGCAAGAGGTAGAGGATGAAGAAATAGGAAGTGGGTTCACTTTAGAATTGGATTTCTCACTCATTTTCATCAATCACCATTGATGGAATCAAGGTTCTTCATCTTGAAGAAGAAGAAGAAGATGATAATATTATGATAGAATAAAAAGATTAACTTGAAAAGATAATCCCATTCATTCTTATCATAATAGTTACCATGGTTAAGTGTAGAGAATGAACCAAGGTTAAGTGAAGTGGTTAGGGTTAAGCATGAGACAAAATGGTCACTTAGTCAAAGCTTCATGAAACTTCAACTAGCATCCAAAGAAAGCCACCATTCATTTATTTTGCAAAATAAATAAACAAAATAAATAAATGATTAAGAAAAAGAAAACCCTAACCATTACATAACCATGGTTTAATCTTTACACAAACCCTTGTGAGCATGTATCATCAAACATGATACAAAAAAAGGTGCACAAAAATATATCACATATACAATGTGCATCAAGTGAGAAAATCCTATTAAAGTGAACCAATACTAGTTAATGCAAAGTAATATATCAAATATATAATTATACATTAAATCATTAAATCAACAATTGATTCAATGATCCGGTCATGTCGCACATAACCGACTAGTATCAATAGTAACAACTTATCAACACTTGATCCGATAACCCGGCTATATCGCATATAACCGATCAATGTCACAAATCGTGAGAATGGAATACGGTATCACATACACGCATTATTCTCGGTCCCGCACATATCTCATATGCGCTCCTATTTCGTTTCGCTTGAGCCAGGAAACCTCTGTGTAGGACTCTAAAGACTCGTCAATACGCCGGCAGCAGGTGATGATCATATCAAGCACCCACAAGCCGCAAGCGGTCTGCTAAACGTAACGGCCACCCGGGTATTGAGCGATCATAAGATCGACGAGCAAGCCCGCTCACACTCCTGTGAATCCAACCAGTAACACTTACCGTACAGTCCGGTCTGTTCGTCTGATATGTCGCATATCTCGCCTAGGGGTGGTAAACGTCAGACCCCAATAGCTCGATAAGTCGTGTCGATATGAGGTCTATAACAGTTCGAGAAACTACTGGTAACACTTACCAGTATATCTCAGCAACCCTGGCCAGGGATTTCCGGTTATAGCCAATCGAACACAGCACAACATCAACTCCCTATACCGGGAGAGACGAATCCCCTCCTATCGCTCATTGCCTCCATGTGATTCGGGACTGTACCCAAAAACCACCGTTTTGCACGCCCTCTTGGACGTGGTAAGATGGAAATCAAAGCACAGTGGGAACCACACAAGACTCTATGACGATCTCGGGTCAACAGACTACTCTGTACCAGTGTCACCTGAGAACTGCCATCTGACGTAAGGTATAATACCATCTGGGAGTTCTCGGCGAGTCCGTCCAGTGTACCCAGTCTCTACTGAGCACCCGTATATCATCTCTGATGTCAAACACCAATGGATATGGGATCATCCATCGCCCATCTGTATGGGTCGAGAAGGTACACGCTAGTCTACTCTGGTATATCGATGCCCCATCTCGATACACCCACGACTAGGGACTTTCAAGGATGTGCTTATGGACTACCATGTCCCCACTAGTATGATCCGCATCATAGTCCAGGTAGTCAAGTACACATCCTAAGGGCTTTACCAACATGTAACAGAGAGACAATCAAGGTACACGTTAAGGTAAAATGCAACCAGATAGCATACTATCATGTCGAGCAAGAAAGTCCTCCTTTTATATGTCCAAGCATCCACTACATTATACATCCTATGTATAGTAATGGCCTCTAGGGCATACATATAACTAACAGTATTTCATTTGTTGCATAGATAGATGAGTTGGTTTGGGACAGTCGTTCTGCCATTTGGCCAACGTCAGGGGCATGTGCGGGTGGGTTCAAATTGACCTGGACAGTGACGGGTAGAACTTTGCATGTGACTTATGATATTTTGACCAACGCCAAGGTTATAAGAGCATGGGGCAAAAATCACATCGGGAGTTTCAAACATACAGGAAACTTGCCAGGCATGCGCATATCTTCTGGAGTGTGATAACTTGAGTGGCTTCCATCAAATTATCATGCGATGATAGTTGGATCCCGATTCTCACTGATGAGTTGGTTTACTCTTCGGGTGATCCCGACTAATTCTTCTTTCTGGTTTAGAGGAGAATTTGAGATAACAGTGGGAGGTTTCCTGATTAGATAAATTGATAACCATTCTGATCTAGGTTAGAGTGCACGCAGAGTGTTTCTTTTTTTTCTCTCTCTCTTTGGCAGCGACCTTTGACCGACCCTAGACTATGACTCTTTGACCAAGTTGACCGATCCTTCTTAAAATACTGGCCTTTGGATTGTCTAAAGTTGCATAAGTCATTGCCGCTCCTTCTTTTACCCTTTGTATTTCTCAGACCACCCCTAATTACTACGGATATCCACTTCCATTGGATAGATCCATCATATGGTTATATACGAACTCGAAGGTACTACTTCAAGGATGGATCCAGGTTCAGGAGAAATAGAATTGGTTTATTCAGTTGTCTTTTATTATCACCTTCTCTCAGGTTGCGAGAGCTCCTTAGTTTAGGAGAGTACACCTATTACACTTATTGGATAGTCTTATTCCAAACCATAGGCAGTTGCCGAAAGGTAGGGAATGAAGAAAACCAATTAGCCAAAGTAGGGTGTGCAGAAGGTAATATGTAAAGACAAGATAAAGGGATTAGAAAGAGGGCAAAGTAAATTGCGATTGTTATCATTCACGACCAAACCGCATACTTCATCGCCACTCCTATTTTACCTTTAATAGAATAAGGTATTATTCAGTTGTCTTTTATCATCACCTTCTCTCAAGTTGCGAGTACTCCTTGGTTTTAGAGGGTACACCTATTATGCTTACTGGATAGTCTTCTTCCAAACCATAGGCTGGTGCCGAACGGTAGGGAAGGAAGAAAACCATTTAGCCTAACGAAGGTGTACAGAAGGTAACGACTAAAGACAAATAAAGGGATTTGGAGAGATGGCAAAGAAATATACGGTTATAGTCATGAATTGGTTTATGGAAGAAGCATTACTATGAATACCAGAATACCCCTATGAAACATTTTAATGTTTCATTGCATTGTTAAAAGAAAACTGATTTCCCAATTAGATACTTACTCCAGGGTATGTATTTACCAGGTATGATTCTCACATCTGTATGGTTTTACAGATGATGAGTGGGAGTAAGTTATTGGGAATTAGGTGATCATCTTCATTATATTGGAATTCATTGTAATTGGTGATATTTGAGGAAATCGCCTGGGTACAGTTTTCAACCTACGACACACAGGTTTTGAGTTATTCAACTCAGCGGACTTATACAGAGTATTGTATGTTGTCCAGTGTCCGTAAGGACAAAGAGGTAGGTCCTCGTACTATGTTCTGTTTACTTGTGACTTCTCTAGTTTTTAGACAAGTGTTTCGTAGAAATACAATGTCTAAGTTTTGAGAAGTTATGGGTATAAGAATAAAGTAAGAGAACCAGATGTCGCAAGTATCAGGATTCTTCAAAGAGATCGAAGATGTAGATTCTTGTGATTGGTATTCAGATGATAGTAATGGTTTTGAGAAACTTGTTTCTCTTCCAGGTTACTCATAATTGGATGGATTCCTAAGTTGAGTAATGATGATTAGCCTTTTTCTATTAAGTTGTTATGTACTGGAGACAGCTGCATGATTTGAATCTGGTTCCAATTAAATTAGTGCCTCTGTTTCTATATTGGATATAGAATGGTTCATATCTTAACGATGTTAAGGTAAGGAGAGTTGTCCAGTTTATGCTTAAAACCAGACACTGGATAACTTAAGGCACGTTTCTGTAATGGCAGTTTATGGGTTGACCCTGGCTTTGACGAGGGTTGACATTTCTACCATCTGGAAGATCAATAGTGATATTGTTCTTGACTCACCACAGTTTTATTAAAATGGATTTTTTCAGAAAACAGTAGTGGGAGTATGGTAGAACTGGAAGTGATTCCAGAACCGCAAACGATTACGGAAAATTTAATAGGACCTATATATTCAATCAGGTTTGACATTCCAATAGCCACTCCGCAGATATGGTGGGTAACCTCAGACACCCGAGAGGTACTCCGGTAGCCTCAAGGACGGTGACAGGGAAGTTCTTGTTTACCCAGACTTGACACTACTGTTGTTCTAGACTATGAGACCCGGCAGGAGGATAAGTATAGCGTCGTTCTAAACTAGCTTTAGAAGTGTACGTATATATTATTCTGCCAGAGGGTTGTTATGGTCAGTGGGAGCAGCGGAAGCATAGTGGGCAAGTAGCTTATGTCTATTTATAGACTCGATCAGTTATAGCGGAGATAGATCATCAATTTTTGATGTGAAAGTCATGGGTTTGACTTCATCAGAATAAGGGATGGATCTGTTAAGAAGGTAGTAGGGTGTGATGTCCTGGTATTTGGACAACATACACAGAGTAGGAAGTAAAATTCCTATACTACGATCGGTTGTACTGTGGTTGTTACACAGTTGTTTCTTCACAAAGGACATGGATATAATATCAAACATTCTGGTTATTAGATCTATGGTTTTTAGATCTAGATTTGGATAGTTTCCCAATGTGGGTGCTTTGACAGTATTCTAATAGTATTTTAGAATAGATGACTCCTGGCGTGGTGGTGTACCTGTAGGTGATGGAGTCACCCTCTCTAAAGGTGTCTTGCAAACTAAAGGGGAGAGGGATGTGCATGATTGGCAGATCACTTGCTTAGGCAATTGAGTCAATCGTGAGTTGTCAAGTACCACACCAGATGTTGTTTTTGCACTAGATGCGATAAGTTTATATTAATCCAATCCTGGAGAAACATAAGGAAGCAGTTTTAGAACATAAGTGTATGTTCTACGGTTTTGATGACGGCAGCCTCCTCGGGAGACGGTTATCATTCCAGGGTTCAAAGGTGACATGGATGACAGAGTGATTGTCAGAGTTATAGTTTTCCCTCTGACGAGGGACAGTATTATGGACAGGTGGTCCAAGAGGATACTGTGGGAGGCATGGTGCTGGATACTGATTAGGTTCTGTGATCGATACAGTCTAAGAAGTTTAGATTTGGAGTTCATTTATGAACTAGGTCCCATCAGATATTCAGACATATTCTAAGACAGGTATTACTCGATTCGGGAGATGGCTTTCTCCGCGAACTTGAGGTTTAGAGAGATATAGAAAGAAACATCAGGGCGAATCCACTCACTGAGGCTATTTCTCGAACACAAGAGTTTTTCAAACTAGCTTTGTGAAACTGATTAGTAGAGAAGTTGGGTGTTCGGTATCACACGGGCTGTGAGTATGCGACATCGCAATAATTAACCTTAAATGCAAGTAGGAGATTGTTGGAGATAGTGCCCTCAAAGTCAATTATTGGATCGCAGGTACGTGATTATAATGATTGAGGCAGGACCTATACCGATATGACAGTCTTGCTCGAAATGATAGTATGCTATCTGGTTTGTCTTTATCATCGTATACATGCTTTAGTTCACTATTGCATGATGATAGAACCTATAGGATTCTTGCTTGACTACCAGCAGTATGATGGCGATCATATACGTGGGAGCTGGGGTCTATAAGCACATCCTTAAAAGTGTCCATAGTTGTGGGAGTTTCGAGACAGGGCATCGATACTCCAGAGTAGACTAGTGTATACAATCGAGACCCTGATGAGGGGTGGTGACCGGTCTCACAAGCCACTGGTGTCAGTTGGTTCACTTAAGATGTATACAGGTGCTCATTAGGTTATGAGTACACCGGATAGGACTCGCCGAGAACATGCTAGTTGGTATTATACATATTGTCAGATAGCAGTTCCCTGGTGACATGTGTACAGGTTAGTTTGTCGACCTGAGATCATCATTTGTCGTGTGTGAGTTCCCACTGTGCTTTGATTCCTACCCTACCACGCTCAAAGGAGTTGTGCAAACAGGTATTTTTTGGGTACAGTCCCAAGCCACATGGAGGCAGTGAGCGGATCATCGGGGATTCGTCTCTCCCGGTATTGGGGGTTGATATCGCACAGTGTGCGGGTAGCCATCACTTGAAATCCTTGGTCAAGATAGTGGAGAATTACTGATTTGGATCAGTAGTTTCTCAGGTGGTGATGGGCTTCATACCGACACGAATTATCGTGTTATTAGGGGTCTGACTTTATCCACCCCATAGACTCGATATGTGATACTCTTTAGACGAACGGACCGGACTGTATGTATATTGTCACTGTTAGGCTCAGTAGGGTTTATGGATGAGTTCGCTCGTCAGCTTCCCTTCCAATCAATACATAGGCAAACCGTTACGTACAGCTTATACCTCTGACGTGCTAGAGGTTATACCCAGTGCCAGTGTATTGATGAGTCATTAGAGTCCCCCACAGACACTTTCCCAAGTTCGGGCGAAACGTTGTAGAGGCCGTATGGTTTTATGGCAGGGTTCGGAAAATGCACGTGCGTTTTCGCACGTGTCATTTTTCGGGCAGATAATACTGGTCGGCTTTGGTTTAAGCCCGATCCGAGTATTATACTGTGTAGATATAATATTTTTGTCTCAGATGCATTTGTATTCGGTCGTAATACAAATGCGGGTATGATTATACTGATACGGGGTTATCCTGAAATTCGTTTCAGGATCATTTTTGGAAGTTGCCAGGTTCTAGTTTTCTATCGCCCGTATTTAACATTTGGTTAAATACGGATTTATCTTTTCTTTAGATGAGTGTGGAAGGTTCTAGAAGCATCTAGAAGGTGGTGACTAGGATTAGTGACTCATGCTTTAGCTTTAATGATTCTTGTTAACCTTAGGATATTTCCTCTTGATATTTATCCTTGAGGTCACCCTCTATGCTCCTACCCTCATCTCTCTCTTGTTATATATTGGCCGGCCCCTACCCTTGAGAAAGTATAATGGTTGTTGGAAAAAAAAGATGGAGTTTTGGATGTATGGAAATTAACATATTCATATCTCATTTTCATATCGATCCAAAAGGCAACTTCATTAACCGTTCGTCCATAGCTTTGGACGTAACGAGACAAAGTGTTCTACTCATTCTCTACATCATCTTGGTCGTCTCTTTTAGTAAACTTGACGACAGTAAACTTGACGACCGAGTAGCCTCAGTTCAGAGGCGGGAGCCCGTTTAAAGATCCGTCGACGTGATGCCACCTGGACGAGATGAATGGAGATTCTGGAGATCGGAGCAGCCGCAACAAGCGTGGGATGATGGTTGAAGACCGAAGGACTCGGATCGTTCGGTATAACATTTCTACCCACTTTGTAATTTGTTAGTTTAGCTTTAATGGCAGATCCGGGTTACGGTACACGATAGCGCCAATTTTTAAAAAGTTTTTGTTCCGCATTTGGCGTCTGTTAGACGGCCGGGGCGCTACCGTGGACTTACAATTAGGGTTTTGGCTGGTATCGTGCGCGATAAATGCGCTAAGCGCGCAGTGAAATTTTCCGGGCGTTTTCATCGCGTTTCGTTGTCTTTTCGTCATTATATGATATTAGTTTATGTGTTGTATTTATGAAATTTTAGGTTCGCAAGCAGGGATTTCAGGTGCTGCGGACAAGGGGAAGCAGGTGGTCGGATTTTCATAGCTCGAGACCATCGGTGGGTAGATTTAACATCTACGGGGAAATCGCCCATATGGCGTTATGCGTCGGGGCGAATTTGATATGTTAGCTGCATAGTATTTGCATATTCTTTACTTTCATATGAATGTCATTGCATAGCATTATCTGTTGTACTTGACTCGTACCTTTAGATATAACACATTACTGACGGTTCATGTTGCACGAGCACTAAATATTATGCTACACCCACATCGTCAGTAATTGCCATGACACGCACAAGCCGATATATATTATTGACACCTACATACGTGATACGGTAGTGGATAGGGATAGTTGTGGTAGTAGCCCTTATCCCATTGTGCATATGAGATATTGTTGATACTTACATACGTGACATTGCTTTGGGCAGGAATAGTTGAGGTAGTAACACTTATTCCATTTCATGTATACCTTACTATAGCTATATTGTACATCTCGCATACATATTGACATGTACACCCACATAGTCTATTATAGTTACATGTATATCATGCACTCATATTGACATGTACACAGCATATTTTCGCTATAGTTGTATGTACCCCAAGTGGTAATGTTTGATATATGATATTGAGTTGTTGATCCTTGCACTTATGACTTGCATCATACATACAAGCTTACATGTAGATACTTAAACCTTGCTACAATTACATGTACACCTTATATGATGCTGCATTGTTTTTCGGAGGTTTTGGGAACCGCAAGATATATTCTAGAAAGCTGGATTCATTTAAAAAGCGGTTTTCCCTTTATATGCTCATATTGATGTTTTATGTTGCATATATCAATTTTACGTGAATTTTAGCATTGAGATATGGATTTCATGTGATTATGGATTTGAGGACCGTGTGGGATATTTTCAAGAAAACTATGTATTGTTTGAAAACCCGGTTTCTCTTGATATGATATTTCAATGCATCCACCATATGATTTTTCGGTTCTGAGATTTGGCTTGCGATACCCGATTCGAGGAGCGGGAGGCACCGTCTGCGGGTACATGGTGGACCCGGTATGGTACCCCGGGGCGAGTGGTGATTTCGTGGTGTAGATGATAAGCCTGGCGGTAGGACCACTACCTACCGGTGATTGTATTTGGACTCGGCGGTTATCATGGGGATACCAACCGGAGTGAGGTATGACATATCGTCAGGGCCAGTCATGGTGACAGCGCCTGAGTTATGAGGATTTACGTGTCGATGCTAGACACGGGTTTCATGATGTTTTGAGTGTCGGTGTTTGACACTCAGGTTTTCGTGAGACTTACAGGATGTGAGGGCCGATCTGAGGATGCGGTGCATGAGAATTTGGGATTTGATGTATCAGTGAGGGACACTGGTGTTTTTCCATGCTGATGATTTTGCATGAGATTTTATATTATATCATTCCACACTCAGGATTATGTTGATATGCATTGCTTCATGTAGTTGTAGTACCCTGATGATGTACCTTTACATGATTGTTGCATATTCACTTATCATACTTATGCTATCGGATTACTTGTGATAGATAGATCGTTGTTCGTGCATACTTGCGATTACTGTATGATGTTATTTACTATTCACAAGTTGGAAACTCACCTCCCGTTGTGCCACAGTGTTTTGCAGGACTTACCCTCTGAGTAGTCGCGGCAGGGCTTCTTATCATCTCTACTTTTGCGGATACCGCTACGGTTGGCTGTGAGGCCTTGCTTTTAGGTGGGTTGCGGTTATCTGTTTGTACATTGTATATTTTTTTTTGTTGGATCTAGTATTCTCCATCTACCACTGTTGTATATGACTTAGAGACGACTTGTGAGGATTCAGTGTTATATTTTGTGGTGACTTTGGGTGCCGTGCTCGTGGGAGCCAGTTTTGTTGAAATGTTTTACTTCTTTATGTAGTTTTCTTTTATATTTCTTCGCTTCGGCGTCGTATATATGTTGTGGTGGTTGTCTCCGCCGTTGGGCGTGATTTGCTCCCGTTTGGGATGCTTTTATTATTATCTATGTTGGACCCGTTTTCGGGGTTAGTTTTTACAAAGGAGTTGCTGCCGAAATTTTTAAAAACGAAAACTAAACTTAAAGATTTTTACTTGAAAATTTCCGAATGTTTAAAACTATGTTTTTTTTTCCGTTGATCCAGTTTTGGGTGGTTCAGATTTCTGGGTTTCGTCTTACTTGAGTTGCGTACGCCTGTAGACGTTACATAGTTTAAGTGCCGGTTACGGGCCAAATTTTGGGTCGTGACAGCGCAACAGGAGATTACCTTCCAAACTCACCGGGAGATCGACGGAAGACAACATCTGAGGGAGACCCAGAAAGGACCTCCATCACCCGCTGTTACACCTCCCTCCCTCCCCCGCCCTCCTTTAACCCAATCAATCGGCCAACAACCTTCTCCGGCCTCCTCAGCCCTAACTCCTCTCCTCCGCCCTATCATCCCCAATCGATCCCCCACCTCCCTCCGCTCTCATCCCAAATCAAAGCCGCCTCTACCACATCGTCATCTTCATCTTTCCATGTCTAATCGAAGCAAGAAGAAGAAGTAGAAGAAGAGATTTTTTTGTTTTTATTTTTTTAATTCGAGACCACCCTAATAATGACTTAAACCAAGTTTAGGGAAAGGATAAATAAAAAAATAATTTCAGAATATTCACCACCATTAAATTGGATTAGAGGAAATTTACACACGCACGCACGCACGCACGCTGCATAAAACCTTTATACATTCGAAAAGTTGATCATATAAGCAGGTTCAAGATATATCGATGTAAAAGTCTATGGTATTTTTTATTAGTAAGAAACAAAGTCATTAAAAGTCCTTTCTTTTTATTTGTATTAAGCAAAGCCCCTGGTATTTATGTGAAAAATGTTGGAAATTCATGGTATTTATTTGATATAAAAAAGACCATGGTATCTTAAAAACATCGGAAGTTCATGGTATTTATTTGGAAAAAAATCATGGTATCTATTTAAAACACGTCCGAAGTTAATGGTATATATGTGTAATAAAAAAATTGATGGCAAAGTTCTAAAAAATTATGGGAGTACATGGTATTTTAATAAAAATCTTTGTGAGATTTTTAGTTGATGGCGTAAGTGTAATTTTGAGTAAATGGCAAAACTGTAATTAGTAGGAAATTAGGATTGACTTCAATATTCTAATTAAAGTGAAGTTATGCCACTTTAATGATTTTCCCTAATTACCCCCACAACTTCATCAAAACATCAAATTTGCCTATAAAATCCAAGTTTTACACTAATAATGTTGAGTGAAAAGTGAGGGCAAAAGTTGAATTATTAGAATTTCCACTTTTGCTTACCAAATCAGTATAGTATAAATATAGATAGAGTCTGAGACCCTTTAAGAGTAACTTAAAAGTTTAGGAGTGTTTTGCGTGTTTTTTTAGGGGGGTTATAATTAGTAAAGTTTAGGGGGCCATTAAGTAAACAACCCTTGTTTTTATATAAATATTTTTGAAAATTAAAATTTCTAAATCAAAACACTGATCTTATGTGTTGGTTGGAAGTTGGAAAAACAAAAAGGAAGCCCCGGATTCATCTTATTATCTTTTTGTTTGTCCTGCACTTGTCCATGGATCTTTTTACATAACGAGAGATGATTTTGGATCTTTTCAGAATGGTTCATTATTCATGCATAATAAACTACGGATTTTATATGAATATCTATTTTTGATGCTTCCTTTCCAACACACTCGATCAATTCACATCCTGTCATTGTAGAGTAAAGGATAAACATTATGTGTTTTCAAGCCTTAAATTCAAACCTTTGTACCTGCGTTTATGATGGAGCTCCTTTTCGGGCCTCCGTCAGATGTTGTCTTCCGTAGATCTTGGGGTGAACTTAGCTGATTATCCTTCATTGCGTATGGGTCTCAATGGGTTTTTGGAGGACGGGGTGAGGTGAGGAAGCTGTTGCCGAGTACCTGCAAAGAAGTCCCGGGGTGGTTTGGTACCACCAAGGACCCTCCGACGCTCAAGTTAGCGATGAGATCTGAGCAGAGTAACGGCATAAAAGTGTAAAAAATGGCTTACTTGACCCCTCTGTGATGGGGGTTTATATAGTGGTAATGGCACGCAGTAGAAGGCGCGAGAATCCCGCCGGCAGTTACGCTCCCGATGTCACGCCCGCCTAGAGAGCGGATCGCTCATTAATGGGGATCGCGGAGGTGTGGAACGTGGGATGTTGCTGGCGAAGAATCCGTGCATGGCGAGACTCGTGGAGCGGCGGTTACACCTGTGAGCGGTGGAGCTGGTCAGAGGGGCCGAGAAAGATGGTCTCAGCGGGGGAGCTCGGGAACGAACGGGAGGGCCGAGGCATCTTGGTCCTGTGGTAGCTCGGAGACGGGCCAGAAGGGCCGAGGAGGCTCGGGTCCTCCTTGCTCGGAATAGAGCAAAGGGACACTTGACCTGGTTGCTGAAGTGCTGAGGGGCAAGGAGTGGAGTACAACTTTGGAGACAGGGTTGGAGGGAAGCCCCCCCCACTGTAGCACACTGGCTCCTTCTTCATGGTCCTCAGGGCCCAATTGGTTTACGCGTGTGACACGTCATCCGCCATGTGTCATGATCTAGGGAATTACCGTTCTTGAGAATCATCATTAGCCCCCCACTCCTGTCCCGATCAGCTAGCCGGTCGAGTCAGGAGTGTGTAAGTGCACGGCGGCGCCCCGGCCGTCAATCCGACGCCGGTATGCGGAAGCGATGCTTAACTTTAAACTTTTTATACCGGCACCACCGCGCACTAAAACCCGGATCGTGCCATTAAACTAGTCCTAGCTATCAAGAGAGGGGGTAGAAAGATATACCGAGTGATCCGTGTCCTCCGGTCTTCTCGTCGTCGTCCCGATCTCCCCGCTCCGGTCTCCACCTCGTCGCCGGAAGGGCACCACGTCGCCTGCTTCCTTTACGGGCTCCCACCTCTATACCGAGGCAATTCGGGCACGAAGTTGGCGAGCCGACGTGCCCAAGGTTTGCTGTAGAATGTGTGTAGAACTCATGTCTCATTTTGGGGTATTGGAGTCGCCTTTGGTGGAGTAAAGGAACTAAGACTTTTTGGAGATGAAAGTTTGGGAATTTTATAGCATGAAAAGAGCAAAATTCCCACACCCAAAAATTTGGGCAGACCCTTCTTGAGCTAGGCCGGCCATGGTCATGTGAGAGGAGAGAAAATGAGAGAGAGTGTGAGTGAAAAGGATAGCCACAAGAATAATGCAAGTGAGAGGAATGGTCATCATGCAAGAATCATCATCACTAGCAAAACCAACACACCAAACCCACCATCATGACCCACCATCATCACTCACAAAAGTCAAGTCATCATGGAGTCAAAACAAGTCAATGGGTCAAGGGATGGTGCAACTATCATGATCCAACAATATGCAAAGACCCCCTTCCAAATTGCTTATTTGCATAAATGCAAATAAGCCATCCTCCACCAATCTTCGGCCAATGAAGGATACAAAGAATATGGCCGAAACGGACAGCAAACTGGCTGTAAGGTTCCTAGGCACTCTAATGGAGTCTCACAAGGCATCAAACATGGCCAATTAAAATTTTACAAGTGCCTACAAACCCTAATACGGATCGTTAACTAGATAATGAGGCGATGCAAGCATGTAAACGAATTAAATGCTAAAGGAAAGTGGCTACAACCTTTGTAGATCCGGTTCTCCACCTCCATGGCTCCGCGATGAAGTCTCCTCACTGTACAAATCGGATCTTGGGCTCTAGCGTCGGCTTCATCGGAGAAAAAGCGGGCTAGGTCATCGACGACGATGCCGAAGATGATCTACGTCGAGGCATCGCTAGATCAAGCTCCAACTTCACCAAGTCAAGAAAACTTGTGAAGGAAATACCCTATACTACTTGGCAAGAGGTAGAGGATGAAGAAATAGGAGGTGGGTTGACTTTAGAATTGGATTTCTCACTTGTTTTGGCTAGTTGCCATTGATGGAGGCATGCTTCTTCTTGAAGAAGAAGAAGAAGATGAAGATGAATATATGATAAGTTCTTTTTTAATTTGATAAATAAATCAATACTTATCATGACTTCAACCATGGTTTAGTGTAGAGATTTAACTAAGGTTAGATAAGTGGTTAGGGTTAGAGAAGAGACAAGAATGGTGGACTTATTCAAAGCTTCAAGAAGCTTCAAATAAAAACAAAAATAGCAACCATTCTTTTCTCTTTTTCTTTTCTAAATGAAATAAATAAATAGATAAATGAATAAGTAAAAGAAATGATACCCTAACCACTAACTAACCATGGTTTAATACTTTACACAAAACCAAGCTAGAATGTATCATCAAACATGATACAATCATGTGCACCAAAATATATCACATATACAATGTGCAATACAAGTGAGTAGATCCAATTTAAGTGAACCTATACTAGTTAATGCAAAATAATATATCAAATATATAATTATGCATTAAATCATTAAATCAACACTTGATTTAACGATCCGGTCATATCGCATATAACCGACTAATATCAATAGTAACAACTTATCGAATCAACACTTGATCCGATAACCCGGCTATATCGCATATAACCGATCAATGTTACAAATCGCGAGAATCAAATACAGTATCATATACTGGTATTATTCTCGGTCCCGCACATGTCTCATATGCGCTCCTATTTCGTTTCGCTTGAGCTAGGAAACCTCTGTGTAGGACTCTAAAGACTGTCAATACGCCGGCAGCAGATGATGATCATATCAAACACCCACAACCCGCAAGCGGTCTGCTAAATGTAACGGCCACCCGGGTATTGAGCGATCAGAAGATCGACGAGCAAGCCCGCTCACACTCCTGTGAATCCAACCAGTAACACTTACCGTACAGTCCGGTCTGTTCGTCTGATATGTCGCATATCTCGCCTAGGGGTGGTAAACGTCAGACCCCAGTAGCTCGATAAGTCATGCCGATGTGAAGTCCATGACATGTGTGAAACTACTGATAACACTTACCAGTAGGTCACAGCAACCCTGGCCAGGGATTTCCTATTATGGCCAGTCGAGCATAGCGCAACATCAACCCCCAATACCGGGAGAGATGAATCCCCTCCTATCGCTCATTGCCTCCATGTGAATCGGGACTGTACCCAAAAACCACCTGTTTGCACGACTCAGTAGAGCCGTGGTAGGGTGGAAATCAAAGCACAGTGGGAGACACACAAGACTCTATGACGATCTCGGGTCAACAGACTAAGCTGTACCAGTGTCACCAGAGAACTGCCATCTGACGTGAGGTATAATACCATCTGGGAGTTCTCGGCGAGTCCGTTCAGTGTACCCAGTCTCCACTGAGCACCCGCATACCATCTCCGATGTCAAACACCAATGGATATGGGATCATCCATCGCCCATCACATGGGTCGAGAAAATATACGCTAGTCTACTCTGGAATATCGATGCCCCGTCTCGATATTCCCACGACTAGGAACATTGAAGGATGTACTCATGGACTACCCAGGCTCCACTAGTATGATCTGCATCATAGTCCTGGAAGTCGAGTACACATCCTAAGGGCTTTATCAACATGTAACAAAGAGACAGAAAGTATACATGTTAAGATAAAGAGCAACCAGATAGCGTACTATCATGTCGAGCAAGAAAGTCCTATCTATATATGTCCCAGCATCCACTACAATATACATCCAATGTACAATAATGGTCTCTAGGGCATACATATAACTAACAATCTCCCACTTGCACTGGGGCCATCTGTAGCAGTGGTTGCAGTATCACATACTCAACCATCCTCTAAAAGTCTCTCTTTGGGAAAAGGCCTTCGTGAGTGGATCCGCCGTGTTGTCCTCTGAGTCTACTCTCCTAACCTTGATCATCCTGGAGATCAACTATCTCCATGATCAGGTGATGCTGCTTCAGAATATGTCTGGGTCACTGATGGGACCAGGGTTCCAGGGCCAAAACCACACTTCCATTGTCATACAATGGCAGGAACCTAGTTCATCTTATGAACCAATATACACCCAAACTGCCTCTTTGGTAGTATCTTTAATAGCGATGTTACCAGCCTTTATCGTCTAGTCTGCCACGGTATCTAGCTTGGAACTCTTCCAACATACCGTCCCTTTACTGAGGGTAAAGACAATGTCTGTGACTGACATTCAGTTGTCTTTATCACCCTGGAACCCTTCCAGTGATTCTCCCCAGGATCGATTGATACTATCTCACTATAGCTAGTGAGAATCCTAAAATCTATTTAGATCTATCTCATAGATCCAAATCCCAGGATTTAGGAGGTATCACTTTGATCCTTTATGGAGAATCTATGTGATAAGAGGAGATCGACCGAGCGTAGTATAGGAAATCCTATTCCTATCAAGAGTATGTTGTCCACGTACAATACGAGGATGACCACCTTACTCTCTACTACCGTTTTGTATGTACAAGGTTCATCTACCATTTCGATGATGTCAAACTGTTTGACTATCATATCAAAACAGACGTTCCAACTCCGCGATGCCTGCTTTATTATATAAATCATCTTGCACACGTTTCCGCTGCTCCCACTGTTTACGTAGCCCTCTGGCTGTGTTCTTATAGACGTTCTCTTCTAAATCATTATTTAGAAAAGTAGTCATGGCACCCAACCACCAGATATCGTAGTCATGGTATGTAGCCGTGGTAAGTAGGATCTGGATGGACTTAAGCATAGTCCCTGGAAAAGGTTTCATCATTATTCGTGCCTGGTCGATGACGAAAACCTTTAACAAGTCTAGCTTTGAAAGTCTCAACTTGTCCATCTACACCAAGTAATCTTCTCAAGATATACTTGCTCCTGATGGGGATTTAACCCTTCAGATATCACAACCAAAGTCCATACTTTGTTGGTGTATATGGATTCCATCTCAGATGGCTAAGCATCCAGCCATTCTTACAGAGTCCCTACTCTTGATGGCCTGCTCGAATCTAGTTGGGTCATCATCTCATGATGCAATCCTTGCTCCCACTGTTATCGAGAAACCGAAGTATCTCTCAGGTGGGTGAGGAACCCTACTAGATCGGTGGAGAGGCTGAGGTTCGTTGGTAACTATTGAATCCTTCGGTTCTACCAAATCATTGGCTGTAGTTTGTATAGCTGAAACACTTCTAGTTCTACATTACAGACCTTGCCTCGAGCTTGTCCGGATTTTGCTTTTGACATAGGCCGGACAATCCCAAATCTTAACTTACTTAAGATATGGGCTCTTCCTTTTCCATATCACATATGAAATGGTAGGCAACAGATTTGATTAGAACCTAATTCAATAGGTATGCAGCTTCTCAAGTGCATAAACCCCTAAAAGGAAACAGGTAACTCAGTAGTACTCATCATAGAGCACACCATATCAAATAGGGTGTATCTGCTCCATCCCGATATACCATCGTGCAATGGTGTATACGGAGGAGTAATGCTGAGAGAGAATCCCATTCTCCTTTAGAATCATCCAGGAATTCCGTGCTCAAGTATTCTCCTCTTTGATCTCATCGAAGGACATAATACTTATACCCGTATTGGTTCTCTACTTCTAACTTATATTCTGTGAATATCTCAAAAGGTTCGGACTTGTGTTTCAACAGGAACATATGTCTGAATCTTGAGAGATTATCAGAGAATATAATGAAGTATAAAGAACCATTCCTGGCATGTGTAGACAGGAGACCTTACATACATCATCATGTATCAGTCCCAAGAGTTCATTAACTCTTTCTCTGTTTCTAATAAACAGGGCTATGGTCATCTAATCTTTGTGACATGACTGGCAAGTTTCATAAGATGTAAATTCAAACTGATTTAAATATGCATCTAAAATGTAACTTCAGCTAGTCGGGTCGCATTGATGTGACCTAGTCTACAATGTCTCAAGAAGGATTCGCTCATTTCTGAACTCTTCCTCTTGTGTGTGTTCTGCATACTAGCAACTGTAGTTTGATTTAGAACGTCAATGCTTTTAGATAACGTGCCTGAACCGATCAACTTTTGATATAGGAAATGTTCAAAACATTATCCATCAATACAAAATTTTATCATTTCTTTACTAATAAAGAGACTGATATGATTTTGTATATCAGGTTCGGTATCTAATAGCATTTGTTCAGAATCAATGTATTGGTAATACAGGGTGACAGTGACCAACAGACTTGGCTGTAACACTTGCCCCGTTTTCTGTCTCATGAAACTTATCACCCGTTCTCAGTTTTTCTACCCTTTTGTAGCCCTATGTAACAGATTACATACCTGGGATCCTGATCCGGTATCAAATACCCAGAATACAGAGGATACTGAGAAACAGTTCTTTGTAATGAACATACCCGAAGGAGATGCATCATATGCACTTTCTTCGTTTGGGCGGCATAGGAATTATGGTATTCCCTATTTCCTGCTCTGTCTTATAACAATTATAAGCTGGAGCGGGACCAACTTTCCTCAGCTCAGTATAACAAGCGGGTTCGGTCAATACATCCATATTATTATCTTGATTAAGGCATGATATGGTCGCTACCTGGAGAGAGAGAAGAAAACACTCTACGTGCGCTCTTGCAAGATCAGATTGGTTATATATTTTTATCTAATCAGGATGGCTCCCACTGTTTTTATCAAATCTTCCTTCAAACCTTAAAAGGAAAGACTAGCCGGGATTAATTACACTCTACAAGTTCGCCAATCTTTCAGCCAGGCCAGTGTCGGTACTTTGAGGGAGGTTCCCCGTGCTTTCGCACGGACCTAATTACAGTAAACCTCGTTTTCCCAGAGGCGTAACCCCGTTGACACCTTTCTAGACACCTACTTGATCGGCTAATTGTAAAGTGCAAAACTCTCCCAGGAGTAACAATTACTCGCAGTGGGTATCGGGATCCAACTATCATATAGAAGGTATGCAATCTCATTACAAATTTCAACACTTGAAACTCCCGATAAAGGTTTTCACCCCTAGCACCTATGACCTTACTATGGTCAACAAATCATAAGTACTAGTCAAGTTCTACCCGTCATTTCGTGATTAATTAGACCCACCCACATGACCCTTAACTAAGGTCAACAAAGTCACACGACTATCCTAACTAATCGCATCATATGCGGTGTAGGAAGACATCACTTAGCTACCGTACACTGTACCTTGACTATGGTCAACAAACACAGCACGAATACTAAGTACTCTACTTCCTAAAATGACGGAGGGTTGCGAATGGTTTTTATGAAAACCTTTAACGCTTTGAACTTGATCTCGTTGCGGAATCAAATGGTTTTTAAATGGAATGTTTTCGAGGCTTTTTTAGTTTTGCTAAAGGGGTCACTCCCGGTGAAGGGATCGTCGGCCCTTTCCTCGTCGAATGAGGTGCGGGATATATCATATATATCACTGTGCAAAGTGGAAACTATAGAAGCGATCAAAGACAAACCGAGGGTTGTAGCATCTGCCAGTTATTGCTAAAGGAGTCACTCCCGGTGAAGGGATCTCGGTCCTTTCCCCATCGAATAAGGTGCAGGATGTTCTACAATGAACACCGCGATGCAAAGCAAGAACTGTAGCTACCTGTTTTTATTTTGAAATTCGATTCCACAACATCAATTAGGTTTATTTTCTTCCATTAATCTCATTAATGAATATCCCATCATTTAAGTCCACCTAAACATCACAGATAAATATAACGTACGCTTATGCCATCCGCATTCGCCTCGATGTCCCGTCTGCACCGTTAGGTTAGGTAACTAACGCCAGAACGAGGCAGGGCTAGCGCGGGTGTAAAACATAAGCAACGTCTATATAATATATCATATATACTATATATAATATCTGTCATAGAACATCACATGATCACATCACAGATAAATCACAGCAGAAGAAACATATGAAATATTGGATATACTAGGACGTCCGTGTTTTCAATACGAGCCAGTATAAAACATGGATTCCACGGTCGTGATGAATAGCCAATCCCACACCCCTAGACCCCTACGAGAGCGGCAAGCAACCCTACCAATTCTAGGGTTAGGAGACCCGGACTCGACTCCTCGAGATGGTCTCCCACTGGATCCTAGAACCCGGTTACTTGTGCTCCCCTCCTTAGGTCTATCCTAGTGCAGAAAAGTAAATAATATACATCAATGGTGACAACTTCCGCAACCTGGAAGTACCCCAATAAAATAATATTACATACAAGTTTTTACATGAATGAAAATGAAAAACACTCATCTCACATAAAAACCCCCCGGCTATTCAAACACGACGATCCAATATAACATATCCAGCAACACATAACATCACATGTCATCAACGTAAATAAATATGCGCATCCCAATTGTCGTTGACATATAGCAACTGTTAGTTATATGTATGCCCTAGAGGCCATTACTGTACATTGGATGTATATTGTAGTGGATGCTGGGACATATATAGGGAGGACTTTCTTGCTCGACATGATAGTATGCTATCTGGTTGCTCTTTACCTTAACGTGTATACTGATTGTCTCCCTGTTACATGTTGGCAAAGCCCTTAGGATGTGTGCTTGACTACCTGGACTATGATGCGGATCATACTAGTGGGGACATGGTAGTCCATAAGTACATCCTTCAAAGTCCCTAGTCGTGGGTGTATCGAGACGGGGCATCGATATACCAGAGTAGACTAGCGTATACCTTCTCGACCCATACAGATGGGCGATGGATGATCCCATATCCATCGGTGTTTGACATCAGAGATGATATACGGGTGCTCAGTAGAGACTGGGTACACTGGACGGACTCGCCGAGAACTCCCAGATGGTATTATACCTCACGTCAGATGGCAGTTCTCTGGTGACACTGGTACAGAGTAGTCTGTTGACCCGAGATCGTCATAGAGTCTTGTGTGGTTCCCACTGTGCTTTGATTTCCATCTTACCACGTCCAAGAGGGCGTGCAAAACGGTGGTTTTTGGGTACAGTCCCGAGTCACATGGAGGCAATGAGCGATAGGAGGGGATTCGTCTCTCCCGGTATAGGGGGTTGATGTTGCGCTGTGTTCGATTGGCTATAACAGGAAGTCCCTGGCCAGGGCTGCTCAGAGAATTGCTGGTAAGTGTTACCAGTAGTTTCTCGACCCGTTATGAGCCTCATATCGACACGACTTATCGAGCTATTGGGGTCTGACGTTTACCACCCCTAGGCAAGATATGCGACATATCAGACGATCAGACCGGACTGTACGGTAGTGTTACTGGTCGGATTCACTGGAGTGTGAGCGGGCTTGCTCGTCGATCTTCAGATCGCTCAATACCCGGGTGGCCGTTACGTTTAGCAGACCGCTTGCGGCTTGTGAGTGTTTGATATGATCATCATCTGCTGCCGGCGTATTGACGAGTCTTTAGAGTCCTACACAGAGGTTTCCTGGCTCAAGCGAAACGAACTAGGAGCGCATATGAGATATGTGCTGGACCGAGAATAATGCGTGTATGTGATACAGTATTCTATTCTCGCGATGAATGTGTCGAATGGTTGTATGCGATATAACCTAGTTATCGAATCAAGGATTGATTCGATAAATCGACACATTGGATATTAGCCGGTTATATGCGATATGACCGGATCGTTAAATCAAGTGTTGATTTAATGATTTAATGTATAATTATATATTTGATATATTACTTTGCATTAACTAATATTGGTTCACTTTAGATGGATTTTCTCACTCGGGTGTGCGCATTATATATGTGATATGATTTTGTGCACTTGCTTGTATCATGTTTGATGATACATCCTTTTTGGTTAAGTGTAAAGTATTAAACCTTGGTTAATGAAATGGTTATGGTTTATTAATTGTTATTCATTTATCTTATTTAATTATCCTTTTTATTTTTGATAAATGAATAAAAGAAAAGAGAAAAGAATGGTGGCTAATTTTGTTCTTTAGTTGAAGCTTCATGAAGCTTTGATCAAGTCAACCATTCTTATCTCATCCTTAACCCTAACCATTCCCACTAACCCTAGTTTAGTCTCTAAACTTGACCATGGTTAATTTTATGATAAGAATTCATTTTCTTTTCTTTTTCAAATAACGTATCATAACAATTCTTCTTCTTCTTCTTCTTCATCTTCTTTCATGAAGAAAAAGCTTTCTTCATCAATGGTGATTGATGATAAAGAGTGAGAAATCCAATTCTAAAGTCTACCCACTTCCTATTTCTTCATCCTCTACCTCTTGCCAAGTAGTAGAGTGTGTTTCCTTCACAAGTTTCTTGACTTGGTGAAGTGAGAGCTTGATCTTGCGATGCTTCGACGTAGATCATCTTCGGCATGGACATAGACGACCTAGCTCGCTTATTCTCCGATGAAGTCGACGCTAGAGCCCGGATTCTTTTTGGACAGCGGAGAGGACTTCGTTGCGGAGCTATGGAGGTGGAGCACCGGATCTACAAAGGTTGTATTTCCGATTCTCATAGTTAAGTGTTAACTAGTTAGCTTTTTCGCCTAGTTTTCTAGCAAACGATCCGTAGTCGGGTCTCTCGGCACCTAGATTTTTTGAATTTGGCATGTTCGATGCCTTGTGAGACCTCACTAGTGTGCCTAGGAACCCTACAGTGGTATCAGAGCTACTAGGCATTGGATGTCGACCTATGGGGGGTTCTCAATGTGTGACAGTGTGGCGAAACATAGGCTCTTACCCCCAGGGTGTCCCGAGACCGGAAGGTGTTTCGGTGGGTTGTAGTCCTCGCGAGGGGGCATGCGTAAAAAATAGCGGCTGAGGGACCCGTTGGTGCCACGGCGACCCCATTGGATGGGGTGGCTGCCTGACCTACAGTGGTATCAGAGCCTAGCTAGAGCCTTAGGCGAAGTCCAGACGGAGTTTGAAGTCCGAACGAACCCGAAAACCCATTTCTAACATGCTCTCTGTCCTTTTTTGAAAACAGTGAGTTTTTCCAAATTAAAAATTGCTAAAAAATTCAGCAGAGAAAAATAAGAATTACGGTGCAAAAAGTTTCTGGTGAACAGTAAATTTCGCGGCGGATCAGCGGCAGAAGCATGGCTTCTGCGGCTGATCAGCGGCCACTTGATGACGTCAGCCCTGTTCCTTTGCACAGTAATTCCTAGTTCAAAAAGCTGAGTTTTCTGGGAATTTTTAATATTTATTCAAGAGTTGAATTTTTCTGCTGTGTTTTTGGGGATTCGGTGTTTCGATCGGAGTATCAAATTTTGTCTGTGTGGCTTTCCGGATAAATTTCAGAATATGTTAAAAAGTTCGACCGGATATAAATACCCAATTTTTCCCCTGTCGGGAAATTTCCAAGTGTTGGATTTTTCCATAGTTTAACGACGTTCTAAGTAGTGCAAGTAACGCGATGGTCCCTCTAGAAGACAACAAACCTTAACTCGATTATGTGACCGTCTTGAACTGCGCTTTGAACCTTCGGGTTTGGGGCAGTACGGCGTGCCACATGTGAGGCGTTGGCTTGACCCTTCTACGGCTGGACCGTTGGTACTGAGGTACGAATTGAATGTTGTTAGACTAGTTTCATGTGTTGATCTGTATCGGAAAAACTTGGGTGTTAGAATGTTCGATCGGAAAGTTTAACATTTTCTATTTATCTGGAATGGGATACAATAATTGGAATTCACAAATAGTTATGAGATAACTAAATGAATGTTATAAACATAGCAGTTTAGTCTCACTTGATCGGTTGCCACGGAATTTTGATGTGATCAAAAGTCCGTCGCAATCACGTAGCGTACGCGGATACTCGCCGGGTAAACTTAATAGACAGCCTCACTCCATAGCCCCGACCAAGTGACTGTAGGAGAACCCCGTCGCCGAAAGCATCCGTTCGGGTGCTCGCGGTAGCGGTGTTCCGCCTTGGTGCACTTCGTCGACGGCATCGTGGGTACGGCCGTCTACTGAAGTTTGCGACGAGCATTCGATCAGGATGTCGGGAATCTTGTTGAATTACCCGACTTGATATTGAAAAGTGTTTTCGATAATGAGACTAAAATGCGGGATTTATAATTGTTGGGCATGTGATGTCTAAGTAATTCATTTGGTCAGGCATGCGATGTCTGAGGTGGTTGCGGATTCCAACTATTGTAGTTTTACACTTTCTTTTCTGTGACCGTAAGTGTAATATGTGATATCGCCGGTTTCGTTGCTATATGTCAACGACAATTGGGATGGACATATTTACTTACGTTGATGACATGTGATGTTATGTGTTGCTGGATATGTTATATTGGATCGTCGTGTTTGAATAGCCGGGGGTTTTTATGTGAGATGAGTGTTTTTCATTTTCATTCATGTAAAAACTTGTATGTAATATTCTTTTATTGGGGCACTTCCAGGTAGCGGAAGTTGTCACCTGTTGTATATTATTTACTTTTCCGCACTAGGATAGACCCAAGGAAGAGGGCACAAGTAACCGGGTTCTGGAGTCCAGTGGGAGACCAACTCGAGGAGTCGAGTCCGGGTCTCCTAACTCTAGAATTGGTAGGGTTGCTTGCCGCTCTCGTAGGGGTCTAGGGGTGTGGGTTTGGCTATTCATCACGACCGTGGAATCCGTGTTTTATACTGGCTCGTATTGAAAACATGGACGTCCTAGTATATCCAATATTTCATATGTTTCTTCTGCTGCGATATCTGTGATGTGATCATGTGATGTTCTGTGATAGATATAGTATATAGTATATATGATATATTATATAGACGTTACTTATGTTTTACACCCGCGCTAGCCCTGCCCTGCTCTGTCGTTAGTTACCTAACCTAACGGTGCACGAGGTGACATCGAGGCGAATGCGGATGGCATAAGTGTACGTCATATCTATCTGTGATGTTTAGGTATATAAATGATGGGACTTCATTAATGTGATTAATGAAATAAAAAGAAACCTAAGATGTTGTAGAATCGAATTTCAAAATAAAACAGGTAGCTACAGTTCTTGCTTTGCATAGCGGTATATGTGATATATCCTGCACCTTATTCGATGAGGAAAGGACCGAGATCCCTTCACCGGGAGTGACTCCTTTAGCAATAACTGGTCGATGCTACGCCCTCGGTTTGTCTTTTGATTGCTTTTAAGAGTTTTTGCTTTGCACAGTGATATATATGATATATCCCGCACCTCATTCGACGAGGAAAGGACCGACGATCCCTTCGCCGGGAGTGACTCCTTTAGCAAAACTAGAAAAGCCTCAAAAGCACTCCATTTTTAAAATTCATTTGATTCTACGACGATATCAAGTTCATTACGTAATAGGTTTTCAGAAAAACCTGTCGTAGCCCTCCGTCATTTCAGATAAGTAGTAGTTAGTATTCGTGCTACGTTTGTTGACCTGCGTCAAGGCGTAGTGTGCGGTAGCTAACTGGTGCTTATCTGCATAAGCATATGATGTGATTGGATTAGGGTAGTCGTGCGACTTTGTTGGCCTGCGTCAAGGGTCGTGCGGGTGGGTTTAATTCAATCAGGAAATGACGGGTTGAACTTGACTAGCGGACTATGGTTTGTTGGCCTGCGTCAAGGTCATAGGACGCTAGGGGCAAAATATTATCGGGAATTTCAAGTGTTGAAATTTGCAATGAGATTGCATACCTTCTATGAGATAGTTGGATCCCGATACCCGCTGCTAGTAAGAGTTACTCCTGGGAGAGTTTTACATATTACAATTAGCCGATCAAGTAGGTGTCTAGAAAGGTGTTAACGAGGTTACGCCTCTGGGAAAACGAGGTTTACATTAATTAGGTTCGTGCGAAAGCACGGGGGACCTCCCTCAAAGTACCGACACTGGCCTGGCTGAAAGATTGGCGAACTTGTAGTGTGTAATTAATCCCGGCTAGTCTTTTCTTTTAGGGTTTGAAGGAAGATTTGATAAAAAGCAGTGGGAGCCATCCTGATTAGATGAAATAATAACCAATCTATTCTTGACAGAGCGCACGCTGAGTGTTTTCTTCTCTCTCTCTCCAGGTAGCGACCATATCACGCCTTAATCAAGATAATAATACAGATTATTGACCGAACCCGCTTGTTATACTGAGCTGGGGAACGTTGGTCCCGCTCCAACTTATAATTGTTATAAGACAGAGCAGGAATTTGGGGAATACCAGATTTCCCGTGCCGCCCAAACGAAGAGAGTGCATGATGATGCATCATCTTCGGGTGTGTTCATTATACAGAACTGTTTCTCAGTATCCTTTACGTCCTGGGTATGTGATACCAGATCAGGATCCCAGATATGTAATCTGTTACATAGGGCTACAGAAAGGTAGAGAACTGAGAACGGGTGATAAGTTTCATGAGGCAGAAAATGGGGCAAGAGTTGCAGCCAAGTCTGTTGGTCACTGTCACCCTGTATTACAATACATTGATTCTGAACGAATGTTATTAGATACCGAACCTGATATACAAAATCATATCAGTCTCTTTGTTAATAAAGAAATGATAAAATTTTGTATTGTTGGATAATGTTTTGAACATTTCCTATATCAAAAGTTGATCGGTTCAGGCACGTTATCTAAAAGCATTGATGTTCTAAATCAAACTACAGTTCTTAGTATACAGAACACACACAAGAGGAAGAGTTCAGAAATGAACAGATCCTTCTTGAGGTATTGTAGACTAGGTCATGTCAATGCGACCCGACTAGCTAAGTTCCACATAGATGCATATTTAAAACAGTTTGAATCTACATCTTATGAAACTTGCCAGTCATGTCACAAAGATAAGATGACCATAGCTCCGTTTATTGGAAACAGAGAAAGAGTTAGTGAACTCATGGGATGATACATGTTGATGTATGTAGGTCCCCAGTCTACACATGCCAAGACCGGTTCTTTGTACTTCATTACATTCTCTGATAATCTCTCGAGATTCTGACATATGTTCCTGTTGAAACACAAGTCCGAACCTTTTGAGATATTCACAGAATATAAGTTAGAAGTAGAGAACCAATAAGGGTATAAGTATTATGTCCTTTGATGTGATCGAGGAGGAGAATACTTGAGCACGGCAATCCTGGACTTTTCTAAAGGAGAATGAGATTCTCTCTCAGCATTACTCCTCCGAATACACCATAGCACGATGGTATATCGGGGTGGAGCAATTACACCCTATGTGATAAGGTGTGCTCTATGATGAGTAATACTGAGTTACCTATTTCCTTTTGGGTGTTATGCACTTGAGAAGCTGCATACCTATTGAATAGGGTTCCAATCAAATCAGTTGCCTACCGCTTCATATGTGATATGGAAAGGGAAGAGCCCATGTCTTAAGCTATTTAAGATTTGGAGTTGTCCGGCCTATGTCTAAAAACAAAATTCGGACAAGCTCGAGGCAAGGTCTGTAATGTAGAACTGGAAAGGTTCCAGCTATACAAACTGCAGCAGATGATTTGATAAAACCAAAGGATTCAGTAGAGACCAACGAACCTCAGCCTCTCCGCCGATCTAGTAGGGTTTTCTCACCCACCTGAGAGATACATAGGTTTCTCTATGACAGTGGGAGCGAGGATTGCATCATGAGATGATGACCCAACTAGCTTCGAGCTGGCCATCAGGGGTAAGACTCTGTAAGAATGGCTGGATGCTTAGTGATCTGAGATGGAATCCTTATACACCAACAAAGTATGGACTTTGGTTGCTATATCTGAAGGGTTAAATCCCCATCAGGAGCAAGTATATCTTGAGAAGATTACTTGGTGTACATGGAAAAGTTGAGACTTTCAAAGCTAGACTTGTTAAGGGTTTGCATCATTGACCAGGTGTGGATCATGATGAAACCTTTTCAAGTGACTATGCTTAAGTCCATCCAGATCCTACTTGCCATGGCTACATACCATGACTGCGATATCTGGTGGTTGGGTGTCTTGACTGCTTTTCTAAATGATGATTTAGAAGAGAGCGTCTATAAGTACACAGCCAGAGGGCCTCGTAGACAGTGGGAGCAGCGGAAACGTGTGCAAGATGTTTTATATGATAAAGCAGGCATCGCGGAGTTGGAACATCTGTTTTTGATGAATTAGTCAAAGAGTTTGACATCATCAAAATGGTAGATGAACCTTGTATAAACAAAAAGGTAGTAGGGAGTATGGTGACGATCCTCGTAGAGTACGTGGATGACATACTCTTGATGGGGAAGGAGTTTCCTATGCTACGCTCGATCAATCTCCAGTTATCACAAGGATTCTCCACATAGGATCAAAATGATACCTCCTATATCCTGAGTTTTAGATCTATGAGATAGACTTAATTGGATGTTAGGATTCTCACTAGTTGTAGTGAGATGGTATTAATCGATCCTGGGGAGAATCACTGGAAGGGTTCCAGGGTGATAAAGACGACTGAATGTCAGTCGCAGGCATTGTCTTTACCCTCAGTAAAGGGACGGTATGTTGGAAGAGTTCCAAGCTAAATACCGTGGCGTACTAGACGATAAAGGCAGGATACATCGCTACTAAAGATGCTACCAAAGAGGCTGTTTGGGTGTATATTGGTTCATGAGATGAACTATGTTCCTCCCATTGTGTGACAATGGAGTTGTGGCTTATGCCAAGGAACGCTTGTCCCATCAGTGATCCAGACATATTCTAAGGCAGTATCGCCTGATCATGGAGATGGTTGATCTCCAGGGTGATCGAGGTTAGGAGAGCAGACTCAGAGGACAACACGGCGGATCCACTCACGAAGGCCTATTCCCAGAGAGAGACTTTTATGGGATGGTTCAGTATGAGATACTACAACCACTGCTACAGATGGCCCTAGTGCAAGTGGGAGATTGTTAGTTATATGTATGCCCTAAAGGCCATTACTGTACATTGGATGTATATTGTAGTGGATGCTGGGACATATATAGGGAGGACTTTCTTGCTCGACATGATAGTATGCTATCTGGTTGCTCTTTACCTTAACGTGTATACTGATTCTCTCCCTGTTACATGTTGGCAAAGCCCTTAGGATGTGTGCTTGACTACCTGGACTATGATGCGGATCATACTAGTGGGGACATGGTAGTCCATAAGTACATCCTTCAAAGTCCCTAGTCGTGGGTGTATCGAGACGGGGCATCGATATACCAGAGTAGACTAGCGTATACCTTCTCGACCCATACAGATGGGCGATGGATGATCCCATATCCATCGGTGTTTGACATCAGAGATGATATACGGGTGCTCAGTAGAGACTGGGTACACTGGACGGACTCGCCGAGAACTCCCAGATGGTATTATACCTCACGTCAGATGGCAGTTCTCTGGTGACACTGGTACAGAGTAGTCTGTTGACCCGAGATCATCATAGAGTCTTGTGTGGTTCCCACTGTGCTTTGATTTCCATCTTACCACGTCCAAGAGGGCGTGCAAAACGGTGGTTTTTGGGTACAGTCCCGAGTCACATGGAGGCAATGAGCGATAGGAGGGGATTCATCTCTCCCGGTATAGGGGGTTGATGTTGCGCTGTGTTCGATTGGCTATAACAGGAAGTCCCTGGCCAGGGCTGCTCAGAGAATTGCTGGTAAGTGTTACCAGTAGTTTCTCGACCCGTTATGAGCCTCATATCGACACGACTTATCGAGCTATTGGGGTCTGACGTTTACCACCCCTAGGCAAGATATGCGACATATCAGACGATCAGACCGGACTGTACGGTAGTGTTACTGGTCGGATTCACTGGAGTGTGAGCGGGCTTGCTCGTCGATCTTCAGATCGCTCAATACCCGGGTGGCCGTTACGTTTAGCAGACCGCTTGCGGCTTGTGGGTGTTTGATATGATCATCATCTGCTGCCGGCGTATTGACGAGTCTTTAGAGTCCTACACAGAGGTTTCCTGGCTCAATCGAAACGAAATAAGAGCGCATATGAGATATGTGCGGGACCGAGAATAATGCGTGTATGTGATACAGTATTATATTCTCGCGATGAATGTGTCGAATGGTTGTATGCGATATAACCTAGTTATCGAATCAAGGATTGATTCGATAAATCGACACATTGGATATTAGCCGGTTATATGCGATATGACCGGATCGTTAAATCAAGTGTTTATTTAATGATTTAATGTATAATTATATATTTGATATATTACTTTGCATTAACTAATATTGGTTCACTTTAGATGGATTTTCTCACTCGGGTGTGCGCATTATATATGTGATATGATTTTGTGCACTTGCTTGTATCATGTTTGATGATACATCCTTTTTGGTTAAGTGTAAAGTATTAAATCTTGGTTAATGAAATGGTTAGGGTTTATTAATTGTTATTCATTTATCTTATTTAATTATCCTTTTTATTTTTGATAAATGAATAAAAGAAAAGAGAAAAGAATGGTGGCTAATTTTGTTCTTTAGTTGAAGCTTCATGAAGCTTTGATCAAGTCAACCATTCTTATCTCATTCTTAACCCTAACCATTCCCACTAACCCTAGTTTAGTCTCTACACTTGACCATGGTTAATTTTATGATAAGAATTCATTTTCTTTTCTTTTTCAAATAACTTATCATAATAATTCTTCTTCTTCTTCATCTTCTTTCATGAAGAAAAAGCTTTCTTCATCAATGGTGATTGATGATAAAGAGTGAGAAATCCAATTCTAAAGTCTACCCACTTCCTATTTCTTCATCCTCTACCTCTTGCCAAGTAGTAGAGTGTGTTTCCTTCACAAGTTTCTTGACTTGGTGAAGTGAGAGCTTGATCTTGCGATGCTTCGACGTAGATCATCTTCGGCATGGACATCGACGACCTAGCTCGCTTATTCTCCGATGAAGTCGACGCTAGAGCCCGGATTCTTTTTGGACAGCGGAGAGGACTTCGTTGCGGAGCTATGGAGGTGGAGCACCGGATCTACAAAGGTTGTATTTCCGATTCTCATAGTTAAGTGTTAACTAGTTAGCTTTTTCGCCTAGTTTTCTAGCAAACGATCCGTAGTCGGGTCTCTCGGCACCTAGATTTTTTGAATTTGGCATGTTCGATGCCTTGTGAGACCTCACTAGTGTGCCTAGGAACCCTACAGCAACGAAACCGGCGACATCACATATTACACTTACGGTCACAGAAAAGAAAGTGTAAAACTACAACAGTTGGAATCCGCAGCCACCTCAGACATCGCATGCCTGATCAAATGAATTACTTAGACATCGCATGCCTAACAATTATAAACCCCGCATTTTAGTCTCATTATCGAAAACTCTTTTCAATATCAAGTCGGGCAATTCAACAGGATTCCCGACATCTTGATCGAATGCTCGTCGCAAACTTCAGTAGGCGGCCGCACCCCCGACGCCGTCGACGAAGTGAACCAAGGCGGAATACCGCTGCCGCGAGCACCCGAACGGATGCTTTCGGCGACGGGGTTCTCCTGCAGTCACTCGGTCGGGGCTATGGGGCGAGGCTGTCTATTAAGTTTACCCGGCGAGCATCCGCGTACGCTACGTGATTGCGACGGACTTTTGATCACATCAAAATTCCGTGGCAACCGATCAAAAGAGACTAAACTGCTATGTTTATAACATTCATTCAGTTATCTCATAACTACTTGTGAATTCCAATTATTGTATCACATTCCGGATAAATAGAAAATGTTAAACTTTCCGATCGAACATTCGAACACCCAAGTTTTCCCGAAACAGCTCAACACATGAAATAAGTCTAACAACATTCAGTTCGTGCCTCAGTACCAACGGTCCAGCCGTAGAAGGGTCAAGCCAACGCCTCACATGTGGCACGCCGTACTGCCCCAAACCCGAAGGTTCAAAGGGCAGTTCAAGACGGTCACATAATCGAGTTAAGGTTTGTTGTCTTCTAGAGGGACCATCGCGTTACTTGCACTACTTAGAACGTCGTTAAACTACGGAAAGATCCAACACTTGGAAATTTCCCGACAGGGGAAAAAGTGGGTATTTATATCCGGTCGAACTTTTTAACATATTCTAAAATTATCCGGAAAAGCACACAGACAGAATTAGACAATCCGATCGATACACCGAGTCCCCAATACAACCCAGAAAATTTAACTCTTAAAAAAAATATTAAAAATTCCCAGGAAAACCAGAACTGCAAACTAAGAATTAAGGTGCAAAATTCGATGCACAACAAGACAAAATTGCCGCGGAACCGCCGCATGAGCATGCTCATGCCGCGGATCCGCGGCGCTATTGAGGAATTAGGCCCTCGAATTTTACAGTAACCCTTAGATCTTCCTGCTGATTTTTCTGAATATTTTTAATCTGGAAAAAACCATGATTTTGAAAATTGTCCAGAGAGCACGTTTAGGGTTAGGGTTTCGGTCCGATCGGATTTCTAACTCCGTCTACGCATCGCCTAAGGCTCTAGCTAGGCTCTGATACCACTTTAGGGTTCCTAGGCACTCTAATGAAGTCTCACAAGGCATCAAACATGGCCAATTAAAATTTTACAAGTGCCTACAAACCCTAATACGGATCGTTAACTAGATAATGAGGCGATGCAAGCATTTAAACGAATTAAATGCTAAAGGAAAGTGGCTACAACCTTTGTAGATCCGGTTCTCCACCTCCATGGCTCCGCGATGAAGTCTCCTCACTGTACAAATCGGATCTTGGGCTCTAGCGTCGGCTTCATCGGAGAAAAAGCGGGCTAGGTCATCGACGACGATGCCGAAGATGATCTACGTCGAGGCATCGCTAGATCAAGCTCCAACTTCACCAAGTCAAGAAAACTTGTGAAGGAAACACCCTATACTACTTGGCAAGAGGTAGAGGATGAAGAAATAGGAGGTGGGTTCACTTTAGAATTGGATTTCTCACTTGTTTTGGCTAGTTGCCATTGATGGAGGCATGCTTCTTCTTGAAGAAGAAGAAGAAGATGAAGATGAATATATGATAAGTTCTTTTTTAATTTGATAAATAAATCAATACTTATCATGACTTCAACCATGGTTTAGTGTAGAGATTTAACTAAGGTTAGATGAGTGGTTAGGGTTAGAGAAGAGACAAGAATGGTGGACTTATTCAAAACTTCAAGAAGCTTCAAATAAAAACAAAAATAGCAACCATTCTTTTCTCTTTTTCTTTTCTAAATGAAATAAATAAATAGATAAATGAATAAGTAAAAGAAATGATACCCTAACCACTAACTAACCATGGTTTAATACTTTACACAAAACCAAGCTAGAATGTATCATCAAACATGATACAATCATGTGCACCAAAATATATCACATATACAATGTGCAATACAAGTGAGTAAATCCAATTTAAGTGAACCTATACTAGTTAATGCAAAGTAATATATCAAATATATAATTATGCATTAAATCATTAAATCAACACTTGATTTAACGATCCGGTCATATCGCATATAACCGACTAATATCAATAGTAACAACTTATCGAATCAACACTTGATCCGATAACCCGGCTATATCGCATATAACCTATCAATGTTACAAATCACGAGAATCAAATACAGTATCATATACTGGTATTATTCTCGGTCCCGCACATGTCTCATATGCGCTCCTATTTCATTTCGCTTGAGCTAGGAAACCTCTGTGTAGGACTCTAAAGACTCGTCAATACGCCGGCAGCAGATGATGATCATATCAAACACCCACAAGCCGCAAGCGGTCTGCTAAACGTAACGGCCATCCGGGTATTGAGCGATCAGAAGATCGACGAGCAAGCCCGCTCACACTCCTGTGAATCCAACCAGTAACACTTACCGTACAGTCCGGTCTGTTCGTCTGATATGTCGCATATCTCGCCTAGGGGTGGTAAACGTCAGACCCCAGTAGCTCGATAAGTCATGCCGACGTGAAGTCCATGACATGTGTGAAACTACTGATAACACTTACCAGTAGGTCACAGCAACCCTGGCCAGGGATTTCCTGTTATGGCCAGTCGAGCATAGCGCAACATCAACCCCCAATACCGGGAGAGACGAATCCCCTCCTATCGCTCATTGCCTCCATGTGAATCGGGACTGTACCCAAAAACCACCTGTTTGCACGACTCAGTAGAGCCGTGGTAGGGTGGAAATCAAAGCACAGTAGGAGACACACAAGACTCTATAACGATCTCGGGTCAACAGACTAAGCTGTACCAGTGTCACCAGAGAACTGCCATCTGACGTGAGGTATAATACCATCTGGGAGTTCTCGGCGAGTCCGTTCAGTGTACCCAGTCTCCACTGAGCACCCGCATACCATCTCCGATGTCAAACACCAATGGATATGGGATCATCCATCGCCCATCACATGGGTCGAGAAGATATACGCTAGTCTACTCTGGAATATCGATGTCCCGTCTCGATATTCCCACGACTAGGAACATTGAAGGATGTACTCATGGACTACCCAGGCTCCACTACTATGATCTGCATCATAGTGCTGGAAGTCGAGTACACATCCTAAGGGCTTTATCAACATGTAACAGAGAGACAGAAAGTATACATGTTAAGATAAAGAGAAAACAGATAGCGTACTATCATGTCGAGCAAGAAAGTCCTACCTATATATGTCCCAGCATCCACTACAATATACATCCAATGTACAGTAATGACCTCTAGGGCATACATATAACTAACACTGGCAACTCCAGAAAACTGATCCCGTAATAAATTACAGGAAAACCCCGATACTGTGTATACACACCCGCATCTGTATTCCAACCGAATACAAATGCAATGAGACAAAATCTACACTGTACTATACTAGGATCTGGCTTAAACTAAAGCCGGCTAGTATTATCCGTCCGATCCTGATCCATGCAATACCGCACGTATCTGATCGAACCCTGCCATATCTCCATACGGCCTCTAGTACTAACCGTCCGATCCTGATCCGTGCAATACCGCACGTATCTGATCGAACCCTGCCATATCTCCATACGGCCTCTACAGCGTTTCGCCCGAAAACTTGAGCAACTGAATGTGAGGGACTCTAAAGACTCGTCAATACTATGGCTGTGGATTTAACCACTAGCACGTCAGAGGTATTAGCCATACGTGACGGGCCACCAGCTATTGACCGAAAGGGACGTCGATGAGCGAACTCATCCTGACACCCTACTGAGCCTGTCAGTGACAATATCCGTACAGTCCGGTCCGTTTGTCTATGAGCATCGCATGGCGGGCCTAGGGGGTTGGTAAAAGTCAGACCTCCAAAAGCGGTACAAGTCGTGTCAGAGATCAGCCCAGAACACCCTGAGATACTACTGGAATACCTACCAGTAAATCTCCTGCCTTGGCCAAGGACTTTTCATGTTCTGGCTCTCCTAGACACAGCGCGACCTCACCCCCAATACCGGGAGAGACAAACCCCCGAAGATCCGCTCACTGCCTCCATGTGGCTCGGGACTGTACCCAACTAAAACCTGTTTGCACGTCTCCTTTGAGCGTGGTAGGGTAGTAATCAAAGTACAGTGGGAACTCACATGAGACAAATGACGATCCCCAGGTCGATGAACTAACCTGTACACATGTCACCAGGGAACTGCTATCTGACATCAGGTATAAGACCAACTAGCATGTTCCTGGCGATTCCTGTCCGGTGTACTCATAACCCAATGAGCACTTGTATACATCTTAGGTGAACCAACTGACACCAGTGGCTTGTGAGACCGGCCACCGCCCCTCGTCGGGGTCTCGACTATATACACTAGTCTACTCTGGAGTATCGATGCCCTGTCTCGAAACTCCTATGACTAGGGACCTTTTAAGGATGTGCTTATAGACTACCAGCTCTCACGTATATGATCGCCCTCATACTGCTGGCAGTCAAGCAAGAATCCTAGGGGCTCTATCAACGTGCAATAGTGACCTGTCAGGTCACCTAAAGCTGTACACGATGATAAAGATAAACCAGATAGCATACTATCATCTTGAGTAAGACTGTTCTACCGGAATAGGTCCTCCCTCAATCATTGCAATCACGTGCCTGTGATCCAATAATTGACTCTGACGGCACTATCTCCAACAATCTCCCACTTGCACTCAAGGCTAATTATTGCGATGTCGCATACTCACAGCCTGTGTGATACTGAACACCCAACTCCTCTACTTGTCAGTCTCACAAAACTCGTTTGCGAAACTATTGCGTTTGAGGAATAGCCTCAGGGAGTGGATCCGCCTGGATGTTTCCTTCTATGTCTCTTTATATCTCATGTTCGCGGAGAAAGCCATCTCCCGAAATGAGCAATACCTGTCTTAGAATGTGTCTGGATGTCTGATGGGACCTAGCTCATAAATGAACTCCAAATCCAAACTTCTTAGACTGTATCGTCAACTGAACTTAATCAGTATCCCGCGCCATGCCTCCCTCAGTATTGCCTTGGACCACCTGTCCAAATACTGCCCCTCGTCAGAAGAAAAACTATAACTCTGACAACCTCCTTGTCGTCCAGGTCACCTTGGAAGCCTGGAATGATAACTGTCTCCCGAATGAGGCTGTCGTTATCATATCCCTAGAACATCCACTTATGTTCTAAAACTGCTTCCGACTGTTTCTCTAGGATTGGATCAATGTCAACTTATTGTATCTAGTGCAAGAACAACATCTGGTATGGTACTTGATATCTCATGATTGACTCAATTGCCTGAGCAAGTGATCTGCCAATCATGCACATCCCTCTCCCCTTTAGTCTATAAGACACCTTTAGAGAGAGTGACTCCATTACCTGCAGGTACACTACCATACCTGGAGTCGTCCATTCTAAATACTCATAGAATGCTGTCTAAGTACCCAGATTGGGAAACTACCCAAATCTAGATCTAAAACCATAGATCTAGTAACCAGTATGTCTGATATAATGTCCAAGTCCCATGTGGAGAAACTACTGTGTGACGACCAAAGTATAACCGATCGTAGTATAGAAATATCACTTCCTACTCTGTGTATGTCATCCAAATACCAGGACATCACACCCTACTACCTTCTTAACAGATCCATCCCTTATTCTGATGAAGTCAAACCTATGACTGTCATGTCAGAAATAGATGATCTATCTCCGCTATATCTGCTTTAGTCTATAAATAGACATAAGCCACTTGTCCACCAATGCTTCCGCTGCTCCCACTGACTACGACAACCCTCTGGCAGAGTCATATAGACGTACACTTTTAAAGCCAGTTTAGAACGACGCTATACTCATCCTCCTGCCGGGTCTCGCAGCCTGGAACAACAGCAATGGCAAGTCTGGGTAAACAAGAACCTCCCTGTCACCGTCCTTGAGGCTACCGGAGTACCTCTCGGGTGCCTGAGGTTACCCACCGTATCTGCGGAGTGGCCAATGAAATGTCAAACTAGATTGAATCTTTAAGTTTCTTATCAAATCTTCAGTAATCGTTTGCGGTTCTGGAATCACTTCCAGTTCTTCCATACTCCCACTACTGTTTTCTGAAAAATCCATTTTTTGTTAAAACTGTGGCGAGTCTAGAACAATATCACTATTGATCTTCCAGATGGTAGAGAGTCAACCCTCGTCATAGCCTGGGTCAACCCACAAACAGCCATTACAGAAACGTGCCTTGAGTTGTCCAGTGTCTGGTTTTAATCATAAGCCGGACAACTCCCCGTACCTTAACATCGTTAAGATATGAACTGTTCTATATCCAATATAGAACCAGAGGCACTGATTTAATTGAACCAGATTCAAATCATGCAGCTGTCTCCAGTGCATGTCAACTAAATGGAAGAAGGCCGATCAGCGTTACTCAACTTATGAATGCTTCCAATTATGAGTAACCTGAAAGAGAAGCAAGTTCTCTTAATCATTACTATCAACTGAATACCATACACAAGTATCTACATCTTCGATCACCTTGAAGAATCCCGATGCTTGCAACACCTGGTTCTGTAACCCTTCGAAAATCGTTTAAGCAGTTTTCGGTAATCGGCTAATTTTTCGGCTTTTTCCGTAAAAAGTCAAAATAGGTATTTTTCATTGTAGACCTAATTATACAAAATTTAGATAAGATATTACTATAATTTTGTCACTAAAATGTCACTTATAATTATCTAGTTAAATAAAAAAAAAATCGTAATTAATTAATTTTTTTTATTATTTTAAGCCTTTTTAAAATACATTAAATTAGGGATAAATACAAATTTAATTAGGTAAATTTCATAATTAGGAATATTTATAAGCTAAAATATGGTGTTAATAAAATTATAACATGGCTTGCAAACTTTTATCTTTTTGGTGGGAAAATTATGAAAAAAAATGATGAAAAAAGGGTTTTTTTGTAAAAAGGTTGATATGAAAGCATGAAATGATATCATATGATGTTGTAATGACCTAGAAACTTCTCAAAATTTCCCACACCCCTCTCCCCACCTGCAGCCGACCCCCATTCCAGCAGCTCTCCCCATTTTCCCACTTCATTTTGCTTCTTTTCTTGCTAAAAAATTCAATAAAAAATCCACAATTTCTTTCTCCATTCAAAGCCTAACCCTAATCCCTTCTCTCTTCAACCCAAATTTGTTCAAAAACATGATGAAAGGAGGCTTCTTGGTGACTTGATCAAGCTAGAGTTCAAGCTTGAGAGGTGAAAATTCTAACCTTTTTGTTAACTTGTGGTTTAATTATGCTAGAATTGAAATTCTAAATATTAGTTTAGTGGTAAATGTTGCTTAGGAAAAACCAAGAGAGGGATTGATTTTAGAACTAGGGTTTGAAGCATAGTTGTGAGGATTAAACTAGGGCTTTGGGTTTCTAATTGGTTGTAGTGGTTAATGGTGTATTTATATGCTCGCTAAATCGTTAAATATCGATGTTTGCATTGAATCGGCGTTGAATTTGCTTGCTAGATTTTTACGAAAAATAGAATGCGTTCAATTTGCGTTAGGTTAGCAATATTATTAGCTTCGTATAGGATTATTAGAATGTGCGAACGCGGGGTTTCGTCTAGTCGGGTTGTAGTTTTGTCGATTTCCCCGGAATGACGATTTTTGTTAAAGGTTAGCGATTTTCGTGCGTTTTTCCACGCACTGAGTGCATGCTATGATTAATTCGAGAGCGTTGATAATTGTATGTTGTGACTTGCATTGTGTTAGGTTTTGTAATCTTATGCTTGATATTGTGCAAATATAGGATCGGTCAGGGAAACTTCGGATACGGCGCGAAAAGGCAAAGCGGTAGCCGGATCAGATTAGCGGGGATTTCAGGTGAGTAGATATATTCATCTATGGGGGAATCGTCTGGATGGCGCGAGGTGCCCCCTTAGTTAGGATTTCCTTATCCCTTGCAAGATTCATATTGTTAGTTAGCTTATCCATTCATGTACACTGCATACCCTTATAGCGAACAGTATATTAGATTGCATGGACATTCATCCATACTTATGCGATATCACTTTGTAGGACACGAACACCATTACCATTGGCATCTGTAGCACGCGCACTATTCATGTGACACACATGCCTTTGGTAATTGACATGCCACGTGCACGATAGAACCTGTTTATCTTAATATCGTCACCTGCATTCATACTTGATATATGAAACTGCATCGCATGCACATATCTCGCATCATCATCATATTTACATAGAACTCTAGCCAAAATTCATATCATACACATTGATATCATAGACATTTATCATATATAACATGTGGACATTATGATTTTCTTGATGATTTCAGTATTGCTGCGATTTCTGGATTTTTGGGGAAAACCGCAAGAATTTAACAAAACCTTATATTTATCATTTTCAAAACAAAGTTGCGGTTTTCTCGTGATGTATGTGTCGTCCACCATGAGTTTTCATGTTTTCTGTTGGATTTCGAGACCCGATTCGAGGAGTGGATGAACCGTCTCGGGTACATGGTGGGCCCGGTATGGTACCCCGGGGCAAGAAGATCGAGTTGTAGACGATGAGCCTGGCAGGGGAAGACTACCTACCGGTGATGTCTGGCGCGGCGGATATCCGGAGGATACCGACCGTTGTCGTGAGATTTATGATATGGGCCGATCCGGACTGACGGAGCCCGATATTGAGACAGATATGATTCCTATTTGGTGTCGATGCTTGACACGGGTTTTCAGATGATTTCTTGATGGTACTTAGCTATTATAAAGATATTCATTTTCTAAAGTTAAGAATTCAATACCCTTAGCATTTAAAACACTTAAAGAATTAATAATGACATTGCATACCTGTGCATGCATACTAGAGATATTATAGCACATATGGACATGCATGTTGTGGTGCATTGCGTGCATTCTTACGATTGCCTTATTAGATGTTATATTTACTCACGAGCTGGCAACTCACCCCCGTTGTGCCACAGTGTCTTGCAGGTCGGACCCGTCAGTCTTGTAGCGGCGGGCTTTCTTGTCATCAGTTCCTTTTGCTCAGACTCGTGACATCGCCCGTAGGTGGGTTGCGAGTATACTTTATTTCTTTTTGCTTTATTATTGTATCTAGTATTCTCCATCTACCACTTATATTGTATATGCGACCTAGTGATGAGACTGAGAGATATGTATATTTGTGGCTTCTTTTGGGTCGAGCTCACTTGAGCCGGCGTTGTGTTTTCGGATATTTTGCGTTTCTTTCATTCTCTTCTCTTGATATTACTATTATATTGCATGTGGTTGTGATCCGCCTTGGGCGAAGAGCTAGCTCCCGCTTGGGGATGCCATTTTATGATTACAGGTTTATTATCTTGTTGTACCCATTTTGGGGGATAGAAAATACAGGGGAGACTCTGCCGAAATTTTCAGAAATTTATGATGTATTTAAAAAGGGATTCTTTGCAACTTAATTGATTTAAAAACCGTTTTCATTTAAGGTTTTCCTTCACTCTCGTTTGATTTCGGTTTAGATTCTTTTGGGCTTTGGCTGACTTAGGTTACGGTACGTCTTTAGACGTCTCGTAATCTAAGTGCCAGTCACGTTCCGTACCTTCGGGTCGTGACAGGTTCTCTACTTTATTCATATACCTATAACTTCTCAAAATTCGGACCCTGTGTTTCCACGAAACACCTGTCTAAAAACTAGAGAAGTCATAAGTAAACCGAATATAGTACGAGGACCAACCCCTCTGTCCTGATGGACCCTGGACAACATACAATACTCTGTACAAGTCTCTTGAGTCTAAAAACTCACTCTCTTTGTGTTGTAGGTTGAAAACTGTACTTATGGTTAAGAAGAATTACACCGCTGTTTAATGCTCCTTACCTAACCATCAACTGATATAGGTAAATGTCATCGACATAATTTCAAAAAGGTATATCTCACACTATAAAAATAGACGTACAGATATATCAATTTGAAATTGGTGCATTATAACGGATATTCAAAAACAAATATTCGTCGTCCGGCAAACAACCCAGGTGACTTCCCCAAATATCACCAATTACAACGAATTCCGATATAATGAGGATGATCACCTAATTTCCAATAACTTACTCCCACTCATCATCTGTAAAACTATACAGATGTGAGAATCACAACTGGTAAATACATATCCTGGAGTAAGTATCTAATCGGGAAATCAGTTTTCCTTTAACATTACACAGTGAAACTGAAACATTGAAATGTTTCGTAGGGGTATCCTGGTATTCCTAGTAATGCCTCTTCCAGATTCACAACTGTAACCGTATATTTCTATACCATCTCTCCACATCCCTTCATATGTCTTTAGTCGTTACCTTCTGCACACCCCTTTAGGCCAATTGGTTTTCTTCTTTCCCTACCGTTCGGCACCAGCCTATGGTTTGGAAGAAGACTATCCAATAAGCATAATGGGTGTACTGTCCCAATCCTAGGAACACTCGCAATGCGAGAGAATGTGAAGATAAAAGACACCTGAATAAACCTTATTCCTATTTCTTCTGAACCAGAATCCATCCCCAAACTGGAACAAGTTCCTTTCGAGTTCGTATATAACCATACGATGGAATATCCAATAAACTGTGGATCTTCGTAGTGATACGGAGTGTTCTGGAGAAATACAAAGGTGAAGTGGGAGTGGTAATGAAATACTTGGTTTGGTCGTGAATATCAGTCGCAATTTACTTTGCTCTCTTACTAATCCCTTTCTTTGTCTTTACATAATACCTTCTGTACACCTTCACTAGGCTAATTGGTTTTCTTCATTCCCTACCGGTCGGCACCTGCCTATGGTTTGGAAGAAGACTATCCAATTTGCGTAATAGGTGTACTATCTCCTAAACCAAGGAGTACTCACAACTTGAGAGAAGGTAAAAGGAAAAGACAACTGAATAATCCTATCCGTTTTCTCCAGAACCGGAAACCATCGTCGAATAAATCCCTTCGAGTTCGTATCTAACCATACGATGGTTTTGTCCAATGGAAGTGGACGTTCGTAGTAATACGGGGTGTCCTGGAGAAAAGGGTAAAAGTAGGAGTGGCAATGAGGTCTGCAATTCTGACAATCCAAAAGCCAGTCTTATAAGAAGGTTCGGTCAACTTGGTCTCTGAGTCATAGTCTAGGGTCGGGTCAATGGTCGCTGCTAAAGAGAGAGAGAAAAGAAACACTCAGCGTGCACTCTAACCTAGATCAGAATGGTTACCAATTTATCTAATCTGGAAACCTCCCACTGTCACCTCAAATTCTCCTCCAAACCTGAAAGAAGAATTAGTCGGGGTCACCCGAGGAGTAAACTAACTCATCAGTGGGAATCGGGATCCAACTATCATCGCATGATAACGTGACGGAATCCGCTCATGTCATCACACTCCAGAAGGTATGCGCATATCTGGCAAGTTTCAGTTTCTTTATAAACTCCCGATGTGATTTTTGCCCCATGCTCTTATGACCTTGGCGTGAGGTCAAAATATCATAAGTCACATGTCAAGTTCTACCCATCATTGTCCAGGTTAATTTGAACCCACCCGTACATACCCTTGACGTAGGCCAAAATAGTAGTACGACTGTCCCAAACCAACGCATCTATCTATGCAACAGCTAAATATCCGGCAGCTACCAATCACTGTGCCTTGGCGTGAGGTCAAAATACATAGCTTGAATACTACCGAATATTTAACCGAAATGATGGAGGGCTACGAATGATTTCTGGCGAAAACCTTTAACGTAATGAACTTGATATCGTTGATGGAACCGGATAGCTTTATAAAAATATAGTAACAAAAACCTTTGCTAAAGAGGTCACTCCCGTTGAAGGGATCTCGGCTCTTTCCCCGTAGAATGAGGTGCAGGATATTCCAACTGAATACCACGATGCAAAGCAAAAGTAATCGGCTATAGTGAAGTTATTGCCCTGACGCAAACTTTTGTCCAAAGGGTCACTCCCGGTGAAGGGATCTCGGCCCTTACCTCGTCGACTGAGGAGCAGGATATTCCAACTGAATACCACGATGCAAAACAAAAGTGAACGTCCTTGCAATAACAGCCTTTTAAAAAGTGTTCCAACAACATCATATTAGGTTTGTTTAACTTGCATTGATCCGAATCAACGCAGTCCCATCAATTGATCACACCACAAAGAACGAAAATATACTGATGTACGTATATACCATCCGCATTCGCCACTGGGTCCCGTCACTACCCGTTAGGTTAGCTAACTAACGACAGAGCGGGGACTGGACTAGCGCGGATGCAAAACATATACAACATCTACTAATATATATACCAATATATAATATTTCGCTCAAGGCGTGATAAAATGCAACATCACAGAAATATACAGCATCACAGAACAATACAGATATCTAGGATCCCCGGGTTTCACAGAGCCGCTACTGAAACCCGACGTTCCCCTGGTCGTGTGGATAGCCTGTGCAATGAAATCCTAGACCCCTACAGGCGTGGCAAGTTACCCGCCAAAACCTGAAGCGAGGCAGCCCCCTTCAGCAACGTGAATGGACCACCCAGCACTTCACGGAATCCGGTAACTTGGGCACCCCTCCTGGGTCAGCCTGTACCCCCTACGAGTGCGGCGAATAGCCCGCCAATTCTAGAGTGAAGCCCCCTCTGTCTCAATGCCATGAGATGCGGGCTTGTTGCCCTCTAGAACCCGGCTATCTGTGCACCCCACCGCGGGGTAATCCTAGTACAGAAAGTAAAATATACATACAACGGGTACATCGACCGCAACCTGGTCGTGCCCCAAAATAATAATACAAACAGGCAGTGACGGTAGTCCACATATCGGACGCTCGCCCCGCAATATTAAATGTACATAATACAAGAAAACTGTACTACCACTGCAACCAGGCTATCCCCCACGACCGATCCGCAACATCACAGCAATACACAGAACATCAACGTGAAAGTCACGTTCGCAAATCCGTCTAACCGGGCTATAGCAGCTAGACAGGATTTACCGATCAAGTGACATTCACGGTCGCAGATATAATGTAAATACTGTGAACTAATGTGTTTAAAATTTTCCGATCGATCAAATTTACCGAGTGGGCCCCAAAGCACTACTGTAGCACATAAAGAAATTCTGGGCCCAAAATGAATATTCCAAAACCCCTATTTTCCCTGTAAAAAGATTACTGTACAAAAATGGTACACTGAAGACACTGAACCGCGGCCAGAAAGGGGGTTTGGCCGCGGTTCCGTGGTCATCCTACTGTATCAGTTCACCAAATTTTCACAGATTGCTAATATGTCCATGCACAGTATTCTGCAACACCCTGAAAAAAATTTCGAGCCAGAAAAAAATCGACAGAAAACTGATGCAAAGAAAACGCGGGTTTTTGGAATTTTGTTCGATCGAAAGTGTAAATACATTAGACAAAGTTAGACTATGTTAATGGCGAGGCTCTGATACCACTGTATGTGCACGGCGGCGCCCCGGCCGTCAATCCGACGCCGGTATGCGGAAGCGATGCTTAACTTTAAACTTTTTATACCGGCACCACCGCGCACTAAAACCCGGATAGTGCCATTAAACTAGTCCTAGCTATCAAGAGAGGGGGTAGAGAGATATACCAAGTGATCCGTGTCCTCCGGTCTTCTCGTCGTCGTCCCGATCTCCCCGCTCCGGTCTCCACCTCGTCGCCGGAAGGGCACCACGTCGCCTGCTTCTTTTACGGGCTCCCACCTCTATACCGAGGCAACTCGGGCACGAAGTTGGCGAGCCGACGTGCCCAAGGTTTGCTGTAGAATGTGTGTAGAACTCATGTCTCATTTTGGGGTATTGGAGTCGCCTTTGGTGGAGTAAAGGAACTAAGACTTTTTGGAGATGAAAGTTTGGGAATTTTGTAGCATGAAAAGAGCAAAATTCCCACACCCAAAAATTTGGGCAGCCCCTTCTTGAGCTAGGCCGGCCATGGTCATGGGAGAGGAGAGAAAATGAGAGAGAGAGTGAGTGAAAAGGATAGCCACAAGAATAATGCAAGTGAGAGGAATGGTCATCATGCAAGAATCATCATCACTGGCAAAACCAACACACCAAACCCACCATCATTACCCTCCATCATCACTCACAAAAGTCAAGTCATCATGGAGTCAAAACAAGTCAATGGGTCAAGGGATGGTGCAACCATCATGATCCAACAATATGCAAAGACCCCCTTCCAAATTGCTTATTTGCACAAATGCAAATAAGCCCTCCTCCAACAATCTTCGGCCAATGAAGGATACAAAGAAATATGGCCGAAACGGAAAGCAAACTGGCAACTTCAGAAAACTGATCCCGTAATAAATTACAGGAAAACCCCGATACTGTGTATACACACCCGCATCTGTATTCCGACCGAATACAAATGCAATGAGACAAAATCTACACTATACTATACTAGGATCTGGCTTAAACTAAAGCCGACTAGTATTATCCGTCCGATCCTGATCCGTGCAATACCGCACGTATCTGATCGAACCCTGCCATATCTCCATACGGCCTCTAGTACTAACCGTCCGATCCTGATCCGTGCAATACCACACGTATCTGATCGAACCCTGCCATATCTCCATACGGCCTCTACAGCGTTCCGCCCGAAAACTTGAGCAACTGAATGTGGGGGACTCTAAAGACTCGTCAATACTATGGCTGTGGATTTAACCACTAGCACGTCAGAGGTATTAGCCATACGTGACGGGCCACCGGCTATTGACCGAAAGGGACGTCGATGAGCGAACTCATCCTGACACCCTACTGAGCCTGTCAGTGACAATATTCGTACAGTCCGGTCCGTTCGTCTATGAGCATCGCATGGCGGGCCTGGAGGGTTGGTAAAAGTCAGACCCCCAAAAGTGGTACAAGTCGTGTCAGAGATCAGCCCAGAACACCCTGAGATACTACTGGAATACCTACCAGTAAATCTCCTGCCTTGGCCAAGGACTTTTCATGTTCTGGCTCTCCTAGACACAGCGCGACCTCACCCCCAATACCGGGAGAGACGAACCCCCGAAGATCCGCTCACTGCTTCCATGTGGCTCGGGACTGTACCCAACTAAAACCTGTTTGCACGTCTCCTTTGAGCGTGGTAGGGTAGTAATCAAAGTACAGTGGGAACTCACAAAAGACAAATGACGATCCTCAGGTCGATGAACTAACATGTACACATGTCACCAGGGAACTACTATCTGATGTCAGGTATAAGACCAACTAGCATGTTCCTGGCGAGTCCTGTCCGGTGTACTCATAACCCAATGAGCACCTGTATACATCTTAGGTGAACCAACTGACACCAGTGGCTTGTGAGACCGGTCACCGCCCCTCGTCGGGGTCTTGACTATATACACTAGTCTACTCTGGAGTATCGATGCCCTGTCTCGAAACTCCCACGACTAGGGACCTTTTAAGGATGTGCTTATAGACTACCAGCTCTCACGTATATAATCGCCCTCATACTGCAGGCAGTCAAGCAAGAATCCTAGAGGCTCTATCAACGTGCAATAGTGACCTGTCAGGTCACCTAAAGCCGTACACGATGATAAAGATAAACCAGATAGCATACTATCATCTTGAGTAAGACTGTCCTACCGGAATAGGTCCTCCCTCAATCATTGTAATCACGTGCCTATGATCCAATAATTGACTCTGAGGGCACTATCTCCAACAGACTGCCGGGCTGCCCGGGGTGAGCTCCCTCCTAAGGTTTCATCGGGACGCGTCCCCGGGCTGTCAGTTGTCTTTGTTAGGTAGGAAGCTACCCGTCGGGATGCGCCGAGTAGGAAGGGGCTCGGTGGCCTCACGAAGAGGGCTTCATACCATCAGCGTCTGATGGGCAGGAGGATGCTCGCTGGGATGCACCGAGCAGGAAGGAACTCGGCGGCCTCACAATGAGGGCTTGTGATCCTCAGCATCTAATGGGTAGGAGGATGCCCACTGAGGATGCGCCGAGCAGGAAGGAACTCGGCGGCCTCGCGATGAGGGCTTCAGACCATCAGCGTCTGATGGGCAGGAGGATGCCCACTGGGGATGCGCCAAGCAGGGAGGAACTCGGCGGCCTCACGGTGAGGACTTGAGATCCTCAGCATCTGATGGGCAGGAAGATGCCTGCTGGGGATGCGCCGAGCAGGAAGGAACTCGGAGGCCTCGCAATGAGGGCTTCAGACCATCAGCATCTGATGGGCAGGAGGATACCCGCTGGGGATGCACCGAGCAGGAAGGAACTTGGCGGCCTCATGATGAGGGCTTGAGATCTTCAGCACCTGATGGGTAGGAGGATGCCCGTTGGGGATGCACCAAGCGGGAAGGAACTCGGTGGCCTCGCAACGAGGGCTTCAGACCATCAGCGTCTGATGGACAGGAGGATGCCCGCTGGGGATGCACCGAGCAAGAAGGAACTCGGCGGCCTCGCGGTAAAGGCTTGAGACCATCAGCGTCTGATGGGCAGGGCGGCCTCACGGTGAGGGCTTGAGATCCTCAGCATCTGATGAGTAGGAGTATGCCCGCTGGGGATGCGCCGAGCAGGAAGGAACTCGGCGGCCTCGCGATGAGGGCTTCAGACCATCAGCGTCTTATGGGCAGGAGGATGCCCGCTGGGGATGCGCCGAGCAGGAAGGAACTCGGCGGCCTCACGGTGAGGGCTTGATCCCTGGCATTGTAGAGTAGGGAAGCTACCAGCCAGGGATAGTCGAGCAGGGTAGTTGCTCGGTGCCTCCCGGCGAGGGATTTGATCCTTGACGTTGGAGCGGCCGTGAGAGGCCTGCGAAGGATGGCCGAGCAGGGTAAATGCTCGGTGCCTCTTGGCGAGGGCTTTGATCCTTGACGCTGGAGGGGTCGTGAGAGGCCTGCGAAGGATGGCCGAGCAGCACTGGAGGGGCCGTTTGAGGCCTGCGAAGGGTGGACGAGCAGGGTAGCTGCTCGGTGCCTCTTGGCGAGGACTTTCTGATCCCTGGCGTTGTGGTAGGGATGCTACCTGCCAGGGATAGCCGAGCAAGGGATCCTCAGGCTCGACTGCTTCTAGGAGGACTTTCTGATCCTTGGCATTGCGGTAGGGAAGCTACCCGCCAGGGATAGCCGAGCGAGGGATCCTCGGGCTCGACTGCCTCTGGGAGGACTTTCTGATCCCTGGCGTTGCGGTAGGGAAGCTACCCGCCAGGGATAGCCGAGCGAGGGATCCTCGGGCTCGACTGCCTCTGGGAGGGCTTTCTGATCCTTCAGGATGGGGACCGAGTAGGGTTACTGCCTAGTGCCTCTTGGCGAGAACTTTGACCCCTGTCGGTTGTGGTAGGAAGCTACCAGCCGGGGATAGCCGAGCAATGACTCGACTGTCTCTGGGAGGACTTTGGTTCTTGGCGCGGGAAGAGCTATAGGGCTGTAAGAAGCCTACCAAGGACCCTTGGCCGGGCAGGGTTACTGCCCGGTGCCTCTTGGTGAGGGCTTTTGTCCTGAAGGATAGCCGAGCGAGGGATCCTCGGGCTCGACTGCCTCTGAAAGGGCTTTCTGATCCCTGGCGTTTCGGTAGGGAAGCTACCCGCCAGGGATAGCCGAGCGACGGATCCTCGGGCTCGACTACCTCCGGGAGGACTTTCTGATCTCTGGCGTTGCGGTAGGGAAGCTACCCGCCAAGGATAGCCGAGCGAGGGATCCTCGGGCTCGACTGCTTCTGGGAGGACTTTCTGATCCCTGGCGTTGCGGTAGGGAAGCTACCCGTCAGGGATAGCCGAACAGGGTAGCTGCTGGGCTGCCTCTTAGTGAGGGCTTAGATCCTTGGGCGAGGTGGCCCTCGAGCCACTTGGAGAGCCCCCTCTGTGCGACCCCGTCAAGGGAGGGGGTGTCGGTCTATTCGGCTGGCGAGGGCGTTGATGACGGTCGCCGGAGAAGGTTCAACCGTGCCTCCGATGAGGGGGAGGCGGCGGCTGGTATCTGGATCTTCAGGATGATCGCTTGCCATGGGGATGGAGATCGGAAGGCCAACTTTGTTTTTTGTGGAGTTTCGTTTCCCACAGACGGCGCCAACTGATGGAGCTCCTTTTCGGGCCTCCGTCAGATATTGTCTTCCGTAGATTTCGCGGTGAACTTAACTGATTATCCTTCGTTGCGTGTGGGTCTCAATGGGTTTTTGGAGGACGAGGTGAGGTGAGGTGAGGTGAGAAAGCTGTTGCCGAGTACCTGCAAAGAAGTCCCGGGGTGGTTTGGTATCACCAAGGACCCTCCGACGCTCAAGTTAGCGATGAGATCTGAGCAGAGTAACGGCATAAAAGTGTAAAAAAATGGCTTACTTGACCCCTCTGTGATGGGGGTTTATATAGTGGTGATGGCACGCAGCAGTAGGCGCGAGAATCTCGCTGGCAGTTATGCTCCCGATGTCACGCTCGCCTAGAGAGCGGATCGCCCATTAATGAGGATCGCGGAACCGTGGAACGTGGGATGTTGCTGGCGGAGAATCCGCGCATGGCGAGACTCGCGGAGCGGCGGTTACGCCTGTGAGCGGTGGAGCTGGTTGGAGGGGACGAGGAAGATGGCCTCGGCGGGGGAGCTCGGGAACGAGCGGGAGGGCCGAGGCATCTTAGTCCTGTGGTAGCTCGGAGACGGGCCGGAAGGGCCGAGGAAGCTCGGGCCCGTCTTGCTCGGAATAGAGCAAAGGGACACTTGGCCTGGCTGCTGAAGTGCTGGGGGGTAAGGAGTGGAGTACAACTTTAGAGACAGAGTTGGAAAGAAGCCCCCCACTATAGCACACTGGCTCCTTCTTCGTGGTCCTCAGGACCCAATTGGTTTACGCGTGTGACACGTCATCCGCCATGTGTCACGATCTAGGGAATTACCGTTCTTGAGCGTCATCACTTTATCTATACTGATATGTGTATTCCCTGAATACCTTATGTTTTGGAATTGGAGTTACTTCTTTCTTACCTTTTGTCATGGTTCATCATTACATCATATGGTCCCATATATATGCCTATTTTTCAAGCATGAGTATATACTTTACTTTCATTCGGTTCCATGGTTCTTTTCTTTCACTTATATACGACCAGACTTTTCTTTATGTTTTAGCTTGACGCGCAGACCGGTATCCCTCGTCTAGCTTCGCTTGAAAGCAGTATTATTTACACCCAAGCTTATCTTTTCTCAGCAGTGCTTTTGTTCCACTAGTTATCTTATGTGTTCACCAGCCGCTGCCACCACGGCTTATATGTGTCTATTCCATTTCCTCGTGTGCATATCTGTTTATTAATTCGATATCCCCATATAGAGCTGCTCCCCCGAACCATGTGATTCTTTAAAGCTAAAGAGTTTTCAGCTTTCAGCATTGTTGCGTGCGCTTTGAGGCCAATTTTCGCTGCTGCTGTTTTTCTGAATGATGTTTGCAGCTATAAGAGCATGTCCTACTTCTATCTGCAGTCCTCTTAGGAAAAGTTGTGGACGATTATCTTTCTAACCTAATGTCTACGCATTGTTCATTTCAATATATTACTTGACAATTTAAGAGAGTGATCTTAAAAATTAAGTGTTGTGGATCCATTGTTTTTCTAATTAAATTATATGTTTCTAACCATTTGAATATCATCTTCCTGATTCGAGGAATATCAACCGTCACATTTGAGACTACAAATGCTTTCCGATTCTTTTTTTCATGTGGATGCTTTTCTGCTGTATGGCTTTGGGACAACGGGTACGGGTGCATGCAAAGCTTCTCGATATCTTGATTTTTGTCAACAAAGAACATTAGCATATTTTGATGTTAACAGTTTGCTCACTATCTATTTTTTCCCCCTTTAATTGTACGTGACCCTATTGCTCGTCTTTCTCCAGGATTATCAATGCTGCTAGTGTGGTTGAAAAAGAGAGATCAAGAATGCTAGGTACAGCCATATTGAATTGAGTGGTTCAGGAAGCTGTAGCTCCTAAGAAGCGTCATACACAGAAAATGCACGTAGCAGAGATGCGCATGCTTCGTTGGATATGTGGTAACACTAGAAAAGATAAGGTGCGAAATGAGAATATTCATGCAAAAATTGGTGCAGCATCTGTGGAGGAGAAGATGCGGGAAAACTGGCTAAGATGGTTTGGCCATATACGACGCAGACCTATGGAAGCACATGTTCGACGAATGGATACTCTCGATATAGGCAATGTCAAAAAGACGAAAAGGAGACCGAAGAAAACATGGATGGAGGTGATACGAAAAGATATGGTTTCCAAAGGTGAAAGTATATTGTTCGATAGGAGTGAGTGGAGGCGCAGGATTCATGTGCTGGACCCGGCGTGATTCTAATGTTGGGTCATGTAGCCTACCCCATATGCTTGGGATAAAAGGCTCAGTAGTAGTTGTTGTTGTTGTTGTTGTTGTTGGTTCACGAAGCTGTAGCCTTTAAACCTCCACCAAGGACAAGAGGTGGCAAGAGAGAGCGTGTTTATTATACCACGGAGGTAAACTTCTCAGATGGTGTCATCTATCATGTCCATATCCAAAACCATTAAGTGTAATTTATTAGTTAATAACACATACTGCCCTGTTTGCTTTCGTAGATAGTACAATTTTTGCCTGTCAAGATTTGTTTGTGTTGAGTGCATATTTCTGGAAATTGTGGTTCTCACAATAAATTCAATTATCTATCGTAATTGCAAATAATCATAGTTGGATTAATGAGTTGAATGAACGAGGTGGAGAACTTCCACTTTAGTTTGGGAAAACAAATCCTCTTCACATGTTTTCTTAGCTTAAATCTCCTCTTTCATAATGCATCTCGTGGTATTTTATTTGGCATGGGTCTACTCTTTGTGCTTGTTTCAAACTCTTTTTTATGATGATAAACATGTCTTGTTAAGATAGATTGTATCGTTAGATTTTTCACAAGCCCCGCTCATCTCCAAAGCTAATGCTCAAGGATCCAGAAAACAGAAAGCCTAACTGATGATGATCGATATCGGTGATCTCCCAGATTATGACACGTGACAGATGATGTGTCCCAGAGCATGTAAGAAAGGGCCTACAGCGGCCGACCAAACCACCCCTATGCTCGTTCTACCGAGCAGACGCTGGCTCACCTGCGAGCCCCCCTGCATAACCGGCCTCCCCGGCCTCACAGCTCGCCTCCGAGCTACCACAGAACCAAGATATCTCGGCCCTTCCGCTCATCCGCAAGCTCTCTCGCCGAGGCCATCTTCCTCGGTCTCATCAACCAACCAACAGCACAGCTTGCAGGCGTAACCGCCATTCCGCGAATCTCGCCATGCGCGAGATCTCCGCCGGCCACATCACACGTTCCATGCCACCACGATCCTCCATTAACAAGTCCGTCTCGCCATTAATGGGAGGTCCTGCTAATCACACGGGCGTGACGTCGGGAGCGTAACGGCCGGCGTGATTCTCGCGCCTGCTGCACCTGCTGCCACCGCTACTTAAACCTCTCTTTCAGACGGTCAAGGTAAGCCATTTTGACTCCACTAAGCCGTCACTCTGCTCGGATCTCTAGCCTAATTTGATCGTCGGAGGGTCCTCGGTGGTACAACCACCTTGGGACTTCCTTGCAGGTAACTCGGCAACCACAACCCATTGAGATCCACACGCTTCAGGAGCGACAGCTTCCAGATCCAATCTCAGCCACCCATCGCTGCCGTTAACAGATCAACGGGAGGCAACATGTGAAGGAGATTCCACCCTCCATCAGCTGGCGCCATCTGTGGGAACTTGATTCCACAAAAACAAAAGTTCGCCTTCCGATCTCACTCCAATGGGCAGCGATCATCACGACGATTCAAGCACCAACCGCCGCCTCCCTCTCAATGGAGGCACAAACGAGCCTCCTCCGCCGAACGCCATCAACGCCCTCACCGGCTGGATAGACCGAATCGCATCCTTCGTGGAGGCGCTCGTCCGCATCCAAACGGCGGGGCAAAATCCCCAGGTCGTCGCTCCCCCGCCTCGGGACCGAGACCCCTACAAAGTAAGAAAAGGCTCCGCTCGTGCGGGCATGACCGATCGGCGCCTCACTGTTTCCAACAGCCGCGGGTCCCCTGGGCCGACATATTCGATAAACCGGTGGACTCCATTTCGTTTGGCTCCGAGGCCTTACGCCAGGGAGTTTCGCCCCGAGCCTCGCCGCACCCCTATTCCTCCTGAGGTGGTGGCAGTCAGATCGCCTGTTCGCAGGCATGACCTACGCCCCCTCCCATGACGGGGGCGTGTACGCGAGACTCAACACGGCAGCTCAAGAACGACCCCACTGGGGGGCGTACGGAACCTCATCGAAAGGGACCGAGGCTCATCGAAAATCATGGTCATGACGGCGGGGGTACGCCAAGTACCTCCGAGACTCAGCACCCCACGCCGGCCACGGAGATCGACTGCCATCCGAGGAAAAAGGACAGGGAGACCGAGCTGATCACTTTTGACGATGGGGACTTGTAAGTCTACGGTAGCGCCCCGGCCGTCTACAGACGCCAAATGCGGAACAAAAACTTTTTAACTGGCGCTATCGTATACTTTAACCCGGATCTGCCATTATTGCTAAACTAACAAATTGTAAAGAGTGTAGAAAGGTTATACCGAACGATCCGAGTCCTTCGTTCTTTAACCATCATCCCACGCTCCGTTGCGGCTGCTCCGTTCTCGTCGATCTCCGATCTGCTCGTCCAGGTGGCACCACGTCAACGATTCTTTAAACGGGCTCCCGCCTCTGACTCGAGGCAACTCGGTCGTCAAGTTTGCTAAAAGAGACGACCAAGATTGATGTAGAGAATGAGTAGATTACTTTGTCTCACTTCGTACAAAGCCGTGGACGATCGGTTAATGAAGTTGCCACTCGAATCGGGTGATGGAATGAAATGAGCAATGATATTTCCATACACCCCAAAGCTATCATAATCTTTTCATCAAAATGAATCAAGAGAGAGAGGAGGGGAAGGGGCCGGCCATATATAGCAATGGGGGAGTGAGTGTAGGAGGGAAGAGGGTGACCACAACAGAAAAATATCAAGTGTGAACACAAGAAAATATCTAGTGTGAACACAAAGTGTGAACACAATAAATGCAACCAATGAAACATCAACACCATTCTAACCTAGTCACCTCTTCTAGAAATTTCTAGAACCTTCCATACTCATCTCAAGAAAATATAAATCCGTCTTTAACCGAATGTTAAAAGACGACTGATAGAAAACTGGAAACTGGCAACTTCCAAAAGTGATCCCGAAACGAATTTCAGGATAACCCCGTAACTGTATAAATATACCCGCATTTGTATTACGATCGAATACAAATGCAACTGAGACAAAGATATTATATCTACTCAATATAATACTCGGATCCGGCTTAAACCAAAGCCGACCAGTATCATCTGCCCGAAATATGACACGTGCATAAACGCACGTGCATTTTCCGAACCCTGCCATAAAACCATACGGCCTCTACAACGTTTCGCCCGAACTTGAGAAACTGTCTATGGGGGATTCTAATGACTCGTCAGTACCCTGGCAGTGGGTTTAACCACAAACCGTCAGCGGCACTAACAATGCGTAACGGTTGCCCATGGACTGACCTCAAGGGATGCCGATGAGCGAACTCATCCGGAAACCCTACTGAGCCTAACAGTGACAATGTATATACAGTCCGGTCCGTTCGTCAATGAGTATCGCATATCTGCCTAGGGGGCTAGTAACGTCAGACCCCCAATAGCAGTATAAGTCGTGTCAGAGTGTAGCCCAATAACACCCTGAGATACTACTGGAGAACCTACCAGTAAATCTCCTGCCACGGCCGTGGGCTTTGTGTAATGGCTCTCCTAGACACAGCACGATCTCACCCCCAATACCGGGAGAGACGAATCCCCTGCCGATCCGCTCACGTACCTCCATGTGGCTCGGGACTGTACCCAAAAGCTACCTGTTTGCACGACTCCTTTGAGCCGTGGTAGGGTAGAAATCAAAGCACAGTGGGAACTCACACGAGACAAATGACGACCTCAGGTCGATGAACTAACCTGTACACATGTCACCAGGGAACTGCTATCTGACGATATGTATAATACCAACTAGCAGATTCCCGGCGAGTCCTGTCCGGTGTACTCATAACCCAATGAGCACCTGTATACATCTTAGGTGATCCAACTGACACCAGTGGCTTGTGAGACCGGCCACCGCCCCTCGTCGGGGTCTCGACTGTATACACTAGTCTACTCTGGAGTATCGATGTCCTGTCTCGAAACTCCCACGACTAGGGACCACAATTAAGGATATGCATATAAACTACCCAACTCTCACGTATATGATCGCCATCATACTGTTGGTAGTAAAGCAAGATCTTAAAGGCTCTATCAATGTGTAACATGTAATCAGTCACCTGAACATGTACACGACTGATAAAGGCAAACCAGATAGCATACTATCATCTCGAGTAAGACTGTTCTACCAGTATAGGTCCTCCGCAATCATTGCAATCACGTACCTGCGATCCAATAATTGACTCTGAGGGCACTATCTCCAACAATCTCCCACTTGCACTTAAGGCTAATTATTGCGATGTCGACTACTCACAGCCCGTGTGAAACCGAACATCCAACTCCTCTACTAATCAGTTTCACAAAGCCCGTTTGTAAAACTATTGTGTTCGAGAAATAGCCTCAGTGAGTGGATCCGCCTAGAAGTTTCTTTCTATATCTCTCTTAATCTCAAGTTCGCGGAGAAAACCATCTCTCGAATTGAGTAATACCTGTCTTAGAATATGTCTGGATATTTGATGGGACCTTGTTCATAAATGAACTCTAAATCCAAACTTCTTAGACTGTATCAATCACTGAACCTAATCAGTATCCGGCACCATGCCACCCACAGTATCCTCTTGGACCACCTGTCCATAATACTGTCCCTCATCAGAGAGAAAACTATAACTCTGACAATCACTCTGTCAACCATGTCACCTTTGAAGCCTGGAATGATAAACGTCTCCCGAAGGAGACTGCCGTCATCAAATCCATAGAACATCTACTTATGTTCTAAAACTGCTTCCTTATGTTTCTCCAGAATTGGATTAATACAAACTTATTGCATCTAGTGCAAAAACAACATCTGGTGTGGTACTTGACATCTCATGATTGACTCAATTGCCTAAGCAAGTGATCTGCCAATCATGCACATCCCTCTCCCCTTTAGTCTGTAAGAAACCTTTAGAGAGGGTGACTCCATCACCTGCAGGTACACCATCATGCCAGGAGTCATCTATTCTAAAAACCATTAGAATACTGTCAAAGTACCCACATTGGGAAACTACCCAAATCCAGATCTAAAACCATAGATCTAGAAACCAGAATGTCAAATATTATATCCATATCATGTCTGGAGAAACAACTGTGTGACGACCACAGTACAACCGATCGTAGTATAGGAATTTTACTTCCTACTCTGTGTATGTCATCCAGATACCATGACATCACACCCTACTACCTTCTTAACTGATCCATCCCCTATTCTGATGAAGTCAAACCCATGACTGTCATATCAAAATTAGATGATCTATCTCCGCTATAACTGCTCTAGTCTATAAATAGACATAAGTTACTTGCCCACTATACTTCCGCTGCTCCCACTGACTACGACAACCCTCCGGCAGAATAATATACACGTGCACTTCTAAAGCTAGTTTAGAACGACGCTATACTTATCCTCCTGCCTGGTCTCATAGTCTGGAACAACAGTAGTGTCAAGTCTAGGTAAACAAGAACCTCTCTGTCACCGTCCTTGAGGCTACCGAAGTACCTCTCGGGTGTCTGAGGTTACCCACTATATCTGCGGAGTGGCTAATGGAATGTCAAACCTGATTGAATATATAGGTCCTATTAAATTTTCCGTAATCGTTCGCGGTTCTGGAATCACTTCCAGTTCTACCATACTCCCACTACTGTTTTCTGAAAAAATCCATTTTACTAAAACTGTGGCGAATCAAGAATAATATCACTATTGATCTTCCAAATGGTAGAATATCAACCCTCGTCATAACCAGGGTCAACCCACAAACAGCCATTACAGAAACGTGCCCTGAGTTATCCAGAGTCTGGTTTTAAGCATAAGCTGGACAACTCCCCGTACCTTAACATCTTTTAAGGTACGAACTATTCTATATCCAATATAGAAACTTTGGCACTTATTTAATTGGAACCATATTCAATCATGCAGCTGTCTCCAGTGCATATCAACTTAATGGAGAGAGGCTGATCAGCATTACTCAACTTAGGAATCCATCCATTTATGAGTAACCTGAAAAAGAAATAAGTTTCTCAAAACTATTACTATCATCTGAATACCAATCACAAGAATCTACATCTTCGATCTCTTTGAAGAATCCCGATACTTGTGACATCTGGTTCTCTGGTTTATTCTTATACCCACAACTTCTCAAAACTTAGACCTTGTATTTCTACGAAACACTTGTCTAAAAACTAGAGAAGTCATAAGTAAACAGAATATAGTACGAGGACCTACCCCTTTGTCCTGATGGACACTGGACAACATACAATACTCTGTATAAGTCCGCTGAGATAAATAACTCAAAACCTGTGCGTCGTAGGTTGAAAACTGTACCCTGGCGATTTCCTCAAATATCACCAATTACAACGAATTCCGATATAATGAGGATAATTACCTAATTCCCAATAACTTACTCCCACTCATCATCTGTAAAACCATACAGATATGAGAATGAAACCTGGTAAATACATACCCTTGGAGTAAGTATCTAATCGGGAAAACAGTTTTTCTTTAACAATGCACTGAAACATGAAAAATGTTTCGTAGGGGTATCTTGGTATTCCTAGTAATGCCTCTTCCATAATCCAATTCATGACTTTAACCGTATATTTCTTTGCCTTCTCTTCAAATCCCTTTATTTATCTTTAGTCATTACCTTCTGTACACCTTCGTTAGGCTAAATGGTTTTCTTCCTTCCCTACCGTTCGGCACCAGCCTATGGTTTGGAAGAAGACTATCCAGTAAGCATAATAGGTGTACCCTCCTAAACCAAGGAGTACTCGCATCTTGAGAGAAAGTGATGATTAAAGACAACTGAATAATACCTTATTCCTTTAATGGTGAAATAGGAGTGGCGATGAAGTACGCGGTTTTGGTCGTGAATGATAACAGTCGCAATTTACTTTGCCCCCTTTCTAATCCGTTTATTTTGTCTTTAGTTATTGCCTTCTGCACACCCTACTTAGGCTAATTGGTTTTCTTCATTCCCTACCTTTCGACACCTGCCTATGGTTTGGAATAAGACTATCCAATAAGCGTAATAGGTGTACTCTCCTAAACCAAGGAGCCCTCATCACCTGAGAGAAGGTGATAATAAAAGACAACTGAATAAACCAATTCTATTTCTCCTGAAACTTGATCCATCCTCGAAGAAGTCCCTCCGAGTTCGTATATAACCATACGATGGATCTATCCAATGGAAGTGGATGTCCGTAGTAATACGGGATGTTATGAGAAATCCAAAGGGTAAAAGAAGGAGTGGCAATGACTTATGCAACTCAGACAATTCAAAAGCCAGTATTTTAAGAAGGTTCGGTCAACTTGGCCATTGAGTCATAGTCTAGGGTCGGTCAAAGGTCGCTGCCAAAGAGAGAGAGAAAAGAAACACTCTGCGTGCACTCTAACCTAGATCAGAATGGTTATCACTTTATCTAATCCGGAAACCTCCCACTGTCCTGTCAAATGCTCCTCCAAACCTAAAAGAAGAATCAATCGGATCACCCGAAGAGTAAACCAACTCATCAGTGGGAATCGGGATCCAACTCTCATCGCATGGTAACGTGATGGAATGCATCCATGTTACTCATACTCCAGAAGGTATGCGCATACTTGGCAAGTTTCAGTTTCTTTAGAAACTCCCGATATGATTTTTGCCCCATGCTCTTATAACCTTTGCTTTGGTCAAAATGTCATAAGTCACATGCCAAGTTCTACCCGTCACTATCTTGTCAATTTGAACCCACCCGCACATGCCCCTGACTTTGGCCAATCGGCAGAACGACTGTCCCAAACCAACTCATCTATCTATGCAACAAATGAATACCCAGCAGCTACCAAACACTATGCCTTAATTTTGGCTAAAATGCATAGCTTGAATACTACTGAATACCCAAAAGAAATGACGGAGGGCTACGGCTGGTTTTTGGCGAAAAACCTTTAACGTAACGAACTTGATATCGCTGAAGGAACCTGATAGCTTTTTAAAATATAGTGCCGAAAACCTTTTGCTAAAGAGGTCACTCCCGGTGAAGGGATCTCGGCTCTTTCCTCGTGGAATGAGGTGCAGGATATTCCACTGAATACCGCGATGCAAAGCAACTTGTAATCGACTATAGTGAAGTTATTACCCTGACGCAAAATTCTGCCCAAGGGGTCATTCCCGGTGAAGGGATATCGGCCCTTGCCCCGTCGAATGAGGTGTAGGATATTCCACTGAATACCGCTATGCATAACAAAAGGAAACGTCTTTGCAATAACACTTTTTAAATTTGTTCCAACAACTGCCAAATAGGTTTGCTTTCCTTTGCATTGATCAGAATCAACGCAGTCCCATCAATCAATCATACCAGAAAAGAACGAAAATAAAATGTACGTATATGCCATCCGCATTCGTCACTGGGTCCCGTCATCACCCGTTAGGTTACTTAACTAACGACAGAGCGGGGACTGAACTAGCGCGGGTGTAAAACATATACAACATCTAATAGTATATAAACCAATATACAATAATCGCTCCAGGCGTGATAATATGCAACATTACAGAAAAATAATAAGCATCACAGAACAATACAGATAATCTGGGATCCCCGGGTTTCACAGAGCCGCTGCTGAAACCCGACGTTCCCCTGGTCGTGTGGATAGCCCGTGCAATGAAACCTAGACCCCTACGGGTGCGGCAAGTTACCCGCCAAAACCTGAAGCGAGGAAGCCCCCTACAGCAAAGTGAATGGACAACCCAGCACTTTACGGAATCCGGTAATCTTGGGCACCCCTCCTTAGGTCAACCTGTACCCCCTACGAGTGCGGCGAATAGTCTGCCAATTCTAGAGTGAGGCCCCTCTGCCTCTCAAAGCCATGAGAAGCGGACCCGTTGCCCCCCAGAACCCGGCTATCCGTGCACTCCGTCGCGGGGCAAAACCTAGTATAGTAATGAAAAATAGTACAACGGGTACATCGACCGCAACCTGGTCGTGCCCCAAAAGAATATTATACAACAGGCAGTGACGGCAGTCCACATGTTGGATGCTCGCCCCGCAATATCAAATGTACAAATAAATCCAAACTGCACTATCATTGCACACTGCTATCCACCACGACAAATCCGCAATATCACAGCACAACACAGAATATCAACGCGAATGTCACGTTCGCAAACCCGTCTAAAAGAACTATAGCAATCAGACGCGGTTTACCGATCAAATGACATTCCCGGTCGGAGATATAATGTAAGTACTGTAAACTAACATGTTTAAATTTCGATCGACTAAATATCACGAAGTGGGCCCCACGAACATCTGTTGTACAGTAACAAAATCTGGGCCCATAAGATATATACCAAAAATCCCAATTTCCAAAGATAAAGCTACTGTGAAAATTTGGGCTCATGAACTCACATAATGGCCGCGGATGTGCGGTCAAACCCTGGGTTTGACCGTGATTCCGCGGCCGTTTTGTTGAGTCACGTGCTCAAATTTTCATCACTTGCTTAAAACACCCTGCACAGCTTTCTGTGATATGTAAAATAATTTTTTGACTTGATTTAAAATCGACAGAAACTGTGAATTAGAAAAATTGTGGTTTTCGATATCCGGTTCGATCGATATTTTAAACGCGTTAGCACAAGTTAGTAAAGCAAAATGGTGAGGCTCTGATACCACTGTAAGTCTACGGTAGCGCCCCGGCCGTCTACAGACGCCAAATGCGGAACAAAAACTTTTTAACTGGCGCTATCGTATACTTTAACCCGGATCTGCCATTATTGCTAAACTAACAAACTGTAAAGAGTGTAGAAAGGTTATACCGAACGATCCGAGTCCTTCGTTCTTTAACCATCATCCCACGCTCCGTTGCGGCTGCTCCGTTCTCATCGATCTCCAATCTGCTCGTCCAGGTGGCACCACGTCAACGATTCTTTAAACGGGCTCCCGCCTCTGACTCGAGGCAACTCGGTCGTCAAGTTTGCTAAAAGAGACGACCAAGATTGATGTAGAGAATGAGTAGATTACTTTGTCTCACTTCGTCCAAAGCCGTGGACGATCGGTTAATGAAGTTGCCACTCGAATCGGGTGATGGAATGAAATGAGCAATGATATTTCCATACACCCCAAAGCTATCATAATCTTTTCATCAAAATGAATCAAGAGAGAGAGGGGGGGAAGGGGTCGGCCATATATAGCAATGGGGGGTGAGTGTAGGAGGGAAGAGGGTGACCACAAGAGAAAAATATCAAGTGTGAACACAAGAAAATATCTAGTGTGAACACAAAGTGTGAACACAATAAATGCAACCAATGAAACATCAACACCATTCTAACCTTGTCACCTCTTCTAGAAACTTCTAGAACCTTCCACACTCATCTCAAGAAAATATAAATCCGTCTTTAACCGAATGTTAAAAGACGGCTGATAGAAAACTGGAAACTGGCAACTTTCAAAAGTGATCCCGAAACGAATTTCAGGATAACCCGTAACTGTATAAATATACCCGCATTTGTATTACGACCGAATACAAATGCAACTGAGACAAAGATATTATATCTACTCAATATAATACTCGGATCCGGCTTAAACCAAAGCCGACCAGTATCATCTGCCCGAAATATGACACGTGCGTAAACACACGTGCATTTTCCGAACCCTGCCATAAAACCATACGGCCTCTACAACGTTTCGCCCGAACTTGGGAAACTGTCTGTGGGGGACTCTAATGACTCCTCAGTACCCTGGCAGTGGGTTTAACCACAAACCGTCAGCGGCACTAGCAATGCGTAACGGCTGCCCATGGACTGACCTCAAGGGATGCCGATGAGCGAACTCATCCGGAAACCCTACTGAGCCTAACAGTGACAATGTATATACAGTCCGGTCCGTTCGTCAATGAGTATCGCATATCTGCCTAGGGGGCTAGTAATGTCAGACCCCCAATAGCAGTATAAGTCGTGTCGGAGTATAGCCCAATAACACCCTGAGATACTACTGGAGAACCTACCAGTAAATCTCCTGCCACGGCCGTAGGCTTTGTGTAATGGCTGTCCTAGACACAGCACGATCTCAGCCCCAATACCGGGAGAGACGAATCCCCTGCCGTTCCGCTCACGTGCCTCCATGTGGCTCGGGACTGTACCCAAAAGCTACCTGTTTGCACGACTCCTTTGAGCCGTGGTAGTGTAGAAATCAAAGCACAGTGGGAACTCACACGAGACAAATGACGACCTCAGGTCGATGAACTAACCTGTACACATGTCACCAGGGAACTGCTATCTGACGATATGTATAATACCAACTAGCAGATTCCCGGCGAGTCCTGTCCGGTGTACTCATAACCCAATGAGCACCTGTATACATCTTAGGTGATCCAACTGACACCAGTGGCTTGTGAGACCGGCCACCACCTCTCGTCGGGGTCTCAACTGTATACACTAGTCTACTCTGGAGTATCGATGCTCTGTCTCGAAACTCCCACGACTAGGGACCACAATTAAGGATATGCATATAAACTACCCAACTCTCACGTATATGATCGCCATCATACTGTTGGTAGTAAAGCAAGATCCTAAGGGCTCTATCAAAGTGTAACATGTAATCAGTCACCTGAACATGTACACGACTGATAAAGGCAAACCAGATAGCCTACTATCATCTCGAGTAAGACTGTCCTACCGGTATAGGTCCTCTGCAATCATTGCAATCACGTACCTGCGATCCAATAATTGACTCTGAGGGCACTATCTCCAACAGGACTTTCACGGCATATCCCTGCCCCACAAAGACCCCCTGGTGATCATGGCTCGGGTCCATTAATACGAGGTGCACAGGATCCTGGTCGACTTAGGAAGCTCGGCAGACATTCTCTTCTACGACTGTTTTCTGCGCATGGGGCTCACCACAGCGGACCTAAGGCCGACCACCCACGTCCTTTCAGGATTCACTAACCACTCCATCCCGGCGGAAGGAGTAATCACTCTACAGTTCAACATCGTAGCAAGAATCCCGTCGGCCTACAACATCCTCCTCGGCCGTCCAGCGCTGAACTCCCAACGGGCCCAGATATCGACCTACCACCTAGCGATGAAGTTTCCTCTCGACCAGGGTGGGATAGGTCGGGTCTATGGAGACAAGCGAGTTGCAAAGGTTTGCTTCACCGCAACATCTTCATCGGAGGAGCCGGCCGACGATGTCGAAGGCGGGGGTGACATCAGGGTTCCCTGGATACTCGAGACGAGCAAAAAGAGATCCGAGGGACCCCAGTTGAGCCTCTGACAGTAGTCCCCCTTGTAGAAGGGGACGATGAAAGACTCGTTCAAATCGGGTCGCTTCTGACAGGTCCTCAGCAAGACGACCTGGTCCATTTCCTCAGAAACAACTCCGACGTGTTTGCCTGGAAGCCTCCTGACATGCTGGGAATCGACCCCAAAATTATATCCCACAAGCTCGGGGTAGATCCTACAGCCCGACCCGTCAGACAGAAGAAGCGAAGCTTCGCCCCGGTCAAACAGAAGTCTATCGAGGACGGGGTAGATCGGCTCCTCACCGCCAACTTCATTCGGAATGTGCCCTATTCAGAATGGCTAGCGAACGTTGTCCTGGTCAAGAAAACAGAAAGCCTAACTTATGATGCTTGATATCGGTGATCTCCTAGATCATAACACGTGGCAGATGACGTATCCCAGAGCATGCAAGAAAGGGCCTACAGCAGCCGACCAAACCACCCCTATGCTCGTCCTACCGAGCAGACGCTGGCTCACCTGCGAGCCTCCCTGCATAACCAGTCTCCCCGGCCTCTCAGCTCGCCTCCGGGCTACCACAGAACCAAGATACCTCGGCCCTTCCGCTCGTCCGCAAGCTCTCTCGCCGAGGCCATCTTCCTCGGTCTCATCGACCGACCAACAGTACCGCTTGCAGGCGTAACCGCCATCCCGCGAATCTCGCCATGCGCGAGATCTCCGCCGGCCACATCCCACGTTCCACGCCACCACGATCCTCCATTAACGAGCATGTCTCTCCATTAATGGGAGGTCCCGCTAATCATGCGGGCGTGATGTTGGGAGCGTAACGGCCGCCGTGATTCTCGCGCCTGCTGCACCCTACTTAAACCCCTCTTTCAGACGGTCAAGATAAGCCATTTTGACTCCACTAAGCCGTTACTCTGCTCGGATCTCTAGTCTAATTTAATCGTCGGAGGATCCTCGGTGGTACAACCACCTCGGGACTTCCTTGCAGGTAACTCGGCAACCACAACCACAACCCATTGAGATCCACACGCTTCAGGAGCGACAGCCTCCAGATCCAATCTCAGCCACCCATCCCTGCCGCCAACAGATCAACAGGAGACAACATCTGAAGGAGATTCCACCCTCCATCACTAACTTTGACAGAGCCAATATTATATTTAAGGGCTTTTTTTTGAAATATTACGAATTAAATAATTTATTATTAAAATAAGGGGTTGGGTTTAAAATTTGCAAAATAGAACGGTTTCGCCCGCCCCCCCACCCCACCCCACCCCACCCCAGAATAGGGGGCGGGTTCCTACAACCCGCCCCCTATATATTAATATAGAGGGCGGGTTCCTAGAACCCGCCTTCTTATAAATATAATTATAATTATAATTATATAATTATAATTATAATTATAATTATTTTAAAAAAAATTTAAAAATAAATAAACGTAAAAAATATTTGAATAAAATAATAAAATTTTATTATATTAATGTTTTTTACAGAATGAATCCGTCAAAATTTACAATACAAAAAAATCCTATCCGATTTCTATCTCGACGGTCAAATTTATAATATCAAAATGAATCCGTCAAATTTACAATATAAAAAAATCCTATCTGTTTGTAAAATGTAAATTCTATATCGACGGTCAAATTTATAATAACAAAATGAATCCGTCAAATTTATAATACAAAAAATCTTCCGGTGCACTTGTCACGATCTCGAAGGTCCCGCCCCTGATGACTGTCCTGGACATCTGGTCCTATAATGGCCTGATTGTTTGCATAGGCTACATCTGGCGTGCCTTTGCTGAGGATCAGCATCCATTGTCATTCGATCTCGACGCACCTTAGGTCTTCCGGGCCTTATATTTTTTTCCGGCGGTAATACAGTCGGTGTTTGTCTGTTCGCAGTATAATAGTGCCAATAGCGACTGTCCGGTATAGGATGAAATTTTGAATCTATGCGCCTTGGTAATTGGAAACTGTATAGTAACTGGAAGAAAAATTGTAATGTGAGTTATGCATGCTGCTCGCGGCAGCAATTGCGTGGGCACAAGATAAATGTTGTTGTTGGAAAAGACCGCATGTACACGAAGAGAGCCCTTCATCTCTAAACTTCAAGGTATATTGATTCCCATTACTGCCCATTACTTGAAACTCCGCCGTGTCAAACCTTTTGGATCTGTAGTATTGCGCTCTGCGCTCTCTTTTCCGGAATATATCTTCGTAATACGTGGTGAGCGAAATCTCCATCGCCAAGGACTTTTCTCTTCTGTGCACAAAGTAAGTATTCATCCGGAAAAAGGTTCGAACAATCAACCCCTGTATCGGTAAGCCTCTAACGCCTTTAAGGACCCTGTTGAAGCTTTCAGACATATTAGTCGTCATTAATAGATATCTGCACCCATCATCATGTGCTTGTGCCCACATGCGTACTGGATACTCATCTAACCATGTTTTCGCGGCTTGACTCATCTCCCCAATTTTCGTCATGTACATTTCATGAACATTAGGGTCAGGCGTTTCACCGGCTTTGTACATAAGCTTATGTAGATCCGAATTTTTAAATTTTCTATCAAAATTTTGCCTGAAGTGACGCAGGCAAAATCTATGTAGGGTCGTCGGAAATACAGATCTCATTGCAGCTAGTATTCCTAGATGTCTATCAGATATGATGCATAAATCTGTTTTATCAATAACAGATGGGATATTTTTGAGTTGACGGAAAAACCATGACCAGGATGATGTATTTTCACCCTCGACAATAGAAAATCCTAACGGAAATATACCATTATTAGCATCAACACCTGTAGCAATTAACATGCAGCCTCTGTACTTACCGTATAGATACGTACCATCAACACACAATACCGGCCGACAATGTGTGAAACCAGCCGCACATGGACTAAAGCACCAGAAAATTCTTTGAAACCTGACAGAGCCTTCGACATCTGTTTCTGTGGTTTTTAACCGGTATACGGTCCCCGGATTTGATGCTTTCATGGCTTCCATAAAAGGGACTAGTGAGTTGTACGAGCTTTCCCAGTCCCCAAATATCTTGCATAAAGCCTTTCTACGAGCATCCCATGCCTTCACATACGAAATCTGAATTTTGTGCTCTCCGCTAACCAAGAGCCGTATCTCTCGGGGAGTCATCGCCACATCTGTATGGATTAATGGCATGATTAGCGAGCAAATGTAAGATGAAGTTCAATTCCGGTGATCTTGTAACATAATAGAATTGATGCAAGTATGTTCTTGGTTGTATTTCGTGACCTTCCAAGCTTTGGCTCTTTTGGAACAACATGCATGCAATCTCCACTTACATTCAGGAGCTTTCGTACATACCACCGTATAGTACGTCTTATTTGACTCTTCGGTTTTAAATGTAACGTTTTACTGAATAGACCACGACTTCAGCTTACAAATAAGATCTCCTTTTTCCTGAAACAAATCCCCGATACTGACGCAATCTTCGCTTGCTGCTGTCGCTTCCAAATAGGGTGCCGTATTTACTTCTGCCATGGCTAAGTCTACCCAACTATCATCTTCCAGCAGATCGAGGTCAGGATCTTCTAGTTCGACAAAATCATTATTCGTAACCATACCATCAAAGAATGCTACCTTATTCAATCCAGCGGCATATTCCACGCTATCCTCCCCCTGATGACCTTCACCGATTTCATCATCATCACTTCCACACATATCAATGTCACCCGTAGCAACATAAGGCTCGGGTGCAATATATGATGGTTGTGGTCGGTGTAATGTGGATGGTTCGGGGTGAGAAGACCGGAAAGATGTGGACGGACATGCTTGGAATGCGCTACTTGGATCGTGTTGGAATGATGCGGAGGTGTGGGAAAATCTGCGTTTAGTATATAAATTGTTATTATAATATTATTCCTTAATATTTTCGTAAATAAATCATCACTTATTTCAGATTTATTTACCTGTGGAAGGTTGTGTATGGTAATCCTTGTTGTTCTTCTGGGGTGTATGTAACTGCAGCAGTCGACTAGGAGAACCTGGATTTATGGATTTATAAAATGTTTGAATATTAATATCTTGGTATTACTAAAATGTTTGAATATGGATTTATAAAATGTTTACCCATGAGTTTGAAGGTTTGAATAATGTTGTGTATAGTCATATCCACCGAGACTGACGGTATCATCGTTAACCATGTGACCGTACCCCCAGGAACTATCTCCAGCATTACCGTCAAAATTACCCATTGGAGGGACATCTGATACTTCCAATTGCTCCTTCTGAACCAAAAGTTCAAAATAATGCTGGGTGTTTGACAGACCGAAATCTATCATCGAAGATATTGATGCATCATCTATAATTTCAACCAATGCATTTCCACTAAACATAGGCCATATACAACTTAACTTAACCCTAATTTCACGGGGATCGTATTTCGTGATTTTGAACACTTTATTCTCTAGTTCATTAAAAGTCGTTGATGGTTCTAATCGCATGATTCTTGCGGACCCGCCCATATACTCGGGACCTTGTGCACTTGTGATAATCCGGCCATCGTATTTACATACAACAAATAAACTTGAACTTGCCATAATCTGAATCAAACAATATCAAGCCAACAATAAAAAAGCGTTAACAACTTCATACAATCACAGTCAAGCCATGCACAATCATACCTAGAGCTATGGTCTTCAAAGTCCACTAGACTGCTCCTAACTGTTCCAAAGTGACAAGTTGTGAGATAACCCTCAAATCGCCTCTTCACTGCCAATTGTGGTCAAGTAAGCACAAATGAGGAAAGGAAGGATCCGCTCACGAATCACCGTGAGACGGGCTTTTTAAAGTTACCTTTCTCACTTGTCGAGCCTAGGCACCACAAAGTCAGGTTTAGATAAACGACCGAATGCCCACAACCTTCCTCTGTCCTATTGAGCACGACAGTCCATAGTTGGCTGAGTCTAGATATTTTTTAATTAAATCGAGGGTAATGCGTATGCTTTTAGTGATTTTTGGGGTCTTAGGAAGGGTGATGAAATCCCCACCCAATCTGAATTGGTGTTATAGCTCCTTAAAGTCCTTATTATTTATGCAAAACGGTAACAAACATAAATCGAAAACACTTGCAAATAACTTATTTGGCGGCGGCGCAAAGAATCCTGCACAAAAACAGTTTTATTGGAGAGAGAAAGAAAGTTTGCGCAAAGAAGAAACTTGCAATAAGTTTGCATTGACTTATATATATTCAGTTTTACGAACTATATTTTTTATGTTGTGTTGAAACAAACATTTTATAATACAAAATAATAAATATCAAACTGAACAAGATATTAGTACATATAGAAAATATAATGGATGTTATTATTCGTAACTGGATATTCTTGACCAAATTGAAATCGGTTGTGTGTTGGAATTCTAAGTATTAGAAACAAGACTTTGTTTCTTTTGATTTTTGATTTTTTTAGTTTTTAGATCCTGAGCTCATTTAAGTGTTGCCAAATTTCCGGTGCCAAAAAAGGTTTTTAATTGATTTTTTTTTATTAAACTTAAAATCGCAATAAGTTGGTGTGTTAGAGCATGCCAAGATGATTTTTTCCTCAAATGCTTTTAAAATTCAAAAGCTAGGATACCAAGATGGCAGTATATGTTGCAACAGGTTGCTCTTCTTGATATACTTCAAATAAGTAGGATAAATTTACGATAAAATGAAATAGTTGAAAGAGGGATGGACTGGGGGAACTTATTAAGGTAGCTGTATAGTTCCATATGCTTTCTAATTAGATGCCAATATTATTTCCAGTTCTATCATCGTTTTTTTAATAGCTCAAGGCGTAATATTTAAGATTGTTCAGATTGATGTTAACAGAACATTAGCCATCACATGTATTTTTTTATGCCAATCAGGAATTTTGTTGGTGGTGAGATTAATAAGAACATCCTTCAAAGGTCACTTTGGATTATTGTAGTCTTCAAATAATTTTGATTATGACATTATATATCAGTTTCGACTAATCCTTCTAGAGATTAAGCTATTGAAAACATCAATTTGCCGAACATGTATTGGAAGGACATTAAATTTAATTTATATTACTTTTTTTTTGCAGAAGAACATTGAATATCAAAGATTGTTCTGGAAGAAAAGGAGTCATAAAAAAATACTTTGTGAACTGTTTTCGAAGTCTATATTTGTTGATCTTTCTCTCAAGGATCCTGGTATATATAATTGGGAAGATACTACAAAAGATTGGCTTACCTCCAATACTTTGTGAACTGTTCTGTCTTGATCCTATCCAGCAGCTCCTCCCTCCCGACTATGGTACTGAACTTGACCTTCTTCCTAAACTCCACACTTACACAAAATAAGGGTAAGTGGATAGTTGTGTATACGATAGAGCGTAAGTGGATAGTTGTGTATAGGATAGAGCGTAAATGGTTAGTTGTTGTATAACAGAGAGCTATTTATAGAATATGAGGGCGGGTTCCTGAAACATATAATTATTGAAGAGGGCGGGTTCTAATAACCCGCCCTCTTCCTTCTGTAAACACGACAAAAAATTATAGGACAACACACAGACAAAAAAAAAGTGGTGTGACACAACGGAATATCATATAATTATTGAAGAGGGCGGGTTCTAATAACCCGCCCTCTTTATTTTAATAACACGGACGGAAATATAATTATTGAAGAGGGCGGGTTATTACGTTTTAATAACCCGCCCTCTTCCTTCTGCAAACACGACAAACCAAAAAATGATAGGACAACACACAAAAAAAAAGTGATGTGACACAACGGAATATCATATAATTATTAAAGAGGGCGGGTTCTAATAACCCGCCCTCTTTAATAGCACACGACAAACACCAAACAACACAATATTAAAAAAAACAACACAATATTAGAAAATATATAAAAACTGATTTGACACCATAGAAATATAATTATTGAAGAGGGCGGGTTATTAGAACCCGCCCTCTTCCTTCTGCAAACAATGATGGGACAACAGACAAAAAAAAATGATGTGACACAACGGAATATCATATAATTATTGAAGAGGGCGGGTTCTAATAACCTGCCTTCTTTGTTTTAATAAACACAATATTAAAAAAAACTGATTTGACACCACAAACAGACGAAATATAATTATTGAAGAGGGCGGGTTCCTGGAACCCGCCCTCTTCCTTCTGCAAACACGACAAACACAAAAAACTGATTTGACAATACAATATAAAAAAACTAATGTGACAACACTAATCGTTAAAGAGGGCGGGTTCCAGGAACCCGCCCTCCTTTCTCTATAAAACCCACCCTCCAGTGTGCCTTTCATCAAATTTACATCAAATTAACTCTGTCCCTTCTCATATCTAAAATCGTCTCAATGGAAAATCAATTATTCGACAAATCACTACTTGTTCATTAAAACGAACACAGATCTTTTAATATAATACACGGAGAGTAAATATTCTAAACTTAGTAATTTTTTTTAATTACCCCTTTCTTTTAATTCTAATAGTCGAAAAGAACATTATTTAATTTTGCAGGATGGAGATAATCTCACCGTCGTCACCCATAGTTCAGACAAGTAGATAGTTACCGACCAGTGAATAACCCAGCGGTTTCGACGGGCCGGATTTTATGAAGCTTCATTACTTCGTCATATCCAAATCGACCACGCCCTCGTTACCTCTCTAGTTGAGCGCTGGAGAAAAGAGACCCACACTTTTCATCTAAGATGGGATGAGGCCACTATCACACTCCAGGATATTGGGCTCTTACTCGGTTTACGGGTCAATGGGCTTGGATTGGTCGGAGGAAAAATTGTTGGTCCAGATACCGACCACCCATACTGGGATACATATGCCGAGTCTGTTCTCGGACAGGTAAAAAATTTCAATTTGTTTCCCCTCTTTAGTGTACCTATTGCATGTTGTACATTATTTCTAGCTTTAATATTTCACAAAAAATGCTAATATCAGGCATCAGGAGGCTACAGTAAGGGGTATAAGATCAGTTTAAACTGGCTAAAAGATACATTTAGTAATATCCCTGATGAAGCCACCGATGAAGTCTTGGATAGACATGGACGTGCCTACATTCTGAACATGATCGGTTCTTGGTTGATGCTGGACCAATCGGCAACGCATGTCCATCCGTTATACCTTAGCTTCCTTACGGATTTTGATGTGTGTGGCCAATATGCTTGGGGAGCAGGGGTCCTGGCCATTCTTTACAAGGAACTCGATAAGACATGTGCTCCAACGAAGAATAAAATTTGTGGATGCATTACATTACTTCAGGTAAATTCCTTGTTTTTCACAGCTAAAAATTTGCAAACTTGAAATATTGGTTTTCTCTCTTATCATCTAAAACTTTATTTATAGATCTGGTCATGAGAGCATATGTATATGGGAAGACCGGATCGAGTTAAAATAACTGCCTTGGATACCCCTGGAAAGCCGCTCGGCTGTTGGTGGAATGGCAAGAAAGCGTATAAGGCTCCTCGTCGAGTACTTAGGTACTATAGAGATGAGTTAGATCGTATGGAGGCGACTCAGGTAACCATAACTTAGGTAATTAAGTTTGTTTTAAAATTTTGAAATACCTTCATCATAATTTTTATACTATATTATTTGCGCAGTCCATGTGGACGCCTTATACAATAGATCGTCTGCAAAGATTACCCGGTATCTGTATCGAAGGAGAGCCGGTTTGGCGGGCTCGATGCCCACTCCTCTGCATTAATGTCGTTGTCATGCACCTCCCGGACCGGGTGTTGCGACAGTTTAATAGATCGCAACATATTCCTGTCCCGCCGCCTTCGCCTATGACAATAGAGGGAGACATGCGAGGAGGAAAGGCGGAGCGTGATTGGAGGGAGCATCATCATCAATATTTGTTGAGATGGGAGGATAGGCAGCGTAATATTGCCTTACAGCAAATAGGTGACCAAACAGCCACCGACGCTACCGAAGCATATATACAGTGGTATAAGCGTGTTACCATAAGATATCTTTCTGCTCCCCCTAACAACTTCCCAAACATCTCACGGTACGAGCCTAGAGGCCATGTGGAACGAGATTTGGTAAGTTGAATTATTTATATTATATTACTTTTTAACATCCGGCGGTATGAGTTAATACTTATTTCTTATTTCTAATGTAACGACAGGCTCGTGGGTTGCATCTTATACAAACAATAGTGCATGAACCATACCCGACTGATGCTGGTCTGGAAACTCAGGCTCAATTTACAAGTGCAGACCAATTAATTGGTGGTGTATTCGGTTCATATAATATTCTTCAACATTTATTGCCGACACCAGAGCAGCAGTATGAGCCGACACCGGAGCCGCGGTATGAACCGGCACCAGAGCCACAGCATGAGCCGGCACCAGAGCCACAGCATCACGGAGATCCAGCGCAGCAGGTCCAGTGGTTTGGATCACCATACCGTCAGCAGCAACCATGGCATACCAGACAAGCGCAACAACACCAGTCTTGGGGGTCAGGTTTTGCAGAACGGCCGTCTTGGGGGTCAGGTTTTGCGCAACAACAGCACTCTTGGGGGTCAAGATTTGCGCAGCCATGGGGCACAGGTTTTGTGCAACAGCAACCGCATGAAACTGGGACAGGTTCTTCGCTACAACTGCCCAGTTAGGACACGGATTTATCGTCCTACGTACAGTTGTTGGGAGGCAGCACATATCCGACACCTGTCCCACATTCAGGTTCAGGATTTGCGGAACAACAGCCTGTCCAAGACGCTGCTGAAGACAAAGCCGAAGCCGAAGCAGAAGAGCAGACGCCGCCGCCGCCATCTACCCAAGAAACGGGTGGGTCCTCCATGTTAGTGTATATGCCCTAGAGGCTATTACTGTATCATACTAGTTTGTATATTACTTGATGGAAGCTTGGGATATTCACAGTTGTATAGACAATCTTGCTCTAAATAGTAGTATGCTACTTGGTCTGTTTCTACTTTAATGTGTGCATGTGTTTCTTTTAGCATATCGCCTATACACATTAATGGAGCCCTTAGGATCTTTTCTTGATTACCAGCGTTGTGATGGCAGTCACACTAGTGGGAGCTGGGTAATCCACAAGCATATCCTTATACAGGTCCCTAGTCGTAGGATTATCGAGACGGGGCATCGATACTCCGGAGTAGACTAGCGTATGCGCTTCTCATCCCAGCAGGGGAGATGGTTTGTCCCACAGCCGTTAGTACGTCGTACTTAAGATAGTATGCGGGTGCTCGTTAGGTTACGAGTACACTTGACAGGACTCGTCGGGAACTGTTGGTTGGTACTATACCTATCGTCAGTTATCAGTTCCTAGGTGACATGAGTACAGCTTAGTCCGCTGACTTGACACTGTCACTTCGCCTCGAGTGTGTTCTGTAGGGTTCCTAGGCACTCCCAAGAGGTCTCACAAGGCATCGAACATGCCAATTTCAAATTTTACGGTGCCTACAAACCCTAAACAACGAAACGTTTGCTAGAAATCTAGGCGAAAAACTAACTAGTTAACACTTAACTAAAAGTTTAACGGAAATACAACCTTTGTAGATCCGGTGCTCCACCTCCACGGCTCCGCAACGAGGTCCTCTCCGCTGTCCAAATCAAATCCGGGCTCTAGAGTCGGCTTCGTCGGAGAAAAAGGGAGCTAGGTCGTCGATGTCCATGCCGAAGATGATCTACGTCGAGGCATCGCTAGATCAAGCTCACAACTTCACCAAGTCATGAAACTTATGAAGTAAACACACTCTACTACTTGGCAAGAGGTAGAGGATGAAGAAATAGGAAGTGGGTAGACTTTAGAATCGGATTTCTCACTCATTTCCATCACTTGCCATTGATGGGGCAAGCTTTCTTCACTTGAAGAAATGGAAGAAGAAGAAGATGATATATGATAAGTTAATTAAAAATCAATAGAAAAACAATACCTATCATAATATTAACTCTAGTCAAGTGTAGAGAATGAATCATGGTTAGTGGGAATGGTTAGGGTTAAGAATGAGATAAGAATGGTTGACTTGAACAAAGCTTCATGAAGCTTCAACTAAAGAACAAAATTAGCCACCATTCTTTTCTCTTTTCTTTTATTCATTTATAAAAAATAAAAGGATAATTAAATAAGATAAATGAATAACAAAAAAATAAACCCTAACCATCATCTTAACCTTTGTTTAATTCTATACACTTAACCAAAAACCATGTATCATCAAACATGATACAAACATGTGCACAAAATCATATCGCATATTTAATGCGCACATCCGAGCGAGAAAATCCATTTAAAGTGAACCGATACTAGTTAATGCAAAGTAACATATCAAATATATAATTATGCATTAAATCATTAAATCAACACTTGATTCAATGATTCGGTCATGTCGCACACAACCGACTAGTATTCAATGTATCGGCTTATCGAATCAACGCTTGAATCGGTAACTAGGTTATATCGCATACAACCTTTCCGATACATTCATCGCGAGAATGTAATACGGTATCACATACACGTATTATTCTCGGTCCCGCACATATCTCATATGCGCTCCTATTTCGTTTCGCTTGAGCCAGGAAACCTCTGTGTAAGACTCTAAAGACTCGTCAATACGCCGGCAGCGGATGATGATCATATCAAACACCCACAAGCCGCAAGCGGTCTGCTAAACGTAACGGCCACCCGGGTATTGAGCGATCTGAAGATCGACGAGCAAGCCCGCTCACACTCCAGTGAATCCGACCAGTAACACTACCGTACAGTCCGGTCTGATCGTCTGATCTGTCGCATATCTCGCCTAGGGGTGGTATACGTCAGACCCCAATAGCTCGATAAGTCGTGTCGATATGAGGTCTATAACAATTCGAGAAACTACTGGTAACACTTACCAGTAAATCTCAGCAACCCTGGCCAGGGATTTCCTGTTATAGCCAATCGAACACAGCGCAACATCAACTCCCTATACCGGGAGAGACGAATCCCCTCCTATCGCTCATTGCCTCCATGTGACTCGGGACTGTACCCAAAAACCACCATTTTGCACGCCCTCTTGGACGTGGTAAGATGGAAATCAAAGCATAGTGGGAACCACACAAGACTCTATGACGATCTCGGGTCAACAGACTACTCTGTACCAGTGTCACCAGAGAACTGCCATCTGACGTGAGGTATAATACCATCTGGGAGTTCTCGGCAAGTCCGTCCAGTGTACCCAGTCTCCACTGAGCACCCGTATATCATCTCTGATGTCAAACACCGATGGATATGGGATCATCCATCGCCCATCTGTATGGGTCGAGAAGGTATACGCTAGTCTACTCTGGTATATCGATGCCCCGTCTCGATACACCCACGACTAGGGACTTTGAAGGATGTACTTATGGACTACCATGTCCCCACTAGTATGATCCGCATCATAGTCCAGGTAGTCAAGTACAGATCCTAAGGGCTTTACCAACATGTAACAGGGAGACAAACAGTGTACACGTTAAGGTAAAGATCAACCAGATAGCATACTATCATGTCGAGCAAGAAAGTCCTCCCTATATACGTCCCAGCATCCACTACAATATACATCCTATGTACAGTAATGGCCTCTAGGGCATACATATAATTAACAATCTCCCACTTGCACTAGGGCCATCTGTAGCAGTGGTTGAAGTATCTCATACTCAACCATCCCATAAAAGTCTCTCTCTGGGAAAAGGCCTTTCGTGAGTGGATCCGCTGTGTTTGTCCTCTGAGTCTACTCTCCTAACCTCGATCCCTTGGAGATCAACCATCTCCATGATCAGGTGATACTTCCTTAGAATATGTCTGGATCACTGATGGGACCGGCGTTCCTTGGCAAAAGCCACAACTCCATTGTCTCACAATGGTAGGAACATAGTTCATCTCATGAACCAATATACACCCAAACAGCCTCTTTGGTAGCATCTTAAGTAGCGATGTATCGTGCCTTTATCGTCTAGTATGTCACGGTATCTAGCTTGGAACTCTTCCAATATACCGTCCCTTCACTGAGGGTAAAGACAATGCCTGTGACTGACATTCAGTCGTCTTTATCACCCTGGAACACTTCCAGTGATTCTCCCCAGGATCGATTGATACCTTCTCACTACAACTAGTGAGAATCCTAACATCCAATTAGATCTATCTCATAGATCCAAAATCCAGGATTTAGTAGGTATCACTTTGATCCTTTGTGGAGAACCATTGTGATAGGCGGAGATTGATCGAGCGTAGCATAGGAAACTCTTTCCCTATCAAGAGTATGTCATCCACGTACTCTACGAGGATCACCACCATACTCCCTACTACCTTTTTGTATATACAAGGTTCATCTACCATTTTGATGATGTCAAACTCTTTGACCGCTTCATCAAAACAGATGTTCCAACTCCGCGATGCCTGCTTTATCCTATAAAGCATCTTGCACACGTTTCCGCTGCTCCCACTGTCTACGAAGCCCTCTGGCTGTGTACTTATAGACGCTCTCTTCTAAATCATCATTTAGAAAAGCAGTCAAGACACCCAACCACCAGATATCGTAGTCATGGTATGTAGCCGTGGTAAGTAGGATCTGGATGGACTTAAGCATAGATCCTTGAAAAGGTTTCATCATGATCCATATCTGGTTAATGATGCAAAACTTTACCAAGTCTAGCTTTGAAAGTCTCAACTTTTCCATGTACACCAAGTAATCTTCTCAAGATATACTTACTCCTGATGGGGATTTAACCCTTCAGATATAGCAACCAAAGTCCATACTTTGTTGGTGTATAAGGATTCCATCTCAGATCGCTAAGCATCCAGCCATTCTTACAGAGTCTTACTCCTGATGGCCAGCTCGAAACTAGTTGGGTCATCATCTCATGATGTAATCCTCGCTCCCACTGTCATAGAGAAACCGAAGTATCTCTCAGGTGGGTGAGGAACCCTACTAGATCGGCGGAGAGGCTGAGGTTCGTTGGTTACTATCGAATTCTTTGGTTTTATCAAATCATCTGCTGTAGTTTGCATAGCTAGAACCTTTCCAGTTCTACATAACAGACCTTGCCTCGAGCTTGTCCGGATATTGCTTTTAGACATAGGCCGGACAACCCCAAATCTTAACTGACTTAAGACATGGGCTCTTCCCATACCATATCATATATGAAGTGGTAGGCAACTGATTTGATTCGAACCTTATTCAATAGGTATGCAGCTTCTCAAGCGCATAACTCCCAAAAGGAAATAGGTAACTCAGTAGTACTCATCATAGAGCACACCTTATCATATAGGGTGTGACTGCTCCGCCCCGATATACCATCGTGCTATGGTGTATTCGGAGGAGTAATGCTGAGAAAGAATCTCATTCTCCTTTAGAATAGTCCAGTATTTCCGTGCTCAAGTGTTCTCCTCCTTGATCTCATCATAGGACATAATACTTATACCCGTATTGGTTCTCTACTTCTAACTTATATTCTGTGAATATCTCAAAAGGTTCGGACTTGTGTTTCAACAGGAACATAGGTCTGAAACTTGAGAGATTATCAGAGAATGTAACGAAGTACAAAGAACCGGTCTTGGCATGTGTAGACAGGGGACCTTACATACATCAACATGTATCATCCCAAGAGTTTACTAACTCTTTCTCTGTTTCCAATAAACGGAGCTATGGTCATCTTATCTTTGTGACATGACTGGCGAGTTTCACAAGATGTAAATTCAAACTGATTTAAATATGCATCTAAATGTAACTTCAGCCAGTCGGGTCGCATTGATCTGACCTAGTCTACAATACCTTAAGAAGAATCCGTTCATTTCTGAACTCTTCCTCTTATGTGTGATCCGTATACTAAGAACTGTAGTTTGATTTAGAACATTAATGCTTTTAGATAACGTGCCTGAACCGATCAACTTTTGATATAGGAAATGTTCAAAACATTATCCAACAATACAAAATTATATCGTTTCTTTACTAATAAAGAGAGTGATATGATTTGGTATATCAGGTTCGGTATCTAATAACATTCGTTCAGAATCAATGTATTGGTAATACAGGGTGACAGTGACCGACAGACTTGGTTGCAACACTTGCCCCGTTTTCTGCCTCATGAAACTTATCACCCGTTCTCAGTTCTCTACCTATCTGTAGCCCTATTGTAACAGATTACATATCTGGGATCCTGATCTGGTATCACATACCCAGGACGTAGAGGATACAGAGAAACAGTTCTTTGTAACGAACACACCCGAAGATGATGCATCAGCATGCACTCTCTTCGTTTGGGCGGCACGGGAATTCTGGTAATCCCCAATTTCCTGCTCTGTCTTATAACATTTATAAGTTGGAGCGGGACCAACGTTCCCCAGCTCAGTATAACAAGCGGGTTCGGTCAAAATTCCGTATTATTATCTTGATTAAGGCGTGATATGGTCGCTACCTGGAGAGAGAGAGAAGAAAACACTCAGCGTGCGCTCTGTCAAGAATAGATTGGTTATTATTTTATCTAATCAGGATGGCTCCCACTGCTTTTTATCAAATCTTCCTTCAAACCCAAAAAGGAAAGACTAGCCGGGATTAATTACACACTACAAGTTCGCCAATCTTTCAGCCAGGCCAGTGTCGGTACTTTGAGGGAGGTCCCCCGTGCTTTCGCACGAACCTAATTAATGTAAACCTCGTTTTCCCAGAGGCGTAACCTCGTCAACACCTTTCTAGACACCTACTTGATCGGCTAATTGTAATGTATAAAACTCTCCCAGGAGTAACTCTTACTCGCAGCGGGTATCGGGATCCAACTATCTCATAGAAGGTATGCAATCTCATTGCAAATTTCAACACTTGAAATTCCCGATAATATTTTGCCCCTAACGTGCTATGACCTTGACGAAAGCCAACAAACCATAGCCCGCTAGTCAAGTTCAACCCGTACATTTCTTGATCGAATTAAACCTACCCGCACGACCCTTGACGAAAGCCAACAAAGCCGCACGACTACCCTAATCCAATCGCATCGTATGCTAGCAGATAAGCAGCATATAGCTACCGCACACTGCACCTTGACGAAAGCCAACAAATGCAGCACGAATACTATATACAACTTATCTGAAATGACGGAGGGCTACGACAGGTTTTTCTGAAAACCTATTGCGTAATGAACTTGATATCGTTGTAGGATCGAATGAATTTTAAAATGGAGTGCTTTTGAGGCTTTTCTAGTTTTGCTAAAGGAGTCACTCCCGGTGAAGGGATCGTCGGTCCTTTCCTCGTCGAATGAGGTGCGGGATATATCACATATATCGCTGTGCAAAGCAAAAACTCTTAAAAGCAATCAAAAGACAAACCGAGTGTGTAGCATCTGCCAGTTATTGCTAAAGGAGTCACTCCCGGTGAAGGGATCTCGGTCCTTTCCTCATCGAATAAGGTGCAGGATATATCACATATACCGCTGTGCAAAGCAAGAACTGTAGCTACCCTTTTTATTTTGAAATTCGATCCTACAACATCTTAGGTTTCTTTTACTTTCATTAATCACATTAATGAAGTCCCATCATTTAAGTACCTAATCATCACAGATAAATACGACGTACACTTATGCCATCCGCATTCGCCTCGATGTCCCCTCGTGCACCGTTAGGTTAGGTAACTAACGGCAGAGCGGGGCAGGGCTAGCGCGGGTGTAAAACATAAGTAATGCCTATATAATATATCATATATACTATATACTGTATCTATCAAAGAACATCTCATGATCACATCACAGATATCGCAGCAGAAGAAACATATGAAATATTGGATATACTAGGACGTCCGTGTTTTCAATACGAGCCAGTATAAAACACGGATTCCACGGTCGTGATGAATAGCCAAACCCACACCCCTAGACCCCTACGAGAGCGGCAAGCAACCCTACCAATTCTAGAGTTAGGAGACCCTGACTCGACTCCTCGAGTTGGTCTCCCACTGGACTCCAGAACCCGGTTACTTGTGCCCTCCTCCTTGGGTCATCCTAGTGCGGAAAAGTAAATAATATACAACGGGTGACAACTTCCGCAACCTGAAAGCGCCCCAATAAAAGAATATTACATACAAGTTTTTACATGAATGAAAATGAAAAACACTCATCTCACATAAAAACCCCCGGCTATTCAAACACGACGATCCAATAAAACATATCCAGCAACACATAACATCACATGTCATCAACGTAAGTAAATATGCGCATCCCAATTGTCGTTGACATATAGCAACGAAACCGGCGATATCACATATTACACTTACGGTCACAGAAAAGAAAGTGTAAAACTACAACAGTTGGAATCCGCAACCACCTCAGACATCGCATGCCTGACCAAATGAATTTCTTAGACATCGCATGCCTAACAATTATAAACCCCGCATTTTAGTCTCAAAATCGAAAACACTTTTCAATATCAAGTCGGGTAATTCAACAAGATTCCCGACATCCTGATCGAATGCTCATCGCAAACTTCAGTATACGGCTGCACCCCCGATACCGTCGACGAAGTGCACCAAGGCGGAACACCGCTACCGCGAGCACCCGAACGGATGCTTTCGGCGACGGGGTTCTCCTACAGTCACTTGGTCGGGGCTATGGAGTGAGGCTGTCTATTAAGTTTACCCGGCGAGTATCCACGTACGCTACGTGATTGCGACGGACTTTTGATCACATCAAAACTCCGTGGCAACCGATCAAGTGAGACTAAACCGCTAGATTTATAACATTCATTCAGTTATCTCATAACTTCTTGTGAATTCCAATTATTGTATCCCATTCCGGATAAACAGAAAATGTTAAACTTTCCGATCGAACATTCTAACACCCAAGTTTTCCCGATACAGATCAACACATGAAACTAGTCTAACAACATTCAGTTCGTACCTCAGTACCAACGGTCCAGCCGTAGAAGGGTCAAGCCAACGCCTCACATGTGGCACGCCGTACTGCCCCAAACCCGAAGGTTCAAAGGGTAGTTCAAGACGGTCACATAATCGAGTTAAGGTTTGTTGTCTTCTAGAGGGACCATCGCGTTACTTGCACTACTTAGAACGTCGTTAAACTTCGGAAAAATCCAACACTTGGAAATTTCCCGACAGGGGAAAAATTGGGTATTTATATCCGGTCGAACTTTTTAACATATTCTAAAATTTATCCGGAAAGCCACACAGACAAAATTTGATACCCCGATCGAAATACCGAATCCCCAAATCAACTCAGAAAAATTCAACTCTTGAAAAAATATTAAAAATACCCAGGAAGACCAACACTGGAAACTAGGAGTTACTGTGTAAACTTCGTCTCACAAAACGACAAAACGGCCGCGTTTCCGCCGCACGAGCCGTGCTCGTGCCGCGGAAGCGCGGCGCTTTAAAGGAATTAGGGCTACGAATTGCACAGTTACTCTTAGATTTTCCTGCATGTTTTTCTGGATATTTTTAATACTGAAAAATCCCTGTTTTTAAAAATTGGACAGAGAGCAATATTGGTTCGGGGTTTCGGGTTCGTTCGGACTTCAATTTCCGTCTGGACTTCGTCTAAGGCTCTAGCTAGGCTCTGATGCCACTGTAGGGTTCCTAGGCACTCCCAAGAGGTCTCACAAGGCATCGAACATGCCAATTTCAAATTTTACGGTGCCTACAAACCCTAAACAACGGAACGTTTGCTAGAAATCTAGGCGAAAAACTAACTAGTTAACACTTAACTAAAAGTTTAACGGAAATACAACCTTTGTAGATCCGGTGCTCCACCTCCACGGCTCCGCAACGAGGTCCTCTCCGCTGTCCAAATCAAATCCGGGCTCTAGAGTCGGCTTCGTCGGAGAAAAAGGGAGCTAGGTCGTCGATGTCCATGCCGAAGATGATCTACGTCGAGGCATCGCTAGATCAAGCTCACAACTTCACCAAGTCATGAAACTTGTGAAGTAAACACACTCTACTACTTGGCAAGAGGTAGAGGATGAAGAAATAGGAAGTGGGTAGACTTTAGAATCGGATTTCTCACTCATTTCCATCACTTGCCATTGATGGGGCAAGCTTTCTTCACTTGAAGAAATGGAAGAAGAAGAAGATGATATATGATAAGTTAATTAAAAATCAATAGAAAAACAATACTTATCATAATATTAACTCTAGTCAAGTGTAGAGAATGAATCATGGTTAGTGGGAATGGTTAGGGTTAAGAATGAGATAAGAATGGTTGACTTGAACAAAGCTTCATGAAGCTTCAACTAAAGAACAAAATTAGCCACCATTCTTTTCTCTTTTCTTTTATTCATTTATAAAAAATAAAAGGATAATTAAATAAGATAAATGAATAACAAAAAAATAAACCCTAACCATCATCTTAACCTTTGTTTAATTCTATACACTTAACCAAAAACCATGTATCATCAAACATGATACAAACATGTGCACAAAATCATATCGCATATTTAATGCGCACATCCGAGCGAGAAAATCCATTTAAAGTGAACCGATACTAGTTAATGCAAAGTAACATATCAAATATATAATTATGCATTAAATCATTAAATCAACACTTGATTCAATGATTCGGTCATGTCGCACACAACCGACTAGTATTCAATGTATCGGCTTATCGAATCAACGCTTGAATCGGTAACTAGGTTATATCGCATACAACCTTTCCGATACATTCATCGCGAGAATGTAATACGGTATCACATACACGTATTATTCTCGGTCCCGCACATATCTCATATGCGCTCCTATTTCGTTTCGCTTGAGCCAGGAAACCTCTGTGTAGGACTCTAAAGACTCGTCAATACGCCGGCAGCGGATGATGATCATATCAAACACCCACAAGCCGCAAGCGGTCTGCTAAACGTAACGGCCACCCGGGTATTGAGCGATCTGAAGATCGACGAGCAAGCCCGCTCACACTCCAGTGAATCCGACCAGTAACACTACCGTACAGTCCGGTCTGATCGTCTGATCTGTCGCATATCTCGCCTAGGGGTGGTATACGTCAGACCGCAATAGCTCGATAAGTCGTGTCGATATGAGGTCTATAACAATTCGAGAAACTACTGGTAACATTTACCAGTAAATCTCAGCAACCCTGGCCAGGGATTTCCTGTTATAGCCAATCGAACACAGCGCAACATCAACTCCCTATACCGGGAGAGACGAATCCCCTCCTATCGCTCATTGCCTCCATGTGACTCGGGACTGTACCCAAAAACCACCGTTTTGCACGCCCTCTTGGACGTGGTAAGATGGAAATCAAAGCACAGTGGGAACCACACAAGACTCTATGACGATCTCGGGTCAACAGACTACTCTGTACCAGTGTCACCAGAGAACTGCCATCTGACGTGAGGTATAATACCATCTGGGAGTTCTCGGCGAGTCCGTCCAGTGTACCCAGTCTCCACTGAGCACCCGTATATCATCTCTGATGTCAAAAACCGATGGATATGGGATCATCCATCGCCCATCTGTATGGGTCGAGAAGGTATACGCTAGTCTACTCTGGTATATCGATGCCCCGTCTCGATACACCCACGACTAGGGACTTTGAAGGATGTACTTATGGACTACCATGTCCCCACTAGTATGATCCGCATCATAGTCCAGGTAGTCAAGTACAGATCCTAAGGGCTTTACCAACATGTAACAGGGAGACAAACAGTGGACACGTTAAGGTAAAGATCAACCAGATAGCATACTATCATGTCGAGCAAGAAAGTCCTCCCTATATACGTCCCAGCATCCACTACAATATACATCCTATGTACAGTAATGGCCTCTAGGGCATACATATAATTAACATGTTCCCACTGTTCTTAGATTGCTACCCTGCCACGGCTCAAATGATTCGTGCAAACAGGTAGCAGTTGGGTGCAGTCCCGAAGCACTTGGAGGCAGTGACGGTTAGACATGATTCGTCTCTCCCGGTATTAGGGGTTGATATCGCGTTGTGTCAAGGAGAGCCATTACACATAGTCGTCCCTGGCCACGGCAAGCGAGATATACTGGTAGGATATCCAGTGTTATCTCAGGGTGTTCTGGGCTACACTCCGACGCGACTTGTACCGCTATTAGGGGACTGACGTTTACCACCCCTAGGCCCGACATAGGATATTCTCAAACGAACAGACTGGACTGTACGGAGATTGTCACATTCAGGCTCAGTAGAAGTTCGGATGGGTTCACCTCATCAGTCTTCTTATCGGCATCTACCTGGGGACAATTACGTACAGCTAGTACCGCTTGCGGCCTGTGGTTAAACCCACTGCCAGCGTAGTGTCGAGTCTTTAGAGTCCCATACAGAGAACTATTCGCCTTTGAGCAAAACAGAGTAGAGGTCGCATGGTTTTGCGACAGGGTTCGTTCACATCCGCGCACTTGTGCACGTTTGGTATCCGGGCAGTTATTACTAGCGAGCTTTGGTTTAAACCAGATCCTAGTATATGTTTTGGGATTGGTTTTATCTCATTGTATTTGTGTTCCTCGGAACACGGATGCGGGTGTGTATGCACAGTTGACAGAGGCAGAGGCAGAGGATTCTCATTAGGGTTGTTGACTGTTGACTTTTTCTAAACCCTAATGAGAATAAGAAATATGATCAATAATATTAATTAAGTATTATTATGCTATGGTTGAGTTGAACATTTGACTTTGGTTGACTTGTTCACTTTATTGACCGGTTGACTATTTTGGACTAGTTGACCATCATCATTTCATTGCAATGATGCTTCTTATTCTTTGCAAAATGTATTAAATGCATGAAATGATAATGGCCATTGAAACTAACCATCACAATTCTTAATTATTATTATTATCATGATTATTCTTACTTTTGTGAGCATGGTTGCAAATTATTGAGCTCATTCTATCATTCTCATTCTCTCTCATCCAAAGCTCACCCTCTTCCTCTCTCTCAAGACTCTCATGTCTCATGTGTTGAGAAGCATGAGCCATTGAGATAAAACTCTAAAAACACTTCTTTACTCACTCCAGAGTTCAAGGTCTAGCAAGCCAAGCACGTTAGTTGCCTCTCGGTTGAGGTAGGAGCTCAGGGTAGAACCTTTCGGGTGGATCCTTCTTCGACAACAAGGAGACTACGAGGTGGAGCCGATCCAACCACTCCAAGGAGCAAGAAGAGAAGGAGTTCAAGACCTAGGTACAACCCCTTAAGATAGTAGTTAAACTTGTAGTTAGTTTGCTAGGTGTTTGTTTAGCAAAGATCCTATTTTCTAGTCCATGTTACCTTACCATAAAAAATCGTTTTTTACCGTTTCCGCATCCCCGTAAGAACCGGGAGGGGTAACGTGGACTTACAGTGGTATCAGAGCCTAGCTAAACAACAACTAGCATCTTAGCAAAGTATTTAGAATTTCGATCGGAGAAAAAAAATCACAAAACACGTCCGAGAACTGAACTTTCTGCCGATTTTAAAACTGTTCAAAAATTAATTCCACACATCTTAAAAATCGGTTCAGGGAACAGTCAATAAAAACGATCCACTGACTCTGTCAACGCACCGCAGAACCGCGGCAAGAACATGCTTCTTGCCGTGGATCCGCGGCCGAGTTGACTCGGCCGTGACTCGTCTTTGCTGCAGTTTCATTTGTGTTCTGTTTTGGGATTTTTAGCATATCTTATTTCTGCCCAGAATTTCCAGAGAACAAAGTTGTGTTTGGGGTAGTTGCAAATCCGTATTTTGATCGAAGTTCTGTAGACTTTAGCTAATGGGTTATATCTGTGATGTGATATATGCACCGAACGTCAACTAATCACTATACGTCGATTAGTAGGGGTTGTGCATATCTGTGATCTGTAATGTTGATGGTTTGTGTATATGAACTAGTTGGATTGTCGCGGATGAATTGTCGGGGGGTTGTGAGATGAGAGTTTTCTTTATCTTTCATTTGATGTAATATGTAAATTGATGTAATATTATTTTTATGGCCACACATCCGGGATGAGGTTGTAGCCGCCATTGTATATTATTTCTTTTACTGTTTTTGCTCCTAGGATAGACCCAAGGTGGGGTGCACAAACTACCGGGTACCTCGAAGTGCTGAGTGGCCTACTCACGTTGCTGAGGGAGGTTGCTTCACTTCGGGTACTTGGCGGGTAGTTTGCCGCACCCGTAGGGGTCTAGGGTGGGGTTTTAGCTATTCATCGCGACCGTGTAATCCGTCTTTCGTTGCAGGCTCGAACGAAACGCGGATTCCTAGTATATCCAATGTGTTCATCTGTGATCTGTAATGGCTATCATTGCATCTGACGAATGTATATATCTATATATGATATCTAGTAGGCGTTGCATATGTTTTGCATCCGTACTAGTCCAACCCCCGCTCTGTCGTTAGTTAAGTAACCTAACGGGTGATGACGGGGCCCCGTGGCGAATGCGGATGGTATAAGCGTACGTCATGTTTTCGTTGTTTTCTGCAATGGTAGGATTAATGATGGGACGCATTAAATTAATGCAAGAAAATAAACCAAAGTTAAAGTCGTTGGAACAATTTCAAAACCACTCGGTTTCTTTTCAAAACATAAAACTTTTTAAAACGCGGAGCTTAAACCACTCCTTTTAAAAGCTATAAAGGTTCCTTCGATTATATCAAGTTCACTACGTTCACGGTTTCGCCAAAACCATTCGTAGCCCTCCGTCATTTCATATGAATATTCAATAGTATTCAAGCTATGTTTGTTGACCTTCGTCAAGGCATAGTGATTGGTAGCTATTGGGTGTTCATATGTAGCATAGATAGATGCGTTGGTTTGGGACAGTCGTATTACCTTGTTGACCTTCATCAAGGGTATATATGGGTGGGTTCAAATTAACCTGGACAATGACAGGTAGAACTTGACGTGTGACTTATGATTTGTTGACCTTCGTCAAGGTCATAAGAGCATGGGGAAAAAATCCACATCGGGAGTTTCTAAAGAAACTGAAACTTGCTAGCAAAGCATACCATTTGGAGTGTGATAATTCTGGTAGGATTCCTTCAGTTTTATCACACGATGATATTTGAATCCCGATCCTACTGTGAGTATATGCTACTCCTCAGGAACTTTCTCACTTAACGATCAATACTATAAACCAAGTAGGTGTCTAGAAAGGTGTTAGCGGGGCTACGCCCACAGGGAAAAGAGGTTATTTAATTAAGGAACTTCGCGAAAGCGTTGGAAAACCTCCCTCGAAGTACCAACACTGGCCTGGCTGAACGGATAAGCAAGTATTGTACGGTGAGATTGATCCCGACTAATTCTTCCTTTTTGGTTTGAGGAAGGATTCGAGAAACAGTGGGAGCCATCCTGTTTAGATAAACTAAAAACCAACCTAAACTTGCAAGAGTATCATGCTGAGTGTTTTCTTCTCTCTCTCTCTCTCTTAATTGCAGCGACCCAGTGACCACACATAGGTTACATCTAGATAATAAAATGACTGAATCTGACTGTTATGATTGGCAAAGGTTTGTCCAGATGTCCATTACCCATGACAAGCTGGGACACCTCTTAACTAATCAAACCCCTGTCGTTTCAGGACTAGTTTCCCCTGTCACGGATATTGATATCCGTAAGACATCGGAAAAAGACTGTGCGAATGCTAAGTGCCTCGTGTTGGCCTCAGTTGATGATGCATACCAGAGGCAGCACGAGAAGATGGACTCAGTTTCTATCTTCCTCCATAACAAAGATTTATATGGAGAGCAATCTCGTATCGCAAGATATGAGACATCGAACGAATTGTTTCAAGCGAGATTGGCTATCGGGTCATCTGTAGGGGGCAACGCCCTTACAGAGACCAGCTATTTTGAGCTCACGGACCTGAAGACCACGTTGAAGAACGGGTCAAATACTGACTTGATTCTACAGTCTATGCCCTCTACTTATACCCTGAAGGAAACCAGGGAAGTAGAAGGAATGGGAAAGGCAAAAGTTTTGGGACTGGATGTAGTAAAGGAGGGACGTTCCTATTGTTATGGGAATGAACATTGGCAGAAGGATTGCAGGGCTAGCAAAGCCATTAGCCAGGATTCGAAGCATGTTGTGGCTTCGGCTTCGGGTGTGTTTGTAGTAGAAAATTGTATGTCAGTTAACCCTACTTCCTGGGTATTGGATACCGGATCAGGATCTCACATCTGTAATTCATTACAGGCTCTGAGAAACCGTAGGGTTATCAGGATAGGTGATATGAATCTCAGGGTTGCCAACGGAATGAGCATGGACGCTGAATCCGTAGGGGAATATCATCTTGGACTGACAACTGGGCAGATATTGATTCTGCGTAACTGTTTGTATGTACCTAGTGCGACTTGTAATATCATATCTGTATCCTTAGTTTCTAAGGAAGGATATGATTTTACTTTTGTAAGCGATGTGGTCCACATCCACCTAAATCAAGTTCTGATTGGGTCAGGTACATTAGATAACGGGATATACGTATTGAATCAAGCTCATATTTTCAGTGTCCAGAACACACTTGAAAGAAAGTCTCCGGAAACAAATCAGGCTTTCTTATGGTATTGTAAACTGGGTCACATTAATGAGACACGGTTAACAAAGTTACATAAAGAGGGATACTTGAATCCGTTCGAGTATCAGTCTTATGCTACTTGTGAATCTTGTCTCATGGGAAAGATGACAAAGACTCCGTTCGCTGGACACGGAGTAAGAGCGAACGAGCTCTTGGGACTCATACACAGTGACGTGTGTGGTCCAATGTCTACACATGCGCGAAGTGGTTATTCATACTTCATTACTTTTACGGATGATTTCTCTAGGTATGGACATGTCTTCCTGATGATCCATAAATCTGAGGCCTTTCAAAAATTTTGGGAATACAAGAATGAAGTTGAAAAACAAACAAGTAAAAGTATCAAAACACTGAGATCTGATCGAGGTGGTGAATACTTGAGTGCCGAGTTTCTGGGCTACTTAAAAGAGAATGGAATTCTCTCTCAGCTTACTCCTCCATACACACCACAACACAATGGTGTATCGAAAAGACGGAATCGAACTCTATTGGATATGGTTCGTTCCATGATGAGTAAGGCTGAGTTACAGCGATCTTTCTGGGGTTATGCACTAGAAATAGCTACATATCTTTTGAACAAGGCTCCAACCAAGACTGTGCCTACCACCCCATATCAAATGTGGAGTGGGAAGAAACCCTGTCTTAAGTATCTTAAGACATGGGGATGTTCAGCTTTTGTAAAGAAGCAGCATGCGGACAAGCTCGAGGCACGCTCAGTACTGTGTAAGTTTGTGGGATACCCCAAGAACTCCAGGGGGTATCTTTTCTATTCCACAGAGGAACAAAAGGTTTTTGTTTCTCAGCATGCACACTTCTTGGAAACTGAATTTTTAGAAAGTCAGATAAGTGGGAGCACAATAGAACTGGAAAAAATTCCAGAACCATAAGCTATTACTGAAAACATGGAAGAACCAGAAGTTTCAGGAGAACTGGACATCCCAGCGCCACTCCGCAGGAGTAGTAGACAGTCTCATCCGCCTGAGAGATACAACGGTTTTCTCATAGACGGGGATAGAGAGGATTGCACTATTGATTATGATGAGCCTACTAGCTTCCAGCAAGCCATTCAGAGCGATGACTCGGTAAAATGGCTGGATGCAATGCGGACCGAGATTGTAGGACTACGGTAGCGCCCCGGCCGTCATTCCGAGGCCAAAATGCGGAAACAAAAAGTTTTCTTGACTTGAAACCAGCACTACCGCATCCTAAAACCCCGGATCGTAACCATTAACCTAAACCTAGCAAACTAGAAATGGGATAGAATGCTATACCGAGCGATCCGTGTCCTTCGGTCTTCGCCTCCACTCCGATCTCCTCGCGGAATCTCCGGTCTTCATCTCCTCGTCGGAACGGGCACCACATCGCTGGGTTCTTTTACGGGCTCCCACCTCTGGACCGAGGCAACTCGGGCACGAAGTTAGCGAGCCGACGTGTCCAAGGAGTGCTGTAGATGAAGTGTAGATTAGTTTGTCTCTCTGGGTTTGAAGTTGCCTTGGTGATGGAGGAATGAGCAATGGAAAAAATGAGCTTTTGGAGATGTGTTAGGAATTTTTGCAAGCAAGCAAATGAGATGATAGATTTTCCCTCTTCAAACATCAACTCTCTCCTCCCCCCCTCTAATGTGGCTGGCCTCACTAAAAATGGTTGTGGGAAAAAAAATCCAAGAAGGAAGGTAAGAGTAGTAAAAGCAAAATGGTGACCATAAGGCAAATGTGATGATAACAAGGTCAAATCAATTTCTAATCCATTCTAATCTCATAAATGAAAAGGAGAAGATGGAAAAAGAATCTCATGATGCTACAACCATCATGAAGCCACAAATCACAAATAACACCTTCACAAAAGTAATTTGCACAACTGCAAATAACCCCCTCCATCAGAAAAGTCTGGCCGGGAAGGAACAAAGAAAAACTGGCCGGAACGGAATGCAAACTGGCAACTTCAGAAAACTGATCCCGTAATAAATTACAGGAAAATCCCGCGACTACATATACATGCCCGCATTTGTATTCCCACTGAATACGAATGTAAAGAGACAAAATCTACACTGTACAATACTAGGATCCGGCTTAAACCAAAGCCCGCTAGTATTATCCGTCCGATCATGATCCGTGCAATACCGCACGTATCTGATCAAACCCTGCCATATCTCCATACGGCCTCTATAGAGTTTCGCCCAAAACTTGAGAAAACGGTCTGTGGGGGACTCTAAAGACTCGTCAATACTTTGGTTGTGGATTTAACCACTAGCACGTCAGAGATATTAGCCATACGTAACGGGCTACCAGGTATTGACCAAAAGGGGCGTCGATGAGCGAACTCATCCTGACACCCTACTGAGCCTGTCAGTGACAATATCCGTACAGTCCGGTCCGTTCGTCTATGAGCATCGCATGGCGGGCCTAGGGGTTGGTAAAAGTCAGACCCCCTAAAGCGGTACAAGTCGTGTCGGAGTGTAGCCCAGAACACCCTGAGATACTACTGGAATACCTACCAGTAAATCTCCTGCCTCGGCCGAGGGCTTTGTGTAATGGCTCTCCTAGACACAGAACGACCTCACCCCCAATACCGGGAGAGACGAACCCCTGCAGATCCGCTCACTGCCTCCATGTGGCTCGGGACTGTACCCAACTAAAACCTGTTTGCACGTCTCCTTTGAGCATGGTAGGGTAATAATCAAAGCACAGTGGGAACTCACACGAGACAAATGACGATCTCAGGTCGATGAACTAACCTGTACACATGTCACCAGAGAACTGCTATCTGACGTCAGGTATAATACCAACTAGCATGTTCCCAGCGAGTCTTGTCCGGTGTACTCATAACCCAATGAGCACCTGTATACATCTTAGGTGAACCAACTGACACCAGTGGCTTGTGAGACCGGCCACCGCCCCTCGTCGGGGTCTCGACTGTATACACCAGTCTACTCTGGAGTATCAATGCCCTGTCTCGAAACTCCCACGACTAGGGACCTTTTAAGGATGTGCTTATTGTTAGTTATATGTATGCCCTAGAGGCCATTACTGTGCATTGGATGTATAGTGTAATGGATGCTGGGACATATATAGGTAGGACTTTCTTGCTCGACATGATAGTACGCTATCTGGTTGCTCTTTATCTTAACATGTATACTTTCTGTCTCTCTGTTACATGTTGATAAAGCCCTTAGGATGTGTACTCGACTTCCAGGACTATGATGTAGATCATACTAGTGGGGCCTGGGTAGTCCATGAGTACATCCTTCAATGTTCCTAGTCGTGGGAATATCGAGACGGGGGCATCGATATTCCAGAGTAGACTAGCGTATATCTTCTCGACCCATGTGATGGGCGATGGATGATCCCATATCCATTGGTGTTTGACATCAGAGATGGTATGCGGGTGCTCAGTGGAGACTGGGTACACTGAACGGACTCGCCGAGAACTCCCAGATGGTATTATACCTCACGTCAGATGGCAGTTCTCTGGTGACACTGGTACAGCTTAGTCTGTTGACCCGAGATCGTCATAGAGTCTTGTGTGTCTCCCACTGTGCTTTGATTTCCACCCTACCACGGCTCTACTGAGTCGTGCAAACAGGTGGTTTTTGGGTACAGTCCCGATTCACATGGAGGCAATGAACGATAGGAGGGGATTCGTCTCTCCCGGTATAGGGGGTTGATGTTGCGCTATGATCGACTGGCCATAACTGGAAATCCCTGGCCAGGCTTGCAGTGATCTACTGATAAGTGTTATCAGTAGTTTCATACATGTTATGGACCTCACGTCAGCATGACTTATCAAACTATTGGGGTCTGACGTTTACCACCCCTAGGCGAGATATGCGACATATCAGACGAATAGACCGGACTGTACGATAAGTGTTACTGGTTGGATTCACAGGAGTGTGAGCGGGCTTGCTCGTCGATCTTCTGATCGCTCAATACCCGGGTGGCCGTTACGTTTAGCAGACCGCTTGCGGCTTGTGGGTGTTTGATATGATCATCACCTGCTGCCGGCGTATTGACGAGTCTTTAGAGTCCTACACAGAGTTTTCCTGGCTCAAGCGAAACGAAATAGGAGCGCATATGAGATATGTGCGGGACCGAGAATAATGCGTGTATGTGATACCGTATTCTATTCTCGCGATGAATGTATCGATTGGTTGTATGCGATATAACCTAGTTATCGAATCAAGGATTGATTCGATAAGCCGATACATTGGATATTAGTCGGTTATATGCGATATGACCGGATCGTTAAATCAAGTGTTGATTTAATGATTTAATGCATAATTATATATTTGATATATTACTTTACATTAACTAGTATTTGTTCACTTAAAATGGATTTTCTCACTTGATGTGCACATTGTATATGTGATATATTTTTGTGCACTTGATTGTATCATGTTTGATGATACATGCAAGTTTGGGTGTATGTTTTGTTTAAACCATGTTTAAGTGAATGGTTAGGGTTTTGTTTATTTACTTATTCATTTATTTATTTATTCATTAATTCATTTTTGGGCAAAAATGAAATGGTGGCTTAGTTTGTTTTGTTGTTGAAGCTTCATGAAGCTTTGAATAAGTCTACCATTTTGTCTTTTGCCTTAACCCTAACCATTCACCTAACCCTAGTTTATTCTCTACACTTAACCAAGGTTGCATTATGATAAGAATGAATGGGATTTTCTTTTAAAAAAACAATCCTTTTTATTCTTTCATCTTCATCATCTTCATCAAGCTTCAAAAAGCTTGCTAGCTTCAATGGTGAAATGAGAAAAAGAGTGAGAAATCCAATTCTAAAGTGAACCCACTTCCTATTTCTTCATCCTCTACCACTTGCCAAGTAGTATAGGGTGTTTTCTTCACAAGTTTCATGACTTGGTGAAGTTGGAGCTCGATCTTGAGTTGCCTCGACGTAGATCATCTTCGGCATCGAAGTCGACGACCTAGCCCGATCATTTCTCCGACGAAACTATCGCCAGAGTCCGGATTCCGATAGGTACAGCGGAGGGACGTTATCACGGAGCCTAGGAAGTGGAGGACCGGATCTACAAAGGTTGTAGTCACTTTCCTTTAGCAATAAAGTCGTTTACTTGCTTGCATCGCCTTATCATCTAGTTAACGATCCGTATTAGGGTTTGTAGGCACATAAAAAAATTTGAATTGGGCATGTTTGATCTGTTGTGAGACCTCATTAGTGTGCCTAGGAACCCTACAGTGGTATCAAAGCCTAGCTAGAGCCTTAGGCGATGAGTAGACGGAGTTAGAAGTCCGATCGAACCGAAACCCTAATCCAAATTCGCTCTCTGTACATTTTTTGTTTTGTGAATTAAAAATATGCAGAAAATTCAGCAAGGTATTATAAGAAAAACTGTGCAAAACGAGCTCCTGATTCCATTAAACCGCAGCGGAACCGCGGCAGTAGCCTAGCTATTGCGGCGGTTCCGCGGCCATACGGTCGCTTCTTCCATTGATCTTTGCACAGTAATTCTTATATTTTGGTGCTGTATTTTATGGGAATTTTTAACTTCTACTCAAGAGTTGAGTTTTCTGGGTTGTATTGAGAGTTCGTAGATTCGATCGGATTATCAAATTTTGTCTATGTGTTTTTCCGGGTAATTTTAGAATATGTTAAAAAGTTCGACCGGATATAAATACCCACTTTTTCCCCTGCCGGGAAATTTCCAATTGTTGGATTTTTCCGTAGTTTAATCACGTTCTAAGTAGTGCAAGTAACGCGACGGTCCCTCTAGAAGACAACAAACCTTAACTCGATTATGTGACCGTCTTGAACTGCCCTTTGAACCTTAGGGTTTGGGGCAGTACGGCGTGCCACATGTGAGGCGTTGGCTTGACCCTTCTACGGCTGGACCGTTGGTACTGAGGCACGAAGTGAATGTTTTTAAACTTATTTCATGTGTTGAGCTGTTTCGGGAAAACTTGGGTGTTCGATTGTTCGATCGGAAAGTTTAACATTTTCTATTTATCCGGAATGTGATACAATATTTGGAATCCACAAATAGTTACGAGATAACTGAATGAATGTTATAAACATAGCACTTTAGTCACACTTGATCGGTTGCCACGGAATTTTGATGCGATCAAAAGTCCGTCGCAATCACGTAGCGTACGCGGATACTCGCCGGGTAAACTTAATAGACAACCTCACCCCATAGCCCCGACCAAGTGACTATAGGAGAACCCCGTCGCCGAAAGCATCCGTTCGGGTGCTCGCGGCAGCGGTGTTCCGCCTTGGTGCACTTCGTCGACGGCATCGGGGGTGCGGCCGCCTACTAAAGTTTGCGACGAGCATTCGATCATGATGCCGGGAATCCCGTTGAATTGCCCGACTTGATATTGAAAAGTGTTTTCGATAATGAGACTAAAATGCGGGTTTATAATTGTTAGGCATGCGATGTCTAAGGAATTCATTTGGTTAGGCATGCGATGTCTAAAGAGTTTGCGGATTCCAACTGTTGTAGTTTTACACTTTCTTTTCTGTGACCGTAAGTGTAATATGTGATATCGCCGGTTTCGTTGCTATATGTCAACGACAATTGGGATGGGCATATTTACTTATGTTAATGACATGGGATGTTATGTGTTGCTGGATATGTTATATTGGATCGTCGTGTTTGAATAGCGGGTTTTTTTTATGTGAGATGAGTGTTTTTCATTTTCATTCATGTAAAAACTTGTATGTAATATTCTTTTATTGGGGCACTTCCAGTTTGCGGATGATGTCACCATTTGTATATTATTTACTTTTCCGCATTAGGATAGACCCAAGGAAGGGAGCACAAGTAACCGGGTTCTGGGGTCCAGTGGGAGACCATCTCGAGGAGTCGAGTCCGGGTCTCCTAACCCTAAAATTGGTAGGGTTGCTTGCCGCTCTCGTAGGGGTCTAGGGGTGTGGGATTGGCTATTCATCACGACCGTGGAATCCGTATTTTATACTGGCTCGTATTAAAAACACGGACGTCCTAGTATATCCAATATTTCATATGATATTTTCTGCTGCGTTATCTGTGATGTGATCATGTGATTTGTTCAGATAGATATTATATATAGTATATATGATATATTATATAGACGTTGCTTATGTTTTACACCCGCGCTAGCCCTGCCTCGCTCTGGCGTTAGTTACCTAACCTAACGGTGCAGACGGGACATCGAGGCGAATGCGGATGGCATAAGCGTACGTTATATTTATCTGTGATGTTTAAGTGGACTTAAATGATGGGATATTCATTAATAAGATTAATGAAAGAAAATAAACCTAATTGATGTTGTGGAATCGAATTTCAAAATAAAAACAGGTAGCTACAGTTCTTGCTTTGCATCGCGGTGTTCCTTGTAGAACATCCTGCACCTTATTCGATGAGGAAAGAACCGAGATCCCTTCACCGGGAGTGACTCCTTTAGCAATAACTGGCAGATGTTACACACTCGGTTTGTCTTTTGATTGCTTCTATAGTTTCTGCTTTGCACGGTGATATATATGATATATCCCGCACCTCATTCGACGAGGAAAGGGCCGACGATCCCTTCACCGGGGTGACCCCTTTAGCAAAACTAGAAAAGCCTCAAAAACACTCCATTTAAAACCATTTGATTCCACAACGAGATCAAGTTCAAAGTGTTAAAGGTTTTCATAAAAACCATTCGTAACCCTCCGTCATTTTAGGAAGTACAGTACTTAGTATTCGTGCTGTGTTTATTGACCTTAGTTAAGGCACAGTGTACGGTAGCTAAGTAATGTCTTCCTACATCGCATATGATGCGATTAGTTAGGACAGTCGCGTGACTTTGTTGACCTTAGTTAAGGGTCATGTGGGTGGGTCTAATTAATCACGAAATGACGGGTAGAACTTGACTAGTACTAATGATTTGTTGACCATAGTTAAGGTCATAGGTGCTAGGGGTAAAAACCATTATCGGGAGTTTCAAGTGTTGAAATTTGCAATGAGATTGCATACCTTCTATGTGATAATTGGATCCCGATACCCACTGCGAGTAATTGTTACTCCTGGGAGAGTTTTGCACTTTGCAATTAGCCGATCAAGTAGGTGTCTAGAAAGGTGTCAACGGGGTTACGCCTCTGGGAAAACGAGGTTTACTGTAATTAGGTCCGTGCGAAAGCACGGGGAACCTCCCTCAAAGTACCGACACTGGCCTGGCTGAAAGATTGGCGAACTTGTAGAGTGTAATTAATTCCGGCTAGTCTTTCCTTTTAGGGTTTGAAGAAAGATTTGATAAAAACAGTGGGAGTCATCCTGATTAGATAAAATAAATAACCAATCTAATCTTGCAAGAGCGTACGCAGAGTGTTTTCTTCTCTCTCTCTACAGGTAGCGACCATATCACGCCTTAATCAAGATAATAATATGGATGAATTGACCGAACCCGCTTGTTGTACTGAGCTGGGGAACGTTGGTCCCGCTCCAACTTATAATTGTTATAAAACCGAGCAGGAAATAGGAAAATACCAGGATTCCTATGCCGCCCAAACGAAGAAAGTGCATATGATGCATCTCCTTCGGGTGTGTTCATTATAAAGAACTGTTTCTCAGTATCCTCTGCATCCTGGGTATTTGATACCGGATCAGGATCCCAGATATGTAATTTGTTACATAGGGCTACAGAAAGGTAGAAAACTGAGAACGGGTGATAAGTTTCATGAGACAGAAAACGGGGTAAGTGTTGCAGCCAAGTCTGTTGGTCACTGTCATCCTGTATTACCAATACATTGATTCTGAACAAATGTTATTAGATACCGAACCTGATATACAAAATCATATCAGTCTCTTTATTAGTAAAGAAATGATGAAATTTTGTATTGTTGGATAATGTTTTGAACATTTCCTATATCAAAAGTTGATCGATTCAGGCACATTATCTAAAAGCATTGATGTTCTAAATCAAACTACAGTTCTGAGTATACGGAACACACACAAGAAGAAGAGTTCAGAAATGAACGGATCCTTCTTGAGGCATTGTAGACTAGGTCATATCAATGTGACCCGACTAGCTTAAGTTACATTTTAGATGCATATTTAAATCAGTTTGAATTTACATCTTGTGAAACTTGCCAGTCATGTCATAAAGATTAGATGACCATAGCTCTGTTTATTGGAAATAGAGAAAGAGTTAGTAAACCCTTGGGACTGATACATGATGATGTATGTAGGGTCTCCTGTCTACACATGCCAGGACAGGTTCTTTGTACTTCATTACATTCTCTGATAATCTCTCAAGACTCAGTCATATGTTCCTGTTGAAACATAGGTCCGAAACTTTTGAGATATTCACAGAATATAAGTTAGAAGTAGAGAACCAAAAATCGAGTATAAGTATTATGTCATATGATAAGATTAGGGAGGAGAATACTTGTGCATAGAATTCCTGGATTATTCTAAAAGAGAATGAGATTCTCTCTCCGTATTACTCCTCTAAATATACCACAGCGCAACGGTGTATCGGGGTGGAGCAATCACACCCTATATGATATGGTGTGCTCTATGATGAGTATTACTGAGTTACCTATTTCCTTTTGGGGTTGTGCACTTGAGAAGTTGCATACCTATTGAATTGGATTCGAATCAAATCAGTGCCTACCATTCCATATAAGATATGATATGGGAAGAGCCCATCTCTTAAGTAAGTTAAGATTTAGGATTGTCCGGCCTATGTCAAAAGCAAAATCCGAACAAGATCGAGGCAAGGTCAGTTCTGTAGAACTGGAAAGGTTCCAGCTATACAAAACTGCAGCTGATGATTTGACAGAACCAAAGGATTCAATAGTTCCCGACGAATCTCAGCCTCTCCGCCGATCTGGTAGGGTTTCTCATCCGCCTGAGAGATACTTCGGTTTCTCGATAACAGTGGGAGCGAGGAATGCATCATGAGATGATGACCCAACTAGTTTCGAGCAGGCCATCGAGAGTAGGGACTCTGTAAGAATGGCTGGATGCTTAGCGATCTGAGATGGAATCCATGTACACCAACAAAGTATGGACTTTGGTTGCTATATCTGAAGGGTTAAATCCCCATCAGAAGCAAGTATATCTTGAGAAGATTACTTGGTGTAGATAGAAAAGTTGAGACTTTCAAAGCTAGACTTGTTAAAGGTTTTCGTTATCAACCAAGCGTGGATAATGATGAAACCTTTTCCAGGGACTATGCTTAAGTCCATCCGGATCCTACTTAACATTGCTACATACCATGACTACGATATCTGGTGGTTATGTGCCATGACTGCTTTTCTAAATACTGATTTAGAAGAGAACGTCTATAAGAACACAGCCAGAGGGCTTCGTAAACAGTGGGAGCAGCGGAAACGTATGCAAATTGCTTTACAGGATAAAGCAGGTATCGCGGAGTTGGAACATCTGTTTTGATGTGGTAGTCAAAGTGTTTGACTTCATCAAAATGGTAGATGAACCTTGTATGTACAAAAGGGTAGTATGGAGTATGCTAATGATCCTCGTAGAGTACGTGGATGACATACTCTTGACAGGAAAGGAGTTTCCTATGCTACGATCGGTCAATCTCCTCTTATCACATAGATTCTCCATATAGGATCAAAGTGATAACTTCTAAATCCTGGGTTTTGGATCTATGAGATAGATCTAAATGGATGTTAGGATTCTCACTAATTATAGTGAGATAGTATCAGTTGATCCTGGGGAGAATCACTGAAAACGTTCCAGGGTGATAAGGACGACTGAGTGTCAGTCGCAGGCATTGTCTTTACCCTCAGTAGAGGGACGGTATGTTGGAAGAGTTCCAAGCTAGATACCGTGGCAAACTAGACGATAAAGGCTGGTAACATCGCTATTAAAGATACTACCAAAGAGGCGGTTTGGATGTATATTGGTTCATGAGATGAACTAGGTTCCCACCATTGTGTGACAATGGAAGTATGACTTTTGCCTAGGAACCCTGGTCCCATCAGTGACCCAGACATATTCTGAGGCAGCATCACCTGATCATGGAGATAGTTGATCTCCAGGGTGATCGAGGTTAGGAGAGTAGACTCAGAGGACAACACGGCGGATCCACTCACAAAGGCTTTTTCCCAGAGAGAGACTTATATGGGATGGTTGAGTATGTGATACTGCAACCACTGCTACAGATGGCCCTAGTGCAAGTGGGAGATTGTTAGTTATATGTATGCCCTAGAGGTCATTACTGTGCATTGGATGTATAGTGTAATGGATGCTGGGACATATATAGGTAGGACTTTCTTGCTCGACATGATAGTACGCTATCTGGTTGCTCTTTATCTTAACATGTATACTTTCTGTCTCTCTGTTACATGTTGATAAAGCCCTTAGGATGTGTACTCGACTTTCAGGACTATGATGTAGATCATACTAGTGGGGCCTGGGTAGTCCATGAGTACATCCTTCAATGTTCCTAGTCGTGGGAATATCGGGACGGGGCATCGATATTCCAGAGTAGACTAGCGTATATCTTCTCGACCCATGTGATGGGCGATGGATGATCCCATATCCATTGGTGTTTGACATCAGAGATGGTATGCGGGTGCTCAGTGGAGACTGGGTACACTGAACGGACTCGCCGAGAACTCCCAGATGGTATTATACCTCACGTCAGATGGCAGTTCTCTGGTGACACTGGTACAGCTTAGTCTGTTGACCCGAGATCGTCATAGAGTTTTGTGTGTCTCCCACTGTGCTTTGATTTCCACCCTACCACGGCTCTACTGAGTCGTGCAAACAGGTGGTTTTTGGGTACAGTCCTGATTCACATGGAGGCAATGAACGATAGGAGGGGATTCGTCTCTCTCGGTATAGGGGGTTGATGTTGCGCTATGATCGACTGGCCATAACTGGAAATCCCTGGCCAGGCTTGCAGTGATCTACTGATAAGTGTTATCAGTAGTTTCATACATGTTATGGACCTCACGTCAGCATGACTTATCAAACTATTGGGGTCTGACGTTTACCACCCCTATGCGAGATATGCGACATATCAGACGAATAGACCGGACTGTACGATAAGTGTTACTGGTTGGATTCACAGGAGTGTGAGCGGGCTTGCTCGTCGATCTTCTGATCGCTCAATACCCGGGTGGCCGTTACGTTTAGCAGACCGCTTGTGGCTTGTGGGTGTTTGATATGATCATCACCTGCTGCCGGCGTATTGACGAGTCTTTAGAGTCCTACACAGAGGTTTCCTGGCTCAAGCGAAACGAAATAGGAGCGCATATGAGATATGTGCGGGACCGAGAATAATGCATGTATGTGATACCGTATTCTATTCTCGCGATGAATGTATCGATTGGTTGTATGCGATATAACCTAGTTATCGAATCAAGGATTGATTCGATAAACCGATACATTGGATATTAGTCGGTTATATGCGATATGACCGGATCGTTAAATCAAGTGTTGATTTAATGATTTAATGCATAATTATATATTTGATATATTACTTTACATTAACTAGTATTTGTTCACTTAAAATGGATTTTCTCACTTGATGTGCACATTGTATATGTGATATATTTTTGTGCACTTGATTGTATCATGTTTGATGATACATGCAAGTTTGGGTGTATGTTTTGTTTAAACCATGTTTAAGTGAATGGTTAGGGTTTTGTTTATTTACTTATTCATTTATTTATTTATTCATTAATTCATTTTTGGGCAAAAATGAAATGGTGGCTTAGTTTGTTTTGTTGTTGAAGCTTCATGAAGCTTTGAATAAGTCTACCATTTTGTCTTTTGCCTTAACCCTAACCATTCACCTAACCCTAGTTTATTCTCTACACTTAACCAAGGTTGCATTATGATAAGAATGAATGGGATTTTCTTTTAAAAAAACAATCCTTTTTATTCTTTCATCTTCATCATCTTCATCAAGCTTCAAAAAGCTTGCTAGCTTCAATGGTGAAATGAGAAAAAGAGTGAGAAATCCAATTCTAAAGTGAACCCACTTCCTATTTCTTCATCATCTACCACTTGCCAAGTAGTATAGGGTGTTTTCTTCACAAGTTTCATGACTTGGTGAAGTTGGAGCTCGATCTTGAGTTGCCTCGACGTAGATCATCTTCGGCATCGAAGTCGACGACCTAGCCCGATCATTTCTCCGACGAAACCATCGCCAGAGTCCTGATTCCGATAGGTACAGCGGAGGGACGTCATCACGGAGCCTAGGAAGTGGAGGACCGGATCTACAAAGGTTGTAGTCACTTTCCTTTAGCAATAAAGTCGTTTACTTGCTTGCATCGCCTTATCATCTAGTTAACGATCCGTATTAGGGTTTGTAGGCACATAAAAAAATTTGAATTGGGCATGTTTGATCTGTTGTGAGACCTCATTAGTGTGCCTAGGAACCCTACACTTATAGACCCCAGCTCCCACGTATATGATCGCCCTCATACTGCTGGTAGTCAAGCAAGAATCCTAGGGGCTCTATCAACGCATAATAGTGACCTATAAGGTTACCTAAAGCAGTACACAATGATAAAGATAAACCAGATAGCATACTATCATCTTGAGTAAGACTGTCCTACTGGGACAGGTCCTCCCTCAATCATTGCAATCACGTGCCTGTGATCCAATAATTGACTCTGAGAGCACTATCTCCAACAGAGATGGAGTCCATGTACACCAACAAAGTTTGGACTTTGGACTTTGCTCCAGAAGGGGTAAAACCCGTAGGCTGCAAATGGATCTTCAGAAAGAAGATTGGTGTAGATGGGCAGGTTGAAACCTATAAAGCTAGACTTGTTGCAAAGGGTTTTCATCAAAGACCTGGTTTGGACTATGACGAGACCTTTTCTCCAGTGGCTATGCTCAAATCCATTTGGATCCTTCTTGCCATTGCTGCCTTCCACAATTATGAGATCTGGCAGATGGATGTAAAGACGGCTTTCCTAAATGGAAATTTGGAAGAGTGCGTCTATATGGATCAGCCGGAGGGATTCATTCAGAATGGGAGCAGCGGTAAAGTGTGCAAGTTGCTTAAGTCCATCTATGGACTGAAGCAGGCATCGCGGAGTTGAAACATCTGCTTTGATGATACTGTCAAAGAATTCAACTTTATCAAAAACCCAGATAAGCCATGCATTTACAGTAAGATTGTAGGGAGAACCGTGGTATTCCTCGTCTTGTATGTGGATGATATTCTCCTAATAGGAAATGATATTCCTATTCTACAGTCAGTCAAAGGATTCTTATCACAGAGGTTCTCCATGAAGGACCTGGGCGATGCCAACTACATTTTGGGGATCCAGATCTATCGTGATAGATCTAAGAAGATGTTGGGACTTTCGCAGTCCAGGTACATCGACACCATACTGAAACGATTCAGTATGGAAGATTCAAAGCGCGGTAATCTACCGGCTTGTCACGGAATCACCCTCTCCAAAGATATGTCTCCCAAGACTGATTTGGAAAGGGCTCGCATGTCATCTATACCCTACGCATCTGCGGTAGGCTCTATAATGTATGTGATGTTGTGTACCAGACCAGATGTAGCATATGCTTTGAGCGTTGTAAGCCGGTATCAATCGGACCCAGGGGAGAAACGCTGGATAGCAGTAAAAAACATTCTCAAGTACCTGAGAAGAACTAAGAAGATGTTCTTGGTGTATGGCGGAAAAGACCTCCAGATCGAGGCCTTTGCTGACTCTAGTTTCCAGAGTGATAAGGATGACTCCAAGTCCATGTCGGGTTATGTCTTTACCCTCAATGGAGGGGCGGTTTGCTGGAAGAGCTTCAAGCAGGAAACCGTTGCTGACTCAACTATGGAAGCGGAGTACATAGCTGCTTGCGATGCCGTAAAGGAAGCTGTCTGGATGAAGAAGTTCCTCACGGAGCTTCAGGTGGTTCCTACCATTGTTGATCCGATACCGCTGTATTGTGACAACAACGGCGCTATAGCTTTAGCGAAGGAACCCAGGTCCCATCAGAAGTCCAGGAACATCTTGAGGCGGTATCACCTGATTAGGGAGATCGTGGATCGCCGAGAGATCGAGGTTCGGAAGGTTGCTACAGAAGATAACACTGCAGATCCATTCACGGAGGCCTTACCCCAGACTCAGTTCGAGCGGCTCATCGAGATGATAGGTCTTCGATACGCCAGTACATGGCCTTAGTGCAAGTGGGAGATTGTTAGTGTATATGCCCTAGAGGCCATTACTGTATCATACTAGTTTGTATATTACTTGATGGAAGCTTGGGATATTCACAGTTGTATAGACAATCTTGCTCTAAATAGTAGTATGCTACTTGGTTTGTTTCTACTTTAATGTGTGCATGCGTTTCTTTTAGCATATCGCCTATACACATTAGTGGAGCCCTTAGGATCTTTGCTTGATTACCAGCGTTGTGATGGCAGTCACACTAGTGGGGGCTAGGTAATCCACAAGCACATCCTTATACAGGTCCCTAGTCTTAGGATTATCGAGACGGGGCATCGATACTCTGGAGTAGACTAGCGTATGCGCTTCTCATCCCAGCAGGAGAGATGGTCTGTCCCACAGCCGTCAGTACGTCGTACTTGAGATAGTATGCGGGTGCTCGTTAGGTTACGAGTACACTTGACAGGACTCGTCGGGGACTGTTGGTTGGTACTATACCTATTGTCAGTTATCAGTTCTTAGGTGACATGAGTACAGCTTAGTCCGCTGACTTGACACTGTCACTTCGCCTCGAGTGTGTTCCCACTATTCTTAGATTGCTACCCTACCATGGTTCAAATGAGTCGTGCAAACAGGTAGCAGTTGGGTGCAGTCCCGAAGCACTTGGAGGCAGTGACGGTTAGACATGATTCATCTCTCCCAGTATTGGGGGTTGACATCGCGCTGTGTCAAGGAGAGCCATTACACATAGTCGTCCCTGGCCAGGGCAAGCAAGATATACTGGTAGGTTATCCAGTGTTATCTCAGGGTGTTCTGAGCTACACTCCGACGCGACTTGTACCGCTATTAGGGAACTGACGTTTACCACCCCCTAGTCCCGACATGCGATATTCTCAGACGAACAGACCGGACTGTACGGAGATTGTCACATTCAGGCTCAGTAGGAGTTCGGATGGGTTCACCTCATCAGTCTTCTTATCGGCATCTACCTGGGGACCGTTACGTACAGCTAGTACCGCTTGCGGCCTGTGGTTAAACCCACTGCCAGCGTAGTGTCGAGTCTTTAGAGTCCCACACAGAGAGCTGTTCTCCTTTGGGCAAAACAGAGTAGAGGTCGCATGGTTTTGCGACAGGGTTCGTTCACATCCGCGCACTTGTGCATGTTTGGTATCCAGGCAGTTATTACTAGCGGGCTTTGGTTTAAACCAGATCCTAGTATATATTTTGGGATTGGTTTTATCTCATTGTATCCGTGTTCCTCGGAACACGGATGCAGGTGTGTATGAACAGTTGACAGAGGCAGAGGCAGAGGCAGAGGATTCTCATTAGGGTTGTTGACTGTTAACTTTTTCTAAACCCTAATGAGAATAAGAAATATGATTAATAATATTAATTAAGTATTATTGTGCCATGGTTGAGTTGAACATTTGACTTTTGTTGACTTGTTGACTTTGTTGACCGGTTAACTATTTTGGACTAGTTGACCATCATCATTTCATTGGAATGATGCTTCTTATTCTTTGCAAAATGCATTAAATGCATGAAATGATAATGGCCATTGAAACCAACCATCACAATTCTTAATTATTATTATTATCATGATTATTCTTACTTTTGTGAGCATGGTTGCAAATTATTGAGCTCATTCTATCATTCTTATTCTCTCTCATCCAAAGCTCACCCTCTTCCTCTCTCTCAAGGCTCTCATGTCTCATGTGTTGAGAAGCATGAGCCATTGAGATAAAACCCTAAAAACACTTCTCTACTCACTCCAGAGTTCAAGGTCTAGCAAGCCAAGCACTTTAGTTGCCTCTCGGTTGAGGTAGGAGCTCAAGGTAGAAGCTTTCGGGTGGATCCTTCTTCGACAACAAGGAGACTACGAGGTGGAGCCGATCCAACCACTCCAAGGAGCAAGAAGAGAAGGAGTTCAAGACCTAGGTATAACCCCCTAACATAGTAGTTAAACTTGTAGTTAGTTTGCTAGGTGTTTGTTTAGCAAAGATCATATTTTCTAGTCCATGTTACCTTACCATAAAAAATCGTTTTTTACTGTTTCCGCATCCCCGTAAGAACCGGGAGGGGTAACGTGGACTTACACTCCAGTCATCCCAGGAGGCATAGGCTTATGTCAAGCCTCCTCGGATTTCATTTAGGAAAGGGAAAAGGAAAACGATAGTTATTTACATTTTACAATCATATAGGATTTTTTGGTATTATAAATTTGACGGATTCATTTTGTTATTATAAATTTGACCGTCGAGATAGAATTTACATATTACAAACAAATAGGATTTTTTTGTATTCTAAATTTTGACAGATTCATTCTGTAAAAAACATTGATATAATAAAATTTTATTATTTTATTCAAATATTTTTTACGTTTATTTATTTTTTTAAAAATTTTAAAATTATTATAATTATAATTATAATTATATTTATAAGAGGGCGGGTTCTGGGAACCCGCCCTCTATATATTAGAACCCGCCTCCTATTCTGGGTTGGGGGTGGGGGATGGGGGGAGGGCGAAAACGCCCTATTTTGCAAATTTTTAACCCAACACCCCTATTTTAATAATAAATTATTTAATTCGTACTATTTAAAAAAAAAAACCTATATTTGATGCTTAGATGACCATAAAATTAGGTCTGCAAGTCGCAGCTTGATAATCCTCATTTTGCGAGAACTTATAATAAGCTTGTTGGATGTTTCAGTTAGGAATTTGACTTTACCTGTTTTCGCATTGTGTGTGCTTTGTTTCAAAAGCATTTCCATAGAAAATTTGACTACAAAGTTGCATAAATAAAACAATACATATTACCTTCTTTGGATGGAAATTTAATCTGCATGAATATATTTGCAGATAACTTCTATTGTTCCAAAAACAAGTCCACCTTTTCTTCTTATCTAAAATGAAAAAATCACGGACCAACAAGGATGCAATTCTAAATTGCAGGAACTAACATTAATGAAGTTTATTTCTTAGGATGCACATTACACAAAAACAAACAAACAATATATATGTATTCACAACACACATTTTGTGATATCTATCACTTTTTAAATATGACAAGCTGTAGGATTCGCGGTTGTTTCCAAGGTTCAAGAACTCGGTTTCGGGTTCAGTCTCTCAAAATTTTATTAGTTTCGGTGGATTTCAGTTAGTTTCGCTTATCTCGGTTCAAGTTTCGGTTTTGATGGTAATACATATTTACACATATGTAGATATATTAAATTTTTGGTTGTATGTCACAAAACAATGATCTTAGTGTTAAAAATCCAGCCAAGATAAGACCTAATGCAAAATATATTGAAATGCGTACTTAGATAAATATATAGAATTTGATAAGTATTAATATAGGGTTTGATCGACTTTTGTGGTCTTCTTAGGATGAAAATAACCTGATTAGCTGGACCACAAATGAAACCTATGTTCTTAATCTTGGTTCTGCACTTGATCTACAAAAAATAATTAGACAGCCCTGAAAGCTAAAAAATAGGCATGACCGGTTTTTTTTCAATCCTTTCTCACATCCCTCTCCATCTCTATGAGCTCGATGGTTTTTTTTTTTGCAACTTTCTCAATACTCAAGATCAACCGTCTTTGATGAGCAAGCAGCGACTACTCATCATGAAAATACCTCAGATCTAACGATGACGGCCTATAGTGACCACGATGATAGCAAAAACAGCAAAAAAATAGTTATTTCAAGTTTCGGTCTAAACGATATTGTATGGTTGGTTTCGTATCGGTCTCTACCGAAACCTATACAAAACGATCACGTGTCGGTGGTTTCGGATGAAACCTCAAACCTAGGTTGTCTCTATCAATTATTATATGTACTTGGCAGAGATCTTCTTCACACCAAGGAATATGTATCAATCTTCTCTTAATAAGCATATCTTAATCTATATTGATCTTTATGTAACTAAATTATGTAATTGTTTTGGATATATGTATTTATGGACTGGCGAATGGTGTCTATACCACATGCTAGTTAAAGGAGTGATTGAAGTGCTCAATGAATGTCCAAAAGTAAATTTAATTCTATGGAACTTTGATATTTTTGGGGGATACCATGCATATTTAAGTAGCGTAATCTCCTGATGTGGATCCTGTAACCTTAGGACCTCACTTTTATGGCCTCTCATCAAACAATCACAGGAGTATTTCCATGGAAAAGTGTACCTTGTATAGGTACATATGAGGTTGATCTGAGCTCTTGGAGGAACTCATATCAATATAATAGTAGTTAGGAGAAACTTCTTTGTAAAACTTCATCATAATTTGTCTGATCCCATATTGCGAACCAAATAGTACACGATCCTGTAGAATCCTTTAAGATGAGTCCTGAATGTGAACCACAACCATTAGAGCAAGTTTGCAAACATCAACCTAACATCCAGAAATACTTGTTGAAACAACATGTAAAGTTTGGTCTTTTATTTTTGTTTGTGTCTTAAATTCTGAGCAGCATGATTCGCTTGGGCCCTCCCCGAAAAATGATTGTCCATATAATATTCTGTAAATTTACTCTGTTTATATTAAATTGGATATTAAAAAGTTCTTTTCCCTGCATAATAGGTGCTTCAAAATGTCCAGTCTACTCTTATGCAGGCTGCTATTCGTCCTCCGACCTTGGTTTTCTTTGTTAATGATGCAAAGCTTTTCCCTGAGACATATCGACGTTATATGGAAAAGCAGCTACGATCTGATGCAGGCTTTCCCGGTACACCAATTCGTCTTCTATGGCGAAGCAGAAGAAATGTGTAAAGGGAAGGTGAGGATTTCAAGAATACAAAGTTCATTCTGTTTCCGAAATATATGTTTGGATGGCTGTTTCCAAAATAAAATTTTCTAGACTGTTTCCAAAATAATAAGAAACAAAATGGATTCTGATTCCCTGATATAGATCAGTGCAGTAACCCTATGGTTTATCCAAAAGGATACAAGGTAGTCGCCTTGGATGTGGTGATGTAAGGTTGGATTTGACCTGTGTGTATCTGATACAACAAGCCTTTACCCCAACATTTTGGAGTCGGCTATATGAATATTTCTCTTCCATTCTGCTCTGCGAAAGACTCTATCCTTGGTTATATTAACAATTAACATATTGTTCTTAATTGCCTTTAAATATGTTCGTTTAGGTCTAACTCTCTCTTAGTTGCTCTATTAACTACAATTTTGCCACTTGTGACCGGGCCTTTGATTGGTGTCCGTTGCACATGACCAAACCATTTCAATCAGTTCTCTTTTATCTTATTCTCTATGAGACCAACTTCCAAATTGTTATGGGACACCCATTTCTTATCGTATATTTTAATGTATTACCACGCATCCATCTCGACATCCTCATTTTAGCCGATTTCATTTTTTTTGGACATGTTGATTCGTAATTGCTTAATATTCTAATCCATAAATATGTATCGATCTTATTGCCGGTTTATAAAATTTTCCTTTCAATTTCAAAAATACCCTACAATCATATAGCACTGCTTGAGCACTTCTCCATTTCAACCATCCCGCTTTGTTCCTATGACCCGCATCCTCCTTGATCTCTCCATCATGATTAATTATAAAGCCCAAGTAACGAAAATTGTTATTCTTTGGACATGGTCATCAATTTGCACCGTATGCCCATTTCTTCGTACCGAAATTACATTCCATAGATTCAGTTTTTTTTTTCAACTAATTTTAAATTCTTTAAATCCAAGGCTTCTTTCTATTTTTCTGCTTTAGAAATTCTCTTCTTTAGATTTATCTATTAAAACAATATCATCAACAAACAACATGTATCATTACCATGGCTCGTCTTCATCTTGAATATATTCAGTAAGTTTATCCAAAACTTATGCAAAGAGATAAGGACTTACTCCGGATCCTTGGTGCAAATCTGGTGATAGGAAATGACTCTGTCTCTCCTTCAATCATTCTTATTCTGGTAATTGCTTCATGATACATATCCTTGATCACATCAATATATCTATGAGACACTAGTATTTTTCTAAAGCTCTCCACATTATCTTTTAAGGGATCCTATCATAAGTCTTTTCTAAATCAATAAAAACCATATATAGATCTCTCTTCTTTATAATTCTCTCAATCGTCTTAATAAATAAATTGTTTTCATGATAGACCTTTTTAGTATAAAACCAAATTAATTTTCGGATATGGATGTTTCTTTCCTTAATCTACGTTCGATTACTCTTTCGTAGTTTCATAATGTGACTCATAAGTTTAATTCTACGATAATTAATGTACTGCTTTATTCGTATAAATAAGCATCAAGATGCTTGTCCTACATTCATTTGGCAATTTCTTTATATTTATAGTTTTATTAAATAACTTAGGTAACCACATTACATCTGTAATTCTTAAACACTTCCAAACTTCGATAGCAATATCATCAGTACTTGCTGCTTTTCCCGTTTTCATCTTTTTCAAAGCGCTCTTGACTTCATTAATCCTAATTTTATGACAAAATGTTTCTATTATTATATAAAATCTTTGTTTCTACCGTAAGTATGTGACTACTATCGTCATTAGATAATTTATGGAAGTAACATCTCAATGTTTCTTTAGTTTCATCATCTTTAACTAAAACTTCATCTTCACTCTTAATATACTTAATATTATGTAGGTCCCGACTCTTCTTTTCTCTTATCTTAGCTAGTTTGTATATATTTCTTTTTTTTATATAGTTTTTTATATTAATTATCATAAGTTTAGATTTAGATCATTAACAACTTTTGTAGCTTTTCTTCTTTGGTAATTTTTATTTCTTAAAATTTTCTTGATTTTTACATTTTTACCAATTCTAATAGGATTCTCTTTTCATTTTAATTGTCTTTTGAATCTCTTCATTATACCACCAACTCTTTTTATTAGGTACTCCTTTACTTTTATATTCATCTAGAATTTCTTTAGCTACTTTGTAAATGTAACTAGTCATATTTCTTTACCGTTAGTTTCATTTTTGGAATTACTGATGTCTTCATTTTTCAGTCTATGTTTTAAATAAAATCAAATTCTCATTTTCAAATTCCACCATCTAATACTAGATCTCCTATCTATTTTAGTATCTTTTTTTCCATCTTATTTAATATCATCCATCTATGTTGACCAGTCAACCCTTCACTTGGATTGATTTTACAATCTATACAAGTGCATTTATGATTTATCAGTCCTCTCGGTAAGGAATAAATCTATCTTACTACTGTCTAATTCGTTTGTAACTGATATCAAATGCTCATCCATCTCCTTTAAAAATGTATTTGTTATTACAAGATCGCATGACATTGCAAAATCCAATATCATATCTCCCATATCATTCTTTAGTCCATACCCATTCTTTCCTTGCACAGTCTTATATTCATGAGCATCTTTATTGACATGATCATTTAATTTCCGTATATAAATAACTTCTCATTTCCTTGGATATATTTAATTATGTCATCATTTTTTCCAAAAAAATGTCTTTTAATACGCCCCAATAAACCCGCTTGAGGTGAATAAGCGCTAATAATATTAATTACCTAATTACCTCTTCTCCTACTACAAGTTTTATTAATTTTATTCTATCTTGAATTCTTTTCACATCAACCACACCATGTTTGAGCACTTTATCCACTATATACCTATCTCATTTTTGTTCCTATCTTTTTCCGTGTATCATATTCTATAACCTGCATTTTCTGTTTCTTTAGATTTTTCTCCTATCCATTTAGTTTCTTGCAAACAGATGATAATAATTTTTTCCGGATCATTGTATCCACGACTCCATCAATTTTCATGTAAGTATTCTTATATGGAACATAGCTAACTTTATTTTACTCTCATGAATAAGTTTCTTTCTTTCTATTCTATTGATCCGTAGCTTATTCTTATCATTAGTCCTATGACTCCTATTCTATTATTCCATAGCTTATTCTTATCATTAGTCATATGACTCCTATCCCTAGTCATATCCCTATTCCTATTCGTATTCCACCCTTGCTCATTGTCATCGAATGGGGTGATTATGCAACGCGTCGCTTTCGGCCCTAGCAAACCACCTTTGCTTACTTATCGTTGCACCGAGATGGTAACGCACAATGCAATGCATCATGGTAAAGACGTGTATCCGACGCATACGTTTTATTAGTGTGAGGATCCTGAAAAATGATTTATTTTTTTTAAAAAATGTTTTAATGCCATACCAATTTGGTCGAGATTTGTATTGTAGTTGGAACATCTGCTCCGGATATGCATGACATAATTCTTGCCTGGACCCTGCAATTGGCTATACAAATTAAGTAATTATTACACAAGCATATATTTTTCAGGTAAGAAGGCAGTCACCAGAACACAAGCTTCTTCGGACCGGAATGCTGGCAGGTTGGCTGTTACAACTTGATTCTATTCTAGTCAGTCAAGAGAGTGCGAGGCCAACAACCTAAAATTGCATCCTACTCTGTTTGTAGTTAGGGAGTATTTTTTTTTTTTTTTTGTATAGGATATTCGATTGTATAAATGTAAAACATATATTTGTGTATGTACTGTTTCTTTTAGCTGATAGTGCGTATTTCTTGATGCGTGCCGATGAGTAGCTGCTAGCTTGGCGGTGTTACATTTCTGTTTTCTTTTTTCTGACATTTATGCTGCTCTCTCTTCAACTATTCCAATCCCTTATAAATAATTGCTTCAAACCGGAAGGCTAAAGGCTACTGGATTCTTAGACATAAGACACACATATTGTAGAGTATGTTGAAACTACATAAGCAAAAGATCTGAAAAGAGTACATTGAGGGTCTGAGACACCTTTGGAACATAGAATTGCTACACTTTTTGCAACAAAGTCTGCAGTTTTATTTGATTTCTGGATACACATGCAACACTAAGATGAGATGAGGTTTAGCATAAATTTTAGACTCCAAAATCCAAGCTGAATTCTCCGGCAAGGATCTATGGACTTGTTTGTTATCCATTCAACAGCTAACATGGAATCACCTTAGACTCTCACAAATCCTTATTTGAAGGCCCAAACCCTCAGTCGCCTATTGATATATCATCGTGGATGTCGTGGATAAGGAGAGCATTGCGACTTATAGTCCAACCGCACGTCGTCCCACCCACCAACGTTAACCCATCTACATTAATTTTAATATGCCCCTCCATAGGGGATGGTCAACAAGTTAGTGGTAATGGAAGGCTAGTGTTCACGACAGTAATTCACTTACCCGCGCTGTATAAAAGAAGAGTTTTATGGGGTTGCATTTGACAGCAATGAATTCACTGTGAGCGGGGTCCTCATGGGGTTGTAAGAACAGTGGGACCCATTCCCAATTTTCGGTGTGCCCACTGCAATGCATTCGCTGCGATCTACCACATTGAATTCAAACGAGAGAAAAAAAATGACCTTGAAATATGGCCTGCTGCCTATCCCAAAAGAGAGGATTCTTGGTTCTGCCACAATTCTTAAGCTGGAGAAAAGAGAGGAAGGGCGGTTTAGCAATCCGAATCACGTTGGAGGACGCTGCTATTACTTTTTATGCTTGGATAATCCTAACCACACATCATGCATCAAAACAACTGAATATCCATGAGCCCTCTTGTATTAGCCCAAGACCCACCGTTGGAATGGATAAAATAGCACCAAATGCGCTATTAAATCGTGATAGCATGGACCCCAATCCGAATGCTTGCTGATCTTTGAACAACCAGATTTTTTTCAGTTTTACTTTTGACTTTAGGTTTGGCTCCATGGTAAAATGGCAAGTATTTTCTTCTTTTTTTTATATAAAAATAGCATGCCATATTCATTTTAGTACAAATCTCCTTTGAAGCTGTTCTATTACCGTTTTCCTTTTTATTTTCTATATGCCGGCATTCTTTTTGATTTTCTATAAGCTGGCACCGATACTTCGGCAAGGGATGTATATTCAATCCACTATGTAAAGAAAGATAATACGATGCAAACGGCTTTGCATCTGAATCTCAGATCTCTTGCTCAGCTGCAGAGAGTTTGTAAGCAAGGTTCGATTTGTTGTAACCCCTAGATTAGTTTCAGGCAATGGTTATAGTCTTTGCTGGATCAAGAAGGGAAATTTTGAGGTTGCCACTCTAGAAAGGTGAGGAAGCAGATAATATACGCTTACAGTTCAGTTTTTTATGGGTACTGTTATAGTTCAGTTTCAAAGGCTTAAAAAAAATAAAGCTTCATAACATGACACAGAAATCTCATAAAAAAACACATGACGGTGCAGTACAAACTGATCATACAATCATTACAAAATTTTAATGGTTTCACATTGTTTTGATCTCACTGGAAGCATCATCGCTAACGAGAAAAATATTATAATCAGGTGAACTATTGCCAGTAATGGGCAAGGAAATATCAATTTCCCTTCTGATAACTATCAAATTTTCTCTCAAACAAGTAACATGACAAAAATCACAAGTTATTTGAATATAAGGGCATCACGGCCTGGTCCGATACCGATGTAGTGAATTGGTACACCAACAAGCTCTTCTATCCTCTCCACATATCGACGAGCAACTTCAGGAAGCTCTTTGTAACTTCTTATGGAAGAGATGTCACAATTCCATCCAGGCAATACTTCATAATCTACCTGCAAAACACAACTTCATTGTTATATAACCGCAAATATGCAAATACTAATAAACTTCAACAAAAAGATTCAAGGAGGCTCTTCAGTTAATTTGACTTAACGATACATTTGAGTTCCTAAATCACAAATTACTTTACTTGGAGTTTTGTCCTCTTGTTTGGTTAGAAATTGTACTTGGTAAACAAGATGTGTTGCTCCTTTCCAACCGTTGTGTTTACACTTTGTGCTTGAATGCAATTGCAATTATAACAGTTGGAATATAATTTTCTTTTTGGATAATAGACCAAAATACCCTTAGCTATCGTTATTTTTTACTAAACCATCTTAAAGTTATTTATCACAGTAAACTCCCTTAAAATTGGTTTTCCACTAAAATACCCTTAGATGCAGGCTGCAGCAGTTTAATGGAGTAAACAGCCATGAAAAAAACTTTTAAGATGGTTTAGTGGAGAAATGCTCGTCTTTAAAGGTCTAATGTAATCTTGCCTTTCTACTTATAAAAAAGTGCATCGCAATTACTTAATACCAAAACATGAGATTTTAGGGCAGGGTAATGCTTGGAGCAGTATGTGGCCTGATCAAAATCCAACCAATCAACCCCTAATTAAACAAGTACCAAACCTCATATCAGAAACTTGCCTGTATCGCGTCCAAAACTGAAAGATCAGCAGGGAACGATTCGAGTCGTTTTCCACTTGGTTGCTTGTAGAAAACACCCAACTTAATTTCTTGAAGATGAGAAAGGCAATCGAGCTTCGTGAGGTTGAGAGATGAAAACCCATTGATCTGACAGCAGTATCGTAGTGCAACTATATCAAGCCAACCACAACGTCGTGGACGACCCGTGGTTGTTCCAAATTCCATCCCAGCAGTTCTAAGAATGTCACCATCTTCACCCAAGATCTCAGTCGGAAAAGGACCTGAGCCTACTCGAGTTGTGTAAGCTTTTACCTGCACCACATGGAAATAAACCCAAAACAAAATTAGGAGCTAAAGATTTAAGCTATTCACCAAACTCTTCAAAGTTGTGCTCAAAGTTGATGGGTATAATTTTTTCAGTTATTTGCACAGACCCCCACATGTACTTTAACTCACATAGCGTTTGTACCCACTCAAAAGATCTATTCGCGCAAAACATTCTGCTGATCAACAAAACTAATTTAAAACACCTAAATTCAGCTTTAAACAACTCAAATGATTGTCTAACTTAAATTCTAGAATTCGCTTGTGTTATTTAGACTACAACTGAGTGTTTTGGTTGATGAACTGATGAGATATTTGAGCTACTAAATCGCTTGAGGGAGTATAAGTGCTAGACGAGATAAACTACATGGGGGTTTACTGCAATTAACCCATTGTTTATTCTATCACGCTCTGCAGGTTGAGCATCCTACTTGTCGGATAATGGTTGGGCTTTTGTACAACAATATTTGTTTTCATAAGTTCTCCCCCCCCCCCCCCACCCCCGGTTTTAAACACTCATCTTAGGAGATCTGAATCTGGTTGCACATACACCATTTTAAAGTCCATGCCAACATATATCTACAATTACGGTGAGGGTTGAGGATATGTTTTATATTCTACTGTGTCTTATATTCTACCATGTCACATATATGTTAAAGCTATTTTGCTTACAACTCCAATTAGGTCACCCAAGCATCTCGGAGCAATTCCAAGTCCCGTGCATATCCCACCAGCCGAAGGACTAGATGATGTCACAAATGGGTATGTCCCGAAATCAATATCCAACATAGTTGCCTGACCACCTTCTACCAATATTTTCTTCTTTTCAACGATGGATTCATTCATAACATGAACAGTATCTGCAATGTAGGGCTCCAATCGCTCGGTAAACCTCTTATACTTGTCAACCTCCTCCTTGAGCATTTTATCACTATATTTAAAACCTTGGAACCGCGAGGCTGCATCTTTCAATAGAATCTCGACCTTATCACGAAAAGTATCCATATGCCTCAAATCACAAACCCTAATCCCATTTCGAATAACCTTGCTTGAATAACAAGGCCCGATTCCTCTCTTTGTAGTACCAATAAATGAATCTGCGAGTTCAGCTTCTCGTAGGCCATCTACGACTTGATGGAAATCAAGTAAGAGATGTGCTCGATCAGATACCAATATTCGTCCCTTGCAAGTAATGCCATTAGATTCGAGGCCGTCAATTTCTTTGAATAAACCAGGTAGATGTACTACAACTCCATTTCCAATAACACATAAGGTTTCCTCGTTAAGGATTCCAGATGGAACAAGATGGAGAGCGAACTTCTTTCCCTCAGAATTGTAGATGGTATGTCCAGCATTTGCTCCACCCTGATGCACACGAAAAGAAATTAAAATGAAAAATAGCAATAGCGAAGATATGCTCTTTAAATTAGAATTGAATTGAGTAGTTGAAAAATTAATGTATAGGCCTTGCAGCTAGAAAAAATGGAAGGTAACAACATCATTTTTGTATCTTGGAATAACCATCTCTAGCAGCATGATTGCATCAGCAATAAGATTGAAGTGTAGGACTCTATTTGGTTGACATGATAGGCAAAGATATTAGCTTATGATTATGCCATGAGCATCTGAAATAAAAATAGTAACATGCAAAATCTCGTAGGTTAAAAAACAAAATAACTGAGATCCATCTCCCTGCATCTTCAAAGAGGAGCATGCCAAAAAATAATGTACAAATCCAATTGGCCAAGAGAAAGGAACCTTGTTCACATGAATAAGTTGGAACTGCAGATATAAGAAGCAATATCTTGACAATATCATAAAATCAATTATTTTTTAAGTGAATCATAGGTACAGTTCTCCAGTCATTTTTGCATCCAACTGCTCTTCGTGCAAACTTTGAAACCACCCACAAGGTTGATCAATAACGCATTATACCTTTTAGGTTATATTAAGAGGAAACACCTTCCAAAGAAGTTTATGAATGGAAGATGGTCATGAATGGCCACCCTGATGTCAGTGTATAGATTGCCTATCAAGTCATCTTACAGGCTTCAAATGCAACTCTTCAAGAGCAAATAACTAACAAGCAAGCAGACTATAAACTATGCCACCTGATACTGGAAAAAAGCATAAAATGGAGGGGGAGAAATTTTAGTGCTGCTAACAAGAGCAACAGAATCTTCATATCACATTACAATTGATGCTATGGCCATCAGCAAGCCACATTATTATGTCTTCGGAAATGGAAATGAAACAAACATCAAAGCCAACTTAATATCCAATAGAGTGGCACACTGTGAGCCAATATACTTTGCTCACTCTGAATATTCGTCTCATTCACCTGGCATTCTTTAAAACCGTTTAAACAACTTGTGATTTACAAAGTGGATACAGGCAAGATTGCACACTAAGACTGTAATAAACTTAACTATGAAAAGTCTTTTCATTTGATGCTTGTTTTTTCCAAATCCAACCCAGTATAACTTCCAAGGAAAGGCTCAACTTATCTTAAAAAAGTTCTTTTGCAAATGGATAGCCCCTACATAATAGAACAAGCATATGTACAGTACAAGCAAGTAAATTTCAATAGTCCTCTAGTCTTATTAAACCAAAGAAATTCCCCCCACAAACCATTCGGTCCATCCCTGCTGCATGAGGGTAATAGAAATTGAAATTCAAAGAAACACTTACCGCTTGATAAGTGCCACTCTTCACCCAGTACAGTAAAAGAGATTTTTTTGACAACCACGCATGTCTTGTCCACCTAAATCTTTTGAGTGTAAAAACAATGGCAAACCTGAATTATCAACTTTTCAGTTAATATTATTTTTGCATACAAGCACAGATGCATCTAGTACTGTACTAGAGGCCAAACTATTGGGGCTCCTTAGAGGTGTTGACTAGGGAGCACAAAGATCCCAAAAATGCATAGTTTCCTCCTCCAGTGGTAAACTCTCCAGTGGGGGAACATGGAACAATCTTTATTATACAAATCAAGCTGTCAAAGGAATCACATGCTATCAATTTAGTAATATCACTCCTTAATCACCATGGAACAAATACATTATTGTTAGTGTATATGCCCTAGAGGCCATTACTGTATCATACTAGTTTGTATATTACTTAATGGAAGCTTGGGATATTCACAGTTGCAATAACATTCTTACTCAAAATAGTAGTATGCTACTTGGTTTGTTTCTACTTCAATACATATGTTTCTTTTAACATATCGCCTATGCATATTAGTAGAGCCCTTAGGATCTATGCTTGATTATCAGCGTTGTGATGGCAGTGCACACTAGTGGGGGCTGGGTAATCTACAAGCACATCCTTATACAGGTCCCTAGTCACGGGATTATCGACATAGGACATCGATACTCCAGAGTAGACTAGTGTATACGCTTCCCTTTCCAACTTGGGAAATGGTCTGTCCCACAGCCATCGGTACGTCGTACTGGAGATAGTATGCAGGTGCTCATTAGGTTGTGAGTTACACTGGACGGACTCATTGGGAACTGCTGGTTGGTAATATACCTATCGTCAGATAGCAGTACCCAGATGACATGAGTACAGCTTAGTCCGTTGACTTGACACTGCTGCTTTACCTCAAGTGTGTTCCCACTGTTCTTAGATTACTACCCTACCACGGCTCTACTGAGTCGTGCAAACAGGTAGTAGTTGGATGCAGTCCCGAAGCACTTGGAGGCAGTGGCGGTTAGATATGATTCGTCTCTCCCGGTATTGGGGGTTGATATCGCGCTGTGTTCGGAACGCCATTACACATTGTCCTTGGCCAGGGCAAGCGAGATTTACTGGTAGGTACTCCAGTAGTTTCTCAGGGTGTATTGGACCGTACTCCGACACGACTTATACCGTTATTAGGGATCTGACGTTTACCGCCCCCTAGACCAGATATGCGATACTATTAGACGGACAGACCGGACTGTACGGAGATTGTCACATACAGACTCAGTAGGAGTTCGGATGAGTTATACTCATCGGCTTTCTTATCGACAATACCTAGGGACCGTTACGTACAGCTAGTACCGCTTGCGACCTGTGGTTAAACCCATTGCCAATATAGAGTCGAGTCTCTAGAGTCCCACACAGAGCGTTTCCCTGCATCGGGAAAAACGTGTAGATATCGTATGGTTTTACGAAAGGGTTCGATCACGTGCGTACACTCGTGCACGCACGATGAGTCGGACGGACAATACTAGTGGGCTTTGGTTTAAGCCGGATCCTTGTATTGTACTGATGGATTGTCGTCTTCGGTATTCGTATTCTTCGGAATACGAATACAGGTATGTATATACGGACGAGGGGCGTTTTCGTAATTTGTACAAAATGTATTTGTAGATGGCATGACCTAATTGTATTAATCATTTAGTTTTAAATAATTAATACATTTTAAGTAATTAAGAAATGATGTGTATTATGCATGAATAAGAACTTGGATTTTAAGGACACATGTCGATCAATTGACCCATGAGTCATTTGTTTGACCATTGAACCTATTTTCTATTATTGAATTAGTTTTTCTAATTGATAATAGAGAGGAGTTCAGTTTAGAACAAGATAGAGAAAACCCTAATCTTCTTCATCTCTTAGCTCATATCATTTCTTTTCACCATCTCCAATTCCCTTAAGCTCAAGAACACTCATGAGTTGAGTAACCTTGAGCTAAATTAGACTCCTCAATCCATCTACATCATCTACACACCCTAGATCATTTAGATTAGCAATCTACTTGATCTAGTTTTTTTGGTTTAGAAAATAAGCTTGGTGCACAAACGTTCGGGTGGATCATCTAGGATTCGAGCAAGCCGTCGAGGAGACGACATCCGTACCACTTCGATGAGTTCGTGCAGGTGAGGAGGACAGCGAGATAAGGAGAAGGACCAGGTTTCTTGAGGTATAATTTCTGTACTTAGTTTATACCTCTTTTGATTTTGCTAGATACAGTTTAGATTATGATCAATGCTTAAAGTCGGTGTCATGATGCTAAAATTATCGTTTTTTACACCTTCTGCCTCCCCGCGATTCCGCCGGGTGCATAGCATCGACTTACAGTGGTATCAGAGCCAACTAAACCTAATCTAGCAGATTAGCAAGTAGTAGAATTTCGATCGTCGGAAAAACCGGAAAACTAAATACCGAAAACCCCAGTTTCTGTCGATTTTCAAAATTGTTTTAAAAATTATTTCAGTATCATGAAAAATACATGCAGGGTTTTCTAAGATGACACAAGAAATTCGAGCCTCTGAATCGCTAAGACAGCCGTGGATCCACGGCAGAATCGTCTTTCTGCGGCGGAACCGCGGCCGAGTCATGGCCGATTCAACTCGGATTTATTCTGTTATATCTTAATTTTGGTATTATGATTTCTGGAGTATTTGGTTTCTACCCAGTATGTTTCCGAGTGCTGGTTTGCATTTGGGATAGATACGGAAAATATGTTTCGATCGAATTCCTATTGTACTTAGCTAATTGGTTCTTCTGTATTGTTATACGTGTTTTAAACGTCGACTAATTGCTATATGTCGGTTAGTCGAGGTTGCACATATCTGTTGGTTTGTGTATATAAACATTTTCTGATTGTCGATGATGAATAGCCGGGGATGTGAGATGAGCGTTTTTATCTTTCATTCATGTATACTGTAAAATTGATGTAATATTATTTCGCGGGGCACATCCGGGTTGAGATTGTAGCCACCGTTGTATTATTTTCCTTTTACTGTTTTCTGCTCCTAAGATAGACCCAAGGTGGGGTACACAAACTACCGGGTTTTTTGAAGTGCCAAGTGGCCTACTCACTTTGTTGAGGGAGGCTGCTTCACTTCTGGAATTTGGCGGGTAGTTTTCCGTACCCGTAGGGGTCTAGGGTGGGGTTTGGCTATTCATCACGACCGTGGGATCTGTTTTTCGTTGCAGGCTTAAATGAAACACTGCATTCCTAGCATATCTGAAATGTTTATCTGTGACTGGAATGATTATTATTGCATGAGACGATTGTAAAATATATATATATTGTATATAGTAGGCGTCACTTATGTTTTACATCCACACTAGCCCAGCCCCCGCTCTGTCGTTAGTTAAGTAACCTAACGGTGATGACGGGGCCCAGTGGCGAATGCGGATGGCATAAGAGGACGTGATATTTTTTTCAATTCTCTCTGAAATGATAGGAGTAAATTATAGGACTGCATTATATTAATGCAAAGCAAATAAACCAAAATTAAATCGTGGAACAAATTTGAAAACTACTCGGTTTTTTTTCAAAAACAGCAAAGTTTTAAATGCGGAGCGCTTAAATCACTCCTTTTTAAAGCTATCAAGTTCCTTCGATTATATCAAGTTCACTACGTTCGCGGTTTTACCAAAACAATTCGTAGCCCTCCATCATTTCATATGAATAGTCAATAGTATTCAAGTTATATTTGTTGGCCAAAGTCAAGGTATAGTGATTGGTAGCTATTGGATATTCATATGAAGCATAGATAGATGCTTTGCTTTGGGACAGTCGTACTGCTTTGTTGGCCAAAGTCAAGGGTAGGTACGGGTGGGTACAAATTAACCTGGAGAATGACGGGAAGAACTTGACATGTGACTTATGATTTGTTGGCCAAAGTCAAGGTCATAAGAGCATGGGGCAAAAACCCACATAGGAAGTTTCTAAAGAAACTGAAACTTGCTAGTGTTGCATATCATTTGGAGTGTGATAATTTTGGTAGGATTCCTTCAACTCTATCACACAATGATATTTGGATCTCGATCCTACTGTGAGTATATGCTACTCCTCAGGAGATTTTTCCACTAAACGATCAATGCTATAAACCAAGTAAATGTCTAGAACGGTGTTAGCGGGGCTACGCCTCCAAGGAAAAGAGGTTATGTAATTAAGGAACTTCGCGAAAACATTGGAAAACCTCCCTTGAAGTACCAACACTAGCCTGGCTGAACGGTTAAGCAAGAATTGTACGGTGAGATTAATCCTGATTAATTCCTCTCTTTTTTTGGTTTGAGAAGGGATTCGAGAAACAGTGGGAGCCATCCTGTTTAGATAAACTAAAAACCATTCTAAACTTGCAAGAGAATCATGCTAAAGTGTTTCTTCTCTCTCCTAATTGCAGTAACCAAACATGACGGGCCTTAAGTTGCTTTTAGATAAAAACATATTGATAGGGCCAAACTATAAAGATTAGTTCAGGAATGTCAAGATGGCTATTACTTATGATAAGTTGGGCTATGTCCTAAATACAAAAGCCCCCGCCGTCCCAGGCCCAGACTCTAGTGTCGCGGACAGAGAAATCCGTAAGACCTGGGAGATTGACTGCGAGAAGGCCAAGTGCCTCGTGCTTGCCTCTATGGACAATGAACATCAGAGGAGCCATGAGAATATGGACCTAGAATCCATATTCTTCCATACAAAGGACTTATATGGAGAGCAATCTCGTATCGCAAGATACGAGACCTCGAAGAAACTGTTTCAAGCAAGGTTGGCCGTCGGATCATCTGTCGGGGAACACGTCCTTAAGATGGTTGGCTACATTGAGGAGCTCGCAGACCTCGGGACCATGTTAGAGAATGAGCTGTATACAGATTTGATTCTCCAATCCCTTCCTTCCACCTACGCCCAGTTTATTTTGAATTTTAATATTCAAAGTAAAGAAGTTGAACTTCCGGAACTCCTCAACATGTTGAGAAGTGCTGAGGACACCCTGCAGAAAGCAAGGGAAACACCCGCTCTATTTGTTGGTGGCACTTCTTCTTCCAGGTCCAAAGTGAAAGCCAAAGGAAAGAAGAAGGCCCCCACCAAAGCGAGAGACGGTGTTGGTAAGGTGGAAGCAAAGGGAAAAGTAAAAGTTGGGGGGCAGACTATAGGAAAGGGAGAATGCTTTTACTGTCACAAGAAGGACCATTGGAAGAAGGATTGCAGGGCCTGGAAAGCCCAGAACCAGGGAGCGAAGCAGGTTGTGGCTTCGACTTCAGGTGTGTATGTAATTGAAAACTGTTTGTCAATCAACTCTACTTCTTGGGTATTGGATACCGGTTCAGGATCTCATATCTGTAATTCTTTGCAGGCACTGAGAAGCCGTAGAGTTTTGAAGGCGGGTGATATGACCCTCAGAGTTGCAAACGGAGCAAGCATGGATGCTGTGTCCGTAGGGGAATATCACTTAGGATTGACTAATGGACATGTTTTGGTTTTGCGCAACTGTTATTATATACCTAGTTTGACTTGTAATATCATATCAGTATCTTTAATGTCTAAAGAAGGTTATGATTTTGCATTTGTAAGCGATGTCGTAAACATCCACCTTAATCACAACTTGATTGGGTCAGGTACATTAAACAACGGTATATACGTATTAAACCAACCGCAGATTTTCAATGTCCAGAATACACAAAAGAAAGTCTCCAGAAATTAATCATGCTTTCTTATGGCATTGTAGACTGGGTCACATCAATGAAACACGGTTGACTAAGTTGCATAAAAAAGGATATTTGGATCCGTTCGAATATCAGTCTTATACAACTTTTCAATCGTGTCTCAAAGGAAAGATGACAAAGACTCCATTCACTGGACAAGGAGTAAGAGCAAGCGAGTTCTTGGGACTCATACACAGTGATGTGTGTGGTCCAATGTCTACACATGCATGAAGCGGTTATTCTTACTTCATTACTTTTACGGATGATTTCTCAAGGTATGGACATGTCTTCCTGATGAAGCATAAATCCAAAGCTTTTGAGAAATTCCGGGAATATAAGAATGAAGTGGAAAAACAAACCGACAAAAATATCAAGATACTAAGATCTGATCGAGGTGGTGAATACTTGAGTGCCGAGTTCCTGGATTACCTAAAAGAGAATGGAATTCTCTCTCGGCTTACTCCTCCATACACTCCACAACACAATGATGTATCGGAAATGAGGAACAGAACCCTATTGGATATGGTTCGTTCCATGATGAGTAATGCTTTGTTACCGCGATCTTTTTAGGGTTATGCACTAGAATCATCTGCATATCTTTTGAACCGGGTTCCAACTAAGACAGTACCTACCACACCATATCAGATGTGGAGTGGGAAGAAACCCTATCTTAAGCACATTAAGACATGGGGATGTCTAGCTTTTGTCAAAAAGCAGCATACGGACAAACTCGAGGCACGCTCAGTACAGTGCAAGTTTGTGGGATATCCAAAGAATTCTAAGGGGTATTTTTTCTATTACGCAGAGGAACAAAAGGTTTTTGTTTCTCGTCATGCCTGCTTCTTGGAGACTGAATTTTTAGAAAATCAGATAAGTGGGAGCACAATAGAACTGGAAGAAATTCCAGAACCACAAACTATTACTGAAAGCATAATGGAACCAGAAAATTCAAAAGAACAGGACATTCCCGCACCACTCCGCAGGAGTAGTAGGTTTTCTCAACCGCCCGAGAGATACTACGGATTTCTTATAGACGGGGATAGAGAGGATTGCATCATTGACAATGATGAACCAACTAGCTTCCAGCAAGCCATTCAGAGCAGAGACTCGGTAAAATGGTTAGATGCAATGCGGACCGAAATAGAGTCCATGTACACTAACAAAGTATGGACTTTGGACTTTGCTCCAGAAGGGGTAAAACCCGTTGGTTGCAAATGGATCTTCAAAAGGAAGATTGGTGTAGATGGACAGGTTGAAACCTATAAGGCTAGACTTGTTGCAAAAGGTTTTCGTCAAAGACCTGGTTTGGACTATGATGAAACCTTTTCTCCAGTGGCTATGCTCAAATCCATTCGGATTATTCTTGCCATTGCTGCCTTCTACGATTATGAAATCTAGCAGATGGACGTTAAGACGGCTTTCCTAAATAGACATTTGGAAGAGTACATCTATATGGATCAGCCAGAAGGTTTTAATCAGAGTGAGAGCAGCGAGAAAGTGTACAAGCTGCTTAAGTCCATTTATGGAGTAAAGCAGACATCGCGGAATTGGAACATCTGTTTTGATGAAACAGTCAAAGAATTCGACTTTATAAAAAATCCAGATAAGCCATGCTTATATAGTAAGATTGTAGGGAGAACTGTTGTGTTCCTCGTATTATACGTAGACGACATTCTTTTAATAGGAAATGACATTCCACCCTACAATCTGTCAAAAGATTCTTATCACAAAGGTTCCCTATGAAAGACCTGGGTGATGCCTCTTACATACTGGGGATCCGGATATATCGTGATAGATCAAAAAGGATGTTGGGACTTTCATAGTCCAGGTATATCGACACCATACTGAAAAGATTCAGTATGGAAGATTCCAAATACGGAAACCTACCGGTTTGTCATGGAGTCACCCTTTCCAAAGAGATGTCTCCTAAGAATGATTTGGAAAGGGATCGCATGTCTATTATACCCCACGCTTCTGCAGTAGGCTCTATAATGTATGCAATGTTGTGTACCAGACCAGATGTAACTTACGCACTAAGCGTGGTAAGCCGGTATCAGTCAGATCCAGGAGAGAACCACTGAATAGCAGTAAAGAACATTCTCAAGTACCTGAGAAGAACTAAGGATATGTTCTTGGTGTATGGCGGAAAAAACCTCCAGATCGAGGTTTTTGCTGACTCCAGCTTCCAGAGCGATGAGGATGACTCCAAGTCCATGTCGGGTTATGTCTTCACCCTCAACGGAAGGGCGGTATGTTGGAAGAGTTCCAAACAAGATACCGATGCTGACTCAACTATGAAAGTGGAGTATATTACTGCTTCTGACGCCGCTAAAGAAGCAGTCTGGATGAGAAAGTTCTTGACAGATCTTCAAGTGGTTACGTCCATTGTTGGTCCAATACCGCTGTATTGCGACAACGGCGTTATACCTTTAGCGAAGGAACCTAGGTCCCATCAAAAGTCCAGACACATCTTAAGACGGTATCACCTGATCAGAAAGACCATGGATCGCCGGGAGAACGAGGTTCGGAGAGTTGCTACAGAGGACAACACCGTAGATCCATTCACAAAGGCTATTTCTCAGACGCAGTTCGAGAGGCTATTCGAGATGATAGGTCTGCGATATGCCAGTGCATGGCCCTAGTGCAAGTGGGAGATTGTTAGTGTTTATGCCCTAGAGGCCATTACTGTATCATACTAGTTTGTATATTACTTAATGGAAGCTTGGGATATTCACAGTTGTAATAACATTCTTGCTCAAAATAGTAGTATACTACTTAGTTTGTTTCTATTTCAATATGTACATATGTTTCTTTTAACATATCGCCTATACATATAAATAGAGCTCTTAGGATCTATGCTTGATTACCAGCGTTGTGATGGCAGTCACACTAGTGGGGGCTGGTGTAACGTCTTCAAAATAATAAAATATGATTTTTGGGAAATTTTATAATTTAATATTATTTTAATGAATATTTTAATATTCTGGTATAATTAAATACAGATAAATGGGAAAAAATTATGGAAAATTCTAAAATAAGGTATTTTAAGGAATTGCCTCGTTTTCTGTGCATGCCCCCATTTCCTCTAGTTTTGACCCTGAGTATGTCTAGTTTTGACTGATTCCATCTAGGGTGAAATCTGGGTTGATTTTCCTATGTTGGTGTATAATTTGGGACTTGTTTTAGCATGGATTTTGGTATTTGGTGATTCATTCCTGTCGGGTGGCGTTTGGACGTCAACGACAAGTGGATTTTGATTGTGTTTACATGCGAGTCGATAGGTTTTTACCTATGCGGGTAGCGTGTGCTATTTTGGTTTCCGATGTGATTTTCATGTGCTTTAGCATTGTGATATACTTGTAGGTACCCCGCGTGATGTTGAGGCAAAGGAGGTGAAGATAGCGACATCGGCTTTGGCACACGAGAAGCAAGGTGAGTAGATTTATATCTACGGGGAGAAGTCGGGTGGATGGCGTATAGCACCCCCGCAGTCCGTGGTGATGTATACGATTACGTATACACACGAATATTTATATTGTGTTGTTTAGGGTTATTGATGGTAATAATGATATTTTGATGATAAGAATATATTGGTTTAGTATAGTGCGAACCCTAGAGTAGTGGTTGCACTCACACATACATTTACACACATACTTGCATTCATTCTTTCATTTATTAGAGTGCATATGATGGTGCGTATATCTACACATGGGTATGGGACTATGTGTTTATATACGGGATTGGAGGATGATACGTGGTTTGAGATGATACTTGATGTGAGGCCGTGAGATCGGCGATGTGACATAGTTTGCCTTTGAGGTGCGATATGATAGTTTTAGCGGGCCTTTGGACATGTGCTTTACCCGCATTCATATTTTATAGATGGTGTCGATTTGTACTAGACTTACAGTAGTACCCCAGATTGTGTGATCTGATGATAAGTGATACCTGATATGTGATGAGATAGTGTGATATTGACCCCTACCCAGCTATTGGGATGCCGTACGACGATTTACCGTACGAGCCGATATTGATGATAGATCCGCACTCATGACTCGAGGATATCATACGATATGTTATTGAGGCGAGATCACCGACTATCATATCTATATTTATATATTGACTCAGATTAGGTGGTTTCATACCCCTCCTGTCTAGATTATTTAGTAGACATTAGACTAGACCGAGTCATACCTATTTCAAAACTAACGAATCGGGGATATTTTAAAGATAAGCAGAAGGGTTATACGGATATTTTCAAATGATGCATCTTTTCTTAAAACACCGTAGCCCTTACTTTACCAAAAGCCCTGATTCGTCTTATTTCAAAAGGCAAGGTTGCATGACATATCTATTGGGGCAGGTTCTGTACTTTTGCGTTGATCATTCGTTTCCGCATATTCCTGCTATTTGCATTGCATCGCTTGTATTGTTATGACATTCAGTCATGCTGCTAGGACACCAGCACCATTATCGATGATGTATATGTTCCACGTACACTTGTTGCCGGCTCACACACTCATTATCGATAATTGCCATGTCACTACACTATAGTACTATTGCATTCATGATATGATTCTGGCATGGCATATTGTACACTTATACCTGTACACATATATAGATGATTCTAGCTTGATTGGGGATTTGGGAACCGCAAGATACTCTTTAAAAACAGATTCCTTTTAAAAGAGCGGTCTTCCTCGACATGCGCACATTATTATTCCATGTTGCATGACTTACTGATATGCTTGCATTACTGTTACATGCCGCATACATCATGCTTTGACTGTACGCATTGAGATATGTTGTTTCTATGATATTTCTGGATTTGGGAACCGAGGGTATTTCAAAAGAGAACATGTCATTTCTTTAAAAACCCGGTTACCCTTGATATGATATTTCAGTGCGTCCACCATGTGTTTTCTCGGTGCTGAGAGCGATATGTGTAACCCGAATCGAGGCGTGGATGAGCCGATTGCGGGTACATGGTGGACCCGGTATGGTTCCCCTCGGCAAGATGATCGATGAGCTTTGCCGATTGAGCCTGGAGGCGGGCGAGTACCTACCGGTGATTGGTTGGACCTGGCGGTTATCCGGAGGATACCGACCAGAGTCGATAGATGTTTTGGGCATACTGCCGGGGCCGAGGGCCGATACCGCAGACAGAGCCTGCGGGCCGATCCGGACTGACGGAGCCCGATATATGAGGATTTACGTGCCGATGCTGGGCACAGTTTTCATGATGTTTTCGGGTGTCGATGCTGGGCACCCTGGTTCCATGATTTTGATGTGTCGCGAGGGACACGGGTGGTTATATCCTCATATTATTTCCCATGCACATGATTCATGATATTTACATGCATGGTGGTTATTGTCAGTGGGTGACGAGTGGACGGGATCCACGAGTGTGCAGATTTGATTACATTGGTTATACCTCATATTCATGACATGCTATTACCTGAGGCACTAGCACGAGCACTTGGCATTACACTCATGTAGAGATTACATTGCCAGTTTAGCATGCTTCAGCTTTATTCATATTGAGGGTTTATTTATATCTGATCGTATTGACCTAGGATGGGTCATGCATTCGATCTCTGCTTGTAGATATTTTCTATTCACGAGTTGGCAACTCACCCCCGTTGTGCCCCAGTTCTTGCAGGTTTTTGCCGTACAGATTCCATAGCGGCATTTCTGGCACACTGCTTCCTATGGGTGACTTGCTTGGTTAGGTGGGTTCTTTTGTATCAGAACCGCTATTGTATTTGTATTATTCATTGTATCTAGAATTTCCATCAACCAAAACTTGTTTATTGTTTCAGACTTAGAAAACAGTGTTGTTTTTTTCGACCTTAGAGTCGCGCTAGTAGTATTACGGTTTTCTGGCTGTTTTGAGTTCTTTTTGGATTTGATCCTCGCCTTTGGCGTTGTATATTTTTATTGCTTGCGTGGTTGTGACCGTCGATTGACGAAGAGCTAGCTCCCGCTTGGGGATGCCTTTTATCATTTCATATATATTATTCTTGTTGTACCCCGTTCGGGGCCAGTTTTTACAAAGGAAACTCTGCCGAAATTTTCAGGAAAGGTTACACATTTTTAAAAAATGCATATTCGGCTTAGTTATTTAAAAACTTTGATTTCCTTACTTTTCAAAAACAGTTTTCCTTATTTACTCTTTAAATGGTTTTAGATTGCTGGGCTTTTGGCTTACTTGGATCAGATGGGGTCCTATAGACTTCATATGGTTCAAGGGCCAGTCACGTGCTCTTTCGGGTCGTGACAGCTGGGTAATCTACAAGCACATCCTTATACAGGTCCCTAGTCGCGGGATTATCGATATAGGGCATCGATACTCCAGAGTAGACTAGTGTATACGCTTCCCTTCCAAGCTTGGGAGATGGTCTGTCCCACAGCCATCGGTACGTCGTACTGGAGATAGTATACAGGTGCTCATTAGGTTGTGAGTTACACTGGACGGACTCATTGGGAACTGCTGGTTGGTAATATACCTATCGTCAGATAGCAGTACCCAGATGACATGAGTACAGCTTAGTCCGTTGACTTGGCACTGCTGCTTCGCCTCAAGTGTGTTCCCACTGTTCTTAGATTACTACCCTACCACGGCTCTACTGAGTCGTGCAAACAGGTAGTAGTTGGGTGCAGTCCCGAAGCACTTGGAGGCAGTGGCGGTTAGATATGATTCGTCTCTCCCGGTATTGGGGGTTAATATCGCGCTGTGTTCGGAACGCCATTACACATTGTCCTTAGCCAGGGCAAGCGAGATTTACTGGTAGGTACTCCAGTAGTTTCTCAGGGTGTATTGGACCGTACTCCGACACGACTTATACCGTTATTAGGGATCTGACGTTTACCGCCCCCTAGACCAGATATGCGATACTCTTAGACGGACAGACCGGACTGTACGGAGATTGTCACATACAGACTCAGTAGGAGTTCGGATGAGTTATACTCATCGGCTTTCTTATCGACAATACCTGGGGACCGTTACGTACAGCTAGTACCGCTTGCGGCCGTGGTTAAACCCACTGCCAATGTAGAGTCGAGTCTCTAGAGTCCCACACAGAGCGTTTCCCTGCATCGGGAAAAACGTGTAGATATCGTATGGTTTTACGAAAGGGTTCGATCACGTGCGTACATTCGTGCACGCACGATGAGTCGGACGGACAATACTAGTGGGCTTTGGTTTAAGCCGGATCCTTGTATTGTACTGATGGATTGTCGTCTTCGGTATTCGTATTCTTCGGAATACGAATACAGGTATATATATATGGACGAGGGGCGTTTTCGTAATTTGTACAAAATGTATTTGTAGATGGCATGACCTAATTGTATTAATCATTTAGTTTTAAATAATTAATACATTTTAAGTAATTAAGAAATGATGTGTATTATGCATGAATAAGGACTTGGATTTTAAGGACACATGTTGATCAATTGACCCATGAGTCATTTATTTGACCATTGAACCTATTTTCTATTATTGAATTAGTTTTTCTAATTGATAATAGAGAGGAGTTCAGTTTAGAACAAGATAGAGAAAACCCTAATCTTCTTCATCTCTTAGCTCATATCATTTCTTTTCACCATCTCCAATTCCCTTAAGCTCAAGAACACTCATGAGTTGAGTAACCTTGAGCTAAATTAGACTCCTCAATCCATCTACATCATCTACACACCCTAGATCATTTAGATTAGCAATCTACTTGATCTAGTTTTTTTGGTTTAAAAAATAAGCTTGGTGCACAAACGTTCGGGTGGATCATCTAGGATTTAAGCAAGCCGACGAGGAGACGACATCCGTACCACTTCGATGAGTTCGTGCAGGTGAGGAGGACAGCGAGATAAGGAGAAGAAGGACCAGGTTTCTTGAGGTATAATTTCTGTACTTAGTTTATACCTCTTTTGATTTTGCTAGATACAGTTTAGATTACGATCAATGCTTAAAGTCGGTGTTGATGCTAAAATTATCGTTTTTTATACCTTCCGCCTCCCCACGATTCCGCGGGGTGCATAGCATCGACTTACAATTATGAACCCATTCTGAAACATGGCAGGAAACTAGACTCTCTCATATTATAGTTGCTAGATATAAGTGATTGTGAGCGCACCAAAGACCAAATACAGCTTACTGTAGCACTTTATGCTTGATGAGCAATGGGTTCTCAGGTTTCGTTTTATTAGCTAGTTGCACATTGGTAAGCTATTGATGCAAAGACACAATATTAAATGAATGGGAAGATAACTATATTAAGGTATCAAGGTGTTTAGATAGTGATCCCAGATCCTATTCAGATTATCTGAATAGATGAAGCATGAATGAAACTTAAATTGCCATAGGATAAAAATGATTTTGCGGTAGCATTTGAGTTTTCTAACGCCTTTTCCGCAAGAGAATTTCTAAACCAAATAAGGCTGGAATTTTATCAATTATTCAGTGTTCTAAAAGCGAAAGGCGATGTCAAGACGACGAAACCTGCCTATCGCCTAAGACGAAAGACGGTAAAAAGGCGACCGCCTAAGCGAAACGAGGCATCTACATTTAAACCGCCTAAAAGATTTTGCTAGATCGGTTTGAGGATTAGGGAAAGAATGTGAAAGAAAGGAATAAAAGTCTTTTTATATTTGGAATTAAAATCCTAGTTTTTGTCATTTTTGGTTCAATTTTATTAGAAGACTTTCTATATGATTAAGGAGAGAGCGGGTACACATAAACAAAAAGAAAAGTAAAATAACTTGAAATTTAATTTAATTTAATTTTTTAATAAAAATCATACAGACGCTTGCCTCAAAGCCTCGGCTTGAACGCCTGAGGCGAGCGCTTGGACTCTTGAGACAATAGCAGCTCACACCGTCTCGCCTGGGAGCCTGAGGCGTCAAAGACGCTTCGTATTTAAAACACCGATTAGAATGATATTCCATTTGGATCTTGGGATTTATTTTTGCTGTCAAGATGTGGGCAATTCCTATACCAAACATTATCCTCTCACCAATTTTCTGGTTTGCTTCTTTTTCTTAGGGAATTTGAAGAGTTGCACTTGTTCCATGGCTGCATGAATTTAAATAGAACACCCAAGTCACAATTGGTTTTCATGGTAGGATTATTTTGCTTATGATCTTTGGTTAAAAATTTAGAACATGACTCGGGGATCGCTGATTTCAAAGATGATAAGTCGGAAAACTCGGTCAATTCCTTCATATGAACCTTCTTGACTTCAGTCATGCATAATAGCAAACCCCATTAGCCCATTGCGATGAAAAAAACCAAAGGCTAGAAGGAGCAGGGCTTTCTGAAACAAAACATTTCAAGAATTGGAATGCCATGGAAAAATAACCTATATTTTCCTTACCAAGACAACACCAGCAAGAAAAGAAAGGGAGGATCTTAATAACGTTGAACTGGATATTGGGATGATGAAACAAATATTGATAATGAGTAAGATTATTATTGATAATGAGCGAATACCGAGACAACTCTTTGTATTTGTATGATAGCTATTAATTTATAGCTACAGGGTGCATTTTATTTTATAATGAGGGGCAACTTCCCCAAGTTGTCGACCCAAATTCTGAAGATGCACAGTTTTCTGATGTAACTGTCATTACAATCATGTGCTTCCACAATGGGTGTTAGTTTCTTAAGTTCTTTGGCAAATAACCAAAGATATAGCCAGCACAATCAAAACCATGTTTCTTGGGCTTAAGAGGTATAAATAGGCTCGACGCTATCAATTAAGATTTATGATGCAATGGTATAGTTTCCGGTTATGGATCCATGGCTAGAGTTAATCTTACGCATTGGAGAACAATTGAGCTGCACAAACCAGCTTGCACAGAAGTAATATTTTGATCAATCTAGATGCAAAAGGATCACTACACATGAAGCCAATGTGTCTAGTAAGATCACAGGACAACAAGACATATTGAGCAGAATATAAACACAATTCTTCGTAATACGACAAATTGGGGTGGCATCTAAATCTTTTTTTTCGACCAAAATGTCTCAGCATCTAATGTCATAGGAAGCAGTTTATGGTCTTTTTCACAATCAACATCCATGTTTTTAAGGTACTTCTCTTCCTCTGCTTGGGTCCTTTAACATCATTTGTTTTTAGTAAGCCTTAATAATTCATTGATGCAGATGTTCATTCCATCATCTTCTTGCCATCCAGATGTTCATTCTATCATCCCTCCCCCCAACCCCAACAAAAAAAAGAGTTCATTCTATTATCTTCTCGCCATTCAGGAGTTGCTCAAAGAGCCATCCATATCTCTACAACAAATTGAACAAGCACTACCGAGACTCAAGCTTGCTTAGGCATTCTTATTCTGCGCTATCTGGCACAAAGGTGATATCAACTCGTTACAGTGACAGGATATCTAGTTCAAATGTGCTTTCAAGTGTTTGTGTCCTGGCAACTCTCTCTCTCTCTTTCTCTCTCGCTCTCGCTCACACACGCGCGCGCGCGGTATTTGTAAGTCCACGTTGCGACCCCCGGTTCTTACGGGGAGGCGGAAACGGTATAAAAATCAAATTTTTAGCGCAAGGGGCAACATGGACTAAGCAAAGTCGGGATCTTTGACTAAACTAAAACTAGCATACTTAGCTAAAGAGAGTTAGCTACTCGGATGGAGATGGTTATACCTAGCTTGTCTTGAACTCCTTCGTCTTCAAAGCTCCGATGGTGGTCCGATGGCTTCTTCTCGTCGTCTCCGTACGCCGAAGATAGATCCACCTGAAAGCTCCAACCTTTAGCTCCTTCTTCGTTCTTTGAAGAAACTAGTTCACTTGGTTTGCTAAACCTAGTGAACTAGAATGAGTAGAGAAGAAATAGAATGGGATTTTATCTATGGTTCTTGATTCTCAACTCATGAGACAAGAGAACCATAGATCAAGAGAGGGAGCAAGAGGTTGAGGGTGAGAGCAAGAGGAGAGCTCCAGAACAAGAGAGAGAATGAGCAAGAAAGAATGAGCAAGTATTTTGTCTCTCACCCTCTCATAATCCAAAGCAATGATAACTCATCATATTAACAAAAGTCTTATGTGATGGTTAGAAGCAACCACAACCATATCATTTCATGCACTCATTTTACACAAATGAGCAAGTAAACAAAAGTCTTTGCCATGAAATGATGGCTATGGTTATCATGATGGTCAACTAGTCAAGCCTAGTCAACCGGTCAACAAGTCAACAAAAGTCAACAAGTCAACAAAGTCAACAAGTCAACAAAAGTCAACAAGTCAACAACCATATCACCATAATACTTAATTAATATAATAGTTAATCACATATCATATTCTCATTAGGGTTGAGCATAAAGTCAAATAGTCAACGGTCAACTGTCAACAACCCTAATGAGAATCCGCTGCCTCTGCCTCCCTGTCAACTGTGCATACACACCCGCATCCGCGTTCCGAGGAACACGAATGCAAACTGGATAAATCCAATCCCATAAGGTACACTAGGATCTGGCTTAAACCAAAGCCCGCTAGTGTAAACTGTCCGGACACTGTACGTGCACAAGTGCACGGATGTGACCGAACCCTGTCGCAAAACCATGCGACCTGTCGCAATACCATGCGACCTCTACTCTTTTGCTTAAAGGCGAAAAGCTTTCTGTGTGGGACTCTAAAGACTCGACACTACGCTGGCAGTGGGTTTAACCACAGACCGCAAGCGGCACTAGCTGTGCGTAACGGTCCCCAGGTAATGCCGACAAGAAGACCGACGAGGCGAAACCCATCTGAACTCCTACTGAGCCTGAGTGTGACATTTTCCGTACAGTCCGGTCTGTTCGTCTGATACATCGCATGGCGGGCCTAGGGGGCGGTAAACGTCAGTCCCCCAATAGCGGTACAAGTCGTGCCGGAGCGAAGCCCAAAACACCCTGAGATAACACTGGAAACCTACCAGTATATCTCGTTTGCCCTGGCCAGGGACTACTCGTGTAATGGCTCTCCTAGACACAGCGCGATGTCAACCCCCAATACCGGGAGAGACGAATCCTGTCTAACCGTCACTGCCTCCAAGTGCTTCGGGACTGCACCCAACCACCACCTGTTTGCACGACTCCTTTGAGCCGTGGTAGGGTAGTGATCAAAGTACAGTGGGAACACACCCGAGGCGAAGTGACAGTGTCAAGTCAGCGGACTAAGCTGTACTCATGTCACCTGGGAACTGATAACTGACGATAGGTATAATACCAACTAGTCAGTTCCCGACGAGTCCTGTCCAGTGCACCCGTAACCTAACGAGCACCCGCATACTATCTCAAGTACGACGTACTGACGGCTGTGGGACAGACCGTCTCCCACACTGGGATGAGAAGCGCATGCGCTGGTCTACTCCGGAGTATCGATGCCCTGTCTCGATAGTCCTGCGACCAGGGACCTGCATAAGGATGTGCTTATAGATTACCCAGCCCCACTAGTGTGACGGCCATCACATCGCTGGTAATCAAGCAAAGATCCTAAGGGCTCCACTAATGTGTATAGGCGATATACAAAATATAAACACATGTACACATTGAAGTAGAAACAAACCAAGTAGCATACTACTATTTTGAGCAAGATTGTATATACAAGGTGAATATCCCAAGCATCCATTAAGTAATATACAAACCAGTATGATACAGTAATGGCCTCTAGGGCATATACACTAACAATCTCCCACTTGCACTAAGGCCATGTACTGGCGTATCGAAGACCTATCATCTCGATCAGCCGCTCGAACTGAGTCTGGGGCAGGGCCTTGGTGAATGGATCTGCAGTGTTATCTTCTGAAGCGACTCTCCGAACCTCGATCTCCTGGCGATCTACGATCTCCCTGATCAGGTGATACCGCCTCAAGATGTGCCTGGATCTCTGATGGGACCTGGGTTCCTTCGCTAAAGCTATAGCCCCGTTGTTGTCGCAATACAGAGGTATTGGATCAACAATGGACGGAACCACCTGAAGTTCTTTCAAGAACTTCCTCATCCAGACAGCTTCTTTTGCGGCATCAGATGCAGCGATGTATTCCGCTTCCATCGTCGAGTCTGCAACGGTTTCCTGTTTGGAACTCTTCCAACACACCGCCCCTCCATTGAGGGTAAAGACAAAACCCGACATGGACTTGGAATCATCCTTGTCACTCTGGAAGCTGGAGTCAGCAAAGGCCTCGATCTGGAGGTCTTTTCCGCCATACACCAAGAACATCTCCTTAGTCCTTCTCAGGTACTTGAGAATGTTCTTTACCGCTATCCAGTGTTTCTCCCCAGGGTTTGACTGATACCGGCTTACCACACTCAGTGCATAAGCTACATCCGGTCTGGTACACAACAACGCATACATTATAGAGCCTACCGCAGAAGCGTAGGGTATAATAGACATGCGATCCCTCTCCAAATCAGTCTTGGGAGACATCTCTTTAGAGAGGGTGATCCCGTGACAAGCCGGTAGGTTACCGCGCTTGGAATCTTCCATACTGAATCTCTTCAGTATGGTGTCGATGTACCTGGACTGTGATAGTCCTAATATCCTCTTGGATCTGTCACGGTAGATCCGGATACCCAGAATGTATGAGGCATCACCTAGGTCTTTCATGGAGAACCTGTGTGACAAGAACCCCTTGACAGATTGTAGCATAGGAATGTCATTTCCTATTAAGAGAATGTCATCCACGTATAAAACGAGGAATACTACAGTTCTCGCTACAAATCTACTATAGATGCATGGTTCATCTGGATTTTTGATAAAGCCAAATTCTTTGACCGTCTCATCAAAGCAGATGTTCCAACTCCGCGACGCCTGCTTTAGTCCATAGATGGACTTAAGCAACTTGCACACCTTTCCGCTGCTCCCACTCTGAATGAAACCCTCCGGCTGGTCCATATAGACACACTCCTCTAAATTTCCATTTAGAAAAGCTGTCTTTACGTCCATTTGCCAGATCTCATAATCGTGGAAGGCAGCAATGGCAAGAAGGATCCGAATGGATTTCAGCATGGCTACTGGAGAAAAGGTTTCGTCATAGTCCAAGCCAGGTCTTTGACGAAAACCCTTTGCTACCAGCCTAGCTTTATAGGTCTCAACCTGTCCATCTACACCAATCTTCCTTTTGAAGATCCACTTGCATCCTACGGGTTTTACCCCGTCTGGAGCAATGTCCAACGTCCATACCTTGTTGGTGTACATGGACTCCATTTCGGTCCGCATTGCATCCAGCCATTTCACTGAGTCAACGCTCTGAACGGCCTGCTGGAAGCTAGTAGGCTCATCATAATCTATGATGCAATCCTCTCTATCCCCATCTATGAGAAAACCGTAGTATCTCTCGGGCGGATGAGTGCCTACTACTCCTGCGGAGCGGCGTAGGAATGTCCTGTTCTGTTGAACCCTCTGGTTCCACTAAGCTTTCAGTAACAGTCTGTGGTTCTGGAACTTCTTCCAGTTCTATTGTGCTCCCACTTATCTGGTTTTCCAAAAACTCAGTTTCCAAGAAGTAGGCATGACGAGAAACAAGGACTTTTTGTTCCTCTTCACAATAGAAGAAATATCCTTTGGAATTCTTTGGATATCCCACAAACTTGCACTGTACTGAGCGTGCCTCGAGCTTGTCCGCATGCTGCTTTTTGACAAAAGCTGGACATCCCCATGTCTTAATATGCTTAAGATAGGGTCTCTTCCCACACCACATCTCATATGGTGTAGTAGGCACGGTCTTAGTAGGAACTCGGTTCAAAAGGTATGCGGCTGATTCTAGCGCATATCCCCAGAATGATCGCGGTAACTCAGCGTTACTCATCATGGACCGCACCATATCCAATAGGGTGCGGTTCCGTCTCTCCGATACACCGTTATGTTGCGGGGTGTATGGAGGAGTAAGCTGAGAGAGAATTCCGTTCTCTTTTAAATAGTCCAGGAACTCGGCACTTAAGTATTCTCCACCTCGATCCGATCTTAGAATCTTAATACTTTTGCCGGTCTGTTTCTCTACTTCATTCTTATACTCTTGGAATTTTCCAAAGGCCTCGGACTTATGTTTCATCAAGAAGACATAACCGTACCTTGAGAAGTCATCCGTAAAAGTAATGAAGTAAGAATGTCCGCTTCGGGCATGTGTAGACATTGGACCGCACACGTCACTGTGTACGAGTCCCAAGAGCTCGCTCGCTCTTACTCCTTGTCCAGTAAACGGAGTCTTTGTCATCTTTCCTTTGAGACAAGATTGACAAGTGGCATACGATTGATATTCGAACGCATTCAAATATCCTTCTGTATGTAACTTAGTCAACCTTCTCTCATTGATGTGACCCAATCTACAATGCCATAAGAAAGTCTGATTCATTTCCGGAGACTTTCTTTGGTGTGTATTCTGGACGTTGAAAATCTGTGGTTGGTTTAACACGTATATACCATTACTCAATGTACCTGACCCAATCAAAACTTGATTAAGGTGAATGTTTACAACATTACTTACAAACGCAAATTCATAACCTTCTTTAGAAACTAAAGATACAGAAATGATATTACAAGTTGCGTTGGGTACAAAAAAGCAATTACGCAAAACCAAAACATGTCCATCTGACATTCCCAGGTGATAGTCCCCCACGGCTTTAGCATCCATGCTAGCTCCGTTCGCAACTTTGAGGGTCATGTCACCTGCCTTCAAAACCCTACGGTTTCTCAACGCCTGCAAAGAATTACAGATATGAGATCCTGATCCGGTATCCAATACCCAGGAAGTAGAGTTTATTGAAAGATAATTTTCAATAACATACACACCTGAAGCTGAAGCTGCAACCTGCTTCAATTCCTGTGTTCTGGCCTTCCAGGCCCTGCAATCATTCTTCCAGTGTCCTTTCTTATGACAATAGAAGCATTCTTCCTTATCCACAAGCTTCCCCGCTATCTTTGTTGCTTTACCTTTTCCCTTCGTATCCACTTTACTAACACCGCCGCTTGGTTTGGCGGGGGCCTTCTTCTTCTTTCCCTTGGCTTTCGCCTTGGACCTAGAAGAAGATGATCCTCCTACAAACAAAATGGATGTATCCCTACCTTTCTGTAGGGTGCCCTCTGCGCTCCTCAGCATGTTGAGGAGCTCTGAAAGTTCAACCTCTTTTTCTTGTAGGTTGAAGTTCAGTATAAACTGGGCGTAAGTGGAAGGAAGGGACTGGAGAACTATATCCGTATATAGCTCACTCTCCAATGTGATCCCTAGGTCAGCGAGCTCCTCAATGAAGCCGATCATCTTTAGCACGTGCTCGGCTACTGATGATCCGACGGCCATTCTTGTCGAAAATAACTTTTTCGACGCTTCGTATCTTGCGATACGTGATTGCTCTCCATACAGTTCTTTTGTATGGAGCAATATGGACTCCATGTCCATATTCTCATGCCTCCTCTGATGTTCGTTGTCCATCGAGGCAAGCAGGAGGCACTTGGCCTTCGCGCTATCAATCTTCCAAGTCTTGCGGATTTCCTTATCCGCGACACTGGAAGTTGGACCAGGGACAGGGGGAGCTTTGGTGGTAAGAAGATACCCCAGCTTGTCATAAGTGATTGCTATCTTGACATTCCTGAGCCAATCTTTGTAGTTTGGCCCTGTCAGTTTGTTTTTATCTAGGAGTAACTTAAGTCCAGTCATGTTGATTGGTCGCTGCAATTAGGAGAGAGAAGAAGAAACACTCAGCATGATGCTCTTGCAAGTTTAGAGTGGTTTTTAGTTTGTCTAAACAGGATGGCTCCCACTGTTTCTCGAATCCCTCCTCAAACCATAAAGGAAGAATTAGTCAGGATCAATCCCACCGTACAATACTTGCTTAACCGTTCAGCCAGGCCGGTGTCGGTACTTCGAGGGAGGTTTTCCAACGCTTTCGCGAAGTTCCTTAATTAAAGAACCTCTTTTCCCTGGGGGCGTAGCCCCGCTAACACCTTTCTAGGCACCTACTAGGTTTATAGCATTGATCGTTAAGTGAGAAATTTCCCGAGGAGTAGCATATACTCACAGTAGGATCGGGATCCAAATATCATCGCGTGACGAAACTGAAGGAATCCTACCAGAATCATCACACTCCAAATGGTATGCAAATCTAGCAAGTTTCAGTACTTATGAAACTCCCGATGTGGATTTTGCCCCATGCTCTTATGACCTTGACTTTGGCCAACAAATCATAAGTCACATGTCAAGTTCTGCCCGTCGTTCTCCAGGTTAATTTGAATCCACCCGCACCTACCCTTGACTTTGGCCAACAAGGCAGTACGACTGTTCCAAACCAACGCATCTATCTATGCTGCACATGAATACCCAATAGCTACCAATCACTGTGCCTTGACTTTGGCCAACAAACACAGCTTGAATACTATTGACTATTCATGTGAAACGACGGAGGGCTACGGATGGTTTTGGCAAAACCGTGAACGTAGTGAACTTGATTTGGTCGATGGAACGAGATAGCTTTTAAAAAGAGTGGCTCAAGCTCCGTATTTAAAAGTTGGTTTTGAAAAGAACCGAGTGGTTTTTCGAAAGTGTTCCAACGACTTTAACTTGGTTTATTATCTTGCATTAGTTCTTTTAATGCGTGATATTCTTGCATTAGTTTTAATGCGTCCCATCAATTAAACCTACCATTGCAGAAAACAACCAAAATATGACGTACGCTTATGCCATTCGCATTCGCCACTGGGCCCCGTCATTACCCGTTAGGTTACTTAACTAACGACAGAGCGGGGGCTGGGCTAGCGCGTCTGTAAAACATAAGCAACGCCTAAATAATATCATATATAGATATACTGCAATGATAAACATTTCAGATCACAGATAAATACATTGGATATACTAGGAATCTGTAATTTGTACGAGCCTGTAACAAGAACAGATTACACGGTCGCGGTGAATAGCCAAAACCCCACCCAAGACCCCTACGGGTGCGGCAAACTACCCGCCAAGTACCCGAAGCGTAGCAACCTCCCTCATCTCAATGAGTAGGCCACTCGACACTTCGGCATACCCGGTAGTTTGTGCACCCCTCCATGGGTCTATCCTAGGAGCAAAAACAGTAAAAAGAAATTATACAATGACGGCTACAACCCCGACCCGGTTGTGCGGCCATACAAATAATTATTACATCAATTTACAAATTTACATGAATTGCAAGAAAAGAAAACTCTCGTCTCACAACCCCCGGCTATTCACCCGCGACAATCCAACATATTTATATACACATTCCAATATCAAACACAGATCATGTATAACCCCGACCAATCGACTTATAGCGATTAGCCGACGTTCAATACATGCAAGCATCACAGATATAACTATCATAGTCAAAGTGCAGTGAAGTTCGGAAAAAAAAATACGGAATTATAGGACCCCAAAAGGAAATTTCTTTTCTGGAAAATCTGGGCACATATAATATATTTCAAAAATCCCAAAACCAACACAGACACACACTGCACGAAAAACGATGCAGAGAAGACGACAAACCGCGGCGCTTCCGCGGCAAATGCCTACCTCGTGCGGCGGAAGCGCGGCGGTTTGAACGAATTAGGGCAACGTTTTTCTTGGGTGTTCACACAAAACCCTGAGCCGAATTTAGGAGTATAAAGTTTTTCAATTTGACGAGAAAAAATTTCAACAGAAACTCAGGTTTTGTAAAAGTTAGGTTTTTGGATTTTTTCCGGTTCCGAACTTCGTTACACTTTACTACCAGGCTAGTTTAAGTTTAGTTAGGCTCTGATACCACTGTAAGTCCACGTTGCGACCCCCGGTTCTTACGGGGAGGCGGAAACGGTATAAAAATCAAATTTTTAGCGCAAGGGGCAACATGGACTAAGCAAAGTCGGGATCTTTGACTAAACTAAAACTAGCATACTTAGCTAAAGAGAGTTAGCTACTCGGATGGAGATGGTTATACCTAGCTTGTCTTGAACTCCTTCGTCTTCAAAGCTCCGATGGTGGTCCGATGGCTTCTTCTCGTCGTCTCCGTACGCCGAAGATAGATCCACCTGAAAGCTCCAACCTTTAGCTCCTTCTTCGTTCTTTGAAGAAACTAGTTCACTTGGTTTGCTAAACCTAGTGAACTAGAATGAGTAGAGAAGAAATAGAATGGGATTTTATCTATGGTTCTTGATTCTCAACTCATGAGACAAGAGAACCATAGATCAAGAGAGGGAGCAAGAGGTTGAGGGTGAGAGCAAGAGGAGAGCTCAAGAACAAGAGAGAGAATGAGCAAGAAAGAATGAGCAAGTATTTTGTCTCTCACCCTCTCATAATCCAAAGCAATGATAACTCATCATATTAACAAAAGTCTTATGTGATGGTTAGAAGCAACCACAACCATATCATTTCATGCACTCATTTTACACAAATGAGCAAGTAAACAAAAGTCTTTGCCATGAAATGATGGCTATGGTTATCATGATGGTCAACTAGTCAAGCCTAGTCAACCGGTCAACAAGTCAACAAAAGTCAACAAGTCAACAAGTCAACAAAAGTCAACAAGTCAACAACCATATCACCATAATACTTAATTAATATAATAGTTAATCACATATCATATTCTCATTAGGGTTGAGCATAAAGTCAAATAGTCAACGGTCAACTGTCAACAACCCTAATGAGAATCCGCTGCCTCTGCCTCCCTGTCAACTGTGCATACACACCCGCATCCGCGTTCCGAGGAACACGAATGCAAACTGGATAAATCCAATCCCATAAGGTACACTAGGATCTGGCTTAAACCAAAGCCCGCTAGTGTAAACTGTCCGGACACTGTACGTGCACAAGTGCACGGATGTGACCGAACCCTGTCGCAAAACCATGCGACCTGTCGCAATACCATGCGACCTCTACTCTTTTGCCTAAAGGCGAAAAGCTTTCTGTGTGGGACTCTAAAGACTCGACACTACGCTGGCAGTGGGTTTAACCACAGACCGCAAGCGGCACTAGCTGTGCGTAACGGTCCCCAGGTAATGCCGACAAGAAGACCGACGAGGCGAAACCCATCTGAACTCCTACTGAGCCTGAGTGTGACATTCTCCGTACAGTCCGGTCTGTTCGTCTGATACATCGCATGGCGGGCCTAGGGGGCGGTAAACGTCAGTCCCCCAATAGCGGTACAAGTCGTGCCGGAGCGAAGCCCAAAACACCCTGAGATAACACTGGAAACCTACCAGTATATCTCGTTTGCCCTAGCCAGGGACTACTCGTGTAATGGCTCTCCTAGACACAGCGCGATGTCAACCCCCAATACCGGGAGAGACGAATCCTGTCTAACCGTCACTGCCTCCAAGTGCTTCGGGACTGCACCCAACCACCACCTGTTTGCACGACTCCTTTGAGCCGTGGTAGGGTAGTGATCAAAGTACAGTGGGAACACACCCGAGGCGAAGTGACAGTGTCAAGTCAGCGGACTAAGCTGTACTCATGTCACCTGGGAACTGATAACTGACGATAGGTATAATACCAACTAGTCAGTTCCCGACGAGTCCTGTCCAGTGTACCCGTAACCTAACGAGCACCCGCATACTATCTCAAGTACGACGTACTGACGGCTGTGGGACAGACCGTCTCCCACACTGGGATGAGAAGCGCATGCGCTGGTCTACTCCGGAGTATCGATGCCCTGTCTCGATAGTCCTGCGACCAGGGACCTGCATAAGGATGTGCTTATAGATTACCCAGCCCCACTAGTGTGACGGCCATCACATCGCTGGTAATCAAGCAAAGATCCTAAAGGCTCCACTAATGTGTATAGGCGATATACAAAATATAAACACATGTACACATTGAAGTAGAAACAAACCAAGTAGCATACTACTATTTTGAGCAAGATTGTATATACAAGGTGAATATCCCAAGCATCCATTAAGTAATATACAAACCAGTATGATACAGTAATGGCCTCTAGGGCATATACACTAACAGTATTATGATAGTAAAAGAGAAAGCGTGTTGGAGAATGCAAGGGATATGGTTTAAATAACCTGTCTTTAACATTCAGTGGAGACATCCCCGGCTACTGAACAGCCATGTTGAGTACACAATATAAATATTTTTTAAAAAAAAGGATGCCGTTAAATTACCTGGCAGAGATCCATCACTCAGCCCATTATAATTTTAAAGCAGATTACGCTTCTATCCAGGAATTAGAGTAAGACACTTAGCATAACGATTAATAAAAACAAGAAATAGAGAGAAATACACTATTCCTAAGTTTAAAAAAGAATTATTAATGTAAACAAGAACACGAAAACAAACCAAGTCCTTATCCCACATTTTTTGGGGTCGGCCTTCCACTCAGCTGTGTTAAGAGCATCTCCTCAATCAAAATTGGGAACTAACATATCCATTTTAACTGCATTCATCCATGTCATTAGACCTACTTCTAGCCCATGTTGCTCCATTAAAAAATGACGTGTTTATTACCCTTCGCTACACATGTCCAAATCATGTTAATCAATTCCGTTCCTTTTGTCATCTATGGGAGCTGGCCATACCTTCTTATGAATGCACTCATTCATTATTCTATCTCTTAAGGTATCGCCACTCATCCATTTCAACATTCTCATTTTAGCTACGGTTATTTCATTTTTTTAATCATGTAATTGTCATGGATGACTGTCAATACTTCTAAAACACAGGATAAGAAAAAAATGTATTCATAACAAGTTCGAAGTTGCTCCCATAGAGGATAAAATGAGGAAGAACGATTGAGATGGTTTGGGCATCTGCAACAAAGATTAATTGATCCTCCAGGGAGAAGTCACAAAACTGTAGTTAATGGGGGCAACAAGCGCTAAGGGTAGACCTAAACTTTTTGAGTAGAGGCAGCTAAAATGATATGTTGATGATCTATTTAATTAAGGAGACGGCATTTAATAAAGTAGAATGGAAGAAATAGATTCATATAACCGAACCCAAAAGGTTTGGATAATGGCGCTGATGGTGGTGATGGTGTTTTCTTCTTCTTCTTCTTCTTCTTTTTTGGTGATCATGATGTCTCTTATAGCCTATCAACTAAAAAAGATCAAATAAACAATTTCAGGGGGGGAAAAGAAGAAAAACAGACTCATCAACAGAATCAACCCTCGTTCACACCAGCAATAGTAATAACTAAAATTATAGCCTCTGGAAGAAGAGATAGATATACTAAATAAAAGTTGCATTACACTAATTAAAACAGAAATCGAGAATGAACAGAGAATAAATTTAAAAACAAAAACAATATGTTTTCCTACTAATTTTGACATGCAATGCCAATCATATTAAAGCAAAATAACAGCACAAGAAAAACTAATCACACCCCATCCTTCTGATCACAGACCATCATTCCATTCAAACCCACAACATTAAAATTATAATTAAAAAAATTAAAGTTTTGATTTTTAATACCTGGCATCGAGCCACAATATCGAAGTGCTCGGCCAAGATATCGACGAGCTTCCCTTTCCCTTCGTCTCCCCACTGCGACCCAAGAACCCCCGACACTTGGCTCAACGATCCTATCCTCCCCTTTACCTCCGCCTCCGCCGCCGCCGCCGCCGGCGACGACACAGCAGCCGAACACTGCAGACGGTTCGAGAAGCTTCTAGAAGGCGGCGGTAAGCGTACGAGGGTTCCGAATCCGCCATTGGAGCGGGTGCGAGTGAAGGAGAGAGGGTTGGGATCGAGGCTGAAGGTGGAGATGGCGCTGGCCATGGCTTTCTCTCTCTAGGAAATTGGATGGGATTGTAGAGGGAGAGGAGATCGAAGTGTTTTTTGAATAAAGAAATTAGAGAACAAATTCTTTGAAATGGGGAAAAGTATAACACTAGGGTTTTAGATGCGTTGAACTTGCCGGGGTTCATTGTTCTTTCCATTTTTTTTTTATTTTGCCTTTTTCTTTTTCTCTTTTTTGAGGAACTGTCTTCATACACTTGATATATGATAAGATTTTTAGAACCAAATAGGCTGTCGGCTATGGGTTGGGTTCAATTTTCTTTTTGGTAATAAGATGTTGAATTTACATTCTTTAGGGGGGCATAAAACATATAGATAAGATTTTGGGATGATATATATAATGCGGTCCACCGCGGTGGACACAAGACCCAACCTCATCAAAATCGGTCTCATCCTGATTTTTCCCAAATTTCTGTTGGAGATAGTGTAAGTGCACGGCGGCGCCTCGGCCGTCAATCCGACGGCCAAATGCGGAAGCGGTGATAAACTTTAATTTTTCTTGAACTGGCAAACCGCCGCGCACTAATACCCGGATCGAACCATTAATTAGTCCTAGCTAACTACAAGATGGGAAAGAGAGATATACCGACTGATCCAAGTCCTCCGGTCTTCTCGTCGTCGTCCCGATCTCCTGCGGAAGCTCCGGTCTCCACCTCGTCGCCGGAAGTGCACCACATCGCCTACTTCTTTTACGGGCTCCCACCTCAATGCCGAGGCAACTCGGGCACGAAGCTGGCTAGTCGACGTGCCCAAGATTTGCTGTAGAATATCTAGAGAAGAAGTCTCATTTGGGGTTGTAGGAATTGCCATATGGTGGAGGAATTATACAAGAACAATGTGGAGGGACTTGGGGATTTTTCTAACATCAAGAGAGCAAAAATCCCCACTACAAAAATGGGCAACCCCTCCTCCAAGCTTGGCCGCCCATAACTAGAGGGGGAGGAGAGAGAGGTGTGTGAGAGAGGAGTGTATGTATCAAAAGATAATCAATCTCATAATGCAAGAAAGAGAGGGAAAAAGACTATCATGCATAAGCATGATAACAAGCTAAAACCAACACTCCACCTCAACCATCATCAAGCATGATGACTTCAAAAAGTCAAGCCATCATGAAGAAGTTAAGAAGTCAAGGTCAAAAGAGCAACCATGATGATCCAACCAATATGCAAAGAACCCCTCCACAAATACTTATTTGCAACAATGCAAATAAGCCCTCCTCCACCAATCTTCGGCCAATGAACGATACAAAGGAAATTGGCCGAAACGGAAAGCAAACTGGCAACTCCAGAAAACTGGTCCCGTAATAAATTACAGGAAAACCCCGATACTGTGCATACACACCCGCATTTGTATTCCGACCGAAATACAAATGCAATGAGACAAAATCTACACTGTACTATACTAGGATCCGGCTTATACCAAAACCGGCTAGTAATGTCTGTTCGATCCTGATCCGTGCAATACCACACGTACCTGATCGAACCCTGCCATATAACCATACGGCCTGTAGTACAAACTGTCCGATCCTGATCCGTGCAATACCGCACGTATCTGATCGGACCTTGCCATATCTCCATACGGCCTCTACAACTTTTCGCCCGAAAGCTTGAGTAACTGAATGTGGGGGACTCTAAAGACTCGTCAACACCTTGGTCGTGGATTTAACCACCAGCACGTCAGAGGTATAAGCCAATACGTAACGGGCTACCAGGTATAGACTAAAAGGGACGTCTGTGAGCGAACTCAGCCTGACAACCCTACTGAGCCTGTCAGTGACAATATCCGTACAGTCCGGTCCGTTCGTCTATGAGCATCGCATGGCGGGCCTAGGGGGTTGGTAAAAGTCAGACCCCCAAAAGCGGTACAAGTCGTGTCGGAGTGTAGCCCAGAACACCCTGAGATACTACTGGAATACCTACCAGTAAATCTCTTTGCCTCGGCCGAGGGCTTCGTGTAATGGCTCTTCTAGACACAGCACGACCTCACCCCCAATACCGGGAGAGACGAACCCCTGAAGATACGCTCACTGCCTCCATGTGGCTCGGGACTGTACCCAACTAAAACCTGTTTGCACGACTCCTTTGAGCCGTGGTAGGGTAGTAATCAAAGTACAGTGGGAACTCACACGAGACAAATGACGATCCCCAGGTCGATGAACTAACCTGTACACATGTCACCAGGGAACTGCCATCTGACGTCTGGTATATTACCAACTAGCATGTTCCCGGCGAGTCCTGTCCGGTGTACTCATAACCCAATGAGCACCTGTATACATCTTAGGTGAACCAACTGACACCAGTGGCTTGTGAGACCGGCCACCGCCCCTCGTCGGGGTCTCGACTGTATACACTAGTCTACTCTGGAGAATCGATGCCCTGTCTCGAAACTCACACGACTAGGGACCAATTAAGGATTTGCTTATAGACTACCAGCTCCCACTTATATGATCGTCCTCATACTGCTGGTGGTCAAGCAAGAATCCTAGGGGCTCTACCAACGTGTAATAGCGACCTGTAAGGTCACCTCAAACAGTACACGATGATAAAGATGAACCAGATAGCATACTATCATCTCGAGTAAGACTGTCCTACCGGGATAGGTCCTCCCTCAATCATTGCAATCACGTACCTGTGATCCAATAATTGACTCTGAGGGCACTATCTCCAACAATCTCCCACTTGCACTCAAGGCTAATTATTGCGATGTCGCATACTCACAGCCCGTGTGATACCGAACATCCAACTCCTCTACTAGTCAGTCTCACAAAGCTCGTTTGCGAAACTATTGCATTCGAGGAATAGCCTCAGTGAGTGGATCCGCCTTGATGTTTCTTTCTATGTCTCTCTATATCTCATGTTCGCGGAGAAAGCCATCTCCCGAAATGAGCAATACCTGTCTTAGAATGTGTCTGGATGTCTGATGGGACATAGCTCATAAATGAACTCCAAATCCAAACTTCTTAGACTGTATCGTTAACTGAACTTAATCAGTATCCTATGCCATGCCTCCCTCAGTATTGCCTTGGATCACCTGTCCAAAATACTGCCCCTCGTCAGAAGGAAAAACTATAACTCTGACAACCTCCTTGTCGTCCATGTCACCTTAGAAGCCTGGAATGATAACTGTCTCCCGAATGAGCCTGTCGTTATCATATCCCTAGAACATCCACTTATGTTCTAAAACTGCTTCCGACTGTTTCTCCTGGATTGGATCAATGTCAACTTATTGCATCTAGTGCAAGAGCAACATCTGGTGTGGTACTTGACATCTCATGATTGACTCAATTGCCTGAGCAAGTGATCTGCCAATCATGCACATCCCTCTCCCCTTTAGTCTATAAGACACCTTTAGAGAGGGTGACTCCGTCACCTGCAGGTACACTACCGTGCCAGGAGTCGTCCATCCTAAATACTCTTAGAATGCTGCCTAAGTACCCTGATTGGGAAACCACCCAAATCTAGATCTAAAACCATAGATCTAGTAACCAGTATGTCTGATATAAAATCCAAGTCCTTTGTGGAGAAACCACTGTGTGACGACCAAAGTATAACCGACTGTAGTATAGGAGTTTCTTTTCCTACTCTGTGTATGTCATCCAAATACCAGGATATCACACCCTACTACCTTCTCAACAGATCCATCCCCTATTCTGATGAAGTCAAACCCATGACTGTCACGTCAGAAATAGATGATCTATCTCCGCTACATGTGCTTTAGTCTATAAATAGACATAAGCCACGTGTCCACCAATGCTTCCGCTGCTCCCACTGACTACGACAACCCTCTGGCAGAGTCATATAGACGTACACTTCTAAAACTAGTTTAGAACGACGCTATACTCATCCTCCCGCCGGGTCTCGCAGCCTGGAACAACAGCAATGGTAATTGTGGGTAAACAAGAACCTCCCTGCCACCGTCCTTGAGGCTACCGAAGTACCTCTCGGGTGCCTGAGGTTACCCACCATATCTGCGGAGTGGCCAATGGAATGTCAATCCAGATTGAATCTTTAGGTTCCTATGAAAACTTCAGTAATCGTTTGTGGTTCTGGAATTACTTCCAGTTCTACCATACTCCCACTACTGTTTTCTGAAAAAATCCATTTTTAATAAAACTGTGGCGAGTTTAGAACAATATCGCTATTGTTCATCCAGATGGTAGAAAGTCAACCCTCGTCATAGCCTGGGTCAACCCACAAACAGCCATTATAGAAACGTGCCTTGAGTTATCCAGAGTCTGGTTTTAATCATAAGCCGGACAACTCCCCATACCTTAACATCGTTAAGATACGAACTGTTCTATGTCCAATATAGGACCAGAGGCACTGATTTAATTGAACCAGATTCAAATCATGCAGCTGTCTCCAGTGCATGTCAACTAAATGGAAGAAGGCCGATCAGCGTTACTCAACTTAGGAATGCTTCCAATTATGAGTAACCTGAAAAAGAAGTAAGATCTCTTTATCATTACTCTCAACTGAATACCATACACAAGTATCTACATCTTCGATCACTTTGAAGAATCCCGATACTTGCTACACCTGCTTCTCTACTCTATTCAAATACCTATAACTTCTCCAAATTCGGACCCTGTGTTTCCACGAAACACCTGTCTAAAAACTAGAGAAGTCATAAGTAAACCGAATATAGTACGAGGACCAACCCCTCTGTCCTGATGGACCCTGGACATCATACAATACTCTGTACAAGTCCCTTGAGTCTGATAACTCACTCACTGTGTGTCGTAGGTTGAAAACTGTACTTATGGTTAAGAAGAATTACACCACTGTTTAATGCTCCTTACCTAACCATCCACTGATATAGGTAAATGTCGTAGACATAATTTCAAAAAAGGTATATCTCACTCTATGAAAATAGACGTACAGATATATCAATTTGAAATTGGTGCATGACAGCGGATATTCAAAACCAAATATTTGCCGACCGGCAAACAGCCCAGGTGATTTCCTCAAATATCACCGATTACAACGAATCCCGATATAATGAGGATGATCACCCAATTCCCAATAACTTACTCCCACTCATCATCTGTAAAACCATACAGATGCGAGAATCGTACCTGGTAAATACATACCCTGGAGTAAGGACTAATTGGGAAATCAGTTTTCCTTTAACAGTACATAGTGAAACTGAAACATTGAAATGTTTCGATGGGGTATCCCGGTATTCCTAGTAATGCCTCTTCCAGATTCACGACTGTAACCGTATAATTCTTTGCCACCTCTCCAAATCCCTTCATATGTCTTTAGTCATTACCTTCTGCACACCCCTTTAGGCCAAATGGTTTTCTTCCTTCCCTACCGTTCGGCACCAGCCTATGGTTTGGAAGAAGACTATCCAATAAGCATAATGGGTGTACTGTCCTAATCCTAGGAACACTCGCAATGCGAGAGAAGGTGAGGATAAAAGACAACCGAATGAACTTAATTCCTATTTCTCCTGAACCATAATCCATCCCCGAACTGGAACAAGTTCCTTTCGAGTTCGTATATAACCATACGATGGAGTATCCAATAAACTGTGGATCTTCGTAGTAATACGGAGTGTCCAGGAGGAAATCAAAGGTGATTTTAGGATTGGCGAAGAAATACCTGGTTTGGTCATGAATATCTGTTGCAATTTACTTTGCCCTCTTACTAATCCCTTGATTTGTCTTAACTTAATACCTTCTGTACACCATCGTTAGGCTAATTGGTTTTCTTCATTCCCTACCGTTCGGCACCAGCCTAAGGTTTGGAAGAAGACTATCCAATTTGCGTAATAGGTGTACTATCTCCTAAACCAAGGAGTACTCGCAACCTGAGAGAAGGTAAAAGGAAAAGACAACTGAATAATCCTATCCGTTTTCTCCAGAACCGGAAACCATCCTCGAATAAATTCTTTCGAGTTCGTATCTAACCATACGATGGTTTTGTCCAATGGAAGTGGACGTTCGTAGTAATACGGGGTGTCCTGGAGAAAAGGGTAAAAGTAGGAGTGGCAATGAGGTTTGCAACTCAGACAATCCAAAAGCCAGTGTTTAAGAAGGTTTGGTCAACTTGGTCACTGAGTCATAGTCTTAGGGTCGGGTCAATGGTCGCTGCCAAAGAGAGAGAGAAAAGAAACACTCAGCGTGCACTCTAACCTAGATCAGAATAGTTACCAATTTATCTAATCTGAAAACCTCCCACTGTACCTCAAATTCTCCTCCAAACCTAAAAGAAGAATTAGTCGGGAACACCCGAGGAGTAAACTAACTCATCAGTGGGAATCGGGATCCAACTCTCATCGCATGACAACGTGACGGAATCCGCTCACGGTATCACACTCCAGAAGGTATGCGCATATCTGGCAAGTTTCAGTTCTTTTGAAACTCCCGATGTGATTTCTGCCCCATGCTCTTATGACCTTGACTTTGGCCAACATATCATAAGTCACATGTCAAGTTCTACCCGTCATTCTCCAGGTTAATTTGAACCCACCCGTACATACCCTTGACTTTGGCCAACATGGCAGTACGACTGTCCCAAACCAACGCATCTATCTATGCTGCATATGAATGCCCCAATAGCTACCAATCACTGTGCCTTGACTTTGGCCAACATACACAGCTTGAATACTATTGACCACCCATATGAAACGACGGAGGGCTACGAATGGTTTCTGACGAAAACCTTTAACGTAATGAACTTGATATCGTTGATGGAACGGATAGCTTTTTGAAAATATAGTGACGAAAACCATTGCTAAAGAGGTCACTCCCGGTGAAGGGATCTCGGCTCTTTCCCCATAGAATGAGGTGCAGGATATTCCAACTGAATACCACGGTGCAAAGCAAAAGTAATCGGCTATAGTGAAGTCATTGCCCTGACGCAAACTTTTTGTCCAAGGGGTCACTCCCGGTGAAGGGATCTCGGCCCTTGCCTCGTCGACTGAGGAGCAGGATATTCCAACTGAATACCACGATGCAAAACAAAAGTGAACGTCCTTGCAATAACAGCCTTTTTGAAAAGTGTTCCAACAACATCAGATTAGGTTTGTTTTAAACTTGCATTGATCCGAATCAATGCAGTCCCATCAATTGATCACACCAAAAAGAACGAAAATATACTGATGTACGTATATGCCATCCGCATTCGCCACTGGGTCCCGTCATTACCCGTTAGGTTAGCTAACTAACGACAGAGCGGGGACTGGACTAGCGCGGATGCAAAACATATACTACATCTACTAATATATATACCAATATATTATATTCGCTCAAGGCGTGATAAGAAATGCAACATCACAGAGAATGAACAGCATCACAGAAACAATACAGATATCTGGGATCCCCGGGTTTCACAGAGCCGCTGAAACCCGACGTTCCCCTGGTCGTGTGGATAGCCTGTGCAATGAAATCCTAGACCCCTACGGGCGCGGCAAGTCACCCGCCAAAATCTGAAGCGAGGCAGCCCCCTTCAGCCCCGTGAATGGACAACCCAGCACTTCACGGAATCCGGTAACTTGGGCACCCCTCCTGGGTCAACCTGTACCCCCTACGAGTGCGGCGAATAGCCCGCCAATTCTAGAGTGAAGCCCCCTCCGTCTCAATGCCATGAGATGCGAGCTTGTTGCCCTCTAGAACCCGGCTATCCGTGCACCCCTCCGCGGGGTAATCCTAGTACAGAAAGTAAAATATACATACAACGGGTATAACGACCGCAACCTGGCCGTGCCCCAAAATAATAATACAAACAGGCAGTGACGGCAGTCCACATGTCGGACGCTCGCCCCGCAATATCAAATGTACATAATACAACCACAACTGTACTAGCATTGCATCCAGGCTATCCCTACCGACCGATCCGCAACATCACAGCAAAAACAGAACATCAACGTGAAAGTCACGTTCGCAAATCCGTCTAACCGGGCTATAGCAGTTAGACCGGATTTACCGATCAAGTGACATTCACGGTCGCAGATATAATGTAAATACTGTGAAATAATGTGTTTAAAATATCCGATCGATCAAACTTTAACAAGTGGGCCCCCAAGTACTACTGTAGCACATCAAGAAATTCTGGGCCCAAAATTAATATACCAAAACCCATATTTTAAGCCCACAAAGACACTGCAGAAATTTGGTGCAGGGATCTCCACAGTGCGTGGCGGAAACGCGGCCCAAAGGGGGTTTTGGCCGCGGTTCCGCGCCTCCACTGTCGATTCACCCTGTCGAATTTCTACAGTAGCCTAGTGGTCTCCAGTACTTCAATTTTATACAACCTGAAAAATTTTTGGAGACCAAAAAATTTCAACAGAAAACTGTCGCTAGCAAAAATGTAGATTTTGGAATTTTGGTCGATCGGAAATGCAAAACACATTAAGGAAAGCTAGACTAAGTTAATGGCGAGGCTCTGATACCACTGTAAGTGCACGGCGGCGCCCCGGCCGTCAATCCGACGGCCAAATGCGGAAGCGGTGATAAACTTTAATTTTTCTTGAACTGGCAAACCGCCGCGCACTAATACCCGGATCGAACCATTAATTAGTCCTAGCTAACTACAAGATGGGGAAGAGAGATATACCGACTGATCCAAGTCCTCCGGTCTTCTCGTCGTCGTCCCGATCTCCTGCGGAAGCTCCGGTCTCCACCTCGTCGCCGGAAGTGCACCACATCGCCTACTTCTTTTACGGGCTCCCACCTCAATGCCGAGGCAACTCGGGCACGAAGCTGGCTAGTCGACGTGCCCAAGATTTGCTGTAGAATATCTAGAGAAGAAGTCTCATTTGGGGTTGTAGGAATTGCCATATGGTGGAGGAATTATACAAGAACAATGTGGAGGGACTTGGGGATTTTTCTAACATCAAGAGAGCAAAAATCCCCACTACAAAAATGGGCAACCCCTCCTCCAAGCTTGGCCGGCCATAACTAGAGGGGGAGGAGAGAGAGAGGTGTGTGAGAGAGGAGTGTATGTATCAAAAGATAATCAATCTCATAATGCAAGAGAGAGAGGGAAAAAGACTATCATGCATAAGCATGATAACAAGCTAAAACCAACACTCCACCTCAACCATCATCAAGCATGATGACTTCAAAAAGTCAAGCCATCATGAAGAAGTCAAGAAGTCAAGGTCAAAAGAGCAACCATGATGATCCAACCAATATGCAAAGAACCCCTCCACAAATACTTATTTGCAACAATGCAAATAAGCCCTCCTCCACCAATCTTCGGCCAATGAACGATACAAAGGAAATTGGCCGAAACGGAAAGCAAACTGGCAACTCCAGAAAACTGGTCCCGTAATAAATTACAGGAAAACCCCGATACTGTGCATACACACCCGCATTTGTATTCCGACCGAAATACAAATGCAATGAGACAAAATCTACACTGTACTATACTAGGATCCGGCTTATACCAAAACCGGCTAGTAATGTCTGTTCGATCCTGATCCGTGCAATACCGCACGTACCTGATCGAACCCTGCCATATAACCATACGGCCTGTAGTACAAACTGTCCGATCCTGATCCGTGCAATACCGCACGTATCTGATCGGACCTTACCATATCTCCATACGGCCTCTACAACTTTTCGCCCGAAAGCTTGAGTAACTGAATGTGGGGGACTCTAAAGACTCGTCAACACCTTGGTCGTGGATTTAACCACCAGCACGTCAGAGGTATAAGCCAATACGTAACGGGCTACCAGGTATAGACTAAAAGGGACGTCTGTGAGCGAACTCAGCCTGACAACCCTACTGAGCCTGTCAGTGACAATATCCGTACAGTCCGGTCCGTTCGTCTATGAGCATCGCATGGCGGGCCTAGGGGATTGGTAAAAGTCAGACCCCCAAAAGCGGTACAAGTCGTGTCGGAGTGTAGCCCAGAACACCCTGAGATACTACTGGAATACCTACCAGTAAATCTCCTTGAAGGCTTCGTGTAATGGCTCTCCTAGACACAGCACGACCTCACCCCCAATACCGGGAGAGACGAACCCCTGAAGATACGCTCACTGCCTCCATGTGGCTCGGGACTGTACCCAACTAAAACCTGTTTGCACGACTCCTTTGAGCCGTGGTAGGGTAGTAATCAAAGTACAGTGGGAACTCACACGAGACAAATGACGATCCCCAGGTCGATGAACTAATCTGTATACATGTCACCAGGGAACTGCCATCTGACGTCTGGTATATTACCAACTAGCATGTTCCCGGCGAGTCCTGTCCGGTGTACTCATAACCCAATGAGCACCTGTATACATCTTAGGTGAACCAACTGACACCAGTGGCTTGTGAGACCGGCCACCGCCCCTCGTCGGGGTCTCGACTGTATACACTAGTCTACTCTGGAGAATCGATGCCCTGTCTCGAAACTCACACGACTAGGGACCAATTAAGGATTTGCTTATAGACTACCAGCTCCCACTTATATGATCGCCCTCATACTGCTGGTGGTCAAGCAAGAATCCTAGGGGCTCTACCAACGTGTAATAGCGACCTGTAAGGTCACCTCAAACAGTACACGATGATAAAGATGAACCAGATAGCATACTATCATCTCGAGTAAGACTGTCCTACCGGGATAGGTCCTCCCTCAATCATTGCAATCACGTGCCTGTGATCCAATAATTGACTCTGAGGGCACTATCTCCAACAGATAGTGCCCTCAGAGTCAATTATTGGATCACAGGCACGTGATTGCAATGATTGAGGGAGGACCTATCCCGGTAGGACAGTCTTACTCGAGATGATAGTATGCTATCTGGTTTATCTTTATCATCGTGTACTGCTTTAGGTGACCTGACATGTCGCTATTACACGTTGATAGAGCCCCTAGGATTCTTGCTTAACCACCAGCAGTATGAGGGCGATCATATACGTGGGAGCTGGTAGTCTATAAGCACATCCTTAAAAGGTCCCTAGTCGTGGGAGTTTCGAGACAGGGTATCGATACTCCAGAGTAGACTAGTGTGTACAGTCGAGACCCCGACGAGGGGCGGTGGCCGGTCTCACAAGCCACTGGTGTCTGTTGGTTCACCTAAGATGTATACATGTGCTCATTGGGTTATGAGTACACCGGACAGGACTCGCCGGGAACATGCTACTTGGTCTTATACCTGACGTCAGATAGCAGTTCCCTGGTGACATGTGTACAGGTTAGTTCATCGACCTGGGGATCGTCATTTGTCTCGTGTGAGTTCCCACTGTACTTTGATTACTACCCTACCACGCTCAAAGGAGACGTGCAAACAGGTTTTAGTTGGGTACAGTCCCGAGCCACATGGAGGCAGTGAGCGGATCTTCGGGGGTTCATCTCTCCCGGTATTGGGGGTGAGGTCGCGCTGTGTCTAGGAGAGCCAGAACATGAAAAGTCCTTGGCCAAGGCAGAAGATTTACTGGTAGGTATTCCAGTAGTATCTCAGGGTGTTCTGGGCTGCTCTCTGACATGACTTGTACCGCTTTTGGGGGTCTGACTTTTACCAACCCCCTAGGCCCGCCATGCGATGCTCATAGACGAACGGACCAGACTGTACGGATATTGTCATTGACAGGCTCAGTAGGGTGTCAGGATGAGTTCGCTCATCGACGTCCCTTTTGGTCAATAGCTGGTGGCCCGTCACGTATGGCTAATACCTCTGACGTGCTAGTGGTTAAATCCACAGCCATAGTATTGATGAGTTTTTAGAGTCCACTACACATATAGTTACTCAAGTTTCGGGCGAAACGCGGTAGAGGCCGTATGGAGATATGGCAGGATTCGATCAGATACGTGCGGTATTGCACGGATCAGGATCGGACGGTTAGTACTAGAGGCCGTATGGATATATGGCAGGTTTCGATCAGATACGTGCGGGATTGCACGGATCAGGATCGGACGGATAATACTAGCCGGCTTTGGTTTAAGCCGGATCCTAGTATAGTACAGTGTCGATTTTGTCTCATTGCATTTGTATTTCGGTCGGAATACAGATGCGAGTATGTATGCACAGTAGCGGGGTTTTCCTGTAATTTATTACGGGACCAGTTTTCTGGAGTTGCCAGTTTGCTTTCCGTTTCGGCCATTTTCATTTGTATCTTTCAATGGCCGAAGTTTGGTGGAGGAGGGCTTATTTGCATTTGTGCAAATAAGCATTTGTGGAGGGGGTCTTTGCATATTATTGTATCATGATACTTGCACCATCATTGCTCGACTTTCTTTAGTCATCATGTTTTGACTTGTGGTTTTATGATGGTTGTGGTGGAGTGAGGTTCTCCTTTTGTGATCATTGTTTATCATTGTAACCTTCTCTCTCTCTCTTGTATGATGGGGGGCTTATTCTTTTTGATTGCTACATTCTCTCTCTCCCTATCTCACTTGGCCGGCCACATGAGATGTGGGCTGTCCCATTTTTTTTTTGGGTGTGGTTCTTTGTTGATATCATATCAATTTTCCTTACCAAAATTCCCAAGTAAAACTCCATGGTTCATCCCTCCACTAAAAGGCAACATCCACTACTCCGAAATGAGACATGAGCACTACACATTCTACAGCAAATCTTGGGCACGTCGACTCGCCAACTTCGTGCCCGAGTTGCCTCAGTATGGAGGTGGGAGCCCGTAAAAGAAGCAGGCGACGTGGTGCCCTTCCGGCGAGGTGATGGAGACCGGATATTCCGCGGGAGATCGGGACGACGGCGAGAAGACCGGAGGACACGGATCGCTAGGTATATCTCTCTTCCCCATCTAGTAGTTAGCTAGGACTAGTTAATGGTACGATCCGGGTTTTAGTGCGCGGTAGTGCCGGTTTGAAAAATTAAAGTTAACCATCGCTTCCGCATTTGGCCTCGGGATGGAGGCCGGAGCGCCGCCGTGCACTTACAGTGGTATCAGAGCCTCGCCATTAACATAGTCTAGCTTTGTCTAATGTGTTTTGCATTTCCGATCGAACAAATGTTCCAAAACCGTGTTTTTCAAAACAACAGTTTTCTGTCGAGTTTTTTTTGTCTCGAAATTTTTTTCAGGCAGTCTCAGAATACTGTGCAGGGAAGCATAAGCCTACTGTAAAAATTTGGTCGCGAGATCTCATTATTCGACCGCGGAATTGCGGCCAAACCCATGCTTGGGCCGCGGTTCCGCCGCTGTTTTGACTGATCAGTGCACCAATTTTTTACAGAAGCCTCCTGACTTGAAAATAGGGCTTTTGGAACATTCTTTTTGGGCCCAGAATTTCTTGATGTGCTACAGTAGTACTTGGGGGCCCACTTGGTAAAATTTGATCAATCGGATATTTTAAACACATTAGTTCACAGTATTTACATTATATATGCGACCGTGAATGTCACTTGATCGGTAAATCCTGTCTAACTGCTATAGCCCAGTTAGACGGATTTGCGAACGTGACTTTCACGTTGATTTTCTGTGTTATGCTGTGATGTTGCGGATTGGACGTGGGGGATAGCCTGGATGCAATGCTAGTACAGTTTTTGTTGTATTATGTACATTTGATATTGCGGGGCGAGCGTCCGACATGTGGACTGCCGTAACTGCCTGTTTGTATTATTATTTTGGGGCACGACCAGGTTGCGGTCGATGTACCCGTTGTATGTATATTTTACTTTCTGTACTAGGATTACCCCGCGGAGGGGTGCACGGATAGCCGGGTTCTAGAGGGCAACAAGCCCGCATCTCATGGCATTGAGATGGAGGGGGCTTCACTCTAGAATTGGCGGGCTATTCGCCGCACTCGTAGGGGGTACAGGTTGACCCAGGAGGGGTGCCCAAGTTACCGGATTCCGTGAAGTGCTGGGTGGTCCATTCTGTAAGTCCATGCTACCTCTCCCGGTACTTTCGGGCATGCGGAATTTGGTGAAAAACGATTTTCATAGAGGTGGTAACATGGACTCAAAACCGGATCTTTGTTAAACATCTAACTAACAACCTAACTACGAGTTGCTAACTACTCGGTTAGGGGGTTATACATTTCTTTTTCTCGAACTCCTTCATCTTCAAGCTTCGATGGTCGTCCGAATCGGCTTCTCCCCATCGTCTCCTTGCGCCGAAGATAGATCCACCTGAAAGCTTCAACTTTTGGCTCCTTCTTCGAACTTTGAAGAAACTAGTTCACTCGGTTTGCTAAACCTTGTGAACTAGAGTGAGTAGAGAAGAGTATGTATGGGATTTTATCTATGGTTCTTGGTTCTCAACTCATGAGACAAGTGAACCATAGAATCAAGAGAGGGAGAGCAAGAGGAGGAAGATGAGAGCTCAAGAACAAGATAGAGAGTGAGCATGAAAGAATAAGAGAAGACTTTTCTCTCTTTGCTCTCATAATCCAAAACCATCATCACAAAAATAATAATCAAGTATTGTGTAAAATGGTTCAAGTCAAAATGGCTAAATCATTTCATGCACTCATTTCTCACAAAAGAAACAAGCAAGTAAAAAGTCTTTGCCATGAAATGATAGCCATTGTCATCATGATGGTCAACTAGTCCAACCTAGTCAACCGGTCAACAAAGTCAACAAGTCAACAAAGTCAACCCCTCAACAACCATGTCACCACAATACTTAATTAATATTATTGTTAATCACATATCATATTCTCATTAGGGTTGAGCAAAAAGTCAATAGTCAACTGTCAACGGTCAACAACCCCAATGAGAATCCTCTGCCTCTGTCTCTCCGTCAACTGTGCATACACATCCGCATCCACGTTCCGAGGAACACGAATGCATACTGGATAAATCCAATCCCAAAAGGTACACTAGGATCTGGCTTAAACCAAAGCCCGCTAGTGTAAACTGTTCGGACACTGTATGTGCACAAGTGCACGGATGTGACCGAACCCTGTCGCAAAACCATGCGACCTGTCGCAAAACCATGCGATCTCTACTCTTTTGCCTAAAGGCGAATAGCTTTCTGTGTGGGACTCTAAAGACTCGACACTACGCTGGCAGTGGGTTTAACCACAGACCGCAAGCGGCACTAGCTGTGCGTAACGGTCCCCAGGTAGATGCCGACAAGAAGATTGACGAGGCGAAACCCATCTGAACTCCTACTGAGCCTGAATGTGACATTCTCCGTACAGTCCGGTCTGTTCGTCTGATACATCGCATGGCGGGCCTAGGGGGCAGTAAACGTCAGTCCCCCAATAGCGGTACAAGTCGTGTCGGAGTGAAGCCCAAAACACCCTGAGATAACACTGGAAGCCTACCAGTATATCTCGTTTGCCCTGGCCAGGAACTACTCGTGTAATGGCTCTCCTAGACACAGCGCGATGTCAACCCCCAATACCGGGAGAGACGAATCCTGTCTAACCGTCACTGCCTCCAAGTGCTTCGGGACTGCACCCAACTACCACCTGTTTGCACGACTCCTTTGAGCCGTGGTAGGGTAGTAATCAAAGTACAGTGGGAACACACTCGAGGCGAAGTGACAGTGTCAAGTCAGCGGACTAAGCTGTACTCATGTCACCTGGGAACTGATAACTGACGATAGGCATAATACCAACTAGTCAGTTCCCGACGAGTCCTGTCCAGTGTACTCGTAACCCAACGAGCACCCGCATACTATCTCAAGTATGACGTACCGACGGCTGTGGGACAGACCGTCTCCCACACTGGGATGAGAAGCACATGCGCTAGTCTACTCCGGAGTATCGATGCCCTGTCTCGATAGTCCTGCGACCAGGGACCTGCATAAGGATGTGCTTATAGATTACCCAGCCCCACCAGTGTGACTGCCATCACAACGCTGGTAATCAAGCAAAGATCCTAAGGGCTCCACTAATGTGTATAGGCGATATACTAAAATAAACACATGTACACATTGAAGTAGAAACAAACCAAGTAGCATACTACTATTTTGAGCAAGATTGTATATACAAGGTGAATATCCCAAGCTTCCATTAAGTAATATACAAACCAGTATGATACAGTAATGGCCTCTAGGGCATATACACTAACAATCTCCCACTTGCATTAAGGCCATGTACTGGCGTATCGAAGACCTATCATCTCGATCAGCCGCTCGAACTGAGTCTGGGGCAAGGCCTTGGTGAATGGATCTGCAGTGTTATCTTCTGAAGCGACTCTCCGAACCTCGATCTCCTGGCTATCCACGATCTCCCTGATTAGGTGATACCGCCTCAAGATGTGTCTGGATCTCTGATGGGACCTGGGTTCCTTCGCTAAAGCTATAGCCCCGTTGTTGTCGCAATACAGAGGTATTGGATCAACAATGGACGGAACCACCTGAAGCTCTTTCAAGAACTTCCTCATCCAGACAGCTTCTTTTGCGGCATCAGATGCAGCGATGTATTCCGCTTCCATCGTCGAGTCTGCAACGGTTTCCTGTTTGGAACTCTTCCAACACACCGCCCCTCCATTGAGGGTAAAGACAAAACCCGACATGGACTTGGAATCATCCTTATCACTCTGGAAGCTAGAGTCAGCAAGGGCCTCGATCTGGAGGTCTTTTCCGCCATACACCAAGAACATCTCCTTAGTCCTTCTCAGGTACTTGAGAATGTTCTTTACTGCTATCCAGTGTTTCTCCCCAGGGTTTGACTGATACCGGCTTACCACACTCAGTGCATAAGCTATATCCGGTCTGGTACACAACATCGCATACATTATAGAGCCTACCGCAGAAGCGTAGGGTATAATAGACATGCGATCCCTCTCTAAATCAGTCTTGGGAGACATCTCTTTAGAGAGGGTGATTCCGTGACAAGCCGGTAGGTTACCGCGCTTGGAATCTTCCATACTAAATCTCTTCAGTATGGTGTTGATGTACCTGGACTGTGAAAGTCCTAATATCCTCTTGGATCTATCATGATGGATCCGGATCCCCAGGATGTATGAGGCATCACCCAGGTCTTTCATGGAGAACCTGTGCGACAAGAACCCCTTGACAGATTGTAGCATAGGAATGTCATTTCCTATTAAGAGAATGTCATCCACGTATAAAACGAGGAATACTACAGTTCTCGCTACAAATCTACTGTAGATGAATGGTTCATCTGGATTTTTGATAAAACCAAATTCCTTGACCGTCTCATCAAAACAGATGTTCCAACTCCGCGATGCCTGCTTTAGTCCATAGATGGACTTAAGCAACTTGCACACCTTTCCGCTGCTCCCACTCTGAATGAAACCCTCTGGTTGGTCCATATAGACACACTCCTCTAAATTTCCATTTAGAAAAGCGGTCTTTACGTCCATTTGCCAGATCTCATAATCGTGGAAGGCAGCAATGGCAAGAAGGATCCGAATGGATTTCAGCATAGCCACTGGAGAAAAGGTTTCGTCATAGTCCAAGCCAGGTCTTTGACGGAAACCCTTTGCAACAAGTCTAGCTTTATAGGTCTCAACCTGTCCATCTACACCAATCTTCCTTTTGAAGATCCACTTGCATCCTACGGGTTTTACCCCGTCTGGAGCAATGTCCAACGTCCATACCTTGTTGGTGTACATGGACTCCATTTCAGTCCGCATTGCATCCAGCCATTTTACTGAGTCAACGCTCTGAACGGCCTGCTGGAAGCTAGTAGGCTCATCATAATCTATGATGCAATCCTCTCTATCCCCGTCTATGAGAAAACCGTAGTATCTCTCGGGCGGATGAGACTGCCTACTACTCCTGCGGAGCGGCGTAGGAATGTCCTGTTCTTTTGAACCCTCTGGTTCCACTAAGCTTTCAGTAATAGTTCGTGGTTCTGGAATTTCTTCCAGTTCTACTGTGCTCCCACTTATCTGGGTTTCCAAAAACTCAGTTTCCAAGAAGTAGGCATGACGAGAAACAAGAACTTTTTGTTCCTCTTCGCAGTAGAAGAAATATCCCTTGAAGTTCTTTGGATATCCCACGAACTTACACTGTACTGAGCGTGCCTCGAGCTTGTCCGCATGCTGCTTTTTAACAAAAGCTGGACATCCCCATGTCTTAATATGCTTAAGATAGGGTTTCTTCCCACACCACATCTCATATGGTGTAGTAGGCACAGTCTTAGTGGGAACTCGGTTCAAAAGGTATGCAGCTGATTCTAGCGCATACCCCCAGAATGATCGCGGTAACTCAGCGTTACTCATCATGGACCGTACCATATCCAATAGGGTCCGGTTCCGTCTCTCCGATACACCGTTATGTTGCGGAGTGTATGGAGGAGTAAGCTGAGAGAGAATTCCGTTCTCTTTTAAATAGTCCAGGAACTCGGCACTTAAGTATTCTCCACCTCGATTCGATCTTAGAATCTTGATACTTTTGCCGGTTTGGTTTTCTACTTCATTCTTATATTCCTGGAATTTTCCAAAGGCTTCGGACTTATGTTTCATTAAGAAGACATAACTGTACCTTGAAAAGTCATCCGTAAAAGTAATGAAGTAAGAATAACCGCTTCACGCATGTGTAGACATTGGACCGCACACGTCACTGTGTACGAGTCCCAAGAGCTCGCTCGCCCTTACTCCGTGTCCAGTAAACGGAGTCTTTGTCATCTTTCCTTTGAGACAGGATTGACAAGTGGCATACGATTGATATTCGAACGGATTCAAATATCCTTCTGTATGTAACTTCGTCAACCTTTTCTCATTGATGTGACCCAGTCTACAATGCCATAAGAAAGTCTGATTTACTTCCGGAGACTTTCTTTTGTGTGTATTCTGGACATTGAAAATCTGTGGTTGGTTTAATACGTATATACCATTGCTCAATGTACCTGACCCAATCAGAACTTGATTAAGGTGAATGTTTACAACATTACTTACAAACGCAAATTCATAACCTTCTTTAGAAACCAAAGATACAGAAATGATATTATAAGTTGCGTTGGGTACAAAAAAGCAATTACGCAAAACCAAAACATGTCCATCTGACATTCCCATGTGATAGTCCCCCACGGCCTTAGCATCCATGCTAGCTCCGTTCGCAACTTTGAGGGTCATGTCACCGGCTTTCAAAACCCTACAGTTTCTCAACGCCTGTAAAGAATTACAGATATGAGATCCTGATCCGGTATCCAATACCCAGGAAGTAGAGTTTATTGAAAGACAGTTTTCAATAACATACACACCTGAAGCTGAAACTGCAACCTGCTTCAATTCCTATGTCCTGGCTTTCCAAGCCCTGCAATCATTCTTCCAGTGTCCTTTCTTATGACAATAGAAGCATTCTTCCTTATCCACAAGCTTTCCCACTTTCTTTGTTGCTTTTGCCTTTCCCTTCGTATCCACTTTACTAACACCGCCCCTTGGTTTGGCGGGGGCTTTCTTCTTCTTTCCCTTGGCTTTCGCCTTGGACCTAGAAGAAAAAGATCCTCCTACAAACAAAGTGGATGTTTCCCTACCTTTCTGTAGGGTGCCCTCTGCGCTCCTCAGCATGTTGAGGAGTTATGAAAGTTCAACTTCCTTTTCTTGTAAGTTGAAGTTCAGTATGAACTGGGCGTAAGTGGAAGGAAGGGACTGGAGAATCAAGTCCGTATAGAGCTCATTCTCCAACGTGGTCCCAAGGTCCGCGAGCTCCTCAATGTAGCCAATCATCTTAAGCACGTGTTCCGCTACCGATGATCCGACGGCCAATCTTGCCGAAAATAACTTATTCGACACTTCGTATCTTGCGATACGAGATTGCTCTCCATACAGTTCTTTTGTATGAAGAAATATGGATTCCAGGTCCATATTCTCGTGCCTCCTCTGATGTTCATTGTCCATAGAGGCAAGCACGAGGCACTTGGCCTTCGCGCAGTCTAATTCCCAGGTCTTACGGATTTCCTTATCCGCGACGCTGGTTTTGGGACCAGGGACAGGGGGAGCTTTGGTGGTAAGAAGATACCCCAGCTTGTCGTAAGTGATTGCCATCTTGACATTCCTGAGCCAATCTTTGTAGTTTGGCCCTGTCAGTATGTTTTTATCTAGGAGTAACTTAAGTCCAGTCATGTCGATTGGTCGCTGCAATTAGGAGAGAGAGAAGAAATACTCAGCATGATGCTCTTGCAAGTTTAGAGTGGTTTTTAGTTTGTCTAAACAGGATGGCTCCCACTGTTTCTCGAATCCCTCCTCAAACCATAAAGGAAGAATTAGTCGGGATCAATCCCACCGCACAATACTTGCTTAACCGTTCAGCCAGGCCAGTGTCGGTACTTCGAGGGAGGTTTTCCAACGCTTTCGCGAAGTTCCTTAATTAAATAACCTCTTTTTCCTGGGGGCGTAGCCCCGCTAACACCTTTCTAGGCACCTACTAGGTTTATAGCATTGATCGTTTAGTGAGAAATTTCCCGAGGAGTAGCATATACTCACAGTAGGATCGGGATCCAAATATCATCGCGTGACGAAACTGAAGGAATCCTACCAGAATCATCACACTCCAAATGGTATGCAACACTAGCAAGTTTCAGTTCTTTTGAAACTCCCGATGTGGATTTTTGTCCCATGCTCTTATGACCTTGACTTTGGCCAACAAATCATAAGTCACATGTCAAGTTCTACCCGTCGTTCTCCAGGTTAATTTGAATCCACCCGCACCTACTCTTGACTTTGGCCAACAAGGCAGTATGACTGTTCCAAACTAACGCATCTATCTATGCTGCATATGAATACCCAATAGCTACCAATCACTATGCCTTGACTTTGGCCAACAAACATAGCTTGAATACTATTGACCATCCATGTGAAACGACGGAGGGCTACGAATGGTTTTGGCGAAACCGTGAACGTAGTGAACTTGATATAATCGATGGAACGAGATAGCTTTTAAAAGGAGTGGCTCAAGCTCCGCATTTAAAAGTTAGTTTTGAAAAGAACCGAGTGGTTTTTCGAAAGTGTTCCAACGATTTTTGCTTGGTTTATTATCTTGCATTAGTTCTTTTAATGCGTGATGTTCTTGCATTAGTTCTTTTAATGCGTCCCATCATTTAATCCTACCATTGCAGAAAACAACCAAAATATGACGTACGCTTATGCCATTCGCATTCGCCACGGGGCCCCGTCATTACCCGTTAGGTTACTTAACTAACGACAGAGCGGGGGCTGGGCTAGCGCGGCAGTAAAACATAAGCAACGCCTAAATAATATCATATATAGATATATTGCAATGATAGCCATTTCAGATCACAGATGAATACATTGGATATACTAGGAATCCGCAATTCGTACGAGCCTGTAACGAAAGGCAGATTACACGGTCGCGGTGAATAGCCAATACCCCACCCAAGACCCCTACGGGTGCGGCAAACTACCCGCCAAGTACCCGAAGCGAAGAAACCTCCCTCAACTCCATGAGTAGGCCACTCGGCACTTCGGCATACCCGGTAGTTTGTGCACCCCCTCCATGGGTCTATCCTAGGAGCAAAAACAGTAAAAAGAAATTATACAATGACGGCTACAACCCCGACCCGGTTGTGCGGCCATACAAATAATAATTACATCAATTTACAAATTTACATGAATTGAAAGAAAAGAAAACTCTCGTCTCACAACCCCCGGCTATTCACCCGCGACAATCCAACATATTCAGATACACATTCCAATAACATTACAGATCACAGATTTGTATAACCCCCACTAATCGACATATAGCGATTAGCAGACGTTCAATACAAATATCACATCACAGAAAAACCCGTCAGCTTAAGTCTTTTAGAAGTTCGATCAAAAATACGGATTTTCAGGACCCCAAAAATAAAATTTTCGTTCTGGAAAATCTGGGCTGAAAATACATATACCAAAATTCCCAAAATACCCCTATGAGCAAACTGCAAAGAAGAAACCCCATGACCGAGTCAACTCGGCCGCGGTTCCGCGGGGGGAGCAAGCTCCTGCCGCGGAACCGCGGCGCTTTGATCGAGTTAGGGGGTCAAATTTTTGCAGTTTCTTAAGAAAACCCTGAGTCGATTTTTGGTGTATCTCAAAAAAAATTTCCAGCACTTTTAAAATCGACAGAAAGTTTAAAAACCGGGGTTCGTTTTGCGACTTTTTCTTTGATCGATCTTCTAGCTACTTTGCTAACATGTTAGATAGAGTTTAACTAGGCTCTGATACCACTGTAAGTCCATGCTACCTCTCCCGGTACTTTCGGGCATGCGGAATTTGGTGAAAAACGATTTTCATAGAGGTGGTAACATGGACTCAAAACCGGATCTTTGTTAAACATCTAACTAACAACCTAACTACGAGTTGCTAACTACTCGGTTAGGGGGTTATACCTTTCTTTTTCTCGAACTCCTTCGTCTTCAAGCTTCGATGGTCGTCCGAATCGGCTTCTCCCCGTCGTCTCCTTGCGCCGAAGATAGATCCACCTGAAAGCTTCAACCTTTGGCTCCTTCTTCAAACTTTGAAGAAACTAGTTCACTCGGTTTGCTAAACCTTGTGAACTAAAGTGAGTAGAGAAGAGTTTGTATGGGATTTTATCTATGGTTCTTGGTTCTCAACTCATCAGACAAGTGAACCATAGAATCAAGAGAGGGAGAGCAAGAGGAGGAAGATGAGAGCTCAAGAACAAGAGAGAGAGTGAGCATGAAAGAATAAGAGAAGACTTTTCTCTCTTTTGCTCTCATAATCTAAAACCATCATCACAAAAATAATAATCAAGTATTGTGTAAAATGGTTCAAGTCAAAATGGCTAAATCATTTCATGCACTCATTTCTCACAAAAGAAACAAGCAAGTAAAAAGTCTTTGCCATGAAATGATAGCCATTGTCATCATGATGGTCAACTAGTCCAACCTAGTCAACCGGTCAACAAAGTCAACAAGTCAACAAAGTCAACCCCTCAACAACCATGTCACCACAATACTTAATTAATATTATTGTTAATCACATATCATATTCTCATTAGGGTTGAGCAAAAAGTCAATAGTCAACTGTCAACGGTCAACAACCCCAATGAGAATCCTCTGCCTCTGTCTCTCCGTCAACTGTGCATACACACCCGCATCCGCGTTCCGAGGAACACGAATGCATACTGGATAAATCCAATCCCAAAATGTACACTAGGATCTGGCTTAAACCAAAGCCCGCTAGTGTAAACTGTCCGGACACTGTACGTGCACAAGTGTACGGATGTGACCGAACCCTGTCGCAAAACCATGCGACCTCTACTCTTTTGCCTAAAGCCGAATAGCTTTCTGTGTGGGACTCTAAAGACTCGACACTACGCTGGCAGTGGGTTTAACCACAGACCGCAAGCGGCACTAGGTGTGCGTAACGGTCCCCAGGTAGATGCCGACAAGAAGACTGACGAGGCGAAACCCATCTGAACTCCTACTGAGCCTGAATGTGACATTCTCCGTACAGTCCGGTCTGTTCGTCTGATACATCGCATGGCGGGCCTAGGGGGCGGTAAACGTCAGTCCCCCAATAGCGGTACAAGTCGTGTCGGAGTGAAGCCCAAAACACCCTGAGATAACACTGGAAGCCTACCAGTATATCTCGTTTGCCCTGGCCAGGGACTACTCGTGTAATGGCTCTCCTAGACACAGCGCGATGTCAACCCCCAATACCGGGAGAGACGAATCCTGTCTAACCGTCACTGCCTTCAAGTGCTTCGGGACTGCACCCAACTACCACCTGTTTGCACGACTCCTTTGAGCCGTGGTAGGGTAGTAATCAAAGTACAGTGGGAACACACTCGAGGCGAAGTGACAGTGTCAAGTCAGCGGACTAAGCTGTACTCATGTCACCTGGGAACTGATAACTGACGATAGGCATAATACCAACTAGTCAGTTCCCGACGAGTCCTGTCCAGTGTACTCGTAACCCAACGAGCACCTGCATACTATCTCAAGTACGACGTACCGACGGCTGTGGGACAGACCGTCTCCCACACTGGGATGAGAAGCGCATGCGCTAGTCTACTCCGGAGTATCGATGCCCTGTCTCGATAGTCCTGCGACCAGGGACCTGCATAAGGATGTGCTTATAGATTACCCAGCCCCACCAGTGTGACTGCCATCACAACGCTGGTAATCAAGCAAAGATCCTAAGGGCTCCACTAATGTGTATAGGCGATATACTAAAATAAACACATGTACACATTGAAGTAGAAACAAACCAAGTAGCATACTACTATTTTGAGTAAGATTGTATATACAAGGTGAATATCCCAAGCTTCCATTAAGTAATATACAAACTAGTATGATACAGTAATGGCCTCTAGGGCATATACACTAACACATTCACGTTGCTGAAGGGGGCTGCCTCGCTTCAGGTTTTGGCGGGTGACTTGCCGCGCCCGTAGGGGTTTAGGATTTCATTGCACAGGCTATCCACATGACCAGGGGAACGTCGGGTTACAGTAGTGGCTCTGTGAAACCCGGGGATCCCAGATATCTGTATTGTTCAGTGATGCTGTACATTTCTGTGATGTTGCATTTTATCACGCCTTGAGCGAAATATTATATATTGATATATATTAGTAGATGTTGTATATGTTTTGCATCCGCGCTAGTCCAGTCCCCGCTCTGTCGTTAGTTAGCTAACCTAACGGGTAATGACGGGACCCAGTGGCGAATGCGGATGGCATATACGTACATCAGTATATTTTCGTTCTTTGTGGTGTGATCAATTGATGGGACTGCGTTGATTCGGATCAATGCAAGTTAAAACAAAGCTAATCTGATGTTGTTGGAACATTTTTCAAAAAGCTGTTATTGCAAGGACATTCACTTTTGTTTTGCACCGTGGTATTCAGTTGGAATATCTTGCTCCTCAGTCGACGAGGCAAGGGCCGAGATCCCTTCACCGGGAGTGACCCCTTGGACAAAAGTTTGCGTTAGGGCAATAACTTCACTATAGCCGATTACTTTTGCTTTGCATCGTGGTATTCAGTTGGAATATCCTGCACCCCATTCTACGGGGAAAGAGCCGAGATCCCTTCACCGGGAGTGACCTCTTTAGCAAAGGTTTTCGTCACTATATTTTTATAAAGCTATCCGTTCCTTCAGCGATATCAAGTTCACTACGTTAAAGGTTTTCGCCAGAAACCATTCGTATCCCTCTGTCGTTTCATATGGATGGTCAATAGTATTCAAGCTGTGTATGTTGGCCAAAGTCAAGGCACAGTGATTGGTAGCTATTGGGTATTCATATGCAGTATAGATAGATGCGTTGGTTTGGGGCAGTCGTACTACTATTTTGGCTAAAGTCAAGGGTATGTACGGGTGTGCTCAAGTTAACCTGGAGAATGACTGGTAGAACTTGACATGTGACTTATGATATGTTGGCCAAAGTCAAGGTCATAAGAGCATGGGGCAAAAATCACATCGGGAGTTTCAAAAGAACTGAAACTTGCCAGATATGCGCATACCTTCTGGAGTGTGATAGCGTGAGCGGATTCCGTCACGTTATCATGCGATGATAGTTGGATCCTGATTCCCACTGATGAGTTGGTTTACTTCTCGGGTGATCCCGACTAATTCTTCTTTTGGGTTTGGAGAAGAATTTGACTACAGTGGGAGGTTTCCAGATTAGATAAATTGGTAACCATTCTGATCTAGGTTAGAGTGCACGCTGAGTGTTTCTTTTCTCTCTCTCTGGCAGCGACCATTGACCCGACCCTAAGACTATGACTCAATGACCAAATTAACCGAACCTTCTTAACACTGGCTTTTGGATTGTCAGAGTTGCAGACCTCATTGCCACTCCTACTTTTACCCTTTTTCTCCAGGACACCTCGTATTACTACGAACGTCCACTTCCATTGGACAAAACCATCGTATGGTTATATACGAACTCGAAGGGATTTATTCGAGGATGGTTTCTGGTTCTGGAGAAAACGAATAGGACTATTCAGTTGTCTTTTCCTTTTTACCCTCTCTCAAGTTTCGAGTACTCCTTGGTTTAGGAGATAGTACACCTATTACGAAAATTGGATAGTCTTCTTCCAAACCATAGGCAGGTGCCGACCGGTAGGGAATGAAGAAAACCAATTAGCCTAACGATGGTGTACAGAAGGTATTATGTAAAGACAAAGAAAGGGATTAGAAGGAGGGCAAAGTAAATTGCGACTGATATTCACGACCAAACCAAGTATTTCATTACCACTCCCACATCACCGTTGTATTTCTCCAGGACACTCCGTATCACTACGAAGATCCACAGTTTATTTGATTCTCCATCGTATGGTTATATACGAACTCGAAAGGAACTTGTTCCAGTTCGGGGATGGATTCTGGTTCAGGAGAAATAGGAATAAGGTTTATTCGGTTGTCTTTTATCTTCACCTTCTCTCGCATTGCGAGTGCTCCTAGGATTAGGACAGTACACCCATTATGCTTAATGGATAGTCTTCTTCCAAACCATAGGCTGGTGCCGAACGGTAGGGAAGGAAGAAAACCATTTGGCCTAAAGGGGTGTGCAGAAGGTAATGACTAAAGACATATGAAGGGATTTGGAGAGGTGACAAAGAATTACACGGTTATAGTCATGAATCTGGATAATGGAAGAGGCATTACTAGGAATATCGGGATACCCCATCGAAACATTTCAATGTTTCAGTTTCACTGTGTACTGTTAAAGGAAAACTGATTTCCCGATTAGATACTTACTCCAGGGTATGTATTTACCAGGTATGATTCTCACATCTGTATGGTTTTACAGATGATGAGTGGGAGTAAGTTATTGGGAATTAGGTAATCATCCTTATTATATCGGGATTCGTTGTAATCGGTGATATTTGAGGACGTCACCTGGACTGTTTGCCGGTCGGCAAATATTTGGTTATGAATATCCACTGTTATGCACCAATTTCAAATTGATATATCTGTACGTCTATTTTTATAGAGTGAGACATATCTTTTTGAAATTATGTCTGTGACATTTACCTATATCAGTGGATGGTTAGGTAAGGAGCATTAAACAGCGGTGTAATTCTTCTTAACCATAAGTACAGTTTTCAACCTACGGCACACAGTGAATGAGTTATCAGACTCAAGGGACTTATACAGAGTATTGTATGTTGTCCAGCGTCCATGAGGACAGAGGGGTTGGTTCTCGTACTATATTCGGTTTACTTATGACTTCTCTAGTTTTTAGACAGGTGTTTCGTGGAAACACAGGGTCCGAATTTTGAGAAGTTATAGGTATTTGAATAAAGTAGAGAACCAGATATTGAAAGTATCGGGATTCTTCAAAGTGATCGAAGATGTAGATACTTGTGTATGGTATTCAGTTGATAGTAATGATTAAGAGAACTAGCTTCTCTTTCAGGTTACTCATAATTGGAAGCATTCCTAAGTTGAGTAATGCTGATCGACCTCCTTCCATTTAGTTGACATGCACTGGAGACAGCTGCATGATTTGAATCTGGTTCAATTAAATCAGTGCCTCTGGTTTTATATTGGATATAGAATAGTTCATATCTTAACGATGTTAAGGTACGGGGAGGTGTCCGGCCTATGCTTAAAACCAGACTCTGGATAACTCAAAGGCACGTTTCTGTAATGGCTGTTTGTGGGTTGACCCAGGCTATGACGAGGGTTGATTTTCTGCCATCTGGAAGAACAATAGCGATATTGTTCTAGACTCGCCACAGTTTTAAATAAAATGGATTTTTCAGAAAACAGTAGTGGGAGTATGGTAGAACTGGAAGTGATTCCAGAACCACAAATGATTACTGAAGATTTGATAGGAACCTAAAGATTCAATCTAGTTTGACATTCCATTGGCCACTCCGCAGATATAATGGGTAACTTCAGGCACCCGAGAGGTACTCCGGTAGTCTCAAGGACGGTGACAGGGAGGTTCTTGTTTACCCACACTTGCCATTGCTATTGTTCTAGGCTGCGAGACCCGGCAGGAGGATGAGTATAGCGTCGTTCTAAACTGGCTTTAGAAGTGTACGTCTATATGACTCTACCAGAGGGTTGTCGTAGTCAGTGGGAGCAGCGGAAGCATTGGTAGACAGGTAGCTTATGTCTATTTATAGACTAAAGCAGATATAGCGGAGATAGATCATCTATTTCTGACGTGACAGTCATAGGTTTGACTTCATCAGAATAGGGGATGGATCTGCTGAGAAGGTAGTAGGGTGTGATGTCATGGTATTTGGATGACATACACAGAATAGGAAAAGAAACTCCTATACTACGATCGGTTGTACTTTGGTCGTCACACAGTGGTTTCTCCACATGGGACTTGGACATTATATCAGACATACTGGTTACTAGATCTATGGTTTTAGATCTAGATTTGGGTGGTTTCCCAATTAAGGGTACCTAGACAGTATTTTAAGAGTATTTAGAATGGACGACTCCTGGCACGGTAGTGTACCTGCAGGTGATGGAGTTACCCTCTCTAAAGGTATCTTACAGACTAAAGGGGAGAGGGATGTGCATGATTGGCAGATCACTTGCTTAGGCAATTGAGTCAATCATGAGATGTCAAGTACCACACCAGATGTTGTTCTTGCACTAGATGCAATAAGTTGACATTGATCCAATCCTGGAGAAACAGTCGGAAGCAGTTTTAGAACATAAGTGGATGTTCTAGGGATATGATAACGACAGCCTCATTCGGGAGACAGTTATCATTCCAGGCTTCCAAGGTGACTTGGACGACAGGGAGGTTGTCAGAGTTGTAGTTTTCCTTCTGATGAGGGGCAGTATTTTGGACAGGTGGTCCAAGGCAATACTGAGGGAGGCATGGCGCAGGATACAGATTAAGTTCAGTTGACGATACAGTCTAAGAAGTTTGGATTTGGAGTTCATTTATAAGCTAGGTCCCATCAGACATCCAGACACATTCTAAGACAGGTATTGCTCATTTCGAGAGATGGCTTTCTCCGCGAACTTGAGATATAGAGAGACATAGAAAGAAACATCAAAGCGGATCCACTCACTGAGGCTATTCCTCGAACGCAATAGTTTCATAAAAGAGCTTTGTGAGACTGACTAGTAGAGGAGTTAGGTGTTCGGTATCACACGGGCTGTGAGTATGCGACATCGCAGTAATTAGCCTTGAGTGCAAGAGGGAGATTGTTGGAGATAGTGCCCTCAGAGTCAATTATTGGATCACAGGCACGTGATTGCAATGATTGAGGGAGGACCTATCCCGGTAGGATAGTCTTACTCGAGATGATAGTATGCTATCTGGTTTATCTTTATCATCGTGTACTGCTTTAGGTGACCTGACATGTCGCTATTACACGTTGATAGAGCCCCAAGGATTCTTGCTTGACCACCAGCAGTATGAGGGCGATCATATACGTGGGAGCTGGTAGTCTATAAGCACATCCTTAAAAGGTCCCTAGTCGTGGGAGTTTCGAGACAGGGCATCGATACTCCAGAGTAGACTAGTGTATACAGTCGAGACCCCGACGAGCGGCGGTGTCCGGTCTCACAAGCCACTGGTGTCTGTTGGTTCACCTAAGATGTATACATGTGCTCATTGGGTTATGAGTACACCGGACAGGACTCGCCGGGAACATGCTAGTTGGTCTTATACCTGACGTCAGATAGCAGTTCCCTGGTGACATGTGTACAGGTTAGTTCATCGACCTGAGGATCGTCATTTGTCTCGTGTGAGTTCCCACTGTACTTTGATTACTACCCTACCACGCTCAAAGGAGACGTGCAAACAGGTTTTAGTTGGGTACAGTCCCGAGCCACATGGAGGCAGTGAGCGGATCATCGGGGGTTCGTCTCTCCCGGTATTGGGGGTGAGGTCGCGCTGTGTCTAGGAGAGCCAGAACATGAAAAGTCCTTGGCCAAGGCAGGAGATTTACTGGTAGGTATTCCAGTAGTATCTCAGGGTGTTCTGGGCTGCTCTCTGACACGACTTGTACCGCTTTTGGGGTCTGACTTTTACCAACCCCTTAGGCCCGCCATGCGATGCTCATAGACGAACGGACCGGACTGTACGGATATTGTCACTGACAGGCTCAGTAGGGTGTCAGGATGAGTTCGCTCATCGACGTCCCTTTTGGTCAATAGCTGGTGGCCCGTCACGTATGGCTAATACCTCTGACGTGCTAGTGGTTAAATCCACAGCCATAGTATTGACGAGTTTTTAGAGTCCACCACACATACAGTTACTCAAGTTTCGGGCGAAACGCTGTAGAGGCCGTATGGAGATATGGCAGGGTTCGATCAGATACGTGCGGTATTGCATGGATCAGGATCGGACGGTTAGTACTAGAGGCCGTATGGATATATGGCAGGTTTCGATCAGATACGTGCGGTATTGCACGGATCAGGATCGGACGGATAATACTAGCCGGCTTTGGTTTAAGCCGGATCCTAGTATAGTACAGTGTAGATTTTGTCTCATTGCATTTGTATTTCGGTCGGAATACAGATGCGGGTGTGTATGCACAGTAGCGGGGTTTTCCTGTAATTTATTACAGGACCAGTTTTCTGGAGTTGCCAGTTTGCTTTCCGTTTCGGCCATTTTCATTTGTATCTTTCAATGGCTGAAGTTTGGTGGAGGAAGGCCTATTTGCATTTGTGCAAATAAGCATTTGTGGAGGGGGTCTTTGCATATTATTGTATCATGATACTTGCACCATCATTGCTTGACTTTCTTTAGTCATCATATTTTGACTTGTGATTTCATGATGGTTGTGGTGGAGTGAGGTTCTCCTTTTGTGATCATTGTTTATCATTGTAACCTTCTCTCTCTCTCTCTTGTATGATGGGGGGCTTATTCTTTTTGATTGCTACATTCTCTCTCTCCCTACCTCACTTGGCCGACCACATGAGATGTAGGCTGTCCCATTTTTTTTTGGGTGTGGTTCTTTGTTGATATCATATCAATTTTCCTCACCAAAATTCCCAAGTAAAACTCCATGGTTCATCCCTCCACTAAAAGGCAACATCCACTACTCCGAAATGAGACATGAGCACTACACATTCTACAGCAAATCTTGGGCACATCGACTCGCCAACTTCGTGCCCGAGTTGCCTCGGTATGGAGGTGGGAGCCCGTAAAAGAAGCAGGCGACGTGGTGCCCTTCCAGCGAGGTGATGGAGACCGGACATTCCGCGGGAGATCGGGACGACGGCGAGAAGACCGGAGGACACGGATCGCTCGGTATATCTCTCTTCCCCATCTAGTAGTTAGCTAGGACTAGTTAATGGTACGATCCGGGTTTTAGTGCGCGGTGGTGCCGGTTTGAAAAATTAAAGTTAACCATCGCTTCCGTATTTGGCCTCGGGATGGAGGCCGGAGCGCCGCCGTACACTTACAATTTCGTTGCAGCGATCACCGGCGAATTAGTCGTGAGTGATTACGGCTATAGTTGACTCATATGGAAAATATCAAGTTTAGGAAATACTACATGAAAATGCTTGAGCACTTAGGGATGAATATAAACTGAATTATTGTAATATACTAAAGTTTAGTGGCCGCAAGTAAATACTTATATTTAGAATGGTTGAGTTATATGATCCCGGGACTGTTCTCAGGAAAAATTTCAGAGAACAGCTTAATAACAAAGACTATTTTTTCGGATAATCGACACCATTCATTTTGTTCTTGATCGTCTAATACATGAACTAACCAACTTTTATGTGGTTAGGTTACTTTTTGCTTGCTAATCTAAAAATGTAAGATATTGTATGGTCGAAAAACTGTTAATTTTGTAAACATCCAACTCAAGGAAATTAGTATAAAAAACGCATGTAAATTGGTGTATACATCCATTAGGTAATTGAGATCAAGATCAGTGTCGATTATCCAAAAAGAAAATGGTTGACATTGATTTATTGAAACATTTTTGGGAAATTCTCGGGACCATTTTTCCTACATAAATATCTAAAGAAATGTTTCAGAACTTTAGTGGCTAACACCATTAAAATATTCCATGTAAGATTCTCATGTCGCCTCATTTTATTATTATTTTTGACTTAAAAAAGCATGATGAGAAAGTCCGTCTCGTATTCTTTTATATATATATATATATATATATATATATATATTTGACTTAAAAAAGCATGATGAGAAAGTCCGTCTCGTATTCTTATATATATATATGATCTTCTAGGAACATTTTAGCTCTTTAACATTTTTAATAAATGAATTTAGTTTTTCCTTTTTTTCAACTTATGCAAATTTTATACTTTGTCATCTTCATCATTTTAATCATTCACCTATATGAAAGAAGTTTGTCATCTTCCTCATGTTAATCATTCACCAAGATGAAAAAAGTTTGGCATCTTTATCCCTAACATCCTCCTTCCTCTACCACCTTCTCGTCGCCGCCGGCATTGCCTTCCGTCCTTGCTCCGCCCCTTCGCCGACGCCGCCCCTCACCGGCGAACCCCACCACCAACCCCACTGTCATCATCTTCCTCCTATTCCTTCAAACCACTACCACCATCTTCTTCTTCCTCCTTCAAATCACTGAAAGTTCCTAATGCTCTCACCGCCAATGCGGAATTCAAAAACAAAAATTTTGATGGCACTAAAAACTAAATCCCAAGAATCTAACCAAACACCTAAATTAGAACAAAAACAAGATAGAAATCACAACCTTTGTAGCGTTTTCAACTGCTCCAATTGGGTTGGGCTCTAGCATGCTCTCAAAAGCTCCGGATCACGCTTGCAAGCCGGTCTTCCTTCGCTGAAGATAATCCACCCGAGGGAATCGATTCAAACTCCAGGTTCACCTAATTAAGCAACCAACGCTCCAAGCTCGCTTGGAATGGGGGAGTGGGGATGTAGGAATTTTCCACTATCTTTTTCTCTCAAATCTAAAGCTTAAGGGAGCATGCAAAGAAGAAGGAGGAGGAGGTGAGAAAATATAGCCATGAGCAACTCAAGAAAGAATGAAGAAGAAAAAATATAGTGGAATGGCTACACAATTTTTTATAACCATGCAATAAAAATCTCACAACAATTTGTAATAAAATAATGAAGCCCATTTCTCTCTACATGTCTTCAACCATGCTCAATACCACCTCACCCTCTACCTTATTTTATGAATATTCATAAATGAATATTCACAAATAAGGTGTTCATCTTCTAGAACAAATTCTGTATAAATACGGAATACAACCCGGTATACGTATCGAAATATATATACGCGTATTCGTATAAAAATATGAATAGCCAAGAGAGAAAATGAATAGTGAACAATAATACTAGAATACATATTATATATATATATAAATTATTAAATCAAAACTTGATTTAATAATCCGCCTTAATCATAAACCGCTAGTATTATCAGCCGTCTGATTAAAGTTCGTGTAGCCTGTACACATATTTAATCGGATACCTGTATGTACCAATATACATCATCTACATCATATCGTCTGAACCCGGAAAACTCTCCGTGTGGGACTCTAAAGACTCGACAATATGCTGGCAGTGGGTTTAACCACAAGCACGTTAGCGGCACTAGCTATACGTAACGGTTACCCAGGTATTGAGCGAAAAGAAGGTTGATGAGCAAACTCATCCGTACCCCTACTGAACCTATCTGTGACAATCTCTGTACAATCTGATCTGTTCGTCTAAGAGTATCGCATATCGGATTTACGGGGTAGATAAAGTCAAATCCCTAATAACGCGATATTTTGTGTCGGTATGAAGCCCATCACCCACTGAGAAACCACCGATCCAAATCAGTAAATCCCGTCCACCTTGACCAAGGATTTCTGGTGATGGCCACCCGTGCACAACGTGACATCTACCCCGAATATCGGAAGAGACGAATCCCCGACTGTAACATTTCAGAAAAATAAAATATTATTTTTGGGAAGTTAAATAATTAAAATAATAAATATTATGAATATTTTAAGGTATGGAGATTGGCTTTAATGATATGGTATAATTATATACCGATAGATTGGAAAAATATTAGAAAATTTCATTCGAATCTTGATTTTGAAAGAATATTATATGATTTAGACGTTTTATAAATTTTATACAATTAAATATATACAAGTTTATGATTAAGCTTGATTAATATCTACTAATCGTGCATTAAGTATGATTTTGCATGTGACATGCACCATGTCATGTTACACATTTGTTACATTTTTCTACCATGACTTCTTCCATTTTTATCAAGCATGGCTTTGTTTTAAAAGAAATAAAAAGGAAAAGAAAAAGGAAAAGAATTTTATATTGTGGCATGGGAGGGAACAAGGAGGTATGGGCTTAGGGGGGAGAGAGAGAGAGAGAGGGTGATGGGTCTTTGACCTTGGGCTCATTTGTGTTCCATCTTCATCATCTTCATCATTTCTCTTTCCCCTCATCCATGGCTGCCCTCTCCCTCCACCACCTCTACCCCCTCACCACAACCCCAAATCCACCTCAAAATATCATATCTCCTTCATTAAAAATGTGCACAACCTTACTACAAAGACCATGGTGTGATCAAGTGGGGATTTTGAAGACTTTGAGAAACTCAAAAAAATTCTTGAGTGGCCAAATGAGGTAATTGTTTCACCATTAGTATAGTAATTAAGTTTCTATAGCCTCTAGTTTAGTTTAGAATTCATTAAGTGTGGTTTAGTGATCTTGGAAAATTCCAAGATCAAGTTTAGGGGATTCTTGAATTGTGATTGTGTATTGAGCTGTAATTAGTAACTACAACCCCTGTAGTGTTAGTATTGTGAACTAAACCAGAGACTAAAACCCTAAGACATGAACTTTGAATCCCCGATATCAGGTTTTGTGAGGAATTGTGGTGATAATTGGAGTTCTGCTATAACCCGGGAACTCTAGAAAATATTTAGCGATTACTGAGAGGTATGCAGGCACCCTAGAAGCTATCCCCAAGACCCGAGGCCCTAACTCCTTACCGTGGCCACAAATTATCTCATTTTGGCCGCAAATTGTGGCCTTGGTACGATGGAATCGTCTCGTGCTTGGTCCGTGGCTCCATTTTAGGCAAATTAGACCTACCCCATATGCAGAATTGGCTAATTCAACCTAGGACAAAATCTGGAGGTGTTTTCTTGAGTTGCTGTTTTGGTTTTGTGACTTTTAATGACTTGAACTTTGGGTATTTGTGTTTTTTCTCGGTCACTTAACGTTTGTACATCGATATCGGGAGTTGTTTGGTTCTTCTTGCATCCGTAGGCCGTAGGTTCTAACCTATGTGCACTTTGTATGCCGTTTCAGTTTCCTCGTGTTGATTCTTGATTACGATGCGACGTATTTGAATATGTAGGTACCTTCGAGTGGGCTTGGGACAATAAGGAAGAGCATGGCGTCATCGATTTCGGAAAGCGAGGATTAAGGTGAGTAGATGTATATCTACGGGGGAAGTCGGGTGGATGGCGTATAGCACCCCCGCAATTTCATAGGATATGTCATGTTATGATATATATATGTACATATGTGTTTGTGAGAGGTGTATACTTAGCAAGAGTGGCTTTAGGTGACTTGGGTTGGATTTAGTGCGGTTGGATGAATGCGTTTTAGTTTAGTTTCTTAGTCACGAAACCCTAGAGTATAGGTTGACACACACACACACCTGCACACACGTGATACGTTTTTGGTGTATATGGTTATATGTGTATATATATATGTGTGTGTGTGTGTGTGTGTGTGTGTGTGTGTGTGTGTGTGTGTGTGTGTGTGGATGTGTTAATACACACACACACACATATACGTATACACGGGTGATGAGGATAGTATATGATACTCGGAGGAGAGTCGATATGATCGGGTATGATGCCGTGAGATCGGTTATGTGATTTTGGTCGTGTTATGATATACGACATGATATTATAGCGGATTGATAGGAGATGTGTTTTTATACACACGCGGATATATGTTGATGGTATCGGAATGTACCAGACTTTAGATCAATACCCCTAGTTCATGATATTATGATAATGATACTATATGAATAATGAGATAAATGTGATATTTGACCCATACCCCGATTTTGGGATGCCGTACGATGGATCTTACCGTACGAAGTATAAATATGATGATTGATCCGCACTCTTGACTCGAGGATGTTGTATTATATATTTTATCGTATGTGACACTATTGAGGCGGGATCACCGACTACTATTGTTCCCTCCGAACGGCGGCCAGGACTTCACGTCCGTGCCTGAGGTTCGGGGCAGATGCTATTTGGTTTTATCCGTCTATCTCTCCGAAGATGCCAAGTTGATTTATGGCACCGAGTATCGGAGGTTTAGACGGATGCGGCCGATGTAGCAGACTTTGTCAGATCCCCCCTCAGGGTGAGGGGTTTTTGATTGTGGGGACGCTCTTCCCTGCAGGCGCAAGCCCCTGCAGTTAATTACGCTATCGCGTTGCGATAACAACTTTCTCCTTCTCCAGAATTTCACTTCGTGTCGTATATGTTTATTTTGTTTGTGGTTGCCCGTGGATTGTATACGGAGACTGAGTAATGCCGTCGCCCGTAGGGCGTGGATTAGTCCAAATCCGTATTTGCTTAGATTTGGGTTTGGTGTTTTTAGTTTAAGGATGCATTAGTCGCGTTGCGACTAGGATCAACTTAAACATTCATCAAGGATACGCTAGTCCTGTTTTGGACTAAGATCGACCTGACGTAGTGATTGATTTAATTATCCGGCCGTCGGGACTCGTCACCTCTCTGACGTCGTTGAAGGATTACAACGACATACGTCTGAGGAGTTCCGAGATGTACCCTTGAACCAAAGTTGGTTTGGGATTTTATTGTTTATTTAGATGTCTAAGGACACGTTAACCGTATTTGGGGTTAAGATCAACTTAGACAGGACCGTCTAGATCCGACAAAAGAGCGTTTGGGCCCTATCGTGTCAGTTTAGGGACGTAGCGGTCCATATTCCAGTTTAGGGACGTGGTGGTCCGATATTAGTTTAAGGACGTTTCGGTCCATATTAGTTTAGGGACGTTTCGGTCCGATATTAGTTTAGGGACGTTTCGGTCCGATTTTAGTTTAGGGACGTCTCGGTCCAGTATTAGTTTAGGGACGTCTCGGTCCATCGCCAGTTTAGGGACGTGGTGGTCCGTCATTAGTTTAGGGACATTTCGGTCCGATGCCAGTTTAGGGACGTAGTGGTCCATCATTAGTTTAAGGACGTCTCGGTCCATTATTAGTTTAGGGACGTTTCGGTCCGATGCCAGTTTAGGGACGTAGTGGTCCATTATTAGTTTAAGGACATTTCGGTCCATCGCCAGTTTAGGGACGTGGTGGTCCATCATTAGTTTAGGGACATTTCGGTCCGATGCCAGTTTAGGGACGTAGTGGTCCATCATTAGTTTAAGGACGTTTCGGTCCAATATTAGTTTAAGGACGTCTCGGTCCGATATTAGTTTAAGGACGTCTCGGTCCACGAGTTTAAGGACCCCGCAGTCCATATCGATGTATGGTCGTCGGGACCCGTCACCTCTCTGACGTCGTTGAGGAATTACAACGACGGATGTCAAAGGAGTTCGGAGATATACCCTCGAACCGGATGTAAATTGATTTAGGAGAGCAGCTGTACTCAGTCAATTTAATTTAAGGACTTATGCCACGATTGGGCTAAGTCCATTTCAACATGGCATTTTTTTATTTAGGCTCTACCCACAGAAGACATAGGATATCAGTTTATTTTAGGCCCTGCCCATTTGCGAAGTATTTACTTTGTTTGGGCTTTGCCCTTTTTTTTTTTATTTTTAAAATGCATAGCATTCTGAATATTTTTGTTTGGGCTCTGCCTATTTATAAATGATGCAAAGCATCTGTTCTTGTTTAGGCTCTGCCCCTTAAAATAATGCATTTGCGCTTTGTTGAGCCTGTTAGGCCTTCTTTTAATTGGGCTTGGCCCTTTTTTTTTTAATGCATCTGCGTTTGCGCTAAGTAATGAGCGCAAGTCCATATGGTGATGACACGTGTCGTGTTTTGATGAGCGCAAGCGCACTAGCGCAAGCGCGCTAGCGCAGTGCAATGCGCTGTTGCGCTGCGCTATTGCGTTGCTGACACGTGGCGCGCTCTCGGCGAGTTGCGCCAATTCCAGAGAGCAAAGTTCTATCTTAAGGGCGCTTAGCGCAAGTGGTTTTATGGCCGACACGTGGCGCTCTCTTAAGAGCGCAGCGGCGCAACTTGGAAGTGCAAAGCACTAAAAATCTTTTTAGATTCCAGAAAGGAAGTGCGAAGCACTGTTTAAGTTCTTGATCTAGATCAGATCAAAGAAAAATAAATTTCTTCTTTATTCGAAGAACCAGAGGTTCACAAAAGTGCAAAGCACTATTCTTTTATTATTTTTTTTTTTTTACCTTGTTTTTAAAGAACCAAAGGTTCACAAGAAGTGCAAAGCACTGTTTTCTTTTTTATATAAAGATCATTGATCTTATAATTTTTTTTTTTTTTTTAGACTAATGGTCTATTAGAAGGAATTTCTTCTAATCCATGAAGGTTCTTTACCTTTTTTTTTTTTTTTGAAATCTTCAGAGCTCTCTCTCTGTTTAAAGTTCTTGAGTTCTCCAGAAAAAATATTCATCCCTTTGAATTGAGGCTTAAGGTCCTTTTTATAGTGCTCACAAATTAGTTAAATTTGTTAAAGAGATCATCCTCTGAGTGATTTGGGGGATTTTCCCTACCGTTGGATCTTTGATCCAAGGGCTTCTGCTTTGCAGAAGAAAATCTTCTTGTTTCAACAAGAACAGAAAAGATTTCTTAAGAATCTTAATTTAATTTGGCGCAGATGCCCCAGCGCGTGACGCGTGTCATGTAGCGCAAAGCGCAGCGCAACTGCGCTAGCGCATCTGCGCCGACACGTGTCGCGCAGCGCAGAGCGTAGCGCAACTGCGCTAGCGCATCTGCGCCGACACGTGTCGCGCAGCGCAGAGCGCAGCGCAACTGAAGCGTTGCTTCAGGCAAATAGAGCTCTGCTCTGATTGGGCGCGTCTTCTTGGGCGCAGCGCTGATACATCTGCGCCTGACACGTGGCGCGTTGCGCTCAGCGCAAAGGATCTGAAGCGTTGCTTCATTTATTAAATTTTTTGAGAATCAGAAGCGCCGCTTCATCTCCTCTTTTCAAGTCAAACTTGTATTCCCAAAATTCTGATTTCCCGGGCCTTGGCAACGATTTCATTGTGCACAGAATTTTCTGTGCTTGGGTCTATATATATAACTCAAGGCTGAGCCTTTTCTTCTCTCATTTTCAGAGAACTTCTTCGATCATGGCTTGCAACCGCCCTCATGCCTGCCGACAACCATGGGAGGTGCCGATCCGGGACATCGTTCCTCGTTTTGCTGCACGTCTGGTGGACCCTTCTCTCTCGGACGAGCAATGCGACGCTGCAATGCATGAGCTTTTGACTCGTGTGGGGTCTCCTCTCCCTCCGAATTCCATTTGGCTTCGGATGATCCTTGCCTCGGCGCTTGCCGACATTCCCCCTCCTCCAGCAGAGATGTCTTCAGCAATGCTGGATGCCGCCGAAGATAAGATCGAGTGCTTTCTCGAAGCGCACTTGATCACCAAACCTTTGAGGGACTGCTCTTTCCACTTGCTGAGCCAGATACGGGCTCGTCGAGTCGTTATCGCCACTCTCTCCCAGGAATGCGGCGTCGACCGTTGGATGGCTACTCCTCGGGAAGATCGCCGCTTCGACGCGATGGAGAAGGCGGAGAGGGAGCTGAATAATTTTCTTTTTGTTTTTGTGAACCCTTGTCTCTCTGATCCCGTATTCGGTGATTTTTTTTAAATTTAATAATAAATAAATGTTTTGATTAAGTATTCTATTATCCGTTAAGTGTTCCTTTATTTGAACTCTTTGTTGCGTTTGTGCATCGTATTTTAATTTGTTGTTATCAAGTGCATGTAATTTTGCATGGCTAAATTGCCTTTGGCACTTAGCCCCTTTTTCTGCGCTAGCGCATCTGCGCTGACACGTGTCGCGCAGCGCAACTGTGTTGCCACGTGTCGCACAGCGCAGAGCGCAGCACGGCGCTTCCTTTAACAGAGCTTTGCTCTAATTGGGCGCGCTGCGCTAATGTATCTGCGCTGGACACGTGACGCAGAGCGCTAGCGCAAAGGATCTGAAGCGTTGCTTCCTTTAAACAGAGCTTTGCTCTGATTGGGTGCGCTGCGCTAATGTATCTGCGCTGGACACGTGGCGCAGAGCGCTAGCGCAAAGGATCTGAAGCGTTGCTTCCTTTAAACAGAGCTTTGCTCTGATTGGGTGCGCTGCGCTAATGTATCTGCGCTGGACACGTGGCGCAGAGCGCTAGCGCAAAGGATCTGAAGCGTTGCTTCCTTTAAACAGAGCTTTGCTCTGATTGGGTGCGCTGCGCTAATGTATCTGCGCTGGACACATGGCGCAGCGCAAAGGATCTGAAGCGTTGCTTCAAAAATTTAAATTTTGAATTCAAACAGAGCTTTGCTCTGATTGGGCGAAACAAATGCCCCCCCGCCGTTGCGCTCACGTGGCGCACACGTGAGTGCAACGGTGGCAACCCCTCCTGACCGTTGGATTGAGGGGGAATTCCAAGAGGCGCAAGCGCCTTATAAATAGGGCCTTTTAACCCTTAGAAAATCTCACCATTTCTCTTGGGTTTAGATTTTCAGAGCTCTGCTCTTTGCTTAAGAATTTCAGAGCTTTGCTCTTGTTTTCAGAACTCTAGAGCTTTGCTCTTATTTCCCAAAGTTTAGAAAACTTTAGGTAATAATTAATTTTAAAATTAAGTTAAGTTAATTTAAATTAATTTTAACCAATAGAGCTCTGCTCTCATGGATCTTTTGATCTGAAGAAATTCCCTTTAGGGTTTCATTAACAGAGCTTTGCTCTCACAAATTCATAGATCTACAGAGATCTTATTCATGGGTTCTAACCCATGAACAGAGCTTTGCTCTTTGAATCAAATGTAGATTTTTTAGATCTGAAACAAATGAAGAATTTTTCTATAAGCTTTCATGGATCTTCTTTCTTTTTTATTTCAGAAATTTTAATTTTAAATTTCTTTTCAAAGACTTTCTTTTTGATGGAATATTATAGAGCTAAGCTCTTTCTTAAGGAATTTTAATTCTTTTGAGACCAGATTTTGACAAGTGTCACTCTGTGACAGAGTTTTGCTCTGAAAGAGGAGATTCTCTCCTTGTCTCTAGGGATTCTTTCCCCCTTTTTATTATGGGAATGTTCCCCCTAAGGGCCAACTGACAATCTCATCCAATGATGAGTTTGTCTCCTTAATTGACGTATTATCATTTAGATTTTGTGGGTCCCTCTTTAGTCCCCTACTCACTGCACTGGGGTGCGGTGTAATTAATTTTGATTTTAATCTAATTAATGCATTTTCTTCTTTTTTTTTTTTTTTTTTTTTTTTTTTATAATGTGAAACGTTGGGATTATAATACTGACGGCTACATTGCTCTTTTTGCAGCGATCATGTCTGAAGACACTTCATTCCCGTTTGTCCGCTCGGAGGAAGGATTCCCAGAGGCGCCTTTGGACCGTGAGGTCCTGACCATGATCAAGGCATACGACCCTGAGCATAAGAGTCTCCACCTTTGGGGGTCGTGGTACAATCAGATCATTATGGGCCGACGGAGCTTTACATGCGCGGTGCCGTCGGAACCCATAACGGCGATTCATTATGCTACCCCACCCTCGGTGCAGTATGCCGTGGAGCTGGCCGACTGGACATCAAAAGGTTTTCTACATCCCGCTATAGATGCGATACCGGTTCAGCGTCCTATGGTTTTGGACATCCTAGGACGTCGTATCTGTCAAGGTGAAGCGCGGCCTTGGGGGCAATCGTATAACCTTGGTCTGATTCCCCGCCACCCGATTGGCTATCTGCCGTGGGCCCGGTATATCCTGTCGACGAAGAAGTCGCAGTTGATAAGACTAGGATTGTACACCGCAGTCTACGTCTCTCTCTTCCAATATCCTACGCTCCCCACCTGGTGGCTCAAGGCCTTCTTGGAGCAATGGAATATTCCCACCCACACTTTCCTTGCCATGGATCGGGAAGTGTCAATTTCTCTGGAGGAATTTGCGGAGGTATCCGGCTTACCGGTGATGGGGGAACATTATGAGGAGCTGCTCCCAACAGACGTGTACGTTTTCGGAGCTAGGCCAATGGTAAGGGGGGTCACTCCGGATACTGCTGTTCAACACCAGTTCCCAAGCTTAATTAACGTGTTGAACATATATGAGTCTCTCTTCGTTGAACATGGGAGTCGAGGAGTTAACTTTAAGGATTTCATTGCTCGGTTCCTTCATCCCAACGCCCTCTCTGCGGCCACTGCCAAGTCTGCCACCCTTGAGGATCCTTTCGGTTTATGTTTGGATAACCTGCCGGCGAGCGAAATAGGTCAAAAGGATTTTTTTCTTCCTAACTTTCCAACCGTGTCTCTTGCAGAAGTAGCGGCCCCTGGGATGGATGAGGAGACCTTTTTCTTGGGGTTTCTCGGGTTATGGTTGAGTTGGTTCGCTATCCCGATGCACTCTCATCGAATGCGACCCTCTGTCTTTTATCCAGCACATCGGATGGTCATCGGGGTGAAGGTAGCTGTTGGGATCGCCGGCCTGGCACACTTATACCACGGTCTCAGTCGAGCGGCGGATGCCAGTGAGCCCGGGGTTTTGCATGTGGTCTTCCCGATGCATTACTTCGCGTCGTGGCTCGAGTTACACACAGCGGGTGTCTTCGGGATGCATAAGAGGCCCTCGTTCTTTGACAAGAGCGGTTTTCCTCGCATTATACAACTGATCGGTGCATCAATTGTAAACCCTTCACAACGGAACGCTAGGGGCTTGCTCCTTCGCCCCCATACCGTCGAAGCCGGGATGTCCTTTGTCGATAAGGTGTTGACCGTCGGAAAGGTGTCTACCACCGTGACGCGGCCATTACAGGATATCTTTAAGGACGGAGCTTCTGTTTTAACGGCCCGGGAGACCCTCCACCTATATTCCATTAGACCGGGCTTTTTAGTTTTTAGGCAGAATGATGTGGCAATTTTTATGAGGTATAACCCACATCGTTTTGCTCAACAACTGGGCTACGATCAAGGGGTCCCCTTGGAAGCCTTTTTGGTGGAACCAGTTGCCACTGAAGAGGGGATGGAGAACGCCTTGCACCATTTCATGCGCGTGAATACGACCTCTCGTTTTTTTTATTAATGCGCCGACTTACGCTCCGAGACTCCTCAATGTGTACAAAGACTGGTACAATCATGCGACAGGGGCAGTCATAAAGGAGGAAAGGCGACTGTTGGTTGATCGTAAGGGTGCACCTCCAGGTACCGATCGCAACGCTCCCTTGGTTCCTAGGACCCCAGTAATCGCTCCCTTAAAAGATGCCGGGGGCAGACCATCACGCGCGCAAAGTCCTCCACGTGAACTATCACCTCCTGATATCGCGGAAGTACCTCCTGCACCCTGTGCTCAGGTGGAAGCAGTGGTTGTACCCTCACCGGAGTCTGGCATGGGTGCGGACATCGGGACTCGTCGTCCCAGAGCAGCTGCTAAACGGAAGTCGATCCCTCGCGGGCCCAGGGTCGGAGGGCAAAAGAAAAAGAAGTCGCTCTTTGCAGCGGACGCTGCGTTCGGCCAGGAACCCCACGCTCCTTATTCCGAGGGTCTGCTCGAATATGGGACTAACGCGGGATTATTGATGCCGCTGCCGGACGATACAGACTTGGAAGCTGCTCTCAGAGCTTCAGCATGGCTGGTGAAGCGTGATGCGTGGCTGGCTAAGCTTGCGCAATCAGGTAACTAGTAGTCACTTTTTCTTTATTGCAACGTATTTTCTTCGTCATTTCATTATATATATATTTACTTTTTAACTAACGCTTTTTCTTTCTTTTCTTTCAACAGGCATTACCGATGAAGAAGCCATTGCCGCTTCTCTGAAGACTTTCCAGGAGGAGGAACGTCTCAGAGAATCTATGGGTCTGAGTAAGTTTCGATTCATCGAATTTTTCATTTTCCTTGCGTTATGGTCGATCTAACCTTTCCATCTTACTTGCAGGGACTTCAATGCCGCTCCCTCCTAGTGACGTAGATGTTCTACCAGCAGCCGATGTTCCTGTTTCCTCTGGGACACCGCAGGAGGCTCATCTCGGAGAACCGATGAGAGATGCCTTAAAGGCTTTGGAGGCATCCCTGAATGAAGATGATGATGCTTTGAAGGAGGCATCACGGAGGTCCCTCATGACCGCTCGGGAGGAGAGGAAACGGTTGAGGCGTGAGGCGAAGGCGCGTAGGGCTGCCTTGGCTATGGGAGCGGGCCGTAGCACCGTTCCTCGAGCTGATACTCCCTCTGAAGAGGCCCCTGTCGCCCTGTCCACTGCCCGCAGAGGGGTGGCACGTGCAGCTCGGAGCGCGAACGGTAAATCCGCCTCAGGTAATGTTTCTCTTGGAGTTTTTGTTATAAGTATCTTAATGTCGTTTGTCCTTACATCTCTCATCTTGCAGGACCAAGTCCGATCGAAGGGGAGGCGGAAACCGTCAATCTCGAAGGGACAGAGGGGGCAGTACCTGCCGAACTCGAGCCGACGGTGGGCAACGTCGTTGTGGCTTTGGAGCTTGGGGTAGAGGTTGAGGGGTCTGCAGCCGATAAGGTCATGGATGCCGAACCCGAAGTGGTGGCAGATGACGTGATCATTATAACTGAGCCCAGAGTGGCGGTGAATGAGGCGCTCGAGATCGGTGATCCTCCGGCGATGGTGGACGATACAACCGCCACTATTGAGCCTGATATGGTAGTGGGCGAGGTGGCCATGATTCCTGAAGACGAGCCAACCGCTCCTTCTCTGGAATCTGGCAATACTCCAGTCATAGCTCTTCCCGTCTACGGTCCTCCGCCGTCTCCCGGGCTTGCGAGCACGACGACGGTCCCTATTGAATCGGGCGATGAGGCCACAGGCGGTGGTCTCATGTCGATAGAGGAGGGAGTCGTCTCTGTTTCCGCCGGGAGCTCCTCAGGTACACCTTAAGTTGTTGTTGTTTTTTTTTTTTTTTTATTTGCTCTACAATCTTTTCTGACAAGTTCATTTTTCGTAATGCAGGTGCAGCTAGTGTTGATGTCCCACTACTTGAGGGAGCTCCTTCCACGACTGCCTTGGCGATGGTTACCCCTCAGCCTTCTCTTACGCCGTCAAAGATGTTGGAAGGTATGGGCTTATAACTTATTAATCCTATTTTTGAGATATACAGTTTATGTACTGAAGTCACACTGTTGTATCTTTCAGGAGTGCTTTTTGATCATCTCTATCAAGTGTTGCTCCCACACTTCTCCTTCCCATCTGAATTCGCCTCCCCGTCTGGTGGCGCTGGTGAGTACTTGTTCCCGATTGGTAGCTTTGTCTTTTTAGCGGTAGAATTATTTCCAACTCTCTCTTGTTGTGACTGCAGCGTTGCAAATCGAAGGGGGAGCAGGAAGATTGGCTGTGCCACCAGCCCTTCCGGACTTGCCACCTGTCTCCACTGGTATAGTAAACCATCTTATCAATGACTTCCTTCATATCTATTGAATCATCATCTAATCGCGTTTCGTCTTTTTCCAGCCGTCGTTCCAGTCTCGGTGCCTTTCGAGTCTCGCATTACAATACCGGGCGGCCCTTCCCAGCGGCGTCCGTCCTCAAAAGGTGCCGCGAATAGTTTGCGCATGTTGAGCGACTATATTGAGGAACTCGACATCGAGGCTCCTGTATCTGCTGAGGACTTCGCCACGACGGTTAACCCAATGTTGGCGATATTCGCCACTTTCCATGACGAGAGTATTGTTGCCTCCTGGGTTAACTATTGTCGGGAGGTCGAGGCTCGCCTTTATCAGCTGGAGTCAATGCGCCCGTCCCCCGAGACTTTGGCCTTGAGTACTCAATGGGGAGCATGGCTCGAGCAAAGCGCTTCTCGTTTCCGTCATCTGGAACAAGAAGTGGCTTTGAGGCTGAAGGAGTGCCAAGATTCTTCGAGCAGAACTGCTCGCTTGCGTGTCGAAGTTGAGGCGAACGCTGCTGAGGTAAAGACCGTGTTCGAGGGTCTTCTGGAGCGCATGTCGAATGGGCTGAGACTAAAGCGGGCACTTGATGTCGCCGAGCATGACACTCCAGGCCGTGAAGCTGCTTATCAAGCCGTTAGGGATCAGCTTGCCTCCGTCGCACAGCAACGGGCCCAGGTGGAGGCGGAGCTGACAATCGCATCCAATCGGGAAAAGGCATGGAAGGAGGTGTACGAACAACTGATAGAGCTATTTAAGACGCTTCCTTCCCAATAGCTGCCTTTGTATCAATGTATTTGTAAAAATTTTCTTTTCTGAGTAACGTGTACCCTCTCTTCGCTCTTTTGTATGATTCACCATGTATTTGATTGAGGTCAATGAATAAAGATACACACTTTCTTTTGCAATATCTTGTACGTTCTTTTGTTTTCTGCCTTTACACCATGATGTTGTCGATGAACTTGATTGGCATACAACTTAATTTCTCCAAGAGGCAACGATGGCTTAGGCCGCAGGTTCAGATCTGCCGCCTAAGACTTTTCAATTCTATGAGCCGTAAGGGTCTCATAGAGATTTTTCTCCCTACGGATCGAGAGGATCTCATAGGTGGATTTTCTCCTTAGGAATCGTGAGGATTCCTAAGTGTGGTTTTCTCTTATAAGTCGTAAGGATCCTATAAGAGCATTTCTCCCTCTTACGAATCGAGAGGACTCGTAAGCGGTTGTTTCCCTCTTTGTCGAGAATCGACTTCAGAGAGTGAGATCCGTGAATAGTATGCAAGAGACCATTTAGGATTGACTTGCAGGATCCCATTGTTCAGGAAGCAGGTTTTTGAATCCTTACTGCCCGAAATGTGAGTCAAAGAAGATCTCGTCACGGAGTGTTTGTATCCGCGAGTTGAGAAGTTTTGCGAGGGATTATTTGTTTCCCAAGCGCCAAGGATTATTTGTGTCCTTGGGGTTTGAAACGAGTCGATGGTTCCCACGGAGGCGCTGGTGGCTCTGCGAGTCGACGCGGATCAGAAGGCTCTCGTCAAGGAGTGTTTGTATCCGTGAGTTGAGAAGTTTTGCGAGGGATTATTTGTTTCCCAAGCGCCAAGGATTATTTGTGTCCTTGGGGTTTGAAACGAGTCGATGGTTCCCACGGAGGCGCTGGTGGCTCTGCGAGTCGACGCGGATCAGAAGGCTCTCGTCAAGGAGTGTTTGTATCCGTGAGTTGAGAAGTTTTGCGAGGGATTATTTGTTCCCAAGCGCCAAGGATTATTTGTGTCCTTGGGGTTTGAAACGAGTCGATGGTTCCCACGGAGGCGCTGGTGGCTCTGCGAGTCGACGCGGATCAGAAGGCTCTCGTCAAGGAGTGTTTGTATCCGTGAGTTGAGAGGTTTGCCGGCTTCTTCGGTTGAAATGAACCGTTGAGGTTTGGCTTCGTCGTTCGACGGAATCCGCTGGGGAAGTATGGTTTCTTCTTTGTTTGCGCCCTTGGATTGTATACAGGGATCGATGTGATCTTAACTGTAGGGACAGAATTTTATCATTATTATTATTAATTTTTTTTTGTTGTATTTCCGCGATGCTCTATCATTTCAGCTTTTATATCGCGAAGGTCGCGATTGCCGAAACATTTCGGCTATTTTTCGCGGTGCCCAATCATTTCGGCTATTTATTTTATTTTTACTCGCTGCTTTTTATTGCGAGTTGCCCAATCATTTCGGCTATTTTCCATGCGTACATTTTTTATACTTGCTATTTTTTATTGCAAGTTGCCCTATCATTTCGGCTATTTTGTATGCATGTGCGGTCTATTGGCTTTCTCCGTAGACCTAAGATTGGACACCGATTTCGGCATCAGCACCGCTGCAACTGAGATACTACCAGGAGCGAATCATCATTTGCCTCTGTCGTTGTCGAACAAAGGAGGCTTAGCGACCAGGGTTAAGATCTTGTCGGCTAAGGCTTTGGACTCCATGAGCCGTAAGGGTCTCGTGAAGGTATTTCTCCCTACAAGTCGTGAGGATCTTGTAGGTGTATTTTCTCCTTAGGAACCGTGAGGGTTCCTAAGTGTTTTGTTCTTCTGTGAGTCGTAAGGACCCTATAGGAGGGTTTTCTTCTCATAAATCGAGAGGACTTACAAGGGTTATGCAAATATATTCCCAGTCACGGATGGACCTTGGTTAGGGAAACGTTTATTCGCGCCCGTGAATTGTATACAAGGGTCAATATTGAACCACTTGTAGGGCAACATTGGAAGTTTGTGGGGGTTTGCTTAAGCACAGGTTTAGGTCTCTGTGACTTAAGACTTTCAAATCCTATGAGCCGTGAGGGTCCCAAAAGAGAGTTCTCCTTACGAGTCGTGAGGATCTCGCAAGCGTATTTTCTCCTTAGGAATCGTGGGGATTCCTAAGTGTGTTGTTCCCTTGTGAGTCGTAAGGATCTCACGCGGGTGGTTTCTCCTTACAGGGTCGAGAGGACTCTGTAAGGGTTCTTTAACGAAGTTGCGCCCTTTCGGGTTTTCACAAACATTCGCCGGCAGTCCTGCTGTTTTTTACTCACGGAGCCCTTTCGGGTTTTCATCCGTGCCCATCTTGCTTATGGACATACCGTTTTTTTTTGTTTTTTTTTTTATTTTTTATCTATCTACCATCATCTCGTTAATCTAAAGATGCTGCGGTAGTAGTTTTAGAGACATTTCGGTCTGATATTAGTTTAAGGACATTTCGGTCCACCGTTGAGAGGGCTGGCTACTGCTTATAAAGCCTGAGCTTAGGAAGATAGCGAGCGGACATAGTCGTCGTCATCTATCATTGACCTAAACTAAGGCTCGTTAAGCGTAGTATTTCTTTAGGAAGCGACCGTTTATTGGCCTGAAAGGCCTTTCACCGTGCATGTCCATGAGTAGATAGGCTCCGCCCTGGTAGACCTTATCAATGATGTACGGTCCTTCATAGTTTGGCTCAAATTTTCCCCGCTTGGCGCGATTGGGGACCATGGGCCTTTTGACGACTAGCACGAGTTCACCTTGGTGGAATGTCCTCGGGCGGCTTAATCTTTCATATGAGCGCGTCATCTTTGCTTTATAAGCTTCCAAATTTTGCTGTGCTAGAAGCCGGATTTCATCAAGGGCGTCAAGCTCTTCAAACCGAAGGTGAGCATTTTCTTCGTCCGTCAACTCGTAATGGACTGCCACTCGTAGAGAGGGTAATTCTATCTCGAGGGGGAGTACTGCTTCCGTCCCAAATACCAACGCGTACGGCGTTGTGTTTGTGGCCGTTTTAAATGTAGTTCGATACGCCCAAAGAGCCTCTTGCAATCTTTCGTGCCAATCTCTCTTATTTCGTGACACCGTTTTCTTCATGATTTTCGTCAAGGTCTTGTTGAAGGCCTCAGCTAGACCGTTAGCTCGGGGGTTATAAACTGAGGAATATCTCCAGTCTATATTGTGCTGTTGTGCGAAGCGGCTAATCTTATGACTTCGGTAGGCTGGCCCATTGTCAGAGATGATCCTTCTTGGGGTTCCAAACCGGTATATGACATGCGTTTTGAAGAAATGGAGGATGTTCTCCATTTTTACTTCCCTCAACGGTACCGCTTCTGCCCATTTGGAGAAGTAATCAGTCGTCGCCAAGATGAAACGATGTCCCTTTGACGATGCTGGTTCGATGGGACCGACTATGTCAGTTCCCCACATTTCAAATGGCCAACTAGCCACTGTTGGATGCAGTGGATTGGGATGCTGATGGATGAAGTCTCCATGAATTTGGCATGAATGACATTGCCTCGCGTATTCTAGGCAATCCTGCATCATCGTGGGCCAGTAGTAGCCCATCCGCTTTATCTTTAACTTCATCTTAGGGCCTGCTTGGTGGGAACCGCAGAGTCCGTCGTGAACTTCCTGAACGACTCTTTTTGCTTCGTCAGGTCCTAGGCATCTCAACCACAGAGAATCGAATGACCTCTTGTATAGAGTATTATTGACGAAGGCGAAAGACAGAGCTCGTTTCACGAGCTGATGTCTTATGGACGCTTCTTCAGGCATTCGGTGGAACTTGAAGTAATCTATGAAGACTTCTCTCCAGTCCCCGGTATTTTCCCAGTCTTTTACTTGCAGGGTTGTCTCCTCTTTCGCTCCTTTTTCTTCAGACGATTCCGGAGATATTTCTGTTGGGGCGAGCACTCGACGGCTTTGCACCACGATTCTAACGTCGTCGAGGTTCTCGTCAGCCAGTTCTTTAGCAAGTTTGGCTAGTGCGTCTGCTTTGCTGTTTTCCGCGCGCGGTATGCTTTCCAACGTGTAAGAGGGAATTTGGGTTAGCAGTTGTTGCACTTTTTCACCGTATTTTACCAATTCCGGTTTACATGTTTGGTAATCGCCGTTTACTTGACTGACGACCAGTTGGGAGTCCCCGTATATGAGGAGGCTCTCAATTCCCATATCAATGGCGATCTCAAGGCCTGCTATCAGAGCTTCATATTCAGCTTCATTATTCGTCCTCGGCTCCGTTAAGGAGAAGGCGAAGCGCATTATTCCTCCTTGGGGAGTCACAAAGATGAGTCCCACCCCCGATTTGATCGTTGGCGTACTTTGTTTGTGCTTTTTCATAGAAGACGCTCCATCGAAGTAAAGCTCCCAACGGGTATCACCACTGTCGATTGCGTCAAATGCATGTCTGTCTGGCAAATCGCAGTTTAAAGGAGAGTCGGCAGGTATGGGATGCTCAGCAAGGAAGTCAGCGATGGCCTGGCCTTTTACTGCCTTGAGAGGTTGATATGTTATGGAAAATTCCATCAAGAGCAGGGCCCATTTAGCGAGTCGTCCTGTCAATATGGCTTTTGACATTAAATATTTGAGAGGGTCCACTTTTGAAATCAGACGGACCTCGTGCGCCAACGCATAGTGCCTAAGCTTTGTTATTGCGAAGATTAATGCCAGGCAGTGTTTTTCAATGGGAGAATAGTTGCTTTCTGCCCCCAGCAGCACTCGACTTAAGTAGTAGAGCGCCCTTTCTTTCCCTTGATCGTTCTCTTGTGCCCATAATGCGCCTAAGGAACCTTCGAGGGCGGTTGTATAAAGAATAAGAGGCTTCCCCTTAACCGGAGCAGCCAACACCGGCGGGTTCTGCAAGTATTGCTTGATCTCATCCAGTGCGCCTTGGCATTTTTGATCCCAAACGAATGGGGTTCCCTTCTTCATCAGGTGACTATAAGGGCGGCACTTTCCTGAAAGGTTGGCTATAAATCGCCGTATGTATGCGAGTTTCCCTTGGAGAGACCGCAGCTGTTTAAGAGTTCTCGGCGGAGGCATTTCCATGATCGCCTTGATTTTAGACGGATCTATCTCAATACCTCGGTGTCGGACGATGAATCCCAGGAACTTGCCCGAGGAAACCCCGAACGCACATTTAAGAGGATTCATCTTCAGGTTGTACTGCCGAAGGCGTTGAAATACAGTCTTCAGATGCTCGAGATGTTCCTCGTATGATTTGCTTTTAACCACGAGATCGTCGATATAGCATTCAACGATTTCATGTATGAGGTCGTCAAAGATTTTTGTCATGGCTCTCTGATAAGTAGCACCGGCGTTCTTCAAACCGAAGGGCATCACTTTATAACAAAATATCCCAAGAGGGGTCCTGAAAGCTGTGTGTTTCTGATCTTCAGGATGCATTTTTATTTGATTATACCCCGATGAGCCGTCCATGAAGGAGAAAACTTCATGAGTAGACGTGTTGTCTATCATCAGCTCGGTGATTGGAACTGGGAAATCATCTTTTGGGCAGGCTTTATTAAGATCCCGGAAATCTACGCATATACGCACCGTCCCATTTTTCTTCATCACCGGGACAATGTTGGCAATCCATTCAGGGTATTGAACTTCCTGGATGAAGCCAGAGTCTATAAGCTTTTTGACTTCGGCGTTGATGCTCATCTCAAGCTCGAGTCGCATTCTCCTCGGCGCTTGTTTGACGGGCTTGATGTCCGGAGATATCGCCAATTTGTGTACAGCAATTTCTGGATCTAGTCCCGGCATTTCGGAATAGTTCCACGCGAAGCAATCTTTGTGTTGTAGAAGCACATCTTTCAACGCAGTCACCCTTTCTTCAGATAACAGCTCGCTGATGAATGTTGGTCGCGGGTCATTTTCCGTCCCCAACTCAATTTTCTTGAGATTATCTGCAGTGGTGTGGATTCCATCCTCCAGTTCTTTCGGAGCTGGGGGAAATTCTGAGATTACCTCATCGCTGCTGTTTTCAAAGCACCAAGGGAAGTCGTTCATGTCCTCGGATTCTTCTTTTAATATTGTTACCACGTGGCAAGTGCAAATTTTCTGCCAATCCCAATGCGGAGTTGGTTTTTCTTTTGCAGCCTCGGGTTCGTGCTTCTGTGGTGGTGCTACCCTCCAGTTGTCAGAAAGCGCGAATTTGCCTAACTGATATTGGTCCTCAACCCAATTCTTGAAGGTAAAGCAATCTTCAAGCGGATGTCCTACCACTCGATGGTAAGAGCAATAATTTGGGTTGGAGACTTCGCCTGCTTGCTCAGGGTGTTTAGACTCTGGCAGAGTAAGCATTTGATGTTTTAGAGCAAGATCAAGCATTTTCCTTGTTTTGTTCCGAGGAAACGAGTATGCTCGACCCATTTTCTTCATAAGGGCTAGGTCAATAACGCTCGACTCTCGTATGCGTGGCTTCTTAGCTCTGTCTTGCGGTTGTCGAGCACCTTTTCGGCCCCTCGACTTGTTTTTGCTTTCGCGTCGAACCCTTTTTGTAGCAGGCTGACTTGGGGCGACATCTTCGTTCTTTACTGCCTATCGAAGGAGGCGTTGTGTCTTGGCTTTCTCATAGATTTCCATTTCACGATCGTGATCATCTCGGGCTTTTTGACTCGCATCCTTTATAAATTTACTCACCGGGTCTTTAGACGATGGACTGGGCGGCTTTGTGTCAGGAACTTTTGCTGATTCGGGATTAGCGTCCTCCCATTGAGCGTCCGCTTCTTCATCAAAGTCATACATGGCATAACAGCTGTTTATTAACTCCCGTTTCTTTGGCCGGATGTACCCGAGCCCTTTTGTTTCCGTTCTCCCGTTAGGCAGTTTGCATTGAGTTCCGGGAACGTTCCAGACCTTGTCATAGAATTTGGCTTTCCTGATGGTCTGTGTGAAGGACATCCCTTGGCGTTTCAGCAGTTTCTTCAAACCTTCGGTATAATATCTGGGAAGACGGATAGGCTGAAGCTTGTCGAGCGTGGGATCCGCGCCATGCCAAATTTCTTTTTCCACCTTGTTTTCTTCAGAACGGTAGAATAGGATTGCCTTCTCGCCTTTTCTTCCGGGAGGGATATAGAATGTCTGCAATTCTTCTACGCTGTTGGTGTCGAGTGCATCCAGTTCTTTGTAATGTTCAAGCGGCACCATGGTTATCTGCAGACTTCGCTCTTCATCAGTGGAAATCTGTATTGAAGGCCGAGCGGGGAATACAGCATGAACTTCATCCTCTGAGTCACTACCGAAGATCAATGAAGGAACAGATGGTCCTGGCCTGGTGGACTGGGACGGACCTGAATAAATTATATCCTCCTCCTCCTCGGTGTCACTGCCGAAGACAGGGATGGTTGCGTTAGTTTTGTTCTCCGGTTTGTGACATCTTTCCGTGTCTTCGAAACTCGGTAGGAAGTATTTGGCATCTTCATACTTGCGAACTTCGTTCACGGAAAATGGATTCAACTCTCCTGCCACTGTGTACTCGAGGCCGTCCCTAGAATACTTCATGCACTGATGCTGTGTAGAAGGGATGATATTGTATTCGTGTAGCCATGGTCGGCCGAGCAGAGCATTGTAGCACGTCTTGGCGTCTATAACATGGAATTTGATGTCTGTGACGAGCACCCCGAAGCGTAGCGTCAATATCACAGATCCAAGAGTCTTTGAGGATTGAGAGTCGAAACCGGAGATGGTGATTTTGTCCCGGGCGAGGTGTTGGACACTCATGCAAATCTCCTTTAACACTCGCACATTGAGTAAATTGACAGACGATCCGTTATCGACCAAGATTTTTCCTATCTTTATGTCATGGCAGTATCCCGAGACATAAAGGGGGCGATTGTGTTCACACGTCCCGAGGAGAAGGTCTTCATCACCAAAAGCAACGTCGGCTGTGTGCACCTCTTCCAATTCATCCTTCATCTTTTGTTCGGCTAAGAAGGCTTGGAACTGGTCCGGATCCTGTAGGGCCTTAATCAAAGAATCCCTCGCCTCTTTTGATAGCAATAGGGCATCGAGAATGCTGAGTTGTGAGGGTAGCTTTCTCAGATGCGCCAAGACATTGTAATCTACTTTATTCCTTTTTGGGGGATTCTTGGCGGTTAACTCTTCCGCAACTTGGTCATCCAAAGCGATGTCTTCAGAGACCTTCTCTTTCCCTTTGTTTTTCTTATTCAAGGGTCCGAGGTTCTTTTCGGGTAATGTTCGATTGCGCAGCTGTATATTCTCACAGGCCTTCAGTTCTTTTTCTTTTCCCGAAGTGGATTCTTCGAAGAGGGGGCCAAGCTCAAGCTCTTCATCGGAGTCGCTCCCAAATGTAGGCACTTGTGACCCGGTAATGTTAACCATGTGACAATTGCCGGTAGTTCTTTCAAGTTCTTTAGTCGTATTTCTTTGCTCTCGGCGAATTTTACGTTTTTCCCGTTTAAATCGTTGTCGATTAGCGACGTATCCTTGCCACCATCCATTGAAAGCTTTGCAATCTTGGGTGGAATGCGAGACCTTCTGATGGTATAAGCAATAAGAGGGGTGCATTTCTACCGCGCCAGTAACTTTTTCTTCAGAGGGTGGTAGCTTCATGCCCATCGATATGGCCTTAGCAAATTTCTTTTTTATCTTGGATTGGCTTTTGTCAGTGGTGGAGGCATTTTGCTCCAACGGGATCATTTCAGCTCCTTCCTCAAGTCGCTGACGCTTGGCCCTTTCGAATATAGCCGTCTCGCGTTCTCGATCAGCCTTGCTTTTCAACCGTGCTTCATTAAGAAACGCGCTAATCATTTCAACTGGTAACCCTGGGGTTCTTGATTCGGCATTTGCCCCCAGCGTTTCAGTGCCAGAAGTTCCTTCATCGTTCGTGGTCGAATGGGAGATCATATGACAGCTTGTTACATATTCGTCAGATTCATCCGATGAACTTTCTCCTTCATCTTCTTTTTGGAAGACGTGATCAAGGAAATCTTGGAGCGTGATAGGAGTTCGCGCCTTTTGGTTATATTCATCCAGCGCATCGATTTGCTTTTGTAAGTCCGTGCGCTTGTCGCCAGGCTTCACGGGCTTCTTAGATTTCTTCTTCTTCTTTTTCGAAGATTTTGACGGCTGGCTATGAACGCTTGAACTACTACCATCGGTCTTCGGAGTCGGTCGTGGCTTCAACATCCCCTTAATAACCTGCGGTTCCAAGGGGTTCTTCCACTTGACCGCTGGGCAGGTTTGAAGATTGTTTAGCATTCTCCTCGTTTTGGCTGATAATACGACCTCCCAAGGAGCCTCTTCAATGACGGAGCACGTTGCCCCTGGCGTATTCGTCCCCTTATAGGTGTGGGGCTGCGGAGGGTTCACCTTCCATTTGTCAGATAGCGCAAATTTGCCCTGACGGTACTGATTCTCCAACCAATTTTTGAAGACGTAACAGTCTTCGATTGGATGTCCCAACACTCTATGATAAGGGCAGTAATTAGGATCGTTAACGTCACTTGGTTGCGACGGACGTTTTGGATCTGGCAGATTTATGAGCCTGTTGCGCAATGCCAGCTCGAATAACCTCCTTGTTTTATCACGGGGGAAGGAGTAAGCACGTCCCATCCTGTCCTCAAGGGGTACGTACGGGCGTGTATTATTTGGACGAGCAACCGGCTTCGAATCGTTCGGTTGTTGTTGGGCATTAGCGACGACGATCGCTTTTCCCTTTCCTTTGTCGTTTCGGGAATCCGGCTTCGGGAGAGGGGGTTTATGGCCCATCTGGTCCATCTGCGCCAATTTGTCGATCAAAGCCTGGAAGGAAGTCGGCTTGAAGAACATCATAAATTATGAAATGGTTGCTTGTGGATCGAGTGTTCCAACAAACATTCCCACCGCAGGGGCTTCTTCTATGCGCTGTTCACACTTAGACCATAGATTACGCCACCGTATAGCGTACTGAACCCATGTCTCGCCGGGTTTTACCCTGGCATTGATCAGTGCCGTCATTGGGGTACGCTCGCTGGCACTTGCAAAACGTTGGGTGAAGAGCAGCTCCATCTCCGCAAAGGTTTTGATAGAGTCGTTGGGGAGCTCGGAATACCACTCGAAAGCCGTGTCTGATAAGCTTCCAACGAATTGGCGCAGCAAGAGTTTGTCGTCGCCTCCAGTGTTACCACAAAGCGCCCTGAACTGGGCAACATGTTGATGGGGATTGCCGGTCCCCTTGTAGACATGAAACTTAGGAATTGTGTAACCTGGCGGGTACTTAATTTGATCATACCAGCCCGGATATGGCCGTCCCGTTTTTACAACGTGGCCGGCTGCTTCGGCCGCCTGATGCACCCGTATTTGTTGAGCAATATATTCATCCAAATCAGCTTTTGATATGGTATCCTCTTTAGCTGCGGATAGAGCCGGTGGAGGATTCGATGTCTCTCCTCTATCATCTTCAAGAATGATCGGGGGATCTCCAACAGGTGGATCTGGTTGAATCATCATACCCACCACATCCTGGAACAGGAGGGCCATTTTCTTTATGTTGGCTGCCTGTTCCGCAGCCTCTTTGTCCCTCTTTTCCAGTGTTCGGCGGAGGAACTCAGCGTCGGTCTCTTCCTCTTGGCGTTCATCTAAGGACGTCTCAGGATTCTCTTTTGGCCCCGTGAGTGCAGCCATTGTAGTCATCATCTCCTGGAGCTTTTGTTGCTGCTCCTGAGACTTGGTCACTGACCGGGTAAGCGGTCGGTGGCCCGTAGAAGTACGACTTTCTTCTTTTCCCGAAGCCATATAGATTGTATGTACTATCATGCCCCCTGACTTGGGGCGTTTAGGTTCGCCGCTTTTAGATTTTGTCATCGTCGCGGGAGCCTTCTCTGGTCTTTTCCTTTTATGGACCTTTGAGGTTGAAGGAGCCGTTGAAGTGGGCCTCCTAGCATTTGTTGCCCCCTGCCGTTTAATGGGGTGGTTCTTGTCTTTTTCCACCTTCGCCCTTTTCTGGCGACGGAAGTGGTCTGAGTCAATCACGGAGTCTTGAACTCTCCGCCAGACTTTATAAATTTTGGACGACAACCGTTGAGAGGGCTGTTCTTGTTTTACCTCCGGAGCTTTCTCCACGGGCGGAGGAGATCTTTTCAATACGGCGGTTGGGGAGTTCTTTCTCACTTTCCTCAGTAATTCAAAGCTGTTTCCAGTTGGAACAGCAGCATTGACCTCCGCCACTGGAGCAGGCGGGGTTAGCCCTGAAGGGGAGTTGCCCCCTGCTTTCCTTATTCGTTGCCAGTGACGACGTCGCGCACGACGAGCCATTGGGACTGGCTCGGAAATCGGGATAGTTTCTTGCTGCCCCCTGTTTGGGTGTGGGGTAACTGCCGGTGTCAGCCTATCAAAGACTGATGCTTTTTGACCAGCTGAAGGAGGAGTAGGAACCGTCAATCTTGTGAAGACTGACTTTCTGATAGGAGAAGCCGCTTCAACGACTTCCGAAGCTGTGGCCGTTGCCCTCTTTGGGACAGCCACTTTATGATCCTGACCTAGCCTGGTGAAAACAGAGGCTGTCAGCTTAGTAGCGGGCGACCCGTTGACAGGGGTCGTGGTAGCAGTGAGCCGGTCGAATACCGACTTCTTGTTCGCTTCTGGTGCGGATATCGGCATGGAGAAGCTTGTAGGTGGGACCATGGTCCCGAAGAACAAACCGGTGGTGGCTTGCGTCACCTGGTCTACCGGCAAAGTCAGGAAGGAAGCCGCTTGGGGCCCATATGCTACACCTCTCGGTGAGGTGGAACGTCCGCTGCAATGGCATTTCGAGCAGCTGGTGCAGTTGGTGGCCATCGGATCTTGAGTTCTGCGCCAGACAAAAGACCAAATTTTAGCAACTTGAAATCCGCGGACAACCATTTAACAAACCGCGATTGGTTCGCGAAGACGACACACGAAGTGTGGAGTGGAAAGAGGAAAATGTCCCACCGGGCGTGCCAGAATCTGTTCCCCTCCGAACGGCGGCCAGGACTTCACGTCCGTGCCTGAGGTTCGGGGCAGATGCTATTTGGTTTTATCCGTCTATCTCTCCGAAGATGCCAAGTTGATTTATGGCACCGAGTATCGGAGGTTTAGACGGATGCGGCCGATGTAGCAGACTTTGTCAGATCCCCCCTCAGGGTGAGGGGTTTTTGATTGTGGGGACGCTCTTCCCTGCAGGCGCAAGCCCCTGCAGTTAATTACGCTATCGCGTTGCGATAACAACTTTCTCCTTCTCCAGAATTTCACTTCGTGTCGTGTATGTTTATTTTGTTTGTGGTTGCCCGTGGATTGTATACGGAGACTGAGTAATGCCGTCGCCCGTAGGGCGTGGATTAGTCCAAATCCGTATTTGCTTAGATTTGGGTTTGGTGTTTTTAGTTTAAGGATGCATTAGTCGCGTTGCGACTAGGATCAACTTAAACATTCATCAAGGATACGCTAGTCCTGTTTTGGACTAAGATCGACCTGACGTAGTGATTGATTTAATTATCCGGCCGTCGGGACTCGTCACCTCTCTGACGTCGTTGAAGGATTACAACGACATACGTCTGAGGAGTTCCGAGATGTACCCTTGAACCAAAGTTGGTTTGGGATTTTATTGTTTATTTAGATGTCTAAGGACACGTTAACCGTATTTGGGGTTAAGATCAACTTAGACAGGACCGTCTAGATCCGACAAAAGAGCGTTTGGGCCCTATCGTGTCAGTTTAGGGACGTAGCGGTCCATATTCCAGTTTAGGGACGTGGTGGTCCGATATTAGTTTAGGGACGTTTCGGTCCGATTTTAGTTTAGGGACGTCTCGGTCCAGTATTAGTTTAGGGACGTCTCGGTCCATCGCCAGTTTAGGGACGTGGTGGTCCGTCATTAGTTTAGGGACATTTCGGTCCGATGCCAGTTTAGGGACGTAGTGGTCCATCATTAGTTTAAGGACGTCTCGGTCCATTATTAGTTTAGGGACGTTTCGGTCCGATGCCAGTTTAGGGACGTAGTGGTCCATTATTATTTTAAGGACATTTCGGTCCATCGCCAGTTTAGGGACGTGGTGGTCCATCATTAGTTTAGGGACATTTCGGTCCGATGCCAGTTTAGGGACGTAGTGGTCCATCATTAGTTTAAGGACGTTTCGGTCCAATATTAGTTTAAGGACGTCTCGGTCCGATATTAGTTTAAGGACGTCTCGGTCCACGAGTTTAAGGACCCCGCAGTCCATATCGATGTATGGTCGTCGGGACCCGTCACCTCTCTGACGTCGTTGAGGAATTACAACGACGGATGTCAAAGGAGTTCGGAGATGTTCCCTCGAACCGGATGTAAATTGATTTAGGAGAGCAGCTGTACTCAGTCAATTTAATTTAAGGACTTATGGCCACGATTGGGCTAAGTCCATTTCAACATGGCATTTTTTTATTTAGGCTCTACCCACAGAAGACATAGGATATCAGTTTATTTTAGGCCCTGCCCATTTGCGAAGTATTTACTTTGTTTGGGCTTTGCCCTTTTTTTTTTTATTTTTAAAATGCATAGCATTCTGAATATTTTTGTTTGGGCTCTGCCTATTTATAAATGATGCAAAGCATTTGTTCTTGTTTAGGCTCTGCCCCTTAAAATAATGCATTTGCGCTTTGTTGAGCCTGTTAGGCCTTCTTTTAATTGGGCTTGGCCCTTTTTTTTTTAATGCATCTGCGTTTGCGCTAAGTAATGAGCGCAAGTCCATATGGTGATGACACGTGTCGTGTTTTGATGAGCGCAAGCGCACTAGCGCAAGCGCGCTAGCGCAGTGCAATGCGCTGTTGCGCTGCGCTATTGCGTTGCTGACACGTGGCGCGCTCTCGGCGAGTTGCGCCAATTCCAGAGAGCAAAGTTCTATCTTAAGGGCGCTTAGCGCAAGTGGTTTTATGGCCGACACGTGGCGCTCTCTTAAGAGCGCAGCGGCGCAACTTGGAAGTGCAAAGCACTAAAAATCTTTTTAGATTCCAGAAAGGAAGTGCGAAGCACTGTTTAAGTTCTTGATCTAGATCAGATCAAAGAAAAATAAATTTCTTCTTTATTCGAAGAACCAGAGGTTCACAAAAGTGCAAAGCACTATTCTTTTATTATTATTTTTTTTTACCTTGTTTTTAAAGAACCAAAGGTTCACAAGAAATGCAAAGCACTGTTTTCTTTTTTATATAAAGATCATTGATCTTATAATTTTTTTTTTTTTTTTTTAGACTAATGGTCTATTAGAAGGAATTTCTTCTAATCCATGAAGGTTCTTTACCTTTTTTTTTTTTTTGAAATCTTCAGAGCTCTCTCTCTGTTTAAAGTTCTTGAGTTCTCCAGAAAAAATATTCATCCCTTTGAATTGAGGCTTAAGGTCCTTTTTATAGTGCTCACAAATTAGTTAAATTTGTTAAAGAGATCATCCTCTGAGTGATTTGGGGGATTTTCCCTACCGTTGGATCTTTGATCCAAGGGCTTCTGCTTTGCAGAAGAAAATCTTCTTGTTTCAACAAGAACAGAAAAGATTTCTTAAGAATCTTAATTTAATTTGGCGCAGATGCCCCAGCGCGTGACGCGTGTCATGTAGCGCAAAGCGCAGCGCAACTGCGCTAGCGCATCTGCGCCGACACGTGTCGCGCAGCGCAGAGCGTAGCGCAACTGCGCTAGCGCATCTGCGCCGACACGTGTCGCGCAGCGCAGCGCAACTGAAGCGTTGCTTCAGGCAAATAGAGCTCTGCTCTGATTGGGCGCGTCTTCTTGGGCGCAGCGCTGATACATCTGCGCCTGACACGTGGCGCGTTGCGCTCAGCGCAAAGGATCTGAAGCGTTGCTTCATTTATTAAATTTTTTGAGAATCAGAAGCGCCGGTTCATCTCCTCTTTTCAAGTCAAACTTGTATTCCCAAAATTCTGATTTCCCGGGCCTTGGCAACGATTTCATTGTGCACAGAATTTTCTGTGCTTGGGTCTATATATATAACTCAAGGCTGAGCCTTTTCTTCTCTCATTTTCAGAGAACTTCTTCGATCATGGCTTGCAACCGCCCTCATGCCTGCCGACAACCATGGGAGGTGCCGATCCGGGACATCGTTCCTCGTTTTGCTGCACGTCTGGTGGACCCTTCTCTCTCGGACGAGCAATGCGACGCTGCAATGCACGAGCTTTTGACTCGTGTGGGGTCTCCTCTCCCTCCGAATTCCATTTGGCTTCGGATGATCCTTGCCTCGGCGCTTGCCGACATTCCCCCTCCTCCAGCAGAGATGTCTTCAGCAATGCTGGATGCCGCCGAAGATAAGATCGAGTGCTTTCTCGAAGCGCACTTGATCACCAAACCTTTGAGGGACTGCTCTTTCCACTTGCTGAGCCAGATACGGGCTCGTCGAGTCGTTATCGCCACTCTCTCCCAGGAATGCGGCGTCGACCGTTGGATGGCTACTCCTCGGGAAGATCGCCGCTTCGACGCGATGGAGAAGGCGGAGAGGGAGCTGAATAATTTTCTTTTTGTTTTTGTGAACCCTTGTCTCTCTGATCCCGTATTCGGTGATCTTTTTTAAATTTAATAATAAATAAATGTTTTGATTAAGTATTCTATTATCCGTTAAGTGTTCCTTTATTTGAACTCTTTGTTGCGTTTGTGCATCGTATTTTAATTTGTTGTTATCAAGTGCATGTAATTTTGCATGGCTAAATTGCCTTTGGCACTTAGCCCCTTTTTCTGCGCTAGCGCATCTGCGCTGACACGTGTCGCGCAGCGCAACTGTGTTGCCACGTGTCGCACAGCGCAGAGCGCAGCGCGGCGCTTCCTTTAACAGAGCTTTGCTCTAATTGGGCGTGCTGCGCTAATGTATCTGCGCTGGACACGTGACGCAGAGCGCTAGCGCAAAGGATCTGAAGCGTTGCTTCCTTTAAACAGAGCTTTTCTCTGATTGGGTGCGCTGCGCTAATGTATCTGCGCTGGACACGTGGCGCAGAGCGCTAGCGCAAAGGATCTGAAGCGTTGCTTCCTTTAAACAGAGCTTTGCTCTGATTGGGTGCGCTGCGCTAATGTATCTGCGCTGGACACGTGGCGCAGAGCGCTAGCGCAAAGGATCTGAAGCGTTGCTTCCTTTAAACAGAGCTTTGCTCTGATTGGGTGCGCTGCGCTAATGTATCTGCGCTGGACACATGGCGCAGCGCAAAGGATCTGAAGCGTTGCTTCAAAAATTTAAATTTTGAATTCAAACAGAGCTTTGCTCTGATTGGGCGAAACAACTATATATATCGACTCGGACTTAGGTGGATTTCCTTACTCGTTCGATTTGTCTCTTAGCTTCGTCCTGTAGTTTATTTGGTAGATGTTAGACTAGCTCGAGTCATGCTTATTTTTCAAAACTAACGGATCGTGAGTGTTTTCAAAGGACAACCCGAAGGATATTACAGATTTTTCAAAGGACGTACCTTTTCTTAAAAACACCGTAGCCCTATTTTCTAAAAACCACGATTCGTGCTATTTCAAAGGCCAAAACCGTATGACTCATATATATAAGCATACATTCATATTGTTCTTATCGCATTGCATGCTTATACCTGCGTTTTCTTTAGTTATTATGAACCCTATTGTCAGGACACCGGCACAATTACCGATGATGCGTATGCTCCACGTACACTTGCTTGCCGGCTTATACATATCATCATCGGTAATTTCCATGTCACGTACACATTAGAAAATATTACTTCATGGGTATAATTGCTCGCTAGTAGTTGCAACATAGTACTAGTACGATTGCTTTCATATGCTAGTTTAGTTATTGCATTCCTTGCTTGATACCTGGTGCATTCATATATTCATTTGCCATGAAATATTATGGGGTTTTATACCGGTAATTCACTGTTTATTTACTCTTGAGATTGGGATTTCGGATTTCCATTAGATTTCTGGATTTGGAGAAACCGCAAAGATTTTATAAACTCATTATCATTTTTAAGAATAGAAATTTGCGGTTTTCTCGTGACATGATGTGAGATGAGTCCACCATGAGTTTTCTCGGCTCTTGAGCGATATCATACACCCGATTCGAGGAGGAGGATGAACCGTCTGTGGGTGCATGGTGGACCAGGTGCGGTACCCCGGGGCAAGATGGTCGTAGATGATGGCGTTAAGCCTGGCAGGGGAGTACTACCGACCGGTTATTTGTGACACGGCGGATATCTGGAGGATTCCGACGTAGTCGTGAGATTTGATGATATGGGCCAGTCCGGATTGCCGGAGCCCGGGGCCAGTCCGGATTGCCGGAGCTCGAGATATCGAGACATTGAGATATTGAGATATATGTTTTGTGTCGATGCTTGACATGGATTCTCTGTTGATTTCATTGATGATACTTCAGTTTTTATACAGAAATCTTACTGAGATAAGAAAATAGTTTTTCTCATTCAAGATGTATTCTGTTTTCATTTTTAATGCATTCATACATCATATATGTGATATGTTGCTACCTGAGGCACTGGCACGAGCACTTGGTATTACACTTAAGTTAGATGTTTACCCTTGCCATTTTTAGATGCTTCAGGTTATATATTATGAGGATATTATTGTATCACCTAGGAGAGAGTCATACATACGATTTCTTCTCGGTGATGTTTTCTACTCATGAGTTGGCAACTCACCCCCGTTGTGCCACAGTTTCTTGCAGGCAGGTTTCGTTGCGGCTTGCTGGCACACTACTTCCTTCCAGGTGATTGCTTTGGTAGGTGGGTTCACTTGCATCGTGACCACCGTTGTATTTTATTTATATTCAGTTGTATCTAGTAAACTTTATCAACCAGACTTATATTAATTTGTAGACTTAGAAGATCAGTTGTATATTCTTTCGACCTTAGAGTCGCGCGCTTGTATAATTGTGATTCTTCTATGGTTTTCTAAAGGACTTTGGTTTTATTCTGAGTTTTGATCCTCGCCCTTCCGTGTTGTATATTATATTGCTTGTGTGGTTGTCTCCGCCAATTGGCGAAGAGCTAGCTCCCGCTTGGGGATGCCTTTGTTCATTATGTATATTATGCATGTTTGTACCCATTTGGGGCCAGTATTTACAAAGTAAACTCTACCGAAATTTTTTGGAAAAGACTTGATGCATTTAAAAATGCTTATTACGACTTTCAAAGTGATTTTTATGTTAACTTTCAAAAAGTATTCCTTCACTCTCTTTTTAAATGGTTTAGATTTTTGGGCTTTTGGCTTACTTAAATTAGGTGTGGTCCTATAAACTTCACATGATTCAAGTGCCAGTCACGTGCCATTTCGGGCCGTGACACCGACGATCCGCTCACTGCCTCCACGTGGTTCGAGACTGTACCCAACTAAAACCTGTTTGCACGACTCGTTTGAGTCATGGTAGGGTAGTAATCAAAACACAGTGAAAACTCACACGAGAAAAATGACGATCTCATGTCGATAGACTAACCTGCACTCATGTCACCTGAGAACCGCTATCTGACAATAGGTATAATACCATCTAGCATATTCCTGGTGAGTCCGTCCAGTGTAACTCATACCCAATGAGCACCTGTATACTATCTTTGGTGACTAACTGACACCAATGGCTGTGAGACCGGCCATCGCCTCTCGTCGGGGTCAAGAAACATATATACCAGTCTACTCTGGAATATCGATGCCCAGTCTTGATATTCCCACGATTAGGGACATTTAAGGATTTACTTATAGATTACGCAGTTCTCACAAGTATGATCGCCACAATAACCCTGGCAGTCAAGCAAGAATTCTATAGGCTCTATCAACATATAACAGTGATATGTAATACCACATAATGCATATACATGATGATAGAGATGAATCGGATAGCATACTATCATCTCGAGTAAGACTGTTTTACCCATATAGGTCCTCCCTCAATCATCATAATCGTCTCCCTGCGATTACAATAATTGCCTTGAGAGCACTATATCCAACAACCACCATCACTTTCTTTCCCACCAACATAATTTTCTTCCTCCTCCTTCAAATCACCACAATCACCACCACTTTCTTTTCCCACCACCACCATCTTCTTCCTCCCCCAAATTCCCACCACCACCATCTTCTTCCTTCACCACCACCACCATCCTTTTCCTCTAAATCACCACCACCACCGATCACCACTAACCCACGCCGCCACCGTCATCATCTTCTTCTTCCTGCAAATTCCCACCATCACCACCACCATCTGCTTCTTCCAAATCCCCGCTACCACAGCCATCATCTTCCTCCTCTAAATTTCCACCACCACTATCTTCATCATCTTCTACCTCCTGCTCCTCCTACCCGTCGCCTCATCCCTGGCCGAACTTGCGGCCGCCGTCATCTCGTCTCCGGCCCATCCCATTAATTATTAATAATCTAATTAACATTTATAATTACTATAATTATTAATAAGATTATTAATAAATATTTAAGTTAATTAATTATATTTAGTATATAGGTAAAATGGTCATAACTAATCTTTATGGATGTTGATCGTCATTGATCGTTAAAATATATAGTTTTCTATAGTTTTCAAGCTATATGAGAGTTTTCTGGAAAACACTAAAACCATTAGGAAGTTTTTTAAAAATAAGGTTTAACTGAATGATGTTTTCTTATTTGGTAATATGGTAAATTATCAAAACCTTGTGGCCTTGAAGCGGTTATCAAAAATCTCCCGAGAAAGATTTCAGTTGTCAAAAAAATCCCTGCTTGAGGTATCTATATATAGGCGTGGCTAATGAAGCGAAGCGAAGCAATTCGCTTGCTTTGCCGACGTAACGAGGCAAGCTAGGCTCGAACCCACTCGCTTCGTGAGGCGAGGTGAGGCACTTCGCCGAGCCAGGAGAATAAATTCACCTGGCTCTGGTTACTATTTTTAAAACAAATTAATTAAAAAAAACTTAGAAATTATGCAAAAAAAAAATGAACATTGAATTTTTTTATTAAATAAATCAAATTACAATTTCATAATACAATTTATTTTTTTACATTAAATACCGAACCCACTCGGGCTGCCTATGTATCCTCCCAAATATTGAGCTCAATGAGAGAGAATCAGGTCTATGTAGTTTTTTTCTACTATTACAGATCCTACTTAGTACTTGTCGCCGTAGGTTGTGGTTCCTCCTTCGGTATTTGTCTCGTTCGATCCTGTAAGCTCATAAGGTAGATAATCCGAGTCTAAAGTGATTGCATTTTATTTCCTGATAGCTGCTGCTTCCCAATCTTGCGAGCAAATCATGCACTCCATTGTGTCGTGTGCCAAGATGCATCTATTCTCGCTTAATATCCTGCCACCTGTATTAAAAGCACTTTCCGACGCTACTATGGAAACTGGAATGGTTAGTAAATCATGGGCTATGGTGGAAAGCACCGGATACAAATTGTTGGATATGTATGCCCTAGAGGCCTTCATTATATAGCATGCTAGAGATATGTATGTACAGGACAATCTTGATCAATATGATAGTATGCTATTTGGTTTTCCTTTATCTTAACATGTGATATGTTTTACTTGTTATTTCATATCGCTTATACATGTTGATAAAGCCCTTAGGATCCTTGCTTGACTACCAGCGTTATGATGGCAATCATATTTGTGGGAACTGGGTAGTCGATAAGCACATCCTTAAATGTCCCTAGTCGTGAGAGTATCGAGACTGGGCATCGATATTCTAGAGTAGACTAGTGTATATATTTCTAGACCCTGACGAGGGGCGATGGTTGGTCCCGCATCCATTGGTGTGATGCACCTAAGATTGTATACAGGTGCTCACTGGGGGTGAGTACACTGGACGGACTCGTCGAAAACTAAGTAGATGGTATTATACCTATCGTCAGACAGCAGTTCTCAGGTGACATGAGTACAGATAGTCTGTCGACCTGAGCTCATCATTTGTCTCGTGTGAGTTCCCACTGTGCTTTGATTACTACCCTACCACGACTCTGCTGAGTCGTGCAAACAGGTTTTAGTTGGGTACAGTCCCGGACCACATGGAGGCAGTGAGCGATTGTTGGGGATTTGTCTCTCGGTATAGGGAGTCGATATTGCGCTGTGTTCGGTTGGCCAACACTAGAAGTCCCTAGCCAGGGCGGATTAAGAATTATTGATAGTTAGATCGGTAGATTCTCGGATGGTCTTAAGCCACATCGGCATGATTTGTCAGGTTATTAAGGGTCTGATGTTTTCCACCCCCTAGACCCGGCATGCGATACTCTCAGATGAACAGACCGGACTGTACGGAGATTGTCACGGACATGCTCAGTGGGAGTTCGGACGAGTTTGCTCGTCGGCCTTCTTTTCGACAGGTATCTGGGTAGCCGTTACGTATAGCTAGTGCCAAAGACGTGCTTGTGGTTAAACCCACTATCAGCGTATTGTCGAGTCTTTAGAGTCCCACACAGAGGGTTTCCCTGGTTCAGGCGAAACGATGTAGAGGCCGTATGGTTTTACGTGCAGAGTTTCGATCATATACGTATACTAGCTGCTGGGTTCATTTAGCACCCTCACTAGGTTTTGGCACGCATCAAGTATGCAATTTTAAAAATCTAGAATGCCGAGCGAGCCCGAACTAAGGATCTAACTAGAGAATTAGGGTTTTCAATGCAAGTAAACAACTTTACTCTAAGTGAACAAGGAATACAACCTTTATAGACCGGTCCTTAACTTCTAAAGCTCCATATAGCTCCAAGTAGTGGTCTTCCGGACTCTCGTTAGGCTCCACTAGACGAAAGGAACGAGCTTGCTCAAAGATCTTCGAGGCCAAAGATGATCTATGTCGAGGAATCTCTAACTCAAGCTACCTCTTCACTAATTGAAAATTAGTGAATGAAACAACCTATAATAAATGGCTAGTTTGGTATAGATTGGTGAAGTAGGAATTTTTCTCACTTTAGAATTATTTTTTTCTTTTTTTTTTCTTCTCACTTGAAAGCTAGAGAGCAAGGAAGGAGATGAAGAAGTAGATGAATCAATGAATTGATTAACCATGGGTGAGAAAATATCTCATATAAACTCATGTAGAGACTTAACCATGGCTAAAGATAATGGTTAGGTTAATAAATATCTAGAGTAAAACAAAATTAGTGGACTAAATCAGGGTTTCTACATGCTTCCACAAGCATACAAACCAAGCCATTTTCCACCTAATTTTTTTTATTCCCTAAATAAATAATGACCCTAATTATCTTAAGTATGATATGAGTCTCATACACCCAACTCCAATGTATCATCTAGCATGACACAAAAATAAATACATTAATATATATTTGTATGTATTTAGAGATAAGAAATTTTTAAGTAGGCTAATATTAGTTAATATATATATTAATATATCAAATATATATTAAATTATTAAATCAACACTTGATTTAATAATTCGGCTATATCACATACAACCGACTAATATAATTTATATGTATATCACATATACATATAACATATCATTGAATCAACACTTGATTCAACAATCCGGTTATATCACATATAACTTGTATCGTGAGATTAGAATACGGTATCACATACACGTATTAATCTCGGTCCCGCACATATCACATATATGCCCTACTTCGTTTCGCTTGAGCCAGGAAACCTCTGTGTAGAACTCTAAAGACTCGTCAATACGCTAGCAGTAGGTGATGATCATATCAGTCACCCACAAGCCGTCAGCGGTACTAGCTGGACGTAACGGCTACCCAGGTATTGAGCGATAAGAAGATCAACAAGCAAGCTTGTTCATACTCCCACGAATCCAATAAGTAACACTACCGTACAGTCCGGTCTCTTCGTCTGATATGTCGCATATCTAGTCTGGGGGTGGTAAACGTCAGACCCCAATAACTTGATAAGTCATGCCGATGTGAGGCTCATAACGGGTCGAGAAACTACTGATAACACTTACCAGTAAATCTTAGTATCACCCCTGGCCAGGAACTTTCTGTTACGGCCAATCGAGCATAGCGCAACATCAACCCCCAATACCGGGAGAGACGAAACCCCTACTATCGCTCATTGCCTTCATGTGACTCAAGACTGTACCCAAAAATCACCTGTTTGCACGCTCTCTTGAACGTGGTAGGGTGGAAATCAAAGCACAGTTGGAATCACACAAGACTCTATGACGATCTCGGGTCTACAGACTAACCTGTATCAGTGTCACCAAAGAACTGCTATCTGACGATAGGTATAATACCATCTAGGAGTTTTCGGCGAGTCCTGTTTAGTGTACCCATTCTCTAATGATCACCTGTGCACATTCTCTGATGTCAAACACCAATGGTTGTGATGGTTGTGGGATCAACCGTCGCCCTATACAGGGTCAAGAATCGTACACACTAGTTTACTCTGGAATATCGATGCCCCGTCTCGATACTCCCTCGACAGGAACAATTAAAGGATGAACTTGTGGACTACCCTGGCCCCACTAGTATGATCTGCATCATAATCCTGGTAGTCAAGTCCACATCCTAAGGGCTTTATCAACATATAACAGAGAGACAGTACAAGCATACATGTTAAGATAAAGAGTAACCAGATAGTATACTATCATGTTGAGCAAGAAAGTCCTCCCTATATATGTCCAAGCATCCACTATAATATACAATCATGTACAATAATGGCCTCTAGGGCATACATACAACTAACAATCTCTCACTTGCACTAAGGCCAGTTGTTGTAGTATCTCATACCCAACATCCCTTAAAGTCTCTCTAGAGAAAGGCCTTCGTGAGTGGATCCGCCATGTTATTCTTCGTGTCAACTCTCCCGACCTCGATCTCCTGGAGATCAACCATCTCCCTGATCAGGTGATACTGCCTAAGAATATGTCTGGATCACTGATGAGACCGGGGTTCCTAGGCTAAAGCCACAGTTCCATTGTCATCACAATGGTAGGAACCTCACCAAGTTCATCTCATGAACATCTTCATCCAGACATCTTCTTTGGCAGCATCGTTGGTAGTGATATATTCAGCCTTTATCATCGGGTCTGCTACGGTATTTAGCTTGGAACTCTTCCAACATACCGTCCCTCCACTGAGGGTAAAGACAAAACTCGAGACTGTCTTACAGTCGACCTTATCACTCTGGAAGCTCGAATTGGTAAAGGACTCCATCTGGAGTTTGTTAGTTATATGTATGCCCTAGAGGCCATTACTGTACATACGATGTATATTGTAGTGGATGCTAGGACATATATAGGGAGGACTTTCTTGCTCGACATGATAGTATGCTATCTGGTTGTACTTTATCTTAACATGTACTCTGATTGTCTCTATATTACATGTTGATAAAGCCCTTAGGATATGTACTCGACTACTGGGACTATGATGAGATCATACTAGTAGGGCCACGGTAGTCGACGAGTACATCCTATAAATGTTCCTAGTCGAGGGTGTATCGAGACAGGGCATCGATACACCAGAGTAGACTAGCGTATACGCATCTTGACCCATATGATGGGCGATGGATGATCCCATATCCATCGGTGTTTGACATCAAGGATGGTGTACGGGTGCTCAGTGGAGACTGGGTACACTGGACGGACTCGCCGAGAACTCCCAGATGGTATATACCATACGTCAGATGGCAGTTCTCCGGTGACACTGGTACAGAGTAGTCTGTCGACCCGAGATCGTCATAGAGTCTTGTGTGATTCCCACTGTGCTTTGATTTCCATCATACCACGTCCAAGAGGGCGTGCAAAAAGGTGGCTTTTGGGTACAGTCACGAATCACATGGAGGCAATGAGCGATAGGAGGGGATTCGTCTCTCCCGGTATAGGGAGTTGATGTTGTGCTGTGTTCGATTGGCTATAACCGGAAATCCCTGGCCAGGGTTGCTGAGATTTACTGGTAAGTGTTATCAGTAGTTTCTCGAACTGTTATAGACCTCAAATCGACACGACTTATCGAGCTACTGGGGTCTGACGTTTACCACCCCTAGGCGAGATATGCAACATATCAGACGACGAGACCGGACTGTACGGGAGTGTTACTGTTTGGATTCGCAGGAGAATGTACAGGCTTGCTTGTTGATCTTCTGAGCGCTCAATACCTGGGTAGCTGTTACGTTTAGCTGACCGCTTGCAGCTTGTGGGTGTTTGATATGATCATCACCTACTGCCGGCGTATTGACGATTCTTTAGAGTCCTACACAGAGGTTTCTTGACTCAGGCAAAACGGAGTAGGAGCACATATGTGATATGTGCGGGACCGAGGATAATGCGATATGTGATATCGTATTATATTCTCGCGATATTTGATATCAGCCGGGTCATCGGATCAAGTGTTGATTCGATGAATCGGTACGGATAAATATTAGCCGGTTATATGCGATATAGCCGGATTGTCGGATCAAGTGTTGATTCGATAATTTAATGTATAATAATATATATGATATATTAAATTACATTAACTAATATTTGCTCACTAAAAGATTCTTTTTCTCACTCGGGTAATACATTGATATATATGCGATATATGTTAATTGTATTATTTTATTTTGTTACGATAAATATTATATATGTGATATATAATATTGTAACATGATATGATAACTAATGCAACTTGTTTAGTGGAGTTTAAACATGATTAGGGTTTGGATTAGGGTTAATCTTTCTAGATGTTTCTAGAAGCTTTTCTTTTTGTCATGATAAAGATGTTTTCAAGTGAGTCATGCTTTAACCCAACCCAAACCCTAACCCTAGTTAATTCTCTACAATGGTTAAGTGAACCATGGTTGCATAATTGATCATTATCTTCTTTTCCTATTCATCACAAAAGGATTATTATTATGTTCATCTTCTTCTTCCTTCATTCTTTCATGAAAAACCTTGCTTGATTTTTCAAAAGTGATGAATAAATATGAGAAAAAGATAAATAAAGAGAGCAAAAATCCTACTTCATCATCCTCATCTTCTCTTGCCATTTAGATGAGGGTGTTCACATCATTTTATGAGTGTTAGCTTGTGTTAAAGAAACTTCAAGGTAGATCATCTTAGTATCGAAGATCGGAAGCAAAGGTTGCATCTTTCTCTTCGTAGAACCTCTCGAGAGTCCGGATCCCGATGATCGTAGCGAAGGGACCACAACACGGAGCATATGAAGTGAAAGACCGGATCTACAAAGGTTGTAATCCCTCTCACTTAGTGTTAAAGTGTTTAGCATGCTTGTTTTCGCCTAATCTCTAGTTTAAAGTTCCGTATTCGGGTTGTTCGGCACGGCTAAATTTTAAATCGGGCATGGTTGATGCCTCGTAGACCCTTGTGCGCGTGCCTAGCAACCCTACAGTGGTATCAGTGCCAAGCTAGAGCTTTATGCGAAGTCTAGACGAAGTTTAAAGTCCGATCGAACCCGGAAAACCCGATATACCCTAGTTTCTGGAAATTTTTTAAAACTGTGATTTTTTCCAAATTAAAAATTCTCAAAAAAATCAGCAGGGAAATACAAGAGTTACTGTGAAGCACGTGCGCCTAATTCCACCAAAGCGCGGCGAAACCGCGGCACATGCAAGGCATGTGCGGGGGTTCCGCGGCCCTTTTGTCGCTTCACTGTTTGAAATTTGCACAGTAATTCTTGTCTTTTAGTACTGTATTTTCTGGGAATTTTTAATATTTATTCAACTGTTGAATTTTCTGGGTTGTATTGGGGATTCGATGATTCGATCGGGAACTTTAACTGCGTCTTTGTGTTTTGTCCGGATAACTTTTAGAAACTGTTAAAAAGTTCGAACGGATATCAATAACTCACTTTTTCCCCTGTCGGAAAATTTTTCAAAAGTTGGATTTTTTCTCGTGTTTAAGAATGTTCTAAGTCGTGCAAGTAACTCGGTGGACCCTCTAGAAGACAACAAACCTTAACTCGATTATGTGACCGTCTTGAACTGCCCTTTGAACCTTAGGGTTTGGGGCAGTACGGCGTGCCACATGTGAGGCGTTGGCTTGACCCTTCTGCGGCTGGACCATTGGTACTGTGGCATGTGATGAATGTTTTTAAACTGATTTCAAGTGTTGAGATATATTGGGGAAATCTTGGGTGCTTGATGATTCGATCGGAAAGTTTAACTTTTTTTATTTATCTGGAATGTGATACAATATTTGGAATCCACAGGTAGTTATGAGATAACTAATTTGAATATTATAAACATAGCAGTTTAGTCTCAGATGATCGATTGCCACGGAATTTTGATGTGATCAAAAGTCCGTCGCAATCACGTAGCGTACGCGGATACTCGCCGGGTAAACTTAATAGACAGCTACACCTCTTAACCCCGACCAAGTGACTGTAGGAGAACCCCGTCACCGAAAGCATCCGTTCGGGTGCTCGCGGCAGCGGTGTTCCGCCTTGGTGCACTTCGTCGACGGCATCTGGGGGTGCGGCCGTCTACTAAAGTTTGCGACGAGCATTCGATCAGGACTTCGGGAATCTTGTTGAATTGCCCGACATGATATTGAAAAGAGTTTTCGATAATGAGACTAAAATGCGGGGTTTATAATTGTTAGGCATGCGATGTCTAAGGAATTCATCTGGTCAGGCATGCGATGTCTGAGGTGGTTGCGGATTCCAACTGTTGTAGTTTTACACTTTCTTTTCTGTGACCGTAAGCGTAGTATGTGGTGTATCGCCGGCTTCGTTGCTATACATCAACGACAATCGGGATACGCATACTTGCTTACGTTGATGATATGAGATATTATGTGTTGCTGTGATATGTTGTATTGGATCGTCGCGTTTGAATAGCCGGGGGTTTTATGTGAGATGAGAGTTTTTTTCTTTTTCATTCATGTAAAATTCATTTGTATGTAATATTCTTTTATTGGGGCACTTCCAGGTAGCGGAAGCTGTCACCGTTGTATATTATTTACTTTTCCGCATTAGGTAGACCCAAGGCGGGGAGCACAAGTAACCGGGTTCTAGGGTCCAGTGGGAGACCATCTCGAGGAGTCGAGACCGGGTCTCCTAACCCTAGAATTGGCAGTGTTACTTGCCGCTCTCGTAGGGGTCTAGGGATGTGGGTTTGGCTATTCATCGCGACCGTGGAATCCGTGTTTTATACATGCTCGTATTGAAAACACGGACGTCCTAGTATATCCAATATTTCATATATGTTCTTCTGCTGCAATGTTCTGTGATGAGATCATATTACTGCCTGAGACGAATGTTTATATTTTATATATATGAGATATATGTTATATTGCAGATTTCGTTTCAAAAGAGATGCTTGTGAAGCATATTAAAATGGGACTTCATTAATGAGATTAATGAAATAAAAGAAACCTAAGATGTTGTAGAAACTTGTTTACAAAAAACTGGTAGCTCTAGTTCTTGCTTTGCATAGCGGTGTTCCTTGTAGAACATCCAGCACCTTATTCGATAAGGAAAGGACCGAGATCCCTTCACCGGGAGTGACTCCTTTAGCAATAACTGGCAGATGCTACAAACTCGGTTTGTCTTTTGATTGCTTCTATAGTTCTTGCTATGCATAGTGATATTTGTGAAATATCCTGCACCTTATTCGATGAGGAAAGGGCCGACGATCCCTTCACCGGGAGTGACCCCTTTAGCAAAACTAGAAAAGCCTCAAAAACACTCCATTTAAAATCACTCGATTCTACGACGATATCAAGTTCATTACGCAATAGGTTTTCAGAAAAACCTGTCGTAGCCCTCCGTCATTTCAGATAAGTACTGATTAGTATTCGTGCTACGTTTGTTGACCTTAGCCAAGGCGTAGTGTGCGGTAGCTGATTAGTGCTTATCTGTATAAGCATATGATGCGATTGAGTTAGGGTAGTTGTGCGACTTTGTTGACCTTAGCCAAGGGTCGTGCGGGTGGGTTTAATTCAATCGGGAAATGACGGGTTGAACTTGGCTAGCACTTATGATTTGTTGACCTTAGCCAAGGTCATAAGATGCTAGGGGCAAAATATTATTGGGAATTTCAAGTGTTGAAATTTGCAATGAGATTGCATACCTTCTATAAGATAGTTGGATCCCGATACCCGCTGCGAGTAAGAGTTACTCCTGGGAGAGTTTTACACATTACAATTAGTCGATCAAGTAGGTGTCTAGAAAGGTGTTAACGGGGTTACGCCTCTGGGAAAACGAGGTTTACATTAATTAGGTTCGTGCGAGAGCACGGGGGACCTCCCTCAAAGTACCGACACTGGCCTGGCTGAAAGATTGGCGAACTTGTAGCGTGTAATTAATCCCGGCTAGTCTTTCCTTTTAGGGTTTGAAGGAAGATTTGACAAAAACAGTGGGAGACATCCTGATTAGATATATTAGATAACCAATCTAATCTTGCAAGAGCATACGCTGAGTGTTTTCTTCTCTCTCCCCAGATAGCGACCATATCACGCCTTAATCAAGATAATAAAACGGATATATTGACCGAACCCGCTTGTTATACTGAGCTGGGGAACGTTGGTCCCGCTCCAACTTATAATTGTTATAAGACAGAGCAGGAAATTGGGGATTACCAGAATTCCCGTGCCGCCCAAACGAAGAAAGTGCATGTTGATGCATCATCTTCGGGTGTGTTCATTACACAGAACTGTTTCTCAGTATCCTTTACGTCCTGGGTATGTAATACCGGATCAGGATCCCGCATATGTAATCTGTTACATGGGCTACAGATAGGTAGAGAACTGAGAACGGGTGATAAGTTTCATGAGACAGAAAACGGTGCAAGTGTTGCAGCCAAGTCTGTTGGTCACTGTCACCCTGTAATACCGGAATACATTGATTCTGAACAAATGTTATTAGATACCGAACCTGATATACAAAATCATATCAGTCTCTTTATTAGTAAAGAAAGGATATAATTTTGTATTGTTGGATAATGTTTTGAACATTTCCTATATCAAGAGTTGATCGGTTCAGGCACGTTATCTAAAAGCATTGTCGTTCTAAATCAAACTACAGTTCTTAGTATACGGAACACACACAAGAGGAAGAGTTCAGATATAAACGAATCCTTCTTGAGGTATTGTAGACTATGTCATATCAATGCGACCCGACTGGCTGAAGTTACATATAGATGCATATTTAAATTAGTTTGAATTTACATCTTGTGAAACTTGCCGGTCATGTCACAAAGATAAAATGAGCACAGCTCTGTTTGTTGGAAACAGAGAAAGAGTTAGTGAACTCTTGGGAATTGATACATGCTGATGTATGGAAGTCTCCTGTCTACACATGCCAAGACCGGTTCTTTGTACTTCATTACATTCTCTGATAATCTCTCAAGATTTAGATATGTGTTTCTGTTGAAACACAGGTCCGAACCTTTTGAGATATTCACAGAATATAAATTAGAAGTAGAGAACCAAAAATACGGGTAAAAGTATTATGTCCTTTGATGTGATCAAGGAGGAGAATACTTGAGCACGGAATTCCTGGACTATTCAAAAGGAGAATGAGATTCTCTCTCAGCATTACTCCTCCGTATACACCACAGCACGTCGGTGTATCGGGGCGGAGCAATAGCACCCTATGTGATATGGTGTGCTCTATGATGAGTACTACTGAGTTTCCTATTTCCTTTTGGGAGTTATGCACTTGTGAAGTTGCATACCTATTGAATAGGGTTCAAATCAAATCAGTTGCCTACCACTTCATATGTGATATGGAAAGGGAAGAGCCCATATCTTAAGTTTGTTAAGATTTGGGGTTGTCCGGCCTATGTCTAAAAGCAAAATCCGGACAAGCTCGAGGCAAGGTCTGTTATGTAGAACTGGAATGGTTCCAGCTATACAAACTGCAGCTGATGATTTGGTAGAACCAAAGGATTCAATAGTTTCCAACGAACCTCAGCCTCTCCGCCGATCTAGTAGGGTTCCTCACCCACCTGAGAGATACTTCGGTTTCTCTATGACAGTGGGAGCGAGGATTGCATCATGAGATGATGACCCAACTAGTTTCGAGCTGGCCATCAGGAGTGGGACTCTGTAAGAATGGCTGGATGCTTATCGATCTGAGATGGAATCCTTATACACCAACAAAGTATGGACTTTGGTTGCCTTATCTGAAGGGTTAAATCCCCATCAGGAGCAAGTATATCTTGAGAAGATTACTTGGTGTACATGGAAAAGTTGAGACTTTCAAAGCTAGACTTGTTAAAGGTTTGCATCATAGACCAGGTATGGATTATGTTGAAACCTTTTTCTAAGGATCTATGCTTAAGTCCATCCAGATCATACTTGCCACGGCTACATACCATGACTACGATATCTGGTGGTTGGGTGTCATGACTGCTTTTCTAAGTGATGTTTTAGAAAAGAACGTCTATAAGTACACAGCCAGAGGGCTTCGTAGACAGTGGGAGCAGCGGAAACGTGTGCAAGATGTTTTAGATGATAAAACAGGCATCGCGGAGTTGGAACATCTGTTTTGATGTGGTAGTCAAAGAGTTTGACTTCATCAAAATGGTAGATGAACCTTGTATATACGAAAAGGTAGTAGAGAGCATGGTGGTGATCCTCGTAGAGTACGTGGATAACATACTCTTGATAGGGAAGTAGTTTCCTATGCTACGCTCGGTCAATCTCCGCTTATCACAAGGATTCTCCAAATAGAATAAAAGTGATACCTCCTAAATCCTTGGATCTATGAGATAGATCTAATTGGATGTTAGGATACTCACTAGTTGTAGTGAGATGGTATCAATCGATCCTAGGGAGAATCACTGGAAAGGTTTCAGGGTGATAAGGACGACTGAATATCAGTCGCAGGCTTGTCTACACCCTCAGTGGAGGGACGGTATATTGGAAGAGTTCCAAGCTAGATACCGTGACATACTAGACGATTAAAGGCAAGATACATCGTTACCAAGGATGCTACCAAAGAGACAGTCTGGATATATATATAAGTTCATAAGATGAACTTCGTTCCTACCATTGTGTGACAATGGAGTTGTGGCTTATGCCAAGGAACTACCGTCCCATCAGAAATCCAGATATAATTCTTAGGTAGTATCACCTGATCATGGAGATGGTTGATCTCCAGGGAGATCGAGGTTAGGAGAGCAGACACAGAGGACGACAGCGCGGATCCACTCACGAAGGCCTTTTTTCCCAGTAGAGACTTTTATGGGATGGTTGAGTATGAGATACTTCAACCACAGCTAATTGTTGGGTATGTGATACCACAACAGATGGCCCTAGTGCAAGTGGGAGATTGTTAGTTATATGTATGCCCTAGAGGCCATTACTGTACATACGATATATATTGTAGTGGATGCTAGGACATATATAGGGAGGACTTTCTTGCTCGACATGATAGTATGCTATCTGGTTGTACTTTATCTTAACATGTACTCTGATTGTCTCTATATTACATGTTGATAAAGCCCTTAGGATATGTACTCGACTACTGGGACTATGATGAGATCATACTAGTGGGGCCACGGTAGTCGACGAGTACATCCTATAAATGTTCCTAGTCGAGGGTGTATCGAGACAGGGCATCGATACACCAGAGTAGACTAGCGTATACGCATCTTGACCCATATGATGGGCGATGGATGATCCCATATCCATCGGTGTTTGACATCAAGGATGGTGTACGGGTGCTCAGTGGAGACTGGGTATACTGGACGGACTCGCCGAGAACTCCCAGATGGTATTATACCATACGTCAGATGGCAGTTCTCCGGTGACACTGGTACAGAGTAGTCTGTCGACCCGAGATCGTCATAGAGTCTTGTGTGATTCCCACTGTGCTTTGATTTCCATCATACCACGTCCAAGAGGGCGTGCAAAAAGGTGGCTTTTGGGTACAGTCCCGAATCACATGGAGGCAATGAGCGATAGGAGGGGATTCGTCTCTCCCGGTATAGGGAGTTGATGTTGTGCTGTGTTCGATTGGCTATAACCGGAAATCCCTGGCCAGGGTTGCTGAGATTTACTGGTAAGTGTTATCAGTAGTTTCTCGAACTGTTATAGACCTCAAATCGACACGACTTATCGAGCTACTGGGGTCTGACGTTTACCACCCCTAGGCGAGATATGCAACATATCAGACGACAAGACCGGACTGTACGGGAGTGTTACTGTTTGGATTCGCAGGAGAATGTACAGGCTTGCTTGTTGATCTTCTGAGCGCTCAATACCTGGGTAGCTGTTACGTTTAGCTGACCGCTTGCAGCTTGTGGGTGTTTGATATGATCATCACCTACTGCCGGCGTATTGACGATTCTTTAGAGTCCTACACAGAGGTTTCTTGACTCAGGCAAAACGGAGTAGGAGCACATATTTGATATGTGCGGGACCGAGGATAATGCGATATGTGATATCGTATTATATTCTCGCGATATTTGATATCAGCCGGGTCATCGGATCAAGTGTTGATTCGATGAATCGGTACGGATAAATATTAGCCGGTTATATGCGATATAGCCGGATTGTCGGATCAAGTGTTGATTCGATAATTTAATGTATAATAATATATATGATATATTAAATTACATTAACTAATATTTGCTCACTAAAAGATTCTTTTTCTCACTCGGGTAATACATTGATATATATGCGATATATGTTAATTGTATTATTTTATTTTGTTACGATAAATATTATATATGTGATATATAATATTGTAACATGATATGATAACTAATGCAACTTGTTTAGTGGAGTTTAAACATGATTAGGGTTTGGATTATGGTTAATCTTTCTAGATGTTTCTAGAAGCTTTTCTTTTTGTCATGATAAAGATATTTTCAAGTGAGTCATGCTTTAACCCAACCCAAACCCTAACCCTAGTTAATTCTCTACAATGGTTAAGTGAACCATGGTTGCATAATTGATCATTATCTCCTTTTCCTATTCATCACAAAAGGATTATTATTATGTTCATCTTCTTCTTCCTTCATTCTTTCATGAAAAACCTTGCTTGATTTTTCAAAAGTGATGAATAAATATGAGAAAAAGATAAATAAAGAGAGCAAAAATCCTACTTCATCATCCTCATCTTCCCTTGCCATTTAGATGAGGGTGTTCACATCATTTTATGAGTGTTAGCTTGTGTTAAAGAAACTTCAAGGTAGATCATCTTAGTATCGAAGATCGGAAGCAAAGGTTGCATCTTTCTCTTCGTAGAACCTCTCGAGAGTCCGGATCCCGATGATCGCAGTGAAGGGACCACAACACGGAGCATATGAAGTGAAGGACCGGATCTACAAAGGTTGTAATCCCTCTCACTTAGTGTTAAAGTGTTTAGCATGCTTGTTTTCGCCTAATCTCTAGTTTAAAGTTCCGTATTCGGGTTGTTCGGCACGGCTAAATTTTAAATCGGGCATGGTTGATGCCTCGTAGACCCTTGTGCGCATGCCTAGCAACCCTACAGAGTTCATCGTTACCATACACCAAGAACACTTCTTTAGTCCTTCTCAAGTACTTAAGAATGTTCTTCACAGCTGTCAAGCGATTCTCCCCAGGATGTAAGAGGCATCACCCAGATCCTTCATAGAGAAACATTGTGATAAGAGGAGCTTGACCGAGTGTAGCATAGGAACACCATTTCCTATCAAGAGTATGTCATCCACGTACAATACGAGGAAGACAACCTTACTCTCTACAACCTTCTTATATATACAAGGTTCATCTACCTTTTTGATGAAGTCAAACTCTTTGACTGCCACATCAAAACAGATGTTTCAACTCCGCGATACCATCTTTAATCCATAAATTGATTTAAGCAACTTGCACACCTTTCCGCTGCTCCCACTGTCTACGAAGCCCTCTGGCAGTATCATCCACACACTCTCTTCTAAATCACCATTTAGAAAAGTGGTCTTGATGTCCATCTGCCAGATTTCGTAGTCATGGTATGCTGTGATGGCAAGTAGGATCTGAATGGACTTAAGCATAGCCACTGGAGAAAAGTTTTCATCATAATCCACACCTGGTCGTTGACGAAAACCTTTTGCTACAAGTCTAGCTTTGAGAGTCTCAACTTTTCTATCTACACCAAGTTTCTTCTTAAAGAACCACGTGCTCCTGATGGGTTTAACCTCTTCAGGAGCAACATCCAAAGTCCATACTTTGCTGGTGTACATGGATTCCATCTCAGATCGCATTGCATCCAGCCATTTCACAGAGTCCCCACTCGTGATGGCCTGCTCGAAACTAGTTGGGTCATCATCTTCTATGATGCAATCCTCGCTCCCACCGTCTTTAAGAAAACCGTAGTATCTCTCAGGTGGATGAGGAACCCTACTAGATTGGCGGAGAGGCTGAGGTTTGTCGTGCAGGGTTCCCAAGTGTCGCCGCTGGGTTTCGGGAGGCATCGACCATGCCGTTTTCAAAAAATTGGCGTGCTAAAGAACCCTAACGCTAGAATCTAAACTAGAGAATTAGACGAACAAGCATGTAAACATCTTTACATCTAAGTGAACAAGAAATACAACCTTTGTAGACCGGTCCTTCACTTCAATAGCTCCGTGTAGTAGTCCATTCGCTCCAAGTAGTGATCTCCCGGACTATAGTGAGGCTCCACAAGGTGAAATGAACAAGCTTACTTGAAGTCTTCGAGGCCAAAGATGATATACGTCGAGGAGACACTAACTCAAGCTACCTCTTCACTAAGTGATGAACTAGTGAAGAAACAACCTAATCTAAATGGCTAGTAGAGAAGAGGTTGATGAAGTAGGAATTTTGCTCACTTTAGAAATAATTTTCTCACTAATTTTCTTCACCTCTCATGAAGCTAGAAAGCTTGAGGAAGGAGATGAAGAAAGCTCTCATAGAATGAAGCAAGTGAAGAATCAAGTGGTGAGAATAGCAACCATGGGTGAGTTAGTATCATATACTAACTCATGTATAGACCAAACCATGGCTAACAATAATGGTTAGGTTAATAAATATCTAGAGTGAGACAAAATTGGTGGACTAAGTCAATGGGTTCTACAAGCTTCCACTAAGCATCAACCATGTGACTAATTTCCAACTAATTTTGATTTACTTTAAATAAATAAAACCCTTCATTATTATTTGCATGGCGTGAGTCTCATACACCCATGTAGCATGTGTCATCAAGCATAACACAAAAGATGTACATTAATATATATCATATATATACTAAGTGTACACTAGTGAGAAAAAGAAATCTTAAGTGAGCTAATATTAGTTAATGCAAAATAATATATCAAATATATAATTATACATTAAATTATTAAATCAACACTTGATTTAACAATCCGGCTATATCACATACAACCGACTAATATCAAATGTATCAACTTGTCAAATCAACACTTGATTCGACAACCCGGTTATATCACATATAACCGTTCGATACCACATATCGCGAGAATAGATACGGTATCATATACTCGTATTAATCTTGATCCCGCACATATCACATATGTGCTCCTACTTCGTTTCTCTTGAGCCAGGAAACCTCTGTGTAGGACTCTAAAGACTCGTTAACACGCCGGCAGTAGGTGTTGATCATATCAGTCACCCATAAGCTGCAAGCGGTCTGCTAAACGTAACGGCAACCTGGGTATTGAGCGATCAGAAGATCAACTAGCAAGCCTGCTCATACTCCTGCGAATCTAATCAGTAACGCTACCGTACAGTCCGGTCTCTTCGTCTGATATGTCGCATATCAGAGCCTGGGGGTGGTATAACGTCAGACCCCAATAGCCTGATAAGTCATGCCGATGCAAGGTCCATAACGGTTCGAGAAACTACTGATAACACTTACCAGTAAATCTCAGCAACCCTGACCAGGGATTTCCTGTTATGGCCAATCGAGCATAGCGCAACATCAACCCCTAATACCGGGAGAGACGAATCCCCTCTTATCGCTCATTGCCTCCATGTGACTCGGGACTGTACCAAAAAACCACCATTTTGCACGATCTCTTGAACGTAGTAAGGTGGAAATCAAAGCACAGTGGGAATCACACAAGTCTCTATGACGATCTCGGGTCTACAGACTAACCTGTACCAGTGTCACTAGAGAACTGCTATCTGATGATAGGTATAATACCATCTAGGAGTTCTCGGCGAGTCCGTCCAGTGTACCCAGTCTCCACTGAGCACCCGTATACCTTCTCTGATGTCAAACACCAATGGATGTGGGATCATCCATCGCCCATCATATGGGTCAAGAAGCGCATACGCTAGTCTACTCTGGAGTATCGATGCCCCGTCTCGATACTCCCACGACTAAGAACATCTGAAGGATGTACTTACCGACTACCCTGTCCCCACTAGTATGATCTGCATCATAATCCTGGTAGTCAAGTACTCATCCTAAGGGCTTTAGTGTAATAGAGAGGCAATAAGTGTACATGTTAAGATAAAGTGCAACCAGATAGCATACTATCATGTCGAGTAAGAAAGTCCTCCCTATATATGTCCAAGCATCCACTATAATATACATCATATATATAATAATGGCCTCTAGGGCATACATATAACTAACATGTCGGGGATTATCGAATCCTCCGGCTCCACCAAATCATCAGCTATAGTTTGTGTAGATGAAATTTCTTCCAGTTCTACCTCATGACCATTAATTTCTTTTACAAGAAATTCCTTTTTCTAAAAAATTGGCATGCCGAGAAACAAAACACCTTTTGTTTCTCGGTGTGGTAGAAGATATACCCTCGTGAATATTTGGGATATACAACAAACTTACACAGAATCGACCTTGTCTCGAGCTTGTCTGGATTTTGCCTTTCAACATAGGCCGGACAACCCCATATCTTAAATCGTTTAAGAGATGGTCTCTTCCCATACCATATCGCATATGGAGTGGTAGGCACGGATTTGGTGGGAGCCTTATTCAATAGGTATGCAGCTTTCTTAAGTGCATATTCCAAAAGGAAATAGGCAATTCAGCAGTACTCATCATAGAGCGCACTATATCTAATAGGGTGCGTTTTCTCCGCCCCGATACACCGTTGTGACGTGGTGTATACGGAGGAGTAAGCTGAGAGAGAATCCCATTCTTTTTTAAATAATCCAGGAACTCCGTGCTTAAGTATTCTCCTCCCTGATCAGATCGAAGGATTTTAATACTTTTACCCGTCTGGTTCTCAACTTCACACTTATATTCTTTGAATTTCTCAAAATCTTCAGACTTGTGTTTCAATAGGAGCACATGTCCGAATCTTGAGAGATCGTCAGTGAATGTAATAAAATATGAGGAACCATTCCTGGCATGTGTAGACATGGGACCACATACATCACTAGGTTTCAGTCCCAAGAGTTTAGTAGCTCTTTCTCCGTGTCCAGTAAACGGAATTTTGGTCATTTTACCTTTGAGATATGACTGACAAGTTTCTGTTGGATATAGTGCCCTCAGAGTCAATTATTGGATCGTAGGCACGTGATTGCAATGATTGAGGGAGGACCTATACCGGTAGGACAGTCTTACTCGAGAGGTTTGTATACTATCTTGTTTGTTTTTATCATCGTGTACATGCTTTAGGTGATATTGTAGTTCACTATTACACGTTGATAGAGAATAGTATGGTAGCATGGTTTATCTTTATCATCGTGCACAGCTTTAGGTGACATTACATGTCACTATTGCACGTTGGTAGAGCCCTTAGGATTCTTGCTTGACTACCAGCAGTGTGATGGCGATCATATACGTGGGAGCTGGGCTCTATAAGCACATCCTTAAAGTCGTCCCTAGTCGTGGGAGTTTCGAACTGGGCATCGATACTCCATTAGTAGACTAGTGTATACAGTCGAGATCCCGACGAGGGGCGGTGGCCGGTCTCACAAGTCATTGGTGTCAGTTGGATTACCTAAGATGTATACATGTGCTCATTGGGTTATGAGTACACCGGACAGGACTCGCCGGGAGCATGCTAGTTGGTATTATTGTAGGGTTCCTAGGCACACTCATAAGGTTCTACAAGGCATCAACCATGCCAAAATCAAATTTTTATGTGCCGAACAACCCTATGCAAGATCGTTTACTAGAGATAAGGCGAAACTAAAAGCAAGCAAACTACTTTGCTACTAAGTGAAAGGGATAACAACCTTTGTAGATCCGATCCTTCACTTCTAAAGCTCCGTATTGACGTCCATTCACTGCGATCACCGGGATCCCGGGCCCTAGCGATGGTTTCTTCGGAGAAATGAGCGGGCTAGGTCGTTGACTTCGAAGCCGAAGATGATCTATGTCGAAGAGACTCAAACTCAAACTCCATCTTCACTTGGTCATGAACTTTGTGAAGAGAACACCCTATACTACATGGCAAGTGGTAGAGGATGAAGAAATAAGAAGTGGGTTCACTTTAGATTTGGATTTCTCACTCTTTTTCTTCACTTGAATTTTTTCTAGCAAGCTTTCTTCTTCTTGAAGAAGAAGAAGAAGAAGAAGAAGAAGAAGAAGAAAAGAATATGAATGAATAATGAATTAACTAAAATGAATAATCAAGTGAAGTATATCATAATGTAACCATGGGTGAGTTAACCTTTGTAGAGACTAAACCCTAGTTTAAGTTAATGGTTAGGTTATGAAAATCTTATGCAAAACAAAATGGTTGGACTTTGTCAAAGATGCTTGAAAGCTTCATGAAGCTTCAAGCAAAGACAAAGAAGGCCACCATTTTGTTTTACCAAAATAATTAAAAACCTAAATCATTAACTTAAATATGGTGTAAGTCATACCCACACTCAAGTTTGCATGTATCATCAATCATGATACAAACTAGTGCACAAACATATATCACATATACAACTTGTGTACATCAAGTGAGAAAATCAATCTTAAGTGAACAAATACTAGTTAATGTAAAGTAATATATCAAATATATAATTATACATTAAATCATTAAATCGATACTTGATTTAATGATCCGGTCATATCGCATATAACCGACTAATATCAAGTGTATCAATATATCGAATCAACACTTGATTTAGTAACCCGGCTATATCACATATAACCAACCGATGATACAAATCGCGAGAATAGAACACAGTATCACATACTGGTATTATTCTCGGTCCCGCACATATCTCATATGCGCTCCTATTTCGTTTCGCTTGAGCCAGGAAACCTCTGTGTAGGACTCTAAAGACTCGTCAATACGCCGGCAGTAGGTGGTGATCATATCAATCACCCACAAGCCGCAAGCGGTCTGCTAAACGTAACAGCCACCCGGGTACTGAGCGATCAGAAGATCAACGAGCAATCCTGCTCACACTCCTGCAAATCCAACCAGTAACACTTACCGCACAGTCCGGTCTGTTCGTCTGATATGTCGCATATCTCGCCTAGGGGTGGTAAACGTCAGACCCCAGCAGCTTGATAAGTCGTGCCGATATAAGGTCCATAACAAGCATGAAACTACTGATAACTCTTACCAGTAAATCACTGCAACCCTGGCCAGGGATTTCCAGTTATGGCCAGTCGAGCATAGCGCAACATCAACCCCCAATACCGGGAGAGACGAATCCCCTCCTATCGCTCATTGCCTCCATGTGAATCGGGACTGTATCCAAAAACCACCTGTTTGCACGACTCAGTAGAGCTGTGGTAGGGTGGAAATCAAAGCACAGTGGGAGACACACAAGACTCTATGACGATCTCGGGTCAACAGACTAAGCTGTACCAGTGTCATAAGAGAACTGCCATCTGACGTGAGGTATAATACCATCTGGGAGTTCTCGGCGAGTTCGTTCAGTGTACCCAGTCACTACTGAGCACCCACATACCATCTCTGATGTCAAACACCAATGGATATGGGATCATCCATCTCCCATCACATGGGTCGAGAAGATATACGCCAGTCTACTCTGGAATATCGATGCCCCGTCTCGATATTCCCACGACTAGGAACATTGAAGGATGTACTCATGGACTACCCAGGTCCCACTAGTATGATCTGTATCATAGTCCTGGAAGTCGAGTACACATCCTAAGGGCTTTATCAACATGTAACAGAGAGACAGTAAGTATACATGTTAAGATAAAGAGCAACCAGATAGCGTACTATCATGTCGAGCAAGAAAGTCCTACCTATATATGTCCCAGCATCCACTACAATATACATCTCATGTACAGTAATGGCCTCTAGGGCATACATATAACTAACAATCTCCCACTTGCACTAGGGCCATCTGTAGCAGTGGTTGCAGTATCTCATACTCAACCATCCCATATAAGTCTCTCTTTGGGAAAAAGCTTTTGTGAATGGATCCGCCGTGTTGTCCTCTGAGTCTACTCTCCTAACCTCGATCACCCTGAGATCAACTATCTCCATGATCAGGTGATACTGCCTCAGAATATGTCTGGGTCACTGATGGGACCGGGGTTCCTGGGCCAAAGCCACACTTCCATTGTCACACAATGGTAGGAACCTAGTTCATTTCATGAACTAATATACACCCAAACTTCCTCTTTGGTAGTATCTTTGATAGCGATGTCACCAGCCTTTATCGTCTAGTTTGCCACGGTATCTCGCTTGGAACTCTTCCAACATACCGTCCCTCCACTGAGGGTAAAGACAATGCCTGCGACTGACATTCAGTCGTCCTTATCACCCTGGAACTTTTCCAGTGATTCTCCCCAGGATCGATTGATACCATCTCACTACAACTAGTGAGAATCCTAACATCCAATTAGATCTATCTCATACATCCAAAACCCAGGATTTAGGAGGTATCACTTTGATCCTATATGGAGAATCCATGTGATAAGAGGAGATTGACCGAGCGTAGCATAGGAAACTCTTTTCCTATCAGGAGTATGTTGTCTACGTACTCTACGAGGATCACCACCATACTCCCTACTATCTTTTTGTATATACAAGGTTCATCTACCATTTTGATGAAGTCAAACTCTTTGACTACTACATCAAAACAGATGTTCCAACTCCGCGATGCCTGCTTTATCCCATAAAACATCTTGCACATGTTTCCGCTGCTCCCACTGTTTACGAAGCCATCTGGCTGTGTTTTTATAGACGCTCTCTTCTAAATCATCATTTAGAAAAGCAGTCATGACACCCAACCACCAGATCTCATAGTCATGGTATGTAGCAATGGCAAGTAGGATCCGGATGGACTTAAGCATAGCCACTGGAAAATGTTTCATCATTATCCATGCCTGGTCGATGACGAGAACCTTTAACAAGTCTAGCTTTGAAAGTCTCAACCTTTCCATCTACACCAAGTAATCTTCTCAAGATATACTTGCTCCTGATGGGGATTTAACCCTTCAGATATAGCATCCAAAGTCCATACTTTGTTGGTGTACATGAATTCTATCTCAGATCGCTAAGCATCCAGCCATTCTTACAGAGTCATCACTCTCGATGGCCTGCTCGAAACTACTTGGGTCATCATCTCATGATGCAATCCTCGCTCCCACTGTCATCGAGAAACCGAAGTATCTCTCAGGCGGATGAGGAACCCTGCTAGATCGGCGGAGAGGCTGAGGTTCGTCAGAATCTATTGAATCCTTTGGTTCTACCAAATCATCTGCTGTAGTTTGTATAGCTAGAACTCCTTCCAGTTCTACCTCATGACCACTAATTTCTTCATAAGAAATTCCCTTTCACAAAGGTGGTATGTTGAGAAACAAAACATATTTTGTTCCTCTGTTAAGTAGAAGATATTCCTTTGCGAATGCTTGGGATATCCAACAAACTTCTACAGAACTGACTTTGCCTCGAGCTTGTCCGGATTTTGCTTTTAGACATAGGCTGGACAACCCCAAATCTTAACAAACTTAAGGTATGAGCTCTTCCCATTCCATATCACATATGAAGTGGTAGGCAATGGATTTGATTGGAACCCTATTCAATAAGTATGCATCTTCTCAAGTGCATAACTCCCAAAAGGAAATAGGAAACTCAGTAGTACTCATCATAGAGCGCACTATATCACATAGGGTGTGATTGCTCCGCCCTGATATACCGACGTGCTGTGGTGTATACGGAGGAGTAATGCTGAGAGAGAATACCATTCTCCTTTAGAATAGTCCAGGAATCCCGTGCTCAAGTATTCTCCTCCCTGATCACATCAAAGGACATAATACTTATACCCGTTTTTGGTTCTCTACTTCTGACTTATATTCGGTGATTATCTCAAAAGTTTCGGACTTGTGTTTCAACAGGAACATATGTCTGAATCTAGAGAGATCATCAGTGAATGTAATGAAGTACAAAGAACCGGTCCTGGCATATGTAGACTGGGGACCTTTATACATCACTATGTATCAGTCCCAAGAGTTCACTAACTCTTTCTCTGTTTCGAGTAAACAGAGCTACGGTCATCTTATCTTTGTGACATGACTGGCAAGTTTCACAAGATGTAAATTCAAACTGATTTAAATATGCATCTAAATGTAACTTTAGCTAGTCGGGGCACATTGATATGACCTAGTCTACAATACCTCAAGAAGGATTCGTTCATTTCTGAACTCTTCCTCTTGTATGTGTTCTATACGTAAGGAACTGTAGTTTGATTTAGAATATATATGCTTTTAGATAACGTGCCGAACCGATCAACTATTGATATAGGAAATGTGCAAAACATTATCCAACAATACAAAATTATATCCTTCTTTAATAAATAAAGAGACTGATATGATGTTGTATATCAGGTTCAGTATCTAATAACATTCGTTCAGAATCAATGTATTTGGAAATACAGGGTGATAGTGACCAACAGACTTGGCTGCAACACTTGCGCCGTTTTCTGTTTCATGAAACTTATCACCCGTTCTGAGTTCTCTACCTTTCTGTAGCCCATGTAACAGATTACATTTGCGGGATCCTGATCCGGTATCTAATACCCATGACGTAGAGGAAACATAGAAACAATTCTTTGTAATGAACACACCCGAAGAAGATGCATCATCATGCACTTTCTTTGTTTGGGCGGCATGGGAATCCTGGTATTCCCCTATTTCCTACTCTGTCTTATAACAATTATAAGTTGGAGCGGGACCAACGTTCCCCAGCTCAGTATAATAAGCGGGTTCGGTCAATACATCCATATTATTATCTTGATTAAGGCGTGACATGGTCGCTACCTGGAGAGAGAGAGAAGAAAACACTCTGCGTGCTCTCTTGCAAGATTAGATTGGTTATATATATTTTATCTAATCAGGATGGCTCCCACTGTTTTTATCAAATCTTCCTTCAAATCCTAAAAGGAAAGACTAGTCGGGATTAATTACACTCTACAAATTCGCCAATCTTTCAGCCAGGCCAGTGCCGGTACTTTGAGGGAGGTTCCCCGTGCTTTCGCACCGACCTAATTAAAATAAACCTCGTTTTCCCAGGGGCGTAACCCCGTTGACACCTTTCTAGACACCTACTTGATCGGCTAATTGTAAAGTGCAAAACTCTCTCAGGAGTAACAATTACTCGCAGTGGGTATCGGGATCCAATTATCATATAGAAGGTATGCAATCTCATTGCAAATTTCAACACTTGAAACTCCCGATAAAGGTTTTTACCCCTAGCACCTATGACCTTGGCTATGGTCAACAAATCATAAGCACTAGTCAAGTTCTACCCGTCATTTCGTGATTAATTAGACCCACTCACATGACCCTTGGCTAAGGTCAACAAAGTCACATGACTGTCCTAACTAATCGCATCATATGCTTTGTAGGAAGACATCACTTAGCTACCGTACACTACGCCTCGGCTATGGTCGACAAACGCAGCACGAATACTAAGTACTCTACTTCCTAAAATGACGGAGGGTTGCGGATGGTTTTTAATAAAACCTTTAACGCTTTGAACTTGATCTCGCTGCAGAATCAAATGGTTTTTAAATGGAGTGTTTTTGAGGCTTTTGCTAGTTTCGCTAAAGAGGTCACTCCCGGTGAAGGGATCTCGGCTCTTTCCTCGTCGAATGAGGTGCAGGATATTCACAATACCACTATGCAAAGCAAAAACTAGAAAAGCAGTCAAAAGACAAACCGAAGGTTGTAGCATCTGCTAATTATTGCTAAAGAGGTCACTCCCGGTGAAGGGATCTCGGCTCTTTCCTTATCGAATAAGGTGCTGGATTTTCTACAAGGAACACCGCTATGCAAAGCAACAACTAGAGCTACCTAATTTTTTTATTTCGATTCCACAACATCATTTAGGTTTATTTTCTTTCATTAATCTTATTAATGAATGTCCCATCATTTAAGTCCACCTAAACATCACAGATAAATACAACATATACATATGCCATCCGCATTCGCCTCGATGTCCCGTCTGCACCATTAGGTTAGGTAACTAACGCTAGAGCGAGGCAGGGCTAGCGCGGGTGTAAAACATAAGCAACGTCTATATAATATATCATATATACTATATACAGTATCAATCTGAACATATCACATGATCACATCACAGATAACGCAGCAGAAAATATCATATGAAATATTGGATATACTAGGACGTCCGTGTTTTATTTTGAGCCTGTATAAAACACGGATTCCACGGTCGTGATGAATAGCCAATCCCATACCCCTAGACCCCTACGAGAGCGGTAAGCAACCCTACCAATTCCAGAGTTAGGAGACCCGGACTCGACTCCTCGAGATGGTCTCCCTCTGGACCCTAGAACCCGGTTACTTGTGCTCCCCTCCTTGGGTCTATCCTAATGCGGAAAAGTAAATAATATACAATGGTGACATCATCCTCAACCCGGAAGTGCCCCAATAAAAGAATATTACATACAAGTTTTTTACATGAATGAAAATGAAAAACACTCATCTCACATAAAACCCCCGGCTATTTAAACACGACGATCCAATATAACATATCCAGCAACACATAACATCCCATGTCATCAACGTAAGTAAATATGCCCATCCCAATTGTCGTTGACATATAGTAACAAAACCGGCGATATCACATATTACACTTACGGTCGCAGAAAAGAAAGTGTAAAACTACAACAGTTGGAATCCGCAACCTTCATAGACATCGCATGCCTAACCAAATGAATTCCTTAGACATCGCATGCCTAACAATTATAAATCCCGCATTTCAGTCTCAAAATCGAAAACTGTTTTCAATATCAAGTCGGGCAATTCAACAAGATTCCCGACATCTTGATCGAATGCTCGTCGCAAACTTTAGTAGATGGCCGCACCCCCGATACCGTCGACAAAGTGCACTAAGGCGGAACACCGCTGCCGCGAGCACCCGAACGAATGCTTTTGGCGACGGGGTTCTCCTACAGTCACTTAGTCGGGGCTATGGTGCGTGGCTGTCTATTAAGTTTACCCGGCGAGTATCCACGTACTTTACGTGATTGCGACGGACTTTTGATCGCATCAAAATCCCATGGCAACCGATCAAATGAGACTAAACTGCTATGTTTATAACATTCAATTTAGTTATCTCATAACTACTTGTGGATCCCAAATATTGTATCACATTCCAGATAAATAGACAATGTTAAACTTTCCGATCGAATAATCAAACACCCAAGTTTTCCCAAATAGTTCAACACTTGAAATAAGTTTAAAAACATCCACTTCATGCCACAGTACCAACGGTCCAGCCGTAGAAGGGTCAAGCCAACGCCTCACATGTGGCACGCCGTACTCCCCCAAACCCTAAGGTTCAAAAGGCAGTTCAAGACGGTCACATAATCGAGTTAAGGTTTGTTGTCTTCTAGAGGGTCCATCACGTTACTTGCACGACTTAGAACGTTCTTAAACTTCGGAAAAATCCAACACTTGGAAATTTTCCGGGTCGGGAAAAAGTGAGTTATTGATATCCGGTCGAACTTTTTAACACTTTCTAAATTACCCGGAAAAACACAGACAAAGTTAAACTTTCCGATCGAATCAACGAACTCCCAATACAACCAAGAAAACTCAACACTTGAGTATAAATTAAAAATTCCCAGAAAACACAGGAATTATACAAGGACATTACTGTGCAAATAGTGTAGCATAAAGCTACAGAATGGCCGCGGAACCGCCGCGCCACCTAGGGTACGGCCGCGGTTCCACGGCGCCTTGATTGAATTGGGGTCACGTGCTGCACTGTAATTCCTAGAAAACCCTGCTGAATTTTTTGAGTATTTTTAATTAGGAAAAATCCACAGTTTTAAAAAATGTACAGAGAAGGGTTTTGATTAGGGTTTCGGGGTTCGATCGGATCTCTAACTTCGTCTACACTTCGCCTAAAGCTCTAGCTAAGCTCTGATACCACTATAGGGTTCCTAGGCACACTCATAAGGTTCTACAAGGCATCAACCATGCCAAAATCAAATTTTTATGTGCCGAACAACCCTATGCAAGATCGTTTACTAGAGATAAGGCGAAACTAAAAGCAAGCAAACTACTTTGCTACTAAGTGAAAGGGATAACAAGCTTTGTAGATCTGGTCCTTCACTTCTAAAGCTCCATGTTGACGTCCCTTCGCTGCGATCATCGGGATCCCGGACCCTAGCGATGGTTTCTTCGGAGAAATGAGCGGGCTAGGTCATTGACTTCGAAGCCGAAGATGATCTACGTCGAGGAGACTCAAACTCAAGCTCCATCTTCACTTGGTCATGAACTTTGTGAAGAGAACACCCTATACTACATGGCAAGTAGTAGAGGATGAAGAAATAGGAAGTGGGTTCACTTTAGATTTGGATTTCTCACTCTTTTTCTTTACTTGAATTTTTTCTAGCAAGCTTTCTTCTTCTTGAAGAAGAAGAAGAAGAAGAAAAGAATATGAATGAATAATGAATAAACTAAAATGAATAATCAAGTGAAGTATATCATAATGCAACTATGGGTGAGTTAACCTTTGTAGAGACTAAACCCTAGTTTAAGTTAATGGTTAGGTTATGAAAATCTTATGCAAAACAAAATGGTTGGACTTTGTCAAAGATGCTTGAAAGCTTCATGAAGCTTCAAGCAAAGACAAAGAAGGCCACCGTTTTGTTTTACCAAAATAATTAAAAACCTAAATCATTAACTTAAATATGGTGTAAGTCATACACACACCCAAGTTTGCATGTATCATCAATTATGATACAAACTAGTGCACAAACATATATCACATATACAACTTGTGCACATCAAGTGAGAAAATCAATCTTAAGTGAACAAATACTAGTTAATGTAAAGTAATATATCAAATATATAATTATACATTAAATCATTAAATTGATACTTGATTTAATGATCCGATCATATCGCATATAACCGACTAATATCAAGTGTATCAATATATCGAATCAACACTTGATTCGGTAACCCGGCTATATCACATATAACCGACCGATGATACAAATCGCGAGAATAGAACACAGTATCACATACTGGTATTATTCTCGGTCCCACACATATCTCATATGCGCTCCTATTTCGTTTCGCTTGAGCCAAGAAACCTCTGTGTAGGACTCTAAAGACTCGTCAATACGCCGGAAGTAGGTGGTGATCATATCAATCACCCACAAGCCGCAAGCGGTCTTCTAAACATAACGGCCACCCGAGTATTGAGCGATCAGAAGATCAATGAGCAAGCCTGCTCACACTCCTGCGAATCCAACCAGTAACACTTACCGCATAGTCCGGTCTGTTCGTCTGATATGTCGCATATCTCGCCTAGGGGTGGTAAACGTCAGACCCCAGCAGCTTGATAAGTCATGCCGATATAAGCTCCATAACAAGCGTGAAACTACTGATAACTCTTACCAGTAAATCACTGCAACCCTGGCCAGGGATTTCCAGTTATGGCCAGTCGAGCATAGCGCAACATCAACCCCCAATACCGGGAGAGACGAATCCCCTCCCATCGCTCATTGCCTCCATGTGAATCGGGACTGTACCCAAAAACCACTTGTTTGCACGACTCAGTAGAGCCGTGGTAGGGTGGAAATTAAAGCACAGTGGGAGACACATAAGACTCTATGACGATCTCAGGTCAACAGACTAAGCTGTACCAGTGTCACAAGAGAACTGCCATCTGACGTGAGGTATAATACCATCTGGGAGTTCTCGGCGAGTCCGTTCAGTGTACCTAGTCACTACTGAGCACCCGCATACCATCTCTGATGTCAAACACCAATGGATATGGGATCATCCATCGCCCATCACATAGGTCGAGAAGATATACTCTAGTCTACTCTGGAATATCGATGCCCCGACTCGATATTCCCACGACTAGGAACATTGAAGGATGTACTCATGGACTACCCAGGCCCCACTAGTATGATCTGTATCATAGTCCTGGAAGTCGAGTACACATCCTAAGAGCTTTATCAACATGTAACAGAGAGACAGTAAGTATACATCTTAAGATAAAGAGCAACCAGATAGCGTACTATCATCTCGAGCAAGAAAGTCCTACCTATATATGTCCCAGCATCCACTACAATATACATCTCATGTACAGTAATGGCCTCTAGGGCATACATATAACTAACAATTATACCTGACGTCAGATAGCAGTTCCCTGGTGACATGTGTACAGGTTAGTTCATCGACCTGAGATCGTCATTTGTCTCGTGTGAGTTCCTACTGTGCTTTGATTACTATCCTACCACGGCTCAAAGGAGTCGTGCAAACAGGTTTTAGTTGGGTACAGTCCCGAACCACATGGAGGTAGTGAGCGGATCGGTAGGGGTTTCGTCTCTCCCGGTATTGGGGGTGAGATCGCGCTGTGTCTAGGAGAGCCATTACACGAAATCCTTAGTCAAGTCAGGAGATTTACTGGTAGGTATTCCAGTAGTATCTCAGTGTGTTCTGGGCTACACTCCAACACGACTTGTACCGCTTTTGGGGGTCTGACTTTTACTAACTCCCTAGGCCCGCCATGCGATGCTCATAGACGAACGGACCGGACTGTACGGATATTGTCACTGACAGGCTCAGTAGGGTGTCAGGATGAGTTCGCTCATCGACCTCCCTTTTGGTCAATACCTGGTGGCCCATTACGTACGGCTAGTACCTCTGACGTGCTAGTGGTTAAATCCACAGCCAAGGTATTGACGAGTCTTTAGAGTCCCCCGCAGACAGTTTTCAAGTTTCGGGCGAAACGTTGTAGAGGCCGTATGATATATGGCAAGGGTTCGATCATATACGTGCAGTAGTGCACGGATCATGATCGGGCGGATCATACTAGTGGGCTTTGGTTTAAGCCGGATCCGAGTATTAGATTTATTGGATTACTTTAGTCTCATCGCATTTGCATTCAGTCGGAATGCGGATGCAGGTATGTATATACAGGTGAGGGGTATCCTTGTGATCCGTCACGAGTTTACTTTAGATGTTGCCGTATCTTTTTATTGTTGTAAACATTTGGATTAATGTTTACAAATGGAAAATATGAGTTAGAAATCATCATGAGGTGCATTTAATGTGACACTGTAGGGTTCCTAGGCATCCTATAGAGGTCTCACAAGGCATCAACCATGCCACTTTTCAAAAATATGGTGCCGAGAAACCCTAGACTACGGATCGTTGCTAGAATTCTAGGCGAAACTACAAACTAGTTAACACTTTAACTAAAGTTGAGATGCTACAACCTTTGTAGATCCGGATATCCACTTGCTTAGCTCCATGTGGTCGTCCCCTCGCTGTCCATCACGAACCTCGGACTCTCGTGACGGCTTCATCGGAGAAGTGAGCGGAATAGTTCGTCGGCTTCGTGTCAAAGACGATCTACGTCGAGGTTGCACTAGTTCAAGCTCCGACTTCACAAAGTAGTGAAACTTGTGAAGAAAACACCCAAAACCACTTGGCAAGAGGTAGAGGATGAAGAAATAGGAGGTGGGTTCACTTTAGTTTTGGATTTCTCTCACTAAAACTCAAGTTGCCATTGATGTAGCAAGCTTGAAGAAGAAGAAGAAGATGATAGAATATGATAAAAACCTATTTCAAAATAAAAAAGAAAATGATATTTATCATATCCTAACCATGGTCAAGTGTAGAGAATTGACCATGGTTAGTGGGAGTGGTTAGGTTTAAGTATGAAGACAAAATAGCATCATTAGCAAATGCTTCATGAAGCTTCACCATTCTTCATGATAAATGAAACCATTTTATTTTCATAAAACCAATTAATAAATAATGAATGGATTAAATAATAAGTGAATAAATCATAAACTCTAACCACTCTCATAACCATGGTTCATTTCTTTTACACATAGTCAAGTCAACATGCATCATCAAACATGATACAAAAAAGTGCACAAAAGTATATCACATATACAATGTGTAATCCAAGTGAGAAAAATCCGTTTAAAGTAAACCAATACTAGTTAATGCAAAGTAATATATCAAATATATAATTATACATTAAATCATTAAATCAACACTTGATTCAATAATCCGGTCATGTCGCACATGACCGACTAGTATACAATGTATCGACTTATCGAATCGATCTTCGATTCGATAACTAGGTTATATCATATACAACCAATCGAAACATTAATCACGAGAATCAAATACGGTATCACATACACGCATTATTCTCGGTCCCGCACATATCTCATATGCACTCCTATTTCGTTTCGCTTGAGCTAGGAAACCTCTGTGTAGGACTCTAAAGACTCGTCAATACGCCGGTAGCAGATGATGATCATATCAAGCATCCACAAGCCGCAAGCGGTCTGCTAAACGTAACGGCCACCCGGGTATTGAGTGATCAGAAGATCGACGAGCTAGCCCGCTCACACTCCTGCGAATCCGACCAGTAACACTTACCGTACAGTCCGGTCTCTTCGTCTGATATGTCGCATATCAAGTCTAGGGGTGGTAAACGTCAGACCCCAATAACCCGATAAGTCGTGCCGATGTGAGGCTCGTAACGGGTTGAGAAACTACTGGTAACACTTACCAGCAAATCTCTAATCAGCCCTGGCCAGGGACTTCCCTGCTACGGCCAATCGAGCACAGCACAACATCAACCCCCAATACCGGGAGAGACGAAACCCCTCCTATCGCTCATTGCCTCCATGTGACTCGGGACTGTGCCCAAAGACCACCGTTTTGCACGCCCTCATGGACGTGGTAAGGTGGAGATCAAAGCACAGTAGGAATCATACAAGACTCTATGACGATCTCGGGTCTACAGACTAACCTGTACAAGTGTCACCTGAGAACTGCCATCTGACGTGAGGTATAATACCATCTGGGAGTTCTCGGCGAGTCCGTCCAGTGTACTCAGTCTCCACTGAGCACCCGTATACCATCTCTGATGTCAAACACCAATGAATATGGGATCATCCATCGCCCATCACATGGGTCGAGAAGCGTATACGCTAGTCTACACTGGTATATCGATGCCCCGTCTCGATACACCCACGACTAGGGACCTTGAAGGATGTACTTATGGACTACCATGTCCCCACTAGTATGATCTGCATCATAGTCTAGGTAGTCAAGTACAAATCCTAAGGGCTTTACCAACATGTAACTATAAGACAGTATAAAGAGACTAGTGTACATGTTAAGATAAAGAGTAACCAGATAGCATACTATCATATCGAGCAAGAAAGTCATCTCTATATATGTCCAAGCATCCAATATAATATACATCATCTGTATAATACTGGCCTCTAGGGCATACATACAACTAACAATCTCCCACTTGCACTAGGGCCAGCTGCTGTAGTATCGCATACCGAGCATCCCGAAGAGTCTCTCAAACTGTATCTGGGGAATGGCCTTCGTGAGTGGATCCGCAGTGTTGTTCTTCGTGTCAACCCTCCTGACCTCGATCTCCCGGCGATCAACTATCTCCCGGATCAGGTGATACCGCCTCAGAATATGCCTGGACCGCTGATGGGACCTGGGTTCCTTGGCCAAAGCCACCGCTCCATTGTTATCGCAATACAAAGGTATTGGACGCTCAATGGATGGAACCACTCCAAGTTCATTAATGAACTTCTTGACCCAGACAGCTTCTTTGGCAGCATCGTTGGCAGCGATGTATTCAGCCTCCATCGTCGAGTCTGCCACGGTTTCCTGCTTGGAACTCTTCCAGCTAACCGCCCCTCCATAAAGGGTAAAGACAAAACCCGACTGCGACTTAGAGTCGTCCTTATCACTCTGGAAGCTCGAATCGGTAAAGGACTCCACTTGGAGCTCTCCGTTACCATACACCAAGAACATATCTCTAGTCCTTCGTAAGTACTTGAGAATGCTCTTCACAGCTGTCCAGTGACTCTCTCCAGGATCAGCTTGATACCTGCTCACTACACTTAGTGAGTATGCTACATCGGGTCTGGTACATAGCATCGCATACATGATAGAGCCTACTGCCGAAGCATAGGGTATCCCTTGCATGCGAGCTCTCTCCAAATCAGTCTTGGGAGACATCTCTTTGGAGAGAGTGACTCCAGAGATCGTGGGCAAGTTCCCACGCTTGGACTCTTCCATACTAAACCTCTTTAGTATGGTGTCAATGTACCTGGATTGGGACAATCCCAAAATCCGTTTGGATCTATCTCTATAGATCCTAATTCCTAATATGCAGGAGGCATCACCATGATCTTTCATTGAGAATCTTTGTGATAAGAAGAGCTTGACCGCTTACAGCATAGGAATATCATTTCCTATCAAGAGTATGTCGTCCACGTACAATACGAGGAAGACAACCTTACTCTCTGCCACCTTCTTGTAGATACAAGGTTCATCTGGATTTTTGACGAAATCAAACTCTTTGATAACGACGTCAAAGCAGATGTTCCAACTCCGCGATGCTTGCTTTAATCCATAAATGGATTTAAGCAGCTTGCACACCTTCCCGCTGCTCCCACTGTCTACGAAGCCCTCTGGCTGAGTCATGTACACGCACTCTTCTAAATCACCATTTAGAAAGGCGGTCTTAACATCCATTTGCCAGATTTCGTAGTCATGAAAGGCAGCAATGGCAAGCATGATTCGGATGGATTTAAGCATAGCCACTGGAGAAAAGGTTTCGTCATAGTCCACACCTGGTCTTTGACGAAAACCCTTTGCTACAAGTCTAGCTTTGAAAGTCTCTACTTTCCCATCTACACCAAGTTTCTTCTTGAAGATCCATTTGCTCCCAATGGGTTTTACCCCTTCAGGAGCAACTTCCAAAGTCCATACTTTGTTGGTGTACATGGATTCCATCTCGGACCGCATAGCATCCAGCCATTTCACTGAATCCCTACTCGTGATGGCCTGCTCGAAGCTAGTTGGGTCATCATCCTCCATGATGCAATCCTCGCTCCCACCGTCCATGAGAAAACCGTAGTATCTCTCAGGTTGGCGAGGAACCCTACTAGATCGGCGGAGAGGCTGGGGTTCGTCGGGTACTACTGAATCCTCTGGTTCCACTAAATCTTCAGTTTGTAGTTGTGTAGCCGGAATTTCTTCCAGTTCTACCATATCCCCACTAATTTCTTTTGCAAGAAATTCCTTTTCTAAAAAGGTGGCATGTCGAGAAACAAACACTTTTTGTTCCTCTGTATGGTAGAAAAGATATCCATGTGAATGTTTGGGATATCCCACAAACTTACATAGAACTGACCGTGCCTCGAGTTTGTCCGGATTTTGCCTTTTGATATAGGCCGGGCAACCCCATATCTTAACTCGTTTAAGACATGGTCTCTTCCCACTCCATATCTCATATGGTGTGGTAGGTACAGATTTAGATGGAACTTGATTCAATAGGTATGCTGCTGTCTCCAGCGCATAACCCCAGAAGAAAATAGGTAACTCAGCTGTACTCATCATAGAGCGCACCATATCTAATAGGGTGCGATTTCTCCGTTCAGATACACCGTTGTGCTGTGGTGTATATGGAGGAGTCAGCTGAGAGAGAATCCCATTCTCTTTTAGGAAGTCCAGGAATTCATTACTCAAGTATTCCCCTCCTCGATCAGATCGTAGGATTTTAATACTTTTTCCGGTTAGGTTCTCAACTTCTTGTTTATATTCCCTAAATTTCTCAAAAGTTTCTGATTTGTGTTTCATCAGGAACACATACCCGAACCTAGAGAGATCGTCAGTGAATGTAATGAAGTATGAAGAACCATCCCTGGCATGTGTAAACATGGGACCGCATACATCACTATGTATCAGTCCCAAGAGTTCGGTAACTCTTTCTCCGTGTCCCGTAAACGGAGTTTTGGTCATCTTGCCTTTGAGACATGACTGGCAAGTGTCATAAGATGAAAATTCAAACGGATTTAAATATCCATCTTTATGCAACTTAGCTAGTCGTGTCGCATTGATGTGACCCAGTCTACAATGCCACAAGAAGGATTCGTTGAGTTCAGAACTCTTCCTCTTGTGTGTGTTTGTTATGCTCAGAACTGTTGATTGATTTAGAACATAAATGCCATTGCATAACGTGCCTGATCCAACCAACTTTTGCTTATGGAAAATGTTCATAACATTGTCCTGTAATACAAAATTATATCCTTCTTTACTTAGCAAAGAAACCGATATAATGTTGCATATCAGGTTCGGCATGTAATAGCATTCGTTTAGAACCAATGTATTACCAGTTGGTAATACAAGGTGATATTCCCCGACAGTCTTAGCTGCAACAATTGCACCATTTCCAACTCTAATGTCTTTATCACCTTCTCCAAGTTCTCTACCTTTCCTAAGCCCATGTAACTGATTACATATATGGGATCCTGACCCGGTATCCAATACCCAGGACATAGAGCAAATGGAGAAACAGTTCTCAGTAACGAACACACCCGAAGAAAATGCATCATCATGTACTTTCTTCATTCGGGTGGCATGGGAATCCTGGTATTCCCCTATATCCTGTTCATTCCTATAACTCTTATAGGAAAGAACGGAACCAACGTTCCCCAGCACAGTATAACATGCGGGTTCGGTCAATACATCCATATTATTATCTTTATTAAGGCATGAAATGGTCGCTACCTGGAGAGAGAGAGAAGAAAACACTTTAGCGTATGCTCGTGCAAGATCAGATTGGTTATTATCTTATCTAATCAGGATGGCTCCCACTGTTTTTATCAAATCTTCCTTCAAACCCTAAAAGGAAAGACTAGCCGGGATTAATTACACACTACAAGTTCGCCAATCTTTCAGCCAGGCCAGTGTCGGTACTTTGAGGGAGGTCCCCCGTGCTTTCGCACGAACCTAATTACTGAAAACCTCGTTTTCCCAGAGGCGTAACCTCGTTAACACCTTTCTAGACACCTACTTGATCGGCTAATTGTAATGTGTAAAACTCTCCCAGGAGTAACTCTTACTCGCAGTGGGTATCGGGATCCAACTATCTCATAGAAGGTATGCAATCTCATTGCAAATTTCAACACTTGAAATTCCCGATAATATTTTGCCCCTAGCGTCCTATGACCTTGACAAAGGCCAACAAATCATAGCATGCTAGTCAAGTTCAACCCGTCATTTCTTGATTGAATCAAACCCACCCGCACGGCCCTTGACAAAGGCCAACAAGGTCGCACGACTACCCTGAAACAATCTGCATCATATGCAAAAGCAGATAATCACTATTCAGCTACCGCACACTACGCCTTGACAAAGGCCAACAAACGCAGCACGAATACTAAACAGTTCTTATCTGAAATGACGGAGGGCTACGACAGGTTTTTCTGAAAACCTATTGCGTAATGAACTTGATATCGTTGTAGAATCAAATGAAGTTTTAAAATGGAGTGATTTTGAGGCTTTTCTAGTTTTGCTAAAGGAGTCACTCCCGGCGAAGGGATCTCGGTCCTTTCCTCGTCGAATGAGGTGCGGGATATATCATATATATCACTGTGCAAAGCAAAAACTCTTAAAAGCAATCAAAGCCAAACCGAGTGTGTAGCATCTGCCAGTTATTGCTAAAGGAGTCACTCCCGGTGAAGGGATCTCGGTCCTTTCCTCATCGAATAAGGTGCAGGGTATATCATATATACCGCTGTGCAAAGCAAGAACTGTAGCTACCTGTTTTATTTTAAAATTTGATTCTACAACATCTTAGGTTTCTTATCTTTCATTAATCATATTAATGAAGTCCCATCATTTAAATACCTAAACATCACAGATAGATATGACGTACACTTATGCCATCCGTATTCGCCTCGATGTCCCCTCGTGCACCGTTAGGTTAGGTAACTAACGACAGAGCAGGGCAGGGCTAGCGCGGGTGTAAAACATAAGTAACGTCTATATAATATATCATATATACTATATACTATATCCATCACAGAGTCACAACACAGAGATCGCAGCAGAATAAACATATGAAATATTGGATATACTAGGACGTCCGTGTTTTCAATACGAGCCAGTATAAAACACGGATTCCACGGTCGTGATGAATAGCCAATCCCACACCCTTAGACCCCTACGAGAGCGGCAAGCAACCCGGCCAATTCTAGGGTTAGGAGACCCGGACTCGACTCCTCGAGTTGGTCTCCCACTGGACCCCAGAACCCGGTTACTTATGCTCCCCTCCTTGGGTCTATCCTAATGCGGAAAAGTAAATAATATACAAAAGGTGACATCTTCCGCTACCTGGAAGTGCCCCAAAAAAAAGAATATTACATACAAGTTTTTACATGAATGAAAATGAAAAACACTCATCTCACATAAAAACCCCCGGCTATTCGAACACGACGATCAAATATAACATATCCAGCAACACATAACATCACATGTCATCAACGTAAGTAAGTATGCATACCCCAATTGTCGTTGACGTATAGCAACGAAACCGGCGATATGAACATACTACACTTACGGTCACAGAAAAGAAAGTGTAAAACTACAACAATTGGAATCCGCAACCTCTTTAGACATCGCATGCCTAACAGATATAAATCCCGCATTTTAGTCTCATTATCGAAAAATCTTTTCAATATCATATGGGACTAAATTGCTAGATTTATAACATTCATTCAGTTATCACATAACTGTTTGTGAATTCCAATTATTGTATCCCATTCCGGATAAATAGAATATATTAAAATTTCCGATCAAACATTCGAATACCCAAGTTTTCCCGAAACCGTCCAACACATGAAATAGGTTCCAAGACATTCGTTTCATGCCTCAGTACCAACGGTCCAGCCGTAGAAGGGTCAAGCCAACGCCTCACATGTGGCACGCCGTACTGCCCCAAACCCGAAGGTTCAAAGGGCAGTTCAAGACGGTCACATAATCGAGTTAAGGTTTGTTGTCTTCTAGAGGGACCATCGTGTTACTTGCACTACTCAGAACGTCCTTAAACCACACAATAATCCAACACTTGGATATATTACGACAGGGGAAAAGTTGGGTATTTATATCCGGTCGAAGTTTTTAACATATTCAAAAAATTATCCGGAAAGCACTTAGACAAAGTTCGATAATCCGATCGAATCGACGATTCCCTATACAACCCCAGAATACTCAAACCTGGAGTCAAATTAAAATTCCCAGAAAACTCAGAATAATAAATCAGGTATTACTGTGCAAAGAAGTGGGGCTGACGTCATCAACGAGCCGCGGAACCGCCGCAGAAGTCATGCTTCTGCCGCGGTTCCGCCGCCGTTTGTACTGTTCACAGGAAACGATTTGCACAGTAATTATTAGATTTTATTGCTGATTTTTTTAGGCAATTTTAATTGACAAAAAACCACAAATTCGAAAAATTTCCAGAGAGCTATTTTGGGGTTGGTTTTTCGGTTCGTCCGGGTTTCAAACTCCGTCTAGACTTCGCCTAAGGCTCTAGCTAGGCTCTGATACCACTGTAGGGTTCCTAGGCATCCTATAGAGGTCTCACAAGGCATCAACCATGCCACTTTTCAAAAATATGGTGCCGAGAAACCCTAGACTACGGATCGTTGCTAGAATTCTAGGCGAAACTACAAACTAGTTAACACTTTAACTAAAGTTGAGATGCTACAACCTTTGTAGATCCGGATATCCACTTGCTTAGCTCCATGTGGTCGTCCCCTCGCTGTCCATCACGAACCTCGGACTCTCGCGACGGCTTCATCGGAGAAGTGAGCGGAATAGTTCGTCGGCTTCGTGTCAAAGACGATCTACGTCGAGGTTGCACTAGTTCAAGCTCCGACTTCACAAAGTAGTGAAACTTGTGAAGAAAACACCCAAAACCACTTGGCAAGAGGTAGAGGATGAAGAAATAGGAGGTGGGTTCACTTTAGTTTTGGATTTCTCTCACTAAAACTCAAGTTGCCATTGATGTAGCAAGCTTGAAGAAGAAGAAGAAGATGATAGAATATGATAAAAACCTATTTCAAAATAAAAAAGAAAATGATATTTATCATATCCTAACCATGGTCAAGTGTAGAGAATTGACCATGGTTAGTGGGAGTGGTTAGGTTTAAGTATGAAGACAAAATAGCATCATTAGCAAATGCTTCATGAAGCTTCACCATTCTTCATGATAAATGAAACCATTTTATTTTCATAAAACCAATTAATAAATAATGAATGGATTAAATAATAAGTGAATAAATCATAAACTCTAACCACTCTCATAACCATGGTTCATTTCTTTTACACATAGTCGAGTCAACATGTATCATCAAACATGATACAAAAAAGTGCACAAAAGTATATCACATATACAATGTGTAATCCAAGTGAGAAAAATCCGTTTAAAGTGAACCAATACTAGTTAATGCAAAGTAATATATCAAATATATAATTATACATTAAATCATTAAATCAACACTTGATTCAATGATCCGGTCATGTCGCACATGACCGACTAGTATACAATGTATCGACTTATCGAATCGATCTTCGATTCGATAACTAGGTTATATCATATACAACCAATCGAAACATTAATCGCGAGAATCAAATACGGTATCACATACACGCATTATTCTCGGTCCCGCACATATCTCATATGCACTCCTATTTCGTTTCGCTTGAGCTAGGAAACCTCTGTGTAGGACTCTAAAGACTCGTCAATACGCCGGTAGCAGATGATGATCATATCAAGCATCCACAAGCCGCAAGCGGTCTGCTAAACGTAACGGCCACCCGGGTATTGAGCGATCAGAAGATCGACGAGCTAGCCCGCTCACACTCCTGCGAATCCGACCAGTAACACTTACCGTACAGTCCGGTCTCTTCGTCTGATATGTCGCATATCAAGTCTAGGGGTGGTAAACGTCAGACCCCAATAACCCGATAAGTCGTGCCGATGTGAGGCTCGTAACGGGTCGAGAAACTACTGGTAACACTTACCAGCAAATCTCTAATCAGCCCTGGCCAGGGACTTCCCTGCTACGGCCAATCGAGCATAGCACAACATCAACCCCCAATACCGGGAGAGACGAAACCCCTCCTATCGCTCATTGCCTCCATGTGACTCGGGACTGTGCCCAAAGACCACCGTTTTGCACGCCCTCATGGACGTGGTAAGGTGGAGATCAAAGCACAGTGGGAATCACACAAGACTCTATGACGATCTCGGGTCTACAGACTAACCTGTACAAGTGTCACCTGAGAACTGCCATCTGACGTGAGGTATAATACCATCTGGGAGTTCTCGGTGAGTCCGTCTAGTGTACTCAGTCTCCACTGAGCACCCGTATACCATCTCTGATGTCAAACACCAATGGATATGGGATCATCCATCGCCCATCACATGGGTCGAGAAGCGTATACGCTAGTCTATACTGGTATATCGATGCCCCGTCTCGATACACCCACGACTAGGGACCTTGATGGATGTACTTATGGACTACCATGTCCCCACTAGTATGATCTGCATCATAGTCTAGGTAGTCAAGTACAAATCCTAAGGGCTTTACCAACATGTAACTATAAGACAGTATAAAGAGACTAGTGTACATGTTAAGATAAAGAGTAACCAGATAGCATACTATCATATCGAGCAAGAAAGTCATCTCTATATATGTTCAAGCATCCAATATAATATACATCATCTGTACAATACTGGCCTCTAGGGCATACATACAACTAACAGACACATGCAACCTAGTGACTCATGGTCTCTTTTATTGTGCATATGTCACATTTTGTGATGGATTTGAGTGATGAAATGAGAGGAAGAGAGAGAAGGGCAGCCATGATAGATATGTTTGCTCTTGTATTATTTTATTCTAACTCACTCTCTCATTTTATCACACATACAACAAAAGAAAAAGAAAGCTTCTTCTTCTTCTAGCTCACAACCTCCATTGATGGCTTCATCTTCAACCTCCATCCATGCAATGGATGCAAGAGACAAAGTTGTCACAACATTCTCTTTTTCACCTTGGACACGTCGGCTAGCGAACTTCGTGCCCGAGTTGCTTCGGACGAAACGGAAGCCCGTAAAAAGACTTGAAGATGTGGTGCCCTTTCCGATGAGGAGATCGAGACCGGAGATGCCGTGAGGAGCTTGGGATGGTGGCCAAAGACCGAAGGACACGGATCGATCGGTATAGCCTTTCCAACCCTTTCTCAAGTTGCTAGTTATAGGTTAATGGTTCGATCCGGATTTAAAGTATACGATAGCGCCGGTTTCAAGTTTTGAAAAAGTTTTCGTTTCCGCATTTTGGCCTCGGACAGACGGCCGGGGCGTTGCCGTAGACTTACATGGTATCAGAGACACGCCATTAACCTAAACTTGCTTGCTCTAACGTGTTTAGAACTTCGATCGAACAAAATTTTCCAAAACTGCATTTCCAATTTTGAAGTTTCTGTCGAATTTTTTTTATCGTCAATTTTTTTTTTGAGTATTGCAGAAAATCAGGCAGGCTTTTTAAAGAGATCTGAGAAAATTTGGTACACTGTTATCACTGTAGCGCCGCGGAACCGCGGCCGTACCCACGTTTTGGCCGCGGTTCCGCCGCAGCACTGTAGCAACAATGCACCAAAATTTCCACAGTGGTCTCTGACTTGGAAATGGGGTTTCTGGTATTTGTAGTTTTGGCCCAGATTATTTTGAGTACTGGGTATTGTGCTTGGGGCCCACTTCGGGAAATTTTGTCGTTCGAAAATTTTAAATATGTTAATTCACAGTATTTACATTATATCTGCGACTGTGAATGTCATTTGATCGATAAATCTTGTCTAATTGCTATAGCCCTTTTAGACGGATTTGTGAACGTGACATTCACGTTGATGTTCTGTGTTGTACTGTGATGTTGCGGATTTGTCGTGGTGGATAGCCTGGATGCAATGGTAGTACAGTTTGGTTGTATTTGTACATTTGATATTGCGGGGCGAGCGTCCAACATGTGGACTGCCGTCACTGCCTGTTTGTATATTATTCTTTTGGGGCACGACCGGGCTGAGGTCAATGTACCCGTTGTATATATTTTACTTTCTGTACGAGGATTACCCCAAGGTGGGGTGCACGGATAGCCGGGTTCTAGAGGGCAACGAGCCCGCATCTCATGGCTTTGAGACAGAGGGGGCTTTACTCTAGAATTGGCGGGCTATTCGCCGCACTCGTAGGGGGTACAGGTTGACCCAAGGAGGGGTACTCAAGTTACTAGATTCCGTGAAGTGTTGGGTGGTCCATTCACGTTGTTGAAGGGGGCTGCCTCGCTTCAGGTTTTGGCGGGTAACTTGCCGCGCCCGTAGGGGTCTAGGATTTCATTGCACAGGCTATCCACACGACCAGGGGAACGTCGGGTTTCAGTAGCGGCTCTATGAAACTCGGGGATCTCAGATTATCTGTATTGTTCTGTGATGCTTATTACATTTCTGTGATGTTGCATTTTATCATGCCATGAGCGAATATTATATATTGATATATATACTAGTAGATGTTGTATATGTTTTACAGCCGCGCTAGTCCAGTCCCCGCTCTGTCGTTAGTTAAGTAACCTAACGGGTGATGACGGGACCCAGTGGCGAATGCAGATGGCATATACGCACATCATATTTTCGTTCTTTTGTGGTGTGATTAATTGATGGGACTGCATTGATTCGGATCAATGCAAGCTAAACAAACCTGTTTGATGTTGTTGGAACATTTTTCAAAAAACTGTTATTGCAATTTATTGCAAGGACGTTCTCTTTTGTTTTGCACAGTGGTATTCGGTTATGAATATCCAGCACCTCAGTCGATGAGGCAAGGGCCGAGATCCCTTCACCGGGAGTGACCCCTTGGACAGAGGTTTGCGTCAGGGTAATAACTTCACTATAGCCGATTAATTTTTGCATTGCATCGTGGTATTCAGTTGGAATATCCCGCACCTCATTCTACGAGGAAAGAGCCGAGATCCCTTCACCGGGAGTGACCTCTTTAGCAAAGGTTTTCGGCACTATATTTTTATAAAAAGCTATCCGGTTCCTTCAACGATATCAAGTTCATTACGTTAAAGGTTTTTCGCCAAAAAACATTCATAGCCCTCTGTCATTTCAGAAAGGTAGCACTTAGTATTCATGCTATGTATGCTGTCCTTCGTCAAGGCATAGTGTATGGTAGCTATTTGTTACTTTTCTGCAGCATAGATAGATGCGTTGGTTTGGGATAGTCGTACTACTATTTTGGCCTTCGTCAAGGGTATGTACGGGTGGGTTCAAATTAACCTGGACAATGACGGGTAGAACTTGACATGTGACTTATGATTTGTTGGCCTTAGTCAAGGTCATAAGAGCATGGGGTAAAAATCACATCGGGAGTTTCTAAAGAAACTGAAACTTGCCAGATATGCGCATACCTTCTGGAGTGTGATAACGTGAGTGGATTCCATCACGTTATCATGCGATGATAGTTGGATCCCGATTCCCACTGATGAGTTGGTTTACTCCTTGGGTGATCCCGACTAATTCTTCTTTCAGGTTTGGAGGAGAATTTGAGGTTACGGTGGGAGGTTTCCTGATTAGATAAATTGATAACCATTCTGATCATGGTTAGAGTGCACGCTGAGTGTTTCTTTTCTCTCTCTCTTTGGCAGCGACCATGACCCAACCCTAGACTATAACTCAGTGACCATGTTAACCGAACTTTCTTAAAACACTGGCTTTTGGATTGTCAGAGTTGCATACCTCATTGCCACTCCTACTTTTACCCTTTACTCCAGAACACCCCGTATTACTACGAACATCCACTTCCATTGGATAAAACCATCGTATGGTTATATACGAACTCGAAGGAACTTGTTCCAGATTCGAGAATGGTTTCTGGTTCTGGAGAAAATGAATAGGACTATTCAGTTGTCTTTTCCTTTTACCTTCTCTCAGGTTGCGAGTGCTCCTTGGATCAGGACAGTACGCCTATTATGCTTATTGGATAGTCTTCTTCCAAACCATAGGCAGGTGTCGAACGGTAGGGAATGAAGAAAACCAATTAGCCTAACGATGGTGTACAGAAGGTAATAAGTTAAGACAAATAAAGGGATTAGAAAGAGGGCAAAGTAAACTGCGACTGCTATTCACGACCAAACCAAGTATTTCATCGCCACTCCTACTTCACCTTTGTATTTCTTCGGAACACCCCGTATCACTACGAAGATCCACAGTTTATTGGATACTCCATCGTATGGTTATATACGAACTCGAAGGGACTTGTTCTAGTTCGGGGATGGATTCTGGTTCAGGAGAAATAGGAATAAGGTTTTATTCTGTTGTCTTTTATCTTTACCTTCTCTCGGGTTGCGAGTGCTCCTAGGATTAGGACAGTACACCTATTACGCTTATTGGATAGTCTTCTTCCAAACCATCGGCTGGTGCCGAACGGTAGGGAAGGAAGAAAACCATTTAGCTTAACGATGGTGCGCAGAAGGTAGCGACTAAAAGACAAATAAACGGATTTGGAGAGATGGCGAAGAAATATACGGTTATAGTTGTGAATCTAATAATGGAAAAGACATTACTAAGAATACCCGGATACCCCTTCGAAACATTTACATGTTCCAGTTTCACTGTGTATTGTTAAAAGAAAACTGATTTCCCAATTAGTCCTTGCTCCAGGGTATGTATTTACCAGGCTTGATTCTCATATCTGTATGGTTTTACAGATGATGAGTGGGAGCAAGTTATTGGGAATTGGGTGATCATCCTCATTATATCGGGATTCGTTGTAATTAGTGATGTTTTAGGAAATCGCCTGGGTTGTTTGCCGAACGGCAAATATTTTGTTTTGAATATCCGTTGTTATGCACCAATTTCAAATTGATATATCTGTACGTTTATTTTCATAAAGTGAGATATAACTCTTTGAAATTATGTTTATGACATTTACCTATATCAGTAGATGGTTAGGTAAGGAGGATTAAACATCGGTGTAATTCTTCTAAACCATAAGTACAGTTTTCAACCTACGACACACAGGGAATGAGTTATTAGACTCAGGGGACTTATACAGAGTATTGTATGTTGTCCAGTGTCCATGAGGATAGAGAGGTTGGTACTCGTACTATATTCTGTTTACTTGTGACTTCTCTAGTTCTTAGACATGTGTTTCGTAGAAATGCAAGGTCTAAGTGTTGAGAAGTTATAGGTATATGAATAAAGTAGAGAACCAGGTGTTGCAAGTATCAGGATTCTTCAAGGTGATCGAAAATGTAGATACTTGTGTATGGTATTCAGTTGATAGTAATGGTTTTTGAGAAACTTGTTTCTCTTTCAGGTTACTCATATCTGGATGCATTCCTAAGTTGAGTAACGCTGATCGGCCTCCTTCCATTTAGTTTACATGCACTGGAGACAGCTGCATGATTTGAATCTGGTTCCAATTAAATCAGTGCCTCTGTTTCTATATTGGATATAGTGTTGGAGATAGTGCCCTCAGAGTCAATTATTGGATCACAGGCATGTGATTGCAATGATTGAGGGAGGACCTGTCCCAGTAGGACAGTCTTACTCAATATGATAGTATGCTATCTGGTTTATCTTTATCATCGTGTACTGCTTTAGGTGACCTTACGAGTCACTATTACACGTTGATAGAGCCCCTACGATTCTTGATTGACTACCAGCAGTATGAGGGCGATCATATACGTGAGAGCTGGGGTCTATAAGCACATCCTTAAAAGGTCCCTAGTCATGGGAGTTCGAGACAGGGCATCGATACTTCGGAGTAGACTAGTGTATACAGTCGAGACCTCGACAAGGGGCGGTGGTCGGTCTCACAAGACACTGGTGTCAGTTGGTTCACCTAAGATGTATACAGGTGCTCATTGGGTTATGAGTACACCGGACAGGACTCGCCGGGAACCTGCTAGTTGGGATTATACCTGATGTCAGATAGCAGTTCCCTGGTGACATGTGTACAGGTTAGTTCATCGACCTGAGATCGTCATTTGTCTCGTGTGAGTTCCCACTGTGCTTTGATTACTACCCTACCACGCTCAAAGGAGACGTGCAAACAGGTTTTAGTTGGGTACAGTCCCGAGCCACATGGAGGCAGTGAGCGGATCTGCAGGAGTTCGTCTCTCCCGGTATTGGGGGTGAGGTCGCGCTGTGTCTAGGAGAGCCAGAACATGAAAAGTCCTTGGCCAAGGCAGGAGATTTGCTGGTAGGTATTCCAGTAGTATCTCAGGGTGTTCTGGGCTACACTCCGACACGACTTGTACCGCTTTTGGGGGTCTGACTTTTACCAACCTCCTAGGCCCGCCATGCGATGCTCATAGACGAACGGACCAGACTGTACGGATATTGTCACTGATAGGTTCAGTAGGGTGTCAGGATGAGTGCGCTCATCGACGTCCCTTTTGGTCAATAGCTGGTGGCCCGTCACGTATGGCTAATACCTCTGACGTGCTAGTGGTTAAATCCACAGCCATAGTATTGACGAGTCTTTAGAGTCCACCACACACAGTTACTTAAGTTTCGGGCGAAACGCTGTAGAGGCCGTATGAAGATATGGCAGGGTTCGATCAGATACGTGCGGTATTGCACAGATCGTGATCGGACGGTTTTTACTAACCGGCTTTGGCTTAAGCCGGATCCTAGTATTAGACAGTGTAGATTTTGTTTCTTTGCATTTGTGTTCAGCGGTAATACAAACGCGGGCATGTATATGCAGTCGCGGGGTTTTCCTGTAATTTATTACGGGATCAGTTTTCTGATGTTGCCAGTTTGCATTCCGTTCCGGCCGGTTTTCCTTTGTTCCTTCACGGCCGGACTTTCCGATGGTGGGGGTTATTTGCAAGTTTGCAAATAACTTTTTGTGGAGGGGTTTCTTGCATTTGTGGTATTATGAAAGGTTAAGCATCTTTGCTTTTTCATGATGGCTTGCTTTATTGAGATTAGAGTTGATTTGAAATTGAGATGACTTTGTTATCATCATATTTACTTATGGTCACCCATTCTCTTTTCCTACACTCACCTCTTTTCTTGTTTTTTTTCCCTCCACCATTTCTTTGAGAGAGAGGGGGCCGGCCACAATTTGATGAGGGTGAGGGATTCATTTGGTAGTGATTTCTTCATCTCATTTCATATTTCTTTTGCTAGAAAAATGAGAACACCATCATTCTCCAAACTTCATTCCACCTTCATCAAGGCAACATAAACCCCAAAGAGACAATGTTTTCTACACTACATCTACAGCAAACCTTGGACGCGTCGGCTAGCCAACTTCGCGCCCGAGTTGTCTCGGTCCAGAGGTGGGAGCCCGTAAAAGTATTCGGCTACGTGGTGCCCTTTCCGACGAGGACGTGGCGGACGGAGATTCCGCGGGAGATCGGAGTGGAGACGAAGACCGAAGGACACGGATCGCTCAGTATAACTCTCTACCCGTATTTTATTTTGCTGGTAGCTAGGTTAATGGCCCGATCCGGGTTAAAAGTGCGCGGTGGTGCCGGTTTGCTAGTTTGCAAAGTTTTTCGTTTCCACATTTCCGGCGTCGGATCGACGGCCGGGGCGCCGTCGTGCACTTACATTGGTATCAGAGCCACGCCATTAACCTTGCCTAGCTTTCTCTAACATGTTTAGAACTCGATCGAACAAAAATCCCCAAAAACCGTATTTTCCAATGCACATGTGTTCTCTGTCAAAATTTTTTCAGCTCCAAAATTTTTTCAGGTTGTTGCAGAATACTGTGCATGGAAATATAAACAATCTGTGAAAATTTGGTCGCAAGATCTCACCATAACGCTGCGGAACCGCGGCCAAACCCATTCTTGGGCCGCGGTTCCGCCGCTCTTTTAACTGTTCAGCGTGCCAAATTTTTCCAGAGGGCTTTAGACTTGGAAATAGGGGTTTTGGGATATTATTTTTGGGCCCGGAATTTCTGTGAGTGCTACAGTACTGCTTGGGGCCCACTTTGATAAATTTGTTCGATCGGATATTTTAAACATGCTAGTCACAGTATTTACATTATATCTGCGACCGTGAATGTCACTCGATCGGTAAATCCAGTCTATCTGCTATAGCCCTTTTAGACGGATTTGCGAACGTGCCATTCATGTTGATGTTCTGTGTTGTGCTGTGATGTTGCGGATCGGTCGTGGGGATAGCCTGGTTGCAGTGTTAGTACAGTTTTTGTTTTATATGTACATTTGATATTGCGGGGCGAGCGTCTGACATGTGGACTGCCGTCACTGCCTATTTGTATTATTCTTTTGGGGCACGACCAGGTTGCGGTCGATGTACCCGTTGTATGTATATTTTACTTTCTGTATTAGGATTGCCCCGTCGAGGGGTGCACGGATAGCCGGGTTCTAGAGGGCAACGAGCCCGCATCTTATGGCGTTGAGACGGAGGGGGCTTCACTCTAGAATTGGCGAGCTATTCGCCGCACTCGTAGGGGGTACAGGTTGACCCAGGAGGGGTGCCCAAGTTACCGGATTCCGTGAAGTGCTGGGTGGTCCATTCACATTGCTGAAGGGGGCTGCCTCGCTTCAGGTTTTGGCGGGTAACTTGCCGCGCCCGTAGGGGTCTAGGATTTTTATTGCACAGGCTATCCACACGACCAGGGGAACATCGGGTTTCAGTAGCGGCTCTATGAAACCCGGGGATCCCAGATATCTGTATTGATCTGTGATGCTGTACATTTCTGTGATGTTGCATATTATCACGCCTTGAGCAAAAATTATATATTATATATATATATTAGTAGATGTTGTATATGTTTTGCATTCGCGCTAGTCCAGTCCCCGCTCTGTCGTTAGTTAGCTAACTTAACGGGTGATGACGGGACCCAGTGGCGAATGCGGATGGCATATACGTACGTCATTATTTTCATTCTTTATTGGTGTGATCAATTGATGGGACTGCGTTGATTCGGATCAATGCAAGATAAACAAACCTATTTTGATGTTGTTGGAACATTTTTCAAAAAGCTGTTATTGCAAGGGCGTTCTCTTTTGTTTTGCATCGTGGTATTCAGTTGGAATATCCTGCTCCTCAGTCGACGAGGCAAGGGCCGAGATCCCTTCACCGGGAGTGACCCCTTGGACAAAAGTTTACGTCAGGGCAATAACTTCACTATAGCCGATTACTTTTGCTTTGCATCGTGGTATTCAGTTGGAATATCCTGCACCTCATTCCACGGGGAAAGAGCCGAGATCCCTTCACCGGGAGTGACCTCTTTAGCAAAGGTTTTCGTCACTATATTTCTAAAAAGCTATCCGTTCCTTCAACGATATCAAGTTCATTACGTTAAAGGTTTTCGCCAGAAACCATTCGTAGCCCTCCGTCATTTCAGTTAAATATTCGGTAGTATTCAAGCTATGTATTTTGACCTCACGCCAAGGCATAGTGATTGGTAGCTGCCGGGTATTTATCTGTTGCATAGATAGATGCGTTGGTTTGGGACAGTCGTACTACTATTTTGGCCTACGTCAAGGGTATGTAGGGGTGGGTTCAAATTAACCTGGATAATGATGGGTAGAACTTGACATGTGACTTATGACATTTTGACCTCACGCCAAGGTCATAAGAGCATGGGGCAAAAATCACATCGGGAGTTTCAAAAGAAACTGAAACTTGCCAGATATGCGCATACCTTCTGGAGTGTGATAACGTGAGCGGATTCCGTCACGTTATCATGCGATGATAGTTGGATCCCGATTCCCACTGATGAGTTGGTTTACTCCTCGAGTTATCCCGGCTAATTCTTCTTTCAGGTTTTGGGAAGAATTTGACGTTACAGTGGGAGGTTTCCAGATTAGATAAAGTGATAACCATTCTGATCTAGGTTAGAGTGCAAGCTGAGTGTTTCTTTTCTCTCTCTCTCTTTGGCAGCGACCATTGACCCGACCCTAGACTATGACTCAGTGACCAAGTTGACCAAACCTTCTTAACACTGGCTTTTGGATTGTCAGAGTTGCAAACCTCATTGCCACTCCTACTTTTACCCTTTTCTCCAGGACACCCCGTATTACTACGAACGTCCACTTCCATTGGACAAAACCATCGTATGGTTATATACGAACTCGAAGGAATTCGAGGATGGTTTCCGGTTCTGGAGAAAACGAATAGGACTATTCAGTTGTCTTTTCCTTTCACCTTCTCTCATTGTGAGTACTCCTTGGTTTAGGAAATAGTACACCTATTACGCAAATTGGATAGTCTTCTTCCAAACTATAGGCAGGTGCCGACCGGTAGGGAATGAAGAAAACCAATTAGCCTAAACGGTGTACAGAAGGTATTAAGTTAAGACAAAGAAAGGGATTAGTAAGAGGGCAAAGTAAATTGCGACTGCTATTCACGACCAAACCAAGTATTTCTTCGCCAATCCTAAATCACCTTTGTATTTCTCCAGGACACTCCGTATCACTACGAAGATCCCAAGTTTATTGGATAATCCATCGTATGGTTATATACGAACTCGAAAGGAACTTGTTCCAGTTCGGGGATGGATTCTTGTTCAGGAGAAATTGGAATAAGGTTTATTCGGTTGTCTTTTATCTTCACCTTCTCTCGCATTGCGAGTGCTCCTAGGATTAGGACTGTACACCCATTATGCTTATTGGATAGTCTTCTTCCAAACCATAGGCTGGTGCCGAACGGTAGGGAATGAAGAAAACCATTTGGCCTAAAGGGGTGTACAGAAGGTAATGACCAAAGACATATAAAGGGATTTGGAGAGGTGGCAAAGAGATATACGGTTACAGTTGTGAATCTGAATAATGGAAGAGGCATTACTAGGAATACCCGGATACCCCTACGAAACTGTTGGATATATGTATGCCCTAGAGGCCATTATGTGATAGTGGATGTATCTATACATGTATATATATTCAGTATGCATTCTTGCTCGACATGATAGTATGCTATCTGGTTCTTCTTTATCTGACATGTTGATTTGATCATGCTTATTATTCACTCATACATGCTGATAAAGCCCTGAGGATATTGGCTTGACTGCTCTGATTATGATGGAGATCATACTAGTGGGACATCTGTAGTCTATAAGCATATCCTGGAAAGTCCCTAGTCATAGGTATATCGAGACGGGGCATTGATATACCAGAGTAGACTAGCGTATATGATACTAGACCCATATGATGGGCGATGGATGTTCCCACATTCATCGATGTTTGACATCAAGATCATATACGGGTGCTCAGTGCTGACTGGGTACACTGGACGGACTCACCGAGAACTCCTATATGGAATTATATCTATCGTCGGATAGCAGTTCTCAGGTGACACTGGTACAGGTTAGTCTATAGACCCGAGATCGTCATGGAGTCTTGTGTGTTCTCCCACTGTACTTTGATTACCACCCTACCACGGCTCTACTGAGTCGTGCAAACAGGTGGCCGTTGGGTACAGTCCCGAGACACACGAAGGCAATGAGCGATAGGAAGGGTTTCGTCTCTCCCAGTATTGGGAGTTGATGCTGTACTATGCCCGACTGGTTATATCAGTAAGTCCCTGGCCAGGGTTGCTGAGAATTGCTGATAAGTGTTATCAGTAGTTTCTCGATCTGTTATAGACCATTCACCGGCACGACTTATTGAGTTATTAGGGTCGACGTTACCATCCCTAGGCTCGATATGCGGCATATCTGATGAAGAGACCGGACTGTACGGTAGTGTTGCCGGTTGGCTCGACGGGAGTTGTAGCAGGTTCGCTTGTTGTCTTCTGATTGCTCAATACCCGGGTGGCCGTTATGTTTAGCTGACCGCTTGCGGCTTGGGGGTACCTGATATGATCATCACCCTCTGCCGGCGTATTGACGAGTCTTAGAGTCCCACAAAGGAGTTACCCAGCCCAGGCGAAACGTTGTGGTGCGCGTATGCGATATGCGCATGCACCTGATTAAAATGTGCGTATATGATACCGAACATTGATCGGGTGGCCTGCTTTTGGTGGGGTCATATGAGATATGACCGGATTGATAAATCAAGTGTTGATTTATCATCTAACCATTAGTTTTCTCACTTGAAACCTTTCTAGAATTTGATGGATGTATGCATGCATGCATGTGTTTCTTTCTTTCATTCTAGTTTCATGCACATGTGGATGTGCATACATGCATACATACATACACCCATCTATCATGGTTGTTAGCACATGGAAATGGTGGCAATATAAGACTCACACCATGGATTAAGTAATGGATTTTTATTTGATTTTGTATTTAAAACAAAATTGAAAAGAAAAGGATAATCTTTACTAGCTTCTACATTCTTCTTCTAACCTAACCAAGCTCACCTACCTCTAACCTTGGGTTATCCTTCTCTTTATCATTTAAAACTCAAGTTAAATAAACTCTCCATCACTTAACCATGGTTGGATGTAAGAAGGAATAAAATATAAAAGGTTATATTTCATTTCTTTTTTGAAGGGTCATCTTTTATCTTTTACACTTGCTAAAAAGAAAAGCCACCATCTTCATCCTCCTTCACCATTTGCTCTCTAGGTTTTTCTAGTGAGTTAAACACACTTAAAGAAAGGTTTTTGAAGTGAGATTCCAAACCACAACATCATTCTATGCAAGTTTAGCCAACTTGTTTAGAGTGTTCTCTTCGGTTTTACGAAGTTGCGAGCTTGGACGGAGAACTCCGTGGTGGATCGTCGTGGACGCGAGAGGACTTCAAGAGGACCTCCATTCAACACCCAAGACACCAAGGAGTCCAGAAATAGGGAGCTACAAAGGTTGTAGTCTCGAAACCCTAACTTTATAAGTCTTAAGTTTCGAAACCCTAATTTTCTAGGATCGATTCCTTTGCATGCTTGTTTAGCACCATCAAAATTAAAACTTTAAGGCATGTGATGCTTCAAAACTCTTCATAGGGTGCTAGACAAACCTTACATTGGTATCAGAGCCGACCTAGAACATTAGGCGACGCTTTTACGAAGTAAAAATCCCGATCGGACAAAAAAATATGATTTTTTGGACCCTCTCTGGACAAATTTCAAAATCTGACATTTTTCAGAATTAAAAATACTTAAAAAATACAGCAGGGAAAACTAAGAATAATGGTGAAAAACGATGCATTGTACTGTTCATATGGCCGCGGAACCGCGGCAATTCCTTGCTTAGGCCGCGGATCCGCGGCCGTACAGTGGAATCATGCTATGAAAATTGCACCATAATTCCTAGGTCTGCTAGTATACTGTTTTAGGTATGTGTAATCTGAATATAGTACTGTATTTTCTGGAGATGGTTTTGGACGCGTAGTTTTGATCGGTATTTTCATTTCGTAGTTTTTCCGGGTAAATTAGAAAGTATTGAATTGTTTGAACGAGTATCATTTGCTCACTATTCACGGGGTTTAAATGCTTTGGAGATACGTGCAAGTCTTTTTGTGGTGGTCCCTCTAGAAGACAACAAACCTTAACTCGATTATGTGACCGTCTTGAACTGCCCTTTGAACCTTAGGGTTTGGGGCAGTACGGCGTGCCACATGTGAGGCGTTGGCTTGACCCTTCTACGACTGGACCGCTACTACTGTGTCACACTCCAGGTGTTTGAACTCTGCTCAAGTGTTGGGCTTTAGTGAATCCTGGGTATTTGATCGTTCGTTCGAAAACTTCAATACTGTCTGTTTATCCGGAATGTGATGCAATGTGTGGAATTCATATTACTAGACATGAAATACGGAATATGTGATATTTCACATTTGTGATGTCTAAAGCGAATGTGGATTCCAGATATTGCAGTTTTACACTTTCTTTTCTGTGACCGTAAGTGTAGTATGTAGTGGTATTGCCGATTGTCGTTGCTATATGTCGACGACAATCGGTGTATGCATACTTACTTACGTTGATGATATGAGATATTATGTGTTGCTGAGATATGATGTGCAGGATTGTCGCGATCGAATAGCCGGGTTTTTTTTTATGTGAGATGAGAGTTTTTATATTTTCATTCATGTAAATTCAAATGTAATGTAATATTCTTTTATTTGGGGCACTTCCGGGTTGAGGTTGCTGCCACCAGTGTTGTATATGATTTACTTTTCCGTATTAGGATGGACCCAAGGAGGGGAGCACAGGTGACTGGGTTCTGGGGTTCAGTGGGAGGCCATCTCGAGGAGTCGAGACCGGGTCTCCTAAACTCCAGAATTGGCAGGGTCACTTGCCGCTCTCGTAGGGGTCCAGGGTGTGGGCTTGGCTATTCATCGCGACTGTAGAATCCGTATTTTCTATTCTGGCTAAATACTAAATACAGACGTCCTTGTATATCCCACGTTATATCTATATTTCTGCTGCCTGTGTTCTGTGATATCTGAGACGAATGACATATTATATATATGATATATAGTAGACGTTGCTTATGTTTTACACCCGCGCTAGTCCCGTCCCGGTATGCCGTTAGTTAAGTAACCTAACGGTGCATAACGGAACATTGCGGCGAATGCGGATGGCATAAGCGTACGTGTTATTTTCGTTTCTTTTCTGTGATTGGCTTAAAGACTTAAATGATGGGATTACATTAATGTGATTAATGTAAAGAAAATAAACCTAAAAGATGTTGTAGAATCGGATTTGAAAACTACTCGGCTATTTATGAAAAAGCTATATTTCAAAACTGCGGAGCTTAAGCCACTCCTTTTGAAAACCAGTTGATTCTACAACGATATCAAGTTCAAAGCGTTAAAGATTTTCTTAAAAATCATTCGCAACCCTCCGTCATTTTAGGAAGTAGAGTACTTAGTATTCGTGCTACGTTTGTTGACTTTAGTTAAGGCGTAGTGTACGGTAGCTAAGTGATGTCTTCCTATATTGCATATGATGCAGATTAATTAGGACATTCTTATGACTTTGTTGACCTTAGTTAAGGGTCATATGAGTGGGTCTGATTAATCAAGAAATGACGGATAGAACTTGACTGGTACTTATGATTTGTTGACCTTAGTTAAGGTCATAAGTGCTAGGGGTAAAAACCACATCGGGAATTTCAATAGTTGAAATTTGCAATGAGATTGCATACCTTCTATGTGATGGTTGGATCCCGATCCCACTGTGGGCAATAGTTGCTTCTAGGAGAGTTTTACAGTTTACAATTAGCTAACTCATTAGGTGTCTAGAAAGGTGTTAACGGGGCTCCGCCTCTGGGAAAACGAGGTTTACTCTAATTAGGTCCGTGCGAAAGCACGGGGAACCTCCCTCAAGTACCGACACTGGCCTGGCTGAACAGTTAGCGAAGTTGTAGACTGTAATTAATCCTGGCTAGTTTTTCTTTTTAAGGTTTGAAAGGAAAAATCGATAAAAAGCAGTAGGAAACATCGATTAGACAAGATAATAACCAATCTAATCTATGCAAGAGCTTTCGCTGAGTGTATTCTTTTCTCTCTCTTAATGGCAGATACCCATGACTGGACTCAAGCTTCTACTAGATAAAAACAAACTGAATGGGACCAACTATAAAGACTGGCTAAGGAATCTGAAAATCGCCTTGACTTATGATAAAGTATCATATGTCCTCACGGCTTCAGCCCCGCCCATCCCTGGTCCAAAATCCTCAGTTGCGGACATTGAAGTCCGCAAGACATGGGACGCTGACTGTGCCACGGCCAAATGCCTCGCGCTTGCATCGATGGACAACACACATCAAAAACAGCACGAGGACATGGACATTCATGGTATTTTGCTCCATACAAAGGAGTTGTATGGGGAGCAATCCCGTGTATTACGATACGAAGCATCAAAGAAATTGTTTCAGATGCGGATGGCCCCTGGCACACCAGTAGGAGACCATGTTCTGAAGATGATAGCTCTTATAGAAGAGCTTGAGGACCTTGGATGGACGATGGACAATGAACAATATATAGATATTATTCTGCAGTCCCTGCCCTCCACCTTTGCTCAGTTCATAGTGAACTTTAACATGCATGGCATGGAGAAGGAACTCCCTGAACTCCTTAATATGTTAAGGAGTGCAGAGAGCACTATGAAGTTAGCAAAAACTCCCGTTATGACTATTGGACAGTCTTCTTCTTCTCGCCCGAAAGCTAAGGCCAAGGGAAAGAAAAAGAAGAAACCCACTAATCCTAAGGGCGGAGTTAAAAAGGTAAAGGGAAAGGGAAAGTCCAAAGCTGGAGACCCGGGGAAAGGCGAATGTTTTCATTGCCACAAGACAGGACATTGGAAGCGCAATTGCCCGGAGTACTTAAGTCTCAAGAAGAAGCATGGTGATGCTTCTGCTTCAGGTGTGTTTGTGACTGAAAACTGTTTTTCTATAAACTCTGCTTCCTGGGTATTGGATACCGGTTCAGGTTCTCACATTTGCAATTCTATGCAGGGGCTGAGAAATAGCAAGGTTTTGAGGACAGGTGACCATACTCTCCACGTTGGAAATGGTTCCAATGTACATACAGTCGCAGTGGGAGAGTATCACTTGGGGTTGCCATCTGGATGTATTTTGGTTTTAAATCCATGTTATTTTGTACCAAGTATGCTATGTAATATAATATCGGTTTCTTTGTTGGACAATGAAGGGTATAATTTTGTATTACAGAACAATGTTATGAACATTAACCTGAATCAAATGTTGATTGGGTATGGTACGCTTAACAACGGAATATATGTCCTAAATCAACACTCAGTTTTCAGTATACAACACACTAATAAAAGAAAACTTTCAGAATTAAATGAAGCTTTTCTTTGGCACTGTAGACTTGGTCATATTAACGAAACAAGACTAAACAAGTTACACAAAGATGGATATTTAAATTCTTTTGAATATAAATCTTATACGACTTGCCAGTCTTGTATCAAGGGTAAAATGACCAAAACTCCGTTTACCAGACACGGAGAAAGAGCTACTCAGCTCCTGGGCCTCATACATAGTGATGTATGTGGGCCTATGTCTACACAGGCTAGAGGCGGTTTTTCATACTTCATTACATTCACTGATGATTTCTCAAGATTCGGTCATGTATTTTTATTAAAACACAAGTCCGAAGCTTTTGAGAAATTCATTGAATATAAACAGGAAGTAGAAAAACAAACCGGCTTGAGTATCAAGATGCTTCGATCAGATCGAGGTGGTGAGTATCTCAGTACAGAATTTGCAAACTTCTTGAAAGAGAATGGGATTCTCTCTCAGCTCACTCCTCCTTACACACCACAGCACAACGGTGTGTCAGAACGAAGGAATAGAACCCTATTAGATATGGTCCGGTCCATGATGAGTGACGCTGAGTTACCCGTCTCGTTTTGGGGGCATGCATTGGAGACTGCAGCGTTTCTACTAAATAGGGTTCCAACCAAAGCCGTGTCTACCACACCATATGAGATATGGCATGGAAAGAGACCATCTCTTAAGAGAATTAAGATTTGGGGTTGCCCGGCCTATGTTAAAAAGTAGAATCCGGACAAACTCGAGACACGGTCAGTCTTATGTAACTTTGTGGGATATCCAAAGAATTCTTATGGATATCTATTCTACCACAAAGAGGAATAAAAAGTGTTTGTTTCTCAGTATGCCACATTCTTGGAAAAAGAGTTTTTCACAGATAAAGATAATGGCAAGGTGGTAGATCTAGAAGAGGTTCTAGAGACACAAACTACAAATGACGATTTGGTTGAACCAGCTGTTGCAGCTGAAACTGAAGAACCTCGGCCACTCTGTAGGTCTGGTAGGACTTCTCGCCCACCGGAGAGGTACTATGGTTTCCTCATTGATGGTAACGGAGAAGATTGCATCATGGATGATGATGATCCTACCAGTTTTCAGCAAGCTATCATGAGTAAAGACTCTGTGAAGTGGTTGGATGCCATGAGATCCGAAATGGAGTCTATGTACACCAACAAAGTGTGGACTTTGGACGTTGTACCCCCTGGGGTGAAACCTGTGGGGTGCAAATGGATCTTTAAAAGAAAGATTGGTGTAGATGGGCAGGTGGAGACCTATAAGGCAAGGCTTGTGGCGAAGGGTTTTCGTCAAAGACCAGGTTTGGACTATGACGAGACATTTTCTCCCGTAGCCATGCTTAAATCCATTCGGATCCTACTTGCTATTGCTGCTCACTATGACTATGAAATCTGGCAGATGGACGTTAAAACCGCATTTCTGAATGGAAATTTAGAAGAATGCGTTTATATGGATCAGCCAGAGGGCTTCATTGACAGTGGGAGCAGCGGGAAAGCATGTAAATTGCTTAAATCCATATATGGGTTAAAGCAGGCATCACGGAGTTGGAACATCTGTTTCAATGATGTCATCAAAGAGTTTGATTTCATCAAAAATCCAGATGAACCTTGTGTTTATAAGAAGGCTGTAGGAAGAGCTGTCACATTCCTCGTATTGTACGTGGATGACATTCTTCTGATAGTAAATGATATTCCTATGCTACAGTCGGTCAAATCTTTCTTGTCACTAAGGTTCTCCATGAAGGACCTGGGTGATGCCACATACATTCTGGGCATAAGGATATATAGGGATAGATCCAAAAGGTTATTGGGATTGTCCCAAACCAGGTACATTGACACCATCCTAAAAAGGTTTAGTATGGAAGACTCCAAGCGGGGTGCCTTACCTGCTTGCCATGGGGTCACTCTCTCCAAAGATTCTTGCCCAAAGACCGATGAAGAGAGAGCTCGCATGAGTATTATACCCTATGCTTTGGCAGTAGGATCTATAATGTATGCGATGTTATGTACACGCCCAGATGTAGCTTATGCACTTAGTGTTGTAAGCAGGTATCAATCTAACCCAGGGGAGAATCACTGGACAGCTGTGAAGAACATTCTTAAGTACTTGCGAAGGACTAAAGAATTGTTCTTGGTGTATGGTAATGGAGATCTCCAAATGGAGGCCTTTACCGATTCGAGCTTCCCGAGCGATAAGGACGACAGCAAATCTATCTCTGGGTTTGTATTTACCCTCAATGGAGGGGCGGTGAGTTGGAAGAGTTCCAAACAAGATACCGTTGCAGACTCTACGATGGAAGCTGAGTACATTGCTGCAAATGATGCCGCCAAGGAAGCCGTCTGGATGAAGAAGTTCGTCTCGGAGCTAGGAGTAGTTCCAACCATTATTGATCCAATACCTTTGTATTGTGACAATAATGGGGCTATGGCGTTAGCCAAGGAGCTCAGATCCCATCAGCGGTCCAGACACATCCTGAGGCGTTTTCATTTGATCCGGGAGATTGTAGATCGCCGTGAGATCGAGATTAGGAGGGTAGACACAAAGAATAACGCCGCGGATCCATTCACCAAGGCCCTCCCTCAGCCACAGCATGAGCGACTTTTTGAGATGTTGGGTATGAGATACGCCAATAACCGGCCTTAGTGCAAATGGGAGATTGTTGGATATATGCGGCATATCTGATGAAGAGACCGGACTGTACGGTAGTGTTGCCGGTTGGCTCGACGGGAGTTGTAGCAGGTTCGCTTGTTGTCTTCTGATCGCTCAATACCCGGGTGGCCGTTACGTTTAGCTGACCGCTTGCGGCTTGGGGGTACCTGATATGATCATCACCCTATGCCGGCGTATTGATGAGTCTTAGAGTCCCACAAAGGAGTTACCCAGCCCAGGCGAAACGTTGTGGTGCGCGTATGCGATATGCGCATGCACCCGATTAAAATGTGCGTATATGATACCGAACATTGATCGGGTGGCTTGCTTTTGGTGGGGTCATATGAGATATGACCGGATTGATAAATCAAGTGTTGATTTATCATCTAACCATTAGTTTTCTCACTTGAAACCTTTCTAGAATTTGATGGATGTATGCATGCATGCATGTGTTTCTTTCTTTCATTCTAGTTTCATGCACATGTGGATGTGCATACATGCATACATACATACACCCATCTATCATGGTTGTTAGCACATGGAAATGGTGGCAATATAAGACTCACACCATGGATTAAGTAATGGATTTTTATTTGATTTTGTATTTAAAACAAAATTGAAAAGAAAAGGATAATCTTTACTAGCTTCTACATTCTTCTTCTAACCTAACCAAGCTCACCTACCTCTAACCTTGGGTTATCCTTCTCTTTATCATTTAAAACTCAAGTTAAATAAACTCTCCATCACTTAACCATGGTTGGATATAAGAAGGAATAAAATATAAAAGGTTATATTTCATTTCTTTTTTGAAGGGTCATCTTTTATCTTTTACACTTGCTAAAAAGAAAAGCCACCATCTTCATCCTCCTTCACCATTTGCTCTCTAGGTTTTTCTAGTGAGTTAAACACACTTAAAGAAAGGTTTTTGAAGTGAGATTCCAAACCACAACATCATTCTATACAAGTTTAGCCAACTTGTTTAGAGTGTTCTCTTCGGTTTTACGAAGTTGCGAGCTTGGACGGAGAACTCCGTGGTGGATCGTCGTGGACGCGAGAGGACTTCAAGAGGACCTCCATTCAACACCCAAGACACCAAGGAGTCCAGCAATAGGGAGCTACAAAGGTTGTAGTCTCAAAACCCTAACTTTATAAGTCTTAAGTTTCGAAACCCTAATTTTCTAGGATCGATTCCTTTGCATGCTTGTTTAGCACCATCAAAATTAAAACTTTAAGGCATGTGATGCTTCAAAACTCTTCATAGGGTGCTAGACAAACCTTACAGAAACATTTCAATGTTTCAGTTTCACTGTGTACTGTTAATAGAAAACTGATTTCCCAATTAGACACTTGCTCCAGGGTATGTATTTACTAGTTTTAATTCTCACATCTGTATGGTTTTACAGATGATGAGTGGGAGTAAGTTATTGGGAATTAGGTGATCATCCTCATTATATCGGAATTCGTTGTAATTGGTGATATTTGAGGAAGTCACCTGGGTTGTTTGCCGGACGGCAAATATTTGGTTTTGAATATCCGTTGTTATGCACCAATTTCAAATTGATATATCCGTACGTCTATTTTTATAGAGTGAGATATACCTTTTTGAAATTATGTCTATGACATTTACCTATATCAGTGGATGGTTAGGTAAGGAGCATTGAACAGCGGTGTAATTTTTCTTAACCATAAGTACAGTTTTCAACCTACAACACACAGTGAATGAGTCATTTGACTCAAGAGACTTATACAGAGTATTGTATATTGTCCAGTGTCCATTAGGACAGAGGGGTTGGTCCTCGTACTATATTCGGTTTACTTATAACTTCTCTGGTTCTTAGACAAGTGTTTCGTAGAAACACAGGGTCCAAGTTTTGATAAGTTATGGGTATATGAATAAAGTAGAGAACCAGGTGTTGCAAGTATCGGGATTCTTCAAGGTGATCGAAGATGTAGATACTTGTATATGGTATTCAGTTGATAGTAGTGGTTAAGAGAACTAGCTTCTCTTTCAGGTTACTCATAATTGGAAGTATTCCTAAGTTGAGTAACACTGATCGGCCTCCTTCCATTTAGTTGACATGCACTGGTGACAGCTACATGATTTGAATCTGGTTCAATTAAATCAGTGCCTCTGTTTCTATATTGGATATAGAACAGTTCATATCTTGACATTGTTAAGATACGGGGAGTTGTCCGGCTTATGCTTAAAACCAGACTCCGGATAACTCTAGGCACGTTTCTGTAATGGCTGTTTTTGGGTTGACCCAGGCTATGACGAGGCTTGACTTTCTACCATCTGGAAGATCAATAGTGATATTGTTCTTAACTCGTCACAGTTTTAATTAAAAATGGATTTTTTTCAGAAAACAGTAGGGGAGTATGGTAGAACTGGAAGTGATTCCAGAACCACAAACGATTACTGAAGATTTAATAAGAACCTAAAGATTCAATCTGGTTTGACATTCCATTGGCCACTCCGCAGATATGGTGGGTAACCTCAGGCACCCGAGAGGTACTTCGGTATGCTCAAGGACGGTGGCAGGGAGGTTCTTGTTTACCCAGACTTGCCATGGCTGTTGTTCCAGACTGTGAGACCCGGCGAGAGGATGAGTATAGCGTCGTTCTAAACTGACTTTAGAAGTGCACGTGTATATGACTCTGCCAGAGGGTTGTCGTAGTCAGTGGGAGCAGCGGAAGCATTGGTGGACATCAGGCTTATGTCTATTTATAGACTAAAGCAGATATAGCGGAGATAGATCATCTATTTCTGATGTGACAGTCATAGGTTTGACTTCATCAGAATAGGGGATGGATCTGTTAAGAAGGTAGTAGGGTGTGATGTCCTGGTATTTAGTGACATACACAGAGTAGGAAGTGATATTCCTATACTACGATCGGTTATACTTTGGTCGTCACACAGTGGTTTCTCCACACTGGACCTGGATATTATATCAGACATTCTGGTCACTAGATCTATGGTTTTAGATCTAGATTTTGGTGGTTTCCCAATCAGGGTACTTAGACAGCATTCTAAGAGTATTTAGAATGAACGACTCCTCGTATGGTAGTATACCTGCAGGTGATGGAGTCACCCTCTCTAAAGGTGTCTTACAGACTAAAGTAGAAAGGGATGTGCATGATTGGCAGATCACTTGCTTAGGCAATTGAGTCAATCATGAGATGTCAAGTACCACACCAGATGCTGTTCTTGCAGTAGGTGCAATAAGTTGATATTCATCCAATCCTGGAGAAACAATCGGAAGCAGCTTTAGAACATAAGTGGATGTTCTAGGGATTTGATAACGGCAGCCTCTTTTAGGAGACGGTTATCATTCCAGGCTTCCAAGGTGACCTGGATGACAGAGTGACTGTCAGAGTTATAGTTTTCCCTCTGACGAAGGGCAGTATTTCGGACAGGTGGTCCAAGGCAATACTGAGGGAGGCATGGCGCAAGATACTGATTAAGTTCAGTTGACGATACAGTCTAAGAAGTTTGGATTTGGAGTTCATTTATGAGCTAGGTCCCATCAGACATCCAGACACATTCTAAGACAGGTATTGCTCATTTTGGGAAATGGCTTTCTCCGCGAACTTGAGATAAAGAGAGACATAGAAAGAAACACCATAGCGGATCCACTCACTGAGGCTATTCCTCGAACGCAATAGTTTCGCAAACGAGCTTTGTGAGACTGACTAGTAGAGGAGTTGGGTGTTCGGTATCATACGGGCTGTGAGTATGCGACATCGCAATAATTAGCCTTGAGTTCAAGTGGGAGATTGTTGGAGATAGTGACCTCAGAGTCAATTATTGGATCACAGGCACGTGATTGCAATGATTGAGGGAGGACCTGTCCCAGTAGAACAGTCTTACTCAAGATGATAGTATGCTATCTAGTTTATCTTTATCATCGTGTACTGCTTTAGGTGACCTTACGAGTCACTATTACACGTTGATAGAGCCCCTAGGATTCTTGCTTGACTACCAGCAGTATGAGGGCGATCATATACGTGAGAGCTGGGGTCTATAAGCACATCCTTAAAAGGTCCCTAGTCGTGGGAGTTTCGAGACAGGGCATCGATACTCCGGAGTAGACTAGTGTATACAGTCGAGACCCCGACGAGGGGCGATGGCCGGTCTCACAAGCCACTGGTGTTAGTTGGTTCACCTAAGATGTATACAGGTGCTCATTGGGTTATGAGTACACCTGACAGGACTCGCCGGGAACCTGCTAGTTGGGATTATACCTGATGTCAGATAGCAGTTCCCTGGTGACATGTGTACAGGTTAGTTCATCGACCTGAGATCGTCATTTATCTCGTGTGAGTTCCCACTGTGCTTTGATTACTACCCTACCACGCTTAAAGGAGACGTGCAAACAGGTTTTAGTTGGGTACAGTCCCGAGCCATATGGAGGCAGTGAGCGGATCTGCGGGGGTTCATCTCTCCCGGTATTGGGGGTGAGGTCGCGCTGTGTCTAGGAGAGCCAGAACATGAAAAGTCCTTAGCCAAGGCAGGAGATTTGCTGGTAGGTATTCCAGTAGTATCTCAGGGTGTTCTGGGCTACACTCCGACACGACTTGTACCGCTTTTGGGGGTCTGACTTTTACCAACCCCCTAGGCCCGCCATGCGATGCTCATAGACGAACGGACCGGACTGTACGGATATTGTCACTGACAGGCTCAGTAGGGTGTCAGGATGAGTGCGCTCATCGACTTCCCTTTTGGTCAATAGCTGGTGGCCCGTCACGTATGGCTAATACCTCTGACGTGCTAGTGGTTAAATCCACAGCCATAGTATTGACGAGTCTTTAGAGTCCACCACACACAGTTACTCAAGTTTCGGGCGAAACGCTGTAGAGGCCGTATGGAGATATGGCAGGGTTCGATCAGATACGTGCGGTATTGCACGGATCGTGATCGGACGGTTTTTACTAGCCGGCTTTGGCTTAAGCCGGATCCTACTATTAGACAGTGTAGATTTTGTCTTTTTGCATTTGTGTTCAGTGGTAATACAAATGCGGGCATGTCTATGCAGTCGCGGGGTTTTCCTGTAATTTATTACGGGATCAGTTTTCTGATTTTGCCAGTTTGCATTCCGTTCCGGCCGGTTTTCCTTTGTTCCTTCACGGCCGGACTTTCCGATGGAGGGGGTTATTTGCAAGTTTGCAAATAACTTTTTGTGGAGGGGTTTCTTGCATTTGTGGCATTATGAAAGGTTAAGCATCTTTGCTTTTTCATGATGGCTTGCTTTATTGAGATTAGAGTTGATTTGAAATTGAGATGACTTTGTTATCATCATATTTGCTTATGGTCACCCATTTTCTTTTCCTACACTCACCTCTCTTCTTGTTTTTTTCCCTCCACCATTTCTTTGAGAGGGAGGGGGCCAGCCACAATTTGATGAGGGTGAGGGATTCATTTGGTAGTGATTTCTTCATCTCATTTCATATTTCCTTTGCTAGAAAAATGAGAACACCATCATTCTCCAAACTTCATTCCACCTTCATCAAGGCAACATAAACCCCAAAGAGACAATGTTTTCTACACTACATCTACAGCAAACCTTGGACGCGTCGGCTAGCCAACTTCGCGCCCGAGTTGCCTCGGTCCAGAGGTGGGAGCCCGTAAAAGTATTCGGCTACGTGGTGCCCTTTCTGACGAGGACGTGACGGACGGAGATTCCGCGGGAGATCGGAGTGGAGACGAAGACCGAAGGACACGGATCGCTTGGTATAACTCTCTACCCATATTTTATTTTGCTAGTAGCTAGGTTAATGGCCCGATCCGGGTTAAAAGTGCGCGGTGGTGCCGGTTTGCTAGTTTGCAAAGTTTTTCGTTTCTGCATTTCCGGCGTCGGATCGACGGCCGGGGCGCCGCCGCGCACTTACATATTGAATGGTTCATATCTTAACGATGTTAAGGTACGGGGAGTTGTCCGGCTTATGCTTAAAGCCAGACTCTGAATAACTCAAGGCACGTTTCTGTAATGGCTGTTTATGGGTTGACCCGGGCTATGACGAGGGTTGACTTTCTACTATCTGGAAGATCAATAGTGATATTGTTCTTATCTCGCCATAGTTTTGATAAAAATGGATTTTTTTAGAAAACAGTAGTGGGAGTATGGTAGAACTGGAAGTGATTCCAGAACCGCAAACGATTACTGAAAATTTGATAAGAACCTAAAGATTTGATCTGGTTTGACATTCCATTGGCCACTTCGCAGATATGGTGGGTAACCTCAGGCACTCGAGAGGTACTTCGGTATGCTCAAAGACGGTGACAGGGAGGTTCTTGTTTACCCAAACTTGACACTACTGATTGTTCCAGACTATGAGACCCGACAGGAGGATGAGTATAGCGTCGTTCTACACTAGCTTTAGAAGTGTACGTGTATATGACTCTGCCAGAGGGTTGTCGTAGTCAGTGGGAGCAGCGGAAGCATTGGTGGACAAGTAGTTTATGTCTATTTATGGACTAGAGCAGAAATAGCGGAGATAGATCATCTATTTCTGATATGAGAGTCATAGGTTTGGCTTCATCAGAATAGGGGATGGATCTGTTAAGAAAGTAGTAGAGTGTGATGTCCTGGTATTTGGATGACATACACAGAGTAGGAAGTGAAATTCCTATACTACGATCGGTTATACTTTGGTTGTCACACAGTGGTTTCTCCACATAGGACATGGATGTTATATCAGATATTCTGGTTATTAGATCTATGGTTTTAGATCTAGATTTGGGTAGTTTCCCAATCTGAGTACTTAGACAGCATTCTAAAGGTGTTTTAGAATGGACGACTCCTGCCATGGTAGTGTACCTGCAGGTGATGGAGTCACCCTCTCTGAAGGTGTCCCACAGACTAAAGGAGAGAGGGATGTGCATGATTGGCAGATCACTTGCTCAAGCAATTGAGTTGATCATGAGATGTCAAGTACCACACCAGATGTTGTTTTTGCACGAGCTGCAATAAGTTGATATTGATCCAATCCTGGAGAAACGTTCGGAAGCAGTTTTAGAACATAAGTGGATATTCTAGGGATATGATAACGACAGCCTCATTCAGGAGACGGTTATCATTCCAGGCTTCCAAGGTGACCTGAATGACAGAGTGACTGTTAGAGTTATAGTTTTCCCTTTAACAAGGGGCAGTAGTTTGGACAGGAGGTCCAAGCGGATACTGAGGGAGGCATAGCGCAGGATACTGATTAAGTTCAGTTGATGATACAGTCTAAGAAGTTTGGATTTGGAGTTCATTTATGAACTAGGTCCCATCAGATATCCAGACATATTCTAAGACAGGTATTGCTCATTTCGGGAGATGGCTTTCTCCGCGAACTTGAGATAAAGAGAGACATATAAAGAAACATCAGGGCGGATCCACTCACTGAGGCTATTCCTTGAACGCAATAGTTTCGCAAACGGGCTTTGTGAAACTGATTAATAGAGGAGTTGGGTGTTCGGTATCACACGGGCTGTGAGTATGCAACATTGCAATAATTAGCCTTGAGTGCAAGTGGGAGATTGTTGGATATAGTGCCCTCAGAGTCAATTATTGGATCGCAGGCACGTGATTGCAATGATTGAGGGAGGACCTATACTGGTAGGACAGTCTTACTCGAGAGGTTTGTATACTATCTGGTTTGTCTTTATCATCGTGTACATGCTTTAGGTGACATTGTAGTTCACTATTACACGTTGATAGAGAATAGTATGCTAGCATGGTTTATCTTTATCATCGTGTACAGCTTTAGGTGACATTACAGGTCACTATTGCACGTTGGTAGAGCCCTTAGGATTCTTGCTTGACTACCAGTAGTGTGATGGCGATCATATACGTGGGAGCTGGGGTCTATAAGCACATCCTTAAAGTCGTCCCTAGTCGTGGGAGTTTCGAGACTGGTCAGCGATACTCTATTAGTAGACTAGTGTATACAGTCGAGACCCTGATGAGGGGCAGTGGCCGGTCTCACAAGCCATTGGTGTCAGTTGGATCACCTAAGATGTATACAGGTGCTCATTGGATTATGAGTACACCGGACAGGACTCGCCGGGAGCATGCTAGTTGGTATTATACCTGACGTCAGATAGCAGTTCCCTGGTGACATGTGTACAGGTTAGTTCATCGACCTGAGATCGTCATTTGTCTCGTGTGAGTTCCTACTGTGCTTTGATTACTACCCTACCACGGCTCAAAGGAGTCGTGCAAACAGGTTTTAGTTGGGTACAGTCCCGAGCCATATGGAGGCAGTGAGCGGATTGGCAGGGGTTTCGTCTCTCCCGGTATTGGGGGTGAGATCGCGCTGTGTCTAGGAGAGCCATTACACGAAGTCCTTGGCCAAGGCAGGAGATTTACTGGTAGGTATTCCAGTAGTATCTCAGGGTGTTCTGGGCTACACTCCGACACGACTTGTACCGCTTTTGGGGGTCTGACTTTTACCAACCCCCTAGGCCCGCCATGCGATGCTCATAGACGAACGGACCAGACTGTACGGATATTGTCACTGACAGGCTCAGTAGGGTGTCAGGTTGAGTTCGCTCATCGACCTCCCTTTTGGTCAATACCTGGTGGCCCGTTACGTACGGCTAGTACCTCTGACGTGCTAGTGGTTAAATCCACTGCCAAGGTATTGACGAGTCTTTAGAGTCCCCCACAGACAGTTTTCAAGTTTCGGGCGAAATGTTGTAGAGGCCGTATGATATATGGCAAGGGTTCGATCATATACGTGCAGTAGTGCACGGATCATGATCGGACGGATCATACTAGTGGGCTTTGGTTTAAGCCGGATCCTTGTATTAGATTTGTTGGATTACTTTAGTCTCATCGCATTCGTATTCAGTCGGAATGCGGATGCAGGTATGTATATACAGGTGAGGGGTATCCTTGTGATCCGTCACGAGTTTACTTTAGATGTTGCCGTATCTTTTTATTGTTGTAAACATTTGGATTAATGTTTACAAATGGAAATTATGAGCTAGAAATCATCATGAGGTGCATTTAATGTGACACATGCAACCTAGCGACTCATGGTCTCTTTTATTGTGCATATGTCACATTTTATGATGGATTTGAGTGATGAAATGAGAGGAATGTAAGTCTACGGTAGCGCTCCGGCCGTTAATCTGACGCCAAATGCGGAACAAAAACTTTTATAACTGGCGCTATCGCATACTATAACCCGGATTTGCCATTAACGCTAAACCAACAAACTACAAAGTGGGTAGAAAGGTTATACCGAACGATCCGAGTCCTTCGTTCTTTAACCATCATCCCACGCTCCGTTACGGTTGCTCTGATCTCCTGGCTCCTCGTCGAGGTGGCACCACATCTACGGATTTTTTAACGGGCTCCCGCCTCTGAACCGAGGCAACTCGGTCATCAAGTCTGCTAAAAGAGATGACCAAGATTGATGTAGAGAATGAGTAGAACACTTTGTCTCGCTTCATCCAAAGCCATGGATGAACGGTTAATGAAGTTGCCATTTGAATCGGGTAAATGAGAAATGAGTAATCTAATTTCCATGAACGAATTTCCTTTATCCTTTTACAAAGTGAGAGAGTGGAAAAACAATCAATCAAGGGGGCATCCAAGAGGAGCCGGCCACAATATAGAGGAGGGGGTGATTGTAGGAGTAGAAGAGGTGACCATAAGATAAAAGATCATGAAGAAATATCTTAGCAAGAACAAAACCACATTAATGCAATGAATGACTCACTAAACCTAGTCATCCATTCATTTAATGCAAACAATGATTCATGAACCTAGTCATCATTCTAGAAACTTCCACTCATGACTCACCTTCATGACTCACAAGAAAAAGATAAATCCGCATTAAACCGAATGTTTAAGACGGGTGATAGAAAACTGGCAACTTCCAAAAGCGATCCCGAAACGAATTTCAGGATAACCCCGTATCAGTATAAACTTACCCGCATTTGTATTACGACCGAATACAAATGCAACTGGGACAAAGATATTATATCTACTCAATATAATACATGGATCCGGTTTAAACCAAAGTCCACCAGTATTATCTGCCCGAAATATGACACGTGCGTAAACGCACGTGCATTTTCCGAACCCTGCCATAAAACCATACTGTTGGAGATAGTGCCCTCAGAGTCAATTATTGGATCACAGGCACGTGATTGCAATGATTGAGGGAGGACCTATCCCGGTAGGACAGTCTTACTCGAGATGATAGTTTGCTATCTGGTTTACCTTTATCATCGTGTACTGCTTCAGGTGACCTGACAGGTCGCTATTACACGTTGATAGAGCCCCTAGGATTCTTGCTTGACGACCAGCAGTATGAGGGCGATCATATACGTGAGAGCTGGGGTCTACAAGCACATCCTTAAATGGTCTCTAGTCGTGGGAGTTTCGAGACAGGGCATCGATTCTCCAGAGTAGACTAGTGTATACAGTCGAGACCCCGACGAGGGGCGGTGGCCGGTCTCACAAGCCACTGGTGTCAGTTGGATCACCTAAGATGTATACAGGTGCTCATTGGGTTATGAGTACACCGGACAGGACTCGCCGGGAACATGCTAGTTGGTCTTATACCTGACGTCAGATAGCAGTTCCCAGGTGACATGTGTACAGGTTAGTTCATCGACCTGGGGATCGTCATTTGTCTCGTGTGAGTTCCCACTGTGCTTTGATTACTACCCTACCACGGCTCAAAGGAGTCGTGCAAACAAGTTTTTAGTTGGGTACAGTCCCGAGCCACATGGAGGCAGTGAGCGGATCTTCGGGGGTTCGTCTCTCCCGGTATTGGGGGTGAGGCCGCGCTGTGTCTAGGAGAGCCATTACACGAAGTCCTTGGCCAAGGCAGGAGATTTACTGGTAGGTATTCCAGTAGTATCTCAGGGTGTTCTGGGCTACACTCCGACACGACTTGTACCGCTTTTGGGGGTCTGACTTTTACCCACCCCCTAGGCCCGACATGCGATGCTCGTAGACGAACGGACCGTACTGTACGGATATTGTCACTGACAGGCTCAGTAGGGTGTCAGGATGAGTTCGCTCATCGACGTCCCTTTTAGTCAATAGATGGTGGCCCGTCACGTATTGGCTTATACCTCTGACGTGCTAGTGGTTAAATCCACAGCCATAGTATTGACGAGTCTTTAGAGTCCACCACACCTTCAGTTACTCAAGCTTTCGGGCGAAACGCTGTAGAGGCCGTATGGAGATATGGCAGGGTCCGATCAGATACGTGCGGTATTGCACGGATCAGGATCGGACGGTTTGTACTAGAGGCCGTATAGTTATATGGCAGGGTTCGATAGGATACGTGCGGTATTGCACGGATCAGGATCGAACGGATATTACTAGCCGGCTTTGGTTTAAGCCGGATCCTAGTTTAGTACAGTGTAGATTTTGTCTCTTTGCATTTGTATCCGGACTGAATACAGATGCGGGTGTGTATGCACAGTTTCGGGGTTTTCCTGTAATTTATTACGGGACCAGTTTTCTGGAGTTGCCAGTTTGTATTCCGTTCCGGCCGGTTTTCGTTTGTTCTTTCCCGGCCGGACTTTTCCGATGGAGGGGGTTATTTGCAATTGTGCAAATAACTTTTGTGGAGGGGGTTTCTTGCAATGTTTTCATTATGATATGACCATCTTCATCACTTGCTTTTTCATGATGGTTTTTGCATTAATGGGATTTGAAAGGTATGGAGTGATAAGTATGGTGAGGTTTACTTTGTGGATGTGGTCACCATATGCTTTTACTACAGTCACCCCTTTGTTCATTTTTTCCTCCTTGTTAAGGCCGGCCACATCTTGGAGTGAGATGAGAGGAGTTCATTTTTGTATGAGGGATTAATTCACATCTCATTTTCATGCTTGCCAAATTCTCAAAAACCCTCTCCAAAGTTCATGATTCTCTTCATCCTTCATGGCAACCAAAACCCCAATGAGACATAGACTCTACACATCCTACAGCACATCTTGGGCACGTCGACTTGCCAGCTTCGTGCCCGAGTTGCCTCGGTATTGAGGTGGGAGCCCGTAAAAGAAACAGGCGATGTGGTGCCCTTCCGGCGAGGAGGCGACGACCGGAGTTTCCGCGGGAGATCGGGACGATGACGAGAAGACCGGAGGACTCGGATCACTCGGTATATCTCTTTCCTATCTTGTTAGTTGCTAGACCTAGTTTAATGGCCCGATTCGGGGTTTAGTGCGCGGTGGTGCCGGTTTTCTAAGTCCGCAAAATTAAAGTTTATCACCGCTTCCGCATTTGGCCGTCGGTTTGACGGCCGGGGAGCCGCCGTGCACTTACAGTGGTATCAGAGCCTCACCATTAACTTAGTCTAGCTTGGTTTAATGTGTTTTGCATTTTCGATCGACCAAAATTCCAAAATCTACATTTTTGTTCACATCAGTTTTCTGTTGAAAATTTTTGGTGTCAAATTTTTTTTTCAGGTTACAGAAAAGTGATGTACTGGAAAATCTAAGGGTTCTGCAAAAATTCGATGCAGTGATTCGACTGTAGGAGCGCGGAACCGCGGCAAACACCCCCTTCTTGCCGCGGTTCCGCCGCACCTTTATGTGATCACTGTATCATATTTCTGCAGTTGCCTCCTGAATGGAATTTAGGGTTTTTGGAATATTAATATTGGGCCCAGAATTTCCTGATCTGCTACAGTAATGCTTGGGGGCCCACTTGTTAATTTTTGATCGATCGGATATTTTAAACACATTATTTCACAGTATTTATATTATATCTGCGATCGTGAATGTCACTTGATCGGTAAATCCGGTCTAACTGCTATAGCCCGGTTAGACGGATTTGCGAACGTGATTTTCACGTTGATGTTCTATGTATTGCTGTGATGTTGCGGATCGGTCGTGGGGGATAGCCTGGATGCAATGCTAGTACAGTTGTGGTTGTATTATGTACATTTGATATTGCGGGACGAGCGTCCGACATGTGGACTGCCGTCACTGCCTGATTGTATTATTCTTTTGGGGCACGACCTGGTTGCGGTCGATGTACCCGTTGTATGTATATTTTACTTTCTGTACTAGGTTTACCCCGCGGTGGGGTGCACGGATAGCCGGGTTCTGGAGGGCAACAAGCCCGCATCTCAGGGCAATGAGACGGAGGTGGCTTCAGTCTGGAATTGGCGGGCTATTCACCGCACTCGTAGGGGGTACAGGTTGACCCAGGAGGGGTGCCCAAGTTACCGGATTCCGTGAAGTGCTGGGTGGTCCATTCACGGTGCTGAAGGGGGCTGCCTCGCTTCAGGTTTTGGCGGGTGACTTGCCGCGCCCGTAGGGGTCTAGGATTTCATTGCACAGGCTATCCACAACACCAGGGGAACGTCGGGTTTTTCAGTAGTGGCTCTGTGAAACCCGGGGATCCCAGATATCTGTATTGTTCTGTGATGCTGTACATTTCTGTGATGTTGCATTTTATTCACGCCTTGAGCGAAATATAATATATTGGTATATATATTAGTAGATGTTGTATATGTTTTTCAACCGCGCTAGTCCAGTCCCCGCTCTGCCGTTAGTTAGCTAACCTAACGGGTGATGACGGGACCCAGTGGCGAATGTGGATGGCATATACGTACGTCAGTATATTTTCGTTCTTTGTGGTGTGATCAATTGATGGGACTGCATTGATTCGGATCAATGCAAGATAAAACAAACCTTTTCTGATGTTGTTGGAACACTTTTCAAAAAGCTATTATTGCAAGGACGTTCACTTTTGTTTTGCATCGTGGTATTCATTTGGAATATCCTGCTCCTCAGTCCACGAGGCAAGGACCGAGATCCCTTCACCGGGAGTGACCCCTTGGACAGAATTTTGCGTCAGGGCATTAACTTCACTATAGCCGATTACTTTTGCTTTGCATCGTGGTATTAATTTGGAATATCCTGCACCCCATTCTACGGGGAAAGAGCCGAGATCCCTTCACCGGGAGTGACCTCTTTAGTAAAGGTTTTCGTCACTATATTTTCTAAAAAGCTATCCGTTCCTTCAACGATATCAAGTTCATTACGTTAAAGGTTTTCGCCAGAAACCATTCGTAGCCCTCCGTCGTTTCATATGGGTAGTCAATAGTATTCAAGCTGTGTATGTTGGCCAAAGTCAAGGCACAGTGATTGGTAGCTATTGGGTATTCATATGCAGCATAGATAGATGCGTTAGTTTGGGACAGTCGTACTGCCATTTTGGCCAAAGTCAAGGGTAGGTACGGGTGGATTCAAATTAACCTGGAGAATGACGGGTTGAACTTGACATGTGACTTATGATATGTTGGCCAAAGTCAAGGTCATAAGAGCATGGGGTAGAAATCTCATCGGGAGTTTCAAAAGAACTGAAACTTGCCAGATATGCACAAACCTTCTGGAGTGTGATACCGTGAGCGGATTCCGTCACGTTATCATGCGATGAGAGTTGGATCCCGATTCCCACTGATGAGTTAGTTTACTCCTCGGGTATCCCCGATTAATTCTTCTTTTAGGTTTGGAGGAGAATTTGAGGTACAGTGGGAGGTTTCCAGATTAGATAAAGTGATAACCATTCTGATCTAGGTTAGAGTGCACGCTGAGTGTTTCTTTTCTCTCTCTCTCTGGCAGCGACCATTGACCCTACCCTAAGACTATGACTCAGTGACCAAGTTGACCGAACCTTCTTAACACTGGCTTTTGGATTGTCAGAGTTGCAGACCTCATTGCTGTAAGTGCACGGCGGCGCCCCGGCCGTCAATCCGACGGCCAAATGCGGAAGCGTTTATAAACTTTAATTTTTGCGGACTTAGCAAACCGGCACCACCGCGCACTATAACCCGGATCGAACCATTAATTAGTCCCAGCAAACTACAAGAAAGGGAATAGAGATATACCGACGATCCAAGTCCTCCGGTCTTCTCGTCATGGTCCCGATCTCCTGCGGAAAATCCTGTCTCCTCCTCGTCGCCGGAAGTGCACCACATCGCCTACTTTGTTTACGGGCTCCCACCTCAATGCCGAGGCAACTCGGGCACGAAGCCGGCTACTCGACGTGCCCAAGATTCGCTGTAGAATGTATAGTAGAAGAAGTCTCACTTTGGGGTATTGGAATTGCCTTTGTGGTGGAGGAAAAGAACTTGGAATTTTGGAGAGTCTTCTTGTGTGATTTTTGGAGCAACAAGAGAACCAAAAATTCCACACAAAATCAATCACCCACCACCTTAAAGAATGGCCGGCCCCTTGTAGGAAAAAAGGAGAGAGGGAAAAGTCAAGGGGGAGGTAACCATATCAATCATCAAGAGAGAGAGAGAGGAATGGTTATCATGAAAAACAATGATACCAAAACAAAACCCATACTCCACCACCAACCACCAACCTCATCATCAACAACCATGATGAGCCAAAAGTCATGCCATCATGACAAGAAGAAGTCAAGGTCAATGAAAAGATGTCATGATAAAACAATATGCAAAGACCCCCTCCACAAACACTTATTTGCAACTATGCAAATAAGCCCTCCTCCACCAAACTTCGGCCAATGAACGGAACAAAGGAAATTGGCCGAAATGGAAAGCAAACTGGCAACTCCAGAAAACTGGTCCCGTAATAAATTACAGGAAAACCCCGATACTGTGCATACACACCCGCATTTGTATTTCGACCGAAATACAAATGCAATGAGACAAAATCTACACTGTACTATACTAGGATCCGGCTTATACCAAAACCGGCTAGTAATATCTGTTCGATCCTGATCCGTGCAATACCGCACGTATCTGATCGAACCCTGCCATATAACCATACGGCCTATAGTACAGACTGTCCGATCCTGATCCGTGCAATACCGCACGTATCTGATCGGACCTTGCCATATCTCCATACGGCCTCTACAACCTTTCGCCCGAAAGCTGAGTAACAGAATGTGGGGGACTCTAAAGACTCGTCAACACCTTGGTTGTGGATTTAACCACTAGCACGTTAGAGGTATAAGCCAATACATAACGGGCTACCAGGTATTGACTAAAAAGGACGTCGATGAGCGAACTCATCCTGACACCCTACTGAGCCTGTCAGTGACAATATCCGTGCAGTCCGGTCCGTTCGTCTATGAGTATCGCATGGCGGGCCTAGGGGGTTGGTAAAAGTCAGACCCCCAAAAGCGGTACAAGTCGTGTCGGAGTGTAGCCCAGAACACCCTGAGATACTACTGGAATACCTACCAGTAAATCTCCTTGCCTTGGCCAAGGACTTTGTGTAATGGCTCTCCTAGACACAGCACGACCTCACCCCCAATACCGGGAGAGACGAACCCCTGAAGATACGCTCACTGCCTCCATGTGGCTCGGGACTGTACCCAACTAAAACCTGTTTGCACGACTCCTTTGAGCCGTGGTAGGGTAGTAATCAAAGTACAGTGGGAACTCACACGAGACAAATGACGATCCCCAGGTCGATGAACTAACCTGCACACATGTCACCAGGGAACTGCCATCTGACGTCTGGTATATGACCAACTAGCATGTTCCCGGCGAGTCCTGTCCGGTGTACTCATAACCCAATGAGCACCTGTATACATCTTAGGTGATCCAACTGACACCAGTGGCTTGTGAGACCGGCCACCGCCCCTCGTCGGGGTCTCGACTGTATACACTAGTCTACTAATGGAGTATCGATGCCCGGTCTCGAAACTCCCACGACTAGGGACCTTTTAAGGATATGCTTGTAGACCCCCAGCTCCCACTTATATGATCGCCCTCATACTGCTGGTGGTCAAGCAAGAATCCTAGGGGCTCTATCAACGTGTAATAGCGACGTGTCAGGTCACCTAAAGCAGTACACGATGATAAAGGTAAACCAGATAGCATACTATCATCTCGAGTAAGACTGTCCTACCGGGATAGGTCCCCTTTCAATCATTACAATCACGTACCTATGACCTAATAATTGACTCTGAGGGCACTATCTCCAACAATCTCCCACTTGCACTCAAGGCTAATTATTGCGATGTCGCATACTCACAGCCCGTGTGATACCGAACATCCAACTCCTCTACTAGTCAGTCTCACAAAGCTCGTTTGCGGAACTATTGCGTTCGAGGAATAGCCTCAGTGAGTGGATCCGCTTAGTTATTTCTTTCTATGTCTCTCTAAATCTCAAGTTCGCGGAGAAAACCATCTCCCGAAAAGAGCAATACCTGTCTCAGAATATGTCTGGATGTCTGATGGGACCTAGCTCATAAATGAACTCCAAATCCAAACTTCTTAGACTGTATCGTCAACTGAACTTAATCAGTATCCTGCGCGCCATGCCTCACTCAGTATTGCCTTGGACCACCTGTCCAAAATACTGCCCCTCATCAGAAGGAAAACTATAACTCTGACAACCTCCTTGTCGTCCATGTCACCTTGGAAGCCTGGAATGATAACTGTCTCCTGAATGAGGCTGTCGTTATCATCTCCCTAGAACATCCACTTATGTTCTAAAACTGCTTCCGACTGTTTCTCCAGGATTGGATTAATGTCAACTTATTGCATCTAGTGCAAGAACAACATCTGGTGTGGTACTTGACATCTCACGATTGACTCAGTTGCCTGAGCAAGTGATCTGCCAATCATGCCCGTCCTTCTCCCCTTTAGTCTGCAAGACACCTTTGGAGAGGGTGACTCCATTACCTGCAGGTACACTACCGTGCCAGGAGTCGTCCATCCTAAATACTCTTAGAATGCTGTCAAGTACCCAGATTGGGAAACCACCCAAATCTAGATCTAAAACCATAGATCTAGTAACCAGTATGTCTGATATAATATCCATTTTCTTTGTGGAGAAACAACTGTGTGACGACCAAAGTATAACCGATCGTAGTGTAGGAGTTTCTTTTCCTACTCTGTGTATATCATTCAAATACCAGGATATCACACCCTACTACCTTCTCAACAGATCCATCCCCTATTCTGATGAAGTCAAACCCATGACTGTCACGTCAGAAATAGATGATCTATCTCAGCTACATCTGCTCTAGTCTATAAATAGACATAAGCAACCTGTCCACCAATGTTTCCGCTGCTCCCACTGACTACGACAACCCTCTGGCAGAGTCATATAGACGTACACTTCTAAAACTGGTTTAGAACGACGCTATACTCATCCTCCCGCCGGGTCTCGTGACCTGGAACAACAGCAATGGCAATTGTGGGTAAACAAGAACTTCCCTGTCACCGTCCTTGAGGCTACCGGAGTACCTCTCGGGTGCCTGAAGTTACCCACCTTATCTGCGGAGTGGCCAATGGAATGTCAATCCAGATTGAATATTTAGGTTCCTTATCAAATCTTCAGTAATCGTTTGTGGTTCTGGAATCACTTCCAGTTCTACCATACTCCCACTACTGTTTTCTGGAAAAATGCAATTTTATTAAAACTGTGGCGAGTCAAGAACAATATCACTATTGATCTTTCTTATGGTAGAAAATCAACCCTCGTCATAGCCTGGGTCAACCCACAAACAGCCATTACAGAAACATGCCTTTGAGTTATCCAGAGTCTGGTTTTAAGCATAAGCCGGACAACTCCCCGTACCTTAACATCGTTAAGATACGAACTGTTCTATATCCAATATAGGAACAGAGGCACTGATCTATTTGAACCAGATTCAAATCATGCAGCTGTTTCCAGTGCATGTCAAGTAAATAGAGAGAGGCCGATCAGCGTTACTCAACTTAGGAGTGCTTCCATTTATGAGTAACCTGAAAGAGAAGCAAGTTCTCTTAATCATTACTAGCAACTGAATATCATTGACAAGCATCTACATCTTCGATCTTTTTGAAGAATCCCGATACTTGCTATACCTGGTTCTCTACTCTATTCAAATACCTATAACTTCTCCAAATTCGGACCCTGTGTTTCCTACGAAACACCTGTCTAAAAACTAGAGAAGTCATACGTAAACCGAATATAGTACGAGGACCAACCCCTCTGTCCTGATGGACCCTGGACAACATACAATACTCTGTATAAGTCCCTTGAGTCTGATAACTCATTCACTGTGTGTCGTAGGCTGAAAACTGTACTTATGGTTAAGAAGAATTACACCGCTGTTTAATGCTCCTTACCTAACCATCCACTGATATAGGTAAATGTCGTAGACATAATTTCAGAAAGGTATATCTCACTCTATGAAAATAGACGTACAGATATATCAATTTGAAATTGGTGCATAACTGCGGATATTCAAAACCAAATATTTGCCAACCGGCAAACAGCCCAGGTGATTTCCTCAAATATCACCGATTACAACGAATCCCGATATAATGAGGATAATCACCCAATTCCCAATAACTTACTCCCACTCATCATCTGTAAAACCATACAGATGTGAGAATCGTACCTGGTAAATACATACCCTGGAGTAAGTATCTAATCGGGAAATCAGTTTTCCTTTAACATTACACAGTGAAACTGAAACATTGAAATGTTCCGATGGGGTATTCTGGTATTCCTAGTAATGCCTCTTCCAGATTCACGACTGTAACCGTATAGTTCTTTGCCACCTCTCCAAATCCCTTCATATGTCTTTAGTCTTTACCTTCTGCACACCCTTTTAGGCCAAATGGTTTTCTTCCTTCCCTACCGTTCGGCACTAGCCTATGGTTTGGAAGAAGACTATCCAATAAGCATAATGGGTGTACTGTCCCAATCCTAGGAACACTCGCAATGAGAGAGGGTGAAGATAAAAGACAACCGAATAAACCTTATTCCTATTTCTCCTGAACCAGAATCCATCCCCGAACTGGAACCAGTTCCATTCGAGTTCGTATATAACCATACGATGGAGTATCCAAATAAACTGTGGATCTTCGTAGTGATACGGAGTGTCCTGGAGAAATACAAAGGTGATGTGGGAGTGGTAACGAAATATTTGGTTTGGTCGTGAATATCTGTTGCAATTTACTTTGCCCTCTTACTAATCCCTTGCTTTGTCTGAACTTAATACCTTCTGCACACCATCGTTATGCTAATTGGTTTTCTTCATTCCCTACCGGTCGGCACCAGCCTAAGGTTTGGAAGAAGACAATCCAATTTGCGTAATAGGTGTACTACCCCTAAACCAAGGAGTACTCGTAACCTGAGAGAGGGTAAAAGGAAAAGACAACTGAATAATCCTATCCGTTTTCTCCAGAACCGGAAACCATCCTCGAATAAATTCTTTCGAGTTCGTATCTAACCATACGATGGTTTTGTCCAATGGAAGTGGACGTTCGTAGTAAAACGGGGTGTCCTGGAGAAAAGGGTAAAAGTAGGAGTGGCAATGAGGTTTGCAACTCTGACAATCCAAAAGCCGGTGTTTAAGAAGGTTCGGTCAACTTGGTCACTGAGTCAAAGTCTTAGGGTCGGGTCAATGGTCGCTGCCAAAAGAGAGAGAGAAAAGAAACACTCAGCGTGCACTCTAACCTAGATCAGAATGGTCACCAATTTATCTAATCTGGAAACCTCCCACTGTACCTCAAATTCTCCTCCAAACCTGAAAGAAGAATTAGTCGGGGTTACCCGAGGAGTAAACTAACTCATCAGTGGGAATCGGGATCCAACTATCATTGCATGATAACGTGACGGAATCCGCTCACGCTATCACACTCCAGAAGGTATGCGCATATCTGGCAAGTTTCAGTTCTTTTGAAACTCCCGATGTGATTTCTGCCCCATGCTCTTATGACCTTGACTTTGGCCAACATATCATAAGTCACATGTCAAGTTCCGCCCGTCATTCTCCAGGTTAATTTGAATCCACCCGTACATACCCTTGACTTTGGCCAAAATGGCAGCACGACTGTCCCAAACCAACGCATCTATCTATGCTGCATATGAATAACCAACAGCTACCAAACACTGTGCCTTGACTTTGGCCAACATACACAGCTTGAATACTATTGACTACCCATATGAAACGACGGAGGGCTACGAATGGTTTCTGGCGAAAACCTTTAACGTAATGAACTTGATATCGTCGAAGGAACGGATAGCTTTTAAAAATATAGTGACGAAAACCGTTGCTAAAGAGGTCACTCCCGGTGAAGGGATCTCGGCTCTTTCCCCGTAGAATGGGGTGCAGGATATTCCAAATGAATACCGCGATGCAAAGCAAAAGTAATCGGCTATAGTGAAGTTAATGCCCTGACGCAAACTTCTGTCCAAGGGGTCACTCCCGGTGAAGGGATCTCGGCCCTTGCCTCGTCGACTGAGGAGCAGGATATTCCAACTGAATACCACGATGCAAAACAAAAGTGAACGTCCTTGCAATAACAGCTTTTTGAAAAGTGTTCCAACAACATCAGATTAGGTTTGTTTTTAACTTGCATTGATCCGAATCAATGCAGTCCCATCAATTGATCACACCACAAAGAACGAAAATATACTGATGTACGTATATGCCATCTGCATTCGCCACTGGGTCCCGTCATTACCCGTTAGGTTAGCTAACTAACGACAGAGCGGGGACTGGACTAGCGCGGATGCAAAACATATACAACATCTACTAATATATATACCAATATATTATATTCGCTCAAGGCGTGAATAAAATGCAACATCACAGAGAATGAACAGCATCACAGAAACAATACAGATATCTGGGATCCCCGGGTTTCACAGAGCCGCTGAAACCCGACGTTCCCCTGGTCGTGTGGATAGCCTGTGCAATGAAAACCTAGACCCCTACGGGCGCGGCAAGTTACCCGCCAAAACCTGAAGCGAGGCAGCCCCCTTCAGCGCCGTGAATGGACCACCCAGCACTTCACGGAATCCGGTAACTTGGGCACCCCTCCTGGGTCAACCTGTACCCCCTACGAGTGCGGCGAATAGCCCGCCAATCCTAGAGTGAAGCCCCCTCCGTCTCAATGCCATGAGATGCGGGCTTGTTGCCCTCCAGAACCCGGCTATCCGTGCACCCCTCCGCGGGGCAACCTAGTACAGAAAGTAAAATATACATACAACGGGTACATCGACCGCAACCAGGTCGTGCCCCAAAATAATAATACAAACAGGCAGTGACGGCAGTCCACATGTCGGACGCTCGCCCCGCAATATCAAATGTACATAATACAACAAAACTGTACTAGCATTGCATCCAGGCTACCCCCCACGACCGATCCGCAACATCACAGCAAAAACAAAACATCAACGTGAAAGTCACGTTCGCAAATCCGTCTAACCGGGCTATAGCAGTTAGACCGGATTTACCGATCAAGTGACATTCACGGTCGCAGATATAATGTAAATACTGTGAAAAATGTGTTTTAAAATATCCGATCGATCAAAAATTAACAAGTGGGCCCCCAATCAAAACTGCAGCACTCACAGAAATCCTGGGTCCAATTTTAATATTCCAAAACCCATATTTTAAGCCCAGAAGGCCTCTGTAAAAAATTGGTGAAGTGATCTCCACAGTGTGCGGCGGAAGGGCGGCGGGAATGGGGTTTTCGCGGCGGTTCCGCGCTCCCACTGTGGAGTTACTTCGTCGAATTTTTACAGAGCTCTTAGATTTTCCAGTACATCAATATTTTACAACCTGAAAAATATTTCGACACCAAAAATTTCCAACAGAAAACTGATGCTAACAAAAATGTAGTTTTGGAACATTCGATCGATCGAAACAGAAAAACACACTACACCAAGCTAGACTAAGTTAATGGCGAGGCTCTGATACCACTGTAAGTGCACGGCGGCGCCCCGGCCGTCAATCCGACGGCCAAATGCGAAAGCGTTTATAAACTTTAATTTTTGCGGACTTAGCAAACCGGCACCACCGCGCACTATAACCCGGATCGAACCATTAATTAGTCCTAGCAAACTACAAGAAAGGGAATAGAGATATACCGACGATCCAAGTCCTCCGGTCTTCTCTTCATGGTCCCGATCTCCTGCGGAAAATCCTGTCTCCTCCTCGTCGCCGGAAGTGCACCACATCGCCTACTTTGTTTACGGGCTCCCACCTCAATGCCGAGGCAACTCGGGCACGAAGCCGGCTACTCGACGTGCCCAAGATTCGCTGTAGAATGTATAGTAGAAGAAGTCTCACTTTAGGGTATTGGAATTGCCTTTGTGGTGGAGGAAAAGAACTTGGAATTTTGGAGAGTCTTCTTGTGTGATTTTTGGAGCAACAAGAGAACCAAAAATTCCACACAAAATCAATCACCCACCACCTTAAAGAATGGCCGGCCCCTTGTAGGAAAAAAGGAGAGAGGGAAAAGTCAAGGGGGAGGTAACCATATCAATCATCAAGAGAGAGAGAGAGGAATGGTTATCATGAAAAACAATGACACCAAAACAAAACCCATACTCCACCACCAACCACCAACCTCATCATCAACAACCATGATGAGCCAAAAGTCATGCCATCATGACAAGAAGAAGTCAAGGTCAATGAAAAGATGTCATGATAAAACAATATGCAAAGACCCCCTCCACAAACACTTATTTGCAACTATGCAAATAAGCCCTCCTCCACCAAACTTCGGCCAATGAACGGAACAAAGGAAATTGGCCGAAATGGAAAGCAAACTGGCAACTCCAGAAAACTGGTCCCGTAATAAATTACAGGAAAACCCCGATACTGTGCATACACACCCGCATTTGTATTTCGACCGAAATACAAATGCAATGAGACAAAATCTACACTGTACTATACTAGGATCCGGCTTATACCAAAACGGCTAGTAATATCTGTTCGATCCTGATCCGTGCAATACCGCACGTATCTGATCGAACCCTGCCATATAACCATACGGCCTATAGTACAGACTGTCCGATCCTGATCCGTGCAATATCGCACGTATCTGATCGGACCTTGCCATATCTCCATACGGCCTCTACAACCTTTCGCCCGAAAGCTGAGTAACAGAATGTGGGGGACTCTAAAGACTCGTCAACACCTTGGTTGTGGATTTAACCACTAGCACGTTAGAGGTATAAGCCAATACATAACGGGCTACCAGGTATTGACTAAAAAGGACGTCGATGAGCGAACTCATCCTGACACCCTACTGAGCCTGTCAGTGACAATATCCGTGCAGTCCGGTCCGTTCGTCTATGAGTATCGCATGGCGGGCCTAGGGGGTTGGTAAAAGTCAGACCCCCAAAAGCGGTACAAGTCGTGTCGGAGTGTAGCCCAGAACACCCTGAGATACTACTGGAATACCTACCAGTAAATCTCCTTGCCTTGGCCAAGGACTTTGTGTAATGGCTCTCCTAGACACAGCACGACCTCACCCCCAATACCGGGAGAGACGAACCCCTGAAGATACGCTCACTGCCTCCATGTGGCTCGGGACTGTACCCAACTAAAACCTGTTTGCACGACTCCTTTGAGCCGTGGTAGGGTAGTAATCAAAGTACAGTGGGAACTCACACGAGACAAATGACAATCCCCAGGTCGATGAACTAACCTGCACACATGTCACCAGGGAACTGCCATCTGACGTCTGGTATATGACCAACTAGCATGTTCCCGGCGAGTCCTGTCCGGTGTACTCATAACCCAATGAGCACCTGTATACATCTTAGGTGATCCAACTGACACCAGTGGCTTGTGAGACCGGCCACCGCCCCTCGTCGGGGTCTCGACTGTATACACTAGTCTACTAATGGAGTATCGATGCCCGGTCTCGAAACTCCTACGACTAGGGACCTTTTAAGGATATGCTTGTAGACCCCCAGCTCCCACTTATATGATCGCCCTCATACTACTGGTGGTCAAGCAAGAATCCTAGGGGCTCTATCAACGTGTAATAGCGACGTGTCAGGTCACCTAAAGCAGTACACGATGATAAAGGTAAACCAGATAGCATACTATCATCTCGAGTAAGACTGTCCTACCGGGATAGGTCCCCTTTCAATCATTACAATCACGTACCTGTGACCTAATAATTGACTCTGAGGGCACTATCTCCAACAATTGCCACTCCTACTTTTACCCTTTTTCTCCAGGACACCCCGTATTACTACGAACGTCCACTTCCATTGGACAAAACCATCGTATGGTTATATACGAACTCGAAGGAATTTATTCGAGGATGGTTTCCGGTTTTGGAGAAAACGGATAGGATTATTCAGTTGTCTTTTCCTTTTACCTTCTCTCAGGTTGCGAGTACTCCTTGGCTTAGGAGATAGTACACCTATTACGCAAATTGGATAGTCTTCTTCCAAACCTTAGGCTGGTGCCGACCGGTAGGGAATGAAGAAAACCAATTAGCATAACGATGGTGTGCAGAAGGTATTAAGTTCAGACAAAGCAAGGGATTAGTAAGAGGGCAAAGTAAAATGCGACTGATATTCACGACCAAACCAAGTATTTCTTCGCCAATCCTAAATCACCTTTGTATCTCTCCAGGACACTCCGTATCACTACGAAGATCCACAGTTTATTGGATACTCCATCGTATGGTTATATACGAACTCGAAAGGAACTTGTTCCAGTTCGGAGATGGATTCTGGTCCAGGAGAAATAGGAATAAGGTTTATTCGGTTGTCTTTTATCTTCACCTTCTCTCGCATTGCGAGTGCTCCTAGGACTAGGACAGTACACCCATTATGCTTATTGGATAGTCTTCTTCCAAACCATAGGCTGGTGCCGAACGGTATGGAAGGAAGAAAACCATTTGGCCTAAGGGGTGTGCAGAAGGTAACGACTAAAGACAAATAAAGGGATTTGGAGAGGTAGCAAAGAATTATACGGTTATAGTTGTGAATCTGGATAATGGTAGAGGCATTACTAGGAATACCAGAATACCCCATCGAAACATTTCAATGTTTCAGTTCAACTGTGTACTGTTAAAAGAAAACTGATTTCCCGATTGGACACTTGCTCCAGGGTATGTATTTACCAGGTTTGATTCTCACATCTGTATGGTTTTACAGATGATGAGTGGGAGTAAGTTATTGGGAATTGGGTGATCATCCTCATTATATCGGGATTCGTTGTAATCGGTGATATTTGAGGAGATCACCTGGGCTGTTTGCCGGTCGGCAAATATTTGGTTTTGAATATCCGCTGTTGTGCACCAATTTCAAATTGATATATCTGTACGTCTATTTTCATAGAGTGAGATATACCTTTTGATATTATGTCGATAACATTTACCTATATCAGTGGATGGTTAGGTAAGGAGCATTAAACAGCGGTGTAATTCTTCTTAACCACAAGTACAGTTTTTCAACCTACGACACACAGTGAAAGAGTTGTTAGACTCGGCGGACTTATACAGAGTATTGTATGTTGTCCAGTGTCCATTAGGACAGAGGGGTTGGTCCTCATACTATATTCTGTTTACTTTTAACTTCTCTAGTTCTTAGACATGTGTTTCGTAGAAACACAGGGTCTAAATTTTGAGGAGTTATAGGTATTTGAATAGAGTAGAGAACCAGGTGTAGCAAGTATCGGGATTCTTCAAAGTAATCGAAGATGTAGATACTTGTGTATGGTATTCAGTTGATAGTAATGATAAAGAGAAATAGCTTCTCTTTCAGGTTACTCATAATTGGAAGCATTCCTAAGTTGAGTAACGCTGATCGGCCTCTTTCCATTTAGTTGACATGCACTGGGGACAGTTGCATGATTTGAATCTGGTTCAATTAAATCAGTGCCTCTGGTTCTATATTGGATATAGAACAGTTCATATCTTAACATTGTTAAGGTACGGGGAGTTGTCCGGCTTATGATTAAAACCAGACTCTGGATAACTCAAGGCACGTTTCTGTAATGGCTGTTTGTGGGTTGACCCAGGCTATGACGAGGGTTGCCTTTCTACCATAAGAAAGATCAATAGTGATATTGTTCTTGACTCGCCACAGTTTTAATAAAAATGGATTTTTTCAAAAACAGTAGTGGGAGTATGGTAGAACTGGAAGTGATTCCAGAACCGCAAACGATTACTAAAGATTTGATAATGAACCTAAAGATTCAATCTGTTTTGACATTCCATTGGCCACTCCGCAGACGTGGTGGGTAACTTCAGGCACCCGAGAGGTACTCCGGTAGCCTCAAGGACGGTGACAGGGAAGTTCTTGTTTACCCACACTTGCCATTGCTGTTGTTCCAGGCTGCGAGACCCGGCAGGAGGATGAATATAGCGTCGTTCTAAACTAGCTTTAGAAGTGCACGTCTATATGACTCTGCCAGAGGGTTGTCGTAGTCAGTGGGAGCAGCGGAAGCACTGGTGGATATCAGGCTTATGTCTATTTATAGACTAAAGCAGATATAGCGGAGATAGATCATCTATTTCTGATGTGACAGTCATGGGTTTGACGTTATCAGAATAAGGGATGGATCTGTTGAGAAGGTAGTAGGAAGTGATATTCCTATACTACGATCGGTTATACTTTGGTCGTCACACAGTGTTTTCTCCACAAGGGACTTGGACACAATATCAGACATACTGGTTACTAGATCTATGGTTTTTTAGATCTAGATTTGGGTGGTTTCCCAATCAGGGTACTTTGACAGCATTCTAAGAGTATTTAGAATGGACGACTCCTGGCACGGTAGTGTACCTGCAGGTGATGGAGTCACCCTCTCTAAAGGTGTCTTATAGACTAAAGGGGAGAGGGATGCGCATGATTGGCAGATCACTTGCTTAGGCAATTGAGTGAATCATGAGATGTCAAGTACCACACCAGATGTTGTTTTTGCACTAGATGCAATAAGTTGATATTGATCCAATCCTGGAGAAACAGTCGGAAGCAGTTTTAGAACATAAGTGGATGTTCTAGGGATATGATAACGACAGCCTCATTTGGGGGACAGTTATCGTTCCAGGCTTCCAAGGTGACCTGGACGACAAGGAGGTTGTCAGAGTTATAGTTTTCCTTCTGACGAGGGGCAGTATTTTGGACAGGTGGTCCAAGGCCAAACTGAGGGTGGCATGGCGCAGGATACTGATTAAGTTCAGTTGACGATACAGTCTAAGAAGTTTGGATTTGGAGTTCATTTATGAGCTCGGTCCCATCAGACATCCAGACACTCTAAGACATGTATTGCTCATTTCGGGAGATGGCTTTCTCCGCGAACTTGAGATATAGAGAGAGACATAGAAAGAAACTTCAGAGCGGATCCACTCGCTGAGGCTATTCCTCGAACGCAATAGTTTCGCAAACGAGCTTTGTGAGACTGACTAGTAGGGGAGTTGGGTGTTCGGTATCACACAGTCTGTGAGTATGCGACATCGCAATAATTAGCCTTGAGTGCAAGTGGGAGATTGTTGGAGATAGTGCCCTCAGAGTCAATTATTGGATCACAGGCACGTGATTGCAATGATTGAGGGAGGTCCTATCCCGGTAGGACAGTCTTACTCGAGATGATAGTTTGCTATCTGGTTTACCTTTATCATCGTGTACTGCTTCAGGTGACCTGACAGGTCGCTATTACACGTTGATAGAGCCCCTAGGATTCTTGCTTGACGACCAGCAGTATGAGGGCGATCATATACGTGAGAGCTGGGGTGTACAAGCACATCCTTAAATGGTCCCTAGTCGTGGGAGTTTCGAGACAGGGCATCGATTCTCCAGAGTAGACTAGTGTATACAGTCGAGACCCCGACGAGGGGCGGTGGCCGGTCTCACAAGCCACTGGTGTCAGTTGGATCACCTAAGACGTATACAGGTGCTCATTGGGTTATGAGTACACCGGACAGGACTCGCCGGGAACATGCTAGTTGGTCTTATACCTGACGTCAGATAGCAGTTCCCAGGTGACATGTGTACAGGTTAGTTCATCGACCTGGGGATCGTCATTTGTCTCGTGTGAGTTCCCACTGTGCTTTGATTACTACCCTACCATGGCTCAAAGGAGTCGTGCAAACAATTTTTTAGTTGGGTACAGTCCCGAGCCACATGGAGGCAGTGAGCGGATCTTCGGGGGTTCGTCTCTCCCGGTATTGGGGGTGAGGTCGCGCTGTGTCTAGGAGAGCCATTACACGAAGTCCTTGGCCAAGGCAGGAGATTTACTGGTAGGTATTCCAGTAGTATCTCAGGGTGTTCTGGGCTACACTCCGACACGACTTGTACTTCTTTTGGGGGTCTGACTTTTACCCACCCCCTAGGCCCGACATGCGATGCTCGTAGACGAACGGACCGTACTGTACGGATATTGTCACTGACAGGCTCAGTAGGGTGTCAGGATGAGTTCGCTCATCGACGTCCCTTTTAGTCAATAGCTGGTGGCCCGTCACGTATTGGCTTATACCTCTGACGTGCTAGTGGTTAAATCCACAGCCATAGTATTGACGAGTCTTTAGAGTCCACCACACCTTCAGTTACTCAAGCTTTCGGGCGAAACGCTGTAGAGGCCGTATGGAGATATGGCAGGGTCCGATCAGATACGTGCGGTATTGCATGGATCAGGATCGGACGGTTTGTACTAGAGGCCGTATAGTTATATGGCAGGGTTCGATCGGATACGTGCGGTATTGCACGGATCAGGATCGAACGGATATTACTAGCCGGCTTTGGTTTAAGCCGGATCCTAGTTTAGTACAGTGTAGATTTTGTCTCTTTGCATTTGTATCCGGACGGAATACAGATGCGGGTGTGTATGCACAGTTTCAGGGTTTTCCTGTAATTTATTACGGGACCAGTTTTCTGGAGTTGCCAGTTTGCATTCCGTTCCGGCCGGTTTTCGTTTGTTCTTTCCCGGCCGGACTTTTCCGATGGAGGGGGTTATTTGCAATTGTGCAAATAACTTTTATGGAGGGGGTTTCTTGCAATGTTTTCATTATGATATGACCATCTTCATCACTTACTTTTTCATGATGGTTTTTGCATTAATGGGATTTGAAAGGTATGGAGTGATAAGTATGGTGAGGTTTACTTTGTGGATGTGGTCACCATATGCTTTTACTACACTCACCCCTTTGTTCATTTTTTCCTCCTTGTTAAGGCCGGCCACATCTTGGAGTGAGATGAGAGGAGTTCATTTTTGTATGAGGGATTAATTCACATCTCATTTTCATGCTTGCCAAATTCTCAAAAACCCTCTCCAAAGTTCATGATTCTCTTCATCCTTCATGGCAACCAAAACCCCAATGAGACATAGACTCTACACATCCTACAGCACATCTTGGGCACGTCGACTTGCCATCTTCGTGCCCGAGTTGCCTCGGTATTGAGGTGGGAGCCCGTAAAAGAAACAGGCGATGTGGTGCCCTTCCGGCGAGGAGGCGACGACCGGAGTTTCCGCGGGAGATCGGGACGATGACGAGAAGACCGGAGGACTCGGATCACTCGGTATATCTCTTCCCTATCTTGTTAGTTGCTAGACCTAGTTTAATGACCCGATCCGGGGTTTAGTGCGCGGTGGTGCCGGTTTGCTAAGTCCGCAAAATTAAAGTTTATCACCGCTTCCGCATTTGGCCGTCGGTTTGACGGCTGGGGCGCCGCCGTGCACTTACACATACGGCCTCTACAACGTTTCGCCCGAACTTGGGAAACTGTCTGTGGGGGACTCTAATGACTCATCAACACACTGGCACTGGGTATAACCACTAGCACGTCAGAGGTACTAACTGCACGTAACGGTTGCCTATGTATTGATCGGAAGGGAAGCTGACAAGCGAACTCATCCAGAAACCCTACCGAGCCTTACAGTGACAATATCCGTACAGTCCGGTCCGTTTGTCTAAGAGTATCGCATAACGAGTCTAGGGGGGTGGATCAAGTCAGACCCCTAATAACGCGATAATTCGTGTCGGCATGAAGCCCATCACCTCCTGAGAAACTACTGATCCAAATCAGTAATTCTCCATTACCCCGGCCGAGGATTTCTAGTGATGGCCACCCATGCACTGTGCGACATTAACCCCTTGTAGGGTTCCTAGGCACACTAATGAAGTCTCACAAGTGATCAAACATGGCTAATTCAAATTTTTACAAGTGCCTACAAACCCTAATACGGATCGTTAACTAGATAAATAGGTGATGCGAAGCAAGTAAACGAATTTTACATAAGGGAAAGGGGCTACAACCTTTGTAGATCCGGTCCTCCACCTCCTAGGCTCCGTGATGACGTCCCTCCGCTGTCCAAATTGAATCCATGACTCTAGCATCGGCTTCATCGGAGAAAAGGGCGGACTTGGTCGTCGGTTCGATGCCGAAGATGATCTACATCGAGGCATCACAAGATCAAGCTCCAACTTCACCAAGCCATAAAAACTTGTGAAGGAAACACCCTATATTACTTGGCAAGAGGTAGAGGATGAAGAAATAGGAGGTGGGTTCACTTTAGAATTGGATTTCTCACTCATTTGCTCAAGTTGCCATTGATGCTATCAAGCTTTTTCTTCTTGAAGAAGAAGAAGAAGAAGAAGATAATATATGATAAGTCTTTTTAAAATAAAAAACAATATGATACTTATCATAATCTTAACCTTAGTTAGGTGTAGAGAATAAACCATGGTTAGGGTTAATGGTTAGGTTTTGGAAAAGAACAAGAATGGTCAAGCTTTCAACACTTCATGAAGTTTCCACAAAACTACAAAATAACCCACCATTCTCTTTATCTTTTCTAAATAAAATAAATAAATAGATAAATGAATAAGTAAATGAAATGAAACCCTAACCACTAACTAACCATGGTTTAATTCTTTACACAAACCCAAGCAAGAATGTATCATCAAACATGATACAATCAAGTGCACTAAAATATATCACATATACAATGTGCATTTCAAGTGAGTAAATCCATTTAAAGTGAACCAATACTAGTTAATGCAAAGTAATATATCAAATATATAATTATACATTAAATCATTAAATCAACACTTGATTCAATGATCCGGTCATGTCGTATATAACCGGCTAGTATCCAATGTATCGGCTTATCGAGTCAATTCTTGATTCGATAACTAGGTTATATCGCATACAACCATTCGACACATTCATCGCGAGAATGAAATACGGTATCACATACACGCATTATTCTCGGTCCCGCACATATCTCATATGTGCTCCTATTTCGTTTCGCTTGAGCCAGGAAACCTCTGTGTAGGACTCTAAAGACTCGTCAATACGCCGGCAGTAGATGATGATCATATCAAACGCCCACAAGCCGTAAGCGGTCTGCTAAACGTAACGGCCACCCGGGTATTGAGCGATCAGAAGATCGACGAACAAGCCCGCTCACACTCCTGTGAATCCAACCAGCAACACTTATCGTACAGTCCGGTCTGTTCGTCTGATATGTCGCATATCTCGCCTAGGGGTGGTAAACGTCAGACCCCAGTAGCTCGATAAGTCATGCCGACGTGAGGTCCATAACTATCGTGAAACTACTGATAACTCTTACCAGTATATCACTGCAACCCTGGCCAGGGATTTCCTGTTATGGCCAGTCGTGCATAGCGCAACATCAACCCCCAATACCGGGAGAGACGAATCCCCTCCTATTGCTCATTGCCTCCATGTGAATCGGGACTGTACCCAAAAACCACCTGTTTGCACGACTCAGTAGAGCCGTGGTAGGGTGGAAATCAAAGCACAGTGGGAGACACACAAGACTCTATGATGATCTCGGGTCAACAGACTAAGCTGTACCAGTGTCACCAGAGAACTGCCATCTGACGTGAGGTATAATACCATCTGGGAGTTCTCGGCGAGTCCGTTCAGTGTTCCCAGTCTCCACTGAGCACCCGCATACCATCTCCGATGTCAAACACCAATGGATATGGGATCATCCATCGCCCATTACATGGGTCGAGAAGATATACGCTAGTCTACTCTGGAATATCGATGCCCCGTCTCGATATTCCCACGACTAGGAACATTGAAGGATGTACTCATTGACTACCCAGACCCCACTAGTATGATCTGCATCATAGTCCTGGAAGTCGAGTACACATCCTAAGGGCTTTATCAACATGTAACAGAGAGACAGAAAGTATACATGTTAAGATAAAGAGTAACCAGATAGCGTACTATCATGTCGAGCAAGAAAGTCCTACCTATATATGTCCCAGTATCCACTACAATATACATCCAATGTACAGTAATGGCCTCTAGGGCATACATATAACTAACACCCCTAATACCGGGAGAGACGAATCCCCGACGATCCGCTCACTGCCTCCATGTGGCTCGGGACTGTACCCAACTAAAACCTGTTTGCACGACTCCTTTGAGCCGTGGTAGGGTAGTAATCAAAACATAGTGGGAACTCACACGAGACAAATGACGATCTCAGGTCGACAGACTAACCTGTACACATGTCACCAGGGAACTGCTATCTGACGATAGGTATAATACCAACTAGCAGGTTCCCGGCGAGTCCTGTCCGGTGTACTCATAACCCAATGAGCACCTGTATACATCTTAGGTGAACCAACTAATACCAATGGCTTGTGAGACCGGCCACCGCCCCTCGTCGGGGTCTCGACTGTATACACTAGTCTACTCTGGAGTATCGATGCCCTGTCTCGAAACTCCTCCGACCATGGACACTTTAAGGATGTGCTTATAGACCCCAGCTCCCACGTATATGATCGCCATCATACTGCTGGCAGTCAAGCAAGAATCCTATGGGCTCTATCAACTTGCAATAGTGAACTAAAGCATGTATACAATGATAAAGACAAACCAGATAGCATACTATCATCTCGAGCAAGACAGTCATATCGGTATAGGTCCTCCCTCAATCATTGCAATCACGTGCCTGCGATCCAATAATTGACTTTGAGGGCACTATATCCAACAATCTCCCACTTGCACTTAAGGCTAATTATTGCGATGTCGCATACTCACAGCTCGTGTGATAACGAACATCCAGCTCCTCTACTAATCATTTTCACAAAGCCCATTTGTAAAACTATTGTGTTTGAGAAATATCCTCAGTGAGTGGATCCGCCCTGATGTTTCTTTCTATGTCTCTCTTAATCTCAAGTTCGCGGAGAAAGCCATCTCCCGAATTGAGTAATACCTGTCTTAGAATATGTCTGGATATCTGATGGGACCTAGTTCATAAATGAACTCCAAATCCAAACTTCTTAGACTGTATCGTCAACTGAATTTAATCAGTATTCTGCACTATGCCTCCCACAGTATCCTCTTGGACCACCTGTCCATGATACTGTCCCTCGTCAGAGGAAAAACTATAACTCTGACAATCACTCTGTCATCCATGTCACCTTTGAAGCCTGGAATGATAACCGTCTCCCGAAGGAGGCTGCCGTCATCAAATCCGTAGAACATGCATTTATGTTCTAAAATTGCTTCCTTATGTTTCTTCAGGATTGGATTAATATAAACTTATCGCATCTTGTGCAAAAACAGCATCTGGTGTGGTACTTGACATCTCATGATTGACTCAACTGCCTAAGCAAGTGATCTGCCAATCATGCACATCCCTCTCCCCTTTAGTCAGTAAGACACCTTTAGAGAGGGTGACTCCACCACCTGCAGGTACACCACCATGCCAGGAGTCATCTATTCTAAAATACTATTAGAATACAGTCAAAGTACCCACATTGGGAAACTACCCAAATCTAGATCTAAAACCATAGATCTAGTAACCAGAATGTCAGATATTATATCCATGTCCTCTGTGAAGAAACAACTGTGTGACAACCACAGTATAACCGATTGTAGTATAGGAATTTTACTTCCTACTCTGTGTATGTCATCTAAATACCAGGACATCTCATCCTACTACCTTCTTAACAGATCCATCCCCTATTCTGATGAAGTCAAACCCGTGACCGTCACATCAAAAATTAGATGATCTTATCTCCGCTATATCTGCTCAAGCTTATAGACATAAGCTACTTGCCCACTATGCTTCCGCTGCTCCCACTGACTACGATAACCCTCTGGCAGAGCAATATATACATAAACTTCTAAAGCTAGTTTAGAACGACGCTATACTTATCCTCCTGCCGGGTCTCATAGTCTAGAACAACAGTAGTGTCAAGTCTGGGTAAACAAAAACCTCCTTGTCACCGTCCTTGAGGCTACCGGAGTACCTCTCGGATGTCTGAGGTTACCCACCATATCTGCAGAGTGGCTATTGGAATGTTAAACCTGATTGAAGATACAGGTCCTATTAAATTTTCCGTAATCGTTTGCGGTTCTGGAATCACTTCCAGTTCTACTATACTCCCACTACTGTTTTCTGAAAAAATTCATTTTATTAAAACTGTGGCGAGTCAAGAACAATATCACTATTGATCTTCTAGATGGTAGAAAATCAACCCTCGTCAAAGCCAGGGTCAACCCACAAACTACCATTACAGAAACGTGCCTTGAGTTATCCAGAGTCTGGTTTTAAGCATAAGCTGGACAACCCACCGTACCTTAACATCGTTAAGATATGAACCATTCTATATCAATATAGAAACTTTGGCACTTATTTAATTGGAACCAGATTCAAAAAACATGCAGCTGTCTCCAGTGTATATTGACTTAATGGAGAAAGGCTTATCAGCATTACTCAACTTAGGAATACATCCAATTATGAGTAACCTGAAAGAGAAACAAGTTTCTCAAAACCATTACTTGAATACCAATCACAAGAATCTACATCTTCGATCTTTTTGAAGAATCTCGATACTTGCGACACCTGGTTCTCTACTTTATTCTTATACCCACAACTTCTCAAAACATAGACCTTGTATTTGTACGAAACACTTGTCTAAAAACTAGAGAAGTCACAAGTAAACAGAACATAGTACGAGGACCAACCCCCTTTTTCTGATGGACACTGGACAATATACAATACTCTGTATAAGTCTACTGAGTTGAATAACTCAAAACCTGTGCATCGTAGGTTGAAAACTGTACTTATGGTTAAGAACTACTCCGTTGTTCAATGCTCCTTACCCAATCGACAACTGATATAGGTAAATGTCACGGACATAATTTCAAAAAGTTATATCTCAAAAAATAAACGTACAGATATATCATTTTGAAATTGGTGCACAACAACGGATACTCAAAACCAAATTCATGCCGTCTGGCAAAAACTCAGGCGACTTCCTCAAATATCACCAATTACAACGAATTCCGATATAATGAGGATAATTACCTTATTCCCAATAACCTACTCTCACTCATCATCTGTAAAACCATACAGATGTGAGAATCATACCTGGTAAATACATACCCTGGAGTAAGTATCTAATCGGGAAATCAGTTTTCCATTAACAATGCACTGAAACATAAAAATGTTTCGTAGGGGTATCCTGGTATTCCTAGTAATACCTCTTCCATAATCCAATTCATGACTTTAACCGTATATTTCTTTGCCATCTCTCCAAATCCCTTTATTTGTCTTTATTCATTACATTCTGTACACCATCGTTAGGCTAAGTGGTTTTCTTCCTTTCCTACCGTTCGACACTAGCCTATGGTTTGGAAGAAGGCTATCCAGTAAGCATAATAGGTGTACTCTCCTAAACCAAGGAGTGCTCGCAACTTGAGAGAAGGTGATGATAAAAGACAACTGAATAATACCTTATTCTATTTCTCCCGAACTGGGGAAAAAAGCAAAGGTGAAAAAGGAGTGGCGATGAAGTACGCGGTTTGGTCGTGAATGATAACAGTCGCAATTTACTTTGCCTTCTTTCTAATCCCTTTATTTTGTCTTTAGTTATTATCTTCTGTACACCCTACTTAGGCTAATTGATTTTCTTCATTCCCTACCTTTCGGCACCTGCCTATGGTTTGGAATAAGACTATCCAATAAGCGTAATAGGTGTACTCTCCTAAACTAAGGAGCCCTCGCAACCTGAGAGAAGGTGATAATAAAAGACAACTGAATAAACCAATTCTATTTCTCCTGAACCTGGATCCATCCTCGAAGAAGTCCCTCCGAGTTCGTATATAACCACACGATGGATCTATCCAATGGAAGTGGATGTCCGTAGTGATACGGGGTGTTCTATGAAATGCAAAGGGTAAAAAAGGAGCTGCAATGACTTATGCAACTTAGACAATCCAAAAGCCAGTATTTTAAGAAGGTTCGGTCAATTTGGTCACTGAGTCATAGTCTAGGTTCGGTCAAAGGTCGCTGCCAAAGAGAGAGAAAAGAAAATACTCTGCGTGCACTCTAACCTAGATCAGAATGGTTATCACTTTATCTAATCAGGAAACCTCCCACTGTAATCTCAAATTTTCCTCCAAACCTGAAAGAAGAATTAGTCAGGATCACCCGAAGAGTAAACCAACTCATCAGTGAGAATCGGGATCCAACTATCATCGCATGATAACTTGATGGAAGCCACTCAAGTTATCACACTCCAGAAGGTATGCGCATGCCTGGCAAGTTTCCTGTATGTTTGAAACTCCCGATGTAATTTTTATCCCATACTCTTATGAGCTTGACGTAGGCCAACAAATATAAGTCACATGTCAAGTTCTACCTGTCATTGTCCAGGTTAATTTGAACCCACCCATACAAGCCCTTGACGTAGGCCAACAAGGCTATACGACTGTCCCAAACCAACACATCTATCTATGCAACAAATGAATACCCCAGCAGCCACTAAACACTATGCCTTGACGTAGGCTAACAAACATAGCTTGAATACTACTGACCATCCATAAGAAATGATGGAAGGCTACGGCTGGTTTTTGGCAAAAAACCTTTAACGTAATGAACTTGATCTCGTTGAAAGAACCTGATAGCTTTTTATAAAAATATAGCGGCGAAAACTTTTGCTTTAGAGGTCAGTCCCGGTGAAGGGATCTCGGCTCTTTCCTTGTCGAATGAGGTGCAGGATATTCCAAACTGAATACCACGATGCAAAGCAACTTGTAATCGGCTATAGTGAAGTTATTACCCTGACGCAAACTTCTGCCCAAGGGGTCACTCCGGTGAAGGGATCTCGGCCCTTGCCTCGTCGAATGAGGTGCTGGATATTCATAACCGAATACCACTGTGCATAACAAAAGGAAACGTCTTTGTAATAACACTTTTAAAACAGTTCCAACAACATCCAAACAGGTTTGTTTTCCTTTGCATTGATCAGAATCAATGCAGTCCCATCAATTAAACACACCAGAAAAGAACGAAAATATAATGTACGTATATGCCATCCGCATTCGCCAATGGGTCCCGACATCACCCGTTAGGTTACTTAACTAACGACAGAGCGGGGACTGGACTAGAGCGGGTGTAAAACATATACAATATCTAATAGTATATATACCAATATACAGTAATCGCTCCAGGCGTGATAATATGCAACATTACAGAAAAGTAATAAGCATCACAGAACAATACAGATTATCTGGGATCCCCGGGTTTCACAGAGCCGCTACTGAAACCCGACGTTCCCTTGGTCGTGTGGATAGCCTGTGCAATGAAAACCTAGACCCCTACGGGCGCGGCAAGTTACCCGCCAAAACCTGAAGCGAGACAGCCCCCTTCAGCAAAGTGAATGGACCACCAAGCACTTCACGGAATCCGGTAACTTGAGCACCCCTCCTTGGGTCAACCTGTACCCCCTACGAGTGCGGCGAATAGTCTGCCAATTCTAGAGTGAGGCCCCTCTGTCTCTCAAACCCAAGAGATGCGGACCCGTTGCCCTCCAGAACCCGGCTATCCGTGCACTCCGTCGCGGGGTAAAACCTAGTACAAAAATGAAAAATATGTACAACGGGTACATCGACCTCAGCCCGGTCGTGCCCCAAAAGAATATTATACAAACAGGCAGTGACAGCAGTCCACATGTTGGCCGCTCGTCCCGCAATATCAAATGTACAAATAAATCCAAACAGCACTACCATTGCACACTGCTATCCACTACGACAAATCCGCAACATCACAGCACAACACAGAACATCAACGCGAATGTCACGTTCGCAAACCCGTCTAAAAGGACTATAGCAATTAGACGCAATTTACCGCTCGAATGACATTCACGGTCGGAGATATAATGTAAGTACTGTAAAATAACACGTTTAAATTTCGATCGACAAAATTTTCCGAAGTGGGCCCCACGTACATCTGCTGTACAGTAACAAAATCTGGGCCCAAAAGAAATATTCCAGAAACCACAATTCACTGTGTAGAATCCCCAGAAGAAATTTTGGCCCTCTGAAGCTCCAAGACGGCCGCGGATCCGCAGCCAAAGCATGGCTTTGGCGGCGGTTCCGCGGCCGTACGGACGAGTCAGAGGATCGGATTTCTGCTGTGTTCTTCAAAAAGCCTGCTCGTTTTTCTGTGATGCTCAAAATAATTTTTAGACCAGATTAAAAATCGACAGAAACTTTTGTACAGAAAATTGTAGTTTTCGAAATTCCGTTCGATCGATGTTTTAAACGCGTTAGCACAAGTTAGTAAAGCTTAATGGCGTGGCTCTGATACCAATGTAAGTCTACGGTAGCGCCCCGGCCGTCAATCTGACGCCAAATGCGGAACAAAAACTTTTATAACTGGCGCTATCGCATACTATAACCCGGATCTGCCATTAACGCTAAACTAACAAACTATAAAGTGGGTAGAAAGGTTATACCGAACGATCCGAGTCCTTTGTTCTTTAACCATCATCCCACGCTCCGTTGCGGCTGCTCCGATCTCCTGGCTCCTCGTCGAGGTGGCACCACATCTACGGATCTTTAAACGGGCTCCCGCCTCTGAACCGAGGCAACTCAGTCATCAAGTCTGCTAAAAGAGATGACCAAGATTGATGTAGAGAATGAGTAGAACACTTTGTCTCGCTTCATCCAAAGCCATGGATGAACGGTTAATGAAGTTGCCTTTTGAATCGGGTAAATGAGAAATGAGTAATCTAATTTCCATTAACCAATTTCCTTTATCCTTTTACAAAGTGAGAGAGTGGAAAAACAATCAATCAAGGGGGCATCTAAGAGGGGCCGGCCACAATATAGAGGAGGGGGTGAGTGTAGGAGTAGAAGAGGTGACCATAAGATAAAAGATCATGAAGAAATATCTTAGCAAAAACAAAACCACATTAATGCAATGAATGACTCACTAAACCTAGTCATCCATTCATTTAATGCAAACAATGATTCATGAACCTAGTCATCATTCTAGAAACTTCCACTCATGACTCACCCTCATGACTCACAAGAAAAAGATAAATCCGCATTAAACCGAATGTTTAAGACGGGTGATAGAAAACTGGCAACTTCCAAAAGTGATCCCGAAACGAATTTCAGGATAACCCCGTAACAGTATAAACATACCCGCATTTATATTACGACCGAATACAAATGCAACTGAGACAAAGATATTATATCTACACAATATAATACATGGATCCGGCTTAAACCAAAGCCCACCAGTATTATCTGCCTGAAATATGACACGTGCGTAAACGCACGTGCATTTTCCGAACCCTGCCATAAAACCATACGGCCTCTACAACGTTTTGCCCGAACTTGGGAAACTGTCTGTGGGGGACTCTAATGACTCATCAACACACTGGCACTGGGTATAACCATTAGCACGTCAGAGGTACTAACTGCACGTAACGGTTGCCTATGTATTGATCGGAAGGGAAGCTGACGAGCGAACTCATCCAGAAACCATACTGAGCCTTACAGTGACAATATCCGTACAGTCCGGTCCGTTCGTCTAAGAGTATTGCATAACGAGTCTAGGGGGTGGATCAAGTCAAACCCCTAATAACGTGATAATTCGTGTCGGTATGAAGCCCATCACCTCCTGAGAAACTACTGATCCAAATCAGTAATTCTCCATTACCCCGGCCGAGGATTTCTAGTGATGGCCACCCGTGCACTGTGTGACATCAACCCCCAATACCGAGAGAGACGAATCCCCGACGATCCGCTCACTACCTCCATGTGGCTCGGGACTGTACCTAACTAAAACCTGTTTGCACGACTCCTTTGAGCCGTGGTAGGGTAGTAATCAAAGCACAGTGGGAACTCACACGAGACAAATGACGATCTCAGGTCTATAGACTAACCTGTACACATGTCACCAGGGAACTGCTATCTGACGATAGGTATAATACCAACTAGCAGGTTTCCGGCGAGTCCTGTCCGGTGTACTCATAACCCAATGAGCACCTGTATATATCTTAGGTGAACCAACTAACACCAATGGCTTATGAGACCGGCCACCGCCCCTCGTCGGGGTCTCGACTGTATATACTAGTCTACTCTGGAGTATCGATGCCCTGTCTCGAAACTCCTCTGACTAGGGACACTTTAAGGATGTGCTTATAGACCCCAGCTCCCACGTATATGATCGCCATCATACTGCTGGCAGTCAAGCATGAATCCTATGGGTTCTATCAACATGCAATAGTGAACTAAAGCATGTATACGATGATAAAGACAAACCAGATAGCATACTATCATCTCGAGCAAGAGAGTCATATCGGTATAGGTCCTCCCTCAATCATTGCAATCACGTGCCTGCGATCCAATAATTGACTTTGAGGGCACTATATCCAACAAGGAAGAGAGAGAAGAGCAGCCATGATAGATATGTTTGCTCTTGTATTATTTCATTCTAACTCACTCTCTCATTTTATCACACATACAATAAAAGAAAAAGAAAGCTTCTTCTTCTTCTAGCTCACAACCTCAATTGATGGCTTCATCTTCAACCTCCATCCATGCAATGGATGCAAGAGACAAAGTTGTCATAACATTCTCTACTTCACCTTAGACACATCGGCTAGCGAACTTCGTGCCCGAGTTGCTTCGGACGAAGCGGGAGCCCGTAAAAAGACTCGAAGATGTGGTGCCCTTTCCGACGAGGAGATCGAGACCGGAGATGCCGCGAGGAGCTTGGGATGGTGGCCAAAGACCGAAGGACACGGATCGATCGGTATAACCTTTCCAACCCTTTCTCAAGTTGCTAGTTATAGGTTAATGGTTCGATCCGGATTTAAAGTATACGATAGCGCCGGTTTCATGTTTTGAAAAAGTTTTCGTTTCCGCATTTTGGCCTCGGACAGACGGCCAGGGCGCTACCGTAGACTTACAATTTCATATGATGTAAATTCAAACGTATTCAAATATCCATTTTTATGTAACTTAACTAGTCGTTTCGCATTGATATGACCTAATCTACAATGCCACAAGAAGGATTCGTTCATTTTTGAACCTTTCCTCTTGTGTGTGTTCTGTACGTTAAGAACTGTGGTTTGATTTAGAACATATGCCATTATTTAACGAGCCTGATCCAATCAACTTTTGATTTAGGAAAATGTTCATAACATTATCCTGCAATACAAAATTATATCTTTCTTTACTTAATAAAGAATCTGATATAATATTGCATATCAGGTTCGGTATATAATAACATTCGTTCAGAATCAATGTATTACCAGTTGGTAATACAAGGTGATATTCGCCAACTGCTTTGGCTGCAACATTTGCACCATTCCTTACTCTTACAGAATGATCACCTTTTCCCAGTTCTCTACCTTTTCTTTAGCCCATGTAACATATTACATATGTGGGATCTTGATCCGGTATCTAATACCCAGGACATAGAGTGTACTGAGAAACAGTTCTCGGTGACAAACACACTCGAAGAAGATGCATCAACATGCTTATTCCTCATTTGGGTCACATGGAAATCTGGATATTCCCCTATATCCTGCTCAGACTTATAACAATTATAAGGTAGAGTGGAACCGACGTTCCCCAGCTCAGTATAACAAGCGGGTTTGGTCAATACATCAATATTATTATCTTGATTAAGGCGTGTCATGGTCGCTACCTGGAGAGAGAGAGAAGAAAACACCTGCGTGTGCTCTTGCAAGATTATATCGGTTATTATTTTATCTAATCAGGATGGCTCCCACTATTTTTATCAAATCTTCCTTCAAACTCTAAAAGGTAAGACTAGCCGGAATTAATTACACCCTACAAGTTCGCCAATCTTTCAGCCAGGTCAATGTCGGTACTTTGAGGGAGGTTTCCCATGCTTTCGCACCAACCTAATTAAAATAAACCTCGTTTTCCCAGAGGCATAACCCCGTTGACACTTTTCTAGTCACCTACTTGATCGGCTAATTGTAAAGAGCAAAATTCTCCCATGAGTAACTCTTACTCGTAGTGGGTATCGAGATTTAACTATCTCATAGAAAGTATGCAATCTCATTGCAAATTTCAACACTTGAAATTCCCAATAATGTTTTTCCCCTAGCAACTTATGACCTTAACATAGTCAACAAATCATAAGCGCTAGCCAAGTTCAACCCGTCATTTCTTGATTGAATTAAATCCACCCGTACGACCCTTAACATAGTCAACAAAGCCGTACGACTACCCTAATCCAATCGCATCATATGGTTGCAGATAAGCACTAATTAGCTACCGCACACTACGCCTTAACATAGTCAACAAACATAGCACGAATACTAAGTAGCACTTATATGAAATGACGGAGGGCTACGGCAGGTTTCTAAGAAAACCTTTTGCGTAATGAACTTGATCTCATTGTAGAATCGAGTGATTTTGAAAAGGAGTGTTTTTGAGGCTTTTACTAGTTTCGCTAAAGAGGTAACTCCCGGTGAAGGGATCTCGGCTCTTTCCTCGTGGAATGAGGTGCTGGATATTCATCAAGGAATACCACTATGTAAAGCAAGAACTAGAGAAGCAATCAAAAGACAAAACCGAGTGGGTTGTAGCATTTGCTAGTTTTGCTAAAGAGGTCACTCCCGGTGAAGGGATTTCGACACTTTCCTCATCGAATGAGGTGTAGGATATTCATCAAGGAATACCACTATGCAAAGCAAAAACTAGAGCTACCCTTTTTGAAAATTTGATTCTACAATATCTTTAGGTTTCTTTCCTTTTCATTAATCTCATTAATGAAGTCCCATCATTTATGCTTCCTAAGCATCACAGAAGAAACGAATATACAACATACGCTTATACCATCCGCATTCGCCACAAGATTTCGTCATGCACCGTTAGGTTAGTTAACTAACAACAGAGCGGGGGCCGGACTAGCGCGGATGCAAAACATAAGCAACGTTTATTATATATCATATATATAATATAAAGCATTCGTCTCACGCAGTTATACGATCTCATCACAGAACATTGCAGCAGAAGTCAACATATGAAATATTGGATATACTAGGAGGTCCGTGTTTTAAATTAAGCCAGTAAAAACCACGGATTCCACGGTCGTGATGAATAGCCAAACCCACATCCCTAGACCTCTACGAGAGCGGCAAGCAACCCTACCAATTCTAGAGTTAGGAGACCCGGTCTCGACTCCTCGAGATGGTCTCCCACTAGACTCTAGAACCCGGTTGCTTATGCTTTCCACCTTGGATCTATCCTAATGCGGAAAAGTAAATAATATACATCAATGGTGACATCATCCTCAACCCGGAAGTGTCACAATAAAAGAATATTACATACAAGTTTTTACATGAATGAAAATGAAAAACTCTCATCTCACGCAAAAACCCCGGCTATTCAAACACGACGATTCAATATAACATATCACAGCAACACATAACATCACATGTCAACAACGTAAGTAAATATGCGTATCCCAATTGTCGTTGACGTATAGCAATGAAACCAGTGATACACCACATATTACACTTACGGTCGCAGAAAAGAAAGTGAAAACTGCAACAATTGGAATCCGCAATATTCTTGTAGGGTTCCTAGGCACGCTAATGAAGTCTCACAAGGCATCAACCATGCCAATTTCAAATTTTACGGATGCCGAGAAACCCTAATACGGATCGTTGACTAGAAGTTTAGGTGATATACGAATCTAGTTAACAACTTAACTAAAGATAAGAAGCTACAACCTTTGTAGATCCGGATATCCACTTCCTTGGCTCCACGTAGGCGTCCTCTCGCTGTCCATCTTGAATCCCGGACTCAATCGTCGGCTTGATTGGAGAAATGGGCGGACTAGGTCGTCGGCTTCGTGCCGAAGATGATCTACGTCGAGGCATCACAAGTTCAAGCTCCGACTTCACAAATTTGTGAAACTTGTGAAGAAAACACCCAAAACAACTTGGCAAGAGGTAGAGGGTGAAGAAATAGGAAGTTGGTTCACTTTAGAATTGGTTTTCTCACTTTAGAACTCAAGTTGCCATTGATGGCATCAAGCTTTCTTTTTTGAAGAAGAAGATCAAGAAGAAGGAAATATTATGATAAGTCACTCAAAAATGAAAAAGAAATGAATACTTATCATAATAGGAACCATGGTTAGGTGTAGAGAATTGACCAAGGTTAGAAGAGTGGTTAGGGTTAAGCATGAAGACAAATTGGTCACTTTGGTCAAAGCTTCATGAAGCTTCACAAAGGTTCAAGAATGAAAGCAACCATTTTGTATTCTTATCCCATTCTTTTTCCAAAATCAATAAATAAAAGAATGGATAATTAAAACCCTAATCACTTTCTTAACCTAGGTTTAATTCTTTACACTTAACCAAATGAGCAAGCATCATCAAACATGATACAAAGATGTGCACAAAAGTATATCACATATACAACTTGCACATCAAGTGAGAAAATCCATTTAAAGTGAACCAATACTAGTTAATGCAAAATAATATATCAAATATATAATTATACATTAAATCATTAAATCAACACTTGATTCAATGATCCGGTCATGTCGCACATAACCGACTGGTATACAATGTATCGATTTATCGAATTAATGATTCGATAACTAGGTTATATCGAATATAACCAATCGATATATTCATCGCGAGAATGGAATACGGTATCACATACACGCATTATTCTCGGTCCTGCACATATCTCATATGCGCTCCTATTTCGTTTCGCTTGAGCCAGGAAACCTCTGTGTAGGACTCTAAAGACTCGTCAATACGCCGGTAACAGATGATGATCATATCAAGCACCCACAAGCCGCAAGCGGTCTGCTAAACATAACGACCATCCGGGTATTGAGCGATCAGAAGATCGACAAGCTAGCCCGCTCACATTCCTGTGAATCCAACCAGTAACACTTACCGTACAGTCCGGTCTGTTCGTCTGATATGTCGCATATCAAGTCTAGGGGTGGTATACGTCAGACCCCAATAACCGATAAGTCGTGCCGATATGAGGCTCATAACGGGTCGAGAAACTACTGGTAACACTTACCAGCAAATCTCTGATCAGCCCTGGCCAGGGACTTCCCTGTTACGGCCAATCAAGCACAGCGCAACATCAACCCCCAATACCGGGAGAGACGAAACCCCTCCTATCGCTCATTGCCTCCATGTGACTCGGGACTGTACGCAAAGACCACCGTTTTGCACGCCCTCATGGACGTGGTAAGGTGGAGATCAAAGCACAGTGGGAATCACACAAGACTCTATAACGATCTCGGGTCTACAGATTAACCTGTACAAGTGTCACCTGAGAACTGCCATCTGACGTGAGGTATAATACCATCTGGGAGTTCTCGGCGAGTCCGTCCAGTGTACCCAGTCTCCACTGAGCACCCGTATACCATCTCTGATGTCAAACACCAATGGATATGGGATCATCCATTGCCCATCTCATGGGTCGAGAAGCGTATACGCTAGTCTACTCTGGTATATCGATGCCCCGTCTCGATACACTCACGACTAGGGACCTTGAAGGATGTACTTATGGACTACCATGTCCCCACTAGTATGATCTGCATCATAGTCCAGGTAGTCAAGTACACATCCTAAGGGCTTTACCAACATGTAACCATAAGACAGTTTAAAGAGACTAGTATACATGTTAAGATAAAGAGTAACCAGATAGCATACTATCATATCGAGCAAGAAAGTCATCTCTATATATGTCCAAGCATCCAATATAATATACATCATCTGTACAATACTGGCCTCTAGGGCATACATACAACTAACAATCTCCCACTTGCAGTAGGGCCAGCTGCTGTAGTATCGCATACCGAGCATCCCGAACAGTCTCTCAAACTGTATCTGGGGAATGGCCTTCGTGAGTGGATCCGCCGTGTTGTTCTTCGTGTCAACCCTCCTGACCTCGATCTCCCGGCGATCAACTTGTTAGTTATATGTATGCCGTAGAGGCCATTACTGTACATTGGATGTATATTGTAGTGGATGCTGGGACATATATAGGGAAGACTTTCTTGCTCGACATTATAGTATGCTATCTGGTTACTCTTTACCTTAACGTGTACACTGATTGTCTCTCTATTACATGTTGGTAAAGCCCTTAGGATGTGTACTTGACTACCTGGACTATGATGCGGATCATACTAGTGGGGACATGGTAGTCTATAAGTACATCCTTCAAAGTCCCTAGTCGTGGGTGTATCGAGACGGGGCATCGATATACCAGAGTAGACTAGCGTATACCTTCTTGACCCATACAGATGGGCAATGGATGATCCCATATCCATTGGTGTTTGACATCAGAGATGATATACGGGTGCTCAGTGGAGACTGGGTACACTGGACGGACTCGCCGAGAACTCCCAGATGGTATTATACCTTACGTCAGATGGCAGTTCTCTGGTGACACTGGTACAGAGTAGTCTGTTGACCCGAGATCGTCATAGAGTCTTGTGTGGTTCCCACTGTGCTTTGATTTCCATCTTACCACGTCCAAGAGGGCATGCAAAACGGTGGTTTTTGGGTACAGTCCCGAGTCACATGGAGGCAATGAGCGATAAGAGGGGATTCGTCTCTCCCGGTATAGGGAGTTGATGTTGCGCTGTGTTCGATTGGCTATAACAGGAAATCCCTGGCCAGGGTTGCTGAGATTTACTGGTAAGTGTTACCAGTAGTTTCTCGAATTGTTATAGACCTCATATCGACACGACTTATCGAGCTATTGGGGTCTGACGTTTACCACCCCTAGGCGAGATATGCGACATATCAGACGATCAGACCGGACTGTACGGTAGTGTTACTGGTTGGATTCACTGGAGTGTGAGCGGGCTTGCTCGTCGATCTTATGATCGCTCAATACCCGGGTGGCCGTTACGTTTAGCAGACCGCTTGCGGCTTGTGGATGCTTGATATGATCATCATCTGCTGCCGGCGTATTGACGAGTCTTTAGAGTCCTACACAGAGGTTTCCTGGCTCAAGCGAAACGAAATAGGAGCGCATATGAGATATGTGCGGGACCGAGAATGATACCAGTATGTGATACTGTATTCGATTCTCGCGATATGTGACATTGATCGGTTATATGCGATATAGCCGGCATATCGGATCAAGTGTTGATTCGATAAGTTGTTACTGTAGATATTAGTCGGTTATGTTCGACATGGCCGGATCATTGAATCAAGTGTTGATTTAATGATTTAATGTATAATTATATATTTGATATATTACTTTGCATTAACTAGTATCGGTTCACTTTAAATGGATATTCTCACTCGGGTGTGCACATTGTATATGTGATATACTTTTGTGCACTTGATTGTATCATGTTTGATGATGCAAGATTACTAGGTTTTGTGTAAAGAGTTAAACCTTGGTTAAGTAAATGGTTAGGGTTTTTTTTCTTATTCATTTATTTGTTTATTTATTCATTTTTGGCAAAAGGAAAATGGTGGCTAATTTGGATATATGTTGAAGCTTCATGAAGCTTTGACTTAGTCACCATTTTTGTCTTCATACCTAACCTAACCATTCACTTAACTTGAGTTTAGTCTCTACACATAACCATGGTTGGATTATGATAAGTTTTGATTTTCTTTTCTATTTTAAATTAACTTATCATAACACTTTCTTTATCTTCTTCATCTTCTTCAAAGAAAAAACCTTTCTTCATCAATGGTGATTGATGAAATAAAGTGAGAAATCCAATTCTAAAGTGTACCCACTTCCTATTTCTTCATCCTCTACCTCTTGCCAAGTAGTAGAGTGTGTTTCCTTCACAAGTTTTCTAGACTTGGTGAAGTTGGAGCTTGATCTAGCGATGCCTCGACGTAGATCATCTTCGGCATGGACATCGACGACCTAGCTCGCCATTTCTCCGACGAAGCCGACGCTAGAGCCTGTGAATTCATTTGGACAGCGAGGGGACTTCGTTGCGGAGCTATGGAGGTGGAGCACCGGATCTACAAAGGTTGTATTTCCGTTTAAACTTTAGTTAAGTTGTTAACTAGTTTCTTTTTCGCCTAGATTTCTAGCCAACGATCCGTAGTTTAGGGTTTCTCGGCACGTTAAAATTTTAAATTGGTATGGTTGATGCCTTGTGAGACCTCCTGAGAGTGCCTAGGAACCCTACAGTGGTATCAGAGCCTAGCTAGAGCCTTAGGCGAAGTCTAGACGCAATTTGAAGTCCGAACGAACCCGAAACCCAATTCCAAACATGCTCTCTGTCCTTTTTCTAAAATCTGGGATTTTTCCATATTAAAAATTGCTAAAAAATTCAGCAGGGAAATATAAGAATTATGGCGCAAAAAGTTTCTCATGATCAGTCCAAACTGCGGCGGAACCGCGGCAGAAGCCTAGCTTCTGCGGCGGTTCCGCGGCCCATTGATGACGTCAGCTTCCCTTGTTTGCACAGTAATTCCTATTTTCTGGATCTGGATTTTCTGGGAATTTTAATATTTATTCAAGAGTTGAATTTTTCTGGGTTGTTTTGGGAATTCGAATGTTCAATCGGATTATCAAATTTTGTCTGTGTGGCTTTCCGGATAATTTTTGAATATGTTAAAAAATTCGACCGGATATAAATACCCACCTTTTCCCGTGTCGGGAAATTTCCAAGTGTTGGATTTTTCCGTAGTTTAAAGACGTTCTAAGTAGTGCAAGTAATGCGATGGTCCCTCTAGAAGACAACAAACCTTAACTCGATTATGTGACCGTCTTGAACTGCCCTTTGAACCTTAGGGTTTGGGGCAGTACGGCGTGCCACATGTGAGGCGTTGGCTTGACCCTTCTACGGCTGGACCGTTGGTACTGAGGCACGAACTGAATGTTTTTAGACTTATTTCAAGAGTTGATCTGTTTCGGGAAAACTTGGGTGTTTGAATGTTCGATCAGAAAGTTTAACATTTTCTATTTATCCGGAATGAGATACAATAATTGGAATTCACAAGAAGTTATGAGATAACTGAATGAATGTTATAAACATAGCAGTTTAGTCTCACTTGATCGGTTGCCACGGAATTTTGATGTGATCAAAAGTCCGTCGCAATCACGTAGCGTACGCGGATACTCGCCGGGTAAACTTAATAGACAGCTTCACCCCATAGCCCTGACCAAGTGACTGTAGGAGAACCCCGTCGCCGAAAGCATCTGTTCGGGTGCTCCCGGTAGCGGTGTTCCACCTTGTTGCACTTCGTCGACGGTATCGGGGGTGCGGCCGCCTACTAAAGTTTGCGACGAACATTCGATCAGGATGTCGGGAATCTTGTTGAATTGCCCGACTTGATATTGAAAAGTGTTTTCGATTTTGAGACTAAAATGCGGGGTTTATAATTGATTAGGCATGCGATGTCTAAGTAATTCATTTGGTCAGGCATGCGATGTCTGAGGTGGTTGCGGATTCCAACTGTTGTAGTTTTACACTTTCCTTTCTGTGACCGTAAGTGTAATATGTGATATCGCCGGTTTCGTTGCTATATGTCAACGACAATTGGGATGGACATATTTACTTACGTTGATGACATGTGATGTTATGTGTTGCTGGATATGTTATATTGGATTGTCGTGTTTGAATAGCCGGGGGTTTTTATGTGAGATGAGTGTTTTTCATTTTCATTTATGTAAAAACTTGTATATAATATTCTTTTATTGGGGCACTTCCAGGTTGCGGAAGTTGTCACCTTTTGTATATTATTTACTTTTCCGCACTAGGATAGACCCAAGGAGGGGAGCACAAGTAACCGGGTTCTGGAGTCCAGTGGGAGACCAACTCGAGGAGTCGAGTCCGGGTCTCCTAACTCTAGAATTGGTAGGGTTGCTTGCCGCTCTCATAGGGGTCTAGGGGTGTGGGTTTGGCTATTCATCGCGACCGTGGAATCCGTGTTTTATACTGGCTCGTATTGAAAACACGGACGTCCTAGTATATCCAATATTTCATATGTTTCTTCTGCTGCGATATCTGTGATGTGATCATGTGATGTTCTGTGATAGATACAGTATATAGTATATATGATATATTATATAGATGTTACTTATGTTTTATACCCGCGCTAGCCCTGCCCTGCTCTGCCGTTAGTTACCTAACCTAACGGTGCATGAGGGGACATCGAGGCGAATGCGGATGGCATAAGTGTACGTCGTATTTATCTGTGATGTTTAGGTACTTAAATGATGGGACTTCATTAATATGATTAATGAAATAAAAGAAACCTAAGATGTTGTAGAATCGAATTTCAAAATAAAACAGGTAGCTACAGTTCTTGCTTTGCACAGCGGTATATGTGATATATCCTGCACCTTATTCGATGAGGAAAGGACCGAGATCCCTTCACCGGGAGTGACTCCTTTAGCAATAACTGGCAGATGCTACACACTCGGTTTGTCTTTTGATTGCTTTTAAGTGTTTTTGCTTTGCACAGTGATATATATGATATATTCCGCACCTCATTCGACGAGGAAAGGACCGACGATCCCTTCACAGGGAGTGACTCCTTTAGCAAAACTAGAAAAGCCTAAAAAACACTCCATTTTAAAAATTCATTCGATCCTACAACGATATCAAGTTCATTACGCAATAGGTTTTCAGAAAAACCTGTCGTAGCCCTCCGTCATTTCAGATAAGTACTAGTTAGTATTCGTGCTACGTTTGTTGACTATGTTAAGGTGTAGTGTGCGGTAGCTAATTAGTGCTTATCTGCATAAGCATATGATGTGATTGGATTAGGGTAGTCGTGCAACTTTGTTGACTATGTTAAGGGTCGTGCGGGTGGGTTTAATTCAATCGGGAAATGACGGGTTGAACTTGACTAGCACTTATGATTTGTTGACTATGTTAAGGTCATATAGCTGCTAGGGGAAAAATATTATCGGGAATTTCAAGTGTTGAAATTTGCAATGAGATTGCATACCTTCTATGAGATAGTTGGATCCCGATACCCGCTGCGAGTAATTGTTACTCCTGGGAGAGTTTTATACATTACAATTAGCCGATCAAGTAGGTGTCTAGAAAGGTGCTAACGGGGTTACGCCTCTGGGAAAACGAGGTTTACATTAATTAGGTTCGTGCGAAAGCACGGGGGACCTCTCTCAAAGTACCGACACTGGCCTGGCTGAAAGATTGGCGAACTTGTAGTGTGTAATTAATCCCGGCTAGTCTTTCCTTTTAGGGTTTGAAGGAAGATTTGATAAAAAGCAGTGGGAGCCATCCTGATTAGATAAAATAATAACCAATCTATTCTTGACAGAGCGCACGCTGAGTGTTTTCTTCTCTCTCTCTCCAGGTAGCGACCATATCACGCCTTAATCAAGATAATAATACGGAATATTGACCGAACCCGCTTGTTATACTGAGTTGGGGAACGTTGGTCCTGCTCCAACTTATAATTGTTATAAGACAGAGCAGTAAATTGGGGATTACCAGAATTCCCGTGCAGCCCAAACGAAGAGAGTGCATGCTGATGCATCATCTTCGGGTGTGTTCACTACAAAGAACTGTTTCTCTGTATCCTCTACGTCCTGGGTATGTGATACCAGATCAGGATCCCAGATATGTAATCAGTTACATAGGGCTACAGAAAGGTAGAGAACTGAGAACGGGTGATAAGTTTCATGAGGCAGAAAACGGGGCAAGTGTTGCAGCCAAGTCTGTTGGTCACTGTCACCCTGTATTACCAATATATTGATTCTGAACGAATGTTGTTAGATACCGAACCTGATATACAAAATCATATCAGTCTCTTTATAAGTAAAGAAATGATAAAATTTTGTATTGTTGGATAATGTTTTGAACATTTCCTATATCAAAAGTTGATCGGTTCAGGCACGTTATCTAAAAGCGTTGATGTTCTAAATCAAACTACAGTTCTTAGTATACGGATCACACACAAGAGGAAGAGTTCAGAAATGAACGAATTCTTCTTGAGGTATTGTTGACTAGGTCATATCAATGCGACCCGACTAGCTAAGTTACATTTAGATGCATATTTAAATCAGTTTGAATTTACATCTTGTGAAACTTGCCAGTCATGTCACAGAGATAAGATGACCATAGCTCCGTCTATTGGAAACGGAGAAAGAGTTAGTGAACTCTTGGGATGATACATGTTGATGTATAAAGGTCCCCTGTCTACACATGCCAAGACCGGTTCTTTGTACTTCATTACATTCTCTGATAATCTCTCAAGATTCAGACATATGTTCCTGTTGAAACACAAGTCCGAACCTTTTGAGATATTCACAGAATATAAGTTAGAAGTAGAGAACCAAAATACGGGTATAAGTATTATGTCCTTTGATGTGATCAAGGAGGAGAATACTTGAGCATGGAAATCCTGGACTATTCTAAAGGAGAATGAGATTCTCTCTCAGCATTACTCCTCTGAATACACCATAGCACGATGGTATATCAGGGCGGAGCAATCACACCCTATATGATAAGGTGTGCTCTATGATGAGTACTTCTGAGTTACCTATTTCCTTTTTGGGAGTTATGCACTTGAGAAGCTGCATACCTATTGAATAGGGTTCGAATCAAATCAGTTGCCTACCACTTCATATTTGATATGACAAGGGAAGAGCCCATCTCTTAAGCTAGTTAAGATTTGGGGTTGTTCGGCCTATGTCTAAAAGCAAAATCCGGACAAACTCGAGGCAAGATCTGTTATGTACAACTGGAAAGGTTCCAGCTATACAAACTACAGCAGATGAATTGATAAAACCAAAGGATTCAATAGTTACCAACGAACCTCAGCCTCTCCGCCGATCTAGTAGAGTTCCTCACCCACCTGAGAGATACTTCAGTTTCTCTATGACAGTGGGAGCGAGGATTGCATCATGAGATGATGACCCAACTAGCTTCGAGCTGGCCATCAAGAGTAAGACTCTGTAAGAATGGCTGGATGCTTAGTGATCTGAGATGGAATCCTTATACACCAACAAAGTATGGACTTTGGTTGCTATATCTGAAGGGTTAAATCCCCATCAGGAGCAAGTATATCTTGAGAAGATTACTTGGTGTAGATGGAAAAGTTGAGACTTTCAAAGCAAAGATTTGTTAAAGCTTTTCGTCATCGAACAGGCGTGGACAATGATGAAACCTTTTCAAGTGGCTATGCTTAAGTCCATCCAGATCCTACTTGCCACGGCTACATACCATGACTACGATATCTGGCGGTTGGGTGTCATGACTGCTTTTCTAAAATGATGTTTTAGAAGAGAGCGTCTGTAAGTACACAGCCAGAGGGCTTCGTAAACAGTGGGAGCAGCGGAAACGTGTACAAGATGCTTTATAGGATAAAGCAGGCATCGCGGAGTTGGTACGTCGGTTTTGATGAATTAGTCAAAAAGTTTGACATCATCAAAATGGTAGATGAACCTTGTATAAACAAAAAGGTAGTAGGGAGTATGGTGGTGATCCTCGTAGAGTACGTGGATGTCATGCTCTTGATAAGAAAGGAGTTTCCTATGCTACGCTCGATCAATCTCCGTTTATCACAATGATTCTCCACATAGGATCAAAGTGATACCTACAAAATCCTGGACTTTGGATCTATGAGATAGATCTAAATGGATGTTAGGATACTCACTAGCTATAGTGAGATGGTATCAGTTGATCCTGGGGAGAATCACTGGAAGGGTTCCAGGGTGATAAAGACGACTGAATGTCAGTCGCAGGCATTGTCTTTACCCTCAGTAAAGGGACGGTATGTTGGAAGAGTTCCAAGCTAGATACCGTGACATACTAGACGATAAAGGCAGGATACATCGCTACTTAAGATGCTACCAAAGAGGATGTTTGGGTGTATATTAGTTCATGAGATGAACTACGTTCCTACCATTGTGAGACAATGGAGTTGTGGCTCATGCCGAGGAACGCCGGTCCCATCAGTGATCCAGACTTATTCTAAGGCAGTGTCACCTGATCATGGAGATGGTTGATCTCCAGGGTGATCGAGGTTTGGAGAGTAGACTCATAGGACAAACACAGCGGATCCACTCACGAAGGCCTATTCCCAAAGAGAGACCTTTATGGGATGGTTGAGTATGAGATACTACAACCACTGCTACAGATGGCCCTAGTGCAAGTGGGAGATTGTTAGTTATATGTATGCCGTAGAGGCCATTACTGTACATTGGATGTATATTGTAGTGGATGCTGGGACATATATAGGGAAGACTTTCTTGCTCGACATGATAGTATGCTATCTGGTTACTCTTTACCTTAACGTGTACACTGATTGTCTCTCTATTACATGTTGGTAAAGCCCTTAGGATGTGTACTTGACTACCTGGACTATGATGCGGATCATACTAGTGGGGACATGGTAGTCTATAAGTACATCCTTCAAAGTCCCTAGTCGTGGGTGTATCGAGACGGGGCATCGATATACCAGAGTAGACTAGCGTATACCTTCTTGACCCATACAGATGGGCGATGGATGATCCCATATCCATTGGTGTTTGACATCAGAGATGATATACGGGTGCTCAGTGGAGACTGGGTACACTGGACGGACTCGCCGAGAACTCCCAGATGGTATTATACCTTACGTCAGATGGCAGTTCTCTGGTGACACTGGTACAGAGTAGTCTGTTGACCCGAGATCGTCATAGAGTCTTGTGTGGTTCCTACTGTGCTTTGATTTCCATCTTACCACGTCCAAGAGGGCGTGCAAAACGGTGGTTTTTGGGTACAGTCCCGAGTCACATGGAGGCAATGAGCGATAGGAGGGGATTCGTCTCTCCCGGTATAGGGAGTTGATGTTGCGCTGTGTTCGATTGGCTATAACAGGAAATCCCTGGCCAGGGTTGCTGAGATTTACTGGTAAGTGTTACCAGTAGTTTCTCGAATTGTTATAGACCTCATATCGACACGACTTATCGAGCTATTGGGGTCTGACGTTTACCACCCCTAGGCGAGATATGCGACATATCAGACGATCAGACCGGACTGTACGGTAGTGTTACTGGTTGGATTCACTGGAGTGTGAGCGGGCTTGCTCGTCGATCTTATGATCGCTCAATACCCGGGTGGCCGTTACGTTTAGCAGACCGCTTGCGGCTTGTGGATGCTTGATATGATCATCATCTGCTGCCGGCGTATTGACGAGTCTTTAGAGTCCTACACAGAGGTTTCCTGGCTCAAGCGAAACGAAATAGGAGCGCATATGAGATATGTGCGGGACCGAGAATGATACCAGTATGTGATACTGTATTCGATTCTCGCGATATGTGACATTGATCGGTTATATGCGATATAGCCGGCATATCGGATCAAGTGTTGATTCGATAAGTTGTTACTGTAGATATTAGTCGGTTATGTTCGACATGGCCGGATCATTGAATCAAGTGTTGATTTAATGATTTAATGTATAATTATATATTTGATATATTACTTTGCATTAACTAGTATCGGTTCACTTTAAATGGATATTCTCACTCGGGTGTGCACATTGTATATGTGATATACTTTTGTGCACTTGATTGTATCATGTTTGATGATGCAAGATTACTAGGTTTTGTGTAAAGAGTTAAACCTTGGTTAAGTAAATGGTTAGGGTTTTTTTTCTTATTCATTTATTTGTTTATTTATTCATTTTTGGCAAAAGGAAAATGGTGGCTAATTTGGATATATGTTGAAGCTTCATGAAGCTTTGACTTAGTCACCATTTTTGTCTTCATACCTAACCTAACCATTCACTTAACTTGAGTTTAGTCTCTACACATAACCATGGTTGGATTATGATAAGTTTTGATTTTCTTTTCTATTTTAAATTAACTTATCATAACACTTTCTTTATCTTCTTCATCTTCTTCAAAGAAAAAACCTTTCTTCATCAATGGTGATTGATGAAATAAAGTGAGAAATCCAATTCTAAAGTGTACCCACTTCCTATTTCTTCATCCTCTACCTCTTGCCAAGTAGTAGAGTGTGTTTCCTTCACAAGTTTTCTAGACTTGGTGAAGTTGGAGCTTGATCTAGCGATGCCTCGACGTAGATCATCTTCGGCATGGACATCGACGACCTAGCTCGCCATTTCTCCGACGAAGCCGACGCTAGAGCCCGGGAATTCATTTGGACAGCGAGGGGACTTCGTTGCGGAGCTATGGAGGTGGAGCACCGGATCTACAAAGGTTGTATTTCCGTTTAAACTTTAGTTAAGTTGTTAACTAGTTTCTTTTTCGCCTAGATTTCTAGCCAACGATCCGTAGTTTAGGGTTTCTCGGCACGTTAAAATTTTAAATTGGCATGGTTGATGCCTTGTGAGACCTCCTGAGAGTGCCTAGGAACCCTACACAACTATCTCCCGGATCAGGTGATACCGCCTCAGAATATGCCTGGATCGCTAATGGGACCTGGGTTCCTTGGCCAAAGCCACCGCTCCATTGTTATCGCAATACAAAGGTATTGGATGCTCAATGGATGGAACCACTCCAAGTTCAGTAATGAACTTCTTGATCCAGACAGCCTCTTTAGCAGCATCGTTGGCAGCGATGTATTCAGCCTCCATCGTCGAGTCTGCCACGGTTTCCTGCTTGGAACTCTTACAGCTAACCGCCCCTCCGTAAAGGGTAAAGACAAATCCCGACTACGACTTAGAGTCGTCCTTATCACTCTGGAAGCTCGAATCGGTAAAGGACTCCACTTGGAGTTCTCCGTTACCATACACCAATAGCATCTTTTTAGTCCTTCGCAAGTACTTGAGAATGCTCTTCACAGCTGTCCAGTGACTCTCTCCAGGATCAGCTTGATACCTGCTCACTACACTTAGTGAGTATGCTACATCGGGTCGGTACATAGCATCGCATACATGATAGAGCCTACAGCCGAAGCACAGGGTATCCCTTGCATGCGAGCTCTCTCCAAATCAGTCTTGGGAGACATCTCTTTGGAGAGAATGACTCCAGAGATCGTGGGCAAGTTCCCACGCTTGGATTCTTCCATACTAAACCTCTTTAGTATGGTGTCAATGTACCTGGATTGGGACAATCCCAATATCCGTTTGGATCTATCTCTATAGATCCTGATTCCCAATATGCAGGAGGCATCACCAAGATCTTTAATCGAGAATCTTTGTGATAAGAAGAGTTTGACCGATTGCAGCATAGGAATATCATTTCCTATCAAGAGTATGTCGTCCACGTACAATACGAGGAAGACAACCTTACTCTCTGCTACCTTCTTGTAAATACAAGGTTCATCTGGGTTTTTGACGAAATCAAACTCTTTGATAACGACGTCAAAGCAGATGTTCCAACTCCGCGATGCTTGCTTTAATCCATAAATGGATTTAAGCAGCTTGCACACCTTTCCGCTGCTCCCACTGTCTACGAAGCCCTCTGGCTGAGTCATGTACACGCACTCTTCTAAATCACCATTTAGAAAAGCGGTCTTAACATCCATTTGCCAGATTTCGTAATCATGATATGCAGCGATGGCAAGCATGATCCGGATGGATTTAAGCATAGCCACTGTAGAAAAGGTTTCGTCATAGTCCACACCTGGTCTTTGACGAAAACCCTTTGCTACAAGTCTAGCTTTGAAAGTCTCCACTTTCCCATCTACACCAAGTTTTTTCTTGAAGATCCACTTGCTCCCGATGGGTTTTACCCCTTCAGGAGCAACATCCAAAGTCCATACTTTGTTGGTGTACATGGATTCCATCTCGGACCGCATAGCATCCAGCCATTTCACTGAGTCCCTACTCGTGATGGCCTGCTCGAAGCTAGTTGGGTCATCATCCTCCATGATGCAATCCTCGCTTCCACCGTCAATGAGAAAACCGTAGTATCTCTCAGGTGGACGAGAAACCCTACTAGATCGGCGGAGAGGCTGGGGTTCGTCGAGTTCTACTGAATCCTCTGGTTCTACCAAGTCTTCTGTTACAGTTTGTGTTGCTGGAACCTCTTCCAGTTCTACCTCAATGCTACTTGTCTGTTTCATAAGAAAACTCTTTTCTAAGAAAGTGGCATGTCGAAAAACAAACACTTTTTGTTCCTCGGAGTGGGAGAAGATATACCCTCGCGAATGTTTGGGATATCCAACAAACTTACATAGAACAGACCTTGCCTCGAGCTTGTCCGGATTTTGTGTTTTAACATAGGCCGGACAACCCCATATCTGAATAAAATTAAGACATGGTCTCTTGCCATTCCATATCTCATATGGAGTGGTAGGCACCGATTTGGTTGGAACTCTATTCAATAGGTATGCAGCAGTCTCCAGTGCATATCCCCAGAAGGAAATAGGTAACTCAGCTGCACTCATCATAGAGCGCACCATATCTAATAGGGTGCGATTTCTCCGCTCCGATACACCGTTGTGCTGTGGTGTATAAAGAGGAGTAAGCTGAGAGAGAATCCCATTCTCTTTTAGATAATCTCTGAATTCGTTACTTAAGTATTCTCCTCCTCGATCAGATCGAAGGATCTTAATACTTTTGCCCGTTTGGTTCTCTACTTCTTGTTTATATTCTCTAAATTTCTCAAAAGCTTCTGATTTGTGTTTCATCAGGAACACATATCCGAATCTAGAGAGATCGTCAGTGAATGTAATGAAGTACGAAGAACCATCCCTGGCATGTGTAGACATGGGACCGCATACATCACTATGTATTAGTTCTAAGAGTTCGGTAACTCTTTCTCCGTGTCCAGTAAACGGAGTTTTGGTCATCTTGCCTTTGAGACATGACTGGTAAGTGTCATAAGATGAAAATTCAAACGAATTTAAATATCCATCCTTATGCAACTTAGCTAGTCGTGTCGCATTGATGTGACCCAGTCTACAATGCCACAAGAAAGATTCGTTCAGTTCAGAACTCTTCCTCTTGTGTGTGTTTTGTAAATTGAGGACTGTATTTTGATTGAGAATGAATATGCCATTATACAACGAGCCTGATGCAATCAACTTTTGATCTAGGAATATGTTCATAACATTATCCTTTACTACAAAATTATATCCTTCTTTACTTAATAAAGAAACAGATATAATGTTGCACATCATGTTCGGTATATAATAGCATTCATTTAGAATCAGTGTATCACCACTTGGTAATACTAGGTGATATTCGCCAACTGCTTTGGCTGCAACATTTGCCCCATTCCCAACTTGAACGGAATGATCACCTTTTCCCAGTTCTCTACCTTTCCGCAGCCCATGTAACATCTTACATACGTGGGATCTTGATCCGGTATCTAATACCCAGGACGTAGGGTGAACTGAGAAACAGTTCTCAATGACAAACACACCCGAAGATGATGCATCAACATGCATGTTCTCCGTTTGGGCGGTGTGAGAATCCAGATATTCTCCTATTTCCTGTTCATTCTTATAACACTTATAAGATAGAACGGGTTCAATGTTCCCCTGCACAGTGTAACATGCGGGTTCGGTCAATACATCCATATTATTATTTTTATTAGGGCATGAAATGGTCGCTACCTGGAGAGAGAGAGAGAAGAAAACACTTTAGCGTATGCTCGTACAAGATCAGATTGGTTATTATCTTATCTAATCAGGATGGCTCCCACTGGTTTTTATCAAATCTTCCTTCAAACCCTAAAAGGAAAGATTAGCCGGGATTAATTACACACTACAAGTTCGCCAATCTTTCAGCCAGGCCAGTGTCGGTACTTTGAGGGAGGTCCCCCGTGCTTTCGCACGAACCTAATTAATGTAAACCTCGTTTTCCCAGAGGCGTAACCCCGTTGACACCTTTCTAGACACCTACTTGATCAGCTAATTGCAATGTGTAAAACACTCCCAGGAGTAACTCTTACTCGCAGTGGGTATCGGGATCCAACTATCTCATAGAAGGTATGCAATCTCATTGCAAATTTCAACACTTGAAATTCCCGATAATACTTTTGCCCCTAGCGTCCTGTGACCTTGACGGAGGCCAAACTAACCACAGGGCGCTAGTCAAATTCAACCTGTCATTTCTTGATCGAATTAAACCCACCCGTACGACCCTTGACGGAGGCCAAACTACGCCGTACGAATACCCTAATCCAATCACATCATATGCTGGCAGATAAGCACTAGTTAGCTACCATACACTACGCTTTGACGGAGGCCAAACTACCGCAGCATGAATACTAAGTAGTACTTATCTGAAATGACGGAGGGCTACGCAGGTTTTTCTGAAAACCATGAGCGTAATGAACTTGATATCGTTGTAGAATCAAAATGAAGTTTTGAAATGGAGTGATTTTGAGGCTTTTCTAGTTTTGCTAAAGGGGTCACTCCCGGTGAAGGGATCGTCGGCCCTTTCCTCGTCGAATGAGGTGCGGGATATATCATATATATCACTGTGCAAAGCAGAAACTATAGAAGCAATCAAAAGTCAAACCGAGTGTGTAGCATCTGCCAGTTATTGCTAAAGGAGTCACTCCCGGTGAAGGGATCTCGGTCCTTTCCTCATCGAATAAGGTGCAGGGTATATCATATATACCGCTATGCAAAGCAAGAACTGTAGCTACCTGTTTTGTTTAAAATTTGATTCTACAACATCTTAAGTTTCTTTTCTTTCATTAATCACATTAATGAAGTCCCATCATTTAAATACCTAAACATCATAGATAAATACGACGTACACTTATGCCATCCGCATTCGCCTAGATGTCCCCTTGTGCACCGTTAGGTTAGGTAACTAACGGCAGAGTGGGGCAGGGCTAGCGCGGGTGTAAAACATAAGTAACGCCTATATAATATATCATATATACTATATACAGTATCTATCACAGAACATCACATGATCACATCACAGATATCGCAGCAGAAGAAACATATGAAACATTTGATATATTAGGACGTCCGTGTTTTCAATACGAGCCAGTATAAAAAACGGATTCCACGGTCGTGATGAATAGCCAATCCCACACCCCTAGACCCCTACGAGAGCGGCAAGCAACCCTACCAATTCTAGGGTTAGGAGACCCGGACTCGACTCCTCGAGTTGGTCTCCCACTGGACCCCAGAACCCGGTTACTTGTGCTCCCCTCCTTGGGTCTATCCTAATGCGGAAAGTAAACAATATACAAAAGGTGACGACTTCCGCAACCTGGAAGTGCCCCAATAAAAGAATATTACATACAAGTTCTTACATGAATGAAAATGAAAAACACTCATCTCACATAAAAACCCCCGGCTATTCAAACACGACAATCCAATATAACATATCCAGCAACACATAACATCACATGTCATCAACGTAAGTAAATATGCGCATCCCAATTGTCGTTGACATATAGCAACGAAACCGGCGATATCACATATTACACTTACGGTCACAGAAAAGAAAGTGTAAAACTACAACAATTGGAATCCGCAACCTCTTTAGACATCGCATGCCTAATCAAATGAAATACTTAGACATCACATGCCTAACAATTATAAACCCCGCATTTTAGTCCCATCATCGAAAACTCTTTTCAATATTAAGTGAGACTAAACCGCTAGATTTATAACATTCATCCAGTTATCTCATAACTGTTTGTGAATTCCAATTATTGTATCCCATTCCGGATAAATAGAATATATTAAACTTTCCGATCGAACATTCGAACACCCAAGTTTTCCCGAAACCGTTCAACACATGAAATAGGTTCAAAGACATTCACTTCATGCCTCAGTACCAACGGTCCAGCCGTAGAAGGGTCAAGCCAACGCCTCACATGTGGCACGCCGTACTGCCCCAAACCCGAAGGTTCAAAGGTCAGTTCAAGACGGTCACATAATCGAGTTAAGGTTTGTTGTCTTCTAGAGGGACCATCGCGTTACTTGCACTATTTAGAACGTCTTTAAACTACGGAAAAGTCTAACAATTGGAAATTTCCGGGCAGGGGAAAGATTGGGTATTTACATCCGGTCGAACTTTTTAACATATTCGAAAATTATCCGGAAAACCACACAGACAAAATTTGAAAATCCGATCGAATCATTGATTCCCAATACAACCCCAGAATACTCATCTGTAGAGTCACAATAAAAATACCCAGAAAATATAGCATTAAATTATATGAGTTACTGTGCAGAAATCACCAGACAAGGGGACAGTACGGCCGCGGAACCGCCGCACATGCCTAGTTGTGCCGCGGTTCCGCGGTGGAAAAATCGATTCAGGTCCTCGTATTTCACAGTAATTCAAATAACACCCTGCTTATTTTTCTGCATATTTTTAATTGACAAAAATCCAAATTTTCAGAAAATTTCCAGAGAGCATTTTGGATTTTAGGGTTTCGGTTCGATCGGGTTTCAAACATCGTCTAAACATCGCCTAAGGCTCTAGCTAGGCTCTGATACCACTGTAGGGTTCCTAGGCACGCTAATGAAGTCTCACAAGGCATCAACCATGCCAATTTCAAATTTTACGGGTGCCGAGAAACCCTAATACGGATCGTTGACTAGAAGTTTAGGCGATATACGAATCTAGTTAACAACTTAACTAAAGATAAGAAGCTACAACCTTTGTAGATCCGGATATCCACTTCCTTGGCTCCACGTAGGCGTCCTCTCGCTGTCCATCTTGAATCCCGGACTCAATCGTCGGCTTGATCGGAGAAATGGGTGGACTAGGTCGTCGGCTTCGTGCCGAAGATGATCTACGTCGAGGCATCACAAGTTCAAGCTCCGACTTCACAAATTTGTGAAACTTGTGAAGAAAACACCCAAAACAACTTGGCAAGAGGTAGAGGGTGAAGAAATAGGAAGTTGGTTCACTTTAGAATTGGTTTTCTCACTTTAGAACTCAAGTTGCCATTGATGGCATCAAGCTTTCTTTTTTGAAGAAGAAGATCAAGAAGAAGGAAATATTATGATAAGTCACTCAAAAATGAAAAAGAAATGAATACTTATCATAATAGGAACCATGGTTAGGTGTAGAGAATTGACCAAGGTTAGAAGAGTGGTTAGGGTTAAGCATGAAGACAAATTGGTCACTTTGGTCAAAGCTTCATGAAGCTTCACAAAGGTTCAAGAATGAAAGCAACCATTTTGTATTCTTATCCCATTCTTTTTCCAAAATCAATAAATAAAAGAATGGATAATTAAAACCCTAATCACTTTCTTAACCTAGGTTTAATTCTTTACACTTAACCAAATGAGCAAGCATCATCAAACATGATACAAAGATGTGCACAAAAGTATATCACATATACAACTTGCACATCAAGTGAGAAAATCCATTTAAAGTGAACCAATACTAGTTAATGCAAAATAATATATCAAATATATAATTATACATTAAATCATTAAATCAACACTTGATTCAATGATCCGGTCATGTCGCACATAACCGACTGGTATACAATGTATCGATTTATCGAATTAATGATTCGATAACTAGGTTATATCGAATATAACCAATCGATATATTCATCGTGAGAATGGAATACGGTATCACATACACGCATTATTCTCGGTCCTGCACATATCTCATATGCGCTCCTATTTCGTTTCGCTTGAGCCAGGAAACCTCTGTGTAGGACTCTAAAGACTCGTCACTACGCCGGTAGCAGATGATGATCATATCAAGCACCCACAAGCCGCAAGCGGTCTGCTAAACGTAACGGCCATCCGGGTATTGAGCGATCAGAAGATCGACGAGCTAGCCCGCTCACATTCCTGTGAATCCAACCAGTAACACTTACCGTACAGTCCGGTCTGTTCGTCTGATATGTCGCATATCAAGTTTAGGGGTGGTATACGTCAGACCCCAATAACCGATAAGTCGTGCTGATATGAGGCTCATAACGGGTCGAGAAACTACTGGTAACACTTACCAGCAAATCTCTGATCAGCCCTGGCCAGGGACTTCCCTGTTACGGCCAATCGAGCACAGCGCAACATCAACCCCCAATACCGGGAGAGACGAAACCCCTCCTATCGCTCATTGCCTCCATGTGACTCGGGACTGTACCCAAAGACCACCGTTTTGCACGCCCTCATGGACGTGGTAAGGTGGAGATCAAAGCACAGTGGGAATCACACAAGACTCTATGACGATCTCGGGTCTACAGACTAACCTGTACAAGTGTCACCTGAGAACTGCCATCTGACGTGAGGTATAATACCATCTGGGAGTTCTCGGCGAGTCCGTCCAGTGTACCCAGTCTCCACTGAGCACCCGTATACCATCTCTGATGTCAAACACCAATGGATATGGGATCATCCATTGCCCATCTCATGGGTCGAGAAGCGTATACGCTAGTCTACTCTGGTATATCGATGCCCCGTCTCGATACACTCACGACTAGGGACCTTGAAGGATGTACTTATGGACTACCATGTCCCCACTAGTATGATCTGCATCATAGTCCAGGTAGCCAAGTACACATCCTAAGGGCTTTACCAACATGTAACCATAAGACAGTTTAAAGAGACTAGTATACATGTTAAGATAAAGAGTAATCAGATAGCATACTATCATATCGAGCAAGAAAATCATCTCTATATATGTCCAAGCATCCAATATAATATACATCATCTGTACAATACTGGCCTCTAGGGCATACATACAACTAACAATTCTTAGACATCATAAACCCAAAATATCACATACTTCGGATTTCATGCCTAACCGTATAAATTCCTTAGACATCATAAACCCGGAATATCACATATTCCGAATTTCATGCCTAACGTTATAAACCCGTCATTTTAGTCTCAAATTGAAAACACTTTTCAATATCCAATCGGACAATTCAACAAGATTCCCAACGAATGATTGAATGCTCGTCGGAAACATTAGTAGACGGACGCACTCCCTATACCGTTGACGAAGTGCACTTAGGAGGAACACGCGACCGCGAGCACCCGAACAGATGCTTTTGGCTACGGGGTTCTCCTACAGTCACTTGGTCGGGGCTATGGGGCGGGGCTATCTAGTAATGTTACCCGACAAGAGTTCGCGTACAATACGAGATTGCGACGGAGTTTTGATCCGAATCAAAACCCCGCGGCAACTGATCAAAAGAGACTAAATTGCTAAATTTACAAAGTACTAATTAGTTTTCACAAAACTAGTTATTGTGGATTCTAAATATTGTATCACAAATCACAGATATCTAGACGATATTAAACATTTCGATCGATCCATCAAACACCCAAAATTCCCAAAGAGCTCAACACTTGAGTCACAGTTAAAAATACCCGGACAGTGCACCAAGCACCTACGGACATACACAAGAAGGCACGCTCCCTGCCTCACCAACGACGCTGCGGAACCACCGCCAAAGGCATGCTTTGGCCGCGCTTTCACAGTCGTTTGGTCGAGTTGGGCCGTCGTTTTTCTTGTAGGTCTATAGAAAACCCTGCACAATTTTCTGAATATTTTTAATATGGAAAAATCCAACTTTGGAAAAATTTCCACAGTTTCGGAAAGTCGATCGAACACTTTAATTTCTTCTAGGCTAGTCCTAATGCTCTAGCAAGGCTCTGATACCACTGCTGGGTTCGCTTAGCACCCTTACTAGGTTTTGGCATGCATCAAGTATGCAATTTAAAAAATCTAGAGTGCCGAGCGAGCCCGAACCAAGGATCTAACTAGAGAAATAGAGTTTTCAATTCAAGTAAACAACTTTACTCTAAGTGAATAAAGAATACAACCTTTGTAGACCAGTCCTTCACTTCTAAAGCTCCGTGTAGTAGTCTCTTAGCTCCAAGTAGTGGTCTCCCGGACTCTCATTAGGCTCCACTAGGCGAAAGAAACGAGCTTGCTCAAAGATCTTCGAGGCTGAAGGTGATCTACGTCGAGGAATCTCTAACTCAATCTACCTCTTCATTAATTGAGAATTAGTGAATGAAACAATCTATACTAAATGGCTAGTTTGGTATAGATTGGTGAAGTAGGAATTTTTCTCACTTTAGAATTATTTTTCTCTTTTTCTTTTTCTTCTCACTTGAAAGCAAGAAAGCAAGGAAGGAGATGAAGAAGTAGATGAATCAATGAATTGATCAACCATGGGTGAGAAAATATCTCATATAAACTCAAGTAGAGACTTAACCATGGCTAAAGATAATGGTTAGCTTAATAAATATCTAGAGTAAAACAAAATTAGTGGACTAAGGCAAGGTTTCTACATGCTTCCACAAGCATACAAACCAAGCCATTTTCCACCTAATTTTGTTTATTTCCTAAATAAATAATGACCCTAATTATCTTAAGTATGGTATGAGTCTCATACACCCAAGTTCAATGTATTATCTAGTATGACACAAAAATAAATACATTAATATATATTACATATATATTTGTATGTATTTAGAGAAAAGAAATTCTTAAGTGATGCAACATTTCAGAAAATATAAAATATTATTTTTTGGAATTTAATATTAAAATAAAATATTTCTCAAAAACAGCCGATTTGCGAAATTGGGGTTTTCGAAAAAAGGGTATAAATATATACCAATAATTGTGAAATAATTGGAAATTAAAATGATTTATTCATTTAAAAATATATTTAAAGGATTTGGCATTTTTAAAATTTATTATATGCAGTTTTGATAAAAACCCGATTAGTGCACTGCTAATCGCGATTAGGCCAAATCCGTGTTTTTACAGTTTTTCATGGTTAGTGCACCATGACATGTTCATTTGTGTTGTTTTATGTTATGGTTGGGTTTTTGGGTGAGAAAAGGAAAGAAAAGAAAAAGAAAAAAAGGGGTTAAAAAAGAATGATTGGAGAGAAAGAGAGAGAGTGAGACATGAGAGTGAGAGGGTGAGAATAAGAAAGAGAGAGAGAGAGGGCTGCCCATTATTTCCCTTCTCATATTTTTCCTTCATCTTCTTCCTTCTCACTTCCCTCCATCTTCAACCCCAAGATCCATCTCAAAAACCATGTCAAAACCCCACACCCTCTTCACAAAAGTTGATCCCCTCTACATCCTCTACACAATGGACCAAGCAAAGTAGGATTTTGATGACTTTGGTCGAGCTAGGTTTTTCTTGAGTTGCCTAAAGGAGGTATAAATTCTTCTCTTTAGTTTAGTTTTAGTTTCCTTGCATTCTTGTGTAGTTTAGAGCTTGATTGTGTGTGGAATTGTGATCTTAGAAATCCCAAGAGAAGGGTTTGAGTGTTTGTTTGGAATTGGTGATGTGTAGTGGCTGCTTACAGACCTCAGTGTGGATTTGTATGGCCTAAGATAGGGAACACGAACATAGAACCTTTCCGACATCGGTTAAATTGAAAGTTTGAGGTAGTATTATGGAATCTGGAGTAACCCTGGGGCACTAAAAATAATTTAGCAAAGACAGGGAGGTAAGCAGGTGATTGTGAGTGTACCAATGAAACCGTAGCCCCAACCCCTAAACCCAGGCCGCAGATTTATTCTTCCTGGCTGCAAATTGCGGCCAGGGTGGGGTGGAACCCCTTCGTGTTTGGTCCATGTCTTGTTCTCCAGTAAACTAGACCCTGTATTTGTGCAAATTTGGCTAGTTGACCTGAGTCAAAATATGGGAGCACTTTGGTGTGATTTTGGCTATGTTTTCCGTATTTTGAAATGTTTAGTTTTGATATTTGGATTTGTATTTGGTTGTTGGATATTTGCACATCAACACCAAGGATTGTTTGGTCGTGTTTTACATGCAAGGCTATAGGTTTTAACCTGTGAGCGAAGCGTGTGCCGTTTTGGTTTTCCGCCTTAATTTTAATACGCATTTGCGATTGTGTATTATTGTAGGTACCTTCACATGGATTCCGAGGTGACGGAGCATGGCGTCATCGACTTCGGCAAGCAAGGAGCAGGTGAGTAGATCTATATCTACGGAGGAAGTCGGGTGGATGGCGTATAGTACCCCCGCAAAGTTTTGGTGGAAACCGATTTGTAGCATATGGTTAAAAAAACCTAGAGTAGCAAACTAGGGTTAGAATTATAAGATAGCTATAGAAACCATATTAGAAACTAAGGATAGTTAGAAGTGTTTTGATACGACTAATAAGTGATGACTGAATTTGAGGATGGCGTTTGACGATAGTACCATTTAGGGTATTATAGGACTAGATAGCCGACGTAGATACGTCATCCGAACCATACTTATTTCTAAACTAAAGAATCGTATGCATCTTTTAAACAGATACCTTGAGGGACGCTATGGATTTTCAAATGATATCTTTATTTAAAAACACCGTAGCCCCTACTTTCAAAACTACGATTCGCATCTTTCAAAAACTGTTTGTATGGTTCGGGTGTGTATGTTAGATTAGATACTTATGCTTATAGTAAAGGTAGAATGTATTTGTAAAATTGACTTGATGGGGGATATAAATGCGATGAAAAGGATATATGACGCGATATGATGATTTGGTGATATGTTGGTATATGCATGCGAGTCGATTGAGATGATTTATACCCTGTCGGTCCCTTAATATGAGATTATTGCGGATGTGACCTGGGACATAGGTATACAGAGATATTTATATGTTGTGAATCATGAGTGATAGCCGTACGAGACGTTAGGTCCGTACCCTCCTCGTCTTATAGGATGATAGGATCCCTGATAGCTTAATGCCGCCGTACGATGATTTTCCGTACGTGATGAGTTGACTTGAGGTTTGATCCATACCCTTGACTAGAGGATGCCGTACGATGGGGTATACCGTATGGGATGTTGTGTGGCTAGATGCCGATTGATAGATTCACCGACTCGGTCTTGTAGACACGTATACCTTATAGCATTTGCATATGATTTACCTTATGCTGCATTCATATTATTCTTATTGCATTGCTTATACCTGTGCTAGTACACCTGCACCATTGTCGATAATGCGTATGTTACACGAACACAGATTTGCCGGCTCACACACTTTATCATCGATAATTGCCATGTCACTACACAGTAGGGTTGCTGCATCATGATATACATATTGTACACCATACTTGCGCACATACATATTGTACACCATACTTACGTACATACATATTGTACACCATACTTGCGGACATACACATTTGTATGTCCATACTTGCGTATATACACATATGCACCTTTATACGATATTGCATTCAATTTTGGAGATTTGGGAACCGCATGATATATTTTAAAAACTGGATTCATTTAAAAGAGCGGTTTTCCCTCGATATGTGCATATTACTGTTCCATGTTGCATGATATACGGATATGCTTACGTTTATGTTATATATATCGCATACATCATACTTTATGATTACACGCATTGAGATATGTTGTTTTCATGAGATTTCTGGATTTGAGAACCGTGGCTATTTTAAAAGAAAGCATGTACTGTTTTAAAAACTCGGTTTCTCTTGATATGATATTTCAGTGCGTCCACCATGCGTTTTCTTGGTTCTGAGACGTGTGACAGTGATACCCGGTCGAGGAGCTGGATGAGGCCGATTGCGGGTACATGGTGGACCCGGTATGGTACCCCGAGGCAAGAAAGGGATGCTGTATAGTAGACGGTGAGCCTGGCAGAGGGACTACTACCTACCGATGATAGTATTTGGGCTCGGCGGATATCCCGAGGATACCGACCGGAGTTGAGAGATAACATGGGCCGATCCGGACTGACTGAGCCCGATATATGAGGATTTATGTGTCGATGCTGGACATGGTTTTAATGATGTTTCGAGTGTCGATGCTGGACACTCAGGTTCCATGATTTTGATGTGTCGCGAGGGACACCCGTTGATTTATGTTCTCATTCTTTCATGCATATGCTTTTGTGATATTCACAGACATTGATTATATGGTTGGACGAGATCCACATGCATACATACATTGATTATATTTTTGGATTATATCCGCATACATATAGGTATTGGTATTAGTGTTGGCACATATACAGACCTGGTCGTCCTAGATATCATAGTATTACCCTTATGATATAGTTGACCTAGGAGTCGTTGTTTATTCGATTTCTATCTGTTGATATTTTTCTACTCACGAGTTGGCAACTCACCCCCGTTGTGCTACAGTTCTTGCAGGTTGACCGTGCGGATCAGTAGCGGCATCGCTGGCACATAGCTTCATTTGGGTGTTTTGCTTTGGTAGGTTGGACATTTGTATCGTACCCACTCTTGTATTTATATTTCATATTGTATCTAGTCAACTCCATCAATCAAATTTAGTAATTGTGTAAGTAACGAGACTTAGTGAGACTTGTGGTTGCGAGACTTAGAGTGAGGGGTTTCCCGCTACTTGTGGTTTTGATGTCTTGCTTATTTCTTTATCTTTTGTGGTAAACTTCGCCGTTGGATGTCGTATACTTATATTTACTGTCTTGCATGGTTGTGATCCGCCGTTTGGCGAAGAGCTAGCTCCCGCTTGGGGATGCCTTTATCATTATCTTGTATTGTGGTTTTGGATCAAAATATATAAAGGAGGTGCTGCCCAAATTTTTTTAAAAGACGAAACATGTTTTCAAATCAGTAAATTTCACTTGCATTATTCATGTTCCCTTTCCATGCATTTTAGAAACTTGATTTCATTATACCTTTATTTCAAAACTTCACCTCCTTTATTTTTCTTAAAAGGTTTAGATTTCTGGGTTTCAGCTTATTTGAATTACGTTACGCCTTTAGACGTTGCGTGATTTAAGTGCTGGTCACGAGCTAATATTTCGGGTCATGACAAGTGAGCTAATATTAGTTAATATATATATTAATATATCAAATATATATAATTATATATTAAATAATTAAATCAACACTTGATTTAATAATCTGGCTATATCACATACAACCGACTAATATCATTTATATGTATATCACATATACATATAACATATCATTGAATCAACACTTGATTCAACAATCCGGTTATATCACATATAACCTGTATCATGAGATTAGAATACGGTATCACATACACGTATTAATCTCGGTCCCGCACATATCATATATGTGCCATACTTCTTTTCGCTTGAGCCAGGAAACCTCCGTGTAGGACTCTAAAGACTCGTCAATACGCTAGCAGTAGGTGATGATCATATTAGTCACCCACAAGCCGTCAGCGGTACTAGCTGGACGTAACAGCTACCCAGGTATTGAGCGATCAGAAGATCAACAAGCAAGCTTGTTCATACTCCCATGAATCTAATAAGTAACACTACCGTACAGTTCGGTCTCTTCGTCTGATATGTCGCATATCTAGTCTGGGGGTGGTAAATGTCAGACCCCAATAACTTGATAAGTCATGCCGATGTGAGGCTCATAATGGGTCGATAAACTACTGATAACACTTACCAGTAAATCTTAGTATCACCCCTGGCCAGGGACTTCCTGTTATGGCCAATCGAGTATAGCGCAACATCAACCCCCAATACCGGGAGAGACGAAACCCCTGCTATCGCTCATTACCTCCATGTGACTCGGGACTGTACCCAAAAACCACCTGTTTACATGCTCTCTTGAACGTGGTAGGGTGGAAATCAAAGCACAGTTGGAATCACACAAGACTCTATGACGATATCGGGTCTACAGACTAACCTGTACCAGTGTCACCAGAGAACTGCTATCTGACGATAGGTATAATACCATCTAGGAGTTCTCGACGAGTCCTGTTCAGTGTACCCATTCTCCAATGGGCACCTGTGCACATTCTCTGATGTCAAACACCAATGGTTGTGGGATCAACCATCGCCCTATACAGGGTCAAGAATTGTACATACTAGTCTACTCTGGAATATTGATGCCCCGTCTCGATACTCCCTCAACTAGGAACAATTAAAGGATGAACTTATGGACTACCTTAGCCACACTAGTATGATCTGCATCATAATCCTGGTAGTCAAGTCCACATCCTAAGAACTTTATCAACATGTAACAGAGAGACAGCACAAGCATACATGTTAAGATAAAGAGTAACTAGATAGCATACTATCATGTCGAGTAAGAAAGTCCTCCCTATATATGTCCAAGCATCCACTATAATATACAATCATGTACAATAATGGCTTCTAGGGCATACGTACAACTAACACTAGCTACATGTATTTTTGATCAGACGGATAATACTAGCGGGCTTAGGATTAAGCCACATTTTAGTATTATAATATTGGATTATTTTCATCTCTTGGTATTCTTAGTATGAATACGGGTATGTATATACGGTGAAGGGTATTCTTGTAATTTCACAAGAGTGCTTCTAGAAGAAGACACTTCGTTTGTCATAAATCCATTATGTTTAAATAGATAATGAGGTGGAGGTATGAGGTGTTTTTTAAGCATGGTTGAATCATGGCTATATTAGATGACTCACTCATTTGGATAACTATTGAAGTATGTCACATTATTTTTAATGTAAATGATATGCTTGATATTATCACTTATCCATTCTTCATCTCATTCTACATTTAACATTCTCTTTCCTCCTTTGCTCTCTTCTTCTTCCTCAAATCCTAAACACTCACATGAGTTGAGAAACTTATGGTTATTGAGACAAATTAATCCAATAAACATTCTCTACATCTCCTAAGCCACATATATTAGCAAACTAGGTACTTTAGTTACCTCATTCTAAAGGTTAGAGCTTGAACCATAAACTTTCGGGTGGATCATCTTTGACACGAAGAGGACGATAACCAAGCTTGATCCATATAAATGAGGAGCTTAAGAAGAGGATAAGAACAGTCGAAGGACTTGAACACAAAGATATAAATCACTTCATAGTAGATTAGAACCTTTGTTAGATTTGCTAGCTAGGGCTTATGGTCGATCTTGGAAATTTAGTCGATGTTGCTTACAATAAAATTAGTTTTTGTTAATTCCGCCTCTCTAAAAACCCTGTGGAGTGTGTGACATCGACTTACATGGTATTAGAGCCACTCTATAAGCCTTAGATAGCTCATAGAGATGTTTGAAATCCACCGTTTTTGTCGCGCACGAACTGCCGACAAAAATGGTCCCTAAAAATGAAATTTTGAGATGTTTGCACACCCAGCGGGCTAACGGTTTCAACTGAGAAGCCACAGTGTGAAGCATGGGCACCCCGGGGATACCTAGAGGGGACCAAAGGCCGGTACCACCCCCCAAGACCACCAAAAGGCGGCCTTGGGAGTGGTGACCCGAGAGCACCCCAATAGGGTGCTCTTGGGTCTGCCTACCTTTCGGGGCCACCTCGTGGTGTCCCCCGGGGGTGGGTATCCCTCTGATGCCCTCGGATCAACAGTTAATTTTATCCCCATCGCCTCCATGCAGATTCAGACGGGTTTCATGTTCGTTTCGACTCTCGGATTGGCTTAAACTGAATTTTTTGGTGACTTTAGTGGACAATTTTTCAGGTCTTGAAAAATTAGTTTCGTTCGCTAATTGTGCACGGAATTCTAACGTCGGGGTTTTCTTTACTTTCTTTATTGATGTGTGTATGTGTTCTTAAATGTCTTCTAATCGTTATACGTCGATTAGAAGGGGTTGCACATATCTTGTGATGCTCGGATGTAAATGGTTTCATGGATCGTCGTGTGAATGGCCTGATGTGAATCTAGATTTGAGATGTGAGTGGATTCTTTGTAATTCATGTAATAATTCATGTATATTCTTTTATTGGGGCGCATCCGGGTTGAGGATGTATCCACCGGCTGTATATTACTTTGCATTTCTTCATCTAGGTTTGACCCACGGAGGAGTGCACAAGCTACCGGGTTCTAGGATTCAGTAGGTGACCATCTCAAGGAGTCGAGACTGTTGGCATCCGGTGCCCGCATTGCGGAAGCCGCGGTTGAGGCGGAAGCAAAAACAAAAATTCTAGCGAACACCGGACGCCCGTAAAATCCAGGATTCGAATCATATACTTAAACTAGCTAATCTACAAGTGCAATGGTTGAGAAAATACAACTTTTGTCACGTGTCCATCCAATTGTAGAAGACCCCTCCAAGCTCATAGCCGCCGGGATCGCGCTTGAGAATCGACCACCCTTACCGAAGAAAATCCACCTGAGGGAGTCCGGAGGAGGCTCTAACCGACGATCCAGGCTTGCTAGATTTAGATGGTCGGTGATGTAGGAATTTTTCATTAAAGATTTTTCTCTCAATACCCTTGCTCAAAAATGAGAGCAAGAAGAATGAGAAGAGAATGAGGATAGTTGCTCATTCTAGCAACCATGAAGCATGAGCACATGTCAAGAAGAAGAAAATATCATCAAATCTCACATATAGAAAAGAATGGCTATATAATCCAACCATGGTGCAATAGTGCATCCAAATGAATTTTAATAATATAAAATCCAAAGCCATCCCTCTCTACATGCAATGAACCATGCCTTACTTTACATGCAATTTTTTCTTTATTTTATTTTCCAAAAAGGAAAATCAAATATGAGATGTCCTTCTTCTAGAAGTATTCCTATATAAATACAGAATACTTCTCCTGGTATATGTATCTCTACATATACGCGTATCCGTATAAAAATACGGATAGCACCAAAAAGAGAAAATGGATAGTGAACAATAATACTAAAATATATGTATCAAAATACATATATAAAGTATTAAATCAAAACCTGATTTAATAATCCGGCTTAATCGTAAGCCGGCTAGTATTATCAACCGTATGATTAAAGTCCATGTATTGCATACACGTATTTAATCGGACCCCCTGCACATACCAACGTACGGCTCCTATATCAGTCTCCTGAAGAGGGAAAACCCTCTGTGTGGGACTCTAAAGGCTCGACAATACGCTGGCAGTGTGTTTAACCACAAGCACGTCTAGCTGTACGTAACGGTTACCCAAGTACTGTAAGTCGACGTTACACACCCTATAAGACGCGGGGAGGCGGAATAGGTAATCATTTTGTTCAAGTTAACATCGACTAACTTTACGGATCTTTGCTAAACCCTAACTAACAAACTATCTAGAAGTGCTAAACTACTATGATAGATGATTATACCTCAAGATACTTGTCTTTCTTGTTCTTGTTGTTCACCTCCTCGTCGGCCTCCTCGATGTAATAGAAGATCCACCCGAGAGTTCCTTCTCCAAGCTTTAACCTCTCACTTGAGGTAACTAAGTGGCTAGGATTGCTAATCCAAGTAACCTAGAGGATATAGAGATGGATTAAGGATTGATTAGTCTTGCTAACCCTAGGGTTCCCAACTCATGAGAGGATTAGGGTTAGTGTGAAGGAGAGAGAGAGCTTGAGGAGAGAGAATGTGTTTGTGGGAATGAAATGAAAAATAACTCATTTGTGTATATATTATGAAGCATAAAATATCTTGCACAAATATCTTCATGCTTTATTTAATACAAATGAATGAATCATCTAATGAGTCATGGTTTCATTTAATGCAAATTACACATCATCTCCTCCACCTCATTAAGCTTAATCCATAAATGACTTAAAACTTAACGAGTCACCTTTCTTCTAGAAGCTTCTCGAGTATTTACGAGAATGCCCCTCCTATCCGAAAAACACGGATATACTGAGACTGCATAAATCCAATAATCCAATACTAGAATCTGGCTTAAACCAAAACCCTCTAGTATAAACTGTTCGAACATCATACGTGCACAAGTACACATATATGTCCGAACCCTGTCGTAAAACCATACGACCTCTATATCGTTTCGCCTGAAGCAGAGAAACCCTCTGTGTGGGACTCTAAAGACTCGACACTATGCTGGCAGTGGGTTTAACTACAGGCCGCAAGCGGTACTAGCTGTACGTAATGGTCCTTAGGTAGATGTCGATAAGAAGGCCGATGAGGAAACCCATCCGAACTCCTACCGAGTCTGATGTGACAATCTCCGTACAGTCCGGTCTGTTCGTCTAAGACTATCTCATATCGGGCCTAGAGGAGCGGCAAGTGTCGGTCCCCTAAAAGCGGTATAAGTCATGTTGGAGTGAAGCCCATTACACCTTGAGAAGCTACTGCAAAACCTACCAGTAAATCTCGCTTGCCCTGGCCAGGGACCTTGCGTAACGGCTTTCCAAACACAGCGCGATATCAACTCCCAATACTGGGAGAGACGAATCCTATCTAACCGCCACTGCATCCAAGTGCTTCGGGACTGCACCCAACCGCTACCTGTTTGCACGACTCCTTTGAGCCGTGGTAGGGTAGCAATCTAAGAACAGTGGGAACAGACTCGATGCGAAGCAGCAGTGTCAAGTCTACGGACTATGCTGTACTCATGTCACCTGGGAACTGTTAACTGACGACAGGTATAATACCAACCAACAGTTCCCTGCGAGTCCTGTCCGGTATACCCGTAACCCAACGAGCACCTGTATACTATTTCCAATACGACGTACTGGTGGCTGTGGGACAGACCATCTCCCCTGCTGGGACGAGAAGCGTATACACTAGTCTACTCCGGAGTATCGATGCCCCGTCTCGATAATCCTATGACCAGGGACCTGAAAAAGGATGTGCTTGTAGACTACCCAGCCCCACTAGTGTGACTGCCATTACAACGCTCGTAATCAAGCAAAGATCCAAAGGGCTCTACTAATATGTATAAGCGATATGTTAAAAGAAACACATGCACATATTAAAGTAGAAACAAACCAAGTGAAGGGTTACCCTACTGCCCCGGCCAACTACCGTGGCCAAATGCGGAACAAAATTTTTCTAACGAACAAAAACTTAGCACCAGTTTAACTCTAAAACCCGGATCTTTCCATAAAACTAACTAGCTACACTAGGAGAGCTATCTACTATGATGAGGAATTCTTACCAAACGAACCAAGTCCTTTGGTCTTCGTTCCTCATCCTTAGCTCCTTGCATCCACCTTGAACATGCTTGAACTCCAACTCCAGCTCCCTCGGTCCTCCGAGATCGAGCTTGTTCTCCGGTCTCTTTTTGTCATAGATGATCCACCCGGGGAGCATGATCCATGGCTCTATCTCCTAACTATGTAACTAAAGGAGCAACTAGAGAACTTGGTTTGCTAAACCAAGTAGTCTAGGATGTAGTGAAGGTGGTCTTAGTGTTTAGCTATCTCTTTCTTGCCTCTTCACTTGATTCTCAACACATGAGAAGGTAGTGAAGAGGAAGAAGATGAAGATGGAGGAAGCTAGAGAGGAAAGAGGAGAGCAAGCGCAAAAAGAGCTCAAGAAAAATAATGAAGCATAGCATGAAAGAGAAAATACACACATAGGTTTTGTGTATGATTTCTTTCATTAAACAATTAGCAACCATGCTTCAATAGTAACTCCAAAATGAATTATAAATTCATTTGACTACTCTTGAAGCATGGTCACTACCTTTCCTCCCTTACATCTCACTTTACACCTCATTTCCATTTATGAAATAAATGTAAAATCCAAAATGAGGTGGCCACCTTCTAGAAGGAAATCTGTAGTAAATACGGATTTCAGTCTACTAGCAATCAGATAAAAATCCGAACGCCCAAAAGAGATAGAATAACACGAAGAACGTAATACTAGAATATATATATCGAAATACATATACGTAAATTATTAAATCAATACTTAATTTAATAATCCGGCTCAAACCCGAGCTGGCTAGTATTACAAACTGTCCGATCGAAAATCCGAGTACCAAGTACATCAATCGATCGAACCCTGCACGTATCCAATACGGCTACTACATCGTTTTGCCTGGATCATGGAAACCCTCTGTATGGGACTCTAAAGACTCGACAGTACTCTGGCAGTGGGTTTAACCACAAGCACGTCAGTGGCACTAGCTGTACGTAACGGCTGCCCGAGTACCTGTCGAAAAGGAAGGCCGATGAGCAAACTCATCTGGATTTACTACTGAGCCTATTCGTGACAATATCCGTACAGTCCGGTCTCTTCGTCAAAGAGTATCGCATACCGGGTCTAGGGGATGGTGAACGTCAGACCCTAACAACCTGATAAGTCGTGCCGATGTGGCTCAGGACCAATCCGGAAAACTACTGATCAACCTATCGATAAATCCCAAGTGCCTTGGCCAAGGTCTTATGGTACTGACCAATCGAATCACAGTGCGATATCGACTCCCTATACCGGGAGAGACGAATCCCCGACAATCGCTCACTGCCTCCATATGGCTCGGGACTGAACCCAACCAAAACCTATTTGCATGACTCAGTAGAGCCGTGGTAGGGTAGTGATCAAAGTTCAGTGGGAACTCACATGAGACAAATGCCGATCTCGGGTCCAAAGACTAACCTGTACACATATCACCTGAGAACTTCCATCTGACGATAGGTATAGTACCACATGGAAGTTCTCGGCGAGTCCGTCCAGTGTACTCACACCCAGTGACCACCTGTATACGATCTTATGTGCATCAGACCAATGGCTGCGGGACCAACCATCCCCCCGACGGAGGTAGAAACGTATACACCAGTCTACTCTGGAGTATCAGTGCCCAGTCTCGATGCTCACCCGACTGGGGACCATTTAAGGATGTGCTTATGGACTATCCTGCTCCCACAAGTATGATCGCCATCACTGTAGGGTTCCTAGGCACGCTAATGAAGTCTCACAAGGCATCAACCAGGCCAATTTCAAATATTACAAGTGCCGAGAAACCCTAATACGGATCATTAACTAGATGTCTAGGCGAAAAGAGAAACTAGTTAACAACTTAACTAAAAGAACGGAAATACAACCTTTGTAGATCCAGTTCTCCACCTCCATAGCTCCATGATGAAGTCCCCTTGCTGTCCAAATCAAATCCCGGGCTCTAGCGTCGGCTTCATCGGAGAAATGGGCGGGCTAGGTCATCGACTACGATGCCGAAGATGATCTACGTCGAGGCATCACAAGTTCAAGCTCCCACTTCACCAAGTCATAAAACTTGTGAAGAAAACACCCTATACTACTTGGCAAGAGGTAGAGGATGAAGAAATAGAAAGTGGGTTCACTTTAGAATTGGATTTCTCACTCATTTTCTCAAGTTGCCATTGATGGAGGCAAGGTTCTTCTTGAAGAAGAAGAGGAAGAAGATGAAGTATATTATGATAAGTTATGTTTTTAAAAAAGAAAACAATATGATACTTATCATATATTCAACTATGGTTTAGTGTAGAGATTTAACTAAGGTTAGAAGAATGGTTAGGGTTAGACATGAGACAAGAATGGTGGACTTGTTCAAAGCTTCAAGAAGCTTCAACAAACAAACAAAACAAGCCACCATTCTTTTCTCTTTATCTTTTCCAAAAGAATGATAAATAAATAAATAGATAATAAGTGAATAAACAAAACCCTAACCACTCTCACAACCATGGTTTAATCTTTACACAAACCCAAGTGAGCATGTATCATCAAACATGATACAAACAAGTGCACAAAAGTATATCACATATACAACTTGTGTACATCAAGTGAGAAAATCCATTTAAAGTGAACAAATACTAGTTAATGTAAAGTAATATATCAAATACATGTTTATACATTAAATCATTAAATCAACACTTGATTTAACGATCCGGTCATATCGCATATGACCGACTAATATCCAATGTATCGGCTTATCGAATCAATCCTCGATTCGATAACTAGGTTATATCGCATACAACCATTCGATACATTCATCGTGAGAATAGAATGCGGTATCACATACACGCATTATTCTCGGTCCCGCACATATCTCATATGCGCTCCTATTTCGTTTCGCTTGAGCCAGGAAACCTCTGTGTAGGACTCTAAAGACACGTCAATACGCCGACAGCAGGTGATGATCATATCAAACACCCACAAGCCGCAAGCGGTCTGCTAAACGTAACGGCCACCTGGGTATTCAGCGATCAGAAGATCGACGAGCAAGCCCGCTCATACTCCTGTGAATCCAACCAGTAACACTTACCGTACAGTCCGGTCTCGTCGTCTGATATGTCGCATATCTCGCCTAGGGGTGGTAAACGTCAGACCCCAATAGCTCGATAAGTCGTGTCGATATGAGGTCTATAACATTTTGAGAAACTACTGGTAACACTTACCAGTAAATCTCAGCAACCCTGGCCAGGGATTTCCGGTTATAGCCAATCGAACACAGCGCAACATCAACTCCCTATACCGGGAGAGACGAATCCCCTCCTATCGCTCATTGCCTCCATGTGATTCGGGACTGTACCCAAAAACCACCGTTTTGCACGCCCTCTTGGACGTGGTAAGGTGGAAATAAAAGCACAGTGGGAACCACACAAGACTCTATGACGATCTCGGGTCAACAGACTACTCTGTACCAGTGTCACCAGAGAACTGCCATCTGACGTAAGGTATAATACCATCTGGGAGTTCTCGGCGAGTCCGTCCAGTGTACCCAGTCTCCACTGAGCACCCGTATATCATCTCTGATGTCAAACACCAATGGATATGGGATCATCCATCGCCCATCTGTATGGGTCGAGAAGGTATACGCTAGTCTACTCTGGTATATCGATGCCCCGTCTCGATACACCCACGACTAGGGACTTTGAAGGATGTACTTATGGACTACCATGTCCCCACTAGTATGATCCGCATCATAGTCCAGGTAGTCAAGTACACATTCTAAGGGCTTTACCAACAATCAACAGAGAGACAATCAGTGTACACGTTAAGGTAAAGATCAACCAGATAGCATACTATCATGTCGAGCAAGAAAGTCCTCCCTATATATGTCCAAGCATCCACTACAATATACATCCTATGTATAGTAATGGCCTCTAGGGCATACATATAACTAACAATCTCCCACTTGCACTAGGGCCATCTGGTAGCAGTGGTTGTAGTATCTCATACTCAACCATCCCATAAAAGTCTCTCTCTGGGAAAAGGCCTTTGTGAGTGGATCCGCTGTGTTGTCCTCTGAGTCTACTCTCCTAACCTCGATCACCCTGGAGATCAACTATCTCCTTGATCAGGTGATGCTGCCTTAGAATATGTTTGGATCACTGATGGGACGGATGTTCCTTGGGATAAGCGACAACTCCATTGTCACACAATGGGCGGAGCAAAGTTCATCTCATGAACTAATATACACCCAGACTGCCTCTTTGGTAGCATCTTAAGTAGCGATGTATCCAGCCTTTATCGTCTAGTATGCCACGGTATCTTGTTTGGAACTCTTCCAACATACCGTCCCTTTACTGAGGGTAAAGACAATTCCTGTGACTGACATTCAGTCGTCCTTATCACCCTGGAACCCTTCCAGTGATTCTCCCCAGGATCGGTTGATACCATCTCACTACAACTAGTGAGAATCCTAACATCCAATTAGATCTATCTCATAGATCCAAAACCCAGGATTTAGGAGGTATCATTTTGATACTCTACGAGGATCATCACCATACTCCCTACTACCTTTTTGTATATACAAGGTTCATCTACCATTTTGATGATGTCAAACTGTTTGACTACTACATCAAAACAGATGTTCCAACTCCGCGATACCTGCTTTATCTTATAAAGCATCTTGGGTACGTTTCCGCTGCTCCCACTGTCTACGAAGCCCTCTGGCTGTGTACTTATAGACTCTCTCTTCTAAAACATCATTTAGAAAAGCAGTCATGACACCCAACCGCCAGATATCGTAGTCATGGTATGTAGCCGTGGCAAGTAGGATCTGGATGGACTTAAGCATAGCCACTTGAAAAGGTTTCATCATTATCCATGCCTGGTCGATGACGAAAAAGCTTTAACAAGTCTAGTTTTGAAAGTCTCAACTTTTCCATCTACACCAAGTAATCTTCTCAAGATATACTTGCTCCTGATGGGGATTTAACCCTTCAGATATAGCAACCAAAGTCCATACTTTGTTGGTGTACATGGATTCCATCTCAGATCGCTAAGCATCTAGCCATTCTTACAGAGTCCCACACCTGATGGCCAACTCGAAACTAGTTGGGTCATCATCTCATGATGCAATCCTCGCTCCCACTGTCATAGAGTAACCGAAGTATCTCTCAAGCGGGTGAGGAACCTCACTAGATCGGCGGAGAGGCTGAGGTTCGTTGGTAACTATTGAATCCTTTGGTTCTATCAAATCATCAGCCGCAGTTTGTATAGCTGGAACATTTCCAGTTCTACATAACTGACTTTGCCTCGAGCTTGTCCGGATTTTGCTTTTAGACATAGCCCGGACAACCCTAAATCTTAACCAACTTAAGAGATGGGCTCTTCCCTTATCATATCAAATATGAAGTGGTAGGCAACGTATTTGATTTGAACCCTATTCAATAGGTATGCAGCTTCTCAAGTGCATAACTCCCAAAAAGGAAATAGGTAACTCAGTAGTACTCATCATAGAGCACACCTAATCACATAGGGTGTTATCGCTCCGCCCCGATATACCATCGTGCTATGGTGTATACAGAGGAGTAATGCTGAGAGAGAATCTCATTCTCCTTTAGAAAAGTCCAAGAATTTCATGCTCAAGTATTCTCCTCCTTGATCTCATCAAAGGACATAATACTTATACCCGTATTTTGGTTCTCTACTTCTAACTTATATTCTGTGAATATCTCAAAAGGTTCGGACTTGTGTTTCAACAGGAACATACGTCTGAATCAAAAGAGATCATCAGAGAATTTAATGAAGTACAAAGAACCGGTCTTGGCATATGTAGACAGGGGACTTTACATACATCAACATGTATCAATCCCAAGAGTTCACTAACTCTTTATCTGTTTCCAGTAAACGGAGCTATGGTCATCTTATCTCTGTGACATGACTGGCAAGTTTCATAAGATGTAAATTCAAACTAATTTAAATATGCATCTAAAATGTAACTTCAGCCAGTCGGATCGCATTGATATGACCTAGTCTACAATGCCTCAAGAAGAATTCGTTCATTTCTGAACTCTTCCTCTTGTGTGTGTTCTGTATACTAAGAACTGTAGTTTGATTTAGAACATCAATGCTTTTAGATAACGTGCCTGAACCGATCAACTTTTGATATAGGAAATGTTCAAAACATTATCCAACAATACAAAATTATATCCTTTCTTTACTAATAAAGAGACTGATATGATTTTGTATATCAGGTTCGGTATCTAATAACATTCGTTCAGAATCAATGTATTGGTAATACAGGGTGACAGTGACCAACAGACTTGGCTGCAACACTTGCGCCGTTTCTGCCTCATGAAACTTATCACCTGTTCTCAGTTTTTCACCTATCTGTAGCCCATGTAACATATTACATATCTGGGATCCTGATCTGGTATCACATACCCAGGACGTAGAGGATACAGAGAAACAGTTCTTTGTAATGAACACACCCGAAGATGATGCATCATCATGCACTCTCTTCGTTTGGGCGGCACGGGAATTCTGGTAATCCCCAATTTCCTGCTCTGTCTTATAACAATTATAAGTTGGAGCGGGACCAACGTTCCCCAGCTCAGTATAACAAACGGGTTCGGTCAATATTCCGTATTATTATCTTGATTAAGGCGTGATATGGTCGCTACCTGGAGAGAGAGAGAAGAAAACACTCAGCGTGCGCTCTTTCAAGAATAGATTGGTTATTATTTTATCTAATCAGGATGGCTCCCACTGCTTTTTATCAAATCTTCCTTCAAACCCTAAAAGGAAAGACTAGCCGGGATTAATTAAAAACTACAAGTTCGCCAATCTTTCAGCCAGGCCAGTGTCGGTACTTTGAGGGAGGTCCCCCGTGCTTTCGTACGAACCTAATTAATGTAAACCTCGGTTTCCCAGAGGCGTAACCTCGTTAACACCTTTCTAGACACCTACTTGATCGGCTAATTGTAATGTATAAAACTCTCCCAGGAGTAACTCTTACTCGCAGCGGGTATCGGGATCCAACTATCTCATAGAAGGTATGCAATCTCATTGCAAATTTCAACACTTGAAATTCCCGATATTATTTTGCCCCTAGCAGCTATATGACCTTAACATAGTCAACAAATCATAAGTGCTAGTCAAGTTCAACCCGTCATTTCCCGATTGAATTAAACCCACCCGCACGACCCTTAACATAGTCAACAAAGTCGCACGACTACCCTAATCCAATCGCATCATATGCTTATGCAGATAAGCACTAATTAGCTACCGCACACTACGCCTTAACATAGTCAACAAACGTAGCACGAATACTAACTGGTACTTATCTGAAATGACGGAAGGCTACGACAGGTTTTTTCTGAAAACTTATTGCGTAATAAACTTGATATCGTTGTAGAATCAAATGATTTTAAAATGGAGTGTTTTTGAGGCTTTTCTAGTTTTGCTAAAGAGGTCACTCCCAGTGAAGGGATCATCGGCCCTTTCCTCGTCGAATGAGGTGCGGGATATATCATATATATCACTGTGCAAAGCAAAAACTCTTAAAAGCAATCAGAAAACAAACCGAGTGTGTAGCATCTGCCAGTTATTGCTAAAGGAGTCACTCCCGGTGAAGGGATCTCGGTCCTTTCCTCATCGAATAAGGTGCAGGATATATCACATATACCGCTGTGCAAAGCAAGAACTGTAGCTACCCTTTTTTATTTTGAATTTCGATTCTACAACATCTTAGGTTTCTTTTATTTCATTAATCATATTAATGAAGTCCCATCATTTAAGTACCTAAACATCACAGATAAATACGACGTACACTTATGCCATCCGCATTCGCCTCGATGTCCCCTCGTGCACCGTTTGGTTAGGTAACTAACGGCAGAGCAGGGCAGGGATAGCGCGGGTGTAAAACATAAGTAACGTCTATATAATATATCAAATATACTATATACAGTATCTATCACAGAACATCACATGATCACATCACATATATAAAAGCAGAAGAATCATATGAAATATTGGATATACTAGGACGTCCGTGTTTTCAATACGAGCCAGTATAAAACACGGATTCCACGGTCGTGATGAATAGCCAAACCCACACCCCTAGACCCCTACGAGAGCGGCAAGCAACCCTACCAATTTTGGAGTTAGGAGACCCGGACTCGACTCCTCGAGTTGGTCTCCCACTGGACTCCAGAACCCGGTTACTTGTGCTCCCCTCCTTGGGTCTATCCTAGTGCGGAAAAGTAAATAATATACAAAGGGTGACATCTTCCGCAACCTGAAAGTGTCCCAATAAAAGAATATTACATACAAGTTTTTACATGAATGAAAATGAAAAACACTCATCTCACATAAAAACCCCCGGCTATTCAAACACGACGATCCAATATAACATATCCAGCAACACATAACATCACATGTCATCAACGTAAGTAAATATGCCCATCCCAATTGTCGTTGACATATAGCAACGAAACCGGCGATATCACATATTACACTTACGGTCACAGAAAAGAAAGAGTAAAACTACAACAGTTGGAATCCGCAATCTGCATAGACATCGCATGCCTAACAATTATAAACCCCGCATTTTAGTCTCATTATCGAAAACTCTTTTCAATATCAAGTCGGGCAATTCAAAAAGATTCTCGACTTCCTGATCGAATGCTCGTCGCAAACTTTAGTAGGCGGCCGCACCCCCGATACCGTCGACGAAGTGCACTAAGGCGGAACACCGCTGCCGCGAGCACCCGAACGGATGCTTTCGGTGACGGGGTTCTCCTACAGTCACTTGGTCAGGGCTATGGGGCGAGGCTGTCTATTAAGTTTACCCGGCGAGTATCCGCATACGCTACGTGATTGCGACGGACTTTTGATCACATCAAAATTCCGTGGCAACCGATCAAGTGAGACTAAACTGCTATGTTTATAACATTCATTCAGTTATCTCATAACTACTTGTGAATTCCAATTATTGTATCCCATTCCAGATAAATAGAAAATGTTAAACTTTCCGATCGAACAATCGAACACCCAAGTTTTCCCGATACAGATCAACACATGAAATATGTTCAAAGACATTCACTTCATGCCTCAGTACCAACGGTCCAGCCGTAGAAGGGTCAAGCCAACGCCTCACATGTGGCACGCCGTACTGCCCCAAACCCGAAGGTTCAAAGGGCAGTTCAAGACGGTCACATAATCGAGTTAAGGTTTGTTGTCTTCTAGAGGGACCATCGCGTTACTTGCACTACTTAGAACGTTATTAAACCACGGAAAGATCCAACACTTGGAAATTTCCCGACAGGGGAAAAGTTGGGTATTTATATCCGGTCGAACTTTCTAACATATTCTAAATATCCGGAAAGCCACATAGACAAAGTCTGATAATCCGATCGAATCATCTAAGCTCCAAAACACCCCAGAAAACTCAACTTTTGAGTTCAAATTAAAAATTCCCAGAAAACTCAGCACCTTCAAAAACAAATTACTGTGCAAAATAGGAAGGGTGACGTCATCAAATGGCGGTGGAACCGCCGCAGAAGCCAGGCTTCTGCCGCGGTTCCGCCGCACTTTGGACACATCGTTTGAAAAATTTTGCACCGTAATTCTTAGAATTTCCTGCTGAATTTTTTAAGCATTTTTAATCTGGAAAAATCCCAGTTTTGAAAAAAAATCCAGAGAGCATGTTTTGAATTAGGGTTTCGGTTCGATCGGGTTTCAAACATCGTCTAGGCATCGCCTAAGGCTCTAGCTAGGCTTTGATACCACTGTAGGGTTCCTAGGCATGCTAATGAAGTCTCACAAGGCATCAACCATGCCAATTTCAAATATTACAATTGCCGAGAAACCCTAATACGGATCGTTAACTAGATGTCTAGGCGAAAAGAGAAACTAGTTAACAACTTAACTAAAAGAACGGAAATACAACCTTTGCAGATCCGGTTCTCCACCTCCATAGCTCCATGATGAAGTCCCCATGCTGTCCAAATCAAATCCCGGGCTATAGCGTCGGCTTCATCGGAGAAATGGGCGGGCTAGGTCATCGACTACGATGCCGAAGATGATCTACGTCGAGACATCACAAGTTCAAGCTCCCACTTCACCAAGTCATAAAACTTGTGAAGAAAACACCCTATACTACTTGGCAAGAGGTAGAGGATGAAGAAATAGGAAGTGGGTTCACTTTAGAATTGGATTTCTCACTCATTTTCTCAAGTTGCCACTGATGGAGGCAAGCTTCTTCTTGAAGAAGAAGAAGAAGATGAAGTATATTATGATAAGTTATGTTTTTAAAAAAGAAAACAATATGATACTTATCATATATTCAACTATGGTTTAGTGTAGAGATTTAACTAAGGTTAGAAGAATGGTTAGGGTTAGACATGAGACAAGAATGGTGGACTTGTTCAAAGCTTCAAGAAGCTTCAACAAACAAACAAAACAAGCCACCATTCTTTTCTCTTTATCTTTTCCAAAAGAATGATAAATAAATAAATAGATAATAAGTGAATAAACAAAACCCTAACCACTCTCACAACCATGGTTTAATCTTTACACAAACCCAAGTGAGCATGTATCATCAAACATGATACAAACAAGTGCACAAAAGTATATCACATATACAACTTGTGTACATCAAGTGAGAAAATCCATTTAAAGTGAACAAATACTAGTTAATGTAAAGTAATATATCAAATACATGATTATACATTAAATCATTAAATCAACACTTGATTTAACGATCCGGTCATATCGCATATGACCGACTAATATCCAATGTATCGGCTTATCGAATCAATCCTCGATTCGATAACTAGGTTATATCGCATACAACCATTCGATACATTCATCGTGAGAATAGAATGCGGTATCACATACACGCATTATTCTCGGTCCCGCACATATCTCATATGCGCTCCTATTTCGTTTCGCTTGAGCCAGGAAACCTCTGTGTAGGACTCTAAAGACTCGTCAATACGCCGGCAGCAGGTGATGATCATATCAAACACCCACAAGCCGCAATCGGTCTGCTAAACGTAACGGCCACCCGGGTATTGAGCGATCAGAAGATCGACGAGCAAGCCCGCTCATACTCCTGTGAATCCAACCAGTAACACTTACCGTACAGTCCGGTCTCGTCGTCTGATATGTCGCATATCTCGCCTAGGGGTGGTAAACGTCAGACCCCAATAGCTCGATAAGTCGTGTCGATATGAGGTCTATAAGATTTCGAGAAACTACTGGTAACACTTACCAGTAAATCTCAGCAATCCTGGCCAGGGATTTCCGGTTATAGCCAATCGAACACAGCGCAACATCAACTCCCTACACCGGGAGAGACGAATCCCCTCCTATCGCTCATTGCCTCCATGTGATTCGGGACTGTACACAAAAACCACCATTTTGCATGCCCTCTTGGACGTGGTAAGGTGGAAATCAAAGCACAGTGGGAACCACACAAGACTCTATGACGATCTCGGGTCAACAGATTACTCTGTACCAGTGTCACCAGAGAACTGCCATCTGACGTAAGGTATAATACCATCTGGGAGTTCTCGGCGAGTCCGTCCAGTGTACCCAGTCTCCACTGAGCACCCGTATATCATGTCTGATGTCAAACACCAATGGATATGGGATCATCCATCGCCCATCTGTATGGGTCGAGAAGGTATACGCTAGTCTACTCTGGTATATCGATGCCCCGTCTCGATACACCCACGACTAGGGACTTTGAAGGATGTACTTATGGACTACCATGTCCCCACTAGTATGATCCGCATCATAGTCCAGGTAGTCAAGTACACATCCTAAGGGCTTTACCAACATGTAACAGAGAGACAATCAGTGTACACGTTAAGGTAAAGATCAACCAGATAGCATACTATCATGTCGAGCAAGAAAGCCCTCCCTATATATGTCCAAGCATCCACTACAATATACATCCTATGTATAGTAATGGCCTCTAGGGCATACATATAACTAACAATCACAACGCGGGTACTCAAGCAAGATCCTAGGGGCTTTATCAACATGTAACTGCAATATGTAATAACGAGTATGACATATGCCATGTTAAGATAAAGACAAACCACTATAGTATACCACCGTATCGAGTCTTTATCATTATGTGCAAGCTAGATATAACAACAATACAAATAAATACATATATCCCGATAAAGACAAGTTAAATAATATACTATAAAACTGAGCAAGATTGTTCTATACATACATATCCCCAGTGTCCAAATGTATACATATACAATACTGACCTCTAGGGCATATACATCCAACAATCTCCCACTTGCACTAAAGGCCAGTGATTGGTATACCGAATACCCAACGTCTGCTCTAAGGCCAGCTGCTGGCGTACCGCATACCCAACATCCCAAAAATTCGCTCGAACTGTGCTTGAGGGAAGGCCTTTGTAAATGGATCCGCCATGTTGTCTTTCGTATCCACTCTCCGGACCTCGATCTCCTGGCGATCTACGTTCTCCCTGATCAGGTGATACCGCCTTAAGATGTGCCTGGATTTCTGATGGGAGCGTGGTTCCTTTGCTAAAGCTATAGCCCCATTGTTATCACAATACACTGGTATCGGATCAACAATAGACGGAACCACCTGAAGTTCAGCTATGAACTTCTTTATCCAGATTGCCTCTTTTGCGGCATTGCTTGCAGCAATGTATTCAGCCTCCATCGTCGAGTCTGCGACGGTATCTTGTTTGGAACTCTTCCAACATACCGCCCCTTCATTGAGGGTAAACACAAAACCCGAGACCGACTTGCTGTCATCCTTGTCACTCTGGAAGCTTGAGTTGGTAAAGGACTCGACCCTGAGGTCTCCATTACCGTAAATCAGGAACATCTTCTTAGTCCTTCTCAGGTACTTGAGAATGTTCTTTACTGCTGTCCAGTGGTCCTCACCTGGGTCTGACTGATACTAGATCACCACGCTTAGCGCGTAAGCTACATCTGGTCTTGTACATAGCATCCATACATTATAGATCCTACCGCCGAAGTGTAGGGTATAGTGCTCATGCGAACCCTCTCCTCACCAGTCTTGGGAGACATCTTCTTGGAGAGGGTGATTCCGTGCAATGCGGGTATGTTATCGCACTTGGAATCTTCCATACTAAATCTCTTTAGTACGGTCTCTATGTACCTGGACTGTGAAAGTCCCAGTAATTTCTTGGATCTATCTCTGTAGATCTTGATCCCCAGAATGTACGAGGCATCACCTAGGTCTTTCATGGAGAACCTTTGAGATAAGAACAGCTTGACCGATTGTAGCATAGGAATATTATTTCCTATCAAAAGAATGTCGTCCACGTACAAGACTAGGAACACGACAGTTCGTCCTACAATCTTCTTATAAATACAAGGCTCATCTTCGTTCTTGATGAAGTCAAAGTCCTTGACTGTCTCATCAAAACAGATGTTCCAGCTCTGCGATGCTTGCTTCAATCCATAAATGGATTTGAGTAACTTGCACACCTTCCCGCTGCTCCCACTGTCTACAAAACTTTCTGGCTGATCCATATAAACACACTCTTCTAAACTTCCATTTAGAAAAGCCGTTTTTATGTCCATCTGCCAGATCTCATAGTCATGGAAGGCAGCGATGGTAAGCAGGATCCTAATGGATTTGAGCATAGCCACTGGAGAAAAGGTTTCGTCATAGTCCACTCCTGGTCTTTGACGAAAACCTTTTGCAACGAGTCTAACCTTATAGGTTTCCACCTGTCCATCTACACCAAGTTTCTTCTTGTAGATCCATTTGCATCTAATGGGTTTTACCCCAGGTGGAGCAACTTCCAGGGTCCACACTTTATTGGTGTACATGGACTCCATTTCAGATTGCATAGCATCCAGCCATTTGTCAGAGTCCCTACTAATAACGGCCTGCCTAAAACAAGTAGGATCATCTTCTTTCAAGATCCAATCCTCTCGATCCCCATCTATGAGAAAATCGTAGTATCTCTCGGGCGGATGAGAAATCCTACTAGATCTGCGGAGTGGCTAAGGTTCGTCCGGGGTTATTGAATCTTCTGGTTCCTCCAAACCTTCAGCTATAGTTTGTTCTTCTGGAATATCTTCCAGTTCTACCGTGCTCCCACTAATTTCTTTTGCAAGAAATTCCTTTTCTAAGAAGACAGCGTGGCGAGCAACAAACACCTTCTGTTCCTCAGTGTGGTAGAATAGGTATCCATGCGAATGCATTAGATATCCAACAAACTTACATAAGACTGACCGTGCCTCTAGCTTGTCCGGTTTCTGTGTTTTCACATAGGCCAGACATCCCCATATCTTAATACCTTTAAGACATGGCATCTTTCCTTTCCATACTTCATACGGAGTTTTAGGCACAGATTTGGAAGGAACCTGATTCAAAAGATATGCCGCTGTTTGAAGCGCATGTCCCCAGAATGAAAGAGGCAACTCAGCATCACTCATCATGGAGCGAACCATGTCCAATAGGGTACGATTCCTCCTCTCCGACACACCATTGTGCTGTGGTGTATACGGAGGAGTAAGCTGAGAGAGAATTCCATTCTCTTTTAAGTATTCTAGGAATTCCATGCTTAAATACTCTCCTCCTCTATCAGATAGAAGGATCTTGATACTTTTGCTAGTCTGGTTCTCTACTTCGTTTCTGAATACTTTGAATTTCTCAAAAGCTTCAGATTTGTGTTTCATAAGATACACATATCGGAATCTAGAGAGATCGTTAGTGAATGTGATGAAGTACGAGAACCCACCCCTTGCATGTATAGACATCGGACCACATACATCACTATGTATGAGTCCCAAGAGCTCTGCTGCTCTTTCTCCATGCCCAGTGAACGGAGATTTGGTCATCTTCCCTTTGAGACAAGACTGACAAGTTTCATAAGATGAAAATTCGAACGTATTCAAGAGTCCATCTTTATGCAACTTACTTAGTCTTTTCTCTCCGATATGACCAAGTCTACAATGCCACAAGTAGGATTCGTTCGTATCTGAACTCTTCCTCTTGCATGTGTTTTGTATATTGAGGACTGCATTTTGATTTAGAACATTGATACCATTACACAGTGTACCTTCTGCAACCAGTACCTTATCAAGGTAAATGTTCATGATATTTCTATCAAGAACAAAGTTATATCCGTCTTTATTAAGTAAAGAAACTGATATGATGTTGCAAAGCATGGAAGGCACATAGTAGCAATTGTTCAAAATCATAGCATTGCCATTTGGCAGTACTAGGTGATATTCACCGACGGCTGCAGCATTAACTTGTGCTCTATTTCCTACTCTGAGGGACATATCACCAGGTCCAACTATCCTACTTTTTCTCAGTCCCTGCAATAAATTACAGATATGAGATCCTGATCCGGTATCGAGTACCCAGGAGGTAGGACTGACCGAAAAACAGTTCTCAATAACAAGAACACCTGAAGAAGACGCAACCGTATGTTTCTTCTTCGATGGGGTTATGAAGGAATTAAAACCTTCCACTTTCCTTTGCTCATACTTATGACAGTTGTCGTAAGTTAGAGCCGAACCGACGTTCTCCAGCCCCGAATAAGAATTCAGATCGGTCAAGCGATACATTTTATTATCTTGATTAGGGCGTGAAATGGTTGCTACCTGGAGAGAGAGAGGGAAAACGCTCAGCGTGTGCTCTTGCAAGATTAGATTGGGTTATTAATTTATCTAATCAGGATGGCTCCCACTGTTTCCTCAAATTCTTCTTCAAACCCTAAAAGAAGAACTAGTCAGGATTAATTGCACGTCACAATACTTGCTTAACCTTTCAGCCAGGCTGGTGTTGGTACTTCGAGGGAGATTTTCCAACGCTTTCGCGAAGTTCCTTAATTACATAACCTCTTTTCCCTGGAGGCGTAGCCCCGCTAACACCGTTCTAGACACCTACTTGGTTTATAACATTGATTGTTAAGTGAAAAAATCTCCCAAGAGTAATCCTACTCATCAGTGGGATCGGGATCCAACTATCATTGTGTGATGCACTAGATGGAATCCACTCTAGTCACCACACTCCAGAAGGTATGCTAAATCTGCAAGTTTCCTGTATGTTTGAAACTCCTGATGTGGTTTTTGCCCCTAGCAGTTTCTGACCTTGACAAAAGCCAACAAATCATAATCCACTACTCAAGTTCAACCCGTCATTATCCTGGATTAATCTAGACCTATCCGTACATACCCTTGACAAAGGCCAACAAGGTTGTACGACTGTCCTAGATAATCGCATCTTACTTGAAACAAACAAGCAATATCTAGCTACCGTACACTATGCCTTGACAAAGGCCAATAAACACAGCACGAATACTAGGTACAACTCATTTGAAGTGATGGAGGGCTATGGCTGGGATTTTGGCGAAAACCCGTTAACGTAATGAACTTGATATCGTTGAAGGAACCTGAAGAGTTTTGTAAATATATAGTGGCGAAAACTTTTGCTAAAGAGGTCACTCCCTGAGAAGGGATCTCGGCTCTTTCCTCGTCGAATGAGGTGCAGGATATTATAAAATGAATACTACGATGCAAAGCAAAAATAATCGACTACAGTGACGTTATTACCCTGACGCAAACTTTTACTCAAGGGGTCACCCCCGGTGAAGGGATCTCGGCCCTTGCCTCGTCGAATGAGGTGCTGGATATTCCAAACTGAATACCACTGTGCAAAGCAAAAGAGAACGTCTGTAATGTCAGTTTTTAAAGCTTAGTTCCAACAACATTTTTTTTAGGTTTATTATCTTGCATTAATCAAATAATGCGGTCCCATCAATTTGTAACTTATCACACCAGAAAAGAATGAAAATAAAATGTACGTATATGCCATCCGCATTCGCCACGGGGCCCCGTCATCACCCGTTAGGTTACTTAACTAACGACAGAGCGGGGGCTGGACTAGCACGGGTGCAAAACATATACAACATCTACTAGTATATATATAAGTATATATAACATTCGTCCCAGGCATGATAATAAACAACATCACAGACAACAATACAGAATGGTGGATAATCTTGGAGCCCCGGGTTTCATTTGAGCCGCAAATAAAACCCGACTTTCCCGGTCGTGTGGATAGCCTGTGCAATGAAAACCTGTACCCCTTACGAGTGCGGCGAATAGCCCGCCAGTTCTAGAATGAAACCCCCTCCGTCTCAGCGCCTTGAGATGCGGGCTTGTTGCCTTCTAGAACCCAGCTATTCATGCACCCCACCGTGGGGTAATCCTAATACAGAAAATGAAAATAATATATATAAGCGGTGACATCGACCTCAACCCGGTCATGCCCCAAAATAATATACAACCAGGCAAAGACGGCAGTCTATATGTCGGACGTTCGTCCCGCAATAACAAATGTAAAAATGAAATATAAACTGTATTCTAACATTGCACCACATGCTATCCACCACGACAATCCAACCACAACATTAGCACATCACAGAAACATCAACGCGAATGTCGCGTTCGCAAATCCGTCTAAAAGAACATATAGCAGATAGACGGATTTACCGATCAAATGACATTCATGGTCATAGAATCTAAACTAAGTACTGATAACAAAATACATATTTTAAAATTACGATCGACTAAACTTTCCAAGTAGGCCCCAAGTATTAAACCAACACTGTAACAAAACTGGGCCCAAAAAATAAATTATCCCAAAAACCACAATTCCAAAAATAAGAGGCCTAGAAGAAATTTTGTTCACGTGGGCCCCAAAACGGCCGCGGAAGCGCCGCCAATAGTGGGTTTTCGCGGCGGTTCCACGGTGGTTTAGAGGGCGCACGCGACCAATTTTCTTCTGTCGTCTTAAAAAATCCTGCATGATTTTCTGAGAGCATAAAATTGATTTTTAGAGCACTTTTAAAATCGACAGAAAACCTATGAATGTAAATGCAGTTTTTGAAAAATCCAGTCGATCGTTATTTTAAACACGTTAGAACTAGCTAGTGTAAGTTTTATGGGTGGCTCTGATACCATGAAGAGTTACCCTAGTGCCCCGGCCAACTACTGTGGCCAAATGCGGAACATAAATTTTCTAATGAACAAAAACTTGGCACTAGTTTAACTCTAAAACCCGGATCTTTCCATAAAACTAACTAGCTACACTAGGAGAGCTATCTACTATGATGAGGAATTCTTACCAAACGAACCAAGTCCTTCGGTCTTCGTTCTTCATCCTTAGCTCCTTACATCCACCTTGAACATGCTTGAACTCCAACTCCGGCTCCATCGGTTCTCCGGGATCGAGCTTGTTCTGCGGTCTCCTTTTGTCGTAGATGATCCACCTGGGGAGCATGATCCATGGCTCTAGCTCCTAACTATGTAACTAAAGGAGCAACTAGAGAACTTGGTTTGCTAAACCAAGTAGTCTAGGATGTTGTGAAGGGTGTCTTAGTGTTTAGCTATCTCTTTCTTGCCTCTTCACTTGATTCTCAACACATGAGAAGGTAGTGAAGAGGAAGAAGATGAAGATGGAGGAAGCTAGAGAGGAAAGATGAGAGCAAGAGCAAAAAGAGCTCAAGAAAAATAATGAAGCATAGCATGAAAGAGAAAATACATAAATAGGTTTTGTGTATGATTTCTTTCATTAAACAATTAGCAACCATACTTCAATAGTAACTCCAAAATGAATTATAAATTCATTTGACTACTATTGAAGCATGGACACTACCTTTCCTCCCTTACCTCTCACTTTACACCTCATTTCCATTTATGAAATAAATGGAAAATCCAAAATGACGTGGCCACCTTCTAGAAGGAAATCTGTAGTAAATACGGATTTCAGTCTACTGTGCAAATATACCGCCAATTAGATAAAAATCCGAACGCCCAAAAGAGATAGAATAACACGAATAACGTAATACTAGAATATATACATCGAAATACATATACGTAAATTATTAAATCAGTACCTGATTTAATAATCCGGCTCAAACCCGAGCCGGCTAGTATTACAAACCGTCCGATCGAAAATCCGAGTACCAAGTACATCAATCGATCGAACCCTGCACGTATCCAATACGGCTACTACATCGTTTTGCCTGGATCAGGGAAACCCTATGTGTGGGACTCTAAAGACTCGAAAGTACTCTAGCAGTGGGTTTAACCACAAGCACGTCAGCGGCACTAGCTATACGTAACGGCTGCCCGGGTACCTGTCAAAAAGGAAGGCCGACGAGCAAACTCATCCGGATCTCCTACTGAGCCTATCCGTGATAATATCCGTACAGTCCGGTCTCTTCGTCAATGAGTATCGCATACCGGGTCTAGGGGATGGTGAACGTCAGACCCTAACAACCTGATAAGTCATGCCGATGTGGCTCAGGACCAATCCGGGAAACTACTGATCAACCTATCGGTAAATCCCAAGTGCCTTGGCCAAGGTCTTATGGTCCTGACCAATCGAATCACAGTGCGATATCGACTCCCTATACCGGGAGAGACGAATCCCCGACAATCGCTCACTGCCTCCATGTGGCTCGGGACTGAACCTAATGAAAACCTGTTTGCATGACTCAGTAGAGCCGTGGTAGGGTAGTGATCAAAGTTCAGTGGGAACTCACATGAGACAAATGCCGATCTCGGGTCCAAAGACTAACCTGTACACATGACACTTGAGAACTTCCATCTGACGATAGGTATAGTACCATATGGAAGTTCTCGGCGAGTTCGTCCAGTGTACTCACACCCAGTGAGCACCTGTATACGATCTTATGTGCATCAGACCAATGGCCGCGGGACCAACCATCCCCCCGACGGGGGTAGAAATGTATACACCAGTCTACTCTGGAGTATCAGTGCCCAGTCTCGATACTCACGCGACTGGAGACCATTTAAGGATGTGCTTATGGACTACCCTGCTCCCATAAGTATGATCGCCATCACAACGCGGGTACTCAAGCAAGATCCTAGGGGCTTTATCAACATGTAACTGCAATATGTAATAACGAGTATGACATATGCCATGTTAAGATAAAGACAAACCACTATAGTATACCACCGTATCGAGTCTTTATCAATATGTGCAAGCTAGATATAATAACAATACAAATAAATACACATATCCCGATAAAGACAAGTCAAATAATATACTATAAAACTGAGCAAGATTGTTCTGTACATACATATCCCTAGTGTCCATATGTATACATATACAATACTGGCCTCTAGGGCATATACATCCAACACTAAGTAGCATACTACCATTTTTAGCAAGATTGTCAATACAACTGTGAATATCCCAAGCTTCCATTAAGTAATATACAAAACTAGTATGATACAGTAATGGCCTCTAGGGCATAAACACTAACAATCTCCCACTTGCACTAGGGCCATGTACTGGCATATCGCAGACCTATCATCTCGAATAGCCTCTCGAACTACGTCTTAGGAATGGCTTTTGTGAATGGATCAGCAGTGTTATTCTTCGTATCTACTCTCTTCACCTCGATCTCCCCGCGATCTACGATCTCCCTGATCAGGTGATACCGCCTTAATATGTTTCTGGACTTCTGATGGGACCTGGGTTCCTTCGCTAAAGCTATAACGCCGTTGTTGTCGCAATATAGAGGTATTGAATCAACACTGGTAGGAACCACCTGAAGTTCTGTTAGGAACTTCTTCATCCAGACAGCTTCTTTTGCGGCATCGCAAGCAGCTATGTACTCCGCTTCCATTATTGAGTCAGGAACGGTGTCCTGCTTGGAACTCTTCCAACAGACCTCCCCTCCATTGAGGGTAAAGACATAACCCGACATGGACTTGGAGTCATCCTGATCACTCTGGAAGCTGGAGTCAGCAAAGGCCTCGATCTGAAGGCCCATTCCGCCATACACAAAGAACATCTCCTTAGTCCTTCTCAGGTACTTGAGAATGTTCTTTACTGCTATCCAGTGCTTCTCCATTGGGTTTGCCTGATACCGGCTTACAACGCTCAAAGCGTATGCTACATCTGGTCTGGTACATAACACCGCATACATTATAGAGCCTACCGCAGAAGCGTAGGGTATAATCGACATGTGAGCCCTTTCCAAATCAGTCTTGGGAGACATCTCTTTGGAGAGGGTGATTCCATGACAAGTCAATAGGTTACCGCGCTTAGAATCTTCCATACTGAATCTTTTCAATATGGTGTCTATGTACCTGGACTGCAAAAGTCCCAACATCCTTTTTGATCTATAACGATAGATCTGGATCCTCAGAATGTAGGTGGCATCACCCAGGTCCTTCATGGAGAACTTCTGTGACAAGAATCCTTTGACTGACTGTAGTATAGGAATATCATTTCCTATTAGGAGAATGTCATCCACGTACAAGACGAGGAATACTACAGCTCTCCCTACATTCTTATTGTATATGCATGGTTCATCTGGATTCTTGATAAAGTTGAATTCTTTAACAGTATCATCAAAACAGATGTTCCAACTCCGCGATGCCTGCTTTAGTCCATAAATGGACTTAAGCAACTTGCACACTTTACCGCTGCTCCCACTCTGAATGAATCCCTCTGGCTGATCCATATAGACGCACTCTTCCAAATTTCCATTTAGAAAAGCCGTCTTTACGTCCATCTGCCAGATCTCATAATCGTGGAAGGCAGCAATGGAAAGAAGGACTCGAATGGATTTGAGCATAGCCACTGGAGAAAAGGTTTCGTCATAGTCCAAACCAGGTCTTTGACGAAAACCCTTTGCAATAAGTCTAGCCTTATAGGTTTCAACCTGTCCATCTACACCAATTTTCTTTCTGAAGATCCATTTGCATCCTACGGATTTTACCCCATCTGGAGCAATGTCCAAAATCCATACTTTGTTAGTGTACATGGACTCCATTTCGGTCCTCATTGCATCCAGCCATCTTACTGAGTCGCCGCTCTGAATGGCTTGCTGGAAGCTAGTAGGGTCATCATTGTTAATGATGCAATCCTCTCGATCCCCATCTATGAGAAAACCGTAGTATCTCTCGGGCGGATGAGACTGCCTATTACTTCTGCGGATAGGCGCTGGGATGTCCCTTTCTTCTGAAACTTCTGGTTCTACCATACTTTCAGTAACAGCTTGTGGTTCTGGAATTTCTTCCAGTTCTATTGCGCTCCCACTCTTCTGATTTTCTAAAAATTCAGCTTCCAAGAAGTGGGCATGACGAGAAACAAAAACCTTTTGTTCCTCTGCATAATAGAAATAATACCCCTTGGAGTTCTTTGGATATCCCACAAACTTACACTGTACTGAGCATGCCTCTAGCTTGTCCGCATGTTGCTTTTTAACAAACGCTGGACATCCCCATGACCTAAAGTGTTTAGAAATCATCTCAAGGGCCAAGGGTCCTATTTATAGGCACTAAGATACCGTTTCAACTTCTGAGTTGATACAAGGGTGCAGATGTTGCCACCGCTGCACTCACATGTGGGCCATGTGAGCGTAACGGTGGGGGGGGCATTTGTTTCCCCCAATCAGAGCAAAACTCTATTTAAAATTTCAAATTTTGAAATGAAGCAACGCTTCATAACAGCGCCAATTGCGCTGCGCCCTAAGTAGCGCACCAAGTGCAAAAGCACATGTGCGCTAGCGCTGAGAGCGCTGCGCTATAAGCAGCGCACCACGTGCAAAGCATGTGTGCGCCAGCGCTAAGTGCGTTGCAAAGCAGCGCACGGGTGCGCCAGCGCTAAGTGCGCTGTACTCTAAGCAGCGCACCACATGCAAAACACGGGTGCGCTAGCGCTAGAACTAAAAGCTCCCCACCGTTAGATCAAACATCTAATAATAATGATAAATCATTAATTAATCAGAATTAAATTCTGTTAAGGAAAGATTCCTCAACATCTTTCCAAAGAACAAGATTGTGCTCTGTAAATCATAGCACCGTTGGATCAATGATCCAATGGTGATTAAAAATCACCAAAATACAAAATACATTCTATATGGAAAAGATTTCCCGATCTTGTTAAAAACAAGAAAATTGCCTTCTGTAAATCAGAAGCCCTTGGATCAAAGATCCAACGGTGGGGAAATCCCCAAATCAATTGGAGAAAAGATCTCCTTAACTGATTGAATAAATCAGCTTGCCCTATATAAAGGCCCCAAGACCTCAAGTCTCAGGGATATACAGAAGTAAATAGAGGAACCCCCCATAAGCTTTGAGAAAATCTTAGAAAGAAGAGCCAAGCTCTCGATAGAAGAACAACTTTTCTTCAAGGTAAAAGAACAGAGAGATGAAATCATCTCATATTAAAAAGAAGAATTCACTTCTTTAAGATCATAGATCTATTAGACTAAGGTCTTTTATACAAAGAGATCATAGTATCTCATTATAAAAGTCTCTTTGTATAAAAGGAGGGGTGGGATACTTCAATTCTCTGAGGATCACAGATCCATAAAGGCAAAGCCTTTCACCAAAATAAGAGATTGAAACATCTCCAACAAAATAAGAACTTTGTTCTTAGAACCTTGAGACAAAGTCTCTTCTAAATGAGAATTTATTTCTCAGATCATAAAGTTGATCAGATAGCGCTCTGCGCTCTTGGACTAGCGCTTTGCACTCATGGTATGGCGCTCAGCGCCAAGCGCACCACGTGCCCCTCACGTGTGCGCCACTTAACAGTTGGTGCTCTGTGCTCTTGGACTGGCGCTTTGCGCTCATGGAATGGCGCTCAGCGCTAAGCGCACCACGTGCTTCTTATGTGTGCGCCATTGAACAAATAGCGCTTTGCGCTCATAAATTAGCGCAATGCGCTCATAGACTAACGCTCAACGCCGAGCGCACCACGTGTCCCTCACGTGTGCGCTACTCGGCAGAAGCGCACTGCACTCTTTGACTGGCGCAAAGCGCCAAGCGCACCACGTGCTCCTCACATGTGCGCTGATAGAACATAAACTGTTCTTTAAAATAAGCCCCAGAGCTATGATGAATGCTCAGCATTCAACAAAAGACAGAAATACTGTCAGAATCCAAATCAATGCTAAGCATTGTTAAAAGGGCCAAGCCAAATAAATGCTCAACAGCCCAAAATAAATGTTAAACATTTTAACTTGATTGGACTTAGCCCAAGATTGGCCATAAGTCCTTAATTCAGATTAACTGAGCCCATATGCTTATTAATCTTTTTGAGCTTAGTCCTAAATTGGACTACAGATCTCCCAACCAATATCGGTTTAAGGGTACATCTCTTCACTCCTCTGATATTTGTCGTTGTAATCCTTCAACGTCTTCAGAGAGGTGACGGGTCCCGACAACCATACATTTCGTAGACTATGATGTCTTTAAACTGGACTGTGGGGTCCTTAAGCCCATGGACTATGATGTCCTTAACCTCGGACTGTGGGGTCCTTAAACTCACGGACTATGATGTCCTTAACCTCGGACTGTGGGGTCCTTAAACTCACGGACTATGATGTCCTTAACCTCGGACTGTGGGGTCCTTTAACCCATACTATGATGTCCTTAACCTCGGACTGTGTGGTCCTTAAACCCACGGACTATGACGTCCTTAACCTCGGACTGTGGGGTCTTTAAGCCCATGGACTATGATGTCCTTAACTTTGGACCGTAATGTCCTTAACTAATCGACCGTAATGTTTATAAACTAAACAATAGAGCCCAAATGCTCTCTTGTTGGATCTAAATGATCCCGTTGAGTTGATCTTAGTCTAAAATTAGACTAACGTATCCTTAACGAACGTTTAAGTTGATCTTAGTCTCAAATGAGACTAACGTATCCTTAAACCCAACCCAAAACCCAAATCTAAAAAGATACGGATTTGGACTAATCCACGCCCTACGGACGACAACATAAATTAGTCTCTGTATACAATCCACAGGCAACCAAAAACAAAACAAATACACACGACACGAAGTGACCATATGGAGAAGGAGAAAGTGATTACCGCGATGCGGTAGAGTAATTAATTGCAGGGGCTTGTGCCTGCATGGAAGAGCGTCCCCACAATCAAAAACCCCTCAAATGAGGGGGAATCTGACGAAGACTGCTACATCGGCCGCATCCGTTTAAACATTCAATATACAGTGCTATAAATCAACTTGGCATCTTCGGAGAGATGGATGGATAGCATCAATTAGCATCTGCCCCCAAATTCAGGCAAGACGGACCTACGTGGTCGCGTCTCTATTTTCGGCGGAGAACAAAGGCTATGCCTATGCGGAAATAAGGTTTATTTTAATTAGGTTCGTACGAGAGCACGGGGAACCTCCCTCGGAGTACCAACACCCAAATGGTTGAACGGTTAGCAAACTTGTAAGCTGTTAAGGATCCCGACTAGTTCTCTTTTTAAGGTTTGGAGGAGAATTCGAGGAAACACTGGGAGCCATCCTGATTAGATAAACTAATAACCAATCCAATCTTGCAAGAACGCGCACTGAATGTTTCTTTTCTCTCTCTCCATGTAGCAACCATGTCACGCCCTAATCAAGATAATAAAATGTTTGATTTGACCGAATCAGCTTATTACACTGGGCTGGGGAACATCGGTTCGGCTCTAAGTTATGACAACTGTCACGAGTGTGAGCAAGGGAAAGAGGACTATAAGGAATTCCATATGAACCTAGTGACGGAGAATCATTCTAATGCATCTTCTTCGGGCGTATTTGTTATTGAAAACTGTTTTTCGGTCAACCCTACCTCTTTGGTACTAGATACCGGATTAGGATATCATATCTGTAATTTATTACAAGGACTGGGAAATAATAAAATGGTTGGACCGGGTGATATGTCCCTCAGAGTAGCGAACTGAGCATAAGTTGACGCCGCTGTCGTCGGTGAATATCACCTAGTATTACCAAGCAACAATACCATGATTTTGAACAATTGTTACTTTGTACCTTCTATTAAGAATATGTATGCCCTAGATGCCATTATTGTACATGTGATGTATATTATAGTGGATGCTTGGACATATATATAGAGGACTTTCTTGCTTGACATGATAGTATGCTATCTGGTTACTCTTTATCTTAACATGTTGACTGGTATTCTTTACTGTCTTACTCTCACATGTTGATAAAGCCCTTAGGATATGTACTTGACTATCAGGAATATGATGAGATCATACTAGTGGGGCCAGGGTAGTCCAAAAGTACATCCTTTAATCAGTTCCTAGTCGTGGGAATATCGAGACTAGGGAATCGATATTCCAGAGTAGACTAGTGTGTACGCTTTTTGTCCCTTAGAGGGCGATGGTTGATCCCACAATCATTGGTGTATGAAATCAAAGATTGTACACAACTGCTCATTGGAGAATGGGTACACCGAACAGGACTCGCCGAGGATTCCTATGTAGTAGTATACCTATCGTCAGATAGCAGTCCTTTGGTGACACTGGTACAGGTTAGTCTGTAGACCGGAGATCGTCATAGATTCTTGTGTGGCTCCCACTGTGCCTTGATTTCCTCCTTACCACGGCTCAAAGGAGTCGTGCAAATAGGTAGATTTTGGGTACAGTCCCAATTCACATGGAGGCAATGAGCGAAAGGAGGGGTTTCGGCTCTCCCGGTATTGGGGTTTGATGTTGCACTATGCTCGATTGGCTATAACTGGAAGTCCCTGGCCAGGGCAGCTGCCGAGATTTACTGATAAGTGTTATCAGTAGTTTCTCGAACCGTTATAGGCCAGACATTCGCATGACTTATCACGTTACCGGGGTTTGATGTTTACTACCTCTAGACATGATATGCGACATATCAGACGAAGAGACCTGACTGTAAGGTAGTATTACTGATAGGTTTCATGGAGAGTATGGACGAGCTTACTTGTTGATCTTCATATCGCTCAATACCCGGAAAGCCGTTACGTCCATCTAATACCGCTGACGGCTTGTAGGTGATTGATGTGATCATCACCTACTGCTGGCGTATTGATGAGTCTTTAGAGTCCCACACAGAAGTTTCCTGGTTCGAGCGAAACGAAGTAGGGCACATATGTGATATGTGCGTGGACCGATTAAATACGTGTATGTGATACCGTATTATAATCTGGTAGTTATCTGATGTCGGTCAGGTTATATGTGATATAACCGGATTATCGAATCAAGTGTTAGTTTGATAATGTGATATTCAGATTAATGATATTAGTCGGTTATATGTGATATAACCGGATTATTAGATCAAGTGTTGATTTAATAATATGATATATATTATATATGATATAATTATATCTTAACTAATATCATTAGCTTACTAATTGCTTTATATATATATATTAATGTATATTTGATATATATATATATATATTATTATATGAAGCATGGCATGTTTTTCTATTTTGAGAAATAGAAAAAATGAGGTGTAAATTGTGGAGATATTTGTCTAATGGGCAAGGCATGGGTTTTATTATTTGTATATTAGTCTTGAGTCATTATTCAAGCATGGTTGCAATTTAGAATTGCAATTTAATCCATGCTTGAATAAGTGAGGATAGAGATTATTCATTTTTCATTCTACACTTGCTCTTTGTTCTTGAGTTCATGCCTTAGCCATTTCTTGAGCTCTTGCTTCCTCTTGCTCTCTACAATTTTCTTCGCCTCACTTCCAAGTTCAAACCCTCACATGTGATGTGAATCATTGAACTTGTGAAAACCCTAGTGAGCAAATTAAACCCCTGCTTCACCATCATACATTAGATTAGAAATTTGATGTGGAGTGTTGCCTTCACTAATGAGATTAGTGAAGGGTTAGCTTGAGCTTGTGGACTTCGGGTGGATCGTCTTTGGCGCGAAGATCACGAAGGAGGTTCTTTCATTTTGAAGAGGAGCCTAGTGGAGTCGTGTGGACTATAACCCGGAGCTATTGAAGAGAAGGACTCGAACTACAAAGGTTGTATGCTCTTTTCTTCTCTTTAGTTCATTACATCACAAAGGCAAATCCTAATAATCTAGTAAAGATCTCGTTAGTCTAACTTAGCACCTAATAAAATTTAAAATTTGGCATGATTGATGCCTCTAGAACCTCATGGTGGTGCTAAGGTCGACTTTCATGGTATCAGAGCCAAGCTTGAACATTAGGGTAACTTGTAGGAACGTTAGAAATCCGTCGTTTTTGTCGCGCAAAAACTGCCGATAAAAACAGTTTCAAAAATGATCTTTTGAGTTGTTTGCACACCCCGCGGGCTCACGGTTTGAACCGAGAAGCCGCGGGGTAGAACTTCCGCACCCCAGGGAAACCCGAGGGGGACCAAAGGCCGGACCCACACCCTAAGACCACCATAAGCTGGCCTTGGGGGTGGGTGACCCGAGAGCATCCCAACTGGGTGCTCTCGGGTCTGCCTACCCTAGGGGCCACTTCGTGGTGGCCCCCGGGGGTGGGTACCACCCTGAGGCCCCCTATTCGACAATTAATTTTGGGATCTTCACCTCCGCGAAGATTCGGGCGGGTTTCGAGTTCGTTTCGACTCCCGGATTGGCTTAAAACGATCGGTTTTGGAAATTTAGCTCACTGGATTTTTCAAGTCTTGGAAAAATTAGTTAGGTTTGCTAATTGTGTGCGGAATTCTAATGTCGTGGTTACTTTACAAGTTTTGTGATGTGTATGATCCAATTATTAGAATCCGGATTAATTAGTTTTATGAAAACTAGTTAGTATATTGTAAAGTTAGCCGTTTAGTCTCAATTGATCGATTGCCTTGAAGTTTTGATTCGGATCAAAACTCCATCGCAATTGCGTATTGTACGCGATCACTAAGCCAGGAATCTTGTTGAATTATCTAACAACCAACTGAAAAGAGTTTTCAATTTGAGACTAAAATGCAAGTTCTATAAGTTAGGCATGAAATCCGGAATATGAGATATTCCGGGTTTATGATGTCTAAGAATATTGCGGATTCTAATTATTGTAGTTTTCTGTTTTCTTTTTTGCGACCGTAAGTGTAATATGTGGGGTATCCCAATCTTGTTGCTATATTTCAACAAGTTTTAGGGATACGCATATTTGCTTACATTGATGATATATGATATCATGTGTTGCTGTTGATATGATTTATTGGATCGTCGTGAAAGAATAGTCGGGGGTTCTATGTGAGATGAGAGTTTTTATTTTCATTCATGTAAAATCTGTATGTAATATTCTTTTATTGGGGCACTTCCGGGTTGAGGATGATGTCACCATTGTTGTATATTATTTACTTTTCCGCATTAGGATAGACCCAAGGCGGGAAGCACAAGTAACCGGGTTCTAGAGTCCAGTGGGAGACCATCTCAAGGAATTGAGACCGGGTCTCCTAACTCTAGAATTGGCAGGGTTACTTGCCTCTCTCATAGGGGTCTAGGGATGTGGGTTTGGCTATTCATCATGACCGTGGAATCCGTGTTTTATATTATTGGCTAAATTTAAAACACGGACATCCTAGTATATCCAATATTTCATATATTGCTTCTACTGCTTGATTCTGTGATGTTGATCATATAACTGCATGAGACGAATGTAATATCATATATATGATATATAATAATCATTGCTTATGTTTTGTACCCGCGCTAATCCAGCCCCTGCTCTGCCGGTAGTTAAGTAACCTAACGGTGCATGACGGGGCCCCGTGACGAATGCGGATGGCATAAGTGTATGTTCTATTTTCGTTTCATTTTTCTGTAATGTTTTGGAAACATTAAATGATGGGACTTCATTAATTAGATTAATGAAAAGAAAGAAACCAAAATATATTGTAGAATCAAATTTTCAAAAAAAAAGGGTAGCTCTAGTTTTTGCTCTGCATAGTGGTATTCCTTGATGAATATCCAGCACCTCATTCGATGAGAAAAAAGCTGAGATCCCTTCACCGGGAGTGACCTCTTTAGCAAAACTAGCAAATGCTACAACTCACTCGGTTTTGTTTTTGATTGCTTCTCTAGTTCTTGCTTTGCAAAGTGGTATTCCTGAATATCCAGCACCTCATTCGATGAGGAAAGAGTCGAGATCCCTTCACCGGGAGTGCTCTCTTTAGCGAAACTAGCAAAAGCCTCAAAAAGACTCCTTTTAAAAAACATTAGATTCTACGACGATATCAAGTTCATTACGCTCATGGTTTTCTTAAAAACCTGTGTAGCCCTCCGTCATTTCAGATAAGTACTATTTAGTATTCGTGCTGCGTTTGTTGGCCTTTGTCAAGGCGTAGTGTGGGTAGCCGATTAGTGCTTATCTGCAACTATATGATGCGATTGGATTAGGGTAGTCGTGCGACCTTGTTGGCCTTTGTCAAGGGTCGTGCGGGTGGGTTTAATTCAATCAGGAAATGACGTGTTGAACTTGACTAGCATCCTATGGTTTGTTGGCCTTTGTCAAGGTCATAGGACATTAGGGGTAAAAACATTATCGGGAATTTCAAGTGTTGAAATTTGTAATGAGATTGCATACCTTCTATATGATAGTTGGATCCTGATACCCACTGCGAGTTAGAGTTACTCCTGGGAGAGTTTTGCACTTTACAATTAGCTAATCAAGTAGGTGTCTAGAAAGTTGTCAACGGGGTTATGACTCTAGGAAAACGAGGTTCATTTTAATTAGGTCTGTGTGAAAGCACGGGGAACCTCCCTCGGAGTACCGATACCTGCCTAGCCGAACGGTTGGCGAACCTGTAAGGAGTAATTAATCCCGGCTAATCTTACCTTTTATGGTTTGAAAGAAGATTTGAAAAAAACAGTGAGAGCAATCCTGATTAGATAATATAATAACCAATCTAATCTTGCAAAGAGCGCGCGCAAAGTGACTATCCTTCTCACTCTTCTGGTAGCGATCAATGAAATGCCTTAATCAAGATAATAATATGGATGTATTGACCAAACCTACTTATTATTCTGGGCTAGGTTTCGCTCTACCTTATGATTGTCATAAGTATGAGCAAAGAATAGGGAATATATGGATTCCCACGCCACCCAAACAAAGAATAAGCATGTTGATGCATTGTCTTCGGGCGTGTTTGTAACCAAGAACGGTTTCTCAGTTACCTTTACGTCCTGGGTATTGGATACCGGATCAGGATCCTATATAAGTAATTTGTTACATGGGATAAAGAAAGGTAGAGATCTGGGATAGGGTGATATATCTCTAGTAGTAGAGAATGGTAAAGTTGTTGCAGCCAAAGCAATTGGCAGATATCACCTGGTGTTACCAATTGGTAATACATTGATTCTTAGTGACTGTTATTTCGTACCAATAATATTGTGAATATTTTCCTAAATCAAGTGTTGATTGGGTAAGGTATGTTGTATAACAGTGTACACGTTATGAATCAAACTGCAGTTCTAACGTACAGAACACACACAAGAGGAACAGTTCAGAAATACACGAAGTCTTCTTGTGGCATTGTAGACTGGGTCATATCGATGAAACAAGACTAGCTGAAGTTCCATAAGGATTAATATTTGAATCCGTTCGAATTTACATCTTATGAAACTTGCCAGTCATGTCTCAAAGACTAGGTGACCAAATCTCCGTTTACTGGAAACGGAGAAAGAGCTACTGAACTCTTGGACAGATACATAGTGATGTATGCGGTCCTATGTCTACACATGTCAGGATTGGTTCCGCGTACTTTATTACATTCGCCGATGTTCTTTCAAGATACGAACATGTGTTCTTGTTGAAACACAAAACTGAATCTTTTGAGAATTTCAAGGAATATAAGTATGAAAAAGAGAACCAGATGGGTAAAGGTATTCAAATCCTTCGATATGATCCGGGAGAAGAATACTGGAGAACGGAATTCCGAGACTATTTAAAAGAGAATGAGATTCTCTCTTAGTTTACTCCTTCGTATAAACCACAGCACAACGGTATATCAGGGTGGAGGAATCACACCCTATGAGATATGATGCGCTCTATGATGAGTACTGCTGAGTTGCCTATTTCCTTTCAGGGACATGCACTTGAGAAGATGCATACCTATTGAATAGAGTTCCGATCAAATCTGTTTCCTACCCCTCCATATGAGATATGGAATGGGAAGAGACCATCTCTTAAACGAGTTAAGATATGAGGTTGTTCGGCCTATGTTGAAAAGCAAAATCCGGACAAGTTCGAGGCAAGGTCAGTTCTATGCAAGTTTGTAGGATATCCCGACCATTCACGAGGGTATATCTTCTACCACACCAAGGAACAAAAGATGTTTTGTTTCTCGACATGCCACTTTTTAAGAAAAGGAATTTCTTGTGGAAGAAATTAGTGGCGATATGGTAGAATTGGAAGAAGTTCCAGCAAAGCAAACTATAACTGACGATTTGGTGGAACCGGAGGATTCAATAGTCCCCGACGAACCGCAGCCACTCCGCAGATCTAGTTAGGTTCCTCATCCACCTGAGAGATACTACGGTTTTCTCGTAGACGGTGGGAGCGAGGATTGCATGATATAGATGATGATCCAACTAGTTTCGAGCAGGCCATAACAAGTGGAGACTATGTGAAATGGATGGATGCTATGCGATCTGAGATGGAATCCATATACACCAGCAAAGTGTTGACTTTGCATGTTGCTCCTGAAGGGGTAAAACCTATCGGGAGCAAGAGAATCTTTGAGAAAGATAAATTGGTGTAGATGGAAAAGTTGAGACTTTCAAAGCTAGACTTGTCGCTAAGCTTAAGTCCATCAGGATCCTACTTACCATTGCTGCATACCATGACTACGATATCTGGCATACTGCACATCAAAACCGCTTTTCTAAATGGTGATTTAGAAGAGAGCGTGTATATGACACTGCCAGAGGGCTTCGTAGACAGTGGGAGCAGTGGAAGCATGTGCAGGATGCTTAAATCCATAGACGGGTTGAAGCAGGCATCACGGAGATGGAACATATGATTTAATGAAGCTGACAAAGAGTTTAACTTCATCAAAAAGGTAGATGAACCATGTATAAATAAGAAGGTTGTAGAGAGTATGTGTTAGGTCCACGTTACCCACCCCGGTTCTTTCGGGGAGGCGGAATAGGTAAAAATCAAAATTTTCTCACAAGGTGACATGGACCATCCATGATGGATCTTTTCTAAACAAAAACTAATACAAAAACTACAAGTTCTAGCTACTATGTAGAATAGTTATACCTAGGTCTTGAACTCCTTCTCTTCTTGTTGTGGTTCTCCTCCTTGCTTGCTCCTTGTAGTGGCGTAGACGGCTCCTCCTCGTCGTCTTTCCTTTGCCGAAGATAGATCCACCCGAGGGCCTCTACCTTGAGCTCCTACCTCACCCAAGAGGTAACTAGAGTGCTTGGTTTGCTAGACAAAGAACCCTAGAAAGAGTAGAGAGAAGTTTTGGTGGATTTGTCTCAAGTGCTTTTGTTTTTCAACACATGAAAGATTAAAGCTTTGAGAGGAAGAGGAAGAGCTCAAGAATCATGAGAGAGAAAGAGCAAGAGAGAATGAGAGTGGAATTTTACAACCATGCTCACAAAATAAGAATAATGATAATAATAATAATAATAATTAAGAAATTGTGATGGTTAGTTTATGAATGACCATTATCATTTCATCATTTAATGCATTTGCAAGAAACAAGAAGCATCTTTGAAATGAAATTATGATGGTCAACATGTCAACAATAGTCAACCGGTCAACCAAAGTCAACAAGTCAGCAAAATTCAAATTGTCAACTTAACCATGGCACAATTATCCTTAATTAATATTATTAATCATATTTCTCATTTTCATTAGGGTTTGGAAAAAGTCAACGGTCAACAACCCTAATGAAAATCCTCTGCCTCTGCCTCTGTCAACTGTGCATACACACCCGTATCCGTGTTCCGAGGAACATGAATACAGTGAGACAAAACCAATCCCAAAACAAATACTAGGATCTGGCTTAAACCAAAGCCCTCTAGTAATAACTGCCCGGACACTAAACGTGCACAAGTGCGCGGATATGAACGAACCCCATCGCAAAACCATGCGACCTCTACTCTGTTTTGCCCAAAGGCGAATAACCCTCTGTGTGGGACTCTAAAGACTCGACACTACGCTGGCAGTGGGTTTAACCATAGGCCGCAAGCAGTACTAGCTGTACGTAACGGTCCCCAGATAGATGCCGATAAGAAGACTGATGAGGTGAACCCATCCGAACTCCTACTGAGCCCGAATGTGAAAATCTCTGTGCAGTTCGGTCTGTTCGTCTGAGAGTATAGCATGGCGGGCCTAGGGGGCGGTAAACGTCAGTCCCCTAATAGCGGTATAAGTCGTGTCGGAGTGTAGCCCAGAACACCCTGAGAAAGTACTGGTAACACTACCAGCAAATCTCGCTTGCCCTGGCCAGGGACGACTATGTGTAATGGCTCTCCTAGGCACAGCGCGATATCAACCCCCAATACCGGGAGAGACGAATCCTGTCTAACCGTCACTGCCTCCAAGTGCTTCGGGACTGCACCCAACTACTACCTGTTTGCACGACTCAATAGAGCCGTAATAGGGTAGTAATCTAAGAACAGTGGGAGCACACTTGAGGCGAAGTGACAGTGTCAGGTCAACGGACTAAGCTGTACTCATGTCACCTGGGAACTGTTAACTGACGGTAGGTATAATACCAACCAATAGTTCCCGACGAGTCCTGTCCAGTATACTCGTAACCTAACGAGCACCTGCATACTATCTCCAGCACGACATACTGATGGCTGTGGGACAGACCATCTCCCCTGTTGGGAAGAGAAGCGTATGCACCAGTCTACTATGGAGTATCGATGCCCTGTCTCGATAATCCTACGACTAGGGACCAAAATAAGGATGTGCTTATAGACTATCCAGTCCCCACTAGTGTGATCGCCATCACAACGCCGGTAGTCAAGCAAACATCCTAAGGGCTTCATCTATATGTTTTTAGCGATGTGTTAAAAGAAACATATACACATATTAAGATAGTAACAAACCAAGTAGCATACTACTATATCGAGCAAGACTGTCGTAAACCCGTATATATATCCCAAGCTTCCAAAATGTATTATACAAACTAGTACTATACAATAATGTCCTCTAGGGCATACATATCCAACAATCTCTCACTTGCACTAAAGGCCAGTAATTGGTGTACCGCATACCCAACGTCTGCACTAAGGCCAGCTGCTGGCGTACCGCATACCCAATAGCTCAAAAAGTTGCTTGAACTGTGTTTGAGGGAGGGCCTTTGTGAATGGATCCGCCGTGTTGTCTTTTGTGTCCACTCTCCGTACCTCGATCTCCTGGCGATCAATGATCTCCCTGATCAGGTGATACCGCCTTAAGATGTGTCTGGATTTCTGATGGGACCTTGGTTCCTTCGCTAAAGCTATAGCCCCATTGTTATCGCAATACAAAGGTATTGGGTCAACAATGGACGGAACCACCTGAAGTTCACTAATGAACTTTTACATCCAGACCGCCTCTTTAATGGCATCGCTTGCAGCAATGTATTCAGCCTCCATCGTCGAGTCTTCGACGGTATCCTGTTTGGAACTCCTCCAACACACCGCCCCTCCATTGAGGGTAAACACAAAACCCGAGACAGACTTGCTGTCATCTTTGTCACTCTGGAAGCTTGAATCGGTAAAGGACTCGACCCTGAGGTCTCCATTACCGTAAACCAGGAACATCTCCTTAGTCCTTCTCAGGTACTTGAGAATGTTCTTCACTGCCGTCCAGTGGTCCTCACCTGGGTTTGACTGATACTGGCTCACTACGCTCAGCGCGTAAGCTACATCTGGTCTTGTACATAGCATCGCATACATTATAGATCCTACCGCCGAAGCGTAGGGTATAGTGCTCATACGAACCCTCTCCTCGTCAGTCTTAGGAGACATCTTCTTGGAGAGAGTGATTCCGTGCAATGCGGGTATATTACCGCGTTTGGAATCTTCCATACTAAATCTCTTTAGTACGGTCTCTATATACCTGGACTGCGAAAGTCCCAGTAGTCTCTTGGATCTATCTCTGTAGATCTTGATCCCCAGAATGTACGAGGTATCACCCAGATCCTTCATGGAGAACCGTTGTGACAAGAATAGCTTGACCGATTGTAGCATAGGAATGTCATTTCCTATCAAAAGAATGTCGTTCACGTACAAGACTAGGAACACGACAGTTCGTCCTACAATCTTCTTATAGACACAAGGTTCATCTTCGTTCTTGATGAAATCAAATTCCTTGATTGCCTCATCAAAACAGATGTTCCAGCTCCGCGATGCCTGCTTCAATCCATACATGGATTTAAGTAACTTGCACACCTTCCTGCTGCTCCCACTATCTACGAAACCTTCTGGCTGATCCATGTAAACGCACTCTTCCAAACAGCCATTTAGAAAAGCCGTTTTAACGTCCATCTGCCAGATTTCATAGTCATGGAAGGCAGCAATGGCAAGTAGGATCCGAATGGATTTGAGCATAGCCACTGGAGAAAAAGTTTCGTCATAGTCCACACCAGGTCTTTGACGAAAACCTTTTGCAATGAGTCTAGCCTTATAGGTTTCCACCTGCCCATCTACACCAAGTTTCCTTTTGTAGATCCATTTGCATCCAACGGGTTTTACCTCAGGTGGAGCAATATCCAAGGTCCACACTTTATTGGTGTACATGGACTCCATTTCGGATTGCATAGCATCCAGCCACTTATCAGCGTCCCTACTGATAATGGCCTGCCTGAAACTGGTAGGGTCATCTTCTTCCAAGATGCAATCCTCTCGATCCCCGTTTATGAGAAAACCGTAGTATCTCTCGGGCAGACGAGAAATCCTACCAGATCTGTGGAGTGGCTGAGGTTCGTCTGGGGTTATTGAATCCAATGGTTCTTCCAAATTTTCGGTTACATTTTGTGGTTCATGGATTTCTCTTAGTTCTACCGAACTCCCACTAGTTTCTTTTGCAAGAAACTCCCTTTCTAAAAAGGTAGCATGGCGAGATACAAACACCTTCTGTTCCTCAGTGTGGTAGAACAGATATCCTAATGAATGTTTAGGATATCCCACAAATTTACATAGAATTGACCGTGCCTCTAACTTGTCCGGTTTCTGTGTTTTCACATAGGCCGGACAACCCCATATCTTAATAAATTTAAGACATGGTTTCTTACTGCTCCATATTTCATACGGAGTTTTAGGCACAGATTTGGACGGAACTTGATTCAAAAGGTATCCGCTGTCTGAAGCGCATGTCCCCAGAATGAAAGAGGCAACTCAACACTACTCATCATGGAGCGAACCATATCCAATAGGGTACGATTCCTCCGCTCCGATACACCGTTGTGCTGCGGTGTATAAGGGGGAGTAAGCTGAGAGAGAATACCATTCTCTTTTAAGTAATCTAGGAATTCCGTGCTTAAGTACTCCCCTCCCCTATCTGATCGGAGGATCTTGATACTTTTGCCAGTCTGGTTCTCTACTTCGTTTCTGAATTCCTTGAATTTCTCAAAAGCTTCAGATTTGTGTTTCATCAGATACACATATCCGAACCTAGAGAGATCGACAGTGAATGTGATGAAGTATGAGAACCCACCCTTTGCATTTATAGACATTGGACCACATACATCACTGTGTATGAGTCCCAAGAGCTCTGTTGCTCTTTCTCCATGTCCGGTGAACGGAGATTTGGTCATCTTTCCTTTGAGACAAGACTGACAAGTTTCATAAGATGAAAACTCGAACGTATTCAAGAGTCCATCTTTATGCAACTTACTTAGTCTTTTCTCTCCAATATGACCAAGTCTACAATGCCATAAGTAGGATTTGTTCGTCTCTGAACTCTTCCTCTTGCGTGTGTTTTGTACATTGAGAACTGTATTCTGATTTAGAACGTAGATACCATTACACAGTGTACCTTCTGCAACCAGTACCTTATGAAGGTAAATGTTCATGATATTTCTATCAAGAACAAAGTTATATCCATCTTTATTGAGTAAAGAAACTGATATGATGTTGCAAACCATGGAAGGTATATAGTAGCAATCGTTCAAAATCATAGTATTGCCATTTGGCAACACTAGGTGATATTCACCGACGGCTGTAGCATTAACTTGTGCTCCGTTCGCTACCCTGAGCGACATATCACCAGGTGCAACTTTCCTACTTTTTCTCAGTCCCTGCAATAAATTACAGATATGAGATCTTGATCCGGTATCAAGTACCCAGGAGGTAGGGCTGACCGTAAAGCAGTTCTCAATTACAAGAACACCTGAAGTAGATGCAAAACTATGCTTCTTCTTCAACTGGGTATCCTTGGAATCCATACAATCCTCTTTTCCTTGCTCATACTTATGACTGTTGTCACAAGTTAGAGCCGAACCGACATTCCCCAGCCCCGAATAAGAATTCGGATCGGTCAAGCGATACATTTTATTATCTTGATTAGGGTGTGAAATGGTTGCTACCTGGAGAGAGAGAAAAGAAACACTCAGCGTGCGCTCTTGCAAGATTAGATTGGTTTATTAATTTGTCTAACCAGGATGGCTCTCACTGTTTCCTCAAATTCTTCTTCAAATCTTAAAAGAAGAACTAATCAGGATTAATCGCACGTCACAATACTTGCTTAACCTTTCAGTCAGGCTAGTGTTGGTACTTCGAGGGAGGTTTTCCAACGCTTTCGCGAAGTTCCTTAATTAAATAACCTCTTTTCCCTGGAGGCGTAGCCCCGCTTACACCGTTCTAGACACCTACTTGGTTTATAGCATTGATTGTTAAGTGAAATAATCTCCCGAGAGTAATCCAACTCATCAGTGGGATCGGGATCCAACTATCATTATGCGATGACCTAGATGGAATCCACTCTAGTCACCACACTCTAGAAGGTATGCTAAATCTGCAAGTTTCAGTTTCTTTAGAAACTCCCGATGTGGATTTTTGCCCCTAGGACCCAAGTGACCTTGACGAATAATCAACAAATCAAAAGGTCCTAGTCAAGTTCAACCCGTCGTTATCCAGGATTACATTAGACCCACCCGCATGATCCTTGATGAATAATCAACAAAATCATGCGACCGTCCTAACCAATCGCATCTATCAGTGCAACAGAGAATTATTACTTAGCTACCGTTCACTGTGCCTTGACGAATAATCAACAAACGCAGCACGAATACTAAGTATTAATTATCTGAAACGACGGAGGGCTACGGCTGGGTTTTTGGCGAAAAACCCGTTAACGTAATGAACTTGATGTAGTTGAAGGAACATGATAGCCCTTTTTTTTAAATATAGTGGCGAAAACTTTTGCTAAAGAGGTCACTCCCTTTGAAGGGATCTCGGCTCTTTCCTCGTCGAATGAGGTGCTGGGTATTCATAACCGAATACCTCTGTGCAAAGCAAGAATAATTGACTATAGTGAAGTTATTACCCTGACGAAAACTTTTGTCCAAGGGGTCACTCCCGATGAAGGGATCTCGGCCCTTGCCTCGTCGAATGAGGTGCTGGGCATTCATAACCGAATACCTCTATGCAAAACAAAAGAGAATGTCCTTGCAATAACAACTTTTTGAAAATTGTTCCAACAACGTCTTTTAGGTTTGTTTTTCTTTGCATTAATATAATGCGTCCCATCAATTAATCCTACCATTGCAGAAAACAACGAAAATATGACGTACGCTTATGCCATCCACATTCGCTATGGGGCCCCGTCATCACCCGTTAGGTTACTTAACTAACGACAGAGCGGGGGCTGGACTAGCGCGGATGCAAAACATAAGCAACGCCTACTAGATATCATATATAGATATATACATTCATCAGATGCAATGATAGCTATTCCAGATCACAGATGAACACATTGGATATGCTAGGAATCCGCGTTTCGTTCGAGCCTGCAACGAAAAACGGATTACACGGTCGCGATGAACAGCCAAACCCCACCCTAGACCCCTATGGGTGCGACAAACTACCCGCTAAACACCCGAAGTGAAGCAGCCTCCCTCAACAACGTGAGTAGGCCACTCAGCACTTCAACGTACCCGGTAGTTTGTGCACCCCACCTTGGGTCTATCCTAGGAGCAAAAACAGTAAAAGAAATAATATACAATGGCGGCTGCAACCTCATCCCGGATGTGCGGCCATAAAAATAATATTACATCAATTTACATATTACATCAAATGAAAGATAAAGAAACTCTCATCTCACAAAACCCCGGCTATTCATCCGCGACAATCCAACAAGTTCATATACACAATCCAACAACATAACAGATCACAGATATGCACAACCCCCACTAATCGACGTACAGCGATTAGCCGACGTTCAGTGCACATATCACATTACAGATATAACCATTTAGCCAAAGTTTGTAGAATTCCGATCAAAATACTAATTTGTAACTACCCCAAACAAAACATTTTTCTCTGGATAATCTGGGCAGAAACAAAATATCTAAAAAATCACAAAACCACATACTGAACAAACTGCAGAAAACCGAGTCGCGGCCCGAGTCAACTCGGCCGCGGAACCGCGGCGAAACGCTTGGTTTCGCCGCGCTTCCGCGACGCTTTGACCGAGTCAGGGGCTCGTTTTTCTTTTCTGTTTCTAAAAAACCCTGCACTGATTTTTAAGACATGTGGAAATATTTTTAGGGCAGTTTTTAAATATCGGCAGAAAGTATGGTTTTTTGACATGTTTTCGGGATTTTTTCCGGATTGAAGTTCTAAACACTTTGCTAACAGTTAGTTGTTGTTTAGCTAGGCTCTGTTACCAATGTTAGGTCCACGTTACCCACCCCGGTGTAAGTCCATGCTACCTCTCCCGGTACTTACGGGGTTGCGGAAATGGTGAAAAACGATTTTTCTAGAGGTGGTAACATGGACTACAAATACGGATCTTTGTTAAACAATCTACCTAACAACCTAACTAGGAGTTGTTTACCTACTCGGTTAGGTGGTTATACCTTTCTTGAACTCCTTCATCTTCAACTCTTGTGGTGTACGGACCGGCCTCCCCTCGTCGTCTTCTCACGCCGAAGATGGATCCACCCGAAAGCTTCTACCTTTGGCTTCTTCTTCGAACTTTGAAGAAACTAGAACACTTGGCTTGCTAGGCCTTGTGAACTAGGATGAGTAGAGGATTGTTTTAGTGTTTTTATTTCTAAGGCAATGAATCTCAACACATGAGAATGGTTTGCCTTGAGCTAGAGAGAGCAAGAGGAAGAGGGAGAGCTTGAGCAAGTGATGGCAAGAGAGAGAAATGAAAATGAAAAGTGAGCAAGTCTTTTGCCATCCTAGCTATCATAATCCAAAATCATCATGATAATAAGTAATGATAATTGAGTATATTGTAAAGGTTATTATCATGACAAATGACACTATCATTTCTTGCATTAAATGCAAATGGTGAACAAAACAAGCAAGCATAAGTCAATGCAACCAAATGATGGCCATTGTCATGATGGTGGTCAACAAGTCCAACCTAGTCAACCGGTCAACAAAAGTCAACAAGTCAACTAGGTCAACCTTTCAACCCTAACCATGTCACTATAATACTCAATTAATATTATTGTTAATCATATGTCTTAATCTCATTAGGGTTTGACAAAAGTCAACAGTCAGCAACCCTAATGAGAATCCTCTGCCTCTGTCTCTGTCAACTTTGCATACACACCCGTATCCGCGTTCCTGGGAATACGAATACAAACGAGATAAAACCAATCCGAAAACGTATACTAGGATCTGGCTTAAACCAAAGCCCGCTAGTAATAACTTCCCGGTCACTAAACGTGCACAAGTGCACGGATGTGACCGAACCCTGTCGCAAAACCATACGACCTGTCGCAAAACCATGCGACCTCTACTCTTTTGCCTAAAGGCGAATAGCTCTCTGTGTGGGACTCTAAAGACTCGACACTACGCTGGCAGTGGGTTTAACCACAGACCGCAAGCGGCACTAGCTGTGCGTAACGGCCCCTAGGTAGATGCCGATAAGAAGACGGATGAGGCGAAACCTATCTGAACTCCTACTGAGCCTAAATGTGACAATCTCCGTACAGACCGGTCTGTTCGTCTGATACATCGCATGGCGGGCCTAGGAGGCGGTAAACGTCAGTCCCCTAATAGCGGTACAAGTCGTGTCGGAGTGTAGCCCAGAACACCCTGAGATAACACTGGAAACCTACCAGTATATCTCGCTTGCCCTGGCCAGGGACTACTTATGGAATGGCTCTCCTAGAAACAGCGTGATGTCAACCCCCAATACCGGGAGAGACGAATCCTGTCTAACCGTCACTGCCTCCAAGTGCTTCGGGACTGCACCCAACTACTACCTATTTGCACGACTCCTTTGAGCCATGGTAGGGTAGTAATCAAAGTACAGTGGGAACACACTCGAGGCGAAGTGACAGTGTCAAGTCAGCGGACTAAGCTGTACTCATGTCACCTGGGAACTGATAACTGACGATAGGTATAGTACCAACCAATCAGTTCCCGACGAGTCCTGTCCAGTGTACTCGTAACCTAACGAGCACCCGCATACTATCTCAAGTACGACGTACTGACGGCTGTGGGATAGACCGTCTCCCCTGCTGGGATTAGAAGCGCATACGCTAGTCTACTCCGAAGTATCGATGCCCTGTCTCGATAGTCCTACGACTAGGTGTCACGACCCGAAAGTACGGAACATGACCGGCACTTAAACTACGAACGTCTCGAGGCGTACGTAATCTAAGTAAACCGAAAACCCAGAAATCCAAACCAAGAAAGATGTAGAGTGCAGGAAAAACCAACTTAAAGCAAGTAGTTTCAATAGCATAAGCCGAATTAGGCGGTTTTAAAAACATCAAAAATTTCCCGAAAATTTCGGCAGAGTCTCCTTTGAAAATACTGGCCCCTAAATGGGATACAACATGAATAGTATATGAAATCAATAAAAAGGCATCCCCAAACGGGAGCTAGCTCTTCGTCAATCGACGGTCACAACCACACAAGCAATATAATATACAACGCCAAGGGCGAGGATCAAAATTCAAAAGGAAACTCAAAAACCACAAGAAAACTACATAAATACAACGCGCGGCTCTAAGGTCGAAAGAATAAATATCACTGGTCTCTATCTCAAATAAATACATGTTTGGTTGATGGAACTTCTAGATACAACAGAATAATGATATACAAGATATATAATGGGGGTACGATACAAGTAAACCCACCTACTAGCAAATCACCCGAAGGAAACTATGCCCGCAAAGCCGTAATGAAACATGTACGGCAAACCTGCAAGAAACTGGGGCACAACGGGGGTGAGTTGCCAACTCGTGAATAGAAAAATATCTACGCACAGAAATCACATAAATAACGCAACCTAGGTAAATGATCATAATATATCCTCAAATATATGAATAACACGTAGCCTATAACAAGGCTAGGGTAAATATCTAACCCGAGTGTAATCTCATGTGCCCCTGTCAGTGCCTCAAGTAGCAATATATCATATGAATGAGGTATGAATGCATGAAAATAGAATACATGTAAATGAAGAACTGTTTTCATAATTTAGTGAGATTTTCTTTGTATTTTTAAAATGAGGTATCATAATGAAATCAGCATAAAACAGTGCCTAGCATCGGCACAAAACGTAATCCCAATATCTCGATATCTCTGTATCACAGTCTCTGTACCTCAATATCTCAAAATCTCAATGTCTCAATCACAATATCTAGGGCGCCGTCAGTCCAGACCGGCCCCTACCATCCATCTCAAGACCACGACGGTATCCTCCGGATATCCGACGCGTCGGGTAAAATCACCGGTAGGTAGTGCTCCCCTGCCAGGCTCACATCGTCATCATCACGCGCTTCTTGCCCCGGGGTACCTTACCGGGGCCACCATGTACCCGAAACGGTTCATCCGTCTCCTCGAATCGGGTCTCGAAATCCATCAGCAAACTCATGGTGGACGACTCAAACATCATGGGAAAAACCGCACTTTTTATTTAAAAAGAGAGAAATCAGTTTATATAAGTTTTGCGGTTTTCCCCCCAAATCCAGAAAATTTCATGGAAATCCGAATCTAAATCATCAATAGCATGTAAAAACCATAAATATAGGCATAACAATGAATAACAGTATGCATGAAGTGACAAGTAATAACTACAATGTTAAGCTGGCATATAAGGCAGGCACACTAATATCATGTCAAATTACTAACTAACAAGCTAAGTCAAGCAATAATATTTTCTAAGGTGTACGTGACATGGCAATTACCGATGAAGATGTGTGTGAGCCGGCAAGTAAGTGTACGTAGTACATATGCATCATCGGTAATGGTGCTGGTGTCCTAACAATATGATATCAACATTGCAATAAGAAATTATAACATAAGTATGCGATGCGAAGCGAACCACAATAATAAGCGGGAGCTGAATACTAGACGCAACTGTAACTAACCTGCATAAATCTAATATAAGTCCTACAAATGGTGCCTTTTGAAATAACACGAATCATGGGGTTTTGAAAATAGGGGCTACAGTGTTTTTATGAAAAGATATGTCTTTTGAAATATCCGTAGGATCCCTTGGGCTGTCTTTTAAAATACCCACGATTCGTTAGTTTTTGAAATAGGTAAGAATCGAATCTAATGGGCTAAGCTAACAAGCTGGACTACAGGTAAGGAAACCGCCTAACATCTGAGTCGATCCATATGCATATCTGTATATATATTAGTTGGTGATCCCGCCTCAATAATATTATATCCGATACCATATCTACAATCAGCCATCCCAAGTCAAGAGTGCGGATCAATCATCAAGATATAGCTCGTACGTAAATCCGTCGTACGGCATCCCCAAATCTGGGTACGGGTCAATATCATATTCCTCACACCATTCCTCTGGTATCCTCTTTATTCAAGATCATAGTCTAGGGTACTGACCTATGTCTAGTACAATACTAATATCCTCAATATACTCATGATCTGACTACAGATCGACAATCTCGTACAAACCGATACCGTCAGCACATAGCATCATCAAGGGTATACATCGCCCGATACGGCCTAATATCAATATCCTAGCATATCATGCCTCATATCACGATCACATGTCGACCATTTTATTTATAACACTATTCACCCGTATCGCCGCCTCAAGATCCGCTATAACACCAGGACGTACCTCAAGTACGAATCCCGCCATATCACCGATATCACAACCACAAAACAAATCTCATCGACTCAGCTCAATCCCAAGTATCATCCTCAAATCCGTATGTGAACACATAGTCCCATACCCATGTGAACACATAACTATAAAGAATCTCATGAGCACATATAAAAAGGAATGTATGCAAGTATGTATTTGTGTATGTGTAGTGCAACACTACCCTAGGGTTCGCAACACTAAAGTAATCCAACACACCAATATCCATCCTAACATCGTTATTAATCCCAAATAACATATACTAATTGTTGGTGTGTATACGCATCCGTATACACCACCACGGACTGCGGGGGTGCTATACGCCATCCACCCGACTTCTCCCCGTAGATATAAATCTACTCACCTGGTCCTCGTTCGCCGGTGCCGACGTCGCCACGCGCTTGCTTGTCGTCTCGAAGTCCACATGGGGTACCTACATATCATAACGCACCATACCGGATTAAAATCCGACTCATGCCCAAAACGACGCACGAATCCCACATAGGTCAAAACCTATGGTTGCTTTCGCAAATCGACCCAAAAACCCTCGACGTCGGCGTACAAACACCAAACCATCGAGAAAACTCCCAACACACTCATTTGCACATTCACGAACACTAATTTTAATATAAAATAGGTTAAAATTCACAAAAACCCCAATTTCACCTAAAAAGTCATTTTTCCGAAAATCTAGCAAGCACAATTCGCCGTTTTTATACAAAACATGATGTTTTAACAATTCTAGTGACCAAGATGATAACTTAATATCTTAAGTATGCCATAGAAACCATTACGTAAATTTTAAACCCACAATTTAATTCGATTTCAAAAACCTAGTTTGCAATATTAACCAATTTTAACAATTTTATAGCAAAATGCACAAACTACAATCTAGCTTGGATTTTCATGAACTAAAGTATTAAAATACACTTAATAATGTTAATGAAGTCATGTAAAAACCTAATTATATTTTTCTCATAATCAAATTCATGGTTTATAAAAACCTAGCTAGCAATATAGCTTAAATATTACAATTCCAAACTAACAATTTGCAACTAGAAATTTGATTAGGTTTTCATTTCACAATATGAAGAACTACAATTGCAACCACAATTACATACACAAAAACCTAACTTGAATTTCATAAACCCTTACTAAGTTTTTCCAAACATACAATTAAACCCAAATTAATAACTAATAATGCTTGATTTAAGGTATTCAAACAACAATTTAACAAAAGGTCTTGATTTATACCTCACAAGATCAAGGATCTAGCATGCAAATTCTAGCCTCCAAAAGTAGCTTCCATGCTCCTAGATCCATGTAAGTTTGGCTAATGAGAAATGGATAGGAGTTGGATTTGGATTTTGGGATTTATTTGATGGATTTTGAGGCAATTTTTGAAGCAAAAGAGATGGAAAATGGGGGAAAAAGATGGGGCCTATTGTACCAAAATTTCGGCTGAGGAATGAGTGGGGAGAGGTGTGGGGGAGTTGTGGAAAAGAATCCAAGTCAAAGCCCCTCCCAAATTACCATAATACCCCCACCTACTTTACTATATATAAAAACCTTATTTTAACCCATTTCTCACATGATTTAAGGTCAAAAGGAGGGAAATAAAATTCTTGGGCTGCTACAATAGTGTGGGGCCGGCCAAGGGGAGTGAGGGTGAGTGTGAGAGACTTTACAAAAAAATTCTATGCAAAAAGACCCCCCACAATACCATATTTGCAAGTTTTAGTTCAAAATAACTATATTTTTGTTTTCCATATAATAAATCAATTAAAACTTGAAATAAAATACTAAAAAATTATATTACAACTAGATTTTAATTAACATGATTTTAAAGATTAAAATTAGCCCATTTAAATTTGTATTTATCGCTAATTTAATGTATTTTCTTACCGGCTTAAAATAATATTAAAATAATTAATTTCGGAAAAATTTTCAGAAAATTTGAAATTTCAGCAGTGGCTCAATAAACACCAAATACTAGCAATTACATAGCTAGAATATGTATATTTAATTTTATAATAAAGATATTTGCATTTTGACTTTTTACAGAAAACCCCCTTATTTTACCGTTTTTTCGAAATTTCACCGAAACGATTTTCAAAACGTTACAATCTTCCCCCCTTAAAGAAATTCGGTCCCCGAATTTAAATTAAAACTTCCCCCAAATACTAAAATATTTCAGCCAAAACCATCAAATCGCCGGGGCTCCGAAATCATAAATACATAAAACAAATCGTAGCGCAACGCATGCGCATGAAAAATGAGCATATAACTCAAACCAGAACTCCGTCAAGCATCCCGCAATCATCGGAGTCATGGGGATGACATCAATACCAAATCCAAAGTAAAACCAATATGATATAACTCGAAACTATACATGTAAAATATATTCAGGTACTGTCCTCTGACTAGTCCTGCTCAGTACGAAAACACATAGCAATATCATAAAAACGTACTGCTCTATAAGAAAAATCAATCCCCAAAATACGCGTATGAATACTACGTGCGTCTTCTGCACACGGAAATCAAAATCCAAGTATGTGCCATACATATAGACAGAAACAACATCTAAGTGCATCGGGTGTGCACGAAACATCTGTCATAGGCAACATGTGTGTCTGACAGCAAAATCTGGTGCATCTGACATGCACGAAAAATCTCGATTTAGTGCATCTGGTGTGCACCAAAATCACACTTCAAAACATGCGCCCAACATGCGCGAAAATCCAAATCAGGTGCATCCATCGTGCACGAAATCATGAAATCCAATATCAAGTGCCGAACATGCGCAAAATCAAATCAGGTGCACAAGGTGCACAAAACAAATATCGAACATCACCATCGAAATCAAAGTCCAGGGCATCTAAATGCACAACATACGTAACACTACACTGCAAGCATATATGAACTATACCGCGTGCAAAAACCAAATCGTGTGCGTATATACGCACAAAATCAACTCAAATGTCTAAAACCGTAAAATCGCAAACATGTGAAACCAAGCACGAAAACGATATCAAGTGCAACACTATGCAAAGATCGTAAATCCTCAATCATCAAAATCAAATCATGCGAATAAATCACCCAAAACATCGAAATCAATAATGGCGGAATAGTACCGCTCAAGTGCATCCTCTAAGAATCTCGAGCCAACTGTCGCGGTCACTAGTGGGACGTCTCGTCGATGATCATGAACTCTGGCCTGCTGGTGTGCGTAACACGACCACTCCTGGGTCCAAGTCTTCTCGTAATTTGTCCCAGAAAGGTCCTGTCGAGGTCTCTTCCAAATCTCGCCTCTGCCGAACTATCCGAAAGTCATCGTTCATTACTAGATCTGTTCTCGTTCCAGAACGGCTGCATACTCATCACGACTCCTTCTGGAAGGTAAATCCAAGTACCATGCCTCGGCATGCGCATCGCATCTCTGATGTCGGCGGAGTGGAACGTCATCTCATCTAGATCTGGTACGAACCTCTTACTTCACTTTCCTCTAATGTCGTCTTCTTTGGACTCGTCTCGTCGCGGCTGCATGGACTGAGCTCCAACGGCTATCCTCGTATCTGGAGTCTCCCAAGAAATGCATCTCACCACCTAGCATCCGAATTAAGTCGAGCCATCCGATCGAGTCGTCAAAACCTCATAATCCCCCAAGAGCTCAACATCTTGGGCACAATTTAATAGTATCGAGTACATACCAAAGCATCGGTGGTCCAGCCGCAGAAGGGCAAACCCAAGCCTCACTAATGGCGCCGTAGAACTGCCGCAAACCCGAAGGTTCAAAGGCTTTCATACGGTCATTAAGTCGAGTTAGGGTTTCATTCTTCTAGAGGGACCATAGAATTGCCTGCATGTCTTTCCGACTACTTTAAACTTGGAATAATAGGTTTCTGACATTCGATCGTCTCTGTCGACTCCCAACGTCTCCGCGTGAAGTCGTCTCTAGCTGGAATCAATCTATCTGATGACCTCGCATCGGGGTAGGCGAACAATCCACATGTCCTAGTCATTCATCCTCGATGACTAGCGACCTTCTATCATCTCTTAGTACAACTCATTCTGCACTAACGCCAGCATCTGGGGCAATATCTCGTCGTTCGCAGCAATAACTGGCTCGCTCGTCTGCACGCTGAACAGTGCCTCGACCATCATGGATAAGCAACACACCAACGGTCATCAAAATCTGGCTGGTCTCTGTCAGTGGCCCAATCCTCTGATACTGATCGGCACGTCCGAGAAATCTTATAAAGGCGATCCGCCAAACGCTCGTGGCGCGGAAACACAGTAAAAAGACACATCTCCGCAATCGAGTGTCGCCGGTATTTCGCCCTGGTCAGTCCTCGTTCGTGACGAGCTCGTGCTGACCGCAACTCTAGCCGTAGCTCTCCCTGCCCGTAATCGTGGCAGCAAAACCATAACTGGTACTGATGAGGCTAGATCGGAATGAATATAATACTGAGCAAAGAAATGTACATCCTAAGGCTTCTTAAGTGGAGTAGCGTATCGTAAATATGCCGCGGAACATACCCACGGTACGTCACTCTACTTTAGTCACCTATTCCATCGACCAAGGGTCATCCTACGCTCAGAAGGTAAAACCTAACGCTCTGATACTAACTTTGTCACGACTCGAAAGTACGGAACATGACCGGCACTTAAACTACGAACGTCTCGAGGCGTACGTAATCTAAGTAAACCGAAAACCCAGAAATCTAAACCAAGAAAGATGTAGAGTGCAGGAAAAACCAACTTAAAGCAAGTAGTTTCAATAGCATAAGCCGAATTAGGCGGTTTTAAAAACATCAAAAATTTCCCGAAAATTTCGGCAGAGTCTCCTTTGAAAATACTGGCCCCCAAATGGGATACAATATGAATAGTATACGAAATCAATAAAAAGCCATCCCCAAGCGGGAGCTAGCTCTTCGTCAATCGACGGTCACAACCACACAAGAAATATAATATACAACGCCAAGGGCGAGGATCAAAATTCAAAAGGAAACTCAAAAACCACAAGAAAACCACATAAATACAACGCGCGGCTCTAAGGTCGAAAGAATAAACATCACTGGTCTCTATCTCAAATAAATACATGTTTGGTTGATGGAACTTCTAGATACAACAGAATAATGATATACAAGATATATAATGGGGGTACGATACAAGTAAACCCACCTACTAGCAAATCACCCGAAGGAAACTATGCCCGCAAAGCCGTAATGAAACATGTACGGCAAACCTGCAAGAAACTGGGGCACAACGGGGGTGAGTTGCCAACTCGTGAATAGAAAAATATCTACGCACAGAAATCGCATAAATAACGCAACCTAGGTCAATGATCATAATATATCCTCAAATATATGAATAACACGTAGCCTATAACAAGGCTAGGGTAAATATCTAACCCGAGTGTAATCTCATGTGCCCGTGTCAGTGCCTCAAGTAGCAATATATCATATGAATGAGGTATGAATGCATGAAAATAGAATACATGTAAATGAAGAACTGTTTTCATAATTTAGTGAGATTTCCTTTGTATTTTTAAAATGAGGTATCATAATGAAATCAGCATAAAACAGTGCCTAGCATCGGCACAAAACGTAATCCCAATATCTCGATATCTCTGTATCACAGTCTCTGTACCTCAATATCTCGAAATCTCAATGTCTCAATCACAATATTTAGGGCGCCGTCAGTCCAGACCGGCCCCTACCATCCATCTCAAGACCACGACGGTATCCTCCGGATATCCGACGCGTCGGGTAAAATCACCGGTAGGTAGTGCTCCCCTGCCAGGCTCACATCGTCATCATCACGCGCTTCTTGCCCCGGGGTACCTTACCGGGTCCACCATGTACCCGAAACGGTTCATCCGTCTCCTCGAATCGGGTCTCGAAATCCATCAGCAAACTCATGGTGGACGACTCATACATCATGGGAAAAACCGCACTTTTTATTTAAAAAGAGAGAAATCAGTTTATATAAGTTTTGCGGTTTTCCCCCCAAATCCAGAAAATTTCATGGAAATCCGAATCCAAATCATCAATAGCATGTAAAAACCATAAATATAGGCATAACAATGAATAACAGTATGCATGAAGTGACAAGTAATAACTACAATGTTAAGCTGGCATATAAGGCGGCACACTAATATCATGTCAAATTACTAACTAACAAGCTAAGTCAAGCAATAATATTTTCTAAGGTGTACGTGACATGGCAATTACCGATGAAGATGTGTGTGAGCCGGCAAGTAAGTGTACGTGGTACATACGCATCATCGGTAATGGTGCTGGTGTCCTAACAATATGATATCAACATTGCAATAAGAAATTATAACATAAGTATGCGATGCGAAGCGAACCACAATAATAAGCGGGAGCTGAATACTAGACGCAACTGTAACTAACCTGCATTAATCTAATATAAGTCCTACAAATGGTGCCTTTTGAAATAACACGAATCATGGGGTTTTGAAAATAGGGGCTACGGTGTTTTTATGAAAAGATATGTCTTTTGAAATATCCGTAGGATCCCTTGAGCTGTCTTTTAAAATACCCACGATTCGTTAGTTTTTGAAATAGGTAAGAATCGAATTTAATCTAACAACTAAACTAAACTAAAGGGCTAAGCTAACAAGCTGGACTACAGGTAAGGAAACCGCCTAACATCTGAGTCGATCCATATACATACCTGTATATATATTAGTTGGTGATCCCGCCACAATAATATCATATCCGATACCATATCTACAATCAGCCATCCCAAGTCAAGAGTGCGGATCAATCATCAAGATATAGCTCGTACGTAAATCCGTCATACGGCATCCCCAAATCTGGGTACGGGTCAATATCATATTCCTCACACCATTCCTCTGGTATCCTCTTTATTCAAGATCATAGTCTAGGGTACTGACCTATGTCTAGTACAATACTAATATCCTCAATATACTCATGATCTGACTACAGATCGACAATCTCGTACAAACCGATACCGTCAGCACATAACATCATCAAGGGTATACATTGCCCGATACGGCCTAATATCAATATCCTAGCATATCATGCCTCATATCACGATCACATGTCGACCATTTTATTTATAACACTATTCATCCGTATCGCCGCCCCAAGATCCGCTATAACACCAGGACGTACCTCAAGTACGAATCCTGCCATATCACCGATATCACAACCACAAAACAAATCTCATCGACTCAGCTCAATCCCAAGTATCATCCTCAAATCCGTATGTGAACACATAGTCCCATACCCATGTGAACACATAACTATAAATAATCTCATGAGCAAATATAAAAAGGAATGTATGCAAGTATGTATGTGTGTATGTGTAGTGCAACACCACCCTAGGGTTCGCAACACTAAAATAATCCAACACACCAATATCCATCATAACATCGTTATTAATCCCAAATAACATATACTAATTGTTGGTGTGTATACGCATCCGTATACACCACCACGGACTGCGGAGGTGCTATACGTCATCCACCCGACTTCTCCCCGTAGATATAAATCTACTCACCCGGTCCTCGTTCGCCGGTGCCGACGTCGCCACGCGCTTGCTTGTCGTCTCGAAGTCCACATGGGGTACCTACATATCATAACGCACCATACCGGATTAAAATCCGACTCATGACCAAAACGACGCACGAATCCCACATAGGCCAAAACCTATGGTTGCTTTCGCAAATCGACCCAAAAACCCTCGACGTCGGCGTACAAACGCCAAACCATCGAGAAAACTCCCAACACACTCATTTGCACATTCACGAACACTAATTTTAATATAAAATAGGTTAAAATTCACAAAAACCCCAATTTCACCTAAAAAGTCATTTTTCCGAAAATCTAGCAAGCACAATTCGCCGTTTTTGTACAAAACATGATATTTTAACAATTCTAGTGACCAAGATGATAACTTAATATCTTAATTATACCATAGAAACCATTACGTAAATTTTAAACCCACAATTTAATTCGATTTCAAAAACCTAGTTTGCAATATTAACCAATTTTAACAATTTTATAGCAAAATGCACAAACTACAATATAGCTTGCATTTTCATAAACTAAAGTATTAAAATACACTTAATAATGTTAATGAAGTCATGAAAAAACCTAATTATATTTTTCTCATAATCAAATTCATGGTTTACAAAAACCTAGCTAGCAATATAGCTTAAATATTACAATTCCAAACTAACAATTTGCAACTAGAAATTTGATTAGGTTTTCATTTCACAATATGAAGAACTACAATTGCAACCACAATTACATACACAAAAACCTAACTTGAATTTCATAAACCCTTACTAAGTTTTTCCAAACATACAATTAAACCCAAATTAATAACTAATAATGCTTGATTTAAGGTATTCAAACAACAATTTAACAAAAGGTCTTGATTTATACCTCACAAGATCAAGGATCTAGCATGCAAATTCTAGCCTCCAAAAGTAGCTTCCATGCTCCTAGATCCATGTAAGTGAGAAATGGGTAGGAGTTGGATTTGGATTTTGGGATTTATTTGATGGATTTTGAGGCAATTTTTGAAGCAAAAGAGATGGAAAATGGGGGAAAAAGATGGGGGCTGTTGTAGCAGAATTTCGGCTGAGGAGGGAGTGGGGAGAGGTGTGGGGGAGTTGTGGAAAATAATCCAAGTCAAAGCCCCTCCAAAATTACCATAATACCCCCACCTACTTTACTATATATAAAAACCTTATTTTAACCCATTTCTCACATGATTTAAGGTCAAAAGGAGGGAAATAAAATTCTTGGGCTGCTACAATAGTGTGGGGCCGGCCAAGGGAAGTGAGGGTGAATGTGAGAGACATTACAAAAAAATTCTATGCAAAAAGACCCCCCACAATACCATATTTGCAAGTTTTAGTTCAAAATAACTATATTTTTGTTTTCCATATAATAAATCAATTAAAACTTGAAATAAAATACTAAAAAATTATATTACAACTAGATTTTAATTAACATGATTTTAAAGATTAAAATTAGCCCATTTAAATTTGTATTTATCGCTAATTTAATGTATTTTCTTACCGGCTTAAAATAATATTAAAATAATTAATTTCAGAAAAAATTTCAGAAAATTTGAAATTTCAGCAGTGGCTCAATAAACACCAAATACTAGTAATTACATAGCTAGAATATGTATATTTAATTTTATAATAAAGATATTTGCATTTTGACTTTTTACAGAAAACCCCCTTATTTTACCGTTTTTTCGAAATTTCACCGAAACGATTTTCAAAACGTTACAATCTTCTCCCCTTAAAGAAATTCGGTCCCCGAATTTAAATTAAAACTTCCCCCAAATACTAAAATATTTCAGCCAAAACCATCAAATCGCCGGGGCTCCAAAATCATAAATACATAAAACAAATCGTAGCGCAACGCATGCGCATGAAAAATGAGCATATAACTCAAACCAGAACTCCGTCAAGCATCCCGCAATCATCGGAGTCATGGGGATGACATCAATACCAAATCCAAAGTAAAACCAATATGATATAACTCGAAACTATACATGTAAAATATATTCAGGTACTGTCCTCTGACTAGTCCTGCTCAGTACGAAAACACATAGCAATATCATAAAAACGTACTGCTCTATAAGAAAAATCAATCCCCAAAATACGCGTATGAATACTACGTGCGTCTTGTGCGCACGGAAATCAAAATCCAAGTATGTGCCAGACATATAGACAGAAACAACATCTAAGTGCATCGGGTGTGCACGAAACATCTGTCATAGGCAACATGTGTGCCTGACAGCAAAATCAGGTGCATCTGACATGCACGAAAAATCTCGATTTAGTGCAACTGGTGTGCACCAAAATCACGCTTCAAAACATGCGCCCAACATGCGCGAAAATCCAAATCAGGTGCATCCATCGTGCACGAAATCATGAAATCCAATATCAAGTGCCGAACATGCGCAAAATCAAATCAGGTGCACAAGGTGCACAAAACAAATATCGAACATCACCATCGAAATCAAAGTCCAGGGCATCTAAATGCACAACATACGTAACACTGCACTGCAAGCATATATGAACTATACCGCGTGCAAAAACCAAATCGTGTGCGTATATACGCACAAAATCAACTCAAATGTCTAAAACCGTAAAATCGCAAACATGTGAAACCAAGCACGAAAACGATATCAAGTGCAACACTATGCAAAGATCGTAAATCCTCAATCATCAAAATCAAATCATGCGAATAAATCACCCAAAACATCGAAATCAATAATGGCGGAATAGTACCGCTCAAGTGCATCCTCTAAGAATCTCGGGCCAACTGTCGCGGTCACTAGTGGGACGTCTCGTCGATGATCATGAACTCTGGCCTGCTGGTGTGCGTAACACGACCACTCCTGGGTCCAAGTCTTCTCGTAATTTGTCCCAGAAAGGTCCTGTCGAGGTCTCTTCCAAATCTCGCCTCTGCCGAACTATCCGAAAGTCATCGTTCATTACTAGATCTGTTCTCGTTCCAGAACGGCTGCATACTCATCACGACTCCTTCTGGAAGGTAAATCCAAGTACCATGCCTCGGCATGCGCATCGCATCTCTGATGTCGGCGGAGTGGAACGTCATCTCATCTAGATCTGGTACGAACCTCTTACTTCACTTTCCTCTAATGTCGTCTTCTTTGGACTCGTCTCGTCGCGGCTGCATGGACTGAGCTCCAACGGCTATCCTCATATCTGGAGTCTCCCAAGAAATGCATCTCACCACCTAGCATCCGAATTAAGTCGAGCCACCCGATCGAGTCGTCAAAACCTCATAATCCCCCAAGAGCTCAACATCTTGGGCACAATTTAATAGTATCGAGTACATACCATAGCATCGGTGGTCCAGCCGTAGAAGGGCAAACCCAAGCCTCACTAATGGCGCCGTAGAACTGCCGCAAACCCGAAGGTTCAAAGGCTTTCATACGGTCATTAAGTCGAGTTAGGGTTTCATTCTTCTAGAGGGACCATAGAATTGCCTGCATGTCTTTCCGACTACTTTAAACTTGGAATAATAGGTTTCTGACATTCGATCGTCTCTGTCGACTCCCAACGTCTCCGCGTGAAGTCGTCTCTAGGTGGAATCAATCTATCTGATGACCTCGCATCGGGGTAGGCGAACAATCCACATGTCCTAGTCATTCATCCTCGATGACTAGCGACCTTCTATCATCTCTTAGTACAACTCGTTCTGCACTAACGCCAGCATCTGGGGCAATATCTCGTCGTTCGCAGCAATAATCGCTCGTCAGCACGCTGAACAGTGCCTCGACCATCATGGATAAGCAACACACCAACGGTCATCAAAATCTGGCTGGCCTCTGTCAGTGGCCCAATCCTCTGATACTGATCGGCACGTCCGAGAAATCTTATAAAAGCGATCCGCCAAACGCTCGTGGTGCGGAAACACAGTAAAAAGACACATCTCCGCAATCGAGTGTCGCCGGAATTTCGCCCTGGTCAGTCCTCGTTCATGACGAGCTCGTGCTGACCGCAACTCTAGCCGTAGCTCTCCCTGCCCGTAATCGTGGCAGCAAAACCATAACTGGTACTGATGAGGCTAGATCGGAATGAATATAATACTGAGCAAAGAAATGTACATCCTAAGGCTTCTTAAGTGGAGTAGCGTATCGTAAATATGCCGCGGAACATACCCACGGTACGTCACTCTACTTTAGTCACCTATTCCATCGACCAAGGGTCATCCTACGCTCCGAAGGTAAAACCTAACGCTCTGATACCAACTTTGTCACGACCCGAAAGTACGGAACATGACCGGCACTTAAACTACGAACGTCTCGAGGCATACGTAATCTAAGTAAACCGAAAACCCAGAAATCCAAACCAAGAAAGATGTAGAGTGCAGGAAAAACCAACTTAAAGCAAGTAGTTTCAATAGCATAAGCCGAATTAGGCGGTTTTAAAAACATCAAAAATTTCCCGAAAATTTCGGCAGAGTCTCCTTTGAAAATACTGGCCCCCAAATGGGATACAACATGAATAGTATACGAAATCAATAAAAAGGCATCCCCAAGCGGGAGCTAGCTCTTCGTCAATCGACGGTCACAACCACACAAGCAATATAATATACAACGCCAAGGGCGAGGATCAAAATTCAAAAGGAAACTCAAAAACCACAAGAAAACCACATAAATACAACGCGCGGCTCTAAGGTCGAAAGAATAAACATCACTGGTCTCTATCTCAAATAAATACATGTTTGGTTGATGGAACTTCTAGATACAACAGAATAATGATATACAAGATATATAATGGGGGTACGATACAAGTAAACCCACCTACTAGCAAATCACCCGAAGGAAACTATGCCCGCAAAGCCGTAATGAAACATGTACGGCAAACCTGCAAGAAACTGGGGCACAACGGGGGTGAGTTGCCAACTCGTGAATAGAAAAATATCTACGAACAGAAATCGCATAAATAACGCAACCTAGGTCAATGATCATAATATATCCTCAAATATATGAATAACACGTAGCCTATAACAAGGCTAGGGTAAATATCTAACCCGAGTGTAATCTCATGTGCCCGTGTCAGTGCCTCAAGTAGCAATATATCATATGAATGAGGTATGAATGCATGAAAATAGAATACATGTAAATGAAGAACTGTTTTCATAATTTAGTGAGATTTCCTTTGTATTTTTAAAATGAGGTATCATAATGAAATCAGCATAAAACAGTGCCTAGCATCGGCACAAAACGTAATCCCAATATCTCGATATCTCTGTATCACAGTCTCTGTACCTCAATATCTCGAAATCTCAATGTCTCAATCACAATATCTAGGGCGCCGTCAGTCCAGACCGGCCCCTACCATCCATCTCAAGACCACGACGGTATCCTCCGGATATCCGACGCGTCGGGTAAAATCACCGGTAGGTAGTGCTCCCCTGCCAGGCTCACATCGTCATCATCACGCGCTTCTTGCCCCGGGGTACCTTACCGGGTCCACCATGTACCCGAAACGGTTCATCCGTCTCCTCGAATCGGGTCTCGAAATCCATCAGCAAACTCATGGTGGACGACTCATACATCATGGGAAAAACCGCACTTTTTATTTAAAAAGAGAGAAATCAGTTTATATATGTTTTGCGGTTTTCCCCCCAAATCCAGAAAATTTCATGGAAATCCGAATCCAAATCATCAATAGCATGTAAAAACCATAAATATAGGCATAACAATGAATAACAGTATGCATGAAGTGACAAGTAATAACTACAATGTTAAGCTGGCATATAAGGTGGCACACTAATATCATGTCAAATTACTAACTAACAAGCTAAGTCAAGCAATAATATTTTCTAAGGTGTACGTGACATGGCAATTACCGATGAAGATGTGTGTGAGCCGGCAAGTAAGTGTACGTGGTACATACGCATCATCGGTAATGGTGCTGGTGTCCTAACAATATGATATCAACATTGCAATAAGAAATTATAACATAAGTATGCGATGCGAAGCGAACCACAATAATAAGCGGGAGCTGAATACTAGACGCAACTGTAACTAACCTGCATTAATCTAATATAAGTCCTACAAATGGTGCCTTTTGAAATAACACGAATCATGGGGTTTTGAAAATAGGAGCTACGGTGTTTTTATGAAAAGATATGTCTTTTGAAATATCCGTAGGATCCCTTGGGCTGTCTTTTAAAATACCCACGATTCGTTAGTTTTTGAAATAGGTAAGAATCGAAGCTAATCTAACAACTAAACTAAACTAAAGGGCTAAGCTAACAAGCTGGACTACAGGTAAGGAAACCGCCTAACATCTGAGTCGATCCATATACATACCTGTATATATATTAGTTGGTGATCCCGCCTCAATAATATCGTATCCGATACCATATCTACAATCAGCCATCCCAAGTCAAGAGTGCGGATCAATCATCAAGATATAGCTCGTACGTAAATCCGTCGTACGACATCCCCAAATCTGGGTACGGGTCAATATCATATTCCTCACACCATTCCTCTGGTATCCTCTTTATTCAAGATCATAGTCTAGGGTACTGACCTATTTCTAGTACAATACTAATATCCTCAATATACTCATGATCTGACTACAGATCGACAATCTCGTACAAACCAATACCGTCAGCACATAGCATCATCAAGGGTATATATCGCCCGATACGGCCTAATATCAATATCCTAGCATATCATGCCTCATATCACGATCACATGTCGACCATTTTATTTATAACACTATTCACCCGTATCGCCGCCCCAAGATCCGCTATAACACCAGGACGTACCTCAAGTACGAATCATGCCATATCACCGATATCACAACCACAAAACAAATCTCATCGACTCAGCTCAATCCCAAGTATCATCCTCAAATCCGTATGTGAACACATAGTCCCATACCCATATGAACACATAACTATAAAGAATCTCATGAGCACATATAAAAAGGAATGTATGCAAGTATGTATGTGTGTATGTGTAGTGCAACACTACCCTAGGGTTCGCAACACTAAAGTAATCCAACACACCAATATCCATCCTAACATCATTATTAATCCCAAATAACATATACTAATTGTTGGTGTGTATACGCATCCGTATACACCACCACGGACTGCGGGCGTGCTATACGCCATCCACCCGACTTCTCCCCGTAGATATAAATCTACTCACCTGGTCCTCGTTCGCCGGTGCCGACGTCGCCACGCGCTTGCTTGTCGTCTCGAAGTCCACATGGGGTACCTACATATCATAACGCACTATACCGGATTAAAATCCGACTCATGACCAAAAGGACGCACGAATCCCACATAGGTCAAAACCTATGGTTGCTTTCGTAAATCGACCCAAAAACCCTCGACGTCGGCGTACAAACGCCAAACCATCGAGAAAACTCCCAACACACTCATTTGCACATTCACGAACACTAATTTTAATATAAAATAGGTTAAAATTCACAAAAACCCCAATTTCACCTAAAAAGTCATTTTTCCGAAAATCTAGCAAGCACAATTCGCCGTTTTTGTACAAAACATGATGTTTTAACAATTCTAGTGACCAAGATGATAACTTAATATCTTAATTATGCCATAGAAACCATTACGTAAATTTTAAATCCACAATTTAATTCGATTTCAAAAACCTAGTTTGCAATATTAACCAATTTTAACAATTTTATAGCAAAACGCACAAACTACAATCTAGCTTGGATTTTCATGAACTAAAGTATTAAAATACACTTAATAATGTTAATGAAGTCATGAAAAAACCTAATTATATTTTTCTCATAATCAAATTCATGGTTTACAAAAACCTAGCTAGCAATATAGCTTAAATATTACAATTCCAAACTAACAATTTGCAACTAGAAATTTGATTAGGTTTTCATTTCACAATATGAAGAACTACAATTGCAACCACAATTACATACACAAAAACCTAACTTGAATTTCATAAACCCTTACTAAGTTTTTCCAAACATACAATTAAACCCAAATTAATAACTAATAATGCTTGATTTAAGGTATTCAAACAACAATTTAACAAAAGGTCTTGATTTATACCTCACAAGATCAAGGATCTACCATGCAAATTCTAGCCTCCAAAAGTAGCTTCCATGCTCCTAGATCCATGTAAGTTTGGCTAATGAGAAATGGGTAGGAGTTGGATTTGGATTTTGGGATTTATTTGATGGATTTTGAGGCAATTTTTGAAGCAAAAGAGATGGAAAATGGGGAAAAAAGATGGGGGCTGTTGTACCAGAATTTCGGCTGAGGAGGGAGTGGGGAGAGGTGTGGGGGAGTTGAGGAAAAGAATCCAAGTCAAAGCCCCTCCCAAATTACCATAATACCCCCACCTACTTTACTATATATAAAAACCTTATTTTAACCCATTTCTCATATGATTTAAGGTCAAAAGGAGGGAAATAAAATTCTTGGACTGCTACAATAGTGTGGGGCCGGCCAAGGGGAGTGAGGGTGAGTGTGAGAGACTTTACAAAAAAATTCTATTCAAAAAGACCCCCCACAATACCATATTTGCAAGTTTTAGTTCAAAATAACTATATTTTTGTTTTCCATATAATAAATCAATTTAAACTTGAAATAAAATACTAAAAAATTATATTACAACTAGATTTTAATTAACATGATTTTAAAGATTAAAATTAGCCCATTTAAATTTGTATTTATCGCTAATTTAATGTATTTTCTTACCGGCTTAAAATAATATTAAAATAATTAATTTCGGAAAAATTTTCAGAAAATTTGAAATTTCAGCAGTGGCTCAATAAACACCAAATACTAGCAATTACATAGCTAGATTATGTATATTTAATTTTATAATAAAGATATTTGCATTTTGACTTTTTACAGAAAACCCCCTTATTTTACCGTTTTTTCGAAATTTCACCGAAACGATTTTCAAAACGTTACACTAGGGACCTGTATAAGGATGTTCTTGTGGATTACCCAGCCCCCACGAGTGTGACTGCCATCACAACGCTGGTAATCAAGCAAAGATCCTAAGGTCTCTACTAATATGTATAAGCAATATGCTAAAAGAAACACATGCACATATTAAAGTAGAAACAAACCAAGTAGCATACTACCATTTTGAGCAAGATTGTCAATACAAGGTGATTATCCCAAGCTTCCATTAAGTAATATACAAACTAGTATGATACAGTAATGGCCTTTAGGGTATATACACTAACACCCGGTTCTTTCGGGGAAGCAGAATAGGTAAAAATCAAAATTTTCTCACAAGGTGACATGGACCATCCATGATGGATCTTTGCTAAACAAAAACTAACACAAAAACTACAAGTTCTAGCTACTATGTAGAATGGTTATACCTAGGTCTTGAACTCTTTCTTTTCTTGTTGTGGTTCTCCTCCTTGCTTGCTCCTTGTAGTGGCGTAGACGGCTCCTCCTCGTCGTCTTCCCTTTGCCGAAAATAGATCCACCCGAGGGCCTCTACCTTGAGCTCCTACCTCACCCAAGAGGTAACTAGAGTGCTTGGTTTGCTAGACAAAGAACCCTAGAAAGAGTAGAGAGAAGTTTTGGTGGATTTGCCTCAAGAGCTTTTATTTTTCAACACATGAAAGATTAAAGCTTTGAGAGGAAGATGGAGAGCTCAAGAATCATGAGAGAGAAAGAGCAAGAGAGAATGAGAGTGGAATTTTACAACCATGCTCACAAAATAAGAATAATGATAATAATAATAATAATTAAGAAATTGTGATGGTTAGTTTATGAATGACCATTATCATTTCATCATGGTTAGTTTATGAATGACCATTATCATTTCATCATTTAATGCAATTGCAAGAAACAAGAAGCATCTTTGAAAAGAAATGATGATGGTCAACATGTCAACAATAGTCAACCGGTCAACCAAAGTAAACAAGTCAACAAAAGTCAAATGGTCAAGCTAACCATGGCACAATTATCCTTAATTAATATTATTAATCATATTTCTCATTTTCATTAGGGTTTGGAAAAAGTCAACGGTCAACAACCCTAATGAGAATCCTCTGCCTCTGCCTCTGTCAACTGTGCATACACACCCGCATCCGTGTTCCGAGAAACACGAATACAATGAGACAAAACCAATCCCAAAACAAATACTAGGATCTGGCTTAAACCAAAGCCCGCTAGTAATAACTGCCTGGACACCAAACGTGCACAAGTGCGTGGATGTGAACGAACCCCGTCGCAAAACCATGCGACCTCTACTCTGTTTTGCCCAAAGGCGAATAACTCTCTGTGTGGGACTCTAAAGACTTGACACTACGCTGGCAGTGGGTTTAACCATAGGCCGCAAGCAGTACTAGCTGTACGTAACGGTCCCCAGGTAGATGCCGATAAGAAGACTGATGAGGTGAACCCATCCGAACTCCTACTGAGCCCGAATGTGACAATCTCCGTACAGTCCGGTCTGTTCGTCTGAGAGTATCGCATGGCGGTCCTAGGGGGCGGTAAACGTCAGTCCCTTAATAGCGGTACAAGTCGTGTCGGAGTGTAGCCCAGAACACCCTGAGAAACTACTGGTAACACTACCAGCAAATCTCGCTTGCTCTGGCTAGGGACGACTATGTGTAATGGCTCTCCTAGACACAGCGCGATATCAACCCCCAATACCGGGAGAGACAAATCCTGTCTAACCGTCACTGCCTCCAAGTGCTTCGGGACTGCACCCAACTACTACCTGTTTGCACGACTCAATAGAGCCGTGGTAGGGTAGTAATCTAAGAACAGTAGGAACACACTTGAGGCGAAGTGACAGTGTCAGGTCAACGGACTAAGCTGTACTCATGTCACCTGGGAACTGTTAACTAACGATAGGTATAATACCAACCAACAGTTCCCGACGAGTCCTGTCCAGTGTACTCGTAACCTAACGAGCACCTGCATACTATCTCCAGCACGGCATATTGATGGTTGTGGGACAGACCATCTCCCCTGTTGGGACGAGAAGTGTATGCACCAGTCTATTCTGGAGTATCGATACCCTGTCTCGATAATCTTACGACTAGGGACCAAAATAAGGATGTGCTTATAGACTACCCGGCCCCCACTAGTGTGATCGCCATCACAACGCCGGTAGTCAAGCAAAGATCTTAAGGGCTCCATCAATATGTTTTTAGCGATATGTTAAAAGAAACATATACACATATTAAGATAGAAACAAACAAAGTAGCATACTACTATATCGAGGAAGACTGTCGTAAACCCGTATATATATCCCAAGCTTCCAAAATGTATTATACAAACTAGTACTATACAATAATGTCCTCTAGGGCATACATATCCAACAGTATGGATGTCTTCCTCGTATTGTACGCGGATGACATACTCTTGATAGGAAAGGGTGCTCCTATGCTACACTCGGTCAAGCACCTCTTATCGCACAGGTTCTCCATGAAAGATCTAACTGATATCTCCTACATCCTGCGGATATAGATCTATAGAGATAGATTTAAATGGATTTGGGATTGTCCCAATCTAGGTACATAGACACCATCCTAAAGTGGTTTAGTATGGATGATTCTAAGCATGGTAATATACCCCCTTGTTCAGGAATCACTCTCTCCAAAGAGATGTCTCTCGAGACTGATTTGGAGCGGGCTCGCATATAAGGGATGCTCTATGTTTTAGCAGACGGGTCAATCATGTGTGCGATGTTATGTACCAGACCAAATGTAGCTTACTCACTAGGTGTAGTGAATAAGTATCGAAAAAATCTTTGGGAAAACCACTGGACAGCTGAAGAACATTCTTAAGTGCTTTAGAAGGACTAAAGAGATGTTCTTTGTATATGGTAACGGTGAACTTCAGATGGAGTCCTTTACCGATTTGAGGTTCCATAGTGATAAGGACGACTGAAAGTCTGTCTCGGGTTTTGTCTTCACCCTCAGTGGAGGGACCGTTTATTGGAAGGGTTCCAAGCTATATACCGTAGCAGACTCGTTGATAGAGGCTAATTACATCGCTACCAACGATGCTGCCAAAGAGGTTGTCTGGATGAATAGAGTTCATGAGATGAACTAGGTTCCTACCATTGGGCATCCAATACCTGTGTATTGTGATGACAATGGAGCTGTGGTTTTGTCTTAGGAACCCCGGTCCCGTCAGCGATTCAGACATATTCTTAGACAGTATCACCAGATCAGGGAGATAGTTGATCTCCGGGAGATCAAGGTTAGGAGAGTTGACACAGAGGATAACAAAGCGGATCCACTCACCGAGGCAATCCCCTAGATGCTATTTAAGAGACTTTTGGAATGTTGGGTATGAGATACTACAACAACTGAACTTAGTGCAAGTGGGAGATTGTTAGGAATATGTATGTCCTAGAGGACATTATTGTACATGTGATGTATATTATAGTGGATGCTTGGACATATATATAGAGGACTTTCTTGCTCAACATGATAGTATGCTATCTGGTTACTCTTTATCTTAACATGTTGACCGGTATTCTTTACTGTCTTGCTCCTATATGTTGATAAAGCCCTTAGGATATGTACTTGACTACCAGGATTATGATGACATCATACTAGTGGGGCCGGGTAGTCCAAAAGTACATCTTTAATCAGTTCCTAATCATGGGAATATCGAGACCAGGGCATCGATATTCCAGAGTAGACTAGTGTGTACGTTTCTTGTCCCTTAGAGGCGATGGTTGAACCCACAACCATTGGTGTGTGACATCAAAGATTGTACACAGGTACTCATTAGAGAATGGGTACACCGAATAGGTCTCGTCGAGAACTCCTATGTGGTAGTATACTTATCGTAAGATAGCAGTCCTCTGGTACAGATTAGTCTGTAGACTTGAGATCGTCATAGATTCTTGTGTGGCTCCCACCGTGCTTTGATTTCCTCCCTACCATGGCTCAAAGGAGTCATGCAAACAGGTGGATTTTGGGTACAGTCCCGAGTCACATGGAGGCAATGAGCGATAAGAGGGGTTTCGTCTCTCCCGGTATTGGGGGTTGATGTTGCACTATGCTCGATTGGCTATAACTGGAAGTCCCTGGCCAGGGCTGCTGCCGAGATTTACTGATAAGTGTTATCACTAGTTTCTCGAACCGTTATAGGCCAGACATCGGCATGACTTATCACATTACTGGGGTCTAACGTTTACCATCCCTAGACATGATATGCGACATATCAGATGAAGAGACCGGACTGTACGGTAGTTTTACTGATAGGCTTCATGGAGAGTATGGACGAGCTTACTTGTTGATCTTCATATCGCTCAATACCCGGGTAGCCGTTACGTCCAGCTAATACCGCTGACGGCTTGTAAGTGATTGATGTGATCATCACCTACTATTGGTGTATTGACGAGTCTTTAGAGTCCCACACAGATGTTTCCTGGTTCGAGCGAAACTAAGTAGGGCACATATGTGATATGTGTGTGGGCCTGATTAAATACGTGTATGTGATACCGTATTGTAATCTGGCAGTTATCTAATGTCGGTCAGGTTATATGTGATATAACCGGATTATCGAATCAAGTGTTGGTTTGATAATGTGATATTCAGATTAATGATATTAGTCGATTATATGTGGTATAACCGGATTATTAGATCAAGTGTTGATTTAATAATATGATATATATTATATGTGATATAGTTATATCTTAACTAATATCATTAGCTCACTAATTGCATTATATATATATATATATTATATGAAGCATGACATGTAGGGATCCTAGGCACACTAATGAGGTCTCACAAGTGATCAAACATGGCTAATTCAAAATTTTCCATGTGCCTACAAACCCTAATACGGATCGTTAACTAGATGTATAGATGATGCAATGCAAGTTAACGACTTTAACTAAAAGGGAAGGGGCTACAACCTTTGTAGATCCGGTCCTCCACCTCCATAGCTCCGTGATGAAGTCCCTCCGCTGTACCCATCGGATCTCGGACTCTCGCGGTGGTTTCATCGAAGAATTGATCGGGCTAGGTCGTCGACTTCGATGCCGAAGATGATCTACATCGAGGCAACTCAAGATCAATCTCCAACTTCACCAATTCATGAAACTTGTGAAGAAAACACCTTATACTACTTGGCAAGTGGTAGAGGATGAAGAAATAGGAAGTGGGTTCACTTTAGAATTGGATTTCTCACTTTTTTTCTCAAGTTGCCATTGATGGAGGCAAGCTTTTCTTCTTGTTGATGATGAAGAAGAAGAAGAAAAGAATATGATAAGTATTATTGAAAATAAAATCAATACTTATCATGAACCAACCATGGTTAGGTGTAGAGAATGAACTATGGTTAGGTTGAATGGTTAGGGTTAAGCAAACAAACAAAATGGTCAAGCTTTCAACACTTCATGAAGCTTCATGAAAGAAACAAAAAAAGCCACCATTCTATTTATCTTGCAAAAATGAATAAATAAATAGTTAAGAAAATGAAAACCCTAACCATTACACAACCATGGTTTAATCCTTTACACAAACCCAAGTTAGCATGTATCATCAAACATGATATAAACAAGTGCACAAAAGTATATCACATATACAACTTATGTACATCAAGTGAGAAAATCCAATTTAAGTGAACCAATACTAGTTAATGCAAAGTAATATATCAAATATATAATTATGCATTAAATCATTAAATCAATACTTAATTTAACGATCCGGTCATATCGTATACAACCGACTAATATCCAATGTATCGACTTATCGAATCAATCCTTGATTCGATAACTAGGTTATATCGCATACAACCAATCGATACATTCATCACGAGAATGGAATACGGTATCACATACACGCATTATTCTCGGTTCCGCACATATCTCATATGCACTCCTATTTCGTTTCACTTGAGCCAGGAAACCTCTGTGTAGGACTCTAAAGACTCGTCAATACGCCGGCAGTAGGTGATGATCATATCAAACACCCACAAGCCGCAAGCGGTCTGCTAAACATAACGGCCATCCGGGTATTGAGCGATCAGAAGATCGACGAGCAAGCCCGCTCACACTCCTGTGAATCCAACCAGTAACACTTACCGTACAGTCCGGTCTGTTCGACTGATATGTCGCATATCTCGCCTAGGGGTGGTAAACGTCAGACCCCAATAGCTTGATAAGTCATGCTGACGTGAGGTCCATAACAATCGTGAAACTACTGATAACTCTTACCAGTATATCACGGCAACCCTGGCCAGAGATTTCCTGTTATGGCCAGTCGAGCATAGCGCAACATCAACCCCCAATACCGGGAGAGACGAATCCCTTCCTATCGCTCATTGCCTCCATGTGAATCGGGACTGTACCTAAAAACCACCTGTTTGCACGACCCAGTAGAGCCGTGGTAGGATGGAAATCAAAGCACAGTGGGAGACACATAAGACTCTATGACGATCTCAGGTCAACAGACTAAGCTGTACCAGTGTCACCAGAGAACTGCCATCTGACGTGAGGTATAATACCATCTGGGAGTTCTCGACGAGTCTGTTCAGTGTACCGAGTCTGGTCAGTGTACCAAGTCTCCACTGAGCACCCGCCTACCATCTCTGATGTCAAACACCAATGGATATGGGATCATCCATCGCCCATCACATCGGTCGAGAAGATATACGCTAGTCTACTCTGGAATATCGATGCCCCGTCTCGATATTCCCACGACTAGGAACGTTGAAGGATGTACTCATAGACTATCCAGGCCCCACTAGTATGATCTACATCATAGTCCTGGAAGTCGAGTACTCATCCTAAGGGCTTTATCAACATGTAACAGAGAGACAGAAAGTATACATGTTAAAATAAAGAGCAACCAGATAGCGTACTATCATGTCGAGCAAGAAAGTCCTTCTCATATATGTCCCAGCATCCACTACAATATACATCCAATGTACAGTAATGGCCTCTAGGGCATACATATAACTAACAATCTCCCACTTGCACTAGGGCCATCTGTAGCAGTGGTTGCAGTATCACATACTCAACCATCCCATATAAGTCTCTCTCTGGGAAAAAGCCTTTGTGAGTGGATCCGCCGCGTTGTCCTCTAAGTCTACTCCCCTAACCTCGATCACCCTGGAGATCAACTATCTCCATGATCAGGTGATGCTGCCTCAGAATATGTCTGGGTCACTGATGGGACCAGGGTTCCTGGGCCGAAGCCACACTTCCATTGTCATGCAATGGTAGGAACCTAGTTCATCTCATGAACCAATATACACCCAAACTGCCTCTTTGGTAGTATCTTTAATAGCGATGTTACCAGCCTTTATCGTCTAGTTTGTCACGGTATTTAGCTTGGAACTCTTCCAACATACCGTCCCTCCTTTAAGGGTAAAGACAATGCCTGCGACTGACACTCAGTCGTGCTTATCAGTCTGGAACTTTTCCAGTGATTCTCCCCAGGATCGATTGATACAATCTCACTATACCTAGTGAGAACCCTAACATCCCTCTAGATCTATCTCATAGATCCAAATCTCAGGATTTAGGAGGTATCATCTTTATCCTATTGGAGAATCCATGTGATAAGAGAAGATTGACCGAGCGTAGTATAGGAAACTCCTTTCCTATCAAGAGCATGTTATCCACGTACAATACGAGGATGACCACCTTACTCTCTACTACCTTTATTTACATACAAGGTTCATCTACCATTTTGATGAAGTCAAACACTTTGACTATCACATCAAAACAGACGTTCCAACTCCGCGATGCCTGCTTTATCTGTAAAGCAACTTGCACACGTTTCCACTGCTCCCACTGTTTACGAATCCCTCTGGCTGTGTTCTTATAGATGTTCTCTTCTAAATCACTATTTAGAAAAGTAGTCATGGCACCCAACCACCAGATATCGTAGTCATAGTATGTAGCAATGATAAGTAGGATCTGGATGGACTTAAGCATAGTCCCTAGAAAAGGTTTCATCATTATTCACACCTGGTTGATGACTAAAACATTTAACAAGTCTAGCTTTGAAAGTCTCAACTTTTCCATCTATACCAAGTAATCTTCTCAAGATGTACTTGCTCCTGATGGGGATTTAACCCTTCAGATATAGCAGCTAAAGTCTATACTTTGCTGGTGTACATGGATTCCATCTCAGATCGCTAAGCATCTAGCCATTCTTACAGAGTCTCTACTCTTGATGACCTGCTCGAATCTAGTTGGGTCATCATCTCATGATGCAGTCCTCGCTCCCACTGTCATCGAGAAACCGAAGTATCTCTCAGGCAGGTGGGGAACCCTACCAGATCTCCGGAGAGGCTAAGGTTCGTCGGGGATTATTGAATCCTTTGGTACTGTCAAATCATCAGCTGCAGTTTGTATAGCTGGAACCTTTTCAGTTCTACAGAACTGACCTTGCCTCGATCTTGTCCGGATTTTGCTTTTGACATAGGCCGGACAATCCCAAATCTTAACTTATTTAAGAGATAGTCTCTTCCCATACCATATCTTATATGGAGTGGTAGGCACTGATTTGATTCGAATCCAATTCAATAGGTATGCAACTTCTCAAGTGCACAACCCCCAAAAGGAAATAGGTAACTCAGTAGTACTCATCATAGAGCATACCACATCTAATATGGTGCGGTTGCTCCGCCCCGATACACCGTTGTGCTATGGTGTATACGGAGGAATAATGCTGAGAGAGAATCTCATTCTCCTTTAGAATAGTCCAGGAATTCTATGCACAAGTATTCTCCTCCCTGATCTTATCATAGGACATAATACTTATACCCGTATTTTGGTTCTCTACTTCTAACTTATATTCTGTGAATATCTCAAAAGCTTCGGGCCTATGTTTCAACAGGAACATATGTCTGAATCTTGAGAGATCATCAGAGAACGTAATGAAGTATAAAGAACCGGTCCTGGCATGTGTAGACAGGAGACCTTACATACATCATCATGTATCAGTCCCAAGAGTTCACTAACTCTTTATCTGTTTCTAATAAACAGAGCTATGGTCATCTTATCTTTGTGACATGACTGGCAAGTTTCACAAGATGTAAATTCAAACTGATTTAAATATGCATCTAAAATGTAACTTCAGCCAGTCGGGTCGCATTGATATGACCTAGTCTACAATGCCTCAAGAAGGATTCGTTCATTTCTGAACTCTTCCTCTTGTGTGTGTTCTGTATACTAGGAACTGTAGTTTGATTTAGAACATCAATGCTTTTAGATAACGTGCCTGAACCGATCAACTTTTGATATAGGAAATGTTCAAAACATTATCCAACAATACAAAATTTTATCATTTCTTTACTTATAAAGAGACTGATATGATTTTGTATATCAGGTTCGGTATCTAATAGCATTTGTTCAGAATCAATGTATTGGTAATACAGGGTGACAGTGACCAACAGACTTGGCTGCAACACTTGCCCCGTTTTCTGTCTCATGAAACTTATCACCCGTTCTCAGTTTTCTACCTTTTTGTAGCCCTATGTAACAGATTACATATCTGGGATCCTGATCCGGTATCAAATACCCAGGATGCAGAGGATACTGAGAAACAGTTCTTTGTAATGAACACACCCGAAGGAGATGCATCATATGCACTTTCTTCGTTTGGGTGGCATAGGAATTCTGGTATTCCCCTATTTCCTGCTCTGTCTTATAACAATTATAAGTTGGAGCGGGACCAACGTTCCCCAGCTCAGTATAACAAGCGGGTTCGGTCAATACATCCATATTATTATCTTGATTAAGGCGTGATATGGTCGCTACCTGGAGAGAGAGAGAAGAAAACACTCAGCGTGCGCTCTTGCAAGATCAGATTGGTTATATATTTTATCTAATCAGGATGGCTCCCACTGTTTTTATCAAATCTTCCTTCAAACCTTAAAAGGAAAGACTAGCCGGGATTAATTACACTCTACAAGTTCGCCAATCTTTCAGCCCGGCCAGTGTCGGTACTTTGAGGGAGGTTCCCCGTGCTTTCGCACGGACCTAATTACAGTAAACCTCATTTTCCCAGAGGCGTAACCCCGTTGACACCTTTCTAGACACCTACTTGATCGTCTAATTGTAAAGTGCAAAACTCTCCCAGGAGTAACAATTACTCGCAGTGGGTATCGGGATCCAACTATCACATAGAAGGTATGCAATCTCATTGCAAATTTCAACACTTGAAACTCCCGATAAAGATTTTTACCCCTAGCACTTATGACCTTAACTATGGTCAACAAATCATAAGCACTAGTCAAGTTCTACCCGTCATTTCGTGATTAATTAGACCCACCCACATGACCCTTAATTAAGATCAACAAAGTCACGCGACTGTCCTAACTAATCGCATCATATGCGGTGTAGGAAGACATCACTTAGCTACCGTACACTGTGCCTTAACTAAGGTCAACAAACATAGCACGAATACTAAGTACTCTAATTCCTAAAATGACGGAGGGTTGAGAATGGTTTTTATGAAAACCTTTAACATTTTGAACTTGATCTCGTTGTGGAATCAAATGGTTTTTAAATGGAATGTTTCTGAGGCTTTTCTAGTTTTGCTAAAGGGGTCACTCCCGGCGAAGGGATCGTCGGCCCTTTCCTCGTCGAATGAGGTGCAGGATATATCATATATATCACTGTGCAAAGCAGAAACTATAGAAGCAATCAAAAGATAAACCGAGTGTGTAGCATCTGCCAGTTATTGCTAAAGGAGTCACTCCCGGTGAAGGGATCTTGGTCCTTTCCTCATCGAATAAGGTGCAAGATGTTCTATAAGGAACACCGCGATGCAAAGCAAGAACTGTAGCTACCTGTTTTATTTTGAAATTCGATTCCACAACATCAATTAGGTTTATTTTCTTTCATTAATCTCATTAATGAATGTCCCATCATTTAAATCCACCTAAACATCACAGATAAATATAACGTACGCTTATGCCATCCGCATTCGCCTCGATGTCCCGTCTGCACCGTTAGGTTAGGTAACTAACGCCAGAGCAAGGCAGGGCTAGTGCGGGTGTAAAACATAAGCAACGTCTATATAATATATCATATATACTATATAAAAAATATCTATCTGAACAAATCACATGATCACATCACAGATAACGCAGCAGAAAATATCATATGAAATATTGGATATACTAGGACGTCCGTGTTTTCAATACGAGCCAGTATAAAACACGGATTCCACGGCCGTGATGAATAGCCAATCCCACATCCCTAGACCCCTACGAGAGCGGCAAGCAACCCTACCAATTCTAGGGTTAAGAGACCCGGACTCGACTCCTCGAGATGGTCTCCCACTGGACCCTGGAACCCGGTTACTTGTGCTCCCCTCCTTGGGTCTATCCTAATGCGGAAAAGTAAATAATATATATCAACGGTGACATCTTCCGCAACCTGGAAGTGCCCTAATAAAAGAATATTACATACAAGTTTTTACATGAATGAAAATGAAAAACACTCATCTCACATAAAAAACCCCGGCTATTCAAACACGACGATCCAATATAACATATCCAGCAACACATAACATCACATGTCATCAACGTAAGTAAATATGCGCATCCCAATTGTCGTTGACATATAGCAACGAAACCGGCGATATCACATATTACACTTACGGTCACAGAAAAGAAAGTGTAAAACTACAACAGTTGGAATCCGCAACCTCTTTAGATATCACATGCCTAACCAAATGAATTCCTTAGACATCGCATGCCTAACAGTTATAAACCCCGCATTTTAGTCTCGTTATCGAAAACTCTTTTCAATATCAAGTCGGGCAATTCAACAAGATTCCCGAGATCATGATCGAATGCTCGTCGCAAACTTTAGTAGGCGGCCGCACCCCTGATACCGTCGACGAAGTGCACCAAGGCGGAACACCGTTGCCGCGAGCACCCAAACGGATGCTTTCGGCGACGGGGTTCTCCTACAGTCACTTGGTCGAGGCTACGGAGTGAGGCTGTCTATTAAGTTTACCCGGCGAGTATCCGCGTACACTACGTGGTTGCGACGGACTTTTGATCGCATCAAAATTCCGTGGCAACCGATCAAGTGAGACTAAACTGCTATGTTTGTAACATTCATTCAGTTATCTCATAACTACTTGTGAATTCCAAATGTTGTATCACATTCCGGATAAGATAGAAAATGTTAAACTTTCCGATCGAACAATCGAACACCCAAGTTTTCCCGAAACAGCTCAACACATGAAATAAGTTCAGAGACATTCACTTCATGCCTCAGTACCAACGGTCCAGCCGTAGAAGGGTCAAGCCAACGCCTCACATGTGGCACGCCGTACTGCTCCAAACCCTAAGGTTCAAAAGGCAGTTCAAGATGGTCACATAATCGAGTTAAGGTTTGTTGTCTTCTAGAGGGACCATCGCGTTACTTGCACTACTTGGAACGTCATTAAACTACGGAAAAATCCAACAATTGGAAATTTCCCGACAGGGGGAAAAATTAGGTATTTATATCCGGTCGAACTTTTCAAGATTTTCTAAAAATTATCCGGAAAAACACAGACGAAGTTAAATAAACCGATCGAATTATCGAATCCCCAATACAACCCAGAAAACTCAACTCTTGAGTAGAAGTTAAAAATTCCCAGAAAATTCAGCACTAAAATATAGGAATTACTGTGCTATTTTTAAAACCTGATGTGACTACTTGGCCGCGGAACCGCCGCAGGAGCCAGGCTCTTGCCGCGGTTCCACCGCGCCTTAGTCGAATTAGACACTCGAATTTCACAGTAACTCTTAGAAACTCCTGCTGATTTTTCTGCATATTTTTAATTCTCAAAAATCCCCGATTTCAAAATATGTACAGAGAGCAACTTTGAATTAAGGTTTCGGTTCGATCGAACTTCTAACTCCGTCTACGTATCGCCTAAGGCTCTAGCTAGGCTCTGATACCACTGTAGGGATCCTAGGCACACTAATGAGGTCTCACAAGTGATCAAACATGGCTAATTCAAAATTTTCCATGTGCCTACAAACCCTAATACGGATCGTTAACTAGATGTATAGACGATGCAATGCAAGTTAACGACTTTAACTAAAAGGGAAGGGGCTACAACCTTTGTAGATCCGGTCCTCCACCTCCATAGCTCCGTGATGAAGTTCCTCCGCTGTACCCATCGGATCTCGGACTCTCGCGGTGGTTTCATCGAAGAATTGATCGGGCTAGGTCGTCGACTTCGATGCCGAAGATGATCTACGTCGAGGCAACTCAAGATCAAACTCCAACTTCACCAAGTCATGAAACTTGTGAAGAAAACACCCTATACTACTTGGCAAGTGATAGAGGATGAAGAAATAGGAAGTAGGTTCACTTTAGAATTGGATTTCTCACTCTTTTTCTCAAGTTGCCATTGATGGAGGCAAGCTTTTCTTCTTGTTGATGATGAAGAAGAAGAAGAAAAGAATATGATAAGTATTATTGAAAATAAAATCAATACTTATCATGAACCAACCATGGTTAGGTGTAGAGAATGAACTATGGTTAGGTTGAATGGTTAGGGTTAAGCAAACAAACAAAATAGTCAAGCTTTCAACACTTCATGAAGCTTCATGAAAGAAACAAAGAAAGCCACCATTCTATTTATCTTGCAAAAATGAATGAATAAATAAATAAAAGAAATAGTTAAGAAAATGAAAACCCTAACCATTACACAACCATGATTTAATCCTTTACACAAACCCAAGTTAGCATGTATCATCAAACATGATACAAACAAGTGCACAAAAGTATATCACATATACAACTTGTGTACATCAAGTTAGAAAATCCAATTTAAGTGAACCAATACTAGTTAATGCAAAGTAATATATCAAATATATAATTATGCATTAAATCAATACTTGATTTAACGATCCGGTCATATCGTATACAACCGACTAATATCCAATGTATCGGCTTATCGAATCAATCTTGATTCGATAACTAGGTTATATCGCATACAACCAATCGATACATTCATCGCGAGAATGGAATACGGTATCACATACACGCATTATTCTCGGTCCCGCACATATCTCATATGCGCTCCTATTTCGTTTCGCTTGAGCCAGGAAACCTCTGTGTAGGACTCTAAAGACTCATCAATACGCCGGCAGCAGGTGATGATCATATCAAACACCCACAAGCCGCAAGCGGTCTGCTAAACGTAACGGCCACCCGGGTATTGAGCGATCAGAAGATCGACGAGCAAGCCCTCTCACACTCCTGTGAATCCAACCAGTAACACTTACCGTACAGTCCGGTCTGTTCGACTGATATGTCGCATATCTCGCCTAGGGGTGGTAAACGTCAGACCCCAATAGCTTGATAAGTCATGCTGACGTGAGGTCCATAACAATCGTGAAACTACTGATAACTCTTACCAGTATATCACGGCAACCCTGGCCAGGGATTTCCTGTTATGGCCAATCGAGCATAGCGCAACATCAACCCCCAATACCGGGAGAGACGAATCCCCTCCTATCGCTCATTGCCTCCATGTGAATCGGGACTGTACCCAAAAACCACTTGTTTGCACGACTCAGTAGAGCCGTGGTAGGGTGGAAATCAAAGCACAGTGGGAGACACATAAGACTGTATGACGATCTCGGGTCAACAGACTAAGCTGTACCAGTGTCACCAGAGAACTGCCATCTGACGTGAGGTATAATACCATCTGGGAGTTCTCGGCGAGTCCGTTCAGTGTACCCAGTCTCCACTGAGCACCCGCATACCATCTCTGATGTCAAACACCAATGGATATGGGATCATCCATCGCCCATGCCGAGAAGATATACGCTAGTCTACTCTGGAATATCGATGCCCCGTCTCGATATTCCCACGACTAGGAACATTGAAGGATGTACTCATGGACTATCCAGGCCCCATTAGTATGATCTACATGATAGTCCTGGAAGTCGAGTACTCATCCTAAGGGCTTTATCAACATGTAACAGAGAGACAGAAAGTATACATGTTAAGATAAAGAGCAACCAGATAGCGTACTATCATGTCGAGCAAGAAAGTCCTTCCTATATATGTCCCAGCATCCACTACAATATACATCCAATGTACAGTAATGGCCTCTAGGGCATACATATAACTAACATGACATGTTTTTCTATTTTGAGAAAATAGAAAAAATGTGGTGTAAATTGTGGAGATATTTATGGAATGGGCAAGGCATGGGTTTTATTATTTGTATATTAGTCTTGACTCATTATTCAAGTATGGTTGCAATTTAGAATTGCAATTTAATCCATGCTTGAATAAGTGAGGATAGAGATTATTCATTTTTCATTCTACACTTGCTCTTTGTTCTTGAGTTCATTCCTTAGCCATTTCTTGAGCTCTTACTTCCTCTTGCTCTCTACAATTTTCTTCATCTCACTTCCAAGTTCAAACCCTCACATGTGATGTGAATAATTGAACTTGTGAAAACTCTAGTGAGCAAATTAAACCCCTGCTTCACCATCACACATTATATTAGAAATTTGATGTAGAGTGTTGCCTTCACTAATGAGATTAGTGAAGGGTTAGCTTGAGCTTGTGGACTTCGGGTGGATTGTCTTTGGCGCGAAGATCATGAAGGAGGTTCTTTCATATTGAAGAGGAGCCCAGTGGAGTCGCGTGGACCACAACCCAGAGCTATTGAAGAGAAGGACTCGAACTACAAAGGTTGTATGCTCTTTTCTTCTCTTTAGTTCATCACATCACAAAGGCAAACCCTAATAATCTAGTAAAGATCTTGTTAGTCTAACTTAGCACCTAATAAAATTTAAAATTTGGCATGCTTGATGCCTCTAGAACCATATGATGGTGCTAAGGTCGACTTTCACTTTCTATGCTTTACAACATTATATCAGTCTCTTTATTTGATAAAGATGGATATCACTTTGTTTTAGATATAAATATCAAGAACATTTACCTTAATCAGGTATTGGTTGCAGAAGATACACTTTGTAATAGTATCTATGTTCTTAATCAAAACACGATTTTCAATATACAGAATACACGCAAGAGAAAGAGTTCAGATACGAACGAAACCTACTTGTGGCATTGTAGATTTGGTCATATCAATGAGAAAAGATTAGCCAAGTTACACAAAGATGGATTTCTGAATTCGTTCGAATTTTCATTTTATGAAATTTGCTAGTCCTGTCTAAAAGGAAAGATGACCAAAACTCCGTTTACGGGACACGGAGAAAGAGCTTCAGAGCTCCTGGGACTTATACACAGTGATGTGTGTGGTCTAATATCTATACATGCAAGGGGTGGGTTCTTATACTTCATCACATTCACTGACTATCTCTTCAGGTTCGGATATGTGTATCTTTTGAAATACAAATCTGAAGATTTTGAGAAATTAAAAGAATAAAGAAACGAAGTAGAGAACTAGGCTGGCCAAAGTATCAAGATCCTCCGATTTGATAGAGTAGGGGAGTACTTGAGCACGGAATTCCTCAACTACTTAAAAGTGAATGGAATTCTCTCTCAGCTTACTCCTCCGTATACACTACAACACAACGGTGTATCGGAGCAGAGGAACTATACGCTATTGGACATAGTTCACTCCATAATGAGTAGTGTTGATCTGCCTCTTTCATTCTGGAGGCATGTGCTTCAGACATCAGCATATCTATTGAATGATATTCCATCCAAATCCGTACCTAAGATACCATTCAAAATATGGAATGGTAAAAGGATGTATCTAAAAAGATTTAAGATATGGGGTTGTCCGTCTTATATTAAAAAGCATAATCCGAACAAACTAGAGACATGGTCAGTTCTATGTAAGTTTGTGGGATATCCAAAGAATGGTTATGGATATCTGTTCTACCACACCAAGAAACAGAAGGTGTTTGTTGCTTAGCACGTCATTTTCTTAGAAATGGAATTTCTTGCAAAAGAAATTAGTGGGAGCATGGTAGAACTGGAAGAAATTCTAGAACCACAAACCGAAACTGAAGATTTGGTAGAACCTCATGATTCAATAATCCCGGACGAACCTCAGCCACTCCGCAGATCTAGTATGATTTTTTATCCACCCGAGAGATGCTACGGTTTTCTTATAGACAGGGATCGAGAGGATTGCATCTTGGACGAAGATGATCCTATTAGTTTCACGCAGGCCATTACCAGTAGGGACTTTGTAAAATGGCTGGATGCTATGCGATCCGAAATGGAGTCCATGTACACCAACAAAGTTTAGACTTTGGATGTTGCTCCTCCTGGGGTAAAACCTGTTGGATTCAAGTGTACTTGAAAAAGAAGATTGATGTAGATGGACAGGTGGAAACCTATAATGCTAGACTTGTTGTAAAAGGTTTTCGTCAAAGACCAGGAGTGGACTATGACGAAACCTTTTTTCCAGTGGCTATGCTGAAATCCATTCGGATCCTACTTGCCATTGCTGCCTTCCATGACTATGATATCTAGCATATTGACGTAAAACGGCTTTTCTAAATGGAAGTTTAGAAGAGTGCATTTATATGGATCAGCCGGAGAGATTCTTAGACAGTGGGAGCAGCGGGAAGGTGTGCAAGTTGCTTAAATTCATTTATGGATTAAAGAAGTCATCGCGGAGCTAGAACATTTGTTTTGATGAAACAGTCAAGGAATTTGACTTCATCAAAAATGAGGATGCACCATGTATCTACAAGAAGATTGTAGTGAGAACTGTCGTATTCCTCATCTTGTTCGTCGATGACATTCTCTTGATAGGAAATAACATTCTAATGCTACAATCGGTCAAGCTGTTTTTGTCACAAAATTTCTCCATGAAAGACCTGGATGATGCCTCCTACATTCTTGGGATTAAGATCTATAGAGAAAGATCCAAGAGATTGTTGGGACTTTCACAGTCCAGGTACATAGAGACTATATTGAAAAGATTTAGTATAGAAGATTCCAAATGCGGTAATATACCCGCTTTGATCGGAATCACCCTCTTTAAAGAGATATCTCCCAAGACTGATGAAGAGAGGGCTCGCATGAGCATTATGTTAGTTATATTTATGCCCTAGAGGCCATTACTGTACATACGATGTATATTGTAGTGGATGCTTGGACATATATAGGGAGGACTTTCTTGCTCGACATGATAGTACGCTATCTGGTTGCTCTTTATCTTAACATGTACTATGATTGTCTCTATGTTATATGTTGATAAAGCCCTTAGGATGAGTACTTGACTACCAGGACTATGATGCAGATCATACTAGTGAGGAGTACTGAGACAGGGCATCGATACTCCAGAGTAGACTAGCGTATGCGCTTCATGACCCATATGATGGGCAATGGATGATCTCATATACATTGGTGTTTGACATCAGAGAAGGTATACGGGTGCTCAGTGGAGACTGGGTACACTTGACGGACTCGCCGAGAACTCCCAGATGGTATTATACCTCACGTCAGATGGCGGTTCTCTTGTGACACTGGTACATGTTAGTTTGTAGAGCCGAGATCGTCATAGAGTCTTGTGTGATTCCCACTGTGCTTTGATTTCCATCATACCACGTCCAAGAGGGCGTGCAAAAAGGTGGCTTTTGGGTACAGTCCCGAATCACATGGAGGCAATGAGAGATAGGAGGGGTTTCTTCTCTCCCAGTATAGGGAGTTGATGTTGCGCTGTGTTCAATTGGCTATAACTGGAAATCCCTGGCCAGGGTTGCTGAGATTTACTGGTAAGTGTTATCAGTAGTTTCTCGAACTGTTATGGACCTCATATCGACACGACTTATCAAGCTACTGGGGTCTAACGTTTACCACCCCTACGCGAGATATGCGACATATCATACGAAGAGACCGGACTGTATGGGAGTGTTACTGATTGGATTCATTGGAGAATGTACAGGCTTGCTTGTTGATCTTCTGATTGCTCAATACCTAGGTGGCTGTTACATTTAGCTGACCGCTTGCAGCTTATGGGTGTTTGATATGATCATCACCTACTGCCGGCGTATTGACGATTCTTTAGAGTCCTACACAGAGGTTTCTTGACTCAGGAAAAACGGAGTAGGGGCACATATGTGATATGTGCGGGACCAAGAACAATACGTGTATGTGAAATCGTATTAGATTCTCGCGATATGAGATATCGGCCGGGTATATGAGATATAGCCGGGTCATCGGATCAAGTGTTGATTCGATGAACTGATACAGATTATATTAGTCGGTTATTTGTGAAATAGCCGGATTATCGAATCAAGTGTTGATTCGATAATTTAATGTATAATTATATATTTGATATATTAAATTATATTAACTAATATAAGCTCACTAAAAGATTCTTTTTCTTACTCGGGTAATACATTGATATATATGCGATATATGTTAATTGTATTATTTTATTTTGTTACAATAAATATTGTATATGTGATATATAATATTGTAACATGTTAGGCTTATTAATGCAACATGTTTAGTGGAGATTATGAAGGGTTCCTAGGCACGCTAATGAGGTCTCACAAGGCATCAACCATGCCAAATTCAAATTTTACAAGTGCCGAGAAAGCCTAATACGGATCGTTAACTAGAATTTTAGGCGAAAGATGCAACTAGTTAACAACTTAACTAAAGGGTAAACGGAAATACAACCTTTGTAGATCCGGTTCTCCACCTCCATAGCTCCGTGATGAAGTCCCTCCGCTGTCCAAATCAAATCCATGACTCTAGCATCGGCTTCATCGGAGAAATGGGCGGGCTTGGTCGTCGGCTTTGATGCCGAAGATGATCTACGTCGAGGCATCACAAGATCAAGCTCCCACTTCACCAAGTCATGAAACTTGTGAAGAAAACACCCTATACTACTTAGCAAGAGGTAGAGGATGAAGAAATAGGAAGTGGGTTCACTTTAGAATTGGATTTCTCACTCATTTGCTCAAGTTGCCATTGAAGCTATCAAGCTTTTTCTTCTTGAAGAAGAAGAAGAAGAAGAAGAAGATAATATATGATGATAAGAATAATGAGAAAATGGAAAATAGATTATTCTTATCATAACAACAACCATGGTTAAGTGTAGAGAGTGGACTATGGTTAAGTGGAATGGTTAGGGTTAAGCAAGAGACAAAATGGTCACTTAGTCAAAGCTTCATGAAGCTTCATGAACAAACAAAGAAAGCCACCATTTTCTCTTTATGCTTATTATTTTCCAAAAAGAATAAATAAATAAATAAATGAATAAGAAAACAAAACCTTAACCATTCATATAACCATGGTTTAATCTTTACACAAACCCAAGGTAGAATGCATCATCAAACATGATACAAACTTGTACACAAAAATATATCACATATACAATGTGCACATTCAAGTGAGAAAAACCATTTAAAGTGAACCAGTACTAGTTAATGCAAAGTAATATATCAAATATATATAATTATACATTAAATCATTAAATCAACACTTAATTCAATGATCCGGTCATGTCGCACATAACCGACTAGTATCCAAATGAATCGACTTATCGAATCAATCTTTGATTCGATAACTAGGTTATATCGCATACAACCAATCGAAACATTCATCGCGAGAATAGAATACGGTATCACATACACGCATTATCCTCAGTCCCGCACATATCTCATATGCGCTCCTATTTCGTTTCGCTTGAGCCAGGAAACCTCTGTGTAGGACTCTAAAGACTCGTCAATACGCCGGCAGCAGGTGATGATCATATCAAACACCCACAAGCCGCAAGCGGTCTGCTAAACGTAACGGCCACCCGGGTATTGAGCGATCAGAAGATCGACGAGCAAGCCCGCTCATACTCCTGTGAATCTAACCAGTAACACTTATCGTACAGTCCGGTCTCGTCGTCTGATATGTCGCATATCTCGCCTAGGGGTGGTAAACGTCAGACCCCAACAGCTCGATAAGTCGTGTCGATATGAGGTCCATAACAGTTCGAGAAACTACTGGTAACACTTACCAGTATATCTCAGCAACCCTGGCCAGGGATTTCCGGTTATAGCCAATCGAACACAGCGCAACATCAACCCCCTATACCGGGAGAGACGAATCCCCTCCTATCGCTCATTGCCTCCATGTGATTCGGGATTGTACCCAAAAACCACCATTTTGCACGCCCTCTTGGACGTGGTAAGGTGGAAATCAAAGCACAGTGGGAACCACACAAGACTCTATGACGATCTCGGGTCAACAGACTACTCTGTACCAGTGTCACCAGAGAACTGCCATCTGACGTAAGGTATAATACCATCTGGGAGTTCTCGGCGAGTCCGTCCAGTGTACCCAGTCTCCACTGAGCACCCGTATATCATCTCTGATGTCAAACACCAATGGATATGGGATCATCCATCGCCCATCTGTATGGGTCGAGAAGGTATACGCTAGTCTACTCGGGTATATCGATGCCCCGTCTCGATATACCCACGACTAGGGACTTTGAAGGATGTACTTATGGACTACCATGTCCCCACTAGTATGATCCGCATTATAGTCCAGATAGTCAAGTACTCATCCTAAGGGCTTTACCAACATGTAACAGAGAGACTATCAGTGTACACGTTAAGGTAAATATCAACCAGATAGCATACTATCATGTCGAGCAAGAAAGTCCTCCCTATATATGTCCCAGCATCCACTACAATATACATCCTATGTATAGTAATGGCCTCTAGGGCATACATATAACTAACAATCTCCCACTTGCACTAGGGCCATCTGATAGCTGTGGTTGTAGTATCTCATACTCAACCATCCCATAAAAGTCTCTTTCTGGGAAAAGGCCTTTGTGAGTGGATCCGCCGTGTTGTCTTCTGAGTCTACTCTCCTGACCTCGATCACCCTGGAGATCAACTATCTCCATGATCAGGTGATACTGCCTTAGAATATGTCTGGATCACTGATGGGATGGACGTTCCTTGGCATAAGCCACAACTCCATTGTCACACAATGGGAGGAACTAAGTTCATCTCATGAACAAATATACATCCAGACTGCCTCTTTGGTAGCATCTTAAGTAACGATGTATCGGGCCTTTATCGTCTAGTATGCCACGGTATCTAGCTTGGAACTCTTCCAACATACTGTCCCCTTACTAAGGGTAAAGACAATGCCTGTGACTGACATTCAGTCGTCTTTATCACCCTGGAACCTTTCCAGTGATTCTCCCCAGGATTGATTGATACCATCTCACTACAACTAGTGAGAATCCTAACATCCAATTAGATCTATCTCATAGATTCAAAACCCAGGATTTAGGAGGTATCATTTTGATCCTATATGGAGAATCCTTGTGATAAGCGGAGATTGACCGAGCGTAGCATAGGAAACTCCTTCCCTATCAAGAGTATGTCATCCACGTACTCTACGAGGATCGTCACTACACTCCCTACTACCCTTTTGTTTATATAAGGTTCATCTACCATTTTGATGATGTCAAACTCTTTGACCAACACATCAAAACAGATGTTCCAACTCCGCGATACCTGCTTTATCCTATAAAGAATCTTGTATACGTTTCTGCTACTCCCACTGTCTACGAAGCCCTCTGGCTGTGTACTTATAGACGTTCTCTTCTAAAACATCATTTAGAAAAGCAGTCATGGCACCAAACCGCCAGATATCGTAGTCATGGTATGTAGCCGTAGCAAGTAGGATCTGGATGGACTTAAGCATAGCCACTTGAAAAGGTTTCATCATAATCCACGCCTGGTCGACGACGAAAAGCTTTAACAAGTCTAGCTTTGAAAGTCTCAACTTTTCCATCTACACCAAGTAATCTTCTCAAGATATACTTGCTCCTGATAGGGATTTAACCCTTCATATATAGCATCCAAAGTCCATACTTTGTTGGTGTACATGGATTCCATCTCAGATCGCTAAGCATCCAGCCATTCTTACAGAGTCCCACTCCTGATGGCCAGCTCGAAACTAGTTGGGTCATCATCTCATGATGCAATCCTCGCTCCCACTGTCATAGAGAAACAGAAGTATCTCTCAGGTGGGTGAGAAAACCCTACTAGATCGGCGGAGAGGCTGAGATTCGTTGGTAACTATTGAATCCTTTGGTTCTATCAAATCATCAGGTGCAGTTTGTATAGCTGGAACATTTCCAGTTCTACATAACAGATCTTGCCCCGAGCTTGTCCGGATTTTGCTTTTAGACATAGGCCGGACAACCTCAAATCTTAACTAACTTAAGATATGGGCTCTTCCCTTTCCATATCACATATGAAGTGGTAGACAACTGATTTGATTTGAACCCTATTCAATAGGTATGCAGCTTCTCAAGTGCATAACTCCGAAAAAAGGAAATAGGTAACTCAGTAGTACTCATCATAGAGCACACCATATCGAATAGGGTGCAATTGCTCCGCCCCGATATACCATCGTGCTATGGTGTATACGGAGGAGTAATGCTGAGAGAGAATCTCATTCTCCTTTAGAATAGTCCAGGAATTCCGTGCTCAAGTATTCTCCTCCTTGATTTCATCAAAGGACATAATACTTATACCCGTATTGGTTCTCTACTTCTAACTTATATTCTGTGAATATCTCAAAAGGTTCGGACTTGTGTTTCAACAGGAACATATGTCTGAATCAAAAGAGATCATCATAGAATTTAATGAAGTATAAAGAACCGGTCTTGGCAAGTGTAGACAGGGGACCTACATACATCAACATGTATCATCCTAAGAGTTCACTAACTCTTTCTCTGTTTCCAGTAAACGGAGCTATGGTCATCTTATCTCTGTGACATGACTGGCAAGTTTCACAAGATGTAAATTCAAACTGATTTAAATATGCATCTATATGTAACTTAAGCTAGTCGGGTCGCCTCAAGAAGGATTTGTTCATTTCTGAACTCTTCCTCTTGTGTGTGTTCCGTATACTAAGAACTGTATTTTGATTTAGAACATCAATGCTTTTAGATAACGTGCCTGAACCGATCAACTTTTGATATAGGAAATGTTCAAAACATAATCCAACAATACAAAATTTTATCATTTCTTTACTTATAAAGAGACTGATATGATTTTGTATATCAGGTTCGGTATCTAATAACATTCGTTCAGAATCAATGTATTTGTAATACAGGGTGACAGTGACCAACAGACTTGGCTGCAACACTTGCCCCGTTTTCTGCCTCATGAAACTTATCACCCGTTCTCAGTTCTCTACCTATCTGTAGCCCTATGTAACAGATTACATATCTGGGATCCTGATCCGGTATCATATACCCAGGATGCGGAGGATACTGAGAAACAGTTCTTTGTAATGAACACACCCGAAGATGATGCATCAGCATGCACTCTCTTCGTTTGGGCGGCACGAGAATTCTGGTAATCCCCAATTTCCTGCTCTGTCTTATAACAATTATAAGTTGGAGCGGGACCAACGTTCCCCAGCTCAGTATAACAAGCGGGTTCGGTCAATATCCGTATTATTATCTTGATTAAGGCGTGATATGGTCGCTACCTGGAGAGAGAGAGAAGAAAACACTCAGCGTGCACTCTTGCAAGAATAGATTGGTTATTATTTTATCTAATCAGGATGGCTCCCACTGTTTTTATCAAATCTTCCTTCAAACCCTAAAAGGAAAGACTAGCCGGGATTAATTACACACTACAAGTTCGCCAATCTTTCAGCCAGGTCACTGTCGGTACTTTGAGGGAGGTCCCCCGTGCTTTCGCACGAACCTAATTAATGTAAACCTCGTTTTCCCAGATGCGTAATCTCGTTAACACCTTTCTAGACACCTACTTGATCGGCTAATTGTAATGTGTAAAACTCTCCCAGGAGTAACAATTACTCGCAGCGGGTATCGGGATCCAACTATCTCATAGAAGGTATGCAATCTCATTGCAAATTTCAACACTTGAAATTCCCGATAATTTTGCCCCTAGCACCCTATGACCTTGACGGAGGTCAACAAACCATAGGCTACTAGTCAAGTTCAACCCGTCATTTCTTGATTGAATTAAACCCACCCGCACGACCCTTGACGGAGGTCAACAAGGCCGCACGACTACCCTAATCCAATCTGCATCATATGCATAAGCAGATAAATACTAGTTAGCTACCGCACACTACGCCATGACGGAGGTCAACAAATGTAGCACGAATACTAAATAGGACTTATCTGAAATGACGGAGGGCTACGACAGGTTTTTCTGAAAACCTATTGTGTAATGAACTTGATATCGTTGTAGAATCAAATGATTTTAAAATGGAGTGTTTTTGAGGCTTTTCTAGTTTTGCTAAAGGAGTCACTCCCGGTGAAGGGATCGTCGGTCCTTTCCTCATCGAATAAGGTGCGGGATATATCATATATATCACTGTGCAAAGCAGAAACTCTTAAAAGCAATCAAAAGACAAACCGAGTGTGTAGCATCTGCCAGTTATTGCTAAAGGAGTCACTCCCGGTGAAGGGATCTCGGTCCTTTCCTCATCGAATAAGGTGCAGGATATATCACATATACCGCTGTGCAAAGCAAGAACTGTAGCTACCTGTTTTATTTTTGAAATTCGATTCTACAACATCTTAGGTTTCTTTTACTTTCATTAATCACATTAATGAAGTCCCATCATTTAAGTTCCTAAACATCACAGATAAATACGACGTACACTTATGCCATCCGCATTTGCCTCGATGTCCCCTCGTGCACCGTTAGGTTAGGTAACTAACGACAGCGCGGGGCAGGGCTAGCGCGGGTGTAAAACATAAGTAACATCTATATAATATATCATATATACTATATACAGTATCTATCACAGAACATCACATGATCACATCACAGAAATCGCAGCAGAAGAAACATATGAAATATTGGATATACTAGGATGTCCGTGTTTTCAATACGAGCTAGTATAAAACACGGATTCCACGGTCGTGATGAATAGCCAAACCCACACCCCTAGACCCCTACGAGAGCGGCAAGCAACCCTACCAATTCTAGAGTTAGGAGACCCGGACTCGACTCCTCGAATTGGTCTCCCACTGGACTCCAGAACCCGGTTACTTGTGCTCCCCACCTTGGGTCTATCCTAGTGCGGAAAAGTAAACAATATACAAAAGGTGACATCTTCCGCAACCTGGAAGTGCCCCAATAAAAGAATATTACATACAAGTTTTTACATGAATGAAAATGAAAAACACTCATCTCACATAAAAACCCTCGGCTATTCAAACACGACGATCCAATATAACATATCCAGCAACACATAACATCACATGTCATCAACGTAAGTAAATATGCGCATCCCAATTGTCGTTGACATATAGCAACGAAACCGGCGATATCACATATTACACTTACGGTCACAGAAAAGAAAGTGTAAAACTACAACAGTTGGAATCCACAACCTCCTCAGACATCGCATGCCTGACCAAATGAAATACTTAGACATCGCATGCCTAACTATTATAAACCCCGCATTTTAGTCTCAAAATCGAAAACACTTTTCAATATCAAATCGGGTAATTCAACAAGATTCCCGACATCCTGATCGAATGCTCGTCGCAAACTTTAGTAGGCGGCCGCACCCCCGACGCCGTCGACGAATTGCACCAAGGCGAAACACCGCTGCCGCGAGCACCCGAACGGATGCTTTCGGCGACGGGGTTCTCCTACAGTCACTTGGTCGGGGCAATGGGGTGTAGCAAACTGTTAAGTTTATCCGGCGAGTATCCGCGTACGCTACGTGATTGCGACGGACTTTTGATCACATCAAAATTCCGTGGCAACCGATCAAGTGAGACTAAACTGTTATGTTTATAACATTCATTCAGTTATCTCATAACTACTTGTGAATTCCAATTATTGTATCACATTCCGAATAAGATAGAAAATGTTAAACTTTCCGATCGAACAATCGAACACCCAAGTTTTCCCGAAACAGCTCAACACATGAAATAAGTCTAAAACATTCAGTTCGTGTCTCAGTACCAACGGTCCAGCCGTAGAAGGGTCAAGCCAACGCCTCACATGTGGCACGCCGTACTGCCCCAAACCCGAAGGTTTAAAGGGCAGTTTAAGATGGTCACATAATCGAGTTAAGGTTTGTTGTTTTCTAGAGGGACCATCGCGTTACTTGCACTACTTAGAACGTTATTAAACCACGGAAAGATCCAACACTTGGAAATTTCCCGACAGGGGAAAAGTTGGGTATTTATATCCGGTCGAACTTTTTAACATATTCCAAATATCCAGAAAACACATAGACAAAGTTTGAAATTACCGATTGAATCATCGAGGCTCTAAAACAACCCAGAAAACTCAACACTTGAGTGCAAATTAAAAATTCTCAGAAAACTCAGCACCTGCAAAAATGAATTACTGTGCAAAAACTACAGGCAACTCCCTTCATTTGGCCACGGAACCGCCGCAGAAGCCATGCTTCTGACGCGGTTCCGCCGCACTATAAACATATCATGGGTTAATTTTTGCATCGTAATTCTTATAATTCCCTGCTGAATTTTTTAAGCATTTTTAATCTGGAAAAATCCCAGTTTTTGAAAAAAGTCCAGAGAGCAATTTGTTTTATGGTTTCGATGTTCATTCGGGTTTCAAACGTCGTCTACACTTCGCCTAAGGCTCTAGCTAGGCTCTGATACCACTGAAGGGTTCCTAGGCACGCTAATGAGGTCTCACAAGGCATCAACCATGCCAAATTCAAATTTTACAAGTGCCGAGAAACCCTAATACGGATCGTTAACTAGAATTTTAGGCGAAAGATGCAACTAGTTAACAACTTAACTAAAGGGTAAACGGAAATACAACCTTTGTAGATCCGGTTCTCCACCTCCATAGCTCCGTGATGAAGTCCCTCCGCTGTCCAAATCAAATCCATGACTCTAGCATCGGCTTCATCGGAGAAATAGGCGGGCTTGGTCGTTGGCTTCGATGCCGAAGATGATCAACGTCGAGGCATCACAAGATCAAGCTCCCACTTCACCAAGTCATGAAACTTGTGAAGAAAACACCCTATACTACTTGGCAAGAGGTAGAGGATGAAGAAATAGGAAGTGGGTTCACTTTAGAATTGGATTTCTCACTCATTTGCTCAAGTTGCCATTGAAGCTATCAAGCTTTTTCTTCTTGAAGAAGAAGAAGAAGAAGAAGAAGATAATATATGATGATAAGAATAATGAGAAAATGGAAAATAGATTATTCTTATCATAACAACAACCATGGTTAAGTGTAGAGAGTGGACTATGGTTAAGTGGAATGGTTAGGGTTAAGCAAGAGACAAAATGGTCACTTAGTCAAAACTTCATGAAGCTTCATGAACAAACAAAGAAAGCCACCATTTTCTCTTTATGCTTATTATTTTCCAAAAAGAATAAATAAATAAATAAATGAATAAGAAAACAAAACCCTAACCATTCATATAACCATGGTTTAATCTTTACACAAACCCAAGGTAGAATGCATCATCAAACATGATACAAACTTGTGCACAAAAATATATCACATATACAATGTGCACATTCAAGTGAGAAAAACCATTTAAAGTGAACCAATACTAGTTAATGCAAAGTAATATATCAAATATATATAATTATACATTAAATCATTAAATCAACACTTGATTCAATGATCCGGTCATGTCGCACATAACCGACTAGTATCCAAATGAATCGACTTATCGAATCAATCTTTGATTCGATAACTAGGTTATATCGCATACAACCAATCGAAACAATCATCGCGAGAATAGAATATGGTATCATATACACGCATTATTCTCGGTCCCGCACATATCTCATATGCGCTCCTATTTCGTTTCGCTTGAGCCAGGAAACCTCTGTGTAGGACTCTAAAGACTCGTCAATACGCCGGCAGCAGGTGATGATCATATCAAACACCCACAAGCCGCAAGCGGTCTGCTAAACGTAACGGCCACCCGGGTATTGAGCGATCAGAAGATCGACGAGCAAGCCCGCTCATACTCCTGTGAATCCAACCAGTAACACTTACCGTACAGTCCGGTCTCGTCGTCTGATATGTCGCATATCTCGCCTAGGGGTGGTAAACGTCAGACCCCAACAGCTTGATAAGTCGTGTCGATATGAGGTCCATAACAGTTCGAGAAACTACTGGTAACACTTACCAGTAAATCTCAGCAACCCTGGCCAGGGATTTCCGGTTATAGCCAATCGAACACAGCGCAACATCAACCCCCTATACCGGGAGAGACGAATCCCCTCCTATCGCTCATTGCCTCCATGTGATTCGGGACTGTACCCAAAAACCACCATTTTGCACGCCCTTTTGGACGTGGTAAGGTGGAAATCAAAGCACAGTGGGAACCACACAAGACTCTATGACGATCTCGGGTCAACAGACTACTCTGTACCAGTGTCACCAGAGAACTGCCATCTGACGTAAGGTATAATACCATCTGGGAGTTCTCGGCGAGTTCGTCCAGTGTACCCAGTCTCCACTGAGCACCCGTATATCATCTCTGATGTCAAACACCAATGGATATGGGATCATCCATCGCCCATCTGTATGGGTCGAGAAGGTATACGCTAGTCTACTCTGGTATATCGATGCCCCGTCTCGATATACCCACGACTAGGGACTTTGAAGGATGTACTTATGGACTACCATGTCCCCACTAGTATGATCCGCATCATAGTCCAGGTAGTCAAGTACTCATCCTAAGGGCTTTACCAACATGTAACAGAGAGACTATCAGTGTATACGTTAAGGTAAAGATCAACCAGATAGCATACTATCATGTCGAGCAAGAAAGTCCTCCCTATATATGTCCCAGCATCCACTACAATATACATCCTATGTATAGTAATGGCCTCTAGGGCATACATATAACTAACAGATTAAATATGGTTAGGGTTTGATTTGGGTTAATCTTTTCTAGAAGTTTCTAGAAGCTTTGCTTTTGTTTCTTGCAAAGATATTTGTTATGATATTTTGCATAGATATTTTTGTTTAACCCAACCCAACCCTTTAACCATGGTTCAATCTCTACAAGGGTTAGTTCTTCTCACTTATACCATGGTTGCATTTCTAACCTTACACTTGAGTTATTCATTATTCATCACAAAAGAGTTGGATTCTTCTTGTTCTTCCTTCTTGCTTGAAAAGCTTTCTAGCTTTTTGAGAGGTGATGAAAATGGGTGAGATTGAGAAAATAAATGAGAGCTAAATTCCTACTTCATCATCCTAATCTATCGTAGCCATTTAGATTAGGGTGTTCACTTCATTAGTGAGTAAGAGCTTGTGTTAAAGAAACTTCAAGGTAGATCATCTTTGTTATTGAAGATCGGAATCAAGCTTGCATCTTTCTTTTCGTGGAGCCTCTCTAGAGTCCGGGTACTCGATGATCGCAGCGAAGGGACCTCAACACGGAGTTTTAGAAGTGAAGGACCGGACTACAAAGGTTGTAATCCCAAACTCTTAGAAGTAAAGTTGTTTACTTGCTTTGTTTCGCCTAATCTCTAGTTTAAAGATCTTGGTTAGGGTTGTTTGGCACGTCTAAATTTTAAATCGGGCATGGTTGATGCCTTATAGACACTTGTGAGAGTGCCTAGTAACTCTACAGTAGTATCAGAGCCAAGCTAGAGCTTTAGGCGAAGTCTAGATGAAGTTTACAGTCCGATCGAACCACGAAACCCCGGTTTAGACCCCTCTCTGGATATTTTCTAAAAATGTGATTTTTTCTGCATTAAAAATACTCAAAAAAATAAGCAGGGAATTATAAGGATTGCTATGAAAAACGACCCCCTAATCCCGTCAAATCGCCGCGGAACCGCGGCAAGGCCATGCCTTACGCGGCGGTTCAGCGGCCGAAATATGGAATTAGGGTTTCATTTTTCTAGGGTAACATCCGTAGCTAATTCCTGATGTTTCTGGGTATTTTTGATATTACTCAAGTGATGAGTTTTCTGGAGATCTCTTGTACTCGTTGATTCGATCGAAAAGTTTAACTTCGTTTAAGTTTTTTCCGGATAATTTAGAACGTGTTAAAAAGTTCGACCGGATATCAATAACTCACTTTTTCCCCTGCCGAAAAATTTCCAAGTGTTGGATTTTTCCGTAGTTTAACAACGTTCTTAGTCGTGCAAGTAACACGGTGGACCCTCTAGAAAAACACAAACCTTAACTCAATTATGTGACCATCTGAACTGCCTCTAAACCTTAGGGTTTGGGGAAGTACGGCGTTGCCACATGTGAGGCGTTGGTTTGACCCTTCTACGGCTGGACCATTGGTACCGTGGCATGTGATGGATGCTTTTAAACTCCGCTCAAGTGTTGAGCTATTTGGGAAATCTTGGGTGTTTGTTTATTCGATCGGAAAGTTTAACGTTGTCTATTTATCTGGAATGTGATACAATATTTGGAATCCACATGTAGTTATGAGATAACTAATTTGAATGTTATAAATCTAGCAGTTTAGTCTCAAATGATCGGTTGCCACGGGATTTTGATGCGATCAAAAGTCTGTCGCAATCATGTAGCGTACGGGGATACTCGCCGGGTAAACTTAACAGATAGCTATGCCCCATAGCCCCGACCAAGTGACTGTAGGAGAACCCCATCGCCAAAAGCATCCGTTCGGATGCTCGCGGCAGCAGTGTTCCACCTTAGTGCACTTCGTCGACGGCATCCGGGGGTGCGGCCGTCTACTAAAGTTTGCGACGGGCATTCGATCAGGATGTCGGGAATCTTGTTGAATTGCCCGACTAGATATTGAAAAGTGTTTTCGAGATCGAGACTAAAATACGGGGTTTATAATTGTTAGGCATGTGATGTCTAAGGAATTCATTTGGTTAGGCATGAGATGTCTAAGGAGGTTGCGGATTCCAACTGTTGTAGTTTTACACTTTTTTTCTGCGACCGTAAGTGTAATATGTGGTGTATCGCCGGTTTTGTTGATATACATTAACGACAATTGGGATACACATATTTACTTACGTTGATGATATGAGATATTATGTGTTGCTGTGATATGTTGTATTGGATCGTTGCGTTTGAATAGCCGGGGGTTTTATGTGAGATGAGAGTTTTTCTTTTTCATTCATGTAAAATTCATTTGTATGTAATATTCTTTTATTGGGGCACTTTCGGGCTGAGGAAGATGTCACCATTGTATATTATTTACTTTTCCGCATTAGGTAGACCCAAAGTGGGGAGCACAAGTAACCGGGTTCTAGGGTCCAGTGGGAGACCATCTCGAGGAGTCGAGACCGGGTCTCCTAACCCTAGAATTGGCAGTGTTTCTTGTCGCTCTCGTAGGGGTCTAGGGATGTGGGTTTGGCTATTCATCGCGACCGTGGAATCCGTGTTTTATGCAGGATCGATATAAAACACGGACGTCCTAGTATATCCAATATTTCATATGTTATCTTCTGCTGCATTGTTCTGTGATGAGATCATATTACTGTCTGAGACGAATGTTTATAATATATATATATGAGATATATGTTATATTGCAGATTTCATTTCAAATATGATGCTTGTGAAGCATAATAAAATGGGACTTCATTAATGAGATTAATGAAATAAAAGAAACCTAAACATGCTGTAGAAACTTGTTTAAAAACTGGTAGCTCTAGTTCTTGCTTTGCATAGCGGTATTCCTTGTAGAACATCCAACACCTTATTCGATAAGGAAAGAGCCGAGATCTCTTCACCGGGAGTGACCTTTTTAGCAAAACTAGCAGATGCTACAAACTCGGTTTGTCTTTTGATTGTTTTTATAGTTTTTGCTTTGCATAGTGATATTTGTGAAATATCCTGCACCTTATTCGATAAGGAAAGAGCCGACGATCCCTTCACCGGGAGTGACCTCTTTAGCAAAACTAGAAAAGGCCTAAAAAACATTCCAATTAAAATCACTCGATTCTACAACGATATCAAGTTCATTACGCAAAGGGTTTTCATAAAGACCTGTCGTAACCCTCCGTCATTTCAGATAAGTAATAGTTGGTATTCGTGCTGCATTTGTTGACCTCTGTCAAGGCGTACTGTGCGGTAGCTGATTAGTGCTTATCTGTATAAACATATGATGTGATTGATTTAGGGTAGTCGTGCGACCTTGTTGACCTCTGTCAAGGGTCGTACGGGTGGGTTTACTTCAATCAGGAAATGACGGGTTGAACTTGACTAGCAGCCTATGGTTTGTTGACCTTTGTCAAGGTCATAGGACGCTAGGGGTAAAATATTATTGGGAATTTCAAGTGTTGAAATTTGCAATGAGATTATATACCTTCTATGAGATAGTTGGATCCCGATACCCGCTGCGAGTAAAAGTTACTCCTGGGAGAGTTTTACACATTACAATTAGCCGATCAAGTAGGTGTCTAGAAAGGTGTTAACAGGGTTACGCCCCTGCGAAAATGAGGTTTATTTTAATTAGGTCCGTGCGAAAGCACGGGGAATCTCCCTCAAAGTACCGGCACTGGCCTGTCTGAAAGATTGGCGAACTTGTAGAGTGTAATTAATCCCGGCTAGTCTTTCCTTTTAGGGTTTGAAGGAAGATTTTACTAAAACAGTGGGAGACATCCTGATTAGATATATTAATAACCAATCTAATCTTGCAAGAGCATACGCTGAGTGTTTTCTTCTCTCTCTCTCCTGGTTGCGACTATGTCACGCCTTAATCAAGATAATAATACAGATGTATTGACCGAACCCGCTTGTTATACTGCGCTAAGGAATGTTGTTCCCGCTCCAACTTATAATTGTTATAAGACAGAGCAGGAAATAGGGGATTACCAGAATTTCCGTGCCGCCCAAACGAAGAAAGTACACGTTGATGCATCTTCTTGGGGTGTGTTCATTACACTGAACTGTTTCTCAATATCCTTTACGTCCTGGGTATTTGATACCAGATCAGGATCCCATATATGTAAATTGTTACATGGGCTACAGATAGGTAGAGAACTGAGAACGGGTGATAAATTCAAAAAATAGAAACGGTGTCTGTTGGTAGTTATTACCCTGTATTACCAGAATACTGTCACGCCCCGAAAGTACGGAACATGACCGGCACTTAAACTACGAAACGTCTCGAGGCGTACGTAATCTAAGTAAGCCGAAAACCCAGAAATCCAAAACCAAGAAAAGTAGTAGAGTGAAGGAAAACCAATTTAAAATCAAGCAGTTTTAATAGCATAAGCTGAGTTATGCGGTTTTAAAAACATCAAGTATTTCCTGAAAATTTCGGCAGAGTCTCCTTTGTAAATACTAGCTCCCAAACGAGATACAACATGAATAGTATACGAAATCAATAAAAAGGCATCCCCAAGCGGGAGCTAGCTCTTCGTCAATCGACGGTCACAACCACACCAGCAATATCATATACAACGCCAAGGGCAAGGATCAAAACTCAAAAGGAAACGCAAAACAACAAGAATTCCACAGAAATACAACGCGCGACTCTAAGGTCGAAAGAATAACATCACTGGTCTCTATCTCAAAAATAAATACATGTTTGGTTGATAGAACTTCTAGATACAACAGAATAATGATATACAATGTAGAATGATGGGTACGATACAAATAAACCCACCTACTAGCAAGTCACCCGAACGAAACTGTACCCGCAAAGCCGTAAAGAAACCTGTACGGCGAAACCTGCAAGAAACTGGGGCACAACGGGGGTGAGTTGCCAACTCGTGAATAGAAAAACATCGACGAATAGAAATCGCATGTATGACGCAATCCTAGGTCATACGATCAATATATATAATCCTCAAATAAAACCAGCAGTCTATAACAATGACTAGGGTAAATATCTAACCCGAGTATAATCTCATGTGCCCGTGTCAGTGCCTCAGGTAGCAATATATCATGAATGAGGTATGAATGCATGAAAACAGATTACATGTAAATGAAGAAGCTGTTTTCATAATTTAGTGAGATTTCCTATGTATTTTTAAAATGAGGTATCTTAAATGAAATCAGCATCAACAGTGTCTTGCATCGACACAAAACATAAATCTCAAAGTCTCGAAACCTCAGGCTCCGGCTATCCGGACTGGCCTGTATCATCAAATCGCAGTACCTCAATATCTCGAAATCTCAATGTCTCAATCTCAATATCTAGGGCGCCGTCAGTCCAGACCGGCCCCTACCATCCATCTCAAGAACACGACGGTATCCTCCGGATATCCGACGCGTCGGGTAATATCACCGGTCGGTAGTGCTCCCCTGCCAGGCTCAACGTCAACAACACGGCCTTCTCGCCCCGGGGTACCGCACCGGGCCCACCATGTACCCGAAACGGTTCATCCAACTTCTCGAATCGGGTCTCGAAATCCATCAGCAAACTCATGGTGGACGACTCATACATCATGGGAAAACCGCATTTTTATTTTAAAAAGAGAGAAAGCAGTTTATATATGTTTTGCGGTTTTCCTCAAATCCAGAAAATATCATGGAAATCCAAATCATCAATAGCATGTAAAACCATGAATATAAGCATGAGAATGAATAACAATATGCATGAAGCGACAAGCAATAACTACAATATCTAAGCTGGCATATAAGGTATGTACACTAATATTATGTCAAACTACTGGCTATCAAGCTAAGTTAATCAATAATATTTTCTAAGGTGTACGTGACATGGCAATTACTGATGAAGATGTGTGTGAGCCGGCAAGTAAGTGTATGTGGTACATACGCATCATCGGTAATGGTGCTGGTGTCCTAAAAGCATAATGTCAACAATGCAATATGAAATAACAATGTAAGTATGCGATGCGGAGCGAGCAATCAAAATGAGCGGGAGCTAAATATTAAACAATGGTGCCATTTGAAATAACACGAATCGTGGGGTTTTGAAAATCGGGGCTACGGTGGTTTTTAAGAAAGGATACGTCTTTTGAAATATCCGTAGATCCCTTGACCTGTCTTTTAAAATATCCACGATCCGCTAGTTTTGAAATAGGTAGGAGTCTAATCTAATCTAACAACTATACTAAACTATACGGCTGAACTAACAAGCTGAACTACAGGTAAGGAAACCGCCTATCATCTGAGTCGATACATATACATACCTGTATATATACAGTCGGTGATCCCGCCTCAATAATATCATATCCGATACCATATCTATAAGCAGACATCCCAAGTCAAGAGTGCGGATCAATCATCAATATAGCTCGTACGTAAATCCGTCGTACGGCATCCCAAATCTGGGTACGGGTCAATATCACATTCATCATACTATTCACCTGGTATCCTCTTTATCAAACTGTAAGTCCGCGGCAGCGCCCCGGCCGTCTAACAGACGCCGATATGCGGAACAAAACTTTTACGACTGGCGCTATCGCGTACTTTATCCCGGATCGTCCATTAAAGCTAAACTAACAAATTGTAAAGGGGGTAGAATTGTTATACCGAATGATCCGAGTCCTTCGGTCTTCAACCATCATCCCATGCTATGTTGCAATTGATCCGAACTTGCTTGATCTCCGTTCTCATCGTCCAGGTGGCACCACGTCGACGGATCTTTAAACGGGCTCCCGCCTCTGAACCGAGGCAACTCGATCGTCAAGTTTGCCAAAAGAGACGACCAAGATGAAGTAGAGAATGAGTAGAATACTTTGTCTCGTTACGTCCAAGGTCACGGACGAACGGTTATAGAGGTTGCCATTTGGAATCGGGTGAATGGAAATTGAACTAGGAAATTTCCATACACTTGTATCATAATCTTTTTGCCAATTTGAAATGATTCAAAAAATCACACACACACACAATGAGTGGCCGGCCAAATATATGAGAGGAGGGAGGTGAGGGTAGGAGCATCAAGTGGTGACCATAAGCTTTCAACCTTATCAAGTCATTAAAGAAAGAATGAATCATCAACTAGCATTAAAAGCAAACCTATCACAATTAACCTAGTCATGCTTTATCATTAATGAACCATTAATGACAAAGCCACCTCACTATCCTAGTCACCATCCTAGTCACCTCTTCTAGAAGTTTCCACACAAATCCCAAGAAAAGATAAATCCGCATTTAACCGAATGTCAAAATACGGCTGATAGAAAACTGGAAACTGGCAACTTCTAAAAATCATCCCGAAACGAATTTCAGGATAACCCCGTAACGGTATAAACATACCCGCATTTGTATTACGACCGAATACAAATGCAACTGAGACAAAGATATTATATTTACACAGTATAATACTGGGATCCGGCTTAAACAAAAGCCTACCAGTATTATCTGCCCGAAAAATAACACGTGCGAAAATGCACGTGCATTTTCCGAACCTTACCATAAACCCATACGGCATCTACAACGTTTCAGCCGAACTTGGGAAAGTGTCTGTGGGGGACTCTAATGACTCATCAATACACTGGCACTGGGTATAACCAATAGCACGTCAGAGGTACAAGCTGTACGTAACGTTTTGCCTATGTATTGATTGGAAGGGAAGCTGACGAGCGAACTCATCTATAAACCCTACTGAGCCTGACAGTGACAATAACCGTACAGTCCGGAACATTCGTCTATGAGTATCGCATATACGGCCTAGGAGGCTAGTAAACGTCAGACCCCCAACAGCGATATAAGTCGTGTCAGAGAGCAGCCCAGAACACCCTGAGATTCTGCTGGTATACCTACCAGTATATCTCGATTACCCTGGCCAGGGATTTCGTGTAACGGCTCTCCTAAACACAGCGCGATCTCACCCCCAATACCGGGAGAGACGAATCCCCGAAAATCCGCTCACTTGCCTCCAATATGGCTCGGGACTGTACCCAAAATATACCTGTTTGCACGACTCCTTTGACCCGTGGTAGGGTATAAATCAAAGCACAGTGGGAACTCACACGAGACAAATGATGACCTCAGGTCGATGAACTAACCTGTACACATGTTACCAGGGAACTGCTATCTGACGATATGTATAATACCAACTAGCATGTTCCCGGTGAGTCCTGTCCGGTATACTCATAACCTAATGAGCACCTGTATACATCTTAGGTGATCCAACTGACACCAGTGGCTTGTGAGACCGGCCACCGCCCCTCGTCGGGTCTCGACTGTATACACTAGTCTACTCTGGAGTATCGATGCCCTGTCTCGCAACTCCCACGACTAGGGACACTTTAAGGATGTGCTTATAGACCCCAGCTCCCACATATATGATCGCCATCATACTGCTGGTAGTCAAACAAGAATCCTATGGGCTCTATCATGATGATAAAGACAAACCAGACAGCATACTATCATCTCGAGTGAGACTGTTTTATCGGTATAGGTCCTCCCTCAATCATTGCAATCACGTGCCTGTGATCCAATAATTGACTTAGAGGGCACTATATCCAACAATCTCCCACTTGCACTTAAGGCTAATTATTGCGATGTCGTGTACTCACAACTCGTGTGATACCGAGCATCCAACTCCTCTACTAATCAGTTTCACAAAACTCGTTTGTAGAACTCTTGTGTTCGAGAAATAGCCTCAGTGAGTGGATCTGCCTCGGTGTTTCTTTCTGTATATCTCTCTATATCTCAACTTCGCGGAGAAAACCATCTTCCGAATCGAGTAATACCTGTCTTAGAATATGTCTGGATATCTTATGGGACCTAGTTCATAAATGAACTCCAAATCCAAACTTCTTAGACTGTATCGATCACTGAAACTAATCAGTGTTGCGCACTATGCCTCCCACAGTATCCTCTTGGACCACCTGTCCATAATACTGTCTCTCGTCAGAGGGAAAACTATAACTCTGACAATCACTCTGTCATCAATGTCACCTTTGAAGCCTGGAATAATAACTGTCTCCCGAAGGAGGCCGTTGTCATTAAATCCGTAGAACATTTACTTATGTTCTAAAACTGCTTCCTAATGTTTCTCCAGGATTGGATTAATATAAACTTATCGCATTTAGTGCAATAACAACATCTGGTGTGGTACTTGACTTCTCATGATTGACTCAATTGCCCAAGCAAGTGATCTGTCAATCATGTACGTCCCTCTCCACTTTAGTCTGTAAGACATCTTTAGAGAGGGTGACTCCATTACCTGTAGGTACACCACCATGCCAGGAGTCATTTATTCTAAAATACTATTAGAATACTGTCAAAGTATCCACATTGGGAATCTACCCAAATCTAGATCTAAAACCATTAGATCTAGTAATCAGAATGTCAAATATTATACACATATCCTTTGTGGAGAAACAACTGTGTGACGACCAAAGTACAACCTGAACGTAGTATAGGAATTTTACTTCCTACTCTGTGTATTGTTGGAAATAGTGCCCTCAGAGTCAATTATTGGATCACAGGCACGTGATTGCAATGATTGAGGGAGGACCTATCCCGGTAGAACAGTCTTACTCGAGATGATAGTATGCTATCTAGTTTACCTTTATCATCGTATACTGTTTCAGGTGACCTTACAGGTCGCTATTACACGTTGATAGAGCCCCTAGGATTCTTGCTTGACGACCAGTAGTATGATGGCGATCATATACGTGGGAGCTGGGGTCTATAAGCACATCCTTAAATGGTCCCTTGTCGTGGGAGTTTCGAGACTGGGCATCGATACTCTATTAGTAGACTAGTGTATACAGTCGAGACCCCGACGAGGGGCGGTGGCCGGTCTCACAAGCCACTGGTGTCAGTTGGTTCACCTAAGATGTATACATGTGCTCATTGGGTTATGAGTACACCGGACAGGACTCGCCGGGAACCTGCTAGTTGGGACTATACCAGACGTCAGATAGCAGTTCCCAGATGACATGTGTACAGGTTAGTTCATCGACCTGAGATCGTCATTTGTCTCGTGTGAGTTCCCACTGTGCTTTGATTACTACCCTACCACGGCTCAAAGGAGTCGTGCAAACAGGTTTTAGTTGGGTACAGTCCCGAGCCACATGGAGGCAGTGAGCGGATCTGCAGGGGTTCGTCTCTCCCGGTATTGGGGGTGAGGTCGCGCTGTGTCTAGGAGAGCCATTACGCAAAGCCCTCGGCCGAGGCAGGAGATTTACTGGTAGGTATTCCAGTAGTATCTCAGGGCGTTCTGGGCTACACTCCGACACGACTTGTACCGCCTTTGGGGGTCTGACTTTTACCAACCCCCTAGGCCCGCCATGCGATGCTCATAGACGAACGGACCGGACTGTACGGATATTGTCACTGACAGGCTCAGTAGGGTGTCAGGATGAGTTCACTCATCGACGTCCCTTTGGGTCAATAGATGGTGGCCCGTCACGTATTGGCTTATACCTATGACGTGCTAGTGGTTAAATCCACAGCCATAGTATTGACGAGTCTTTAGAGTCCACCACACTTTCAGTTACTCAAGTTTTCGGGCGAAACGCTGTAGAGGCCGTATGGAGATATGGCAGTGTCCGATCAGATACGTGCGGTATTGCACGGATCAGGATCGGACAGTTTGTACTAGTGGCCGTATGGATATATGGCAGGGTTCGATCAGATACGTGCGGTATTGCACGGATCAGGATCGGACGGATTATACTAGCCGGCTTTGGTTTAAGCCGGATCCTAGTTTAGTACAGTGTAGATTTTGTCTCATTGCATTTGTATCCGGTCGGAATACAGATGCGGGTGTGTATGCACAGTATCGGGGTTTTCCTGTAATTTATTACGGGACCAGTTTTCTGGAGTTGCCAGTTTGCATTCCGTTCCGGCCGGTTTTCCTTTGTTCTTTCCCGGCCGGACCTTTTGATGGAGGGTGTTATTTGCAAGTTTGCAAATTACACATTGTGGGGGGGGGGGGGTTTCTTGCAAATGCTTTGATTATGATAGCATCTTTTCATTTGCACCATCACTTGCATTAAATGAGATTAGAAAGGGTATGGGTTTGATGTAAGTTTGTTATGATAATGTTTTTGGATGTGGTCACCATTCTCTTTATCCTACACTCACCTCCCTTCATGAGTTTGGTTTTATCCCTCCACCATTCTCAATTTGTGATGGCCGGCCACTATAGTTTGAGGATGAGAGAAATTTCCATTTTTGGGGTGTGACACAAATTTCTTCATCTCATTCTTCTAGTTTTGGAAAAATGAAAGCACCATTTTTCCTTAACCTTATTCCTCCATCAAGGCAACTACAAACCCCAAATGAGACAAGCATCATCTACACTACATTCTACAGCAAATCTTGGGCATGTCGACTTGCCGGCTTCATGCCCGAGTTGCCTCGGTATTGAGGCGGGAGCCCGTAAAAGACGTAGGCGATGTGGTGCCCTTCCGGTGAGGAGGCGACGATATGGAGACAAGACTTTCCGCGGGAGATCGGGACGATGACGAGAAGACCGGAGGACTCGGATCACTCGGTATATCTCTCACCCTTTCTTTTGATAGCTAGTATCGGTTAATGGTTACGATCCGGGTGTATTGTCCGCGGTAGCGCCAGTTTGAAAGTTAAGAAAATTTTGATTCCGCATTTTGGCCTCGGATAGACGGCCGGGGCGCTGCCGTGGCGCAACATGGTATCAGAGCCACGCCATTAACCTTGCCTAGCTTGTTCTAATGCGTTTTACTTATCCGATCGACCAAAATCCCAAAAACCCCATTTTGCATGCATCAGTTTTCTGTCGATTTTTTCCGGGCTCTAAAATTTTTTCAAGTTGTAGAAAATTGATGTACATGAAATTCTAAGACTACTGGGAAAATTCGACACAGTCAGTCGATGACTGAAGCGCGGAACCGCGGCCAAACCCCCCCTTGGGCCGCGGTTCTGCCGCGCATTGGTCTCTTCACTGTATCATATTTTTCCAGTGGGCTTCTGGGATAATTTTTGGGGTTTTGGAATATTAATATTGGGCCCAGATTTTCTGTGAGTGCTACAGTATTGCTTGGGGGCCCACTTGTTAATTTTTGATTGATCGGATATTCTAAACACATTATTTCACAGTATTTACATTATATCTGCGACCGTGAATATCACTTGATCGGTAAATCCGGTCTAACTGCTATAGCCCGGTTAGACGGATTTACGAACGTGATTTTCACGTTGATGTTCGGTGTTTTTGCTGTGTTGTTGCGGATCGGTCGTGGGGGATAGCCTGGATGCAATGCTAGTACAGTTTTGTTTTTTTTATGTACATTTGATATTGCGGGACGAGCGTCCGACATGTGGACTGCCGTCACTGCCTGTTTGTATTATTCTTTTGGGGCACGACCTGGTTGCGGTCGATGCACCCGGTGTATGTATATTTTACTTTCTGTAATAGGGTTACCCCGCGGAGGGGTGCACGGATAGCCGGGTTCTAGAGGGCAACGGGCCCGCATCTCATGGCATTGAGACGGAGGGGGCTTCACTCTAGGATTGGCGGGCTATTTGCCGCACTCGTAGGGGGTGCAGGTTGACCCAGGAGGGGTGCCCAAGTTACCGGATTCCGTGAAGTGCTGGGTGGTCCATTCACGGTGCTGAAGGGGGCTGCCTCGCTTCAGATTTGGCGGGTGACTTGCCGCGCCCGTAGGGGTCTAGGATTTCATTGCACAGGCTATCCACACGACCAGGGGAACGTCGGGTTTCAGCAGCGGCTCTGTGAAACCCGGGGCTTCCAGACATCTGTATTGTTCTGTGATGCTGTATATTTCTGTGATGTTGCCTTTTATTCACGCCTTGAGCGAAATACTATATATTGGTATATATATTAGTAGATGTTGTATATGTTTTTCATCCGCGCTAGTCCAGTCCCCGCTCTGCCGTTAGTTAGCTAACCTAACGGGTGATGACGGGACCCAGTGGCGAATGCGGACGGCATATACGTACGTCAGTATATTTTCGTTCTTTGTGGTGTGATCAATTGATGGGACTGCGTTGATTCAGATCAATGCAAGCTAAACAAACCTATTCTGATGTTGTTGGAACATTTTTCAAAAAGCTGTTATTGCAAGGACGTTCACTTTTGTTTTGCATCGTGGTATTCATTTGGAATATCCTGCTCCTCAGTCGACGAGGCAAGGGCCGAGATCCCTTCACCGGGAGTGACCCCTTGGACAGAAGTTTGCGTCAAGGCATTAACTTCACTATAGCCGATTACTTTTGCTTTGCATCGTGGTATTCAGTTGGAATATCCTGCACCTCATTCTACGGGGAAAGAGCCGAGATCCCTTCGCCGGGAGTGACCTCTTTAGTAAAGGTTTTCGTCACTATATTTTTATAAAAAGTTATCCAGTTCCTTCAACGATATCAAGTTCATTACGTTAAAGGTTTTTCGCCAAAAACCAGTCGTAGCCCTCCGTCATTTCAGATCAGTATTGCTTAGTATTCGCGCTGCGTTTGTCGTTGCTATTCGCCGAGGCGTAGTGTGCGGTAGCTTTGTTGTGCTATTCTGTCGCATGGATATGTGGATTGGTTAGGACAGTCGTACGACTTTGTTGATTATTCGTCAAGGGTCGTGCGGGTGGGTTTAACGCAATCTAGATAATGACGGGCTGAACTTGACTAGGACCTTTTGATTTGTTGATTATTCGTCAAGGTCACTTGGGTCCTAGGGGTAAAAATCACATCGGGAGTTTCAAAAGAACTGAAACTTGCCAGACATGCGCATACCTTCTGGAGTGTGGTGACTTGAGTGGATTCCGTCAAGTTATCATGCGATGATAATTGGATCCCGATTCCCACTGATGAGTTGGTTTACTCCTCGGGTGATCCCGACTAATTCTTCTTTCAGGTTTGGAGGAGAATTTGACGGTACAGTGGGAGGTTTCCAGATTAGATAAAGTGATAGCCATTCTGATCTAGGTTAGAGTGCACGCTGAGTGTTTCTTTTCTCTCTCTCTGGCAGCGACCATTGACCCGACCCTGGACTATGACTCAGTGACCAAGTTGACCGAACCTTCTTAACACCGGCTTTTGGATTGTCAGAGTTGCAAACCTCATTGCCACTCCTACTTTTACCCTTTTCTCCAGGACACCCCGTATTACTACGAACGTCCACTTCCATTGGACAAAACCATCGTATGGTTATATACGAACTCGAAGGACTTCGAGGATGGTTTCTGGTTCTGGAGAAAACGAATAGGATTATTCAGTTGACTTTTCTTTTCACCTTCTCTCATTACGAGTACTCCTTGGTTTAGGAGATAGTACACCTATTATGAAAATTGGATAGTCTTCTTCCAAACCTTAGGCTGGTGCCGAACGGTGGGGAATGAAGAAAACCAATTAGCATAACGATGGTGTGCAGAAGGTATTAAGTTAAGACAAAGAAAGGGATTAGTAAGAGGGCAAAGTAAATTGCGACTGCTATTCACGACCAAACCGAGTATTTCTTCGCCAATCCTAAATCACCTTTGTATTTCTCCAGGACACTCCGTATCACTACGAAGATCCCAAGTTTTTGGATACTCCATCGTATGGTTATATACGAACTCGAAAGGAACTTGTTCCAGTTCGGGGATGGATTCTGGTCCAGGAGAAATAGGAATAAGGTTTATTCGGTTGTCTTTTATCTTCACCTTCTCTCGCATTGCGAGTATTCCTAGGATTAGGACAGTACACCCATTATGCTTATTGGATAGTCTTCTTCCAAACCATTGGCTGGTGCCGAACGGTAGGGAAGGAAGAAAACCAATTGGCCTAAAGGGGTGTGCAGAAGGTAATGACTAAAGACATATAAAGGGATTTGGAGAGGTGGCAAAGAATTATACGGTTATAGTTGTGAATCTGGATAATGGTAGAGGCATTACTAGGAATACCAGGATACCCCATCGAAACATTTCAATGTTTCAGTTCAACTGTGTACTGTTAAAAGAAAACTGATTTCCTGATTAGACACTTGCTCCAGGGTATGTATTTACCAGGTTTGATTCTCACAATCTGTATGGCTTTTCAGATGATGAGTGGGAGTAAGTTATTGGGAATTGGGAGATCATCCTCATTATATCGGGATTCGTTGTAATAGGTGATATTTGAGGAGATCACCTGGGCTGTTTGCCGGTCGGCAAATATTTGGTTTTGAATATCCGCTGTTGTGCACCAATTTCAAATTGATATATCTGTACGTCTATTTTCATAGAGTGAGATATACCTTTTGATATTATGTCGATGACATTTACCTATATCAGTGGATGGTTAGGTAAGGAGCATCAAACAGCGGTGTAATTCTTCTTAACCATAAGTACAGTTTTCAACCTACGACGCACAGTGAAAGAGTTGTTAGACTCAGCGGACTTATACAGAGTATTGTATGTTGTCTAGTGTCCATTGGGACAGAGGGGTTGGTCCTCATACTATATTCTGTTTACTTTTAACTTCTCTAGTTCTTAGACATATGTTTCGTAGAAACACAGGGTCTAAGTTTTGAGGAGTTATAGGTATTTGAATAGAGTAGAGAACCAGGTGTAGCAAGTATCGGGATTCTTCAAGGTGATCGAAGATGTAGATACTTGTGTATGGTATTCAGTTGATAGTAATGAGAACTTGCTTCTCTTTCAGGTTACTCATAATTGGAAGCATTCCTAAGTTGGGTAACGCTGATCGGCCTCCTTCCATTTAGTTGACATGCACTGGAGACAGCTGCATGATTTGAATCTGGTTCAATTAAATCAGTGCCTCTGGTTCTATATTGGGTATAGAACAGTTCATATCTTAACGATGTTAAGGTACGGGGAGTTGTCCGGCTTATGATTAAAACCAGACACTGGACAACTCAAGGCACGTTTCTGTAATGGCTGTTTGTGGGTTGACCCAGGCTATGACGAGGGTTGACTTTCTACCATCTGGAAGATCAATAGTGATATTGTTCTTAACTCGCCACATTTTAAAAGGAAATGGTTATTTTTCAGAAAACAGTAGTGGGAGTATGGTAGAACTGGAAGCGATTCCAGAACCGCAAACGATTACTGAAGATTTGATAAGGAACCTAAAGATTCAATCTGATTTGACATTCCATTGGCCACTCCACAGATCAGGTGTGTAACTTCAGGCACCCGAGAGGTACTCCGGTAGCCTCAAGGACGGTGACAGGGAAGTTCTTGTTTACCCACACTTGCCATTGTTGTTGTTCCAGGCTGCGAGACCCGGCAGGAGGATGAGTATAGCGTCGTTCTAAACTAGCTTTAGAAGTGCACGTCTATATGACTCTGGCAGAGGGTTGTCGTAGTCAGTGGGAGCAGCGGAAGCATTGGTGGACTTCAGGCTTATGTCTATTTATAGACTAAAGCAGATATAGTGGAGTTAGATCATCTGTTTTTGATGTGACAGTCATGGGTTTGACGTCATCAGAATAGGGGATGGATCTGTTGAGAAGGTAGTAGGAAGTGATATTCCTATACTATGATTGGTTATACTTTGGTCGTCACACAGTGTTTTCTCCACATGGGACTTGGACATTATATCAGACATACTGGTTACTAGATCTATGGTTTTAGATCTAGATTTGGGTGGTTTCCCAATCAGGGTACTTTGACAGCATTCTAAAAGTATTTAGAATGGACGACTCCTGGCATGGTAGTGTACCTGCAGGTAATGGAGTCACCCTCTCTAAAGGTGTCTTATAGACTAAAGTAGAGAGGGATGTGCATGATTGGCAGATCACTTGCTTAGGCAATTGAGTCAATCATGAGATGTCAAGTACCACACCAGATGTTGTTCTTGCACTAGATGCAATAAGTTGATATTGATCCAATCCTGGAGGAACAGTCGGAAGCAGTTTTAGAACATAAGTGAATGTTCTAGGGATATGATAACGGCTGCCTCCTTTAGGAGACGGTTATCACTCCAGGCTTCCAAGGTGACATGGACGACAAGGAGGTTGTCAGAGTTATAGTTCTCCCTCTGACGAGGGACAGTATTTTGGACAGGTGATCCAAGGCAATACTGAGGGAGGCATGGCGCAGGATACTGATTAAGTTCAGTTGACGATACAGTCTAAGAAGTTTGGATTTGGAGTTCATTTATGAGCTAGGTCCCATCAGACATCCAGACATTCCAAGACAGGTATTGCTCATTTCGGGAGATGGTTTTCTCCGCGAACTTGAGATATAGAGAGACATAGAAAGAAACATCTAGGCGGATCCACTCACTGAGGTTTTTCCTCGAACGCAATAGTTTCGGAAACAGGCTTTGTGCGACTGACTAGTAGAGGAGTTGGGTGTTCGGTATCACACGGGCTGTGAGTATGCGACATCGCAATAATTAGCCTTGAGTGCAAGTGGGAGATTGTTGGAGATAGTGCCCTCAGAGTCAATTATTGGATCACAGGCACATGATTGCAATGATTGAGGGAGGACCTATCCCGGTAGAACAGTCTTACTCGAGATGATAGTATGCTATCTGGTTTACCTTTATCATCGTGTACTGTTTCAGGTGACCTTACAGGTCGCTATTACACGTTGATAGAGCCCATAGGATTCTTGCTTGACGACCAGCAGTATGATGGCGATCATATACGTGGGAGCTGGGGTCTATAAGCACATCCTTAAATGGTCCCTAGTCGTGGGAGTTTCGAGACTGGGCATCGATACTCCATTAGTAGACTAGTGTATACAGTCGAGACCCCGATGAGGGGCGGTGGCCGGTCTCACAAGCCACTGGTGTCAGTTGGTTCACCTAAGATGTATACAGGTGCTCATTGGGTTATGAGTACACCGGACAGGACTCGCCGGGAACCTGCTAGTTGGGATTATACCAGACGTCAGATAGCAGTTCCCATGTGACATGTGTACAGGTTAGTTCATCGACCTGAGATCGTCATTTGTCTCGTGTGAGTTCCCACTGTGCTTTGATTACTACCCTACCACGGCTCAAAGGAGTCGTGCAAACAGGTTTTAGTTGGGTACAGTCCCGAGCCACATGGAGGCAGTGAGCGGATCTGCAGGGGTTCGTCTCTCCCGGTATTGGGGGTGAGGTCGCGCTGTGTCTAGGAGAGCCATTACGCAAAGCCCTCGGCCGAGGCAGGAGATTTACTGGTAGGTATTCCAGTAGTATCTCAGGGCGTTCTGGGCTACACTCCGACACGACTTGTACCGCCTTTAGGGGTCTGACTTTTACCAACCCCCTAGGCCCGCCATGCGATGCTCATAGACGAACGGACCGGACTGTACGGATATTGTCACTGACAGGCTCAGTAGGGTGTCAGGATGAGTTCGCTCATCGACGTCCCTTTTGGTCAATAGCTGGTGGCCCGTCACGTATTGGCTTATACCTCTGACGTGCTAGTGGTTAAATCCACAGCCATAGTATTGACGAGTCTTTAGAGTCCACCACACTTTCAGTTACTCAAGTTTTCGGGCGAAACGCTGTAGAGGCCGTATGGAGATATGGCAGTGTCCGATCAGATACGTGCGGTATTGCACGGATCAGGATCGGACGGTTTGTACTAGTGGCCGTATGGATATATGGCAGGGTTCGATCAGATACGTGCGGTATTGCACGGATCAGGATCGGACGGATTATACTAGCCGGCTTTGGTTTAAGCCGGATCCTAGTTTAGTACAGTGTAGATTTTGTCTCATTGCATTTGTATCCGGTCGGAATACAGATGCGGGTGTGTATGCACAGTATCGGGGTTTTCCTGTAATTTATTACGGGACGAGTTTTCTGGAGTTGCCAGTTTGCATTTCGTTCCGGCCGGTTTTCCTTTGTTCTTTCCCGGCCGGACCTTTTGATGGAGGGTGTTATTTGCAAGTTTGCAAATTACACATTGTGGGGGGGGGGGGTTTCTTGCAAATGCTTTGATTATGATAGCATCTTTTCATTTGCACCATCACTTGCATTAAATGAGATTAGAAAGGGTATGGGTTTGATGTAAGTTTGTTATGATAATGTTTTTGGATGTGGTCACCATTCTCTTTATCCTACACTCACCTCCCTTCATGAGTTTGGTTTTATCCCTCCACCATTCTCAATTTGTGATGGCGGCCACTATAGTTTGAGGATGAGAGAAATTTCCATTTTTGGGGTGTGACACAAATTTCTTCATCTCATTCTTCTAGTTTTGGAAAAATGAAAGCACCATTTTTCCTTAACCTTATTCCTCCATCAAGGCAACTACAAACCCTAAATGAGACAAGCATCATCTACACTACATTCTACAGCAAATCTTGGGCATGTCGATTTGCCGGCTTCATGCCCGAGTTGCCTCGGTATTGAGGCGGGAGCCCGTAAAAGACGCAGGCGATGTGGTGCCCTTCCGGGGAGGAGGCGACGATATGGAGACAAGACTTTCCGCGGGAGATCAGGACGATGACGAGAAGACCGGAGGACTCGGATCACTCGGTATATCTCTCACCCTTTCTCTTGATAGCTAGTATCGGTTAATGGTTACGATCCGGGTGTATTGTCCGCGGTAGCGCCAGTTTGAAAGTTAAGAAAATTTTGATTCCGCATTTTGGCCTCGGATAGACGGCCGGGGCGCTGCCGTGGCGCAACATGTATGTCATCCAAATACCAGGACATCACACTCTACTGCCTTCTTAACAGATCCATCCCCTATTCTGATGAAGTCAAACCCATGACTGTCACATCAAAAATCAGATGATCTATTTCCGCTATATCTGCTCAAGTCTATAAATAGACACTAGCTACTTGCCCACTATGCTTCCGCTGCTCCCACTGACTACGACAACCCTCTGGCAGAATAATATATACGTGTACTTCTAAAACTAGTTTAGAACGATGCTATACATATCCTCCTGCCCGGTCTCATAGTCTGGAACAACAGTAGTGTCAAGTCTGGGTAAGCAAGAACCTCCCTGTCACCGTCCTTGGGGCTACCGGAGTACCTCTCGGGTGTCTGAAGTTACCCACCATATCTGCGGAGTGGCTATTGGAATGTCAAACCTGATTGAATATATAAGTCCTATTAAACTTTCCGTAATCGTTTGCGGTTCTGGAATCACTTCCAGTTCTACCATGCTCCCACTACTGTTTTTCTGAAGGAAAAAAAAATCCATTTTAATAAAACTGTGGCGAGTCAAGAACAATATCACTATTGATCTTCTGGATGGTAGAAAATCAACCCTCGTCGAAGCTAGGGTCAACCCGCAAACTGCCATTATAGAAACGTGCCTTGAATTATCCAGTGTTTGGTTTTAAGCATAAGCTGGAAAACTCCCCTTACCTTAACATCGTTAAGATATGAATCGTTCTATATCCAATATAAAAACTTTGGCACTTATTTAATTGGAACCGGATTCAAATTATGCAGCTGTCTCCAGTGCATAATATCTTAATAGAGAGAGGCTGATCAGTATTACTCAACTTAGGAATCCATCCAATTATGAGTAACCTGAAAGAGAAACAAGTTTCTCAAAAACCATTATTATCAATTGAATACTAATCACAAGAATCTACATCTTCGAATTTTTTGAAGAATCCCGATACTTGTGACACTTGGTTCTCTACTTTATTCCTATACCCACAACTTCTCAAAACTTAGACATTGTATTTCTACGAAACACTTGTCTAAAAACTAGAGAAGTTACAAGTAAACAGAACATAGTACGAGGACCAACCCCGTTGTCCTGACGGACACTGGACAACATACAATACTCTGTATAAGTCCTCTGAGTTGAATAACTCAAAACCTGTGCATCGTAGGTTGAAAAACTGTACCCAGGCAATTTCCTCAAATATCACCAATTACAACGAATTCCGATATAATGAGTATGATCACCTAATTCCCAATAACTCGCTCCCACTCAACATCTGTAAAACCATGCAGATGTGAGAATCGTTCCTGGTAAATACATACCCTGGAGTAAGTATCCAATCGGGAAATCAGTTTTCTATTAACAATGCACAGTGAATATGAAACATAAATATGTTTCGTAGGGGTATTCTGGTATTCTTAGTAATGCCTCTTCCATAATCCATATCATGACTTTAACCGTATATTTCCCTGCCATCTTTCCAATTCCCTTTATTTGTCTTTAGTCGTTACCTTCTGTACACCATCATTAGGCTAAGTTGTTTTCTTCCTTCCCTACCGTTCGGCACCAGCCTATGGTTTGGAAGAAGAATATCCAGTAAGCATAATAGGTGTACCCTCCTAAACATAGGAGTACTCGTAACTTGAGAGAAGGTGGTGATAAAAGATAACTGAATAATACCATATTCCTATTTCTCCTGAACCAGAATCCATCCTCGAAAAATATCCTTCGAGTTCGTATATAATCATACGATGGATTTATCCAATGGAATTGGATGTTTGTAGTGATACGGGTTGTTCTGGGGAAATAAAAAGGTGAAGTAGGAGTGGCGATGAAATACGTGGTTTGGTCGTGAATGTTAATAGTCGCAATTTACTTTGCCCTCTTTCTAATTCCTTTATCTTGTCTTTACATATTACCTTCTGCACACCTTTCTTAGGCTAATTGGTTTTCTTCATTCCCTACCTTTCGGCACCTGCCTATGGTAGGAATAAGACTATCCAATAAGCGTAATAGGTGTACTCTCCTAAACCAAGGAGCCCACGCAATCTGAGAGAAGGTGATAATAAAAGACAATTGAATAAACCAATTCTATTTCTCCTGAATCTGGATCCATCCTCGAAGAAATCCCTTCGAGTTCGTATATAACCATACGATGGATCTATCTAATGGAAGTGGATGTCCGTAGTGATACGGGGTGTTCTGAGAAATACAAAGGGTAAAAGAAGGAGCTGCAATGACTTATGCAATTATAGACAATCCAAAGGCCGGTATTTTAAGAAGATTCGGTCAACTTTGGTCACTGGGTTATAGTCAAGGGTCGGTCAAAGGTTGCTGCCAAAGAGATAGAGAAAAGAAACACTCTACGTGCACTCTAACCTAAATCAGAATGGTTATCACTTTATCTAATAAGGAAACCTCCCACTGTTTTCTCAAATTCTCCTCCAAACCTGAAAGAAGAATTAGTCGGGGTCACCCGAAGAGTAAACCAACTTATCAGTGAGAATCAGGATCCAACTATCATCGCATGATAACTTGATGGAAGCCACTCAAGTTAACACACTCCAGAAGGTATGCGCAAGTCTGGCAAGTTTCTTGTATGTTTGGAACTCCCGATGTAATTTTTATCCCATGCTCTTATGACCTTGACGTAGGCCAACAAATCATAAGCAACATGTAAAGTTCTACCCATCGTTGTCCTGATCAACTTAAGTCATCGTACATGCCCTTGACGTAGGCCAACAAGGTGTACGTCTGACTGAAACTAATGCATCTATCTATGCAACAAATGAATACCCAGCAGCTACCAAACACTATGTCTTGACGTAGGCCAACAAACATAGCTTGAATACTACTGACCATCCATAAGAAACGACGGAGGATTACGACTGGTTTTTGGCGAAAAACCTTTAACGTAATGAACTTGATCTCGTTGAAGGAACCTGATAGCTTTATAAAAATATATAGTAGCGAAAACCTTTTGTTAAAGAAGTCACTCCCGGTGAAGGGATCTTGGCTCTTTCCTCGTGGAATGAGGTGCAGGATATTCCAACTGAATACCACTATGCAAAACAAAAGGAAACGTCTTTGTAATAATTTTAAAATTTGTTCCAACAACATCAAATATAGGTTTGTTTTATCTCACATTGATAAGAATCAATACAGTGCCATCAATCAATCACACCAGAAAAGAGCGAAAATAAAATGTACGTATATGCCATCCGCATTCGTCACTGGGTCCCGTCATCACCCGTTAGGTTACTTAACTAACGACAGAGCGGGGACTGGACTAGCGCGGGTGTAAAACATATACAACATCTAATAGTATATATACTAATATACAGTAATCACTCCAGGCGTGATAAACGCAACATTACAGATAAGTAATAAGCATCACAGAACAATACAGATAATCTGGGATCCCCGGGTTTCACAGAGCCGCTACTGAAACCCGACGTTCCCCTGGTCGTGTGGATAGCCTGTGCAATGAAACCTAGACCCCTACGGGTGCGGCAAGTTACCCGCCAAAACCTGAAGCGAGGTAGTCCCCACAACATAGTGAATGGAATACCCGGAAGCTCACGGAATCCGGTAAATTGAGCACCCCTCCTTGGGTCAACCTGTACCCCCTACGAGTGCGGCGAATAGTCTGCCAATTCTAGAGTGAGGTCCCTTTGCCTCTCAATGCCATGAGATACGAACCCGTTGCTCTCCAGAACCCGGCTATTCGTGCACCCCATCGCGGGGTAAACCTAGTACAGAAAATAAAAATAGTACAACAGGTACATCGACCGCAACCTGGTCGTGCCCCAAAAGAATATTATACAAACAGGCAGTGACTGTTATTTGTATGTATGCCCTAGAGGCCAGTATTGTACAGATGATGTATATTATATTGGATGCTTGGACATATATAGAGATGACTTTCTTGCTCGATATGATAGTATGCTATCTGGTTACTCTTTATCTTAACATGTACACTTGTCTCTTTAAACTGTCTTATAGTTACATGTTGGTAAAGCCCTTAGGATGTATACTTGACTACCTGGACTATGATGCAGATCATACTAGTGGGGACATGGTAGTCCATAAGTACATCCTTCAAGGTCCCTAGTCGTGGGTGTATCGAGACGGGACATCGATATACCAGAGTAGACTAGCGTATACGCCTCTCGACCCATGAGATGGGCGATGGATGATCCCATATCCATTGGTGTTTGACATCAGAGATGGTATACGGGAGCTCAGTGGAGACTGGGTACACTGGACGGACTCGCCGAGAACTCCCAGATGGTATTATACCTCACGTCAGATGGCAGTTCTCAGGTGACACTTGTACAGGTTAGTCTGTAGACCCGAGATCGTCATAGAGTCTTGTGTGATTCCCACTGTGCTTTGATCTCCACCTTACCACGTCCATGAGGGCGTGCAAAACGGTGGTCTTTGGGTACAGTCCCGAGTCACATGGAGGCAATGAGCGATAGGAGGGGTTTCGTCTCTCCCGGTATTGGGAGTTGATGTTGCGCTGTGCTCGATTGGCCGTAACAGGGAAGTCCCTGGCCAGGGCTGATCAGAGATTTGCTGGTAAGTGTTACCAGTAGTTTCTCGACCCGTTATGAGCCTCACATCGGCACGACTTATCGGTTATTGGGGTCTGACGTATACCACCCCTAGACTTGATATGCGACGTATCAGACGAACAGACCGGACTGTACGGTAAGTGTTACTGGTTGGATTCACAGGAGTGTGAGCGGGCTAGCTCGTCGATCTTCTGATCGCTCAATACCCGGATGGCCGTTACGTTTAGCAGACCGCTTGCGGCTTGTGGGTGCTTGATATGATCATCATCTGCTACCGGCGTATTGACGAGTCTTTAGAGTCCTACACAGAGGTTTCCTGGCTCAAGCGAAACGAAATAGGAGCGCATATGAGATATGTGCAGGACCGAGAATAATGCGTGTATGTGATACCACATTTCATTCTCGCGATATATGTTTCGATTGGTTATATTTGATATGACCTAGTTATCGAATCATTGATTCGATAAGCCGATACATGGGATACTAGTCGGTTATATGCGATATGACCGGATCGTTAAATCAAGTGTTGATTTAATGATTTAATGTATAATTATATATTTGATATATTACTTTGCATTAACTAGTATTGGTTCACTTTAAATGGATTTTCTCACTTGATGTGCAAAAGGTATATGTGATATACTTTTGTGCACATTTTTTTGTATCATGTTTGATGATACATGATAATGTGGTTAAGTGTAAAGGATTAAACCATGGTTAAGTGATGATTAGGGTTTTGGTTTTTCATTTATTTATTTGTTTATTTATTTGGAAAGGATTAAGTTAAGAATGGTGGCTTATTTTGGAGCTTTGTTGAAGCTTCTTGAAGCTTTGACAAAGTCCACCATCCTTATCTCATCCTTAACCCTAACCATTCCAACTAACCTTAGTTTAATCTCTACACTTGACCATGGTCAAGATATGATAAGTATTCATATTAGTTTCATTTTTAAAATAGAACACTTATCATATTTTTCTTCATCTTCATCTTCTTCTTCAAGAAAAGCTTAAGGTCCATCAATGGCAACTTGAGCTAAAGTGAGATAAATCCAATTCTAAAGTGAACCCACCTCCTATTTCTTCACCCTTTACCTCTTGCCAAGTTGTTTTGGGTGTTTTCTTCACAAGTTTCACAACTTTGTGAAGTCGGAGCTTGAGCTTGTGCAACCTCGACGTAAATCGTCTTTGACACGAAGACGACGACCTATTCCGCTCGTTTTCCCGATGAAGCCGATGAACGAGTCTAGGATTCGAAAAGGACAGCGAGAGGATGCCTACGTGGAGCCAAGGAAGAGGATTACCGGATCTACAAAGGTTGTAGCATCTAACCTTTAGTTAATTTGTTAACTAGTTTATAGTTTCGCCTAGAAATCTAGCCGACGATCCGTATTAGGGTTTCTCGGCACCCATAAAATTTGAAATTGGCATGTTCGATGCCTTGTGAGACCAAATCAGTGCCTAGGAACCTTTCACTGGTATCAGAGCCTAGCTAGAGCCTTAGGCGAAGTCTAGACGCAATTTGAAGCCCGAACGAACCCGAAACCCTAAACCAAATGAGCTCTCTGGACATTTTCCAAAAATGGGGTTTTTTCCATATTAAAAATATGCAGAGAAATCAGCAGGAGAATGTAAGATTTACTGTGAAATACGATGGCATAATTCAATTAAACTGCCGTGGTTCCGCGGCACGAGCATGGCTCGTGCGGCGGTTCCGCGGCCGTACGGCCCCACTGTTCAAAAATTTTCACACAGTAATTCTTACCTTGCAGTGCTGGATTTTCTGGGAATTTTTAATAATTATTCAAGAGTTGGATTTTCTGGAGTGTTTTAGAGCTTCGGTGTTTCGATCGGGGTATCAAATTTCGTCTTTATGTTTTTCCGGATAATTTATAGAATATGTTAAAAAGTTCGACCGGATATAAATACCCAACTTTTCTCCTGTCGGGAAATTTCCAAGTGTTGGATTTTTCCGTAGTTTAACGACGTTCTAAGTAGTGCAAGTAACGCGATGGACCCTCTAGAAGACAACAAACCTTAACTCGATTATGTGACCGTCTTGAACTGCCCTTTGAACCTTCGGGTTTGGGGCAGTACGACGTGCCACATGTGAGGCGTTGGCTTGACCCTTCTACGGCTGGACCGTTGGTACTGAGGCACGAACTGAATGTTGCTAGACTTATTTCATGTGTTGGACTGTATCGGGAAAACTTGGGTGTTCGAATGTTCGATCGGAAAATTTAACATTTTCTGTTTATCTGGAATGTGATACAATAATTGGAATTCACAAACAGTTATGAGATAACTGAATGAATGTTATAAATTTAGCAGTTTAGTCCCATATGATATTGAAAAGAGTTTTCGATAATGAGACTAAAATGCGGGATTTATATCTGTTAGGCATGTGATGTCTAAGTATTTCATTTGATTAGGCATGCGATGTCTAAAGAAGTTGCGGATTCCAATTGTTGTAGTTTTACACTTTCTTTTCTGTGACCGTAAGTGTAGTATGTTTATATCGCCGTTTTCATTGCTATATGTCAAAGACAATTGGGGTATGCATACTTACTTACGTTGATGACATGTGATGTTATGTGTTGCTGGATATGTTATATTGGATCGTCGTATTCGAATAGCCGGGGGTTTTTATGTGAGATGAGTGTTTTTCATTTTCATTCATGTAAAAACTTGTATGTAATATTCTTTTATTTGGGGCACTTCCAGGTAGCGGAAGTTGTCACCCTTTGTATATTATTTACTTTTCCGCATTAGGATAGACCCAAGGAGGGGAGCACAAGTAACCGGGTTCTGGGGTCCAGTGGGAGACCAACTCGAAGAGTCGAGTCCGGGTCTCCTAACCCTAGAATTGGCAGGGTTGCTTGCCGCTCTCGTAGGGGTCTAAGGGTGTAGGATTGGCTATTCATCACGACCGTGGAATCCGTGTTTTATACTGGCTCGTATTGAAAACACGGACGTCCTAGTATATCCAATATTTCATATGTTTATTCTGCTGCGATATCTGTGTTGTGACTCTGTGATGGATATAGTATATAGTATATATGATATATTATATAGACGTTACTTATGTTTTACACCCGCGCTAGCCCTGCCCTGCTCTGTCGTTAGTTACCTAACCTAACGGTGCACGAGGGGACATCGAGGCGAATGCGGATGGCATAAGTGTACGTCATATCTATCTGTGATGTTTAGGTATTTAAATGATGGGACTTCATTAATGTGATTAATGAAAGAAAGAAACCTAAGATGTTGTAGAATCAAATTTTAAACAAAACTGGTAGCTACAGTTCTTGCTTTGCATAGCGGTATATATGATATACCCTGCACCTTATTCGATGAGGAAAGGACCGAGATCCCTTCACCGGGAGTGATTCCTTTAGCAATAACTGGCAGATGCTACACACTCGGTTTGCTTTTGACTGCTTTTGGGTTTTTGCTTTGCACAGCGATATATATGATATATCCAGCACCTCATTCGACGAGGAAAGGACCGAGATCCCTTCGCCGGGAGTGACTCCTTTAGCAAAACTAGAAAAGCCTCAAAATCACTCCATTTCAAAACTTCATTCGATTCTACAACGATATCAAGTTCATTACGCTCATGGTTTTTTCTGAAAGAACCCGCGTAGCCCTCCGTCATTTCAGATAGATATTATTTAGTATTCATGCTATGTTTGTTGACTTAGTCAAGGCATAGTGTATGGTAGCTAAATTATGTTTATCTGCAACAACATGAGATGTGATTGGATTAGAGCATTCGTACGGCCTTGTTGACTCAGTCAAGGGTCGTACGGGTGGGTTTAATTCAATCGGGAAATGTACGGGTTGAACTTGACTTGCGATTTATGGTTTGTTGACTTAGTCAAGGTCATAGATCGCTAGGGGCAAAAGCATTATCGGGAATTTCAAGTGTTGAAATTTGCAATGAGATTGCATACCTTCTATGAGATAGTTGGATCCCGATACCCACTGCGAGTAAGAGTTACTCCTGGGAGAGTTTTACACATTACAATTAGCCGATCAAGTAGGTGTCTAGAAAGGTGTTAACGAGGTTACGCCTCTGGGAAAACGAGGTTTACAGTAATTAGGTTCGTGCGAAAGCACGGGGGACCTCCCTCAAAGTACCGACACTGGCCTGGCTGAAAGATTGGCGAACTTGTAGTGTGTAATTAATCCCGGCTAGTCTTGCCTTTTAAGGTTTGAAGAAAGATTTGATAAAAAGCAGTGGGAGCCATCCTGATTAGATAAGATAATAACCAATCTGATCTTGCACGAGCTTACGCTAAAGTGTTTTCTTCTCTCTCTCTCCAGGTAGCGACCATTTCATGCCTTAATCAAGATAATAATATGGATGTATTGACCGAACCCGCATGTTATACTGTGAAGGGGAACGTTGAACCGTTCTATCTTATAAGTGTTATAAGAATGAACAGGAAACAGGAGAATATCTGGATTCTCACACCGCCCAAAAGGAGAACATGCATGTTGATGCATCATCTTCGGGTGTGTTTGTCATTGAGAACTGTTTCTCAGTTCACCCTACGTCCTGGGTATTAGATACTGGATCAGGATCCCACATATGTAAGCAGTTACATGGGCTAAGGAAAGGTAGAGAACTGGGAAAAGGTGATCATTCCGTTCAAGTAGGGAATGGGGCAAATGTTGCAGCCAAAGCAGTTGGCATATATCACCTGGTATTACCAAATGGTAATACACTAGTCCTGAATGAGTGCTATTATATACCAAACATGATGTGCAACATTATATCAGTTTCTTTATTAAGTAAAGAAGGATATAATTTTGTAGTAAAGGATAATGTTATGAACATATTCCTGGATCAAAGGTTGATTGCATCAGGCTCGCTACATAATGGCATATTCATTCTCAATCAAAATACAGTCTTCAATATACAAAACACACACAAAAGGAAAAGCTCAGAAATGAACGAATCCTTCTTGTGGCACTGTAGACTTGGCCATATCAATGAGACACGACTAGCTAAGTTGCATAAGAATGGATATTTGAATTCATTCGAATTATCATCTTATGACACTTGCCATTCATGTCTCAAAGGAAAAATGACCAAAACTCCGTTTACGGGACACGGAGAAAGAGTTACTGAACTCTTGGGACTGGTGCATAGTGATGTATGCGGTCCAATGTCTACACACGCCAGAAATGGTTCTTCCTACTTCATTACATTCACTGACGATCTCTCTAGATACGGGCATGTGTTCCTGTTGAAACACAAGTCTGAAGCTTTTGAGAAATTCAAAGAATATAAGCACGAGGTAGAGAACCAAACGGGCAAAAGTATTAAGGTTCTTCGATCTGATCGAGGAGGTGAATACTTAAGCAGTGAATTCCTGGATTATCTAAAAGAGAATGGGATTCTCTCTCAGCTTACTCCTCCTTATACACCACAGCACAACGGTGTATCGGAACGAAGGAATCGAACCCTATTAGATATGGTGCGTTCAATGATGAGTAATGCTGAGTTACCTATTTCCTTTTGGGGATATGCGCTTTAGACAGCCATATACCTATTGAATCTGGTTCCATCTAAATCTGTACCTACCACACCATATGAGATATGGAGTGGGAAGAGACCATATTTTAAACGAATTAAGATATGGGGTTGTCCGGCCTATGTCAAAAAACAAAATCCGGACAAACTCGAGGCACGATCAGTCCTTTGCAAGTTTGTGGGATATCCTAAGAATTCTCAAGGATATTTTTTCTACCAAGCTGAGGAACAAAGAGTGTTTGTTGCTCAACATGCCACCTTTTTGGAAAGGGAATTTCTTGCAAAAGAAATTAATGGCAAAGAGGTAGAGCTGGAAGAGGTTCCAGCACCACAAACTGCAACTAACGATTTAGTAGAACCAGAGGATTCAGTGGTGCCCGACGTACCCCAGCCTCTCCGCCGATCTAGTAGGGTTTCTCGTCCACCTGAGAGATACTATGGTTTTCTCATTGATGGTGGCAGTGAGGATTGCATCATGGAGGATGATGACCCAACTAGCCTCGAGCAGGCCATCACGAGTGGGGACTCAGTGAAATGGCTGGATGCTATGCGGTCCGAGATGGAATCCATGTACACCAACAAAGTATGGACTTTGGAAGTTGCTCCTGAAGGGGTAAAACCCATTGGGAGCAAGTGGATCTTCAAGAAAAAACTTGGTGTAGATGGGAAAGTGGAGACTTTCAAAGCTAGACTTGTAGCAAAGGGTTTTCGTCAAAGACCAGGTGTGGACTATGACGAGACCTTTTCTCCAGTGGCTATGCTTAAATCCATCCGGATCATGCTTGCCATCGCTGCATATCATGACTACGAAATCTGGCAAATGGATGTTAAGACCGCCTTTCTAAATGGTGATTTAGAAGAGTGCGTGTACATGACTCAGCCAGAGGGCTTCGTAGACAGTGGGAGCAGCGGGAAGGTGTGCAAGCTGCTTAAATCCATTTATGGATTAAAGCAAGCATCGCGGAGCTGGAACATCTGCTTTGACGTCGTTATCAAAGAGTTTGATTTCGTCAAAAATCCAGATGAACCTTATATCTACAAGAAGGTGGCAGAGAGTAAGGTTGTCTTCCTCGTATTGTACGTGGACGACATACTCTTGATAGGAAATGATATTCCTATGCTGCAATCGGTCAAGCTCTTCTTATCACAAAGATTCTCAATGAAAGATCTTGGTGACGCCTCCTGCATATTGGGAATAAGGATCTATAGAGATAGATCCAAACGGATTTTGGGATTGTCCCAATCCAGGTACATTGACACCATACTAAAGAGGTTTAGTATGGAAGATTCCAAGCGTGGGAACATGCCCACGATCTCTGGAGTCACTCTCTCCAAAGAGATGTCTCCCAAGACTGATTTGGAAAGAGCTCGCATGCAAGGGATACCCTATGCTTCGGCAGTAGGCTCTATCATGTATGCGATGCTATGTACCAGACCCGATGTAGCATACTCACTAAGTGTAGTGAGCAGGTATCAAGCTGATCCTGGAGAGAGTCATTGGACAGCTGTGAAGAGCATTCTCAAGTACTTACGAAGGACTAGAGATATGTTCTTGGTGTATGGTAACGGAGAGCTCCAAGTGGAGTCCTTTACCGATTCGAGCTTCCAGAGTGATAAGGACGACTCTAAGTCGCAGTCGGGTTTTGTCTTTACCCTTTACGGAGGGGCGGTTAGCTGGAAGAGTTCCAAGCAAGAAACCGTGGCAGACTCGACGATGGAGGCTGAATACATCGCTGCCAACGATGCTGCCAAAGAGGCTGTCTGGATCAAGAAGTTCATTACTGAACTTGGAGTGGTTCCATCCATTGAGCGTCCAATACCTTTGTATTGCGATAACAATGGAGCGGTGGTTTTGGCCAAGGAACCCAGGTCCCATCAGCGATCCAGGCATATTCTGAGGCGGTATCACCTGATCCGGGAGATAGTTGATCGCCGGGAGATCGAGGTCAGGAGGGTTGACATGAAGAACAACACGGCGGATCCACTCACGAAGGCCATTCCCCAGATACAGTTTGAGAGACTCTTCGGGATGCTCGGTATGCGATACTACAGCAGCTGGCCCTAGTGCAAGTGGGAGATTGTTAGTTGTATGTATGCCCTAGAGGCCAGTATTGTACAGATGATGTATATTATATTGGATGCTTGGACATATATAGAGATGACTTTCTTGCTCGATATGATAGTATGCTATCTGGTTACTCTTTATCTTAACATGTACACTTGTCTCTTTAAACTGTCTTATAGTTACATGTTGGTAAAGCCCTTAGGATGTATACTTGACTACCTGGACTATGATGCAGATCATACTAGTGGGGACATGGTAGTCCATAAGTACATCCTTCAAGGTCCCTAGTCGTGGGTGTATCGAGACGGGGCATCGATATACCAGAGTAGACTAGCGTATACACCTCTCGACCCATGAGATGGGCGATGGATGATCCCATATCCATTGGTGTTTGACATCAGAGATGGTATACGGGTGCTCAGTGGAGACTGGGTAAACTGGACGGACTCGCCGAGAACTCCCAGATGGTATTATACCTCACGTCAGATGGCAGTTCTCAGGTGACACTTGTACAGGTTAGTCTGTAGACCCGAGATCGTCATAGAGTCTTGTGTGATTCCCACTGTGCTTTGATCTCCACCTTACCACATCCATGAGGGCGTGCAAAACGGTGGTCTTTGGGTACAGTCCCGAGTCACATGGAGGCAATGAGCGATAGGAGGGGTTTCGTCTCTCCCGGTATTGGGAGTTGATGTTGCGCTGTGCTCGATTGGCCGTAACAGGGAAGTCCCTGGCCAGGGCTGATCAGAGATTTGCTGGTAAGTGTTACCAGTAGTTTCTCGACCCGTTATGAGCCTCACATCGGCACGACTTATCGGTTATTTGGGTCTGACGTATACCACCCCTAGACTTGATATGCGACGTATCAGACGAACAGACCGGACTGTACGGTAAGTGTTACTGGTTGGATTCACAGGAGTGTGAGCGGGCTAGCTCATCGATCTTCTGATCGCTCAATACCCGGATGGCCGTTACGTTTAGCAGACCGCTTGCGGCTTGTGGGTGCTTGATATGATCATCATCTGCTACCGGCGTATTGACGAGTCTTTAGAGTCCTACACAGAGGTTTCCTGGCTCAAGCGAAACGAAATAGGAGCGCATATGAGATATGTGCAGGACCGAGAATAATGCGTGTATGTGATACCGCATTTCATTCTCGCGATATATGTTTCGATTGGTTATATTTGATATGACCTAGTTATCGAATCATTGATTCGATAAGCCGATACATGGGATACTAGTCGGTTATATGCGATATGACCGGATCGTTAAATCAAGTGTTGATTTAATGATTTAATGTATAATTATATATTTGATATATTACTTTGCATTAACTAGTATTGGTTCACTTTAAATGGATTTTCTCACTTGATGTGCAAAAGGTATATGTGATATACTTTTGTGCACATTTTTTTGTATCATGTTTGGTGATACATGATAATGTGGTTAAGTGTAAAGGATTAAACCATGGTTAAATGATGATTAGGGTTTTGGTTTTTCATTTATTTATTTGTTTATTTATTTGGAAAGGATTAAGTTAAGAATGGTGGCTTATTTTGGAGCTATGTTGAAGCTTCTTGAAGCTTTGACAAAGTCCACCATCCTTATCTCATCCTTAACCCTAACCATTCCAACTAACCTTAGTTTAATCTCTACACTTGACTATGGTCAAGATATGATAAGTATTCATATTAGTTTCATTTTTAAAATAGAACACTTATCATATTTTTCTTCATCTTCATCTTCTTCTTCAAGAAAAGCTTAAGGTCCATCAATGGCAACTTGAGCTAAAGTGAGATAAATTCAATTCTAAAGTGAACCCACCTCCTATTTCTTCACCCTCTACCTCTTGCCAAGTTGTTTTGGGTGTTTTCTTCACAAGTTTCACAACTTTGTGAAGTCGGAGCTTGAGCTTGTGCAACCTCGACGTAGATCGTCTTTGACACGAAGCCGACGACCTATTCCGCTCCTTTTCCCGATGAAGCCGATGAACGAGTCTAGGATTCGAAAAGGACAGCGAGAGGATGCCTACGTGGAGCCAAGGAAGAGGATTACCGGATCTACAAAGGTTGTAGCATCTAACCTTTAGTTAATTTGTTAACTAGTTTATAGTTTCGCCTAGAAATCTAGCCGACGATCCGTATTAGGGTTTCTCGGCACCCATAAAATTTGAAATTGGCATGTTCGATGCCTTGTGAGTCCAAATCAGTGCCTAGGAACCTTTCAGTGACGGCAGTCCACAAGTCGGACGCACGCCCCGCAATATCAAAAGTACAAATAAATTTAAACAACACTATCATTGCACCCTGCTATCCACCACGACAAATCCGCAACATTACAGCACAACACAGAACATCAACGCGAATGTCACGTTTGCAAACCCGTCTAAAAGAACTATAGCAATCAGACGCGGTTTACCGATCAAATGACATTCCCGGTCGGAGATATAATGAAAGTACTGAAAAACCAACAAGTTTAAAATTTCGATCGACTAAATTTCCCGAAGTGGGCCCCACATACATCTGGTGTACAGTAACAAAATTTTGGCCCAAAAGACATATACCAAAATCCACCATTTCCCATGAGAAACCCACTGAAAAAATTTGGCGCACTGTTCCCACAAAAGCGTGGCGGATCAGCGGCCAAACCATGGTTTGGGCCGCGGATCCGCGGTCGTTTTGTGGGATCACGTGCCCAAATTTCACCAGTATTCTTTAAAAACCCTGCATGATTTTCTGAAATGCTCAAAATAAATTTTAGAACATTTTAAAAATCGACAGAAACATCATGTACAGAAAATTGTGATTTCGCGAAATCCGTTCGATCGATCTTTTAACCGTGTTAACACAAGTTAGTATAGCTTAATGGTGAGGCTCTGATACCACTGTAAGTCCGCGGCAGCGCCCCGGCCGTCTAACAGACGCCGATATGCGGAACAAAACTTTTACGACTGGCGCTATCGCGTACTTTATCCCGGATCGTCCATTAAAGCTAAACTAACAAATTGTAAAGAGGGTAGAATTGTTATACCGAATGATCCGAGTCCTTCGGTCTTCAACCATCATCCCACGCTACGTTGCAACTGATCCGAACTTGCTTGATCTCCGTTCTCATCGTCCAGTTGGCACCATGTCGACGGATCTTTAAACGGGCTCCCGCCTCTGAACCGAGGCAACTCGATCGTCAAGTTTGCCAAAAGAGACGACCAAGATAAAGTAGAGAATGAGTAGAATACTTTGTCTCGTTACGTCCAAGGTCACGGACGAACGGTTATAGATGTTGCCATTTGGAATCGGGTGAATGGAAATTGAACTAGGAAATTTCCATACACTTGTATCATAATCTTTTTGCCAATTTGAAATGATTCAAAAAATCACACACACACAGAATGAGTGGCCGGCCAAATATATGAGAGGAGGGAGGTGAGGGTAGGAGCATCAAGTGGTGACCATAAGCTTTCAACCTTATCAACTCATTAAAGAAAGAATGAATCATCAACTAGCATTAAAAGCAAACCTATCACAATTAACCTAGTCATGCTTTATCATTAATGAACCATTAATGACAAAGCCACCTCACTATCCTAGTCACCTCTTCTAGAAGTTTCCACACAAATCCCAAGAAAAGATAAATCCGCATTTAACCGAATGTCAAAATACGGCTGATAGAAAACTGGAAACTGGCAACTTCCAAAAATCATCCCGAAACGAATTTCAGGATAACCCCGTAACGGTATAAACATACCCGCATTTGTATTACGACCGAATACAAATGCAACTGAGACAAAGATATTATATTTACACAGTATAATACTGGGATCCGGCTTAAACCAAAGCCTACCAGTATTATCTGCCCGAAAAATAACACGTGCGAAAATGCACGTGCATTTTCCGAACCTTGCCATAAACCCATACGGCATCTACAACGTTTCGCCCGAACTTGAGAAAGTGTCTGTGGGGGACTCTAATGACTCATCAATACACTGGCACTGGGTATAACCAATAGCACGTCAGAGGTACAAGCTGTACGTAACGTTTTGCCTATGTATTGATTGGAAGGGAAGCTGACAAGCGAACTCATCTATAAACCCTACTGAGCCTGACAGTGACAATAACCGTACAGTCCGGAACATTCGTCTATGAGTATCGCATATACGGCCTAGGGGCTAGTAAACGTCAGACCCCCAAAAGCGATATAAGTCGTGTCAGAAAGCAGCCCAGAACACCCTGAGATTCTGCTGGTATACCTACCAGTATATCTCGATTACCCTGGCCAGGGATTTCGTGAAATGGCTCTCCTAAACACAGCGCGATCTCACCCCCAATACCGGGAGAGACGAATCCCCGAAGATCCGCTCACTTGGCTCCAATATGGCTCGGGACTGTACCCAAAATATACCTGTTTGCACGACTCCTTTGACCCGTGGTAGGGTATAAATCAAAGCACAGTGGGAACTCACACGAGACAAATGATGACCTCAGGTCGATGAACTAACCTGTACACATGTCACCAGGGAACTGCTATCTGACGATATGTATAATACCAACTAGTATGTTCCCGGCGAGTCCTGTCCGGTGTACTCATAAACTAATGAGCACCTGAATACATCTTAGGTGATCCAACTGACACCAGTGGCTTGTGAGACCGGCCACCGCCCCTCATCGGGGTCTCGACTGTATACACTAGTCTACTCTGGAGTATCGATGCCCTGTCTCGCAACTCCCACGACTAGGGGCACTTTAAGGATGTGCTTATAGACCCCAGCTCCCATATATATGATCGCCATCATACTGCTGGTAGTCAAACAAGAATCCTATGGGCTCTATCATGATGATAAAGATAAACCAAACAGCATACTTGTTAGTTATATGTATGCCCTAGAGGCCATTACTATACATAGGATGTATATTGTAGTGGATGCTTGGATATATATAGGGAGGACTTTCTTGCTCGACATGATAGTATGCTATCTGGTTGATCTTTACCTTAACGTGTACACTGATTGTCTCTCTGTTACATGTTGGTAAAGCCTTTAGGATGTGTACTTGACTACCTGGACTATGATGCGGATCATACTAGTGGGGACATGGTAGTCCATAAGTACATCCTTCAAAGTCTCTAGTCGTGGGTGTATCGAGACGGGGCATCGATATACCAGAGTAGACTAGCGTATACCATCTCGACCCATACAGATGGGCGATGGATGATCCCATGTCCATTGGTGTTTGACATCAGAGATGATATACGGGTGCTCAGTGGAGACTGGATACACTGGACGGACTCGCCGAGAACTCCCAGATGGTATTATACCTTACGTCAGATGGCAGTTCTCTGGTGACACTGGTACAGAGTAGTCTGTTGACCCGAGATCGTCATAGAGTCTTGTGTGGTTCCCACTGTGCTTTGATTTCGATCTTACCACGTCCAAGAGGGCATGCAAAACGGTGGTTTTTGGGTACAGTCCCGAGTCACATGGAGGCAATGAGCGATAGGAGGGGATTCGTCTCTCCCGGTATAGGGGGTTGATGTTGCGCTGTGTTCGATTGGCTATAACCGGAAATCCCTGGCCAGGGTTGCTGAGATTTACTGGTAAGTGTTACCAGTTGTTTCTCGAATGGTTATAGGCCTCATATCGACACGACTTATCGAGCTATTGGGGTCTGACGTTTACCACCCCTAGGCGAGATATGCGACATATCAGACGACGAGACCGGACTGTACGGTAGTGTTACTGGTTGGATTCACTGGAGTGTGAGCGGGCTTGCTCGTCGATCTTCTGGTCGCTCAATACCCGGGTGGCCGTTACGTTTAGCAGACCGCTTGCGGCTTGTGGGTGTTTGATATGATCATCATCTGCTGCCGGCGTATTGACGAGTCTTTAGAGTCCTACACAGAGGTTTCCTGGCTCAAGCGAAACGAAATAGGAGCGCATATGAGATATGTGCAGGACCGAGAATAGTGCATGTATGTGATACCGTATTCCATTCTCGCGATGAATGTATCGATTGGTTGTATGCGATATAACCTAGTTATCGATTCAAGGATTGATTCGATAAGCCGATGCATGAGATACTAGTTGGTTATATGCGATATGACCGGATCGTTAAATCAAGTGTTGATTTAATGATTTATTGTATAATTATATATTTGATATATTACTTTGCATTAACTAGTATTGGTTCATTTTAAAGGAATTTTCTCACTTGAAGTGCACAATGTATATGTGATATACTCTTGTACACAAGTTTGTGTCATGTTTGATGATACAAGCTAACTTGAGTTTGTGTAAAGTTTAAACCATGGTTGTGTAATGGTTAGGGTTTTCTTTTTCTTTATCATTTATTTATTTTGTTTATTTATTTTGCAAAATAAATGAATGGTGGCTTTCTTTGGATGCTAGTTGAAGCTTCATGAAGCTTTGACTAAGTGACCATATTTGTCTCATGCTTAACCCTAACCATTCCACTAAACCCTAGTTCATTCTCTACACTTGACCATGGTTGAATTATGATAAGTATTCATTTATTTTCTATTTTGAAAATAACTTATCATAACATATTCATCTTCTTCTTCTTCTTCTTCACAAGAAGAAGCTTGCCTCCATCAATGGCAACTTGAGAAAATGAGTCAGAAATCCAATTCTAATGTGAACCCACTTCCTATTTCTTCATCCTCTACCTCTTGCCAAGTAGTATAGGGTATTTTCTTCACAAGTTTCATGACTTGGTGAAGCGGGAGCTTTATCTTGTGATGCCTCGACGTAGATCATCTTCGGCACGAAGCCGACGACCTTGCCCGCCCATTTCTCCAATGAAGCCGACGCTAGAGCCCGGGTTTCCATTTGGACAGCGAGGAGACTTCATTGCGGAGCTATGGAGGTGGAGGACCGGATCTACAAAGGTTGTATTTCCGTTCTTTTAGTTAAATTGTTAACTTGTTGCATGTGTTCGCCTAATATTCTAGTTAACGATCCGTATTAGGGTTTCTCGGCACCCGTAAAATTTGAAATTGGCATGGTTGATGCCTTGTGAGACATCCTTAGTGTGTCTAGGAACCCCTACAGTGGTATCAGAGCCTAGCTAGAGCCTTAGGCGATGCGTAGACGATGTTTGAAAACCGATCGAACCAAAACCCTAAATCTAAAATGCTCTCTGGACTTTTTTCAAAAACTGGGTTTTTTCCAGATTAAAAATTCTTTAAAAATTCAGCAGGGAATTCTAAGAATTACGATGCAAAATTTTTTTCATGATACCTCTAAAGCGCGGCGGAACCGCGGCAGAAGCCTGGCTTCTGCGGCGGTTCCGCGGCCACTTGACTTGATTGGCCTTCAAACTTTGCACTGTAATTCATTCTTTCTGGTGCTGGTTTTTCTGGGAATTTTTAATATTTACTCAAGAGTTGAGTATTTTGGGTTGTATTGGGAGTTCGCAGATTCGATCGGATTGTCAGACTTCGTCTATGTGTTTTTCCGGATATTTTGGAATATGTTAAAAAGTTCGACCGGATATAAATACCCACATTTTCCCCTGTCGGGAAATTTCCAAGTGTTGGATTTTTCCGTGGTTTAATAACGTTCTAAGTAGTGCAAGTAACGCGATGGTCCCTCTAGAAGACAACAAACCTTAACTCGATTATGTGACCGTCTTGACCTGCCCTTTGAACCTTAGGGTTTGGGGCAGTACGGCGTGCCACATGTGAGGCGTTGGCTTGACTCTTCTACGGCTGGACCGTTGGTACTGAGGCATGAACTGAATGTTTTTAGACTTATTTCATGTGTTGAGCTGTACCGGGAAAACTTGGGTGTTCGATTGTTCGATCGGAAAGTTTAACATTTTCTATCTTATTCGGAATGTGATACAATAATTGGAATTCACAAGGAGTTATGAGATAACTGAATGAATGTTATAAATCTAGCGGTTTATTCTCACTTGATCGGTTGCTACGGAATTTTGATGTGATCAAAAGTCCGTCGCAATCACGTAGTGTACGCGGATACTCGCCGGGTAAACTTAATAGACAGCCTCGCTCCATAGCCCCGACCAAGTGACTGTAGGAGAACCCCGTCGCCGAAAGCATCCGTTCGCGTTCTCGCGGTAGCGGTGTTCCGCCTTGGTGCACTTCGTCGACAGTATCGGGGGTGAGGCCGCCTACTAAAGTTTGCGACGAGCATTCGATCAGGCTGTCGGGAATCTTGTTGAATTGCCCGACTTGATATTGAAAAGTGTTTTCGATTTTGAGACTAAAATGCGGGGTTTATAATTGTTAGGCATGCGATGTCTAAGGAATTCATTTGATTAGGCATGCGATGTCTATGCAGGTTGCGGATTCCAACTGTTGTAGTTTTACACTTTCTTTTCTGTGATCGTAAGTGTAATATGTGATATCGCCGGTTTCGTTGCTATATGTCAACGACAATTGGGATGCGCATATTTACTTACGTTGATGACATGTGATGTTATGTGTTGCTGGATATGTTATATTGGATCGTCGTGTTTGAATAGCCGGGTTTTTTTTATGTGAGATGAGTGTTTTTCATTTTCATTCATGTAAAAAACTTGTATGTAATATTCTTTTATTGGGACACTTCCAGGTTGCGGAAGATGTCACCCTTTGTATATTATTTACTTTTCCGTACTAGGATAGACCCAAGGAGGGGAGCACAAGTAACCGGGTTCTGGAGTCCAGTGGGAGACCAACTCGAGGAGTCGAGTCCGGGTCTCCTAACTCTAGAATTGGTAGGGTTGCTTGCCGCTCTCGTAGGGGTCTAGGGGTGTAGGTTTGGCTATTCATCGCGACCGTGGAATCCGTGTTTTATACTGGCTCGTATATAAAACACGGACGTCCTAGTATATCCAATATTTCATATGTTTCTTCTGCTGCGATATCTGTGATGTGATCATGTGATGTTCTGTGATAAATACAATATATAGTATATATGATATATCATATAGACGTTACTTATGTTTTACACCCGTGCTAGCCCTGCCCTGCTCTGCCGTTAGATCCCTAACCTAACGGTGCACGAGGGGACATCGAGGCGAATGCGGATGGCATAAGTATACGTCGTATTTATCTGTGATGTTTAGGTACTTAAATGATGGGATTTCATTAATGTGATTAATGAAAATAAAAGAAACCTAAAGATGTTGTAGAATCGAATTTCAAAATAAAACAGGTAGCTACAGTTCTTGCTTTGCACAGCAGTATATATGATATATCCTGCACCTTATTCGATGAGGAAAGGACCGAGATCCCTTCACCGGGAGTGACTCCTTTAGCAGTAACTGGAAGATGCTACAACCTTCGGTTTGTCTTTTGATTGCTTTTAAGAGTTTTTGCTTTGCACAGTGATATATATGATATATCTCGCACCTCATTCGACGAGGAAAGGACCGACGATCCCTTCACCGGGAGTGACTCCTTTAGCAAAACCACAAAAGCCTCAAAAGCACTCCATTTTAAAAATCATTTGATTCTACAACGATATCAAGTTCATTACGTAATAGGTTTTCAGAAAAACCTGTCGTAGCCCTCCGTCATTTCAGATAAGTACTAGTTAGTATTCGTGCTACGTTTGTTGACTATGTTAAGGCGTAGTGTGCGGTAGCTAATTAGTGCTTATCTGCATATGCATATGATGCGATTGGATTAGGGTAGTCGTGCGACTTTGTTGACTATGTTAAGGGTCATGCGGGTGGGTTTAATTCAATCGGGAAATGACGGGTTGAACTTGATTAGCACTTATGATTTGTTGACTATGTTAAGGTCATATAGCTGCTAGGGGCAAAATATTATCGGGAATTTCAAGTGTTGAAATTTGCAATGAGATTGCATACCTTCTATGAGATAGTTGGATCCCGATACCCACTGCGAGTAAGAGTTACTCCTGGGAGAGTTTTATACATTACAATTAGCCGATCAAGTAGGTGTCTAGAAAGGTGTTAACGGGGTTAAGCCTCTGGGAAAACGAGGTTTACATTAATTAGGTTCGTGCGAAAGCACGGGGGACCTCCCTCAAAGTACCGACACTAGCCTGGCTGAAAGATTGGAGAACTTGTAGTGTGTAATTAATCCCGGCTAGTCTTTCCTTTTAGGGTTTGAAGGAAGATTTGATAAAAACAGTGGGAGCCATCCTGATTAGATAAAATAATAACCAATCTATTCTTGCAGGAGCGCACGCTGAGTGTTTTCTTCTCTCTCTCTCTCCAGGTAGCGACCATTTCACGCCTTAATCAAGATAATAATACGGATTATTGACCGAACCTGCTTGTTATACTGAGCTGGGGAACGTTGGTCCCGCTCCAACTTATAATTGTTATAAGACAGAGCAGGAAATTGGGGAATACCAGATTTCCCGTGCCGCCCAAACGAAGAAAGTGCATGAGATGCATCATCTTCGGGTGTGTTCATTATACAGAACTGTTTCTCAGTATCCTCCGCATCCTTGGTATATGATACCGGATCAGGATCGCAGATATGTAATCTGTTACATAGGGCTACAAAAGGGTAGAAAAACTGAGAACGGGTGATAAGTTTCATGAGACAGAAAACGGGGCAAGTGTTGCAGCCAAGTCTGTTGGTCACTATCACCCTGTATTACCAATACATTGATTCTGAACGAATGTTATTAGATACCGAACCTGATATACAAAATCATATCAGTCTCTTTAGAAGTAAAGAAATGATAAAATTTTGTATTGATGGATAATGTTTTGAACATTTCCTATATCAAAAGTTGATCGGTTCAGGCACGTTATCTAAAAGCATTAATGTTCTAAATCAAACTACAGTTCTTTAGTATACGGAACACACACAAGAGGAAGTGTTCAGGAATGAACGAATCCTACTTGAGGCATTATAGACTAGGTCATATCAATGCGACTCGACTAGCTGAAGTTACATGAAGATGCATATTTAAATCAGTTTGAATTTACATCTTATGAAACTTGCCAGTCATGTCACAAAGATTAGATGACCATAGCTCTGCTTATTAGAAACAGAGAAAGAGTTTAGTCGACTCTTGGGATTGATACATGATGATATATGTAAGATCCCCTGTCTACACATGCCAAGAACGGTTCTTTGTACTTCGTTACATTCTCTGATAATCTCTCAAGATTCAGACATATGTTCCTGTTGAAACACAAGTCAGAACCTTTTGAGATATTCACAGAATATAAGTTAGAAGTAGAGAACCAATACGGGTATAAGCATTATGTCCTTTGATGAGATCAAGGAGGAGAATACTTGAGCACGGAATTCCTGGACTATTCTAAAGGAGAATGAGATTCTCTCTCAGCATTACTCCTCCGTATACACCATAGCACGATGGTATATCGGGGCGGAGCATTCACACCCTATATAAGGTGTGCTCTATGATGAGTACTACTGAGTTACCTATTTCCTTTTGGGAGTCATGCGCTTGAGAAGATGCATACCTATTGAATAGGGTTCGAATCAAATCAATTGCCTACCACTTCATATGTGATATGGAAAGGGAAGAGCCCATATCTTAAGTTAGTTAAGATTTGGGGTTGTCCGGGCTATGTCTAAAAGCAAAATCCGGACAAGCTCGAGGCAAGATTTGTTATGTAGAACTGGAAATGTTCCAGCTATACAAACTGCAGCTGATGATTTGATACAACCAAAGGATTCAATAGTAACCAACGAACCTCAGCCTCTCCGCCGATCTAGTAGGGTTCCTCACCCACCTGAGAGATACTTCGGTTACTCTATGACAGTGGGAGTGAAGATTGCATCATGGGATGATGACCCAACTAGTTTCAAGCTGGCCATCAGGAGTGGGACTCTGTAAGAATGGCTGGGTGCTTAGCGATCTGAGATGGAATCCATGTACATCAACAAAGTATGGACTTTGGTTGCTATATCTGAAGGGTTAAATCCCCATCAGGAGCAAGTATATCTTGAGAAGATTACTTGGTGTAGATGGAAAAGTTGAGACTTTCAAAGCAAAGACTTGTTAAAGCTTTTCGTCATCGACCAGGCGTGGATAATGATGAAACCTTTTCAAGTAGCTATGCTTAAGTCCATCCAGATCCTACTTGCCACGGCTACATACCATGACTACGATATCTGGCGGTTGGGTGTCATGACTGCTTTTCTAAATGATGTTTTAGAAGAGAACGTCTATAAGTACACAGCCAGAGGGCTTCGTAAACAGTGGGAGCAGCGGAAACGTGTACAAGATACTTTATAGGATAAAGCAGGCATCGCGGAGTTGGAACATCTGTTTTGATGTGTTAGTCAAAGAGTTTGATATCATCAAAATGGTAGATGAACCTTGTATAAACAAAAAGGTAGTAGAGAGTATGGTGACGATCCTTGAAGAGTACGTGGATGACATGCTCTTGATAGGGAAGGAGTTTCCTATGCTACGCTCGGTCAATCTCCGCTTATCAAAATGATTCTCCATATAGGATCAAAGTGATACCTCCTAAATCCTGGGTTTTGGATCTATGAGATAGATCTAATTGGATGTTAGGATTCTTACTAGTTGTAGTGAGATGGTATCAACCGATCCTGGGAAGAATCACTGGAAGGGTTCCAGGGTGATAAGGACGACTGAAAGTCAGTCGCAGGCATTGTCTTTACCCTCAGTAAAGGGACGGTATGTTGGAAGAGTTCCAAGCTAGATACCGTGGCATACTAGACGATAAAGGCTTGATACATCGCTACTTAAGATGCTACCAAAGAGGAAGTCTGGGTGTATATTGGTTCATGAGATGAACTTAGTTCCTCCCATTGTGTGACAATGGAGTTGTGGCTTATGTCAAGGAACGTCCATCCCATCAGTGATCCAGACATATTCTAAGGCAGTATCACCTGATCATGGAGATGGTTGATCTCCAGGGTGATCGAGGTTAGGAGAGTAGACTCAGAGGACAACACGGCGGATCCACTCACAAAGGCTTTTCCCAGAGAGAGACTTTTATGGGATGGTTGAGTATGAGATACTAAAACCACTGCTATCAGATGGCCCTAGTGCAAGTGGGAGATTGTTAGTTATATGTATGCCCTAGAGGCCATTACTATACATAGGATGTATATTGTAGTGGATGCTTGGACATATATAGGGAGGATTTTCTTGCTCGACATGATAGTATGCTATCTGGTTGATCTTTACCTTAACGTGTACACTGATTGTCTCTCTGTTACATGTTGGTAAAGCCCTTAGGATGTGTACTTGACTACCTGGACTATGATACGGATCATACTAGTGGGGACATGGTAGTCCATAAGTACATCCTTCAAAGTCTCTAGTCGTGGGTGTATCGAGACGGGGCATCGATATACCAGAGTAGACTAGCGTATACCATCTCGACCCATACAGATGGGCGATGGATGATCCCATGTCCATTGGTGTTTGACATCAGAGATGATATACGGGTGCTCAGTGGAGACTGGGTACACTGGACAGACTCGCCGAGAACTCCCAGATGGTATTATACCTTACGTCAGATGGCAGTTCTCTGGTGACACTGGTACAGAGTAGTCTGTTGACCCGAGATCGTCATAGAGTCTTGTGTGGTTCCCACTGTGCTTTGATTTCCATCTTACCACGTCCAAGAGCGCATGCAAAACGGTGGTTTTTGGGTACAGTCCCGAGTCACATGGAGGCAATGAGCGATAGGAGGGGATTCGTCTCTCCCGGTATAGGGGGTTGATGTTGCGCTGTGTTCGATTGGCTATAACCGGAAATCCCTGGCCAGGGTTGCTGAGATTTACTGGTAAGTGTTACCAGTAGTTTCTCGAATGGTTATAGGCCTCATATCGACACGACATATCGAGCTATTGGGGTCTGACGTTTACCACCCCTAGGCGAGATATGCGACATATCAGACGACGAGACCGGACTGTACGGTAGTGTTACTAGTTGGATTCACTGGAGTGTGAGCGGGCTTGCTCGTCGATCTTCTGATCGCTCAATACCCGGGTGGCCGTTACGTTTAGCAGACCGCTTGCGGCTTGTGGGTGTTTGATATGATCATCATCTGCTGCCGGCGTATTGACGGGTCTTTAGAGTCCTACACAGAGGTTTCCTGGCTCAAGCGAAACGAAATAGGAGCGCATATGAGATATGTGCAGGACCGAGAATAATGCGTGTATGTGATACCGTATTCCTTTCTCGCGATGAATGTATCGATTGGTTGTATGCGATATAACCTAGTTATCGATTCAAGGATTGATTCGATAAGCCGATACATGAGATACTAGTTGGTTATATGCGATATGACTGGATCGTTAAATCAAGTGTTGATTTAATGATTTAATGTATAATTATATATTTGATATATTACTTTGCATTAACTAGTATTGGTTCATTTTAAAGGAATTTTCTCACTTGAAGTGCACAATGTATATGTGATATACTCTTGTACACAAGTTTGTGTCATGTTTGATGATACAAGCTAACTTGAGTTTGTGTAAAGTTTAAACCATGGTTGTGTAATGGTTAGGGTTTTCTTTTTCTTTATCATTTATTTATTTTGTTTATTTATTTTGCAAAATAAATGAATGGTGGCTTTCTTTGGATGCTAGTTGAAGCTTCATGAAGCTTTGACTAAGTGACCATATTTGTCTCATGCTTAACCCTAACCATTCCACTAAACCCTAGTTCATTCTCTACACTTGACCATGGTTGGATTATGATAAGTATTCATTTATTTTCTATTTTGAAAATAACTTATCATAACATATTCATCTTCTTCTTCTTCTTCTTCACAAGAAGAAGCTTGCCTCCATCAATGGCAACTTGAGAAAATGAGTGAGAAATCCAATTCTAAAGTGAACCCACTTCCTATTTCTTCATCCTCTACCTCTTGCCAAGTAGTATAGGGTGTTTTCTTCACAAGTTTCATGACTTGGTGAAGCGGGAGCTTGATCTTGTGATGCCTCGACGTAGATCATCTTCGGCACGAAGCCGACGACCTTGCCCGCCCATTTCTCCGATGAAGCCGACGCTAGAGCCCGAGTTTCCATTTGGACAGCGAGGAGACTTCATTGCGGAGCTATGGAGGTGGAGGACCGGATCTACAAAGGTTGTATTTCCGTTCTTTTAGTTAAATTGTTAACTTGTTGCATGTGTTCGCCTAATATTCTAGTTAATGATCCGTATTAGGGTTTCTCGGCACCCGTAAAATTTGAAATTGGCATGGTTGATGCCTTGTGAGACCTCCTTAGTGTGCCTAGGAACCCCTACAATACTATCATCTCGAGTGAGACTGTTTTATCGGTATAGGTCCTCCCTTAATCATTGCAATCACGTGCCTGCGATCCAATAATTGACTTAGAGGGCACTGTATCCAACACAAACATCATGATCGGGGTACTGATCTACGTCTAGTACAATACTAATACCGCCTAAGTATGCATGCACGTGTATGAAACACTATGTCAAGACCCGTTACATCGTCATGTCGTATCTCAAATACGAACCCTACTATATCACCGATCTCACGGCCTCAAATCAAATCTCATCGACTCATCTTAAATCCCAAGTACTATCCTCATTATCATGCATGTGTATATGAATGTACATATGTATAGTCCCATACCCACGCATATATACATATATGCACATCCCAAACGGCGCACAAGAAAGTAATGTATGCAAGTCTGTGTGTGCGTATGTGGGTATAACAACTACTCTAGGGTTTCGCAACTAACCCAAAGCTAATCCAGGAACACATAATCATAACATGAATAAACATTCTCCTATCATAAAACACCTATATAAACATATATATATGAGCTGCACTACGGACTGCGGGGGTGCTATACGCCATCCGCCTGACTTCTCCCCGTAGATATAAATCTATTCACCTGGTCCTCGCTAGCCGGTGCCGACGTCACCACGCGCTTGCTTGTCGTCTCGAAGTCCACATGGGGTACCTACATATCATAACGTACCGTGTCGTATTAAAATCCGACTCATGACCCAAAACGACACGTGAATCCCACATAGGTCAAAACCTATGGTTGCTTTCACAAATCAACCCAAAAACCCTCGAAGTCGGCGTACAAACGTCAAACCATCGTGAAAAACCCAAACACTCCCATTTTCACATTCACAAACACTAAACATATATATAGAATAGGTTAGAATTCACAAAAAACCCAAACTCACTTTAAAAGCCATTTTTCCGAAAATCTAGCAAGCAAATATTACCCGTTTTAGTACAAAACCCGACGTTTAAACAAATCTAGCGGCTATAATACTTATTAAATATCTTAAATATGTCATAAAAACAATTTCCACAATTTAATCTCATTAAATTCCATTAACCCCAAAATTCTAGTTTACAAAATACCCAATTTTTAACAATTTATAGCAAAAATGCACAAACAACAATTTATCTAGGATTTTCATGAACTAAAGACATTAAACCACTCAATATATTATCTATAATGACATGAAACCATAATTATAATTTAATCTAAAGCATTTAATAATTTTCCAAAACTCTAGTTAGCAAAATAACTTAATTAGGGCATTTTATAAGTAATGGTTTGGAATTAACAACTAAATTAGCTTTCTATAAAACTTAAGATGTTAATCCACATCACAAAACCATGCACAATTTATCAAAACCCATTTCCACAACAAAACCCTAACTTGAAATCTTTAATCATGCAATTAAACTCATCAAAAACCTAATTAAGCACTTAGTTAACTTAGATTAAAGCAACTAGATAACAAATTTTAACAAAAGTATGAGATTATACCTCCCATGATGAGATCAAGCTCAAGATCTAGCCTCCCAAAATGCCATTTTGATCCCTAGATCCATACTAGAATGGTCAAGTAAAAATGGGTAGGATTTAGATTTAGATTTTGTGGGCTTTATGTGTGATTTTTGTTGATTTTTTTGAAGGAAAAATGAGGGAATTTGGGGAAGGCTGTTGCTGTTGAGGGGGAAGGGAAATCTCATTCAGAATTTGGAGGGGATGGGTAAGGAGGAGAGAGAGTGAGGTGGAGAAAGTCCACTCTAGTCAAAGTCCACTCTAATTCTGTCATTTTCTACTCTTTTCTTTTCTTTTCTTTTGACAAAAGAAGTGATTGGAGAGAGGGAGAGGGGGAGGGCTGTCATGGTGGGGCCGGCCATATGGGGAGAGGGAGAGAGGGTGAGGTGTGGGTGTGTGGGTTAGGGAAAAAGATAAATGTATTACCCCAACTCCCGTTAACACTAAATTTCACCGAAAAAATAGCCTTTTTCTTCGATATTTTCTAAACCGTTTTGGCAAACGATTTCATTTCAAAAACCACATGATAAAATTTTATTTAATGTTTTATGATGCACAAAATTTGTTTCAACTCATTCCAATCTATAATTTTCCCTAATTAAATGTATTAGGGACGGCTTAAAATAATATTAAAATAATTAATTTCGGAAAAATTTTCAGAAAATTTGAAATTTCACCAGTGGCTCAATAAACACCAAATACTAGCAATTACATAGCTAGAATATGTATATTTAATTTTATAATAAAGATATTTGCATTTTGACTTTTTACAGAAACCCCCTTATTTTACCGTTTTTTCGAAATTTCACCGAAACGATTTTCAAAACGTTACAAATACATTGATTCTGAACGAATGTTATTAGATAGCGAACCTCATATACAATATCATATCGGTCTCTTTATTAGTAAAGAAGGATATAATTTTGTATTGTTGGATAATGTTTTGAACATTTCCTATATCAAGAGTTGATCAGATCAGGTACATTATCTAAGAGCATAGACATTCTAAATCAAACCACAGTTCTTAGTGTACAGAACACACACAAGAGGAAACGTTCAGAAATAAACGAATCCTTCTTGAGGCATTGTAGACTAGGTCATATCAATGCGACCCGAATAGCTGAAGCTACATTTAGATGCATATTTAAATGAGTTTGAATTTACATCTTATGAAACTTGCCGGTCATGTCACAAAGATAAGATGACCACAGCTCCGTTTGTTGGAAACATAGAAAGAGCTAGTGAACTCTTGGGATTGATACATGCTGATGTATGAAGGTCCCCTGTCTATACATGCCAGGACCAGTTCTTTGTACTTCTGTCACGACCCGAAGGTACGGAACATGACCGGCACTTAAACTACGAACGTCTCGAGACGTGTGTAATCTAAGTAAACCGAAAACCCAGAAATCCAAACCAAGAAAAGTAGTAGAGTGCAGGAAAAACCAACTTAAAGCAAGTAATTTCAATAGCATAAGCCGAATTATGCGGTTTTTAAAACATCAAAATTTTACTGAAAATTTCGGCAGAGTCTCCTTTGTAAATACTAACCCCCAAACGGAATACAACATGAATAGTATACGAAATCAAGAAAAAGGCATCCCCAAGCAGGAGCTAGCTCTTCGTCAATCGACGGTCACAACCACACAAGCAATATAATATACAACGCCAACGGCGAGGATCAAAAACTCAAAAGGGAACTCAAAACCACCAGAAATATAACGAGCGACTCTAAGGTCGAAAGAATAAACAACACTGGTCTCTATCTCAATAGATACATGTTTGGTTGATGGAACTTCTAGATACAACAGAATAATGATATACAAGATATATAATGGGGGTATGATACAAGTAAACCCACCTACTAGCAAATCACCCGAATGAAACTGAGCCCGCAAGCCGTAAAGAAACCTGTACGGCAAATCTACAAGAAACTGGGGCACAACGGGGGTGAGTTGCCAACTCGTGAATAGAAAAACATCTACGCACAGAAATCGCATAAATAACGCAACCTAGGTCAATGATCATAATATATCCTCAAATATAAGTATAACAGGCAGCCTATAACAATGACTAGGGTAATATCTAACCCGAGTATAATTTCATGTGCCCGTGTCAGTGCCTCAGGTAGCAATATATCATATGAATGAGGTATGAATGCATGAAACAGAATACATGTAAATGAAGAAACTGTTTTCATAAATTAGTGAGATTTTCTTCGTATTTTTAAACTGAGGTATCATAATGAAATCAGTATCAACAGTGTCTAGCATCGACACAAAACATAAATCTCACTGTCTCGAAATATCAATGTCTCAAGCTCAATATCTAGGGCGCCGTCAGTCCGGACCGGCCCCTACCATCCATCTCAAGACCACGACGGTATCCTCCGGATATCCGACGCGTCGGGTAATATCACCGGTAGGTAGTGCTCCCCAGCCAGGCTCAACGTCAACACCACATTCCTCTTGCCCCGGGGTACCATACCGGGCCCACCATGTACCCGTGACGGTTCCTTCACTCCTCGACACGGATCTCCAAAACCACAGCAAACTCATGGTGGACGACACTTTACATCACTAGAAAACCGCAACATTTTATATTTTAAAAGATCATAAGTTGTAAATTTTGCGGCTTTCCCCGAAATCCAGAAATATCATAAATCTCAAGAAATCATCACAAGTGCATATGTCAATGATAATGAACTAGGCATGAACAACTGAATAACAGTATGCATGAAGTGGTAGGTAATAACTACAATGTCTAATATGGCATATAAGGGAAGTACACTAATATCATGTCAAAACTACCAGCTAACAATCTAAGTCAAGCAATTATATTCTCTAAAGTGTACGTGACATGGCAATTACCGATGAAGATGTGTGTGAGCCGGCAAGTAGGTGTACGTGGTACATACGCATCATCGGTAATGGTGCTGGTGTCCTAACAGCATGATATCAATAATGGAATATGCAGCAAAATAAATATGCGAGGCAGAGCGAACAGCTATAATGTGCGGGAGCTGAATACTAGACACAACGATAACTAATCTGCAATAATCTAATATAAGTCCTACGAATGGTGCCTTTTGAAATAACACGAATCATGGGGTTTTGAAAATAGGGGCTACGGTGTTTTTATGAAAAGATACGTCGTTTTTGAAATATCCGTAGATTCCCTTGAGCTGTCTTTAAAAATGCCCACGATTCGTTAGTTTTTGAAATAGGTAAGAAGTCTAATCAAATCTAATAACTACACTAAACTATACGGCTGAACTACAGGTAAGGAAACCGCCTATCATCTGAGTCGATACATATACATACCTGTATATGTATAGTCGGTGATCCCGCCTCAATAATATCATAACCGATACCATATCTATAATCAGGCATCCCAAGTCAAGAGTGCGGATCAATCATCAATAGAGCTCGTACGTCAGTCCGTCGTACGGCATCCCAATCTGGGTACGGGTCAATATCATATTCATCCTACTATTCACCTAGTATCCTCTTTATCCAAGATCATAGTCTAGGGTACTGACCTATGTCTTGCACAATACTGATACCGCCTAAGTATGCATGGACGTGTGTGAAACACTACGTCAAGGACCCGCTACAACGTCATGTCGTATCTCAAATACGAACCCTGCTAGGTCACCGAATTCACAACTTCAATACAAATCTCATCGACTCATCTCAAACCCAAATATCATCCTCAAATCCGTATGTGAACACATAGTCCCATACCCATGTGAACACATAACTATATTTTCCGTAAAGCACAAAAGAAGGAAGAAAGTATGCAAGTATGGGTTGGTGTGTGCATGTGTAGTGCGACCACTACTCTAGGGTTTCACGACACTAAATCATCCAAGAACACCAAATATCCATATTATCATCAATATACTCAAACAATATATAAATAATATATATATGTGTGTATACGTATTCGTATACATCACCACGAATTGCGGGGGTGCTATACGCCATCCACCCGACTTCTCCCCGTAGATATAAATCTACTCACCTGGTCCTCGCTCGCCGGTGCCGACGTCGCCACGTGCTTGCTTGTCGTCTCGAAGTCTACATGGGGTACCTACATATCATAATGCACCGTATCGCATTAAAACCAAATTCGAAATCGAAACGGCATACGAAAATCAAATCGGCATGCATATCATGCATAGGTCAAAACCTATCGCCTACGCATGCAAGAATAGCGAAACCCACCCTCGATGTCGACGTACAAACGTCAAACCATCGTGAAAAACCCAAACACTCCCATTTTCACATTCACGAATACTGATTTTAATATAAAATAGGTTAAAATTCGCAAAAACCCCAAATTCACTTTAAAAGCCATTTTTCCGAAAATCTAGCAAGCGAATATTACCCGTTTTAGTACAAAACTCGACGTTTAAATAAATCTAGCGGCCATGATACTTATTAAATATCTTAAATAAGTCATAAAAATAATTTCCACAATTTAATCTCATTAAATTCCATTAACCCTAAAATTCTAGTTTACAATATAACCAAATTTTAACAATTTTATAGCAAAAATGCACAAACAACAATTTAGCTTGGATTTTCACGAACTAAAGTATTAAACTACACTTAATAATGTTAATAATGTCATGAATAACCTAATTAGATTTTTAATCTAACATTTGCAATTAAATTGAAAAACCTAGTTTGCATAAAATTCCAATTTTTTTTTACAAATTACAAGCAACAATATGCAAATTAACAACTAGATTACATTTTGCATTCTTTAGATGTTAGATTACCTATTGAAACCATAATCTATAGATCAAGATGCTAATATTAATTCAAAACCTTTCTTGAATTCCAAGCTTGCAATCAAAACTTAATTAAACACTTAATTAAAATCTTAGATTAGAACAAGTATCATTTGGAAAAGGGTTATACCTCAAACTAGTTTGAAATGAGATCCACACATGCCAAAATATAGCCCTCAAAATGCCATCTTGCTCCAAGGATTCAAGCTAGCATGGGCAAGAAATAATGGGTCAAGGTTGGATTTGAGTTTTGATGGAAATTTGTGTGGATTTAGTGAATTTTGTGATGATTTTGGAGGTGAATGAAGTGGGGGATTTTTTTGGACAGCAGCCCATGGGATTGCTCGGCCACAAGATGAAGGGAAGAGAGAGAGTGAGGTGTGAGTTTTGGTGAGAAAGTCCAAGTCAAGAAAAGATACCCCAAGTCAACACACAACCCTTCTCTCTTTATTCTATTCTTTTCTTTTCTTTTACCAAAAGAAGTGGGGGAAAACTTTGGGGAGGGCTGCTGAATTCAGCCATGGGGAGGAGTAAGTGGGTGTGTGTGGGTGTGGGTACGGGTGTGGGGTGATGAAAAATGATAAATACAATACCCCAAACATCCATTTACGCTAAAAAAAAGCCTTTTTTCTTCAATAATTTCTAAACCGTTTTGGCAAATAATTTCGTTCCAAAAACCACATGATAAAATTTTATTTAATGTTTTATGATGCACAAAATTTGTTTCAACTCATTCCAATTTGTAATTTTTCCTAATTAAATGTATTAGTGACGACTTAAATAATAATAAAATAATATTTTTTTTTCAGAAAATTTAAAATTTCACCAGCGGCTCAATAAACACCAAATAATAGCAATTACATAGCTAAAATATGTATATTTAATTTTTATAATAAGATATTTGTATTTTTGACTTTTTACAGAAAACCCCCTTATTTTACCGATTTTTCGAAATTTCACCGAAACGATTTTCAAAACGTTACAACTTCATTACATTTACTGATGATCTCTCAAGATTCAGACATATGTTCCTGTTGAAACACAAGTCCGAAACTTTTGAGATAATCATAGAATATAAGTTAGAAGTAAGGAACCAAAAATGGGTATAAGTATTATGTCCTTTGATGAGATCAAGAAGGAGAATACTTGAGCACGTGAGCACGGGATTCCTGGACTATTCTAAAGGAGAATGAAATTCTCTCTCAGCATTACTCCTCCGTATACACCACAGCACGTCGGTGTATCGGGGCGGAGCAATCGCACCTTATGTGATATGGTACGCTCTATGATGAGTACTACTGAGTTTCCTATTTCCTGGGAGTTATGCACTTGTAAAGCTGCATACCTATTGAATAGGGTTCCAATCAAATCAGTTGCCTACCACTTCATATATGATATGGAATGGGAAGAGCCCATATCTTAAGTAAGTTAAGATTTGGGTTGTCCGGCCTATGTCTAAAAGCAAAATCCGGACAAGCTCGAGGCAAAGTCAGTTCTGTGGAAGTTTGTTGGATATCCCAAGCATTTGCAAGGGAATATCTTCTACCAAACCGAGAAACAAAAGATGTTTTGTTTCTTAGCATGCCACCTTTGTGAAAGGGAATTTCTTGTGAAGAAATTATTGGTCATGAGGTAGAACTGGAAAGATTTCCAGCTATACAAACTGCAGCTGATGATTTGGTAGAACCAAAGGATTCAATAGTTTCCAACGAACCTCAGCCTCTCCGCCGATCTAGTAGGGTTCCTCACCCACCTGAGAGATACTTCGGTTTTCTCTATGACAGTGGGAGCGAGGATTGCATCATGAGATGATGACTCAACTAGTTTTCGAGCTGGCCATCAGGAGTGGGACTCTGTAAGAATGGCTGGATGCTTAGTGATCGGAGATGGAATCCTTATACACCAACAAAGTATGGACTTTGGTTGCTTTATCTGAAGGGTTAAATCCCCATCAGGAGCAAGTAAATCTTGAGAAGATTACTTGGTGTACATGGAAAAGTTGAGACTTTCAAAGCTATGGTCAGGTCCATCCAGATCCTACTTGCCACGGCTACATACCATGACTACGATATCTGGCGGTTGGGTGCCATGACTGCTTTTCTAAAGGATGATTTGGAAGAGAGCGTCTATAAGTAAATAGCCAGAGGGCTTCATAGACAGTGGGAGCAGCGGAAACGTGAGCAAGATGTTTTATGTGATAAATCAGGCATCGCAGAGTTGGAACGTCTGTTTTGATGTGGTAGTCAAAGAGTTTGACTTCATTAAAATGGTAGATGAACCTTGTATATACAAAAAAGGTAGTAGAGAGTATGATGGTGATCCTCGTAGAGTACGTGGATGACATACTTTTGATAGGGAAGGAGTTTCCTATGCTACGCTCGGTCAATCTCCGCTTATCACAAGGATTCTCCATATAGGATCAAGGTGATACCTTCTAAATCCTGGGTTTTGGATCTATGAGATAGATCTGATTGGATGTTAGGATTCTCACTAGTTGTAGTGAGATGGTATCGATCGATCTTGGGGAGAATCACTGGAAAGGTTCCAGGGTGATAAGGACGACTGAATGTCAGTCGCAGGCATTGTCTTTACCCTCAGTGGAGGGACGGTATGTTGGAAGAGTTCTAAGCTAGATACCGTGACTTACTAGACGATTAAAGGCAAGATACGTCATTACCAAGGATGCTACCAAAGAGGCAGTCTGGATATATAAAAGTTTATGAGATGAACTACGTTCCTACCATTGTGTGACAATGGAGTTGTGGCTTATGCCTAGGAACCCCTGTCCCATCTGTGATCCAGATATATTCTTAGGCAGTATCACCTGATCATGGAGATGTTTGATCTCCAGGAACATCGAGGTTAGGAGAGCAGACACAGAGGACAACAACGCAGATCCACTCACAAAGGCCTATTTTCCAGTAGAGACTTTTATGGGATGGTTGAGTATGAGATACTTCAACCACAGCTGATTGTTGGGTATGCGATACCACAACAGATGGCCCTAGTGCAAGTGGGAGATTGTTAGTTATATGTATGCCGTAGAGGCCATTACTGTACATACGATATATATTGTAGTGGATGCTTGGACATATATAGAGAGGACTTTCTTGCTCGACATGATAGTACGCTATCTGGTTGCTCTTTATCTTAATATGTACTCTGATTGTCTCTATGTTACATGTTGATAAAGCCCTTAGGATGAGTACTTGACTACCAGGACTATGATGCAGATCATACTAGTGAGGACAGTGTAGCCGCCAAGTACATCCTTCAAATGTTCCTAGTCGTGGGAGTACCGAGACAGGGCATCGATATTTCAGAGTAGACTAGCATATGCGCTTCATGACCCATATGATGGGCGATAGATGATCTCATATCCATTGGTGTTTGACATCAGAGAAGGTATACGGGTGCTCAGTGGAGACTGGGTACACTGGACGGACTCCCCGAGAACTCCCAGATGGTATTGTACCTCACGTCAGATGGCAGTTCTCTTGTGACACTGGTACAGGTTAGTTTATAGACCCGAGATCGTCATAGAGTCTTGTGTGATTCCCACTGTGCTTTGATTTCTATCATACCACGTCCAAGTGGGCGTGAAAAAAGGTGGCTTTTGGGTACAGTCCCACATCACATGGAGGCAATGAGCGATAGGAGGGGTTTCGTCTCTCCCGGTATGGGGAGTTGATGTTGTGCTGTGTTCGATTGGCTATAACTGGAAATTCCTGGCCAAGGTTGCTGAGATTTACTGGTAAGTGTTATCAGTAGTTTCTCGAACTGTTATGGACCTCATATCGACACGACTTATCAAGCTAATAGGGTCTGACGTTTACCACCCCTAGTCGAGATATGCGACATATCAGACGAAGAGACTGGACCGTACGGGAGTGTTACTGATTGGATTCGCAGGAGAATGTACAGGCTTGCTTGTTGATTTTATGATTGCTCAATACCTGGGTGGCTGTTACGTTTAGCTGATCACTTGCAGCTTGTGGGTGTTTGATATGATCATCACCTACTGCTGGCGTATTGATGATTCTTTAGAGTCCTACACAGAGGTTTCTTGACTCAGGCAAAACGGAGTAGGGGCACATATGTGGTATGTGTAGGACCGAGAACAATACGTGTATGTGATACCGTATTAGATTCTCGCGATATGAGATATCGGCCGGGTATATGAGATATAGCTGGGTCATCGGATCAAGTGTTGGTTCGATGAACTGATACAGATTATATTAGTCGGTTATTTGTGAAATAGCCGGATTATCGGATCAAGTGTTGATTCGATAATTTAATGTATAATTATATATTTGATATATTAAATTACATTAACTAATATAAGCTCACTAAAGGATTCTTTTTCTCACTCGGGTAATACATTGATATATATGCGATATATGTTAATTGTATTATTTTATTTTGTTACAATAAATATTGTATATGTGATATATAATATTGTAACTTGTTAGGGTTATTAATGCAACATGTTTAGTGGAGATTAAATATGGTTAGGGTTTGATTTGGGTTAATCTTTTCTAGAAGTTTCTAGAAGCTTTGCTTTTGTTTCTTGCAAAGATATTTGTTATGATATTTTGCATAGATATTTTTGTTTAACCCAACCCAACCCTTTAACCATGGTTCAATCTCTACAAGGGTTAGTTCTTCTCACTTATACCATGGTTGTATTTCTAACCTTACACTTGAGTTATTCATTATTCATCACAAAAGAGTTAGCTTCTTCTTCTTCCTCCTTCTTGCTTGAAAAGCTTTCTAGCTTTTTGAGAGGTGATGAAAATGAGTGAGATTGAGAAAATAAATGAGAGCTAAATTCCTACTTCATCATCCTAATCTATCCTAGCCATTTAGATTATGGTGTCCACTTCATTAGTGAGTGAGAGCTTGTATTAAAGAAACTTCAAGGTAGATCATCTTTATTATCGAAGATCGGAAGCAAGCTTATATCTTTCTCTTCGTAGAACCTCTCTAGAGTCCGCGTACTCGATGATCGCAGCGAAGGGACCTCAACACGGAGTTTTAGAAGTGAAGGACCGGACTACAAAGGTTGTAATCCCAAACTCTTAGAAGTAAAGTTGTTTACTTGCTTAGTTTCGCCTAATCTCTAGTTTAAAGATCTTGGTTAGGCTTGTTCGGCACGTCTAAATTTTAAATCGGGCATGGTTGATACTTTATAGACCCTTGTGAGAGTGCCTAGTAACCCTACATATTATACCCTAAGCTTCGGCGGTAGGATTTATAATTTATGCGATGCTATTGTAATATTTCAGAAAATATAAAATATTATTTTTAGAATTTAATATTAAAATAATATATTTTCCCAAAAACTGCCCGATTTGCGAAATTGGGGTTTTCGAAAAGGGTATAAATATATACCGATAATTGTGAAATAAATGGAAATTTAAAATGATTTATTCATTTCAAAATATATTTAAAGGATTTGGTATTTTTAAAATTTATTATATACAGTTTGGATAAAAACCCGATTAGTGCTCTGCTAATCGCGATTAAGCCAAATCCGTGTTTTTATAGTTTTCATGGATAGTGCACCATGACATGTTTCATTTGGTTACATGTTTATTTGTGTTGTTTTATGTTATGGTTTTATTGTGGTGAGAAAAGAAATGAAAGGGAAAAGGTGTTATGATGACTTGAGGAGAGAGAGAGGGGACATCATGATGAGAGGTAAGCATGCTTGAGGAGAAAGAGAGAGAGAGAGAGAGGTAAGGTGTTCCCCTCCGAAAGATGGCCAAGACTGAACGTCTTGCCTGAGATTCGGGGCAGATGCTATTTGGTGCTATCCGTCTACCTCTCCGAAGATGCCAAGTTGATTTATGGCACCATGTATCGAAGGTTTAGACGGATGCGTCCGATGTAGCAGACTTCGTCAGATTCCCCCTCGCTTGAGGGGTTTTTGATTGTGGGGACGCTCATCCCTGTAGGCGCAAGCCCCTGCAGTTAATTACGCTACCGCATTGCGGTAGCAACTTTCTCCTTCTCCAGATGATCACTTCGTGTCGTGTGTGTTTATTTTGTGTTTGGTTGCCCGTGGATTGTATACGGAGACTGAGTTATGTCGTCGCCCGTAAGGCGTGGACTAGTCCAAACCTGTATTATCTTAGATTTGGGTTTGGGGGTTGTGTTTAAGGATACGTTAGCCTCATTTGAGACTAAGATCGACTTAAACGTTTGTTAAGGATACGTTAGTCTAGTTTTAGACTAAGATCAACTTAACGGGATCGTTTAGATCCGACAAGAGAGCGATTAGGGGAGCTCTGTTGTTTAGTTTAGTGACATTGCGGTCAATAGGTAGTTTAAGGACATTGCGGTCCAATGTTAGTTTTAAGACATTGCGGTCAAGGTTAAGGACGTCGTAGTCCGTGGATTTAAGGACTCCACAGTCCGATGTTAGTTTTAAGACATCACGGTCAAGGTTAAGGACCTCGTAGTCCGTGGGTTTAAGGACCCCACAGTCCAACGTTTAGTTTTGAGACATTACGGTCAAGGTTAAGGACCTCATAGTCCATGCGTTTAAGGACCCCACAGTCCGTATCAATATGTGGTCATCGGGACCCGTCATCTCTTTGAAAACGTTGAGGGATTACAACGCCAAGTATCAAAGGAGTGAAGAGATGTACCCTTAACCCGAGGTAGATTAAGTGATCTGTAGTCCAATTTGGATATTAGGATCAATTATTATATTATGAGCCCATTGGCCCAGTTAAGCTTGCATTGAGGACTTATGGCCAGCTTGGGCTAAGTCCAATCATTTTTGGGATATCGGCCCTCTGCTGATTCATTGGAGGAGAGGCTTTGCCTCTGGAAACATAGCCAATTGGGCTAAAGCTAGTGTTAAACACTAGAGACCAACAGTGTTGAACACTGGGATAAGATTGACAAGTTAATGTTAAACACTAAAAGATAATCAGTGTTGAACACCGGGAAAAGAGTTTTCAAATTAGTGTTAAACACTAAGTAAATCAGTATTAAACACTAAGGAGAATCAGTGTTAAACACTGGATATAGAGTTTTCAATTTAGTGTTAAACACTAAGGCAAGAGGGGTCACGTGGTAGCACGTGAGAGCGCCCTTCTTCTCTTTGTTTTGTTCTACAGATAAGTGTTTAATACTTTTAGCTCTGAAAGCCATTACGTGCGGGCACGTGATGGGGGCTCATGCTATGGTTTATTATAATACTCATTAGGGGTCACGTGGTGACACGTGATGGCGCCCCAGAGTCTCTGTTTATTTCGCTGTTTCTTTATGTGCTTCAGGGATCACGTGGGGCATGTGAGGCATTGCCTCAGAGTTCTCTTTTATATATCTTCGCAGGAGTCACGTGGTAACACGTGAGATGTCTGCTTCAGAGTTCTATTCTGTGGGTCTTTGCAGTGGTCACGTGGTAGCACGTGACTCTGCATGTTTTTAAAGTTCTGTTCAAAGGGTTAAACTCTAAACTTTAGAGGAATTAAATTCCTGTTTTCTTTTGAAGAATTATATTCTTAATAGGGTTAAACCCTAATTTCTTTTCTTAAGGGAATTAAATTCCTGTGAGTTTGAGAGAATTATATTCTCAATTAGGGTTAAACCCTAGTTCCGTTCATTTTGAAGGAATTAAATTCCCATAGCATAGGGTTAAGCCCTAACATTATCTCAAAAGAATTGAATTCCTATCATTTTGTGAGAATTAAATTCTCTGAACTCAGTTCCTCCTCTGTGTTTTGGATCTGCATGGCAGGATCTCAACCTAATGAGAATTAAATTCTCAATTCATGGAGAGATGTACACTTTGCAGATCCTCAACCAGAGACAGAACTAAGTTCTTTTCTTTATATAAGAGTTAAACTCTTTCGAGAATTAAATTCTCTTTTTAAGCCTCCCTTTCTTTCTCTTACCTAGGGTTTTCCTTTTGCAGAGAATCAAAGGCTCTGTATCTCTCTCTCTGTGTATCAAAAGAAAAGGTCCAAAGGTCTCCAAAAAAAGGTTCCCTCTCTTCTTTTCTTGGCTCCTATTTATAGGAGAAAGAAAAGAAGCAATCTGCTAAGTAAATCTCTCATTGAGAGATTTGATTTATATTTATCATTAATCTGGGCCTTTAGATTGTTAAGTGAATTTTATTCACCATTGGATTTTAAATCCAAAGATATCTCTTTGTTATTTTGGTCAGATTTAGGGGAACTCTTTCCATGTTCAAGATTTTTCCATAAATTGGTGATAATTAATCACCTTTGGATTCTTAATTCAACGGTTCCAAATAATCCTTCTCTATTTTGGAAAGATTTGAGCGATCTCCTCTCAGAATTTAATTCTGTTAAAGAATAAGGCTTTTAAAGCCGGTCACGTGTGGCCACGTGACCCCTGGTCACGTGTAAGCACGTGACCCCTGGAATGGGCTTCTCTTCTTCTGCGCTCTGTTCTCTGGCCGCTGTTCAGTCGTCATGTGCCAACACGTGACCACTGGTCACGTGTGAGCACGTGACCTTTTCTGGAGCCTTTTCTTGAATGCACTTTGTGCCGCTGTTTTAAACGTCACGTGCCAACACGTGACCACTGGTCACTGTGTGAGCGCGTGATGCCTCTTCTGAGTCCTTTCCTGATTTTTAATCCGGGAACAAATGCCCCCACAGCGTTGTTCTCACGTGTCTGCACGTGAGTGCAACGCTGTCTCTTTTGTGACCGTTGGATCCATCTGGGGAATCGGGAAGATGAAGCTTCTCCATCACATCTTATAAATATAGGGGTCTTTTTAGAAGCGCCTCCACTCTTACTTGTCTTCTTCCTTGCAACTTTTTCCTTGAGAATTTAATTCTCGTTTCCAGAGCTTAGTTCTCTGCCTTGAAAAATTTTCAGAGTTTAACTCTGTTGACCGATTTCTTCTCCTCAGGTAATCATCTTGAGCGAACGAAGAACTTTCATAACATTCTCTGGATTTTAAATCAACATCTAGGGTTTCACCCTTTTAACATGAACCCATTTCCTTCAAGTTCATCAACAAAAAATAGAAAACCACTTAATCTTCGAACGGTAGATCTTTTTGGGTTCACATGATCTTTAGGGATATGATGGTGATAGTTGTCCCTTCCATGAAATTTAAATCCATCCTCAAAGAGCTTTGGCTCTGGGAAAACAAACTTTTTGGGAATTTAATTCCTTTTTTAAGAAGGAATTTAATTCCTATGAGGAACTAAATTCTTCCCATGGAGGCTTCTTAGGGTTTTCTTGCCCTGGGTTGTCTCTTTCACATCCGAGAGGAATAAGTTTGTAATGAATTTTTTCATGATCGTTATTTCAGGTGACATGGATGCCCATTTGTATGATCTTGACGAAATTATTTCTTACGGGAATATCCGCGCGCTGGGCCGCATCCAGAATCAGGAGTTCACCAACGCTCAATACGCTGAGATCATGAGCCGTTTTGACGAGTACAACCATCGGCTACTCCCCCGTCGCTCTTCTCTTCTGAGACTAATCGTGCTGGCGATCTGGGAGGCGCTTCCTCTCTTCTGCACCGGTATGCCGCTCGGGGCATTGGATGCTACCGAGGATAAGATACATTTGGTGTATCTGATGAGCCTAATCTCGAAGAGAAGGCGTGACAACCTCATTGATTTCTTGCACCAGGCTTTTCAGCAGTCGGCTATACTTGCTGCCTATCGGAGGGTGGAGGACATTCGCGAGGACCCCGATGCTTGCGACCGTGAGAGGAAACATACTAGGATGGTTCGAAATGCCTGGAAGATCTTAGACAAAGTTACGTTCGAGTTTCTTAATCCATGCCCCGTGTCCGAGGTCTTACCGTTGTAAACGTTTTCTTTTTATTTTGTATGAACCTTTTAAAGCATGAATGTTAAATCTTATCGTGTATTTCTGTGCTTGCATGCCCCTTTTTTTTGTGGGATTTTGTCATTTTGCTATTGTTGCTGTTGATGTTTTTAACGTGCAGGGTACTATTTCACTTTCTAGTGCACACCAAGCATGGTGCTTACGTGCTCCACACGTGAGGGGCCTTTTATGGGGCTATTCAATTTTTCATGCCATATTTCTATGCATGGCATTAGATGCAGAGAAGGCGCCTTGGAAATCGCTCCTTTTCCTGATTTCCAATGTCTTCCCTTTTTTGGGCCTTGGAATTGGTTCCATCATGCAATTTTTCTCGCGCACAGCGTTTAATGCTCCCCTTCATAGTCTTGAGGCCATAGCCTATTTCTTTTTCACAAAGAAATTTATTCCCATTTTGACGTGATTTAATTTGAGAAACCACTGAGTGCCATGGCCTGCAACCGTCCACACGCTCGTCGACAGCCATGGGAAGTGCCTATCGAGGAGATGATTCCTCGCTTTGCTGCACGATTGGTGGACCCTCTCCTTACTGACGACGAATGCGACTCAGCGATATATGAACTCTCGACTCGTAGGGGGTTCCCCTTCCCAATGGGCTCCCTCTGGCTCCGGATGATTCTTGCTGCCGTACTTGCCGACGTCCCTCCTCACCCAGCGGAGATGACCCTGGCGATGCTTGACGTGGCTGAAGAAAAGCTCGAGAGTTTTCACGAGGCATGCCTGATTACTCAGGCTTTGAAAGATCGCTCAGTTCACCTCTTGAGCGAGATAAGAGCTTGGCGGGCAGTTATGTCTGCTTTTGCGGACGAACATGGTGCCAATCGGTAGGGAGCGACTCCTCGCGAAAACCGTCGCTTTGATGTGTTGGAGAAAGCAGAGAGAGAGATGGAGAATTTTGTTTTTTGTTTTGTTAACCCTTGTGCTACTGATCCTTTGTTTGGCGACCTTTACCCGTTAGCGTAGTGTATTAGTTTTCGCATGCTTTATGTTGAACTTTCATGTGTGCTGGGTACTCGTATGTATGTTTTTGCTTGCATAAATGAACTTTGAGTTTTTCCCATGATAACTTTCTTTAATTGCGAACACTATCACCATGTTGCATGCACATCAGAGCTTCGGATATTATTTCTTTTCGGATATTCATATAGTTGCGAATGCATGCTTGATAGGATATACGTCGAGAATTTATTGTTGCTTCCCATACCAGATAATGTGCGCGTGTTTTAGATCGACTATTGCTATCGACTGGAGGCTTGTTTATACGGTCTTGAGCGTATGTGTCATGTTTCAGAGGTTGCGGTCACGAAAGCGGGTTTGCGTGGTATGATAGAGCGACGTGTGACGAACATATTGTTGTGCGAGAAGAGACTCGGCCGCAAATTCTCGGAGAGGGAGCTGGCTTCTAAGGTGCTGAGCGAGCTTCAAGCTAATCTCACCGCTAAGGCCCACAAAGCATATGAACTCTGGCGGGTGCTTCAAGAGTCTATCAAAGAGGTGGTGGCTCTTGATAAAGCTGTCACGTTCACTCGTGAAAGGGTCGAGGCTCATAAGGCCACCGAGAAAGAGCTTGAAGGCCGGCTTGCTTCGTGTCAGGCCCAGCAGGCTCAGGCGGAGGCCTGTCTTCTGGCGATCCTGAATCATGAAGCCGTAGCCCAGCAAAAGCAGGATGAGCTAGCGAAATTGCTAAATCGCCCGCCGGCTTGAAAAACTTGTATCTTTTCCTTTCTTTTTGTACATACTCCTGAACGAGAGTATTCTCTTTTTGTTCTTTCATGAATTGTACTTTGTACCCATTTTGATTCATGAATAAAGACATATTTTTCTTCTCAGTGGTGTGTCCCCTTTTTATTGAATGTGTTCTGCGGACAATTCATCTTGGTCTCCTTGCAGGGTAGCGATGGCTTAGGATTCAGGGTTAAGATCCGCCTCCTAAGACTTTTGAGCTTTATGAGCCGCGAGGGTCTCATAAAGAGTTTTTATCCCTACAGGTCGAGAGGATCCCGTAAGTGTAAGTTCTTCTTAAGAATCGTGAGGATTCTTAAGCGGGTTTTCCCTTGGGAGTCGTAAGGATCTCACAAGAGAGTTTTCTTCCTTGCAGGTCGTGAGGACCCGCAAGTGCTGGGTGTGGTCACCCTTATCCATATTTCACAGGGTCAGGGGTTGGTTTGGGATGGTTTCCAGGGTATCGTAGTTTAAAGGCATCGCGGTCAAGGTTAAGGACCTCATAGTCCGTGGATTTAAGGACTCCACAGTCCAATGTTAGTTTTAATACATCACGGTCAAGGTTAAGGACCTCATAGTCCGTGGATTTAAGGACTCCATAGTCCGATGTTAGTTTTAAGACATCACGGTCAAGGTTAAGGACCTCATAGTCCGTAGATTTAAGGACTCCACAGTCCAATGTTAGTTTTAAGACATCACGGTCAAGGTTAAGGACCTCATAGTCCGTGGATTTAAGGACTCCACAGTCCAACGTTAGTTTTAAGACATCACGGTCAAGATTAAGGACCTCATAGTCCGTGGATTTAAGAACTCCACAGTCCATGAAATGCGTGGTTACTGGGACCCGTCACCTCTATGAAGACGTTGAGGAGTTACAACGCCAAATATCAAAGGAGTGAAGAGATGTACCCTTTAACCAAAGTAAAATCAGTCTAGAATCATCATGGTTGGTCGTTAGTTTTAAGACATTACGGTCGAGGTTAAAGACATCATAGTCCATGGATTCTAAGGACTCCACAGTCCGATGTTTGCTCTGGATGCCTCACATGGGTTCACTGCCGTGTTCGGCGAGGACCAGGCTCCGCTCTGGGCGTTTTCCATGGGGTCAAAGAGTGACGTTATCCGCGTTCCACGTAACCAGAAATTTTGCTCTGGATGCTTCCCACGGGTTCACTGCCGTGTTCGGCGAGGACCAGGCTCCGCTCTGAATGCTTCACACGGGTTCACTGCCGTGCTCTGCGAGGACCAGGATCCGCTCTGGACGTTTCCCACGGGGTCAAAGAGTGACGTTATCCGCGTTCCACGTGGCCAGGAATTTTGCTCTAGATGCTTCACACGGGTTCACTGCCGTGCTCGGCGAGGACTAGGCTCTTCGCTGGATGCTTCACACGGGTTCACTACCGTGCTCTGCGAGGACCAGGATCCGCTCTGGACGTTTTCCACGGGGTCAAAGAGTGACGTTATCCGCATTCCACGTAACCAGGAATTTTGCTCTGGATGCTTCCTATGGGTTCACTGCTGTGTTCGGCGAGGACCATGCTCCGCTCTAGATGCTTCACACGGGTTCACTGCCGTGCTCTGTGAGGACCAGGATCCGCTCTGGACGTTTCCCACGTGGTCAAAGAGTGACGTTATCCGCGTTCCATGTTACCCGGAATTTTTCTCTAGATGCTTCACACGGGTTCACTGTCGTGCTCGGTGAGGACTAGGCTCCGCTCTGGATACTTCACACGGGTTCACTGCCGTGCTCTGTGAGGACCAGGATCCGCTTTGGACGTTTCCCACGGGGTCAAAGAGTTACGTTATCCGCGTTCCACGTGACCGGGAATTTTGCTCTAGATGCTTCACACGGGTTCACTGCCATGCTCGGCGAGGACTAGGCTTCGCTCTGGATGCTTCACACGGGTTCACTGCCGTGCTCTGCGAGGACCAGGATCCGCTCTGGACGTTTCCCACGGGGTCAAAGAGTGACATTATCCGCGTTCCACGTGACCAGGAATTTTGCTCTAGATGCTTCACACGGGTTCACTGCCGTGCTCGGCGAGGACTAGGCTCCGCTCTGGATGCTTCACACGGGTTCACTGCCGTGCTCTGCGAGGACCAGGATCCGCTCTGGACGTTTCCCACGGGGTCAAAGAGTGACGTTAACCGCGTTCCACGTGACCAGGAATTTTGCTCTAGATGCTTCACACGGGTTCACTACCGTGCTCGGCGAGGACTAGGCTCCGCTCTGGATGCTTCACACGGGTTCCCTGCCATGCTCTGCGAGGACCAGGATCCGCTCTGGACGTTTCCCATGGGGTCAAAGAGTGACGTTATCCGCGTTCCACATAACCAGGAATTTTTTTGATTATATCCGCATTTCACGGAGTGGGGGTTTGACACTTAATGATCTGTCGCCGAGCCATGGAACTGAGAGTTGCCGCTGTTCCGTTTCTCTTGAAGTTGTGTCCGTTGTTACGAGACGAGTGTTGAGACGATCTCCAGGTCACTTGCGGCCCGTCGAGATTTGGCTTCTTCTTCTGATGAAACCTGGGGAGGAGGAGGAGTATAATCCCTTCTTTGCTTATGCCCCTGGATTGTATACAGGGGTTAATGTAACCTTACTTGTTGGGCATAAATTTCATTTTTATTTTATTTGTTTTTCCGCGATGCTCTATCATTTCAGCTTTTATATCGCGAAGGTCGTGATTGCCCCATCATTTCGGCTATTTTTCGCGGTGCCCAATCATTTCGGCTATTTATTTTATTTTCTACTCGCTGCTTTTTATTGCGAGTTGCCCAATCATTTCGGCTATTTTTCATGCATACATTTTTACTTGCTGTTTTTTATTGCAAGTTGCCCCATCATTTCGGCTATTTCGTATGCATGTGTGGCTTGCTGGCTTTTCGCTGCAAGCTTGGATCTAGACACCGATTTCGGCCTCAGCACCGCTACGACTGGGATATTGCCAGGAGTGAATCATTATTTGCCTCTGTCGATGTCGAACAAAGGTGGCTTAGTAAACAGGGTTAAGGGTCCTGTCGACTAGGGCTTTTGACTTCATGAGCCGTAAGGGTCTCACAAAGGTATTTCTCCCTATAAGTCATTAGGATCTCGTAGGTGTGTTTTCTCCTTGGGAATTGTGAGGATTCCTAAGTGCATGTCCTCCCGTAAGTCGTAAGGATCTTACAAAAGGGTTTTCTCCTTATAAGTTGAGAGGACTCATAAGGGTTGTTCACCGTACGACCATATCCCTAGTCACGGATGGGACTTGGTTAAGGAAATGTTTATTCGCGCCCGTGGATTGTATACAGGGGTCAGTATTGAACCGCTTGTAGGGCAACATCAAAGGTTGTGGGGGGTTTGCTTAAGAACAGGTTCAGGTTTCTGTAACTTAAGACTTTCAAATCTTATGAGCCGTGAGGGTCCCATAAAAGAGTTTTCCTTACGAGTCGTGAGGATCTCGCAAGTATAATTTCTCCTTAGGAATCGTGAGGACTCCTAAATGTGTTGCTTCCTTGTGAGTCGTAGGGATCTCACGCGGGTGGTTTCTCCTTACAAGGTCGTGAGGACCCTGCAAGTGTTCTTTAACGAGGTTGCGCCCTTTCGGATTTTCACAAACACTCGCCGGTAGCCCTGCTGTTTTTACTCACGGAGCCCTTTCGGGTTTTCATCCGTGCCCACTTTGCTTAGGGACATATCTTCTTTATTTTATTTTTTTTATTCTATTTTTTTTATCGGCTTTGAGATACTTCAATCCACCGTAGTTTATCGATATCTCGGTCAACAGCCAGTTTTAGGACATAGTGGTCCGTCGTTAGTTTAAGGACGTTTCCGTCCGTTGTTAGTTTAAGGACGTTTTGGTCCGTTGTTAATTTAAGGACATTTCGGTCCGTCGTTGAAGAAGGCCGGTTACTACTTATAGAGTTCGGGCTTAGGAAGATAGCGAGTGGACATGGTCGTCGTCATCTATCATTGACCTAAGCCTTAACCCGTCAAGCGTAGTATTTCTTCAGGAAGCGACCGTTTATTGGTCTGAAAGGTCTCTCACCGTGCACATCCATGAGCAGATACGCTCCACCCTGGTAGACCTTGTCTATTATGTACGGGCCTTCATAGTTTGGCTCGAATTTTCCCCGCTTGGCGCGATTGGGGATCATCGGTCTTTTGACCACTAGCACGAGTTCGCCTCGGCGGAACGTCCTTAGCCTGGTCAATCTTTCGTATGAGCGCGTCTCCTTGCTTTGTAAGCCTCTAGATTTTGTTGCGCTATGAGCCGGGTCTCATCAAGGGCATCAAGCTCCTCAAGCCGGAGGTGAACATTTTCTTCGTTCGTCAGCTCGTAGTGGACCGCTACTCGTAGAGAGGGTATCTCTATCTCGAGGGGGAGTACTGCTTCTGTGCCGAATACTAACGCGTATGGCGTTGTGTTCGTAGCCATTTTGAACGTAGTTCGATATGTCCAGAGAGCTTCTTGCAGTCTCTCGTGCCAGTCCTTTTTGTTTCGGGACACCGTCTTTTTCACGATCTTTGTCAAGGTTTTGTTGAAAGCCTCAGCTAGACCGTTAGCTCGGGGATTATAAACTGAGGAGTATCTCCAGTCTCTGTTGTGCTGCTGCGCGAAGCGACTAATCTTGTGGCTTCTGTAGGCTGGCCCGTTATCGAAAATGATCCGTCGCGGAGTTCCAAACCGATAAATGACGTGCGTCTTGAAGAAATGGAGAATATTTTCCGTCTTCACTTCCCTTAACGGTACTGCTTCTGCCCATTTGGAGAAGTAATCAGTCGTTGCCAGGATGAAACGATTTCCCCTGGATGATGCTGGTTCGATGGGGTCGATTATGTCAGTTCCCCACATTTCGAACGGCCAGCTAGCCATCGTTGGATGTAGTGGATTTGGATCCTGATGGATGAAGTCCCCATAGATCTGGCACGAGTGGCATTGCTTCACATATTCAAGGCAGTCCTGAATCATCGTTGGCCAGTAGTAGCCTATCCGTTTAATTTTCAATTTCATCTTCGGGCCTGCTTGGTGAGAACTGCAGAGTCTATCGTGAACTTCCCGAACGACCCTTTTCGCTTCGTCAGGTCCTAGGCATCTCAACCACAAAGAATCAAATGACCTCTTATACAGAGTATCATTGACGAAGGCGAAAGATAGGGCTCGTTTCATGAGCTGATGTCTTGAGGACGCATCTTCAGGCGTTCGACGGGATTTGAAGTAGTCTATGAAGACTTCTCTCCAATCTCCAACCTTCTCTTGGTCATTTATTTGCAGGGCCGTCTGCTCAATTACTCCCCTTTCTTCGGGTGATTCCGGAGATATTTCTACAGGGGCAAGTACTCGATGGCTTTGTACCACGATCCTGACGTCATCGAGGTTCTCATCAGCCAGTTCTTTAGCGAGCTTGGCTAATGCATCCGCTTTGCTATTTTCGGCACGCGGTATGCTTTCCAAGGTGTAGGAGGGGATTTGAGTCAGTTGTCGCTGTACTCTCTCGCCATACTTTACCAGCTCTGGCTTGCATGTTTGGTAATCACCATTTACTTGATTGATGACCAGTTGGGAATCTCCGTATATAAGGAGGTTTTCAATTCCCATGTCGATGGCGATCTCAAGGCCTGCTATCAAAGCTTCGTATTCAGCCTCCTTGTTCGTCATCGGCTCTGTCAAGGAGAAAGCAAAGCGCATTATCCCTCCATGTGGAGTTACGAAGATGAGACCCACCCCTGATTTGATTATAAGGGTGCTTTGTTTGCGCTTCTTCACGGAAGATGCTCCATCGAAATAAAGCTCCCATCGGATATTACCACCGTCGATCGCATCAAACGCGTGTTCGTCTGGCAGTTCGCAATTCAGAGGGGAATTGGCCGGTATCGGATGTTCAGCGAGGAAGTCGGCAATGGCCTGGCCTTTCACTGCTTTAAGAGGTTGATAAGTTATCGAGAACTCCATCAAGAGCAAGGCCCATTTAGCGAGTCGACCAGTCAGTATGGCCTTCGACATTAAATACTTAAGGGGGTCCACCTTCGAAATGAGACGAACTTCATGCGCCAACGCGTAGTGCAGGAGTTTTGTTATCGCGAAGATCAACGCCAGGCAGTGTTTTTCAAAGGGGGAGTAGTTGCCTTCTGCCCCAAGTAGAACTCGACTTAAGTAGTAGAGTGCCCTTTCTTTCCTTTGATCGTTCTCTTGCGCCCATAATGCGCCTAAGGAACCTTCAAGGGCTGTTGTATAAAGAATGAGGGGCTTTCCCTTGACTGGAGCAGCCAACACTGGCAGGTATTGCTTAATCTCGTCTAGCGCGCTTTGGCAATTTTGGTCCCAGACGAACGAGGTTCCCTTCTTCATCAGGTGACAGTAAGGGCGACACTTGCCTAAAAGGTTGGCTATAAATCGCCGGATGTATGCGAGCTTTCCCTGGAGAGACCACAATTGTTTGAGAGTCCTCGGCGGTGGCATTTCCATGATCGCCTTGATCTTCGACGGATCTATCTCGATACCCCGGTGCCGGACAATGAACCCTAGGAACTTGCTTGAGGATACCCCGAACGCGCATTTGAGGGGGTTCATCTTTAAGTTGTATTGCCGAAGGCGTTGAAATATGGTCTTCAGATGCTCGAGATGTTCCTTGTATGATTTGCTTTTCACGACGAGGTTGTCGATATAGCATTCGACGATTTCATGTATGAGGTCATCGAAGATCTTCGTCATGGCCCTTTGATAGGTGGCACCGGCATTCTTTATACTGAAGGGCATCACCTTGTAGCAGAATATTCCCAAAGGGGTCCGAAAAGCGGTATGCTTCTGGTCTTCGGGATGCATCTTTATCTGATTATACCCTGATGAGCCGTCCATGAAAGAAAAAACCTCGTGAGTGGACGTGTTATCTATCATCAGCTCGGTTACCGGTACTGGAAAATCGTCCTTCGGGCAAGCTCTATTGAGATCCCGGAAGTCTACGCATATGCGCACTGTCCCATTTTTCTTCATTACTGGGACGATCTTGGCGATCCAATCGGGATACTGAACTTCCTGGATAAACCCAGAGTCGATCAGCTTCTTGACTTCGTCGTTAATGCTCATCTCAAGCTCGAGCCGCATTCTTCTCGGCGCTTGTTTGACTGGCTTGACGTCCAGGGATATTGCCAATTTATGGACAGCTATTTCTGGATCTAGTCCTGGGATTTCAGAATAGTTCCATGCGAAGCATTCTCTATGCTGCATAAGCACGTCTTTTAACGTGGCCACCCTTTCTTCAGATAGCAACTCGCTGACGAATGTCGGTCGCGGGTCATTCATCGTTCCCAGCTCAATTTTCCTGAGTTTATCTGCAGTGGTATGTATGCCATCTTCCAGCTCTTTTGGCGCTAGCGGAAATTCTGAGATTACCTCGTCGTCATTGCTGTTTTCAAAGCACCAGGGAAAGTCATTCATGTCCTCGGGCTCTTTTTTTAATACCGTTATCATATGACAGGTACGAGCTCGCTTCCAAGACCGATGTGGATCTGGTTCTGCTCTTGTAGCTTTGGGTTCGTGCTTTTGTGGCGACGTTACCTTCCAGCTGTCGGATAGAGCAAATCTGCCCTGCTGGTATTGGTCTTCGACCCAGTTCTTGAAGGTGAAGCAGTCTTCGATAGGGTGTCCTATGGCTCGGTGATAAGAGCATTAGCCCGGATGAGAGACCTCGTTAGCTTGCTCGGGGTGTTTGGACTCCGAAAGTGTGATCATTTGATGTTTTATAGCAAGGTCAAGTATCTTCTTCGTCTTGTTTTGAGGGAAAGAATACGCTCGACTCATCTTCTTCATGAGGGACAAATCCGGACCGCGCAATACCCGATCACATGACTCTTTGATCCTGCGTTGTCGTTGTCGACCCCTTTTTCCGCTTTTTGACTTACTTCTCCCTCTGCATTGGGCCTTTTGCGCAACGGGTTGACAGGGAGGAGCATCTTCGTCTTTGGCAGCCTGTTGAAGAAGGCGTTGCATCCTAACTTTCTCGTAGATGGCCATCTCGCGGTAACGGTCGTCTCGAGCCTTTTGACCCGCTCTCCTAATAAGCTTGTCCATTCGCTTTTCAAATGACGGACTCGGCACTTTGATTGCGGGATCTAGTTTTGATATGGGGTCGGCGTTTCCCGACAGGGCGTCCTCTTCTTCATCGAAGTTATATATGGCGTAGCTACCGTGGACTCATTCCCGTTTCTTGGCTCTCACGCATCCAAGCCCAAGCGTTTCCATTCTCCCATTGGGCAATTTGCGCTGAGTCCCAGGGACATCCCAAATCCTGTTATAGAATCGAGCTTGTCGAGTAGTCTGTTTTAAAGGTAGCCCTTGGCGCTTCAATAGCCTTTTCAATCCGTTTGTATAATATCTGGGCAGACGGATGGGTTGGAGCCTGTCGAGGGTAGAATCCGTGCCGTGTCAGATTTCTTTCTCGACTCTTATTTCCGTGGACCGGTAGAATAGGATCGCCTTTTCGCCTTTTCGCTTGGGAGGGACGTAAAACGTTTGCAGGTCTTGCACATTGTAAGCTTCAAGCGTGTCAAGATCTTTGTAGTGCTCCCGCGGAATCATGGTGATTTGCAAACTCTGATCATCACTAGGGGATGTTTGTATTGACGGCCGACTGGAGAACATAGCATTAACCTTGTCTTCCGAGTCTCTTTCGAAGATCAATATGGGGGCGGACGGTCCCGAGTTGTTGTGCCGAGACGGCCGAGCGTAAACTATCTCTTCTTCTTCTTCGGTATCACTCCCGAAAATAGGAATGGTGGCGGCGGCTTTGTTCTCCGGTTTGCGACACCTCTCTGTATCCTCGAAATCTGGCAAAAAGTACTTTGCATCTTCGTATTTGCGGACTTCGTTCACGGAGAATGGGTTTAGCTCACCTGTTACGGTATACTCGAGACCATCCTTGAAATACTTCATACACAGATGTTGTGTAGAAGGGATGATGTTTTACTCGTGCAACCAAGGAAGACCGAGCGGAGCATTGTAGCAAGTCTTGGCGTCTATGATATGGAACTTAATGTCCGTGACGAGCAGCCCAAAGCGTAACGTTAGTATTACAGATCCTAGAGTCCGTGACGACTGGGAGTCAAAACCGGAGATGGTAATTTTGTCACGAGCGAGGTGCTGGATGTTAGTTATATGTATGCCCTAGAGGCCATTACTATATATAGGATGTATATTGTAGTGGATGCTGGGACATATATAGGGAGGACTTTCTTGCTCGACATGATAGTATGCTATCTGGTTGATCTTTACCTTAACGTGTACACTGATTGTCTCTCTGTTACATATTGGTAAAGCCCTTAGGATGTGTACTTGACTACCTGGACTATGATGCGGATCATACTAGTGGGGACAGAGTAGTCCATAAGTACATCCTTCAAGGTCCCTAGCCGTGGGTGTATCGAGACGGGGCATCGATATACCAGAGTAGACTAGCGTATACCTTCTCGACCCATACAGATGGGCGATGGATGATCCCATATCCATTGGTGTTTGACATCAGAGATGATATACGGGTGCTCAGTGGAGACTGGGTACACTGGACGAACTCGCCGAGAACTCCCAGATGGTATTATACCTTACGTCAGATGGCAGTTCTCTGGTGACACTGGTACAGAGTAGTCTGTTGACCCGAGATCGTCATAGAGTCTTGTGTGGTTCCCACTGTGCTTTGATTTCCATCTTACCACGTCCAAGAGGGCATGCAAAACGGTGGTTTTTGGGTACAGTCCCGAGTCACATGGAGGCAATGAGCGATAGGAGGGGATTCGTCTCTCCCGGTATAGGGGGTTGATGTTGCGCTGTGTTCGATTGGCTATAACCAGAAATCCCTGGCCAGGGTTGCTGAGATTTACTGGTAAGTGTTGCCAGTAGTTTCTCAAATTGTTATAGACCTCATATCGACACGACTTATCGAGCTATTGGGGTCTGACGTTTACCACCCCTAGGCGAGATATGCGACATATCAGACGATCAGACCGGACTGTACGGTAGTGTTACTGGTTGGATTCACTGGAGTGTGAGCGGGCTTGCTCGTCGATCTTCTGATCGCTCAATACCCGGGTGGCCGTTACGTTTAGTAGACCGCTTGCGGCTTGTGGGTGTTTGATATGATCATCACCTGCTGCCGGCGTATTGACGAGTCTTTAGAGTTCTACACAGAGGTTTCCTGGCTCAAGCGAAACGAAACAGGAGCGCATATGAGATATGTGCGGGACCGAGAATAATGCGTGTATGTGTTACCATATTCCATTCTCGCGATGAATGTATCGAATGGTTATATGCGATATAACCTAGTTATCGAATCGAGGGTTGATTCGATAAGCCGATACATTGGATACTAGTCGGTTATATGCGATATAACCGGATCGTTAAATCAAGTGTTGATTTAATGATTTAATGCATAATTATATATTTGATATATTACTTTGCATTAACTAGTATCGGTTCACTTTTAAATGGATTTTCTCACTTGTTTGTGCACATTGTATATATGATATATTTTTTGTGCACAAGATTGTATCATGTTTGATGATACATGCTAGTTTGGGTTTGTGTACAGAATTAAACCATGGTTACTTAAGTGGTTAGGGTTTCATTTCCTTTTCTCATTTATTTATCTATTTATTCTTTTTGGAAAAATATTTAGCATAATACAAAATGGTGGCTTTCTTTGGATGCATGTTGAAGCTTCATGAAGCTTTGACCAAGTGACCATTTTGTCTCCATGCTTAACCCTAACCATTCCAACTAACCATGATTTATTCTCTACACTTGACCATGGTTATGATTATGATAAGTATTCATTTACTTTTGGTTTTTAAATTAACTTATCATAATATTCATCTTCTTCTTCTTCTTCTTCAAGATGAAGAACCTTGACTTCATCAATGGTGATTGATGAAAATGAGTGAGAAATCCAATTCTAAAGTGAACCCACTTCCTATTTCTTCATCCTCTACCTCTTGCCAAGTAGTACAGGGTGTTCTCTTCACAAGTTTCATGACTTGGTGAAGTGGGAGCTTGATCTAGTGATGCCTCGACGTAGATCATCTTCGGCATGAAGCCGACGACCTTACCCGCCCATTTCTTCGATGAAGCCGACGTTAGAGCCCGGGTTTCCATTTGGACAGCGGAGACGACTTCATCACGGAGCCGTGGAGGTGGAGGACCGGATCTACAAAGGTTGTATTTCCGTTCTTTTAGTTTAGTTGTAAACTAGTTGCTTTGTTTCGCCTATTTATCTAGCCAACGATCCATATTAGGGTTTCTCGGCACCGTAAAATTTGAAATTGGCATGGTTGATGCCTTGTGAGACCTCTTGAGAGTGCCGCGGAACCTTACAGTGGTATCAGAGCCTAGCTAGAGCCTTAGGCGATGCGTAGACAGAGTTTGAAGTCCGATCGAACCGAAAACCTACATCCAAAATGCTCTCTGGACTTTTTTGAAAAACTGGGTATTTTCCGAATTAAAAATATGCAGAAAATTCAGCAGGAAATTCTAAGAATTACGGTGCAAAAATTACCTAATGATGTGTCTAAAGTGCGGCGGAACCGCGGCATTAGCGTGCTAATGCGGCGGTTCCGCGGCCATTTTGTCTCTTCTCCCATTGAATTTTGCACAGTAATTCCTATTTTGCAGTGCGGGTTTTCCTGGGATATTTTTTTCTGAACTCAAGAGTTGAGTTTTCTGGGTTGTATTGGGGACTCGGTGTTTCAATCGGATTGTCTAATTTTGTCTATGTGGCTTTCCGGATATTTTAGAATATGTTAAAAAGTTCGACCGGATATAAATACCCACCTTTTCCCCTGCCGGAAAATTTCCAAGTGTTGGATTTTTCCGTGGTTTAAAGACGTTCTAAGTAGTGCAAGTAACGCGATGGACCCTCTAGAAGACAACAAACCTTAACTCGATTATGTGACCGTCTTGAACTGCCCTTTGAACCTTCGGGTTTAGGGCAGTACGGCGTGCCACATGTGAGGCGTTGGCTTGACCCTTCTACGGCTGGACCGTTGGTACTGAGGCACGAAGTGAATATCTTTGAACTTATTTCATGAGTTGAGCTGTTTCGGGAAAACTTGGGTGTTTGATTGTTCGATCGGAAAGTTTAACATTTTCTATTTATCTGGAATGTGATACAATAATTGGAATCCACAAGCAGTTATGAGATAACTGAATGAATGTTATAAACATAGCACTTTAGTCTCACTTGATCGGTTGCCACGGAATTTTGATGTGATCAAAAGTCCGTCGCAATCACGTAGCGTACGCGGATACTCGCCGGGTAAACTAAATAGACAGCCTCACTCCATAGCCCCGACCAAGTGACTGTAGGAGAACCCCGTCGCCGAAAGCATCCATTCGGGTGCTCGCGGCAGCGGTGTTCCGCCTTGGTGCACTTCGTCGACGGTATCGGGGGTGTGGCCGCCTACTAAAGTTTGCGACGAGCATTCGATCAGAATGTCGGGAATCCTGTTGAATTCCCCGACTTGATATTCAAAAGTGTTTTCGATTTTGAGACTAAAATACGGGGTTTATAATTGTTAGGCATGTGATGTCTAAGGAATTCATTGGTTTAGGCATGCGATGTCTAAGGAGGTTGCGGATTCCAACTGTTGTAGTTTTACACTTTCTTTTCTGTGACCGTAAGTGTAATATGTGATATCGCCGGTTTCGTTGCTATATGTCAACGACAATTGGGATGGACATATTTACTTACGTTGATGACATGTGATGTTATGTGTTGCTGGATATGTTATATTGGATCGTCGTGTTTGAATAGCCGGGGGTTTTTATGTGAGATGAGTGTTTTTCATTTTCTTTCATGTAAAAACTTGTATGTAATATTCTTTTATTGGGGCACTTCCAGGTCGCGGAAGATGTCACCCTTTGTATATTATTTACTTTTCCGCACTAGGATAGACCCAAGGAGGGGAGCACAAGTAACCGGGTTCTGGAGTCCAGTGGGAGACCAACTCGAGGAGTCGAGTCCGGGTCTCCTAACTCTAGAATTGGTAGGGTTTCTTGCCGCTCTCGTAGGGGTCTAGGGGTGTGGGTTTGGCTATTCATCGCGACCGTGGAATCCGTGTTTTATACTGGCTCGTATTGAAAACACGGACGTCCTAGTATATCCAATATTTCATATGATTCTTCTGCTGCGATATCTGTGATGTGATCATGTGATATGTTCTGTGATGGATACTGTATATAGTATATATGATATATTATATAGGCGTTACTTATGTTTTACTCCCGCGCTAGCCCTGCCCCGCTCTGTCGTTAGTTACCTAACCTAACAGTACACGAGGGGACATCGAGGAGAATGCGGATGGCATAAGTGTACGTCGTATTTATCTTTGATGTTTAGGTACTTAAATGATGGGACTTCATTAATATGATTAATGAAATAAAAAGAAACCTAAAGATGTTGTAGAATCGAATTTCAAAAATAAAACAGGTAGCTACAGTTCTTGCTTTGCACAGCGGTATATGTGATATATCCTGCACCTTATTCGATAAGGAAAGGACCGAGATCCCTTCACCGGGAGTGACTCCTTTAGCAATAACTGGCAGATGCTACACACTCGGTTTGTCTTTTGATAGCTTCTATAGTTTCTGCTTTGCACCGAGATATATATGATATATCCCGCACCTCATTCGACGAGGAAAGGACCGACGATCCCTTCACCGGGAGTGACTCCTTTAGCAAAACTAGAAAAGCCTCAAAAGCACTCCATTTTAAAATTATTTGATTCTACAACGATATCATGTTCATTACGCAATAGGTTTTCAGAAAAACCTGTCGTAGCCCTCCGTCATTTCAGATAAGTTGTATATAGTATTCGTGCTGCATTTGTTGGCTTTCGTCAAGGTGCAGTGTGCGGTAGCTATATGCTGCTTATCTGCTGCATACGATGCGATTGGATTAGGGTAGTCGTGCGGCTTTGTTGGCTTTCGTCAAGGGTCGTGCGGGTGGGTTTAATTCAATCAAGAAATGTACGGGTTGAACTTGACTAGCGGGCTATGGTTTGTTGGCTTTCGTCAAGGTCATAGCACGTTAGGGGCAAAATATTATCGGGAATTTCAAGTGTTGAAATTTGCAATGAGATTGCATACCTTCTATGAGATAGTTGGATCCCGATACCCGCTGCGAGTAATTGTTACTCCTGGGAGAGTTTTACACATTACAATTAGCCGATCAAGTAGGTGTCTAGAAAGGTGTTAACGAGGTTACGCCTCTGGGAAAACGAGGTTTACATTAATTAGGTTCGTGCGAAAGCACGGGGGACCTCCCTCAAAGTACCGACACTGGCCTGGCTGAAAGATTGGCGAACTTGTAGTGTGTAATTAATCCCGGCTAGTCTTTCCTTTTAGGGTTTGAAGGAAGATTTGATAAAAAGCAGTGGGAGCCATCCTGATTAGATAAAATAATAACCAATCTGATCTTGCAAGAGCGCACGCTGAGTGTTTTCTTCTCTCTCTCTCCAGGTAGCGACCATATCACGCCTTAATCAAGATAATAATACGGAAAATTGACCGAACCCGCTTGTTATACTGAGCTGGGGAACGTTGGTCCCGCTCCAACTTATAATTGTTATAAGACAGAGCAGGAAATTGGAGATTACCAGAATTCCCGTGCCGCCCAAACGAAGAGAGTGCATGCTGATGCATCATCTTCGGGTGTGTTCGTTACAAAGAACTGTTTCTCTGTATCCTCTACGTCCTGGGTATGTGATACCAGATCAGGATCCCAGATATGTAATCTGTTACATAGGGCTACACCTAGGTAGAGAACTGAGAACGGGTGATAAGTTTCATGAGACAGAAAGCGGGGCAAGTGTTGCAGCCAAGTCTGTTGGTCACTGTCACCCTGTATTACCAATACATTGATTCTGAACGAATGTTATTAGATACCGAACCTGATATACAAAATCATATCAGTCTCTTTATTAGTAAAGAAAGGATATAATTTTGTATTGTTGGATAATGTTTCGAACATTTCCTATATCAAAAGTTGATCGGTTCAGGCACGTTATCTAAAAAGCATTGATGTTCTAAATCAAACTACAGTTCTTTTGTATACAGAACACACACAAGAGGAAGAGTTCAGAAATGAACGAATCCTTCTTGAGGCATTGTAGACTGGGTCATATCAATGCGATCCGACTGGCTCAAGTTACATCATAGATGCATATTTAAATCTGTTTGAATTTACATCTTATGAAACTTGCCAGTCATGTCACAAAGATACGATGACCATAGCTCTGTTTACTGGAAACAGAGAAAGAGTTGATGAACTCTTGGGATGATACATGTTGATGTATGTAAGGTCCCCTGTCTACACATGCCAAGACCGGTTCTTTGTACTTCATTACATTCTCTGATAATCTCTCAAGATTCAGACATATGTTCCTGTTGAAAAACAAGTCCGAACCTTTTGAGATATTCACAGATTATAAGTTAGAAGTAGAGAACCAAAATACGGGTATAAGTATTATGTCCTTTGATGTGATCAAGGAGGAGAATACTTGAGCACGAAAATCCTGGATTATTCTAAAGGAGAATGAGATTCTCTCTCAGCATTACTCCTCCGTATACACCACAGTACGTCGGTGTATCGGGGCGGAGCAGATGCACCCTATATGATATGGTGTGCTCTATGATGAGTACTACTGAGTTTCCTATTTCCTTTTTGGGAGTTATGCACTTGAGAAGCTGCATACCAATTGAATTGGGTTCCAATCAAATCAGTTGCCTACCGCTTCATATGTGATATGGAAAGGGAAGAACCCATATCTTAAGTTGGTTAAGATTTGGGGTTGTCCGGGCTATGTCTAAAAGCAAAATCCGGACAAGCTCGAGGCAAGGTCTGTAATGTAGAACTGGAAAGGTTCCAGCTATACAAACAACAGCAGATGATTTGGTAGAACCAAAGGATTCAGTAGATTCCAGCGAACCTCAGCCTCTCCGCCGATCTAGTAGGGTTTCTCACCCACCTGAGAGATATTTCGGTTTCTCTATGACAGTGGGAGCGAGGATTGCATCATGAGATGATGACCCAACTAGTTTCGAGCTGGCCATCAGGAGTGGGACTCTGTAAGAATGGCTGAATGCTTAGCGATCTGAGATGGAATCCATGTACACCAACAAAGTATGGACTTTGGATGCTATATCTGAAGGGTTAAATCCCCATCAGGAGCAAGTATATCTTGAGAAGATTACTTGGTGTAGATGGAAAAGTTGAGACTTTCAAAGCTAGACTTGTTAAAACTTTTCGTCATCGACCAGGCGTGGATAATGATGAAACCTTTTCAAGTGGCTATGCTTAAGTCCATCCAGATCCTACTTTCCACGGCTACATACCATGACTACGATATCTGGCGGTTGGGTGCCATGACTGCTTTTCTAAATGATGTTTTAGAAGAGAAAGTCTATAAGTACACAGCCAGAGGGCTTCGTAGACAGTGGGAGCAGCGGAAACGTGCACAAGATGCTTTATAAGATAAAGCAGGTATCTCGGAGTTGGAACATCTGTTTTGATGAAGTAGTCAAACAGTTTGACATCATCAAAATAGTAGATGAACCTTGTATATACAAAAGGGTAGTAGGGAGTATGGTGATGATCCTCGTAGAGTACGTGGATGACATACTCTTGATAGGGAAGGAGTTTCCTATGCTACGCTCGGTCAATCTCCGCTTATCACAATGATTCTCCATATAGGATCAAAGTGATACCTCCTAAATCCTGGGTTTTGGATCTATGAGATAGATCTAATTGGATGTTAGAATTCTCACTAGTTGTAGTGAGATGGTATCAACCGATCCTGGGGAGAATCACTGGAAGGGTTCCAGGGTGATAAGGACGACTGAGAGTCAGTCGCAGGCATTGTCTTTACCCTCAGTAAAGGGACGGTATGTTGGAAGAGTTCCAAGCTAGATACTGTGGCATACTAGACGATAAAGGCTGGATACATCGCTACTCAAGATGCTACCAAAGAGACTGTCTGGGTGTATATTTGTTCATGAGATGAACTGAGTTCCTCCCATTGTGTGACAATGGAGTTGTGGTTTATGCCAAGGAACGTCCGTCCCATCAGTGATCCAGACATATTCTAAGGCGGTATCACCTGATCATGGAGATGGTTGATCTCCAAGGAGATCGAGGTTTGGAGAGAAGACTCAGAGGACAACACAGCGGATCCACTCACAAAGGCCTGTTCCCAGAGAGAGATTTTTATGGGATGGTTGAGTATGAGATACTACAACCACTGCTATCAGATGGCCCTAGTGCAAGTGGGAGATTGTTAGTTATATGTATGCCCTAGAGGCCATTACTATACATAGGATGTATATTGTAGTGGATGCTGGGACATATATAGGGAGGACTTTCTTGCTCGACATGATAGTATGCTATCTGGTTGATCTTTACCTTAACGTGTACACTGATTGTCTCTCTGTTACATGTTGGTAAAGCCCTTAGGATGTGTACTTGACTACCTGGACTATGATGCGGATCATACTAGTGGGGACAGAGTAGTCTATAAGTGCATCCTTCAAGGTCCCTAGTCATGGATGTATCGAGACGGGGCATCGATATACCAGAGTAGACTAGCGTATACCTTCTCGACCCATACAGATGGGCGATGGATGATCCCATATCCATTGGTGTTTGACATCAGAGATAATATACGGGTGCTCAGTGGAGACTGGGTACACTGGACGGACTCGCCGAGAACTCCCAGATGGTATTATACCTTACGTCAGATGGCAGTTCTCTGGTGACACTGGTACAGAGTAGTCTGTTGACCCGAGATCGTCATAGAGTCTTGTGTGGTTCCCACTGTGCTTTGATTTCCATCTTACCACATCCAAGAGGGCGTGCAAAACGGTGGTTTTTGGGTACAGTCCCGAGTCACATGGAGGCAATGAGCGATAGGAGGGGATTCGTCTCTCCCGGTATAGGGGGTTGATGTTGCGCTGTGTTCGATTGGCTATAACCGGAAATCCCTGGCCAGGGTTGCTGAGATTTACTGGTAAGTGTTGCCAGTAGTTTCTCAAATTGTTATAGACCTCATATCGACACGACTTATCGAGCTATTGGGGTCTGACGTTTACCACCCCTAGGCGAGATATGCGACATATCAGACGATCAGACCGGACTGTACGGTAGTGTTACTGGTTGGATTCACTGGAGTGTGAGCGGGCTTGCTCGTCGATCTTCTGATCGCTCAATACCCGGGTGGCCGTTACGATTAGCAGACCGCTTGCGGCTTGTGGGTGTTTGATATGATCATCACCTGCTGCCGGCGTATTGACGAGTCTTTAGAGTCCTACACAGAGGTTTCCTGGCTCAAGCGAAACGAAATAGGAGCGCATATGAGATATGTGCGGGACCGAGAATAATGCGTGTATGTGTTACCGTATTCCATTCTCGCGATGAATGTATCGAATGGTTATATGCGATATAACCTAGTTATCGAATCGAGGGTTGATTCGATAAGCCGATACATTGGATACTAGTCGGTTATATGCGATATGACCGGATCGTTAAATCAAGTGTTGATTTAATGATTTAATGCATAATTATATATTTGATATATTACTTTGCATTAACTAGTATCGGTTCACTTTTAAATGGATTTTCTCACTTGTTTGTGCACATTGTATATATGATATATTTTTTGTGCACAAGATTGTATCATGTTTGATGATACATGCTAGTTTGGGTTTGTGTAAAGAATTAAACCATGGTTACTTAAGTGGTTAGGGTTTCATTTCCTTTTCTCATTTATTTATCTATTTATTCTTTTTGGAAAAATATTTAGCATAATACAAAATAGTGGCTTTCTTTGGATGCATGTTGAAGCTTCATGAAGCTTTGACCAAGTGACCATTTTGTCTCCATGCTTAACACTAACCATTCCAACTAACCATGATTTATTCTCTACACTTGACCATGGTTATGATTATGATAAGTATTCATTTACTTTTGGTTTTTAAATTAACTTATCATAATATTCATCTTCTTCTTCTTCTTCTTCAAGATGAAGAACCTTGACTTCATCAATGGTGATTGATGAAAATGAGTGAGAAATCCAATTCTAAAGTGAACCCACTTCCTATTTCTTCATCCTCTACCTCTTGCCAAGTAGTACAGGGTGTTCTCTTCACAAGTTTCATGACTTGGTGAAGTGGGAGCTTGATCTACTGATGCCTCGACGTAGATCATCTTCGGCACGAAGCCGACGACCTTGCCCGCCCATTTCTTCGATGAAGCCGACGTTAGAGCCCGGGTTTCCATTTGGACAACGGAGACGACTTCATCACGGAGCCGTGGAGGTGGAGGACCGGATCTACAAAGGTTGTATTTCCGTTCTTTTAGTTTAGTTGTAAACTAGTTGCTTTGTTTCGCCTATTTATCTAGCCAACGATCCGTATTAGGGTTTCTCTGCACCGTAAAATTTGAAATTGGCATGGTTGATGCCTTGTGAGACCTCTTGAGAGTGCCGCGGAACCCTACACTGGACGCTCATGCAGATTTCCTTCAACACCCGCACGTTGAGGAGATTAACGGAAGACCCATTATCAACCAGGATTTTGCCTATCTTGATATCGTGGCAGTATCCGGAGACATATAATGGGCGGTTGTGGTCGCACGTCCCAAGGAGAAGGTCTTCATTACCGAACGTGACATCGGCTGTGTGCACTTCTTCCATTTCATCCTTCATCCTTTCTTCGGCGAGGAAGGCTTGGAATTGTTCGGGCTCTTGCAGCGCCTTGATTAATGAATCTCTCGCTTCCTTTGATAATAGGAGGGCGTCGAGAATGCTGAGCTGAGAGGGTAGCTTCCTCAGGTGCGCTAGGATGTTGTAGTCCATTTTACTCTTCTTTGGCGGTTCCTTGGCAGTCAGCTCTTTCATAACTTGGTGATCTAAGGTGATATCCTCAGTGACCTTTTCCTTTCCCTTATCTTTTCTAGTTGCGGTTCGAGATTCTTTTCCGGAAGCGTGCGATTGCACAGCTGAATGTTTTCACAGGCCTCTGGTTCCTCTTATTTCCCTAAGACGGATTCTTTAAAGAGTGGGCCCAGAGCCATTTCCTCATCGGAGTCGCTCCCAAAGGTGAGAACTTGTGATCCTCTGGCGTTGACCATGTAACAGTTGCCGGTAGTTCTTTTGTGCCCTTCAGTCGTACTTCTCTGCTCCCGACGAGTTCTGCATTTTATCCGCTTAAAATGTTGCCGATGAGCAACATATCCCTGCCACCATATCTTAAAAGCGTCGCACTCCTCAGTGGGGTGTGAAATCTTCCGATGATATGAGCAGTAATTAGGGTGCCTTTCCGCCCCATTGAGCATGTTTTCTTCCGAGGGCGGTAGCTTCATTCCTATTGATATGGCTTTAGCAAACCTTTTCCTCATCTTGAATCTGTTTTTATCCGCATCGGATGTCTTTTGATTCGGCGGGAGTGCTTCGAATCTTTCGTCTAGTCGCCGGCGTTTGGCTCCTTCTGATGCGGCCATCTTACGCTCCCGATCGACTTTACTTTTCAGACGAATCTCATCCAGAAAGGCGTCGATCATTTCGTCTGACGGCCACACAAGTTCCGGCTCAGGCTCCGCCCCCAGTTTCTCAGTGCCAGGAGTTTTTTCATCGTCCGTAAATGAGTAGGAGATCACATGACAACTCGCCACGTATCCCTCGGATTCATCCGACGAGCTCTCTCCATTATCTTCCTCCTGAAAGACGTGGTTGAGGAACTCTTGGAGTGTGATGGGAGTCTGCACCTTTTGATTGTACTCCTCCAGCGCGTCAATCTGTTTCCCCAGATCCGTGCGCTTGTCACCAGGCTTCACGGGCTTCTTAGATTTCTTCTTCTTTTTCCTTGAAGCTTTCGACGGCTGATTGTGAGTGTTCAGGCCATCACCACTGATCTTTGGAGTTAGGCACGGCTTCAGCATCCCTTCAATGATCCGGGGTTCCAGCGGGTTCTTCCACTTGACTGTCGGGCATGTTTGGAGCTCGTTCAGCATTCTTTTGGTTTTTGCCGAAAGCACGACTTCCCATGGAGCTTCTTCAATGAAAGAACAAGTTGCCTCCGGTGTGTCCGTCTTCTTAGCGGTGTGAGGTTGTGGTGGGTTCACCTTCCACTTCTCGGACAGTGCAAACTTGCCCTGTATGTATTGATCTTCAATCCATCTTTTGAAGACGAAGCAATCCTCAATCGGATGACTTACCGTTTGATGGTAAGGGCAGTAGTTGGGGTTATTCACCTTACCGGGTTGTGGCGGTCGCCTTGGGTTTGGCAAGTTGATAAGCCTGTTGCGTATTGCCATTTCGAATAGCCTCTTCGTCTTATCCTGCGGGAATGAGTAGGGGCGCTTCATTTTCTCATTGTAATACCGTCGTCTTTCTTCCAGCTGATCCACCAGCTTTGGGGCACTGGGTTGCTGCTGAGCGTTCGCAACGAAGGTTGCCTTCCCTTTACCTTTGTCATTCCGAGGTTCTGGCTTTGGGGGAGACGGTCTGTGACCCATCTGGTCCATCTGGGACAACTTGTCAATCAAACCCTGGAACGTGGTTGGCTTAAAAAACATCATGAACTGTGAGATAGTTGCATGAGGATCTAGGGTACCCACGAACATGCCCACCGCGGGCGCCTCCTCAGTGCGTTGTTCGCATTTCGACCACAAGTTTCGCCAGTGTATAGCATACTGGACCCATGTCTCACCTGGTTTCACCCTGGCATTAATTAATGCCGTTATCGGAGTGAGTTCGCTGGCACTTGCGAAACGTTTGGTGAATAGCAACTCCATTTCAGCGAACGTCTTGATGGAATCGTTCGGGAGCTCAGAATACCATTCGAACGCTGTTTCTGACAAGCTGCCGACGAATTGGTGAAGCAAGAGCTTATCGTCGCCACCAGTGTTGCCACAAAGCACCCTGAACTGGGCCACATGTTGATGGGGATTTCCTGTCCCCTTATAGACATGGAATTTCGGTATTGTGTAGCCCGGCGGGTATTTGATTTGGTCATACCAGCTCGGATATGGTCGTCCCGTCCTGACAACATGACCGGCTGCTTCAGTCGCCTGGTGAACGCGTATCGGTTGGGCTATGTATTCGTCCAGGTCAGCCTTGGAGATTGTTTCCTCCTTGGCTGTTGACAGAGCCGGTGGAGGATTTGACGTTTCTCCCCTGTCGTTTTCAAGGACGATTGGAGGATCTTCAGCAGGAGAATCTTGTTGGATCATCATTCCCACCATGTCCTGGAACAGGAGGGCCATTCGTTGTATATTGGCTGCTTGTTCGGCAGCCTCTTTATCTTTCTTCTCCAATATCCTACGAAGGAATTCAGCGTCAGTTTCTTGCTCCTGACGTTGATCAGATGACGCTTCGGGGCTTTCTTTCGGCCCAGTGAGTGCGGCCATCGCGTTCATCATTTCTTGGAGCTTCTGCTATTGCTCCTGAGCTTTGGTCATTGACCGTGTAAGCGGTCTATGACCCGTGGATGTACGGTTGTCCTCCTTTCCCAACGCCATGTATATCGTATGCACCATCATGCCCCCAGACTTAGGGCGTTTAGGCTTATTGTCCTTGACATTTGCCGCAGGAGTGGGGACCTTCTCCGGCCTTCTTCTCTTTTAAGTAGTCGACGTGGAGGGAGCCGTTGCAGTGGGCACCCAAGTGGCTGTCGTCCTCTGTTGTTTGACACGACGGTTCTTTTCTTCCTACACTTTCGCCCTTTTCTGTTGACGAGAGTGATCTTGGTCAATTACCGAGTCTTGAACCTTCCGCCAGACTTTATAAATTTTTGAGGACAGCCGTTGAGGAGGCTGCTCCGGCTTTGTTTCTATAACATTCTCCGCAGGTGGAGGGGATCTTTTGAGAACCGCAGTTGGCGAATTTCTGCGTGCCCTATTCAGCAGCTCGAAGCTGTTCCCGGTTGGAACAGCAGCCTCAATTTCCACCGTTGGAGCTAGTGGAGTTAGCCCGGAGGGGGAGTTGCCCCCAGTCTTCCTTATCCGGCGCCAGTGGCGACGTCGGGCATGACGGGTTGTTGGGATTGATTCAGCGACGGCTTCGTCTCGCCCCCTGTTCAGGTGAGGGGCTGCTGCCGGTGTCAACCTCTTGAAGACTGACGTTCATTGAGAAGCTATGTCTATCTGGTCAAAAACAGCTTTTTGAGCGGGAGCGGGGACCGGGGTAGTCAGTTTCGCGAAGACCGACCCTCTGGGAGGAGAAGCCGCCTTGATGAGTTCGGGAGCAGCTATCCTCTTTGGGATGGCCACCTCAGGTATCATGGGCTTCTTGGCGGGCCCTTTGGAGTTCAGGCTCAGTCTGGTGAAGACCGAGGAGTCGGACGACCCGTTGAGAGGGGCCGTGGGAGTAGCAAGTCGATCAAAGACCGACTTCTTTGAAGCTTCCGGTACGTGCACTGGTATGTTAACGTTCACCGGCGGGAGCATGGTCCCAAAGAACAGACCGGTGGTAGCTTGAGTCACTTGTTCCACAGGCATAGTGAATAGGGAAGCAGCCTGCGGTCCATAGGCTACACCTCCAAGTGAGGCGGCGCGTCGGTTGCTTGCAGCTGGAGCAGTTTGAGCCATTGAACGCCATTGCTGTTTGATTTCTGCGCCAAGCAAGAGACCAAATCTTAGTAACTTGAAACCCAAGGGCAACCATTAGCGAACTGCGATTGGTTCGCGAATCACGACACACGAAGTGTGGAGTGGAAAGAGGAAAAGGTCCTACCGGGCGTGCCAGAATCTGTTCCCCTCCGAAAGACGGCCAAGACTGAACGTCTTGCCTGAGATTCGGCGCAGATGCTATTTGGTGCTATCCGTCTACCTCTACGAAGATGCCAAGTTGATTTATGGCACCATGTATCGAAGGTTTAGACGGATGCGTCCGATGTAGTAGACTTCGTCAGATTCCCCCTCGCTTGAGGGGTTTTTGATTGTGGAGATGCTCTTCCCTGCAGGCGCAAGCCCCTGTAATTAATTACGCTACCGCATTACGGTAGCAACTTTCTCCTTCTCTAGATGATCACTTCGTGTCGTGTGTGTTTATTTTGTGTTTGGTTGCCCGTGGATTGTATACGGAGACTGAGTTATGTCGTCGCCCGTAGGGCGTGGACTAGTCCAAATCCGTATTATCTTAGATTTAGGTTTGGGGGTTGTGTTTAAGGATACGTTAGCCTCATTTGAGACTAAGATCGACTTAAACGTTTGTTAAGGATACGTTAGTCTAGTTTTAGACTAAGATCAACTTAACGGGATCGTTTAGATCCGACAAGAGAGAGATTAGGGGAGCCCTGTTGTTTAGTTTAGTGACATTGCGGTCAATAGGTAGTTTAAGGACATTGCGGTCCAATGTTAGTTTTAAGACATCGCGGTCAAGGTTAAGGACGTCGTAGTCCGTGGATTTAAGGACTCCACAGTCCGATGTTAGTTTTAAGACATCACGGTCAAGGTTAAGGACCTCGTAGTCCATGGGTTTAAGGACCCCACAGTCCAGCATTTAGTTTTAAGACATTACGGTCAAGGTTAAGGACCTCATAGTCCATGAGTTTAAGGACCCCACAGTCCGTATCAATGTGTGGTCATCGGGACCCGTCACCTCTTTGAAGACGTTGAGGGATTACAACGCCAAGTATCAAAGGAGTGAAGAGATGTACCCTTAACCCGAGGAAGATTAAGTGATCTGTAGTCCAATTTGGATGCTAGGATCAATTATTATATTACGAGCTCATTGGCCCAGTTAAGCTTGCATTGAGGACTTATGGCCAGCTTGGGCTAAGTCCAATCATTTTTGGGATATTGGCCCTCTGCTGATTCATTGGAGGAGAGGCTTTGCCTCTGGAAACTTAGCCAATTGGGCTAAAGCTAGTGTTAAATACTAGAGACCAACAGTATTGAACACTGGGAAAAGATTGATAAGTTAGTGTTAAACACTAAAAGATAATCAGTGCTGAACACTGGGAAAAGAGTTTTCAAATTAGTGTTAAACACTAAGTAAATCAGTGTTGAACACTGCAAATAGAGTTTTCCAAATTAGTGTTAAACACTAAGAAGAATCAGTGTTAAACACTGGATACAGAGTTTTCAATTTAGTGTTAAACACTAAGGTAAGAGGGGTCACGTGAGAGCGCCCTTCTTCTCTTTGTTTTGTTCTACAGATAAGTGTTTAACACTTTTAGCTCTGAAAGCGATCACGTGCAGGCACGTGATGGGGGCTCATGCTCTGGTTTATTAGAATACTCATTAGAGGTCACGTGGTGACACGTGATGGCGCCCCAGAGTCTCTGTTTATTTCGCTGTTTCTTTATGTGCTTCAGGGATCACGTGGGGCACGTGAGGCATTGCCTCAAAGTTCTCTTTTATATATCTTCGTAGGAGTTACATGGTAACACGTGAGATGTCTGCTTCAGAGTTCTATTCTGTGGGTCTTTACAGGGGTCACGTGGTAGCACGTGACTCTGCATATTTTTAAAGTTCTGTTCATAGGGTTAAACCCTAAACTTTAGAGGAATTAAATTCCTGTTTTCTTCTGAAGAATTATATTCTTAATAGGGTTAAACCCTAATTTCTTTTCTTAAGGGAATTAAATTCTTGTGAGTTTGAGAGAATTATATTCTCAATTAGGGTTAAACCCTAGTTCCGTTCATTTTGAAGGAATTAAATTCCCATAACATAGGGTTAAGCCCTAACTTTATCTCAAAGGAATTGAATTCTTATCATTTTGTGAGAATTAAATTCTCTGAACTCAGTTTCTCCTCTATGTTTTGGATCTACATGGCAGGATCTCAACCCAATAAGAATTAAATTCTCAATTCATGGGGAGATGTGCACTTTGCAGATCCTCGACCAGAGACAGAACAAAGTTCTTTTCTTTATATAAGAGTTAAACTCTTTTGAGAATTAAATTCTTTTTTTAAGCCTCCCTTTCTTTCTCTTACCTAGGGTTTTCCTTTTGCAGAGAATCAAAGGCTCTTTATCTCTCTCTCTGTGTATCAAAAGAAAAGGTCTAAAGTCTCCAAAAAAGGTCCCCTCTCTTCTTTTCTTGGCTCCTATTTATAGGAGAAGGAAAAGAATCAATCTGCTAAGTAAATCTCTCATTGAGAGATTTGATTTATATTTATCATTAATCTGGGCCTTTAGATTGTTAAGTGAATTTTATTCACCATTGGATTTTAAATCCAAAGATATCTCTTTGTTATTTCGGTCAGATTTAGGGGGAAATCTTTCCAAGTTCGAGATTTTTCCATAAATTGGTGATATTTAATCACCTTTAGATTCTTAATTCAACGGTTCCAAATAATCCTTCTCTATTTTGGAAAGATTTGAGTGATCTCCTCTCAGAATTTAATTCTGTTAAAGAATAAGTCTTTTAAAGCCGGTCACGTGTGGCCACGTGACCCCTGGTCACGTGTAGGCACGTGACCCCTGGAATGGGCTTCTCTTCTTCTGCGCTCTGTTCTCTGGCCGCTGTTCAGCCGTCACGTGCCAACACGTGACCTTTTCTGAAGCTTTTTCTTGAATGCGCTTTGTGCCGCTGCTTTAAACGTCACGTGCCAACACGTGACCACTGGTCACGTGTGAGCACGTGATGCCTCTTCTGAGTCCTTTCCTGATTTTTAATCAGGGAACATAAGGCTCCACCCCCACCGCATCTTTCATTCTTCATTTCATTTCTTCAACTCCCTCATCCTTCTTCATCTCCTTCTTCCTCCACCTCACTACCCATGAGAATCATTCCTAAAACTTAATCAAAACCCATGGCTCCCTTCACAAAAATTGATCCCCACCTCACCCTCATCACTTTGGACCAAGAAAAATGGGATTTTGACAACTTTGAGAAGCTAGGGTTCTCTTGAGTTTCATTCATGAGGTATAATCGTTTCCATTTAGTTAGTTTTAAGTTTCTTATGTTCTAGTTTTAGTTTAGAAGTGGTTTGGTGGTGTTGTGTGAAGTTAGAAAATTCTAGAGAAGGTTTGGGTGACTTGCGGACTTGTGAGTTGTAGTGAGGGTGTGCAAGAACCTAGAAATCCAATTCTGGACCTAGAACAGAGACCATTAACTTAGATTGTATCCATGTCTATTTTGTTGCATTATGTGTGCCGACTGTGAATCTGTAGCAACCCGGGGAAATTCTGAGTTTAGCAAACAACTCTAGGGACCAAATTAGGGTACTAGGAGACCACCCCGACCATACGAACCCAAACGGAGGCCATGGGGCCGAGGAGGCCGGATTTTGGAGGGTTTTGGCCGGCCACTTGGTGGATTCTGATGCCTAGGTTGCTTCTGTAGGTCATATACCATATATACATGATCCCAGTATTGTTTGTTCATCCAAATTTCACCTGAGTCAAATCTGGGAGCACTTTGGTGTGATTTTGGCTATTTTTTCCGTATTTTGAAATGTTTAGTTTTGATTTTTGGATTTGTTTTTGGTTGTTGGATGTTCGTACATCAACGACAAGGGTTAGTTGGTTGGTTTTGCATGCGTGACCTATAGGTTCTAACCTATAGGCGATCTGTGTGCCGTTTTGGTTTCCGGATTCGATTTTAATAGCGTTGCAATATGTGTTGTTATTGTAGGTACCTTCGTGTGGATTCCGAGGCGACGGAGCATGGCGTCATCAACTTCGGCAAGCAAGAAGCAAGGTGAGTAGATCTATATCTATGAGGTAAGTCGGGTGGATAGCGTATAGCACCCCCGCAAAGTTTTGGTGGAAACCGATTTGTAGCATATGGTTAAGAAAACCTAGATTAGAAAACTAAGGTTAGAGTTAAATGATTGTTAGTGAAACCATATTATAAACTAAAGGATAGTTAGAAGTGTTTTGATACGACTAGTATGTGGTGACAGAATTTGAGGATGACGTTTGACGATATTGTCCTTTAGGGTACTATAGGACTAGATAGCCGACGTAATTGTGTCATCCGAACCATACCTATTTCCAAACCGAAACAGATACCTTGAGGGACGTTACGGATTTTCAAATGATATCTTTTCTTTAAAAACACCGTAGCCCCTACTTTCAAACTACGATTCACATCTTTCAAAAACTGTTTGTATGGTTCGGGTGTGTATGTTAGATTAGATACTTATGCTTATAGTAAAGGTAGAATGTATTTGTAAAATTGACTTGATGTGGGATATAAATGCGATGAAAAGAATATATGACGTGATATGATGATTTGATGATATGTTGGTATACGGATGCGAGTCGATCGAGATGATTGATACCCTGCCGGTCCCCTGATATGAGATTGTTGCGGATGTGACTTAGGACATAGGTATATAGATATATATAGAATGTCGTGAATCATGAATGATAGGCCGTACGTGACATTAGGCCGTACCCTTATTGTCTTATAGGTTGATAGGATCCCTATTGGTTTAATATCGCCGTACGATGATCTTCCGTACGTGATGAATTGGACTTCATGTTTGATCCATACCCTTGACTAGAGGCTGTCGTACGATGGATTATACCGTACGTGATGTTGTGTGGCTAGATGTCGATTGATAGATTCACTGACTCGGTCATGTTAGATACGTATACCCGTCAACATTTGCATATGATTTACCTAATGCTGCATTCAAGTTATTCGCATTGCTTTACTTATACTTGTGTTAGTACACCTGCACCATTATCGATGATGCGTATGTTACACTTACACAGATTTGCCGGCTCACACACTTCATCATCGATAATTTCCATGTCACTACACGGTAGGATTGCTACATCCATATTGGCGCACATATATATTGTACACTCATACTTGCGTATATACCTACTTGTACATCCATATTGGCGCACATACATATTGTACACTCATACTTGCGTATATACTTACTTGTACAACCATATTGGCGCACATACACATTGTACACTCATACTTACGTATATACCTACTTACTTGCGTACATACATATTGTACACCCATACTTGTGGACATACACATTTGTACGTCCATACTTGCGTACATACACATATGCACCTTTTTACGATAATGCATTCGATTTTGGAGATTTGGGAACCCTGTTCATTCCATATAGGGTTGTTAGATTGCATTGCTATACCTGATCATTGCATACCCTGTTCATTCCATATAGGGTTGTTAGATTGCATTGCTATACCTGATCATTGCATACCCTGTTCATTCCATATAGGGTTGTTAGATTGCATTGCTATACCTGATCATTGCATACCCTGTTCATTCCATATAGGGTTGTTAGATTGCATTGCTATACCTGATCATTGCATACCCTGTTCATTCTATATAGGGTTGTTAGATTGCATTGCTATACCTGATCATTGCATACCCTGTTCATTGTTATACATGATCATCACATTTCTTGCTCATTACATGGAGATGTTATTAGATCGCACTTGTTGCATGCTTGAGCATCCAGTTCATCATATAGATGTTATCTGTTGATATAGGTTAGAGTATCGTAGCACGTGCATACTCGCGATTACCTTTATATGTTATCTTCTATTCACGAGTTGGCAACTCACCCCCGTTGTGCCACAGTGTTTGCAGGTTGCCCTTCGGAGTAGTCGCGGCAGGCTGCATTCTTGCATCTTTTGACACAGATACCCCTACAGTTGGTGTGCTAGCTCTTTTGCTGATAGGTGAGTTTTGTGCGGTATCTGGTTATCTTTCAGTTATGTACATTGTTGTATCTAGTACTCTCCATCTACCACTTATGTATTGACTTAGAGACCAGTTGTGAGGACGATGTATATTATTTTGTATTCTGGTGTCGAGCTCGTTGTGAGCCGACTCTACTTATGCAGTTTATTCTATCTGTGATGTTTCCCACCTGTTGCTCATTTTCTTCGCTACGGCGTCGTATTTTGTTATCTTAGTAATTTGTTCTATTAAATGCTTAAATCACTCTATAATTTTACTGGTTTGATTTCTGGGTTTTCGGCTTACTTAGTCGCGTTACGCCTGTAGGCGTTACGTGGTTAAGTGCCGGTCACGGGGAAAACTTTGGGTCGTGACAAAGTTGGTATCAGAGCGTAGGTTTTACCTTCGGAGTGTAGGATGACCCTGGTATGATGGAGTAGGTAGCTGCAGCAAAGTGGCGTAGCGTGCGTATGTTCCGCGGCATACTCACGACACGGTACTCCGCCTAAGCGACCTTAGGACTTATTGATTGAATTTCCTTTATGATCGTATATATCCTTGTGATTCGATTTTCGTATCCTCATCGAATCCTACCTTCTTTTCAGCCATTATACCGCCAAGGACTACGAGGGTGTAGAGAGAGGCCGGGAGAGCCGAGGTTCGAGTTGATTTATCTGAGACGAGGACTGATCCGAGTAGTGCCCATGTTGTACCAGGACAGATTGTTTCTCTTACGACGGGTCAGATCGCTAGACTAGTGGCAGAGATGCAGAGCTTGCGCCAGACGATGAGCTCATTGGTAGAGGTCGTTCGAGCGCAGCGACAGGTGGTTGTCACCCCTGTTAACCAGTTGTTCCTTGCGATCATCATGCAGTATTCCGTCCCCTACATAGCACCGGTAGAGGTAGCCCCTGTTTACGAGACACGTCTTCCAGAGACCGTGGGAGTTTCGGAACAGTTGTGGAGTCGTACTGGTGTACCAGCCCAGAGCAGAGGCTTAGGACGAGGACAGTCGTTTGGCTTCCATCCCCAGGCAGGACAGCAGGCAGCGCGTAGGTGTTTACGATGCGGAAGCCTTCAGCACCTCATCAGGCAGTGTTCCTTCACAGCACGCCAGGGTCGTATTCTGAGACGTCGTGGACGCGGAGGGTTTGCACAGAGGGGTCAGGCTAGTAGAGGAGGAGTTCGATCAGTCGTAGATGGAGGGCAGGCCCAAGTTTTCGCTTCGACTCATCAGGATGCTCCGGCGTCCAATGCTGTGGTCTCAGGTACACTTTCAGTATGTCCTTTTGTTGCACACGTATTGTTTGATCCGGATTCATGCACTCGTATGTTTACACACTTCGTGCCGAATTAGGACGAGAGTCGTGCTGGGTAGGTTAGCCGTTTGTTGTGTTAACTTCCGTCAGCAATCCTTTTGTTGTGCAACACGTACTTCGGCCTTATGCCCATCGGATAGGAGATAGAGATTCGTCTGTCATTTGAACTTCCTAAAGGTGTTGGATTTGGCAATCTCCTAGGCACGGACTGGTTAGCTACGTGCTAGGCATTGTGGGCTACCGTGAGGAAACAGTTAGGTTTTGTTTTTCCGGGCAAGTCAGATCTGGTTGTGCAGATGGATAGTGGTGCCACCTCTTACAGCTTAAATTCAGCCTGGTTCGCTAGTCGGCTCTGAGGAGATGTCGTGGATTCTTGGCATTTTTCGTGATGTTGTAGCCACAATTGGTTTGTTGGACCAGTTCTCTTTCGTGCGAGAATTTTTCCGACGTCATTCCAAGATGAGCCGGCGAAGCTTATGGAGCTAAGGATCTTCTGCAGAGTGGTTGTTGAGGGAGTTGTGCGTCTGAGTGTTTCGCATTTAGGAAGCTCCTATTTCTGTTCGTCCAGGAGGAAAACGACAGATTGAGGTTGTGTATTGATGGATCGTCACTTGAATCGGCTTACGGTGCGGATAAGTATCATGTACCTCGCATTGACGATTTCTTCGATCAGCACCAGAGTGCGAGACTTTGTCTGGGTTCGTTTGGGATCGGGTCATCATTGTTGCAGGTCCGGAGTGATGATATTCTGAAGACTGCCTTGTGCGTGCTACGGGCTTTGTGTGTGTTTTGGGTGCGTCACTGGACTCACCAATGCTCTAGCAGCATTCGTAGGTGTGATGAACTAGTTTTCTTCGGGCCATTCCTCGACCAGTTATTGTTGTGCTATTTACGACATCCTAGTCTTTTTAGGGTAGCACTTGAGGATCTGTTATACGGATACTGGGAGAGCCCCAGCGGTTTACTAGATTCTCGGAGTGTTCCCTTTAAGCTTGTTGTGTTGACTCCTAGGTTTTGTAGTTACGGAGATGAATTGGTATGGTTTTGGGGAAGATCGTGGCCATACAGCTTAGGCCCAAATTTGTGAGCAGGACGGAGGCCCGCAGATTTTTGGCTTAGCAGGTGTTACCACCGTCTCATGCAGGATTGCTAGTGTAATGCTGCCCCGTTGACTAAATTGACGAGAATGGAGGTTTCTTTTCTGTAGACTGAGGCTTGTGTACGGAGTTTCCGCAGTTGAAGACTCGGTTAACAACTGCATCAGCTCCTTCTTTGCTTTTGGTTCGGGCGACTTTATGGGTTAACTGTGATGTTTCGTGAGTAGGACTCGAATGTGTACCGAGGTGACACAATGGAGTTATCGATTTTGCTTCCTTACATTTAGAAGAAGTACGAGAAGGATATTCCACTCATGATCTGGAGATAGCCGCGATGGTTTTGAGTTGGAGATTAGAGACACCACTTATTTGGAAGTCGTGTCAGATTTTCACGGACCACCAGAGTTAAATGTACATCTTCCTGCGGCGAAAAAAAAATTGATTGTTGTGATAATCCTCCGCAGATTCACGGTTCTTGTGCGATCGTTGAGTACAGCATAAGTTTATCTCTTCTGAGGAGACAGCTTGCTCATGTCCGCGCTCGACCACTTTTCTTAAATCGCTTTCGCGAGACACTGCCCGCCGATGCTCGTTCGTCAGAGATATTGGAGCCTGCTCGGCTGGGTAATGATTTGGAATCTTTGACTGGTGGCAAGGGTGTGCTAGGCTAGAGAGGCACTTGTGTACCTAGTATTATAGGGAAGAGACGAGGAATCCTAGGGCAGGCACATCGGTCAACTTTCTGTACTCATTCAAGCCCCACCAACTGTTAACGTGACTTGTAAGGTAGTTACGGGTGGGCAGGGATAGAAATAGAAGTCTTGGGATTCGTTTCAAGGTGTCTGTCTTGTTGTGTGCTTGTGTTGGGCAACTGAGACCGGCTGGAGAGTTGCAACCTTTAACCGTTCCGAAGAGAGAACGAGAGCAGATCTTCCTGAAATTCGTTATGGTGTCCACCCAGGAGTTGTCAGGATGTGACTCCATTCGGATGCTTGTCATCCGGTGGTACTCAGTTGTTCTTGTTAAGTTGTGCGTGTGTAGAAATTGTTGTCGGCAGTTGGGGATCGTCGCTTGCCATCGATAGGGTTCTCCTTGATAGCAGTTATCAGGAGACACTCCAATTGGTAATCTTTAGGATTAGAGGTTAGGTTATGTCGATCACCAGTCTGTTTTTCCTAACTCCGTGTTATAGGATTATTGGACCTCAGCTAGTTTAGAAATTTCGGAAATGACCCGGTTGTTTTGGGTCAGGATGAGAATGGTCTATTGCGGATAGAGATCAGATGCTGACCAAGAGGGTCGCAGATTCGAGTTCACAATGGCAGATCATGTATTCCCACGGAAATTTCCGATAGATGACATGTTGAGTTTTGGGCAGCTTTCCAGGATAGTAAGTCTTTTTAGAATTCCTAAGGCGAGTTGGTTCGTTGCCTTAAGTTGGGCACTTCCACCCAGATTATTGAGTATTCACCCCGTATTTCCCTATGTCGATACCTTGCATTTACCTTCATGACCTTTCTCATTGGATTCAGCGCCAGACTATTTAGTTCGAGCATGATCCTTCGTTCACCCAACAGCCAGCCGTAATTTTGGGCCGGCAGGTGAAGAAACTTCGATCGAAGGCCTTGCCATCAGTGAAGGTATTTGGGTGCATCCCAAACAGTGAAGAGGTCACCTGGGAGGCTGAGGGCGAGGTGCGGCAGAAGTTCCCTCATCCCTCTGAAGGTATGCGTAGCTTGTATTTTAAAATTCGGGGACGAATTTTCTTTAAGGGGGGAAGATTGTAACACCTTAGGTCGTGTTTAGGGGTTAATTATATTTTAATAGATAGTTTTTGGTAAAAAGTTTACCAAATTAATTTTCTGATATTTTATTCTAATTAATGAATATTTTATTAGGATTTTTCTAGGCACACACACACTTGTGCATGTTAACTATGGTTTAGATTTGGGGTTAAACCATGATTAGCTAGCATGAAGGATTAACCCATTCTCTTTAAGTTAATTGATTTTCATTAGGTGTATTTGGGTTTTATTTATTAGTGTGTTTTGTTTATTTGAAATTCTTTTTCTTTGGTTGACCTTGGTGTGAGAGAGGGGGGTATGGGCATGGCATGAGCCATGCTCATTAAATGAAGAGAGAGGGAGAGAGGGAGGGGGATGTTTGACTTGTGTTCTCTCACTCTCACTCTCACTTCTCACTCCTCTCACTCTCTCACACACACACACACCCTTACAACAAGCAGCAGCAGAAGAAGCAGCATCAGCAGCCACTAGCAGCAGCAACAGCAGCAGAAGAGGCAGCAGCAAGCAGCAGCATCTGCAACAGCATGGGGCAGCAGCAGTAACAGTTCCAGCAGCCCCAACAGCAGCTCTAGATCTTCTCCTTCCTCTCCTTCCTGCACTCTAAGATCTTTAAGTGAGGTATATGATCTGAGCCTACTTCCTTGCTTGCTAAACTAGTGATTTTAAGTTTGATTAACGTTAAAAGTGAGAATTAGTGCTTGATTTGATGAATTTGTGTGGACTTATGGTTTAGTGATGTTAGTATTGGTTAACCTAGCCTAATTAGGTGTTATTAAGACCATGTAAACCTAGTTAGACCCCAGATTACAACAAAATACCATAGGATTTCAAATTGTGCAAATTTAGTGTTTAAAGTGAACAAATTGGATTTCTGTGATCTGCTTTAGGCCCGAGTAGTTCAGGTTGAAATTGAGTTAACTGGAGCATGTATACAAGGTATAGACCACACCACCAGAGCCCGAGACCCCCACCCCATAGCGAGGCCGCCAATTTATTCATTCTGGCCGCAATTTGCGGCCAGATAGGGGAATTTTTGGGTGATGTTTGGATGGGTAGGAGTCTGTTGTGATTTCTAGGCCAGTGGTATGTATAGTTTTGTAAGTTGTTAGCCTGGGTAGAATCTGGGATGTTATATCGTATTTCTAGTACTTTTGGTTCGCGCGATACGCGAGAGGGTTCCATGATTCAGCGTATCGCGGCGTATCGGGGTTAGACGCATGCACACGTTTAGCGTATCGTATACACGCGCGTTTAGTTCGCGACGCGAGCGTATCGTTTGATGTCGATATCACGTTTTGCGAGATAGTTGCTTATATATGGATTCTTGTGTAATTCCAGGTTCGCAGGCGGGTACGTCGGACGAAGCTAAGAAAGGGAAGCAGGTGGTCGGCTACGAGTAGTGCACGACCAGGTGAGTAGATTTAACATCTACGGGGAAATCGCCCGTATGGCGTTAAGCGTCAGGGCGAGTTAGGATATTAGATTGTAGATGTTCATATGGACTGTAGTAGCATACATTATTGTTACATATAAGAAAAGATAGCATAGAACACTGCACTGTCACTAACGGTTCAAGTCGCACGAGCACGCTTGATATGCTACACTCACACCGTTAGTGATTGCCATGACACTCACATTATAGGATTGCTATAAATCATATATCATACTGATTCCACCCTATTGATGTTGTCATGAATTGCCGCATAACAGCATATGTTATATCCATATTCAGGCACATATGCATCACATACCCCTACTGGCACTACATGCACACCGTATATTCATACCAGTGCACACATATATTGATATGCTCATACCTGCGCACATGCACACTGTATATTCATACCAGTGCACACATATATTGATATCTTCATGCCTGCGCACATGCACACTGTATATTCATACCAGTGCACACATATATTGATATCTTCATGCCTGCGCACATGCACACTGTATATTCATACCAGTGCACACATATATTGATATCTTCATACCTGCGCACATGCACACTGTATATTCATACCAGTGCACACTTAGATTACGTATTGAGATATGTTGTTTCCATGTTAATTCTGGATTTGGGGAACCGTGGATATTTCAAAGAGAATAGTTAATTATTTAAAAACCCGGTTTCCCTTGATATGATATTTCGGTGCGTCCACCATGTGTTTTCTCGGTACTAGAGTGACATATATGTGAACCCGAATCGAGGAGTTGGATGAGGCCGATTACGGGTACATGGTGGACCCGGTATGGTACCCCTGGGTGAGAACGGTTTCGCTGTGTAGTAGACGGTGAGCCTGGCAGAGGGACTACTACCTACCGGTGATTGGTTGGACCTGGCGGTTATCCGGAGGATACCGACCAGAGTCTATGGATGGATGCGGGACGACTCGTACTGCCGGGGCCGAGGGCCGATACCGCAGACAGAGCCCGTGGGCTGATCCGGACTGACGGATGCCCTATACAGGAGGATTTGCGTGTCGATGCTTGGCACGAGTATTTCTTGATATTTTGGGTGCCGATGTTGGGCACTCACGGTTATATGAGATTTACAGGATTGGAGGACCGAGGAGGATGACGACGCCTGAGTAGTATTGGGTTATTGGGTACATTGATGGGTACCGATTATACTTTCCACGATGACATTCCTTGTAGATGTTATATTTCCCATGCTCAGTATGTAGTAATTGATATCTCATCCTGTACCTATTATACCTGATCATTGCATATCCTGTTCATTCCATATAGGGTTGTTAGATTGCATTGCTATACCTGATCATTGCATACCCTGTTCATTCCATATAGGGTTGTTAGATTGCATTGCTATACCTGATCATTGCATACCCTGTTCATTCTATATAGGGTTGTTAGATTGCATTGCTATACCTGATCATTGCATACCCTGTTCATTTTATATAGGGTTGTTAGATTGCATTGCTATACCTGATCATTGCATACCCTGTTCATTCTATATAGGGTTGTTAGATTGCATTGCTATACCTGATCATTGCATACCCTGTTCATTGTTATACATGATCATCACATTTCTTGCTCATTACATGGAGATGTTATTAGATCGCACTTGTTGCATGCTTGAGCATCCAGTTCATCATATAGATGTTATCTGTTGATATAGGTTAGAGTATCGTAGCACGTGCATACTCGCAATTACCTTTATATGTTATCTTCTATTCACGAGTTGGCAACTCACCCCCGTTGTGCCACAGTGTTTGCAGGTTGCCCTTCGGAGTAGTCGCGGCAGGCTGTATTCTTGCATCTTTTGACACAGATACCCCTACAGTTGGTGTGCTAGCTCTTTTGCTGATAGGTGGGTTTTGTGCGGTATCTGGTTATCTTTCAGTTATGTACATTGTTGTATCTAGTACTCTCCATCTACCACTTATGTATTGACTTAGAGACCAGTTGTGAGGACGATGTATATTATTTTGTATTCTGGTGTCGAGCTCGTTGTGAGCCGACTCTACTTATGCAGTTTATTCTATCTATGATGTTTCCCACCTGTTGCTCATTTTCTTCGCTACGGCGTCGTATTTTGTTCTCTTAGTAATTTGTTCTATTAAATGCTTAAATCACTCTATAATTTTACTGGTTTGATTTCTGCGTTTTCGGCTTACTTAGTCGCGTTACGCCTGTATGCGTTACGTGGTTAAGTGCCGGTCACGGGCCAAACTTTGGGTCGTGACAGAGATATGTTGTTTTCATGAGATTTCTGGATTTGAGAACCGTGATTATTTCAAAAGAAAACATGTACTGTTTTAAAAACCCGGTTTCTCTTGATATGATATTTCAGTGCGTCCACCATGCGTTTTCTCGGTTCTGAGACGTATGACATGTGAAACCCGATTCGAGGAGCTGGATGAGGCTGATTGCGGGTACATGGTGGACCCAGTATGGTACCCCAGGGAGAAAACGGATTGTTGTGTAGTAGACGGTGAGCCTGGCAGTGGGACTACTACCTACCGGTGATAGTATTTGGGCTCGGCGGATATCCGGAGGATACCGACCAGAGTCAAGAGATGACATGGGCCGATCCGGACTGACGGAGCCCGAGGGCCTATCCGGACTGACGGAGCCCGAGATATGAGGATTTACGTGGCGATACTGGACACGGGTTTCATGATGTTTTCGGGTGTCGATGTTGGACACCCATGTTCCATGATTTTGATGTGTCGCGAGGGACACCGTTGATTTATATTCTCATACTTACATGCATACATACATTGATTATATGGTTGGATGAGATCCACAAGCATACATACATTGATTATATGGTTGGTCAAGATCCACATGCATACATACATTGATTATATGGTTGGACGCGATCCACATGCATACAGACATTGGTTATATTGTTGGATTATATCCGCATACATATAGGTATTGATTACATTGTTGGCACATATGGTGACCCGGTCATCCTAGATATCATAGTATTACCTTATGATATAGTTGACCTGGGAGTTGTTGTTTATTCGATTTCTACTTGTAGATATTTTTCTACTCACGAGTTGGCAACTCACCCCTGTTGTGCCACAGTTCTTGCAGGTTGACCGCATGGATCCGTAGCGGTATCGCTGGCACATAACTTCATTTGGGTGTTTCGCATTGGTAGGTGGGGCATTTGTATCGTACCCACTCTGGTATTTATATTTCATATTGTACCTAGTCAACTCCATCAGTCAAAATTAGTAATTTGTATAAGTAATGAAACTTAGGGAGTTTGGGGTTGCGAGACTTAGAGTGAAGGGCTTTCCGCTACTTATGGTTTTGATGTCTTGCTCATTTCTTCATCTTTTGTGGTGAACTTCGCCGTTGGGCGTCATATACTTATATTTATGCTTGCGTGGTTGTGGATCCGCCGATTGACGAAGAGCTAGCTCCTGCTTGGGGATGCCATTATTATCATTATGTATTTGTGGTTTTGGATCAAAAAAATACAAAGGAGGTGCTGCCCAAATTTTTAAAAGACGAAACATGTTTTCAAACTAGAAATTTTCACTTGCATTTTTTATGTCCCTTTTCTATGCATTAAGAAAACTTGATTTTCTCATACCTTTATTTCAAAACTTCACCTCTTTTATTTTCTTAAAAAGGTTTAGATTTCTGGGTTTCAGCTTGCTTGAATTACGTTACGCCTTTAGACGTCGCGTGATTTAAGTGCTGGTCACGAGCTAATATTTCGGGTCGTGACAAAGTTGGTATCAGAGCGCTAGGTTTAACCTTGATTTGAATCTATGTTTGACTATGCGGAGTCTAGGACGGGTATGTATTTCGGAATCTAGGCTTGACCTTACAGAACTTAGACTTGAACGGGGGGTATTACACCCGAACTTTCGTTTCATAGGCTAACCCTGATTGATGGAGTAGGTAGCTTGAGTAGAGTGACGTACCGTACGTATGTTCCGCGGCATATTTACGATACAATACTCCACTTAAGAAACCTTAGGATGCACATATTTTTAGATCTATGATTCTCTTCGTAACCTTGATTATATATCCATTTGAGATCCTCGATTCTATTTGTTTCCATGATCATACTCTCATTAATACCGTTCTTTCTTATGATCATGTATCCATTCTTGATCTGTCATTTCCTTTCATGCCATTGATGTGCTTTCTTTGATACTCGATTGAGGTTCCTATCACCATGGTTTGAGCGCGGATTGAGATGCTGCTAGTTTTGCGGTCAGGGCGAGCTCGTCTGATACAAGGGCTGACCATTGTGTTTTCTAGTGACATGGGAACGTCTCGATGTAGTGTTTGAGTTGTGACCTCTTATGGAGGCGAGTGTTTGGTTTTACATCGGATGATCGGGCCATTGTTAGAGTTGCCAGTTGCGAGAGGACTGTTGATGTACAGCCTACCTCAGAGATTGTGATGTCGTCTACCGTGCAGACAGATGACCCAGCTGTTGCTGAGATTGATAGGATATCGCTTCCAGAGCTTACGAGATGAGATCGCTGGAGCTTCCAGGTAGAGATGCGACAGATGATAGCTAGTCTATCCCGAGTTGAGAGACGAGGATGATTCGTCAGGTTGATGTGTCGACACAGTCACAGCCGAGTTGAAGATTTCCAGTTTGGAGAGTCTTACTCAGATGTAGAGTCGACCGATCCCGAGATGACCGTTGATGTATCGTCTTTCCTGGAGGATTGAGGCATTGTTTAGCATGCGGACGAAGGGTATTCACATGTCGGCTAGGCGAAGCTAAAAAGTTCGAGTGAGTGTCAGAAACCCATTTTTTCCAAGTTTAAAGTGTTTGGAGGAACATGCAAGTGATTCTGTGGACCCTCTAGAAGAATGAAACCCTAACTCGACATGATGATCATGGAACCGCTTTTGAACCTTAGGGTTTGCGGCAGTTTAGCAGTGCCATCAGTGAGGCTTGGGTTTGCCCTTCTACGGCTGGTCCAGAGGTACTGTGGTATGTACTAGATATTTTTAGACCGTGGTCAGGTGTTGAGCCTTCGGGAAATTTTGGGACCTCGATGACTCGATCGAAAAGTTTTGACGTCGTCCAAATATCATGTGATAAGAGATCAGCAAGCTGATCAGCTTCGGATAGAGGACCTCACCCAGATGCGTTGTGAGTTGATTGAGAGCGGACAAGTAGAGAGTATTACTTGGATGGTTAGGACGAGTTTCCGAGGACGTGTTCAGCTAGATATCTTCTACAGAGTCATGAAGATACCGAGTTCGTGATTTCGAGTCCTTATGAGCGATTCTGGATTGACTGCAGCCTAGAACATTTGCAGTACGCAGATGGCATGACGTGATGTCGAAGAGGATGATAATACAGACGAGTGGAACCATACGTTCGTGTGAGATGCTGACGTACTGTTGTTACTCCGTGTCGAGATTAGAGATCAGATATGCATACAGAGGCGTTGGGATACGGCCAGTTCCCGAGGAAATGTGTGCGGAACACGCAGATGTCCAGAAAAGCGAGAAAAGATTATGCAAGAGTACCAGCCTCATGTTTGATGTATATGTCCTAGAGGCCAGTATTGTATATGTATACATATGGATACTAGGGATACGTATGTACAGAACAATCTTGCTTAGTTTTATAGTATATTATTTGACTTTTCTTTATCGGGATATGTGTATTTATTTGTATTCTTGTTATATCTGGTTTGTACATATTGATAAAGACTCGAGTATACTATTGTGGTTTGTCTTTATCTGAACAAGGCATATGTCATACTCGTTATTACATATTGCGGTTACATGTTGATAAAGCCCCTAGGATCTTGCTTGACTACCTGCGTTGTGATGGCGATCATACTTGTGGGAGTAGGGTAGTCCATAACCACATCCTTAAGTGGTCCCTAGTCGCGTGAGTATCGAGACTGGGCATTGATACTCCAGAGTAGACTGGTGTATATGTTTCTAACCCCGTATGGGGGATGGTTGGTCCCGCAGCCATTGGTCTGATGCACCTAAGATCGTATACAGGTGCTCACTAGGTGTGAGTACACTGGACAGACTCACCGAGAACTTCTATGTGGTACTATACCTATCGTCAGATGGGAGTTCTCAGGTGACATGTGTACAGGTTAGTCTTTAGACCCGAGATCGGCATTTGTCTCGTGTGAGTTCCCACTGAACTTTGATCACTACCCTACCACGGCTCTACCGAGTCTTGAAAACAGGTTTTGGTTGGGTTCAGTCCCGAGCCACATGGAGGCAGTGAGCGATTGTCGGGGATTCGACTCTCCCGGTATAGGGAGTCGATATCGCACTGTGATTCGATTGGTCAGAACCGTAAGATCTTGGCCAAGGCACTTGGGATTTACTGATAGGTTGATCAGTAGTTTCCTGGATTGGTCCTGAGCCACATCGGCACGACTTATCAGGTTGTTAGGGTCTGATGTTCACCACCCCCTAGACCCGGTATGCGATACTCTTTGATGAAGAGACCGGATTGTACGGATATGGTCACGGATCGGCTCAGTAGGAGTTCGGACGAGCTTGCTCGTCGGCCTTCCTTTTCGACAGGTACCTGGGCAGCCGTTACGTACAGCTAGTGCCGCTGACGTGCTTGTGGTTAAACCCACTGTCAGAGTACTGTCGAGTCTTTAGATTCCTACACAGAGGGTTTCACTGATCCAGGCAAAACGATGTAGTAGCCGTATTGGATACGTGCAGGGTTCGATCGATTGATGTACTTGGTACTCGGATTTTCGATCGGACGGTTTGTAATACTAGCCGGCTCGGGTTTGAGCCGGATTATTAAATCAGGTATTGATTTAATAATTTACGTATATGTATTTCAATATATATATTCTAGTATTACATTCTTCGTGTTATTCTATCTCTTTTGGGCGTTCGGATTTTTATCCGATTGCCGGTATATTTGTACAGTAGACTGAAATCCGTATTTACTACAGATTTCCTTCTAGAAGGTGGCCACCTCATTATGTATTTTCCTTTTATTTGATAATTGGAAATGAGGTGTAAAGTAAAGAGTATGGGAGGAAAAGAGGTGACCATGCTTCAATAGTAGTCAAATGAATTTATAATTCATTTTGGAGTTACTATTGAAGCATGGTTGCTAATTGTTTAATGAAAGAATTCATACACAAAACCTATGTGTGTATTTTCTCTTTCATGCTATGGTTCATAATTTCTTGAGCTCCCATTTTTCTCTCAAGTTCCTTCCTCCTCTTGCTTTGCTCCACCTTCATCTTCTTCCTCTTCACTAACATTCTCATGTGTTGAGAAACAAGTGAAGAGGTTAGAAAAGAGATAGCTAACACTTAGACAACCCCACTACATCCTAGACCACTTGGAATAGCATCCCAAGTTCTCTAGTTGCTCTTTTGACATATTGCAAAGAGCTAGAGCCATGGATCATACTCCCCGGGTGGATCATCTACGACAAAAGGACGCCGGAGAACAAGCTCGATCCCGGAGGACCGATGGAGCCGGAGTTGGAGTTCAAGCATGTTCAAGGTGGATGCAAGGAGTTAAGGATGATGAAAGAAGACCGAAGGACTTGGTTCGTTTGGTGAGCTTTCTATCATAGTAGATAGCACTTCTTCTTTTGCTAGTTTGTTTTATGGAAAGATCCGGTTAAGTTTTATTCTAGTGCCAAGTTTTTGTTCGCAAGAAAATTTTTGTTCGGCATTTGGCCACGGAAGTTGGCCGGGGCACTAGGGTAACCCTTCATGGTATCAGAGCCACCCATAAAACTTACACTAGCAGGTTCTAACGTGTTTAAAATAACGATCGACCGGATTTTTCAAAAACTGCATTTCCATTCATGGGTTTTCTGTCGATTTTAAAAGTGCTCGAAAAATCAATTTTATGCTCTCAGAAAATCATGCAGGCTTTTTTAAGATGACAGAAGTAAATTGGTCATGAGATCCCTCTAAACCACTGCGGATCCGCCACGTAAACCCCCTTTTAACGGCGGTTCTGCGGTCGTTTTGGGGCCCACGTGAACAAAATTTCTTCTGGCCCTCTTATTTTTGGAATTTTGGTTTCTGGGATAATTTAATTTTTGGGCCCAGTTTTGTTACAGTGTTGATTTAATACTTGGGGCCCACTTGGAAAGTTTAGTCGATCGTAATTTTAAAATACGTATTTTGTTATCAGTACTTAGTTTAGATTCTGCGACCGTGAATGTCATTTGATCGGTAAATCCGTCTATCTGCTATATGTTCTTTTAAACGGATTTGCGAACGTGACATTCGCGTTGATGTTTCTGTGATTGTGCTGATGTTCTGGTTGGATTGTTGTGGTGGATAGCATGTGGTGCAATGTTAGAAATACAGTTTATAATTCATTTGTACATTTGTTATTGCAGGGCGAGCGTCCGACATGTGGACTGTCGTCTTTGCCGGGTTGTATATTATTTTGGGGCACGACTGGGTTGAGGTCGATGTCACCGCTTGTATATATTATTTTCATTTTCTGTATTAGGATTACCCCATGATGGGATGCACGAATAGCCGGGTTCTAGAAGGCAACAAGCCCGCTTCTCAAGGCGCTGAGACGGAGGGGGCTTCGTTCTAGAACTGGCAGGCTATTCGCCGCACTCGTAGGGGGTACAGGTTTTCATTGCACAGGCTATCCACACGACCGGGAATATCGGATTTTATTTGCGGCTCAAATGAAACCCGTGGCTCCAATATTATTCACCATTATGTATTGTTATCTGTGATGTTGTTTATTATTATGCCTGGGACGAATGTTATATATACTTATATATATACTAGTAGATGTTGTATATGTTTTGCACCCGCGCTAGTCCAGCCCCCGCTTTGTCGTTAGTTAAGTAACCTAACGGGTGATGACAGGGCCCCGTGGCGAATGTGGATGGCATATTCGTACATTTTATTTTCGTTCTTTTCTGGTGTGATAGGTTACAAATTGATGGGACCGCATTAATTTTGATTAATGCAAGATAATAAACCTAAAAGATGTTGTTGGAACCAAGCTTTAAAAACTGACATTACAGACGTTCTCTTTTTCTTTGCACAGTGGTATTCAGTTTAGAATATCCAACACCTCATTCGCCGAGGTAAGGGACGAGATCCCTTCACCGGGAGTGACCCCTTGAGTAAAAGTTTCCGTTAGGGTAATAACTTTAAATATAGTCGACTATTTTTTCTTTGTATCGTGGTATTCAGTTTGGAATATCCCGCACCTCATTCGATGAGGAAAGAGCCGAGATCCCTTCATAGGGAGTGACCTCTTTAGCAAAAGTTTTCGCAACTATATATTTACAAAACTACTCAGGTTCTTTCAATGATATCAAGTTCATTACGTTAACGGGTTTTTCGCCAAAAACCCAGCCGTAGCCCTCTGTCATTTCCTACGGACATTACTTAGTATTCGTGCTGCGTTTGTTGACCTTGTCAAGGTGTAGTGAACGGTAGCTGGGTGGTGTTTGTTTGTAGCACATGATGCGATTAACTAGGACAGTCACATAGCCTTGTTTACCTTGTCAAGGGCTTATGCGGGTGGGTCTAGGGTAATCAAGATAATGACAGGTTGAACTTGACTAGCAATTTATGATTTGTTGACCTTGTCAAGATCATAGGTTGTTAGGGGTAAAAACCACATCGGGAGTTTCAAATATACAGGAAACTTGCAAATTTAGCATACCTTCTGAAGTGTGGTGACTAGAGTGGATTCCATCTAATGCATCACACAATGATAGTTGGATCCCGATCCCACTGATGAGTTGGATTACTCTTGGGAGATTTTTCACTTAACAATCAATGCTATAAACCAAGTAGGTGTCTAGAATGGTGTTAGCGGGGCTATGCCTCTAGGGAAAAGATGTTATGTAATTAAGCAACTTCGCAAAAGCGTTGGAAAACCTCCCTTGAAGTACCAACACCAGCCTGGCTGAAAGGTTAAGCAAGTATTGTAACGTGCGATTAATCCTGACTAGTTCTTCTTTTAGGGTTTGAAGAAGAATTTGAGGAAACAGTGGGAGCCATCCTGATTAGGTAAATTAATAAACTAATCTAATCTTACAAGAGCGCACGCTGAGTGTTTTCCCTCTCTCTCTCCAGGTAGCAACCCTAATTAAGATAATAAACTGTATCGCTTGACTGATCCGAATTCTTATTCGGGGCTGGGGAACGTCGGTTCGACTCTAACTTACGACAACTGTCGTGAGTATGAGCAAGGGAAAGAGGAAAGTTTGAATTCCTTGATAAACTCATCGAAGAAGAAACATACTGTTGCGTCTTCTTCAGGTGTTCTTGTTATTGAGAACTGTTTTTCGGTCAGTCCTACCTCCTGGGTATTCGATACCGGATCAGGATCTCATATTTGTAATTTATTGCAGGGACTGAGAAAAAGTAGGATAGTAGGACCTGGTGATATGTCCCTTAGAGTAGGGAACGGAGCACAAGTTAATGCTGCAGCCGTCGGTGAATATCACCTAGTACTGCCAAATGGCAATGCTATGATTTTGAACAATTGCTACTATATACCTTCCATGCTTTGCAACATCATATCAGTTTCTTTACTTGATAAAGACGGATATAAATTTGTTCTTGATAGAAATATCATGAACATTTACCTTGATAAGGTACTGGTTGCAGAAGGTACACTGTGTAATGGTATCTATGTTCTAAATCAAAACACGGTTCTCAATGTACAAAACACACGCAAGAGGAAGAGTTCAGATACGAACGAATTCTACTTGTGGCATTGTAGACTTGGTCATATCGGAGAGAAAAGACTAAGTAAGTTGCATAAAGATGGACTCTTGAATACATTCGAATTTTCATCTTATGAAACTTTTCAGTCTTGTCTCAAAGGAAAGATGACCAAATCTCCGTTCACCGGGCATGGAGAAAGAGCAGCAGAGCTCTTGGGACTCATACACAGTGATGTATGTGGTCCGATGTCTATACATGCAAGGGGTGGGTTCTCGTACTTCATCACATTCACTGACGATCTCTCTAGATTCGGATATGTGTATCTTATGAAACACAAATCTGAAGCTTTTGAGAAATTCAAAGAATTCAGAAGCGAAGTAGAGAACCAGACTGGCAATAGTATTAAGATCCTCAGATCTGATAGAGGAGGGGAATACTTAAGCACGGAATTCCTAGAATACCTAAAAGAGAATGGAATTCTCTCTCAGCTTACTCCTCCGTATACACCACAGCACAACGGTGTGTTGGATAGGAGGAATCGTACCCTATTGGACATGGTTCGCTCCATGATGAGTAATACTGAGTTGCCTCTTTCATTCTGGGGATATGCGCTTCAAACGGCGGCACATCTGTTGAATCACGTTCCATCCAAGTCCGTGCCTAAAACACCATTTGAGATGTGGAATGGTAAGAAGCCATATCATAAAAAATTTAAGATATGGGGTTGTCCGGCTTATGTTAAAAAGCATAAACCAGATAAATTAGAGGCACAGTCAGTTTTATGTAAGTTTGTCGGATATCCAAAGAACAGTTATGGATATCTGTTCTACCACACCGAGGAACAGAAGGTGTTTGTTGCTCAACATGTTGTTTTCTTGGAAACAGAGTTTCTTGCAAAAGAAATTAGTGGGAGCATGGTAGAACTGGAAGAAATTCCAGAGGGACAAACTGTGACTGAAGACTTGGTGGAACCTCAGGATTTAATAACCCTGGATGAACATCAGCCACTCTGCAGATCTAGTAGGATTTCTCATCCGCCCGAGAGATACTACGGTTTTCTCATAGATGGGGATCGAGAGGATTGCATCTTGAAAGAAGATGATCCTACTAGTTTCAGGCAGGTCATTATCAGTAGGGACTCTGATAAGTGGCTGGATGCTATATGTTAGTTATATGTATGCCCTAGAGGCCATTACTGTACATTGGATGTATATTGTAGTGGATGCTGGGACATGTATAGGTAGGACTTTCTTGCTCGACATGATAGTATGCTATCTGGTTGCTCTTTATCTTAACATGTATACTTTCTGTCTCTCTGTTACATGTTGATAATGCCCTTAGGATGTGTACGGGACTTCCAGGAATATGATGTAGACCATACTGGTGGGGCCTGGGTAGTCTATGAGTACATCCTTCAATGTTCCTAGTCGTGGAAATATCGAGAAAGGGCATCGATATTCTTGTTAGTGTATATGCCCTAGAGGCCATTACTGTATCATACTAGTTTGTATATTACTTAATGGATGCTTGGGATATTCACCTTGTATATACAATCTTGCTCAAAATAGTAGTATGCTACTTGGTTTGTTTCTACTTCAATGTGTACATGTGTTTATATTTTGTATATCGCCTATACACATTAGTGGAGCCCTTAGGATCTTTGCTTGATTACCAGCGATGTGATGGCCGTCACACTAGTGGGGCTGGGTAATCTATAAGCACATCCTGATGCAGGTCCCTAGTCGCAGGACTATCGAGACAGGGCATCGATACTCCGGAGTAGACCAGCGCATGCGCTTCTCATCCCAGTGTGGGAGACGGTCTGTCCTACAGCCGTCAGTACGTCGTACTTGAGATAGTATGCGGGTGCTCGTTAGGTTACGGGTACACTGGACAGGACTCGTCGGGAACTTACTAGTTGGTATTATGCCTATCGTCAGTTATCAGTTCCCAGGTGACATGAGTACAGCTTAGTCCGCTGACTTGACACTGTCACTCCGCCTCGAGTGTATTCCCACTGTACTTTGATCACTACCCTACCACGGCTCAAAGGAGTCGTGCAAACAGGTAGTGGTTGGGTGCAGTCCCGAAGCATTTGGAGGCAGTGACGGTTAGACAGGATTCGTCTCTCCCGGTATTGGGGGTTGACATCGCGCTGTGTCTAGGAGAGCCATTACACGAGTAGTCCCTGGCCAGGGCAAACGAGATATACTGGTAGGTTTCCAGTGTTATCTCAGGGTGTTTTGGGCTTCGTTCCGGCACGACTTGTACCGCTATTGGGGGACTGACGTTTACCGCCCCCTAGGCCCGCCATGCGATGTATCAGACGAACAGACCGGACTGTACGGAGAATGTCACACTCAGGCTCAGTAGGAGTTCAGATGGGTTTCGCCTCGTCGGTCTTCTTGTCGGCATTACCTGGGGACCGTTACGCACAGCTAGTGCCGCTTGCGGTCTGTGGTTAAACCCACTGCCAGCGTAGTGTCGAGTCTTTAGAGTCCCACACAGAAAGCTTTTCGCCTTTAGGCAAAAGAGTAGAGGTCGCATGGTATTGCGACAGGTCGCATGGTTTTGCGACAGGGTTCGGTCACATCCGTGCACTTGTGCACGTACAGTGTCCGGACAGTTTACACTAGCGGGCTTTGGTTTAAGCCAGATCCTAGTGTACCTTTTGGGATTGGATTTATCCAGTTTGCATTCGTGTTCCTCGGAACGCGGATGCGGGTGTGTATGCACAGTTGACAGGGAGGCAGAGGCAGCGGATTCTCATTAGGGTTGTTGACAGTTGACCGTTGACTATTTGACTTTTTGCTCAACCCTAATGAGAATTTGATATGTGATTAACTATTATATTAATTAAGTATTATGGTGACATGGTGTTGGAGATAGTGCCCTCAGAGTCAATTATTAGGTCACAGGTACGTGATTGTAATGATTGAGGGAGGACCTATCCCGGTAGGACAGTCTTACTCGAGATGATAGTATGCTATCTGGTTTACCTTTATCATCGTGTACTGTTTTAGGTGACATGACACGTCGCTATTACACGTTGATAGAGCCCCTAGGATTCTTGCTTGACCACCAGCAGTATGAGGGCGATCATATAAGTGGGAGCTGGGGGTCTACAAGCATATCCTTAAAAGGTCCCTAGTCGTGGGAGTTTCGAGACCGGGCATCGATACTCCATTAGTAGACTAGTGTATACAGTCGAGACCCCGACGAGGGGCGGTGGCCGGTCTCACAAGCCACTGGTGTCAGTTGGATCACCTAAGATGTATACAGGTGCTCATTGGGTTATGAGTACACCGGACAGGACTCGCCGGGAACATGCTAGTTGGTCATATACCAGACGTCAGATGGCAGTTCCCTGGTGACATGTGTGCAGGTTAGTTCATCGACCTGGGGATCGTCATTTGTCTCGTGTGAGTTCCCACTGTACTTTGATTACTACCCTACCACGGCTCAAAGGAGTCGTGCAAACAGGTTTTAGTTGGGTACAGTCCCGAGCCACATGGAGGCAGTGAGCGTATCTTCAGGGGTTCGTCTCTCCCGGTATTGGGGGTGAGGTCGTGCTGTGTCTAGGAGAGCCATTACACAAAGTCCTTGGCCAAGGCAAGGAGATTTACTGGTAGGTATTCCAGTAGTATCTCAGGGTGTTCTGGGCTACACTCCGACACGACTTGTACCGCTTTTGGGGGTCTGACTTTTACCAACCCCCTAGGCCCGCCATGCGATACTCATAGACGAACGGACCGGACTGCACGGATATTGTCACTGACAGGCTCAGTTGGGTGTCGGGGTGAGCTTCCTCATCGACGTCCCATTTAGTCAATAGCTGGTGGCCCGTCACGTATTGGCTTATACCTCTGACGTGCTAGTGGTTAAATCCACAGCCATAGTATTGACGAGTCTTTAGAGTCCACCACACTTTCAGTTACTCAAGTTTCGGGCGAAACGCTGTAGAGGCCGTATGGAGATATGGCAGGGTCCGATCAGATACGTGCGGTATTGCACGGATCAGGATCGGACGGTTTGTACTAGTTGCCGTATAGGTTTATGGCAGGGTTCGATCAGATACGTGCGGTATTGCACGGATCAGGATTGAACGGATTATACTAGCCGGCTTTGGTTTAAGCCGGTCCTAGTTTAGTACAGTGTAGATTTTGTCTCTTTGCATTTGCATCCGGACGGAATACAGATGCAGGTGTGTATGCACAGTATCGGGGTTTTCCTGTAATTTATTACGGGACCAGTTTTCTGGAGTTGCCAGTTTGCATTCCGTTCCGGCCGGTTTTCCTTTGTTCTTTCCCGGCCGGACTTTTCCGATGGAGGGGGTTATTTGCAGTTTTGCAAATTACTTTTGTGGAGGGGGTTTCTTGTAAAAGATTGATTATGATAGCTTTCATTTCTTTTCAACCATGCTTTTGCTTTATGAGATTTGAAAGGGTATGGTTGAATAGTATGAAGCATGGTGTATGTTTCTTTGTCTCTTGATGTGGTCACCCTTTCTACATCTCCTACACTCACCTCCCTTCTTGCTTCATATAGATTTTCCTCCACCATTATTCTCACTTGATGATAAGTCTTTCATGGTTGTGAGAAGAAGAAGAGAGAGCTTCATCTTTGAGAGTTTTCTTCATTCTTGATCTCTTTTCATGCTAAGAAAAATGCAAGCACCATTTTTCTTATCTTGTTTCCTCCATCATCTACAAATGGCAACAAACCCCAAAGTGAGACATCCACTCTACACTACACTTCCTACAGCACATCTTGAGCATGTCGAGTTGCCGGCTTCATGCGCGAGTTGCCTCGGTATTGAGGTGGGAGCCCGTAAAAGTACCCGGCTTCGTGGTGCCCCTTTCCGACGAGGAGGAGATGGACGGAGATCCCGCGAGGAGATCGGAGTGGAGATGAAGACCGGAGGACTTGGATCGTCGGTATACATCTCTAACCCATCTTCTAGTTAGCTTAGACTAGTTTAATGGTTACGATCCGGTTAAAGTGCGCGGTGGTGCCGGTTTGCAAAGTCCGCAAAATTTTAAGTTTATCACCGCTTCCGCATTCCGGCGTCGGGTTGACGGCCGGGGCGCCGCCGTGCACTTACAGTGGTATCAGAGCCTCGCCATTAACTTAGTCTAGCTTTGTGTAATGTGTTTTTCAGTTCCGATCGATCGAAATGTCCAAAAACCCGTATTTGCCCACGACAGTTTCTGTTGAAAATTTTTGGTCTCGAAAAATTTTTCAGGTTGTAAAATATTGATTTACTGGAAAATCTAAGAGTTCTGTAAAAATTTGACGAAGTAACTCCACAGTTGGAGCGCGGAACCGCCGCGAAAACCCCCTTTTGTGCGGCCCTTCCGCCGCGCACTATTCACATCACTTCACCATTTTTTTACAGAGGCCTTCTGGGCTTAAAATATGGGCTTTGGAATATTAAAGTTGGGCCAATTGTTTCTGTGAGTGCTACAGTTTTCTTTGGGGCCCACTTGTTAATTGTTTGATCAATCGGAAATTTTTTAAACACATTTTTCACAGTATTTACATTATATCTGCGACCGTGAATGTCACTCGATCGGTAAATCCGGTCTAACTGCTATAGCCCGGTTAGACGGATTTGCGAACGTGACTTTCACGTTGATGTTCTATGTATTTGCTGTGATGTTGCGGATCGGTCGTGGGGATAGCCTGGATGCAATGCTAGTACAGTTTTGTTGTATTATGTACATTTGATATTGCGGGGCGAGCGTCCGACATGTGGACTGCCGTCACTGCCCGTTTGTATTATTATTTTGGGGCACGACCTGGTTGCGGTCGATGTACCCGGTGTATGTATATTTTATTTTCTGTACTAGGATTGCCCCGCGGAGGGGTGCACGGATAGCCGGGTTCTGGAGGGCAACAAGCCCGCATCTCATGGCATTGAGACGGAGGGGGCTTCGCTCTAGGATTGGCGGGCTATTCGCCGCACTCGTAGGGGGTACAGGTTGACCCAGGAGGGGTGCCCAAGTTGCCGGATTCCGTGAAGTGCTGGGTGGTCCATTCACGGCGCTGAAGGAGGCTGCCTCGCTTCAGGTTTTGGCGGGTGACTTGCCGCGCCCGTAGGGGTCTAGGATTTCATTGCACAGGCTATCCACACGACCAGGGGAACGTCGGGTTTCAGTTGTGGCTCTGTGAAACCCGGGGATCCCAGATATCTGTATTGTTCTGTGATGCTGTACATTTCTGTGATGTTGCATTTTATTCACGCCTTGAGCGAAATACTATATATTGGTATATATATTAGTAGATGTTGTATATGTTTTTCATCCGCGCTAGTCCAGTCCCCGCTCTGCCGTTAGTTAGCTAACCTAACGGGTGATGACGGGACCCAGTGGCGAATGCGGATGGCATATACGTACGTCAGTATATTTTCGTTCTTTGTGGTGTGATAAATTGATGGGACTGCGTTGATTCGGATCAATGCAAGTTAAAACAAACCTATTTCTGATGTTGTTGGAACACTTTTCAAAAAGCTGTTATTGCAAGGACGTTCACTTTTGTTTTGCATCGTGGTATTCATTTGGAATATCCTGCTCCTCAGTCGACGAGGCAAGGGCCGAGATCCCTTCACCGGGAGTGACCCCTTGGACAGAAGTTTGCGTCAGGGCATTAACTTCACTATAGCCGATTACTTTTGCTTTGTACAGTGATATTCGGTTATGAATATCCAGCACCCCATTCTACGGGGAAAGAGCCGAGATCCCTTCACCGGGAGTGACCTCTTTAGTAAAGGTTTTCGTCACTATATTTTCTAAAAAGCTATCCGTTCCTTCAACGATATCAAGTTCATTACGTTAAAGGTTTTCGCCAGAAACCATTCGTAGCCCTCCGTCGTTTCAGACGGGTAGCACGTAGTATTCATGCTATGTTTGTTGACCTTCGTCAAGGCATAGTGTATGGTAGCTGCTTGTTACCTTTCTGCTGCATAGATAGATGCGTTGGTTTGGGACACTCGTACAGCCTTGTTGACCTTCGTCAAGGGCTTGTACGGGTGGATTCAAATTAACCTGGATAATGACGGGTGGAACTTGACATGTGACTTATGATTTGTTGACCTTCGTCAAGGTCATAAGAGCATGGGGCAGAAATCACATCGGGAGTTTCAAAAGTACTGAAACTTGCCAGATATGCGCATACCTTCTGGAGTGTGATACCGTGAGCGGATTCCGTCACGTTATCATGCGATGAGAGTTGGATCCCGATTCCCACTGATGAGTTGGTTTACTCCTCGGGTGACCCCGACTAATTCTTCTTTCAGGTTTGGAGGAGAATTTGAGGTACAGTGGGAGGATTCCAGATTAGATAAATTGGTAACCATTCTGATCTAGGTTAGAGTGCACGCTGAGTGTTTCTTTTCTCTCTCTCTCTGGCAGCGACCTTTTGACCCGACCCTAAGACTTTGACTCTGTGACCAAGTTGTCCGAACCTTCTTAAACACTGGCTTTTGGATTGTCAGAGTTGCAGACCTCATTGCCACTCCTACTTTTACCCTTTTCTCCAGGACACCCCGTATTACTACGAACGTCCACTTCCATTGGACAAAACCATCGTATGGTTAGATACGAACTCGAAGGGATTCGAGGATGGTTTCCGGTTCTGGAGAAAACGGATAGGATTATTCAGTTGTCTTTTCTTTTCACCTTCTCTCAGGTTGCGAGTACTCCTTGGTTTAGGGGTAGTACACCTATTACGCAAATTGGATTGTCTTCTTCCAAACCTTAGGCTGGTGCCGACCGGTAGGGAATGAAGAAAACCAATTAGCATAACGATGGTGTGCAGAAGGTATTAAGTTCAGACAAAGCAAGGGATTAGTAGGAGGGCAAAGTAAATTGCAACAGATATTTCACGACCAAACCAAATATTTCGTTACCACTCCCACATCACCTTTGTATTTCTCCAGGACACTCCGTATCACTACGAAGATCCACAGTTTATTTGGATATTCCATCGTATGGTTATATACGAACTCGAAAGGAACTTGTTCCAGTTCGGGGATGGATCCTGGTTCAGGAGAAATAGGAATAAAGTACATTCAGGTGTCTTTTATCTTCACCTTCTCTCGTGTTGCGAGTGTTCCTAGGATTGGGACAGTACACCCATTATGCTTATTGGATAGTCTTCTTCCAAACCATAGGCTGGTGCCGAACGGTAGGGAAGGAAGAAAACCATTTGGCCTAAAAGGGTGTGCAGAAGGTAAAGACTAAAGACATATGAAGGGATTTGGAGAGGTGGCAAAGAACTATACGGTTACAGTCGTGAATCTGGAAGAGGCATTACAAGGAATACCAGAATACCCCATCGGAACATTTCAATGTTTCAGTTTCGCTGTGTAATGTTAAAGGAAAACTGATTTCCTGATTAGATACTTACTCCAGGGTATGTATTTACCAGGTACGATCCTCACATCTGTATGGTTTTACAGATGATGAGTGGGAGTAAGTTATTGGGAATTGGGTGATTATCCTCATTATATCAGGATTCGTTGGAATCAGTGATATTTGAGGAAGTCACCTGGGTTGTTTGCCAGTCGGCAAATATTTGGTTTTGAATATCCGCAGTTATGCACCAATTTCAAATTGATATATCTGTACGTCTATTTTCATAGAGTGAGATATACCTTTCTGAAATTATGTCTACGACATTTACCTATATCAGTGGATGGTTAGGTAAGGAGCATTAAACAGCGGTGTAATTCTTCTTAACCATAAGTACAGTTTTCAACCTACGACACACAGTGAAAGAGTTATCAGACTCAAGGGACTTATACAAGGTATTGTATGTTGTCCAGGGTCCATCAGGACAGAGGGGTTGGTCCTCGTACTATATTCGGTTTACTTATGACTTCTCTGGTTTTTAGACAGGTGTTTCGTGGAAACACAGGGTCCGAATTTGGAGAAGTTATTGGTATTCGAATAGAGTAGAGAACCAGGTATAGCAAGTATCGGGATTCTTCAAAAGAGATCGAAGATGTAGATACTTGTGTATGGTATTCAGTTGATAGTAATGATAAAGAGATCTTGCTTCTCTTTCAGGTTACTCATAATTGGAAGTATTCCTAAGTTGAGTAACGCTGATCGGCCTCCTTCCATTTAGTTGACATGCGCTGGGGACAGCTGCATGATTTGAATCTGGTTCAATTAAATCAGTGCCTCTGTTTCTATATTGGATATAGAACAGTTCATATCTTAACGATGTTAAGGTACGGGGAGTTGTCCGGTTTATGATTAAAACCAGACACTAGACAACTCAAGGCACGTTTCTGTAATGGCTGTTTGTGGGTTGACCCAGGCTATGACGAGGGTTGATTTTCTACCATCTGGATGAACAATAGCGATATTGTTCTAGACTCGCCACAGTTTTATTAAAAATGGATTTTTTTTTCAGAAAAACAGTAGTGGGAGTATGGTAGAACTGGAAGTGATTCCAGAACCACAAACGATTACTGAAGATTTGATAAGGAACCTAAAGATTCAATCCGGTTTGACATTCCATTGGCCACTCCGCAGATAAGGTGGGTAACTTCAGGCACCCGAGAGGCACTACGGTAGCCTCAAGGACGGTGACAGGGAAGTTCTTGTTTACCCACAATTGCCATTGCTGTTGTTCCAGGTTACGAGACCCGGCGGGAGGATGAGTATAGCGTCGTTCTAAACCAGTTTTAGAAGTGTACGTCTATATGACTCTGCCAGAGGGTTGTCGTAGTCAGTGGGAGCAGCGGAAGCATTGGTGGACAGGTTGCTTATGTCTATTTATAGACTAGAGCAGATGTAGCGGAGATAGATCATCTATTTCTGACGTGACAGTCATGGGTTTGACTTCATCAGAATAGGGGATGGATCTGTTGAGAAGGTAGTAGGGTGTGATATCCTGGTATTTGGATGATATACACAGAGTAGGAAAAGAAACACCTACACTACGATCGGTTATACTTTGGTCGTCACACAGTTGTTTCTCCACAAAGGAAATGGATTTTATATCAGACATACTGGTTACTAGATCTATGGTCTTAGATCTAGATTTGGGTGGTTTCCCAATCAGGGTACTTGACAGCATTCTAAGAGTATTTAGGATGGACGACTCCTGGCACGGTAGTGTACCTGCAGGTAATGGAGTCACCCTCTCCAAAGGTGTCTTACAGACTAAAGGGGAGAGGGACGGGCATGATTGGCAGATCACTTGCTCAGGCAATTGAGTCAATCGTGAGATGTCAAGTACCACACCAAGATGTTGTTCTTGCACTAGATGCAATAAGTTGACATTAATCCAATCCTGGAGAAACAGTCGGAAGCAGTTTTAGAACATAAGTGGATGTTCTAGGGAGATGATAACGACAGCCTCATTCAGGAGACAGTTATCATTCCAGGCTTCCAAGGTGACATGGACGACAAGGAGGTTGTCAGAGTTATAGTTTTCCTTCTGATGAGGGGCAGTATTTTGGACAGGTGGTCCAAGGCAATACTGAGGGAGGGATGGCGCGCAGGATACTGATTAAGTTCAGTTGACGATACAGTCTAAGAAGTTTGGATTTGGAGTTCATTTATGAGCTATGTCCCATCAGACATCCAGACATATTCTGAGACAGGTATTGCTCTTTTCGGGAGATGGCTTTCTCCGCGAACTTGAGATATAGAGAGACATAGAAAGATACAACTAAGCGGATCCACTCACTGAGGCTATTCCTCGAACGCAATAGTTCCGCAAACGAGCTTTGTGAGACTGACTAGTAGAGGAGTTGGATGTTCGGTATCACACGGGCTGTGAGTATGCGACATCGCAATAATTAGCCTTGAGTGCAAGTGGGAGATTGTTGGAGATAGTGCCCTCAGAGTCAATTATTAGGTCACAGGTACGTGATTGTAATGATTGAGGGAGGACCTATCCCGGTAGGACAGTCTTACTCGAGATGATAGTATGCTATCTGGTTTACCTTTATCATCGTGTACTGTTTTAGGTGACATGACACGTCGCTATTACACGTTGATAGAGCCCCTAGGATTCTTGCTTGACCACCAGCAGTATGAGGGCGATCATATAAGTGGGAGCTGGGGGTCTACAAGCATATCCTTAAAAGGTCCCTAGTCGTGGGAGTTTCGAGACCGGGCATCGATACTCCATTAGTAGACTAGTGTATACAGTCGAGACCCCGACGAGGGGCGGTGGCCGGTCTCACAAGCCACTGGTGTCAGTTGGATCACCTAAGATGTATACAGGTGCTCATTGGGTTATGAGTACACCGGACAGGACTCGCCGGGAACATGCTAGTTGGTCATATACCAGACGTCAGATGGCAGTTCCCTGGTGACATGTGTGCAGGTTAGTTCATCGACCTGGGGATCGTCATTTGTCTCGTGTGAGTTCCCACTGTACTTTGATTACTACCCTACCACGGCTCAAAGGAGTCGTGCAAACAGGTTTTAGTTGGGTACAGTCCCGAGCCACATGGAGGCAGTGAGCGTATCTTCAGGGGTTCGTCTCTCCCGGTATTGGGGGTGAGGTCGTGCTGTGTCTAGGAGAGCCATTACACAAAGTCCTTGGCCAAGGCAAGGAGATTTACTGGTAGGTATTCCAGTAGTATCTCAGGGTGTTCTGGGCTACACTCCGACACGACTTGTACCGCTTTTGGGGGTCTGACTTTTACCAACCCCCTAGGCCCGCCATGCGATACTCATAGACGAACGGACCGGACTGCACGGATATTGTCACTGACAGGCTCAGTTGGGTGTCGGGGTGAGCTTCCTCATCGACGTCCCATTTAGTCAATAGCTGGTGGCCCGTCACGTATTGGCTTATACCTCTGACGTGCTAGTGGTTAAATCCACAGCCATAGTATTGACGAGTCTTTAGAGTCCACCACACTTTCAGTTACTCAAGTTTCGGGCGAAACGCTGTAGAGGCCGTATGGAGATATGGCAGGGTCCGATCAGATACGTGCGGTATTGCACGGATCAGGATCGGACGGTTTGTACTAGTTGCCGTATAGGTTTATGGCAGGGTTCGATCAGATACGTGCGGTATTGCACGGATCAGGATTGAACGGATTATACTAGCCGGCTTTGGTTTAAGCCGGTCCTAGTTTAGTACAGTGTAGATTTTGTCTCTTTGCATTTGCATCTGGACGGAATACAGATGCAGGTGTGTATGCACAGTATCGGGGTTTTCCTGTAATTTATTACGGGACCAGTTTTCTGGAGTTGCCAGTTTGCATTCCGTTCCGGCCGGTTTTCCTTTGTTCTTTCCCGGCCGGACTTTTCCGATGGAGGGGGTTATTTGCAGTTTTGCAAATTACTTTTGTGGAGGGGGTTTCTTGTAAAAGATTGATTATGATAGCTTTCATTTCTTTTCAACCATGCTTTTGCTTTATGAGATTTGAAAGGGTATGGTTGAATAGTATGAAGCATGGTGTATGTTTCTTTGTCTCTTGATGTGGTCACCCTTTCTACATCTCCTACACTCACCTCCCTTCTTGCTTCATATAGATTTTCCTCCACCATTATTCTCACTTGATGATAAGTCTTTCATGGTTGTGAGAAGAAGAAGAGAGAGCTTCATCTTTGAGAGTTTTCTTCATTCTTGATCTCTTTTCATGCTAAGAAAAATGCAAGCACCATTTTTCTTATCTTGTTTCCTCCATCATCTACAAATGGCAACAAACCCCAAAGTGAGACATCCACTCTACACTACACTTCCTACAGCACATCTTGAGCATGTCGAGTTGCCGGCTTCATGCGCGAGTTGCCTCGGTATTGAGGTGGGAGCCCGTAAAAGTACCCGGCTTCGTGGTGCCCCTTTCCGACGAGGAGGAGATGGACGGAGATCCCGCGAGGAGATCGGAGTGGAGATGAAGACCGGAGGACTTGGATCGTCGGTATACATCTCTAACCCATCTTCTAGTTAGCTTAGACTAGTTTAATGGTTACGATCCGGTTAAAGTGCGCGGTGGTGCCGGTTTGCAAAGTCCGCAAAATTTTAAGTTTATCACCGCTTCCGCATTCCGGCGTCGGGTTGACGGCCGGGGCGCCGCCGTGCACTTACACATGGTTGTTGACTTTTGTTGACTTTGTTGACTTGTTGACTTTTGTTGACTTGTTGACTTTGTTGACCGGTTGACTAGGCTTGACTAGTTGACCATCATGATAACCATAACCATCATTTCATGGCAAAGACTTTTACTTGCTTGCTCATTTGTGTAAAATGAGTGCATGAAATGATATGGTTATGGTTGCTTCAACCATCACATAAGACTTTTGTTAGTATGATGAGTTATGATTGCTTTGGATTATGAGAGGGTGAAAGACAAAAGAGTTGCTCATTCTTTCTTGCTCATTCTCTCTCTTGTTCTTGAGCTCTCTTGTTTTTGCTCTCACCCTCAACCTCTTCCTCCCTCTCTTGATTCTATGGTTCTCTTGTCTCATGAGTTGAGAATCAAGAACCATAGATAAAATCCCATTCTAATTCTTCTCTACTCATTCTAGTTCACTAGGTTTAGCAAACCAAGTGAACTAGTTTCTTCAAAGAACGAAGAAGGAGCTAAAGGTTGGAGCTTTCAGGTGGATCTATCTTCGGCGTACGGAGACGACGAGAAGAAGCCATTCCGGACCACCATCGGAGCTTGAAGACGAAGGAGTTCAAGACAAGCAAGGTATAACTCCCTAACCGAGTAGCTAGAAACTCATAGTTAGGTTGTTAGATAGATGTTTAACCAAGATCCGGGTTTTAGGTCCATGTTACCACCTCCGTAAAAATCGTTTTTACCAAATTCCGCATTCCCGAAAGTACCGGGAGAGGTAGCATGGACTTACAGTGGTATCAGAGCCTAGTTAAACTCTATCTAACAAGTTAGCAAGTAACTAGAAGATCGATCAAAGAAAAAGTCCCAAAAACGAACCCAAGAATTTTCAACTTTCTGTCGATTTCAAAAGTACTGGAAAATTTTTTTGGAACACACCAAAAATCGGCTCAGGGTTTTATTTGAATAACCACCAAAGATGGACCCACGATCGAGTCAAAGCGCCGCGGAAGCGCGGCGGGAGCACGCTCCCGCCGCGGATCCGCTGGGAGTTGACTCGGCCGAGGTCAATCTTTGGTGCAGTGTTATTCTGGGGGTATTTTGGGATTTTTAGTACATATATTTTCAACCCAGATTTTCCAGAACGAAAATTTTATTTTGGGGTCCCGAAAATCCGTATTTTTGATCGAACTTCTAAAAGACTTTAGCTAACGGGTTTTTCTGTAATGTGATATTTGTATTGAACGTCTACTAATCGCTATATGTCGATTAGTGGGGGTTATACAAATCTGTGATCTGTAATGTTGCTAGAATGTGTATATGAATATGTTGGATTGTCGCGGGTGAATAGCCGGGGGTTGTGAGGCGAGAGTTTTCTTTTCTTTCAATTCTTGTAAATTTGTAAATTGATGTAATAATTATTTGTATGGCCGCACAACCGGGTCGGGGTTGTAGCCGTCATTGTATAATTTCTTTTTACTGTTTTTGCTCCTAGGATAGACCCATGGAGGGGGTGCATAAACTACCGGGTATGCCGAAGTGTCGAGTGGCCTACTCATAGGAGATGAGGGAGGTTACTACGCTTCGGGTACTTGGCGGGTAGTTTGCCGCACCCGTAGGGGTCTTGGGTGGGGTATTTGGCTATTCACCGCGACCGTGTAATTTGTCTTTCGTTACAGGCTCGTACGAATTACAGATTCCTAGTATATCCAATGTATTCATCTGTGATCTGAAATGTTTATCATTGTAGTATATCTATATATGATATTATTTAGGCGTTGCTTATGTTTTACAGACGCGCTAGCCCAGCCCCCGCTCTGTCGTTAGTTAAGTAACCTAACGGGTAATGACGGGGCCCCGTGGCGAATGCGAATGGCATAAGCGTACGTCATATTTTGGTTGTTTTCTGCAATGGTAGGATTAAATGATGGGACGCATTAAAAGAACTAATGCAAGAATATCACGCATTAAAAGAACTAATGCAAGATAATAAACCAAGTTAAAGTCGTTGGAACACTTTCGAAAAACCACTCGGTTCTTTTCAAAACAAACTTTTAAAATACGGAGTTTGAGCCACTCCATTTAAAAGCTATCTCGTTCCATCGACCAAATCAAGTTCACTACGTTCACGGTTTTGCCAAAACCATCCGTAGCCCTCCATCATTTCAGTTAAATATTCGGTAGTATTCAAGCTATGTATTTTGACCTCACGCCAAGGCATAGTGATTGGTAGCTGCCGGATATTTATCTGTTGCATAGATAGAATGCGTTGGTTTGAGACAGTCGTACTGCCATTTTGGCCTATGTCAAGGGTATGTACGGGTGGGTTCAAATTAACCTGGATAATGATAGGACGAACTTGACATGTGACTTATGACATTTTGACCTCACGCTAAGGTCATAAGAGCATGGGGCAAAAATCCACATCGAGAGTTTCATAAGTACTGAAACTTGCTAGATTTGCATACCATTTGGAGTGTGATGATTCTGGTAGGATTCCTTCAGTTTCGTCACGCGATGATATTTGGATCCCGATCCTACTGTGAGTATATGCTACTCCTCGGGAAATTTCTCACTTAACGATCAATGCTATAAACCTAGTAGGTGCCTAGAAAGGTGTTAGCGGGGCTATGCCCCCAGGGAAAAGAGGTTCTTTAATTAAGGAACTTCGCGAAAGCGTTGGAAAACCTCCCTCGAAGTACCGACACCGGCCTGGCTGAACGGTTAAGCAAGTATTGTACGGTGGGATTGATCCTGACTAATTCTTCCTTTATGGTTTGAGGAGGGATTCGAGAAACAGTGGGAGCCATCCTGTTTAGACAAACTAAAAACCACTCTAAACTTGCAAGAGCATCATGCTGAGTGTTTCTTCTTCTCTCTCCTAATTGCAGCGACCAATCAACATGACTGGACTTAAGTTACTCCTAGATAAAAACAAACTGACAGGGCCAAACTACAAAGATTGGCTCAGGAATGTCAAGATAGCAATCACTTACGACAAGCTGGGGTATCTTCTTACCACCAAAGCTCCCCCTGTCCCTGGTCCAACTTCCAGCGTCGCGGATAAGGAAATCCGCAAGACTTGGGAGATTGATAGCGCGAAGGCCAAATGCCTCCTGCTTGCCTCGATGGACAACAAACATCAGAGGAGGCACGAGAATATGGACATGGAATCCATATTGCTTCATACAAAAGAACTGTATGGAGAGCAATCTCGTATCGCAAGATACGAAGCGTCGAAAAAGTTATTTTCGACAAGAATGGCCGTCGGATCATCAGTAGCCGAGCACGTGCTAAAGATGATCGGCTACATTGAGGAGCTCGCGGACCTAGGGATCACATTGGAGAGTGAGCTATATACGGATATAGTTCTCCAGTCCCTTCCTTCCACTTACGCCCAGTTTATACTGAACTTCAACTTACAAGAAAAAGAGGTTGAACTTTCAGAGCTCCTCAACATGCTGAGGAGCGCAGAGGGCACCCTACAGAAAGGTAGGGATACATCCACTTTGTTTGTAGGAGGATCATCTTCTTCTAGGTCCAAGGCGAAAGCCAAGGGAAAGAAGAAGAAGGCCCCCGCCAAACCAAGGGGCGGTGTTAGTAAAGTGGATACGAAGGGAAAAAGTAAAGCAACAAAGATAGCGGGGAAGCTTATGGATAAGGAAGAATGCTTCTATTGTCATAAGAAAGGACACTGGAAGAATGATTGCAGGGCCTGGAAGGCCAGAACACAGGAATTGAAGCAGGTTGCAGCTTCAGCTTCAGGTGTGTATGTTATTGAAAACTGTCTTTCAATAAACTCTACTTCCTGGGTATTGGATACCGGATCAGGATCTCATATCTGTAATTCTTTGCAGGCGTTGAGAAATCGTAGGGTTTTGAAGGCAGGTGACATGACCCTCAGAGTTGCGAACGGAGCTAGCATGGATGCTAAAGCCGTGGGGGACTATCACCTGGGAATGTCAGATGGACATGTTTTGGTTTTGCGTAATTGCTTTTTTGTACCCAACGCAACTTGTAATATCATTTCTGTATCTTTAGTTTCTAAAGAAGGTTATGAATTTGCGTTTGTAAGTAATGTTGTAAACATTCACCTTAATCAAGTTTTGATTGGGTCAGGTACATTGAGTAATGGTATATACGTATTGAACCAACCACAGATTTTCAATGTCCAGAATACACACAAAAGAAAGTCTCCAGAAATAAATCAGACTTTCTTGTGGCATTGTAGACTGGGTCACATCAATGAGAGAAGGTTGACTAAGTTACATACAGAGGGATATTTGAATGCGTTCGAATATCAATCGTATGCCACTTGTCAATCTTGTCTCAAAGGAAAGATGACAAAGACTCCGTTTACTGGACATGGAGTAAGAGCGAGCGAGCTCTTGGGACTCGTACACAGTGACGTGTGCGGTCCAATGTCTACACATGCGCGAAGCGGCCATTCTTACTTCATTACTATTACGGATGACTTCTCAAGGTACGGTTATGTCTTCTTAATGAAACATAAGTCCGAAGCCTTTGGAAAATTCCAGGAGTATAAGAATGAAGTAGAGAAACAGACCGGCAAAAGTATTAAGATTCTAAGATCGGATCGAGGTGGAGAATACTTAAGTGCCGAGTTCCTGGACTATTTAAAAGAGAACGGAATTCTCTCTCAGCTTACTCCTCCATACACCCCGCAACATAACGGTGTATCGGAGAGACGGAACCGCACCCTATTAGATATGGTGCGGTCCATGATGAGTAACGCTGAGTTACCGCGATCATTCTGGGGGTATGCGCTAGAATCAGCTGCATACCTTTTGAACCGAGTTCCGACTAAGACTGTGCCTACCACCCCATATGAAATGTGGAGTGGGAAGAAACCCTATCTTCAATATCTGAAGATCTGGGGATGTCCAGCTTTTGTCAAAAAGCAGCATGCGGACAAACTCGAGGCACGCTTAGTACTGTGCAAGTTTGTGGGATACCCAAAGAACACCAGGGGGTATCTTTTCTACTACGCAGAGGAACAAAAAGTCCTTGTTTCTCGTAATGCCCACTTTCTAGAACACCAGTTCTTGGAAAAGGAAATTAGTGGGAGCGCAGTAGAACTGGAAGAAATTCCAGAACCACAGACTATTACTGAAAGGTTAGTGGAACCAGAGGGTTCAACAGAACAGGACATTCCTACGCCGCTCCGCAGGAGTAGTAGGCAGTCTCATCCGCCCGAGAGATACTGCGATTTTCTCATAGACGGGGATAGAGAGGATTGCATCATAGATTATGATGAGCCTACTAGCTTCCAGCAGGCCGTTCAGAGCGTTGACTCAGTGAAATGGCTGGATGCAATGCGGACCGAAATGGAATCCATGTACACCAACACGGTATGGACGTTGGACATTGCTCCAGACGGGGTAAAACCCGTAGGATGCAAGTGGATCATCAAAAGGAAGATTGGTGTAGATGGACAGGTTGAGACCTATAAAGCAAGGCTGGTAGCAAAGGGTTTTCGTCAAAGACCTGGCTTGGACTATGACGAGACCTTTTCTCCAGTAGCCATGCTGAAATCCATTCGGATCCTTCTTGACATTGCTGCCTTCCACGATTATGAGATCTGGCAAATGGACGTAAAGACCGCTTTTCTAAATGGAAATTTAGAGGAGTGTGTCTATATGGACCAACCAGAGGGTTTCATTCAGAGTGGGAGCAGCGGAAAGGTGTGCAAGTTGCTTAAGTCCATCTATGGACTAAAGCAGGCGTCGCGGAGTTGGAACATCTGCTTTGATGAGACGGTCAAAGAATTTGGCTTTATCAAAAATCCAGATGAACCATGCATCTATAGTAGATTTGTAGCGAGAACTGTAGTATTCCTCGTTTTATACGTGGATGACATTCTCTTAATAGGAAATGACATTCCTATGCTACAATCTGTCAAGGGGTTCTTGTCACACAAGTTCTCCATGAAAGACCTGGGTGATGCCTCATACATTCTGGGTATCCGGATCTACCGTGACAGATCCAAGAGGATATTAGGACTTTCTCAGTCCAGGTACATCGACACCATACTGAAGAGATTCAGTATGGAAGATTCCAAGCGCGGTAACCTACCGGCTTGTCACGGGATCACCCTCTCTAAAGAGATGTCTCCCAAGACTGATTTGGAGAGGGATCGCATGTCTATTATACCCTACGCTTCTGCGGTAGGCTCTATAATGTATGCGATGTTGTGTACCAGACCGGATGTAGCTTATGCACTGAGTGTGGTAAGCCGGTATCAGTCAAACCCTGGGGAGAAACACTGGATAGCGGTAAAGAACATTCTCAAGTACCTGAGAAGGACTAAGGAGATGTTCTTGGTGTATGGCGGAAAAGACCTCCAGATCGAGGCCTTTGCTGACTCCAGCTTCCAGAGTGACAAGGATGATTCCAAGTCCATGCCGGGTTTTGTCTTTACCCTCAATGGAGGGGCGGTGTGTTGGAAGAGTTCCAAACAAGAAACCGTTGCAGACTCGACGATGGAAGCGGAATACATCGCTGCATCTGATGCCGCAAAAGAAGCTGTCTGGATGAGGAAGTTCTTGAAAGAACTTCAGGTGGTTCCGTCCATTGTTGATCCAATACCTCTGTATTGCGACAACAACGGGGCTATAGCTTTAGCGAAGGAACCCAGGTCCCATCAGAGATCCAGGCACATCTTGAGGCGGTATCACCTGATCAGGGAGATCGTGGATCGCCAGGAGATCGAGGTTCGGAGAGTCGCTTCAGAAGATAACACTGCAGATCCATTCACCAAGGCCTTGCCCCAGACTCAGTTCGAGCGGCTGATCGAGATGATAGGTCTTCGATACGCCAGTACATGGCCTTAGTGCAAGTGGGAGATTGTTAGTGTATATGCCCTAGAGGCCATTACTGTATCATACTAGTTTGTATATTACTTAATGGATGCTTGGGATATTCACCTTGTATATACAATCTTGCTCAAAATAGTAGTATGCTACTTGGTTTGTTTCTACTTCAATGTGTACATGTGTTTATATTTTGTATATCGCCTATACACATTAGTGGAGCCCTTAGGATCTTTGCTTGATTACCAGCGATGTGATGGCCGTCACACTAGTGGGGCTGGATAATCTATAAGCACATCCTTATGCAGGTCCCTGGTCGCAGGACTATCGAGACAGGGCATCGATACTCCGGAGTAGACCAGCGCATGCGCTTCTCATCCCAGTGTGGGAGACGGTCTGTCCCACAGCCGTCAGTACGTCGTACTTGAGATAGTATGCGGGTGCTCGTTAGGTTACGGGTACACTGGACAGGACTCGTCGGGAACTTACTAGTTGGTATTATGCCTATCGTCAGTTATCAGTTCCCAGGTGACATGAGTACAGCTTAGTCCGCTGACTTGACACTGTCACTCCGCCTCGAGTGTGTTCCCACTGTACTTTGATCACTACCCTACCACGGCTCAAAAGAGTCGTGCAAACAGGTAGTGGTTGGGTGCAGTCCCGAAGCATTTGGAGGCAGTGACGGTTAGACAGGATTCGTCTCTCCCGGTATTGGGGGTTGACATCGCGTTGTGTCTAGGAGAGCCATTACACGAGTAGTCCCTGGCCAGGGCAAACGAGATATACTGGTAGGTTTCCAGTGTTATCTCAGGGTGTTTTGGGCTTCGCTCCGGCACGACTTGTACCGCTATTGGGGGACTGACGTTTACCGCCCCCTAGGCCCGCCATGCGATGTATCAGACGAACAGACCGGACTGTACGGAGAATGTCACACTCAGGCTCAGTAGGAGTTCAGATGGGTTTCGCCTCGTCGGTCTTCTTGTCGGCATTACCTGGGGACCGTTACGCACAGCTAGTGCCGCTTGCGGTCTGTGGTTAAACCCACTGCCAGCATAGTGTCGAGTCTTTAGAGTCCCACACAGAAAGCTTTTCGTCTTTAGGCAAAAGAGTAGAGGTCGCATGGTATTGCGACAGGTCGCATGGTTTTGCGACAGGGTTCGGTCACATCCGTGCACTTGTGCACGTACAGTGTCCGGACAGTTTACACTAGCGGGCTTTGGTTTAAGCCAGATCCTAGTGTACCTTTTGGGATTGGATTTATCCAGTTTGCATTCGTGTTCCTCGGAACGCGGATGCGGGTGTGTATGCACAGTTGACAGGGAGGCAGAGGCAGCGGATTCTCATTAGGGTTGTTGACAGTTGACCGTTGACTATTTGACTTTTTGCTCAACCCTAATGAGAATTTGATATGTGATTAACTATTATATTAATTAAGTATTATGGTGACATGGTTGTTGACTTTTGTTGACTTTGTTGACTTGTTGACTTTTGTTGACTTGTTGACTTTGTTGACCGGTTGACTAGGCTTGACTAGTTGACCATCATGATAACCATAACCATCATTTCATGGCAAAGACTTTTACTTGCTTGCTCATTTGTGTAAAATGAGTGCATGAAATGATATGGTTATGGTTGCTTCAACCATCACATAAGACTTTTGTTAGTATGATGAGTTATGATTGCTTTGGATTATGAGAGGGTGAAAGACAAAAGAGTTGCTCATTCTTTCTTGCTCATTCTCTCTCTTGTTCTTGAGCTCTCTTGTTTTTGCTCTCACCTTCAACCTCTTCCTCCCTCTCTTGATTCTATGGTTCTCTTGTCTCATGAGTTGAGAATCAAGAACCATAGATAAAATCCCATTCTAATTCTTCTCTACTCATTCTAGTTCACTAGGTTTAGCAAACCAAGTGAACTAGTTTCTTCAAAGAACGAAGAAGGAGCTAAAGGTTGGAGCTTTCAGGTGGATCTATCTTCGGCGTACGGAGACGACGAGAAGAAGCCATTCCGGACCACCATCGGAGCTTGAAGACGAAGGAGTTCAAGACAAGCAAGGTATAACCCCCTAACCGAGTAGCTAGAAACTCATAGTTAGGTTGTTAGATAGATGTTTAACCAAGATCCGGGTTTTAGGTCCATGTTACCACCTCCGTAAAAATCGTTTTTACCAAATTCCGCATTCCCGAAAGTACCGGGAGAGGTAGCATGGACTTACATATTCCAGTGTAGACTAGCGTATATCTTCTCGACCCATGTGATGGGCGATGGATGATCCCATATCCATTGGTGTTTGACATCAGAGATGGTATGCGGGTGCTCAGTGGAGACTGGGTACACTGAACGGACTCGCCGAGAACTCCCAGATGGTATTATACCTTACGTCAGATGGCAGTTCTCTGGTGACACTGGTACAGCTTAGTCTGTTGACCCGAGGTCGTCATAGAGTCTTGTGTGTCTCCCACTGTGCTTTGATTTCCACCCTACCACGGCTCTACTGAGTCGTGCAAACAGGTGGTTTTTGGGTACAGTCCCAATTCACATGGAGGCAATGAGCGATAGGAAGGGATTCGTCTCTCCCGGTATTGGGGGTTGATGTTGCGCTATGCTCGACTGGCCATAACTGGAAATCCCTGGCCAGGGTTGCAGTGATTTGTTGGTAAGAGTTATTAGTAGTTTCATGCTTGTTATGGACCTTACATCAGCATGACTTATCAAGCTACTGGGGTCTGACGTTTACCACCCCTAGGCGAGATATGCGATATATCAGATGAACAGACCAGACTGTACGGTAAGTGTTGCTGGTTGGATTCACAGGAGTGTGAGCGGGCTTGCTCGTTGATCTTCTGATACCCGGGTGGCCGTTACGTTTAGCAGACTGCTTGCGGCTTGTGTGTGTTTGATATGATCATCACCTGCTGCCGGTGTATTGACGAGTCTTTAGAGTCTTACACAGAGGTTTCCTGGCTCAAGCGAAACGAAATAGGAGCGCGTATGAGATATGTGCGGGACCGAGAATAATACCAGTATGTGATACTGAATTCTATTCTCGCGATTTGTATCATTGGACGGTTATATGAGATATAGCCGGGTTACCGAATCAAGTGTTGATTCGATACATTGATACACTTGATATTAGTCGGTTATATGCGATATGACCGGATCATTAAATCAAGTGTTGATTTAATGATTTAATGTATAATTATATATTTGATATATTACTTTACATTAACTAGTATTTGTTCACTTAAGATGGATTTTCTCCCTTGATGTGCACATTGTATATATATGATATATGTTTGTGCACTAATTTGTATCATGTTTGATGATACATGCAAACTTGGGTGTGTGTATGCTTTAAACCATGTTTAGGTTAATGGCTAGGGCTATTGTTTTCTTTACTTATTTTCTTTATTCATTTTTGGCAAAAATGAAATGGTGGCTAACTTTGTTTTTTGCTTAAGCTTCATGAAGCTTCTTAGCATTATCTACCATTTTGTTTTTTCCTTAACCTAACCATTCACCTAAACCCTAGTTTAGTCTCTACACTAGTTACACTCACCCATGGTTTCTAAATGATAAGGATCACTTGATTTTCTATTATTCATAATTCACTTTCTTTTCTTTCTTCTTCTTCTTCTTCATGAAGAGAAGAAACCATTGCTAGAAATTTCCAAGTGATGAATCCAAGTAAGAAATCCAATTCCAAAGTGAACCCACTTCCTATTTCTTCATCCTCTACCACTTTCCATGGAGTAGAGTGTGTTATCTTCACAAGTTTTATGACCAAGTGAAGATGGAGCTTGAGTTTGAATTGCCTCGACGTAGATCATCTTCGGCATCGAAGTCAACGACCTAGCCCGATCATTTCTCCGATGAAACCGACAAGAGAGTCTGGGATTCCGATGATCGCCGCGGAGGGACGTCAACACGGAGCTAGAGAGGTGGTGGACCGGATCTACAAAGGTTGTAGTCACTTTCACTTAGTAGCAAAATTGTTTGCTTGCATTTACTTTCGCCTATCCTCTAGTTAACGATCTAGTTTAGGGTTTCTCGGCACATAAAATTTGAATTGGATATGGTAGATCAGTTGTAGAACCTCATTAGTGTGCCTAGGATCCCTACAGTGGTATGATGATACTAGCTAGAGCTTTAGGCAAAGTGTTGACGATGTTAGAAGTCCGATCGAACCCAAAACCCTAATTCAAAACCCTTCTCTGTACAATTTTTCAAAACTGTGATTTTTGTGAATTAAAAATATCCAGAAAATTCAGCAGGCTTTTTTAAGAATTACTGTGAAGCACGTGCGCATAACTCGACCAATTGGCCGCGGAACCGCGGCACGAGCATGGCATGTGCGGCGGTTCCGCGGCCATATAGGAGCATCTTGTCACGTTCTTTGCACAGTAATACCCGTCTGCAATGCATGCGTTTTCTGGGAATTTTTAAAGTTTACTCAAGAGTTGAGTTTTCTGGGTTGTATTGGGAGTTCGTAGATTCGATCGGATTGTCTAATTTTGTCTATGTGTTTTTCTGGATAATTTAGAATATATTAAAAAGTTCGACCGGATATAAATACCCACTTTTTCCCCTGCCGGGAAATTTCCAATTGTTGGATTTTTCCGTAGTTTAATGACGTTCTGAGTAGTGCAAGTAACACGATGGACCCTCTAGAAGACAACAAACCTTAACTCGATTATATAACCTTCTTGAACTACCCTTTGAACCTTAGGGTTTGGGGAAGTACGGCGTGCCACATGTGAGGCGTTGGCTTGACCCTTCTACGGCTAGACCGTTGGTACTGTGGCATGAAGTGAATGTTCTTAAACCTATTTCATGTGTTGAGCTGTTTCGGAAAAACTTGGGTGTTTGATTGTTTCGATCGGAAAGTTTAACATTTTCTATTTATCTGGAATGTGATACAATATTTGGAATCCACAAGTAGTTATGAGATAACTAATATGAATGTTATAAACATAGCACTTTAGTCTCACTTGATCAGTTGCCACGGAATTTTGATATGATCAAAAGTCCGTCGCAATCATGTTGGATACGCGGATACTCGCCGGGTAAACTTAATAGACAGCCATGCCCCATAGCCCCGACCAAGTGACTGTAGGAGAACCCCATCACCGAAAGCATCCGTTCGGGTGCACGCGGCAGCGGTGTTCCGCCTTGGTGCACTTCGTCAACGGCATCGGGGGTGCGGCCGCCTAATAAAGTTTGCGACGAGTATTCGATCAAAAAGTCGGGAATCTTGTTGAATTGCCCGACTTGATATTGAAAAGAGTTTTCGATAATGAGACTAAAATGCGGGGTTTATAATTGTTAGGCATGCGATATCTAAGGAATTCATTTGGTTAGGCATGCGATGTCTAAAGAGGTTGCGGATTCCAACTGTTGTAGTTTTACACTTTCTTTTCTGCGACCGTAAGTGTAATATGTGATATCGCCAGTTTCGTTGCTATATGTCAATGACAATTGGGATGGGCATATTTACTTACGTTGATGACATGTGATGTTATGTGTTGCTGGATATGTTATATTGGATCGTCGTGTTTGAATAGCCGGGGTTTTTTTTTATGTGAGACGAGTGTCTTTCTTTTTCATTCATGTAAAAACTTGTATGTAATATTCTTTTATTGGGGCACTTCTAGGTTGCGGAAGATGTCACCGTTGATGTATATTATTTACTTTTCCGCATTAGGATAGACCCAAGGAGGGGAGCACAAGTAACCGGGTTCTAGGGTCCAGTGGGAGACCATCTCGGGGAGTCGAGTCCGGGTCTCCTAACCCTAGAATTGGTAGGGTTGCTTGCCGCTCTCGTAGGGGTCTAGGGGTGTGGGATTGGCTATTCATCACGACCGTGGAATCCGTGTTTTATACTGGCTCGTATTAAAAACACGGACGTCCTAGTATATCCAATATTTCATATGATATTTTCTGCTGCGTTATCTGTGATGTGATCATGTGATATGTTCAGATAGATATTGTATATAGTATATATGATATATTATATAGACGTTGCTTATGTTTTACACCCGCGCTAGCCCTGCCTCGCTCTGGCGTTAGTTACCTAACCTAACGGTGCAGACGGGACATCGAGACGAATGCGGATGGCAAAAGCGTACGTTATATTTATCTGTGATGTTTAGGTGGACTTAAATGATGGGTATTCATTAATGTGATTAATGAAAGAAAATAAACCTAAAAGATGTTGTGGAATCGAATTTCAAAAATAAAAACAGGTAGCTACAGTTCTTGCTTTGCGTCGCGGTGTTCCTTGTAGAACATCATGTACCTTATTCAATAAGGAAAGGACCGAGATCCCTTCACCGGGAGTGACTCCTTTAGCAATAACTGGCAGATGCTACAAACCTCGGTTTGTCTTTTGATTGCTTCTATAGTTTTCGCTTTGCACAGCGGTATATATGATATATCCTGCACCTTATTCGATGAGGAAAAGGCCGACAATCCCTTCACCGGGAGTGACCCCTTTAGCAAAAACTAGAAAAACCTAAAAAACATTCCATTTAAAAACCATTTGATTCCGTAACGAGATCAAGTTCAAAGCGTTAAAGGTTTTATTAAAAACTATTCGCAACCCTTCGTCATTTTAGGAAGTAGAGTACTTAGTATTCGTGCTGTGTTTGTTGACCATAGTCAAGACACAGTGTACGGTAGCTAAGTGATGTCTTCCTACACAGCATATGATGCGATTAGTTAGGACAGTCATGTGGATTTGTTGACCTTAGCCAAGGGTCATGTGGGTAGGTCTAATTAATCACGAAATGACGGGTAGAACTTGACTAGTGCTTATGATTTGTTGACCTTAGCCAAGGTCATAGGTGCTAGGGGTAAAAACCTTTATCGGGAGTTTCAAGTGTTGAAATTTGCAATGAGATTGCATACCTTCTATATGATAGTTGGATCCCGATACCCACTGCGAGTAATTGTTACTCCTGGGAGAGTTTTGCACTTTGCAATTAGCCGATCAAGTAGGTGTCTAGAAAGGTGTCAACGGGGTTACGCCCCTGGGAAAACGAGGTTTACTTTAATTAGGTCCGTGCGAAAGCACGGGGAACCTCCCTCAAAGTACCGACACTGGCCTGGCCGAAAGATTGGCGAACTTATAGAGTGTAATTAATCCCGGCTAGTCTTTCCTTTTAGTGTTTGAAGGAAGATTTGATAAAAACAGTGGGAGCCATCCTGATTAGATAAAATATATAACCAATCTAATCTTGCAAGAGCACACGCAGAGTGTTTTCTTCTCTCTCTCTCCAGGTAGCGACCATATCACGCCCTAATCAAGATAATAATATGGATGTATTGACCGAACCCGCTTGTTATACTGAGCTGGGGAACGTTGGTCCCGCTCCAACTTATAATTGTTATAAGACAGAGCAGGAAATAGGGGAATACCAGGATTCCCATGCCACCCAAACGAAGAAAGTGCATGAGATGCATCTCCTTCGGGTGTGTTCATTATAAAGAACTGTTTCTCAGTATCCTCTGCGTCCTGGGTATTAGATACCGGATCAGGATCCCGTTAATGTAATCTGTTACATGGGCTACAGAAAAGTAGAGAACTGAAAACGGGTGATAAGTTTCATAAGACAGAAAACGGTGCAAGTGTTGCAGCCAAGTCTGTTGGTCACTGTCACCCTGTATTACCAATACATTGATTCTGAACAAATGCTATTAGATACCGAACCTGATATACAAAATCATATCAGTCTCTTTATTAGTAAAGAAAGGATATAATTTTGTATTGTTGGATAATGTTTTGAACATTTCCTACATTTCAAAAGTTGATCGGCTCAGGAACGTTATCTAAAAGTATTGACATTCTAAATCAAACTACAGTTCTTAGTATATAGAACACACACAAGAGGAAGAGTTCAGGGATGAACGATTTCTCCTTAAGGCATTGTAGACTAGGTCATATCAATGCGACCCGACTGGCTGAAGTTACATTTAGATGCATATTTAAATTAGTTTGAATTTACATCTCATAAAACTTGCCGGTCATGTCACAAAGATTAGATGACCATAGCTCTGGAAACAAAGAAAGAGTTAGTAGACTCTTGGGATTGATACATGATGATGTATGTAAGGTCCCCTGTCTGCACATGCCAGGACCGGTTCTTTGTACTTCATTACATTCTCTGATGATCTCTCAAGAATCAGTCACATGTTCCTGCTGAAACATAAGTCCGAAGCTTTTGAGATATTCACAGAATATAAGTTAGAAGTAGAGAAACAAAAACCGGGTATAAGTATTTTGTCCTATAATAAGATCAGGGAGGAGAATACTTGTGCATAGAATTCCTGGACTATTCTAAAGGTGAATGAGATTCTCTCTCGGTATTACTCCTCTGATTACACCACAGCACAACGGTGTATCAGGGCGCGGAAATAGCACCCTAAATGATATGGTGTGCTCTATGATGAGTACTACTGAGTTACCTTTTTTCCTTTTGGGGGTTATGCACTTGAGAAGTTGCATACCTATTGAATTGGGTTCGAATCAAATCAGTGCCTACCACTCCATATGAGATATGGTATGGGAAGAACCTATCTCTTAAGTAAGTTAAGATTTGGAATTGTCTGGCCTATGTCAAAAGCAAAATCCGGACAAGATCGAGGCAGGGTCAGTTCTGTAGAAATGGAAAGGTTCCAGCTATACAAAACTGCAGCTGATTTGATAGAACCAAAGGATTCAATAGATTCCGACAAACCTCAGCCTCTCCGCCGATCTAGCAGGGTTCCTCATCCGCCTGAGAGATACTTCGGTTTCTCGATGACAGTGGGAGCGAGGAATGCATCATAAGATGATGACCCAACTAGTTTCGAGCAGGCCATCGAGAGTAGGGACTATGTAAGAATGGCTGGATTCTTAGCAATCTGAGATGGAATCCATGTACACCAACAAAGTATGGACTTTGGTTGCTATATCTGAAGGGTTAAATCCCTATCAGGAGCTAGTATATCTTGAGAAGATTACTTGGTGTAGATGGAAAAGTTGAGACTTTCAAAGCTAGACTTTTTAAAGGTTTTTGTCATCGACCAGGCGTGGATAATGATGAAACCTTTTCCAGTGGCTATGCTTAAGTCCATCTGGATCCTACTTGCCACGGCTACATACCATGACTACGATATCTGGTGGTTGGGTGTCATGACTGCTTTTCTAAATACTGTTTTAGAAGAGAACGTCTATAAGTACACAGCCAGAGGGCTTCGTAAACAGTGGGAGCAGCGGAAACGTGTGCAAGTTGCTTTGCAGAATAAAGCAGGCATCGCGGAGTTGGAACGTCTGTTTTGATGTGGTAGTCAAAGTGTTTGACTTCATCAAAATGGTAGATGAACCTTGCATATACAAAACGATAGTAGAGAGTAAGGTGGTCATCCTCGTATTGTACGTGGACAACATACTCTTGATAGGAAAGGAGTTTCCTATGCTACGCTCGGTCAATCTCCGCTTATCACAAGGGTTCTCCATACAGGATCAAAGTGATACCTCCTAAATCCTGCGATTTGGATCTATGAGATAGATCTAAATGGATGTTAGGCTTCTCACTAGGTTTAGTGAGATAGTATCAATCGATCCTGGGGAGAATCACTGGAAAGGTTCCAGGGTGATAAGGACGACTGAATGTCAGTCGCAGGCATTGTCTTTACCCTCAGTGAAGGGACGGTATGTTGGAAGAGTTCCAACCTAGATACCGTGGCAAACTAGACGATAAAGGCTGGTAACATCGCTATTAAAGATACTACCAAAGAGGAAGTTTGGGTGTATATTGGTTCATAAGATGAACTAGGTTCCTACCATTGTGTGTGACAATGGAAGTGTGGCTTTGGCCCAGGAACCCTGGTCCCATCAGTGACCCAGACATATTCTGATGCAGCATCACCTGATCATGGAGATAGTTGATCTCCAGGGTGATCGAGGTTAGGAGAGTGGACTCAGAGGATAACACGGCGGATCCATTTACAAAGGCCTTTTCCCAGAGAGAGACTTATATGGGATGGTTGAGTATTAGATACTGAAACCACTGCTACAGATGGCCCTAGTGCAAGTGGGAGATTGTTAGTTATATATATGCCCTAGAGGCCATTACTGTACATTGGATGTATATTGTAGTGGATGCTGGGACATATATAGGTAGGACTTTCTTGCTCGACATGATAGTACGCTATCTGGTTGCTCTTTATCTTAACATGTATACTTTCTGTCTCTCTGTTACATGTTGATAAAGCCCTTAGGATGTGTACTCGACTTCCAGGAATATAATGTGGATCATACTAGTGGGGCCTGGGTAGTCCATGAGTACAACCTTCAATGTTCCTAGTCGTGGGAATATCGAGACGGGGTATCGATATTCCAGTGTAGACTAGCGTATATCTTCTCGACCCATGTGATGGGCGATGGATGATCCCATATCCATTGGTGTTTGACATCAGAGATGGTATGTGGGTGCTCAGTGGAGACTGGGTACACTGAACGGACTCGCCGAGAACTCCCAGATGGTATTATACCTTACGTCAGATGGCAGTTCTCTGGTGACACTGGTACAGCTTAGTCTGTTGACCCGAGATCGTCATAGAGTCTTGTGTGTCTCCCACTGTGCTTTGATTTCCACCTACCACGGCTCTACTGAGTCGTGCAAACAGGTGGTTTTTGGGTACAGTCCCGATTCACATGGAGGCAATGAGCGATAGGAGTGGATTCGTCTCTCCCGGTATTGGGGGTTGATGTTGCGCTATGCTCGACTGGCCATAACTGGAAATCCCTGGCCAGGGTTGCAGTGATTTGCTGGTAAGAGTTATCAGTAGTTTCACGCTTGTTATGGACCTTACATCAGCATGACTTATCAAGCTACTGCGGTCTGACATTTACCACCCCTAGGCGAGATATGCGACATATCAGACGAACAGACCGGACTGTACGGTAAGTGTTGCTGGTTGGATTCACAGGAGTGTGAGTGGGCTTGCACGTTGATCTTCTGATTGCTCAATACCCAGGTGGCCGTTACGTTTAGCAGACTGCTTGCGGCTTGTGGGTGTTTGATATGATCATCACCTGCTGCCGGTGTATTAACGAGTCTTTAGAGTCCTACACAGAGGTTTCCTGGCTTAAGCGAAATGAAATAGGAGCGCGTATGAGATATGTGCGGGACCGAGAATAATACCAGTATATGATACTGAATTCTATTCTCGCGATTTGTATCATTGGACGGTTATATGAGATATAGCCGGGTTACCGAATCAAGTGCTGATTCAATACATTGATACACTTCATATTAGTCGGTTATATGCGATATGACCGGATCATTAAATCAAGTGTTGATTTAATGATTTAATGTATAATTATATACTTGATATATTACTTTACATTAACTAGTATTTGTTCACTTAAGATGGATTTTCTCACTTGATGTGCACATTGTATATATATGATATATGTTTGTGCACTAGTTTGTATCATGTTTGATGATACATGCAAACTTGGGTGTGTGTATGCTTTAAACCATGTTTAGGTTAATGGCTAGGGTTATTGTTTTCTTTACTTATTTTATTTATTCATTTTTGGCAAAAATGAAATGGTGGCTAACTTTGTTTTTTGCTTAAGCTTCATGAAGCTTCTTAGCATTATCTACCATTTTGGTTTTTGCTTAACCTAACCATTCACCTAAACCCTAGTTTAGTCTCTACACTAGTTACACTCACCCATGGTTGCTAAATGATAAGGATCACTTGATTTTCTATTATTCATAATTCACTTTCTTTTCTTTCTTCTTCTTCTTCTTCATGAAGAGAAGAAACCATTGCTAGAAATTTCCAAGTGATGAATCTAAGTGAGAAATCCAATTCCAAAGTGAACCCATTTCCTATTTCTTCATCCTCTACCACTTGCCATGGAGTAGAGTGTGTTATCTTCACAAGTTTTATGACCAAGTGAAGATGGAGCTTGAGTTTGAGTTGCCTCGACGTAGATCATCTTCGGCATCGAAGTCAACGACCTAGCCCGATCATTTCTCCGATGAAACCGACAAGAGAGTCCGGGATTCCGATGATCGCAACGGAGGGACGTCAACACGGAGCTAGAGAGGTGGTGGACCGGATCTACAAAGGTTGTAGTCACTTTCACTTAGTAGCAAAATTGTTTGCTTGCATTTACTTTCGCCTATCCTCTAGTTAACGATCTAATTTTGGGTTTCTCGGCACATAAAATTTGAATTGGACATGGATGATCAGTTGCAGAACCTCATTAGCGTGCTTAGGATCCCTACACTATACAATCTGAAATGGAGTCCATGTACACCAATAAAGTATGGACCCTGGAAGTTGCTCCACCTGGGGTAAAACCCGTTGGATTCAAATGGATCTACAAGAAGAAACTAGGTGTAGATGGGCAGGTGGAAACCTATAAGGCTAGACTCATTGCAAAAGGTTTTCATCAAAGTGCAAGAGTGGACTATGACAAAACCTTTTCTCCAGTGGCTATGCTCAAATCCATTAGGACCCTGCTTGCTATTGCTACCTTCCATGACTATGAGATCTGGCAGATGGACGTGAAAACGGATTTTCTAAATGGATGTTTCGAAGAGTGCGTTTATATGGATCAGCCGGAAGGTTTTGTAGACAGTGGGAGCAGCGGAAAGGTGTGCAAGCTGCTTAAATCCATTTATGGATTAAAGCAAGCATCACGGAGCTGGAACATCTGTTTTGATGAGATAGTCAAGGAACTTTGACTTCATCGAAAACAAGGATGAGCCTTGTATTTATAAGAAGATTGTAGGACGAACTGTCGTGTTCCTAGTCTTGTACGTGGACGACATTCTTTTCATAGGAAATGATATTCATATGCTACAATCGGTCAAGCTATTCTTATCACAAAGGTTCTCCATGAAAGACCTAGGTGATGCCTCGTACATTTTGTGGATCAAGATCTACAGAGATAGATCCAAGAAATTACTGGGACTTTCACAGTCCAGGTACATAGAGACCGTACTAAAGAGATTTAGTATGGAAGATTCCAAGCGCGGTAACATACCCGCATTGCACAGAATCACCCTCTCCAAGGAGATGTCTCCCAAGACTGACGAGGAGAGGGTTCGCATGAGCACTATACCCTACGCTTTGGCGGTAGGATCTATAATGTATAGCTTACGCGCTAAGCGTGGTGAGCCGGTATCAGTCAGACCTAGGTGAGAACCACTGGATAGCAGTAAAGAACATTCTTAAGTACCTGAGAAGGACTAAGGAGATGTTCCTGATATACGGTAATGGAGATCTCAGGGTTGAGTCCTTTACCGACTCAAGCTTCCAGAGTGACAAGGATGACAGCAAGTCTGTCTCAGGTTTTGTGTTTACCCTCAACGGAGGGGCGGTATGTTGGAAGAGTTCCAAACAGGATACCGTCGCAGACTCGACGATGGAGGCTGAATACATTGCTGCAAGCGATGCCGCAAAAGAGGAAGTCTGGATAAAGAAGTTCATAGCTGAACTTCAGGTGGTTCCGTCCATTGTTGATCCGATACCAGTGTATTATGATAACAATGGGGCTATAGCTTTAGCGAAGGAACCACGGTCCCATCAGAAATCCAGGCACATCTTAAGGCGGTATCACCTGATCAGGGAGATCGTAGATCGCCAGGAGATCGATGTCCAGAGAGTAGATACGAAAGACAACACGGCGGATCCATTTACAAAGGCCTTCCCTCAAGCACAGTTTGAGCGACTTTTTGGGATGTTGGGTATGCAGTACGCCAGCAACTGGCCATAAAGCAGACGTTGGGTATTCGGTACGCCAATCATCGGCCTTTAGTGCAAGTGGGAGATTGTTGGATGTATATGCCCTAGAGGCCAGTATTGTATATGTATACATATGAATACTAGGGATACGTATGTACAGAACAATCTTGCTTAGTTTTATAGTATATTATTTGACTTGTCTTTTTCGGGATATGTGTATTTATTTGTATTCTTGTTATATCTGGTTTGTACATATTGATAAAGACTCGATACGGTAGTATACTATTATGGTTTTTCTTTATCTTAACATGACATATGTCATACTCGTTATTACATATTGCGGTTACATGTTGATAAATCCCCTAGGATCTTGCTTGACTACCTGCGTTGTGATGGCGATCATACTTATGCGAGCAGGGTAGTCCATAAGCACATCCTTAAGTAGTCCCTAGTCGCGTGAGTATCGAGACTGGGCATTGATACTCCAGAGTAGACTGGTGTATACGTTTCTAACCCCGTATGGGGGATAGTTGGTCCCGCAGCCATTGGTCTGATGCACCTAAGATCGTATACAGGTGCTCAATGGGTGTGAGTACACTGGACGGACTCGCCGAGAACTTCTATGTGGTACTATACCTATCATCAGATGGGAGTTCTCAGGTGACATGTGTACCGGTTAGTCTTTGGACCCGAGATCGGCATTTGTCTCATGTGAGTTCCTACTGAACTTTGATCACTACCCTACCACGGCTCTACTAAGTCGTGCAAACAGGTTTTGGTTGGGTTCAGTCCCAAGCCACATGGAGGCAGTGAGCGATTGTCGGGGATCGTCTCTCCCGGTATAGGGAGTCGATATCGCACTGTGATTCGATTGGTCAGGACCATAAGACCTTGGCCAAGGCACTTGAGATTTACTGATAGGTTGATCAGTAGTTTCCCGGATTGGTCCTGAGCCACATCGGCACGACTTATCAGGTTGTTAGGGTCTGACGTTCACCACCCCCTAGACCCGGTATGCGATACTCTTTGACGAAGAGACCGGACTGTACGGATATTGTCACGGATAGGCTCAGTAGGAGTTCGGACGAGCTTGCTCGTCGGCCTTCCTTTTTGACAGGTACCTGGGCAGTCGTTACGTACATCTAGTGCCGCTGACGTGCTTGTGGTTAAACCCACTGCCAGAGTACCGTCGAGTCTTTAGAGTCCCACACAGAGGGTTTCCTTGATCCAGGCAAAGCGATGTAGTAGCCGTATTGGATACATGCAGGGTTCGATCAATTGATGTACTTGGTACTCAGATTTTCGATCGGACAGTTTGTAATACTAGCCGGCTCGGGTTTGAGCCGGATTATTAAATCTGGTATTGATTTAATAATTTACGTATATGTATTTCGATATATATATTCTAGTATTACGTTCTTCATGTTATTCTATCTCTTTTGGGCGTTCGGATTTTTATCCGATTACCGGTATATTTGTACAGTAGATTGAAATCCGTATTTACTACAGATTTCCTTCTAGAAGGTGGCCACCTCATTATGTATTTTCCTTTTATTTGATAATTGAAAATGAGGTGTAAAGTAAAGAGTATGGGAGGAAAAGATGTGACCATGCTTCAATAGTAGTCAAATGAATTTATAATTCATTTTGGAGTTACTATTGAAGCATGGTTGCTAATTGTTTAATGAAAGAATTCATACACAAAACCTATGTGTGTATTTTCTCTTTCATGCTATGGTTCATAATTTCTTGAGCTCCCATTTTTCTCTCAAGTTCCCCCTCCTCTTGCTTTGCTCCACCTTCATCTTCTTCCTCTTCACTAACATTCTCATGTGTTGAGAAACAAGTGAAGAGATTAGAAAAGAGATAGCTAACACTTAGACAACCCCACTACATCCTAGACCACTTGGACTAGCATCCCAAGTTCTCTAGTTGCTCTTTTGACATATTGCAAAGAGCTAGAGCCATGGATCATACTCCCCGAGTGGATCATCTATGATAAAAGGAGGCCGGAGAACAAGCTCGATCCCGGACGACCGATGGAGCCGGAGTTGGAGTTCAAGCATGTTCAAGGTGGATGCAAGGAGCTAAGGATCAAGAAAGAAGACCGAAGGACTTGGTTCGTTTGGTGAGGTTTCTATCATAGTAGATAACACTTCTTCTTTTGCTAGTTGCTAGTTAGTTTTATGGAAAGATCCGGTTAAGTTTTATTCTAGTGCCAAGTTTTTGTTCGCAAGAAAATTTTTGTTCCGCATTTGGCCACGAAAGTTGGCCGGGACACTAGGGTAACCCTTCACCTCCGAACAGTTCGGTATAGGCGTGATCGGAAAAGACCTTGAGCAGGATTCCTTCCAGGACACTGCTGCAATAAGATTTGCACCGAGGATCAGTTGTGTCATGAGTATTCAGAGGATCAGAGGCCGACGCCAGTGACGTGCTGGTTTACGAGTGGTCGTGATGACTGGCCGAGAGATGACCAGAGAAGTGCTAGAATGGAATCGTTCCTGTTAGCACACCCGACCGGGCCGATGAGCCGATGGATTGCGAGATTGGTAAATCCACAGAGAAGATGAGAACCCAGAGATAGAGGGCGCCAGACCGTGAGTAGGAGGCAAGCAGATGTTCTTATTCTGCAGGTTTTGGGTGCACCGACATTCTTCGACATTGTAGGAGGTGTATCTCAATGTAATTTATTGCGATTTGCGTTTATGATCCAAGTATCACGCTTATATCGCTTGGATTTGAGTTTTGATGATTGAGTTTCGTGATATCATTTTCATGCACCATGGCTGCACCTACTGGGTATTTACATTTTTGTGCGTAGTTATTACACTTGATATATATTTTATACACCGTTGTGTTGATTTGCGATTTGTGTATATCTATTGCACTTGAGATTCAGTTTGTGCCTTGGCTGCACGTATTTATGATTTCGTGGATTTCGTACGGTTGATTTGATTTTGTGCGTATGGTACGCACTCGATTTGATTTTTGCACTCGGTATAGCTTACATGTGCTTGCAGTGCATTGATACGTGTTTTGTACACGCAGTTGTACGCGTTTACGATTTTATACACCCTGGTACACTCGGTGTTGCTTTTATACGCATTTGAGTTATGTATTTGTATTTCGTGCACTGGATGTACTGTATTTGTATTTCATGCACCGGATGCACTGTATTCGTATTTCGGGCACTGGATGCACTGTATTCGTATTTCGTGCACTGGATGCACTGTATTCGTGTTTCGTGCAATAGATGCACCAGATTTACACTTCGTGCATTTGTTGCACTAGATTTTCATTTCGTGCAGTTGTCGCACCAGATTTATATTTGGTGCATTTGCTGCACCAGATTCGTATTTCGTACATTAGTTACACCAGTTTCCATTTCATGCATTTGTTGCACCGGACGGGTATTTGGCATTTGTCGCACTGGATTTATACTCCGTAGCTTAGTTGCACCCGATTTATGTCCTTGAGCATTCGTTTTACCAGATTTGTATTTCGTGCGCGTTTGTACTTTATGTTCGTTTCCGTGCATGCTACGACATTAGATGTTTCTTACGAACCTGACACGCTTTGGTGGGATTTTTGCCCATATTAGGCGCTTGATTTTGGATTTTTTTGTGCATTAGATGCACTTGATTTAGATTTCTTTCGTGCATGATGGATGCACTTGATTTGGATTTTTGCTAATGTTGGGCGCATGATATGGGATGTGGTGTTTTGCACACCGGATGCACTCAATTGGGATTTTCATTTGTGCATATTAGTTGCACTGGATGCACTCTAGATGCACTTAATATTGTTGTCATGCACACCCATTGCTCTGGACAGATGCTTTCGTGCACACCCGTTGCACTTAGTTTTGGTTTTTTGCACATTCGTAGAACTTGTATTTGGATTTAATTTCTGTGCGCACCAGACGCATGTGATTATTGGATACGCCTTTTGAGGCTGATTTTGCTTTTGAGCACTTTGTTTTCATGTTGGGCACTATGTTGTGTAGTAGCCAAATAGGACTGATATGAGGATAGTATCTGGGTACTTTGCATGCATTAAAAGGTTAACAAAAGGTTTTCAAAAAGGAGCCATAGTCTCGCTATTTCCTACGTGTCCGTGAGCAACACGACCGTTTTTTTAAGGAAAACCTTTTGGGATATTTTAAAATGGACGGGACGTATATCTGAGTAAAACATATACGAAACTATAATTATTATTTTACAAATGAGCGTCCGTCACTTATGCCGTGAGTTACGCATCACGCGGCGATTCAGAAAGGTTTTTCATGTATTTTATTCAGATTTTGGAGTTTTTCAAGGATGCGTACATATTATAGTATTTGACTAGTGTATATTGGATTTCTGTAGTGGACTTCAAGATCAGTATCTCCATTGTAACTCCGATGATATGCGTGCAAATCCGGTGATTTGCGTGACGCTTGACGGAGTTTGATTTTGAATTTTGTACTCGTTTTTCAGGCGCACGCGATGCGTTGTCTTGTTTTTATTTCTTCCGTGATTTCGGAGTCCCGTTGATTTGAGTTGATTGTTGAAATGTTTTACCATTTGGGGGCTTAAATTTAAATTCGGGGACCGAATTTATTTAAGGGGGGAAGATTGTAACATTTCAGAAAATATAAAATATTATTTTTAGAATTTAATAATAAAATAACAATTTTCCCGAAAACTGCCCGATTTGCGAAATTGGGGTTTTCGAAAAGGGTATAAATATATACCGATAATTGAGAAATAAATAGAAATTTAAAATGATTTATTTATTTTAAAATATATTTAAAGGATTTGGCATTTTTAAAATTTATTATATGCAGTTTGGATAAAAACCCGATTAGTGCACTGCTAATCGCGATTAAGCCAAATCCGTGTTTTTACAGTTTTCATGGTTAGTGCACCATGACATATTTCATTTGGTTACATGTTCATTTGTGTTGTTTTATATTATGATTTTATTGTGGTGAGAAAAGAAATGAATGGGAAAAGGTGTTATGATGACTTGAGAAGAGAGAGGGGACATAATGATGAGAGGTAAACATGCTTAAGGGGAGAGAGAGAGTGAGAGAGAGAGAAAGAGGTAAGGCTCCACCCCACCTCATATTTCATTCTACATTTCATTTCTTCAACTCTCTCATCCTTCTTCATCTCCTTCTTCCTCCACCTCACTACCCATGAGAATCATTTCCAAAACCTAATCAAAACCCATGGCTCCCTTCAAAAAAATTGATACCCACCTCACCCTCATCACTTTGGACCAAGAAAAGTGGGATTTTGACAACTTTGAGAAGCTAGGGTTCTCTTGAGTTTCATCCATGAGGTATAATCCTTTCCATTTAGTTAGTTTTAAGTTTCTTAAGTTCTAGTTTTAGTTTAGAAGTGGTTTAGTGGTGTTTTGTGAAGTTAGAAAATTCTAGAGAGGGTTTGGGTGACTTGCGGACTTGTGAGCTGTAGTGAGCGTGTGCAAGACCCTAGAAATCCAATTCTGGACCTAGAACAGAAACTATAAACTTAAATTGTATCCATGTCGGTTTTGTTGCATTATGTGTGCCTACTGTGAATCTGGAGCAACCTGGGGAAATTCTGAGTTTAGCAAACAACTCCAGGGACCAAATTAGGGTACTAGGAGACCACCCCAACCATACGAACCCAAACGGAGGCCATGGGGCTGAGGAGGCCGGATTTTGGAGGGTTCTGGCCGGCCGCTTGGTGGATTCTGATGCCTAGGTTGCTTCTGTAGGTCATATACCCTATATACATCATCCCAGTATTGTTTGTTCATCCAAATTTCACCTGAGTCAAAATTTGGGAGCACTTTAGTGTGATTTTGGCTATGTTTTCCATATTTTGAAATGTTTAGTTTTGATTTTTGGATTTGTTATTGGTTGTTGGATGTTCGTACATCAACGACAAGGGTTAGTTGGTTGGTTTTGCATGCATGGCCTATAGGTTCTAACCTATAAGCGATCCGTGTGCCGTTTTGGTTTCCGGATTCGATTTTAATAGCGTTGCGATATGTGTTGTTATTGTAGGCACCTTCACGTGGATTCCGAGGCGACGGAGCGTGACTTCATCGACTTCGGCAAGCAAGAAGCAAGGTGAGTAGATCTATATCTACAGGGGAAGTCGGGTGGATGGCGTATAATACCCCCGCAAAGTTTTGGTGGAAACCGATTTGTAGCATATGGTTAAGAAAACCTAGATTAAGAAACTAGGGTTAGAGTTAAAAGATTGTTAGTGAAACCGTATTATAAACTAAAGGATAGTTAGAAGTGTTTTGATACGACTAGTATGTGATGACGGAATTTGAGGATGACGTTTGACGTTCTTGCCGTTTAGGGTACTATATGACTAGATAGCCGACGTAATTGTGTCATCCAAACCATACCTATTTCCAAACCGAAGAATCGTATGCATCTTTTAAACAGATACCTTGAGGGACGTTACGGAATTTCAAATGATATCTTTTCTTTAAAAACACCGTAGCCCCTACTTTCAAACTACGATTCGTATCTTTCAAAAACTGTTTGTATGGTTCGGATGTGTATGTTAAATTAGATACTTATGCTTATAGTAAAGGTAGAATGTATTTGTAAAATTGACTTGATGTGGGATATAAATGCGATTAAAAGTATATATGACGTGATATGATGATTAGAGATATGTTGGTATACAGATGCGAGTCGATCGAGATGATTGATACCCTGCCGGTCCCCTGATATAAGATTGTTGCGGATGTGACTTAGGACATCGGTATATAGATATATATAGAATGTCTTGAATCATGAATGATAGGCCGTACGTTACATTAGGCCGTACCCTCATTGTCTTATAGGTTGATAGGATCCCTATTGGTTTAATGCCGCCGTACGATGATCTTCCGTACGTGATGAATTGGACTTGAAGTTTGATCCATACCCTTGACTAGAGGCTTCCGTACGAGGGATTATACCGTATGTGATGATGTGTGGCTAGATGCCAATTGATAAATTCACTGACTCGGTCATGTTAGATATGTATACCCGTCAGTATTTGCATATGATTTACCTTATGTTGCATTCATGTTATTCGTATTGCATTACTTATACTTGTGCTAGTACACCTGCACCATTATCGATGATGCGTATGTTACACTTACACAGATTTGCCGGCTCACATACTTCAACATCGATAATTGCCATGTCACTACACGGTAAGATTGCTGCATCCATATTGGCGCACATACATATTGTACACTCATATTTGCGTATATACCTAATTGTACATCCATATTGGCGCACATACATATTGTACACTCATACTTGCGTATATACCTACTTGTACATCCATATTGGCGCACATACACATTATACACTCATACTTGCGTATATACCTACTTACTTGCGTACATACATATTGTACACCCATACTTACGGACATACACATTTGTACGTCCATACCTGCGTACATACACATATGCACCTTTTTACGATATTGCATTCGATTTTGGAGATTTGGGAACCGCATGATATATTTTAAAACTGGATTCATTTAAAAGAGCGGTTTTCCTTCGATATGTGTATATTACTGTTCCATATTGCATGATATACGGATATGCTTACATTTCTGTATATATCGCATACATCATGCTTTATGATTACACGCATTGAGATATGTTCTTTTCATGAGATTTCTGGATTTGAGAACCGTGGCTATTTCAAAAGAATGCATGTACTGTTTTAAAAACCCGGTTTCTCTTGATATGATATTTCAGTGCGTCCACCATGCGTTTTCTCGGTTCTGAGACGTATGACATGTGAAACCCGATTCGAGAAGCTGGATGAGGCTGATTGCGGGTACATGGTGGACCCGGTATGGTACCCCGGGGCGAGAACGGATTGCTGTGCAGTAGACGGTGAGCCTGGCAGTGGGACTACTACCTATCGGTGATAGTATTTAGGCTCGGTGGATATCCGGAGGATACCGACCGGAGTCGAGAGATGAGATGGGCCGACGGACTGACGGAGCCCGAGGGCAATCCGGACTGATGGAGCCCGAGATATGAGGATTTACGTGTCGATGCTAGACACGGGTTTCATGATATTTTCGGGTGTCGATATTGGACATCCAGGTTCCATGATTTTGATGTATCACGAGGGTCACCGTTGATTTATATCCTCGTACTTACATGCATACATACATTGATTATATGGTTGGACGAGATCCACATGCATACATACATTGATTATATGGTTGGAAGAGATCCACATGCATACAGACATTGGTTATATTGTTGGGTTATATCCGCATACATATAGGTATTGATTACATTGTTAGCACATATGATGACCCGGTCACCCTAGATATCATAGTATTACCTTATAATATAATTGACCTAGGAGTCGTTGTTTATTCGATTTCTACTTGTAGATGTTTTTCTACTCACGAGTTGGCAACTCACCCCCGTTGTGCCACAGTTCTTGCAGATTGACCGCATGGATCCATAACGGTATCGCTGGCACATAGCTTCATTTGGGTGTTTCGCATTGGTAGGTGGGGCATTTGTATCGTACTCACTCTTGTATGTATATTTCATATTGTATCTAGTCAACTCCATCAGTCAAAATTAGTAATTTGTATAAGTAATGAAACTTAGTGAGTTTGGGGTTGCGAGATTTAGAGCGAGCGGCTTTCCGCTACTTGTGGTTTTGATGTCTTGCTCATTTCTTCATCTTTTGTGGTGAACTTCGCCGTTGGGCGTCGTATACTTATATTTATGCTTGCGTGGTTATGGATCCGTCGATTGGCAAAGAGCTAGCTCCCGCTTGGGGATGCCATTATTATCATTATGTATTTGTGGTTTTGGATCAAAAAAATACAAAGGAGGTGCTGCCTAAATTTTTAAAAGACGAAACATGTTTTTAAACTAGAAATTTTCACTTGCATTTTTTATGTCCATTTTCTATGTATTAAGAAAACTTGATTTCCTCATACCTTTATTTTAAAAATTCACCTCTTTTATTTTTTTAAAAAGGTTTAGATTTCTGGGTTTCAGCTTGCTTGAATTACGTTACGCCTTTAGACGTCGCGTGATTTAAGTGCTGGTCACGAGCTAATATTTTGGGTCGTGACAGCTATGTACCAGACCAGATGTAGCATACACGCTTAGCGTGGTGAGCCGGTATCAGTCGAACCCAGATAATAATCATTGGACAGCTGTAAAAAACATCCTCAAGTACCCGAGAAGAACTAAGGAGATGTTCTTGGTTTACAGTAATGGAGACCTCCAAGTCGAGTCCTTTACCGACTCAAGCTTACAAAGTGACAAAGATGACAGCAAATCTATTTCTGGTTTTGTGTTTACCCTCAACGGTAGGGCGGTCTGTTGGAAGAGCTCTGTTCAGTCGAAAATATTGCATATTTGAAATAACATTTTCCTTAATTTTCTTAAATATTTAAAGGCGTTTATTATAAATATAGAACATATGTGGGTTTATCTGCAAAATACTCTTTACCATATGTTTATATATTATAATTAACATTCTGAAGGAAAGTATATAAGATATTTTGGTAATTAAAATATGCATATCATATCAAATAATCTTAATCAAATTTCTTAAAGATTTATGTCACGCCCCGCTTCCCAGTGTACGAGCAGAGGACACGACGGGTCAAGCGACGTATTACTCAGAAGTAAACACGCTAAGCGTATCTAAGCAATAAAAAGTAAAGTACACAAGAGACAAGATGTAATGAACAAAAACTTTATTTATTAAACATTCTTTTTACGATACAACTGAAATGAAAAAACAAGGAATGAAAACAATGCCTAAACAATGGCATAACAGAAATGAAAATGAAATGTACAAGTAAACTAGAGCTCCGGGTCAAAGGCCAGCTGATCCAAGTCCTCGTTGGTGGGCTCTGTCTCCAGAAGGTCCGATCCACCTGACAACATTCCAAAGAAAGAAGAAAAGGGATGTAGTCAGCGAACAATCGCTCGGTAAGTCCCAAAGAATAGGTATAGACAGAATAGACAGAAGGAGAATGTAACTTTTAAAGTCGTATTATATTGTTAACGCTGTTGTTTGTAGCTTGGTACAAAAAATTCCAGTGTATACGAAAGGAGTCCCACTATTCTGGAGACTAAGGTATACGGAGCACAAGGAACCGTTCAGCCACGGTACAACGGCAATGGAGATTCAGGTTAGGTGTATTATGGTTACAGTCCCGTGCCACTTTTAACAACTTCCGTACCAATCTACCCCTTATAAACCCCACGATGTATTGATTTGTATTGATTGTATTATATTGTCTGGTATTGTAAATTGTATATGGATGACTTGCCGAAACCATGATATCAGTAATAGAACGGATATAATGGATGGACATGTAAATGGAGTATATCCATGTTTCGATTTGGTCAAGTTGTATAGATTGAATAGATTGAATATACGGATTCATATTGAATAGCGGTTTTATACTTGAATCACATTCAAGTCAGATTGATTAGATTGAGACTCAGTCTGAGTTAGACAATTAGAAAAGAAATTGAAGTCCTGAATTAGGTTTTGATGTTATCGGTAACTGCTGCACATGGACAGCAGGATTTGTGTCTTTTTCCAAGACAATTACCGTATTGATAACACCGTTTGTTAGGTTGTCTACCATAGATAGACAAGCAACCATATCTCCGGATCCCTGAGGCTCAAGAGACCGGTCCCGCTTAAACCTATGTTTGCTAGGGTCCTTATTGTAATTTAGTATAACTTGAGGGGATTTTATGTAAAAATAGTTTTGGCATAATTTCAAAATACATCTTAAGTATTTAATTATCGTCTTTAGGGTTTTCATAGACGTATATTTTATAAATATGAAATTTCTAATGAAAAGAACCTAGTTTCATAGTATATTGTATTTTCTTGAAATATTGTACTTGTGTTGTATTTGGATGATATTTTCATGTAACAGTGATTCCTTTGATTTAGAAAACTTGGAATATTTATTTAATTAAAATAGATATTTTGATAATATATATATATATATATATATATATATATAATGAAAATAATTTATTTATTTTCTTGTAGAAATCTCATTTTCTAAAGAAAAATGTATAAAAATTCCATCAAGATCGAATGCTCCTTGCGGAGGTCTGCATCTCACTCTACTAAGCTCGAAGATGTGCGATAATCCACACCATCCCGAACGGGGTCCCCAAAATGGGTTGTAGAGGCGTAATTGCATGGAAATGTTTAATACATCTTTTTATAGAAAACAGTTTTATAAGTTTAGGGTATTTATTTGTAAAGTCGTATTTTCCCGTAATTTATTGTCCCAAAATTCATCTTGCTATGATAGAGATGTGTGTTGTGATGAGGTAGGTCATTACCTCGTGAACTATCTAAAGGTAAAGTAAGGAAATAAGTTATTATGTCAAACCTAAAGTATATGGTATTTTTCTGAAAAAGTGTGATAAAAGTTGCAAAAATGATTCTTTTAAGGTGAAACTTGTTTTAAAAGATTTATTAATGTTTGCTAAAAAATATGTGAGAGTATGGTAATTTCTTGATCAAGAAAAGTATAGTTTTAAAGGAAAACCGAATCGAAAGTCGGATTAACTCCGCTTCCGTCGGCTTTTAGAATTGAATATTTTAGATTAGAAGAAGAGAGGGGGAGATGGGAATTACTGGTTTGTTGGACTAGAGGAGAGAGAGGGGGTCATAAAGAAGGCTTCGGGGCGTCGTTTCGTCGCAGGAATCTCCTCGGAAGTTCGTCGGAGCTTCGCCCTTCACTAACTCCAATTGTACGCCAAAGTACTTAAGAATTTTGTATAGTTTTTGTACTAGAATTTTGGGTGAGAGGGGTGTAAAATGGAGTGGTATTTATAGGGAAACATTAGGGTTTATAGGTGATGAAAAATGCATTAAAATTTGCATTAAAATGGGATTTAAAGGGTTTTTATTATTCTCTGTAAATGTGCAGAGAAAATAAACAATACTGGAGTTAAGGGGGGAGTCCAACGGTTTAGGGTTTACAAAAAATTTGGGTTTAGCCTCAATAAAACCGACGGCGCCGGCCCCAGATTAAATCTCGCTGGTCCAATCATTGGGGTGGGGGCTCGGATCTCTGCCACGTGTCCAAGTCGGTCTGAATACTAATTTGCACCTGTTTGTTTTATGTGTGGCTCTTCTTTTTACGTGCAGTGCACGTGCAAACTCTTGGGCTTCTAAAAGATTAAAAGAAAAATAAATAAAAAGATAATGTGGCTAATGGGATTTGAACTCTCGTGCTATATCTCAGCAGTGCAATGCCTTACCAGTGAGCTACAAGCCCCTTCTTGTTGTTCTAAAGCAAAACAAATTCTTATAGCATACACGGGATTTGCAAATACCCTAATTGTATATTAACTTTTAAACAATTTTATGTACACTAAAATTGGAGTTGTTACAGTCTACCATCCATATAAAAATTTCGTCCTCGAAATTTACAATTTATTTTAAGGATTAGTATACAAATAAATGGGGATATCTTGCACGCATCTCATCTTCCCTTTCCCATGTTGATTCTCATGGTGTGTCTTTTCTCCACATCACTCGAACCAAGTTGACTTTCTTGTTCTGAAGTGATTTCACCTTCCTGTCCAGGATCTCAATAGGTTTTTGCTCACCGGATAAATCTGGCTATACAGTGAGCTCGGAGTGATCAAGTACATGGCTGGGGTCACTCACATACCTTCTGAGTTGGGATATGTGGAACACATTGTGCACTCTTTCCAATGAAGTTGTAAGTGCCAAGCGGTAAGCCACTTCACCGACTCGTTCGAGTATATCGAACGGTCCAATATACCTTGGACTTAGCTTACCCCGTCTTCAAAAACGAATCGCTCCATAGTTCGGAGAGATCTTCATAAATATGTGATCTCCCGGCTGGAACTCCAAATGACGGTGCTTTGAATTAGCCTAGTGCTTCTGTCGATCTTGGGCTATGCGTATTCTTTTCCTGATAGTATGAACTACGTCAACAGTTGCTACTATCATCTCAGGTCCAAGGAGTTCCCTAACTTCAATGCCGTCCCAACTTAATGGTGATCGACACTTCCTTCCATAAAGCGCTGCAAAAGCTGCCATTCCTATACTTGCTTCGTAGCTGCTGTTGTTTGAAAACTCCACAAGATGTAGGTGATCTTCCCACGATCCTCCGAAGCCTAGTATACACGCTCTGAGCATATCTTCCAAGATCTGAATAGTTCGCTCAGACTGACCATCTGTTTGTGGATGATAAGTTGTGTTGAAGTTTAGACTTATTCCCAAGCTCGCTTGCAGACTCTGCCAAAATTGTGATCGGAATCTAGTGTCACGATCGGAGACAATACAGACCGATACTCCATGAAGTCTTACGATTTCCTGTATGAGTTCATGAGTATCAGAGATAGTACATTTATGAGGAGTTTTAATCTTATTTAGATTCTTACCTCCATGTACTTCTTTACTAATGTCTCAGTAGATTGGCCAACTCGAAATGGGATAAAGTGAGCCGACTTTGTGAGTCGATCCATAATAACCCATACCACATCGTTACCCTTTGTGCTGCGAGGAAGTGCAGTCACAAAATCCATCGTGATGTGTTGCCACTTCCATTCTGGGATTGGTAACGGTTGAAGTAAACCAGCTGTCCTGTGATGTTCAGCCTTTACTTGCTGACATACCAAGCATTTAGCGGCGCCTCTGGCTACTTCACGTTTCATTCCATGCCACCAGTAATTTTAACGTAGATATTTGTACATCTTTGTACCTCCAGGGTGTACTGAGTAGGGACAGCTGTGAGCTTCTTTCATTAACTCGTCCCGAACAGAACCTTTTGGTACACACAGTCTACTGCCGTATCTCAAAGATCACTCTTCATGGATGATGAAGTCTGTTCGAAGTCCACTTTCTACTTATTTTCGGATCTTTTGCAACTTAGCATCACTTGCTTGAGCTGCTTTGATCTAATTAACAATGGTAGATTGAACTTGTAAGTTCATCAAACTTGAAGCGTTATTTGGCATGACCACTTCAATCGCTATCTGATGCAAGTCTTGTTGAAGCATCCACTGAGCGGTGAGATTCATTGCTAAAGGTTGGTGACTAAGTGTCACGACCCAAGTTTGGATGTGACCGGCACTTAGATTGTATCATATCTAAAGATATGCACAAGTCCAAGTAAGCCGAAAACCAAGATCAAAATACCTTATTGCGGAATTATTTATGAAAATTTAGTTTTTAAGTAAAAATCTCAATTTATGAAGTTAATTTATTAAACAACTAATAAAGGTTAAGTTTAGTTGTATTCCTAGTTGGAATCAACAATATTAACAATGAACATGAATATAAACATAAAGGACATCACTATGAATCTCATAAAGAAAGAAACTATGATACTGACCAACAGATCTCAACTGTTCATATATATATAATCTCTCATTCTAAGTCAAAATACAGGTTTGATGGAGACTTTCTAGATACAAAATACAAAATCAAAAAGGAAGGTTACTACATGTAACCTACCTATCAAAAAGATGAAAGACAACTGCAATTGTAGCTCTGCCTCGCAGCTATCCGTCCACTCTATCCCTGCAAGGAACTGTGGCACAACGGGGTGAGTTGCCAACTCAGTAAATATGACTAACATATAACGGTGAATAAAGTAAATATGACATCATACTACTGAAATATGAATCAGCATGAATATATGTGAAGTTCAACAATAAAATCTCATGATACTACTGAATATCTCGACTCAATAAAATCATTTCTCAGTGTCCATCAACGACACAAAACTTCCATCTCATATAGGCATCATTCCCCGAATGATCCTAAATAAATAATACCGGTCGTTATCATCTAGATACACGCCGTATTTTTATCACTAACTCCGGTATCGAGTAACCTCGCTAGGCTCCCCCGTCTCAATACGGCTATCCTGCCCCTCGGTCTCGACCGGGTCCACCATGTATCCAACTGTATATCTCCCCCACTCAGTATGGATAACGTAAAATCCGCGACCGTATATCTCCCCCACTCGGTCCGGAATAAAACCAAAACAGAAATCATCTCATGGTGGACATGACACATCAATCATGAAAACACTGGATTTATGTAATAGTATTCAAAACTCAAAACCATAAATCCTCAATTCTGCATTTACCTCATATATAACACAGAAATACACATAAAGTAACATAATGTAAACGATGCAATTTACTACTCTTATTGATATGTGAAATACTATATAAATTCATGTTAACAAGTATGATGTTTAAGTGTAAGTGACATAGCAATATCGATGAGGTGTGTGTAGCATGTAAGATGTGCACGTGGCATGACTCATCGATAATTGTGAAGTGTTCTAACAACTAAGCAATTTATATGTATATATGATGAATGCATATTATCAATTTGACATAACGATATAAAGTATTAATTTAAGTAAAAACTACGGGCGAAACAAGCCATCTTTACAAAATTCCCCGGTAGATGTTTAATCTACTCACCGGAAAGGTTGAATCTACTCCGGAAATGCTAATCCTTTCCCTTTCCTCGTTGCTTCCGTAATTCTTGTATCTGAATCTAAATTTACAAATTAACATATATAAGAAAAACGGCTATTCCGATAAGTCGGAAATGAAAACACCCTTTCCCACTTACAATTTTCATACTATTTGATTATATCAAGTTATTAAACACTTAATCTTGCTGGATTTTAAATCTCAATCTGTACTGTTATAGAATATAAAACGCGACGTGTTTTCGTCGTATCGTATATAGTGTTTTGAATTACCCTTTCCGATATATCTTTCCAGATTTTAACTACTGTGCAACTAAGTTAATTAAACAGTACCAAGATAGCTAAAATTGTGTACTGTAAACTACCCAACAGAGCAAACCCACAAATCTCCCCCCATGGCCGGCGACGCCGGTTTTTTCCTTCTTGCCGCCGGCCCAAAACCGGTCCCTTGGTGTCGTCTTCTTGTGGTTTACTCTAGTTGTTATCTATATCATTTTAACTCTGTTTAATTTATTTAATTATCTTCCAGATCAAAGCAGATTTTTAACAGAGATTGATTTTAACTAGAATACTATATTATGTGACATGTTCAATCTATACTAACTAATCTACAGAACCTATCTACCTATTGTGATTTAGGATTTTACCCTCCAATTAGCTGTAGGAATAACCCCTCCAAGGTGCTAAGTCCTTCCTAGCTTGATGATGAACAATCTCCAAGAACAAAGTTCCTTTCTTCTTCTTCTTCCTCTTGCTCTTTCTTTTTCTCTTTTATTTTTGTTTTGATTTCAGAATTTTCAGAATTTTAATTGGACTTTGATCTGAACCAAAACTTTATATATGATAAGAAGGGAGGTGAGATGGTAGGAGGAGGTGTCAAGAACTAGAGTGTGCATGTTTCATGCAAGGAGGAGGTGGAAGATGAATGTGCTCATGCAAGCATGAGGTGGTTTAGGCATTATCTTCAATTTTTGTTTTAATTTGAATTAGATTTCAGAACTGAAATGATTTCATATATTTTCACTTATACCCCCAATAATAACCTATTTGCATAAAAACTTAACTTTACACTTTAACCCCTCACAACTTAACTTATTATAAAACACACATTTTATTAAAATGAAGCTAAATTTATCATTAAAAACCTTATAACTTATTTAATTTGCATTCAAAAATTCTAATTTAAATTGTACTATATACAACTTATAATGAGTGACATATTTGATTTTAACCGTTTTATGATTTATCATTTTTATTTTTAATTTAATTAATTTTATTTATTTCTAACTTTTCTAATTGTTACAATATCCCCCCTTAAGAAAATTCGGTCCCCGAATTTAAAATAATTACTAGACATACCTGCGAAAAGATGTGGAAATTTCTTTCGCATTGCGTCCTCCGTCTCCCAAGTAATCTCCTTGCGATTCTTTCCTTGCCAGAGAACCTTTACAGATGGAAGTATCCTTGATCGTAGTTGCTTTGCCTGCCTGTCCAGAATAGCGACTGGCTGCACTGTGTAGGATAAATCTGGCTCAAGCTGTAAGGTCTGATGCTGGATCGCCTGAGATGGATCGTGAAGATATCTGCGAAGCATCGAAACATGAAACACCGGATGCACGTCGGGAAAACTAGGTGGAAGTGCTAACCGATAAGCTACAGCACCCACTTTCTCTAAGATCTCGTAAGGTCCAACATATCTAGGGCTGAGCTTCCCTTTCTTCCCGAAGCGCATCACACCTTTCATTGGAGATACTCGAAGGAACACATGATCTCCCACATCAAACTCGAGTTTGCGTCGTCGTCGATCTGCATATGACTTCTTTCTACATTGAGCCGCTTTCATTCTATCTCGTATCAATTGAATCTTCTCTGTAGTTTCCCGTACTATTTGCGGTCCCAAAATGCCACTTTCACTAAGTTCCGTCCAGCAAACGGGTGATCGACATTTCCTCCCATACAAATCTTCAAAGGGTGCCATCTGGATCGTCTCCTGAAAACTGTTGTTGTATGAGAATTCTATCAAAGGTAGATGACGATCCCAACTACCACCGAAATCTAGGCTACAAGCCCGAAGCATATCCTCTAGTATCTGAATGGTCCGCTCCGACTGACCATCTGTCTGTGGGTGGAAAGCTGTACTAAAACTTAGTCGTGTACCAAGAGCGTCCTGAAGTTTCTGCCATAGCCTACTAGTGAACTGGGTACCTCGATCTGATACTATGCATATTGGCACTCCATGTAGACGTACAATCTCATCGACATAAACCTGTGCATACTGAGCAAATCCATACGTCGTCTTTACTGGAAGAAAAAGAGCAGCCTTTGTCAATCTATCTACAATCACCCAAATGGAATCATACCCTCTGCTAGTCCTGGGTAGACCCACCACAAAATCCATGGAAATCTGTTCCCATTTCCACTCTGGAATGGGTAAAGGTTGCAGCTCCCCGGCTGGCCGCTGGTGTTCTGCTTTGACTTGCTGACAAGTCAAGCATCGTGAAACATAATCTGTAACATCCTTTTTCATCCCTTCCCATCAGTAAATATCTTTCAAATCACGGTACATTTTGGTGGAGCCAGGATGAATACTGTATGCTGATCTATGGGCATCCTCCAAAATCTCACGCCTCAATCTGTCAGAATCTGGCACACAGAGACGAGTCCTAAAACGTAATACTCCATGATCATCAATCACGAACTCCGTCTCCCTGCCCTGCCTAACTTGATCCATAATCTCCATCATACGAGTATCTGTAGGCTGCGCCTCTCGAATGCGATCTAATAACTGAGGTCTGGTGCGAACATGTGCTAGCTGGCCTCCTGCTGACGATAACTCGAACTGTATACGACTATCACATAAAATCTTCCAGTCTGTAGAAGACTGTTTCTGCAAAATGCTCAACTGAGATAAATAACCTCCAGGCCTCCGACTCAATGCATCTGCTACAACATTCGCCTTGCCTGGATGGTACAAGATCTCACAATCGTAATCTTTCACCAGTTCCATCCACCTACACTGCCTTAGGTTCAGATCTTTCTGCTGAAAGATATACCTTAAGCTTTTATGATCTGTGAAGATTTGACACGATTCTCCATACAAGTAATGTCTCCAAATCTTCAATGCGAAAACTACAGCAGCCATCTCTAGATCATGAGTGGGGTAATTTTGTTCATGCCTCTTCAACTGTCGAGAAGCATAAGCTATAACTCTGCCATGTTGCATCAGCACACAGCCTAGACCCACTCTAGAAGCATCGCAATAAACGACGAAACCCCCTGACCCAGAAGGTAAAGATAATACAGGTGCAGTTGTCAAACGTGTCTTCAACTGTTGGAAACTCTGCTCACACGCATCTGTCCACTGAAATGAAACTTCCTTCCTAGTCAATCCTGTTAAAGGTACCGCTATCCGTGAGAAATCCTGTACGAAGCGTCTGTAATAACCTGCCAGACCTAAGAAACTCCGAATCTCCGTAACTGACATAGGCCTGGGCCAGTGTTGTACCGCTTCAATCTTCTTTGGATCCACACATATACCTTCTCTCGTAACTATGTGACCCAAGAACTCCACACTGTCGAGCCAAAAAGCACACTTGGAAAATTTTGCATACAGCTGATGCTCCTTCAAGGTATGCAACGTGATACGTAAATGCTGCACGTGCTCCGTCTGACTCCGAGAATATACAAGAATATCATCTATGAACACTATAATAAACCGATCGATAAATGGTCTAAAGATACGGTTCATCATATCCATAAACGCTGCTGGGGCGTTGGTGAGTCCGAACGACATCACCAGAAATTCATAATGCCCATATCTCGTACGAAACACCGTCTTCGGAATATCGTCCTTCCGAACCCTCAACTGATGATACCCTGACCTCAAGTCAATCTTCGAGAAAAACCCAGCTCCTTGCAACTGATCGAACAAGTCATCTATACGTGGTAATGGATACCTGTTCCGTACAGTGATGCGATTCAGCTGTCGGTAGTCAATGCACATTCTCATACTGCCGTCCTTCTTCTTTACAAATAAGACAGGAGCTCCCCACGGTGAAACACTGGGACGAACAAGTCCTCTATCTAACAACTCTTGCAACTGGTCTTTGAGTTCTTTCAATTCCGTCGGTGCCATTCGATAGGGTGGTATAGAAATAGACCCCGCACCCGGAATCAAGTCGATACAAAATTCAATATCTCGATCAGGTGGCAATCCTGGTAACTCAGCAGGAAATACCTCAGGAAATTCTCGCGCGATCGGAATCTGATCCAATGGAACTTCAGCGACCCCTAAGTCCTGAACGAAAGCCAAGAATCCTTGAAAACCCTTCTTCAAGAGTCGCCCCGCACAAAGAGCAGAAATCAAGTTGACAGGGTTTAACTTGCAATCTCCCTGCACAACAAACACCGGTTCATCTGGAAAACAAAATCTAACCGCTTTTCCTCGACAATCTACATAGGCATGACAAGGGGCTAACCAATCCATACCAAGAAGTATGCCAAAATCTAACATGTCCAGGAGAATCAGATCAACTAGCGAATCTCTATCACCAATCCGCACCGAACACGATCTGAATACGTGCCGTGCTATAAAAGAATCTCCAACCGGAGTAATCACTACCAAAGGTAACTCTAATAATGACGACTCTTTCCCCAAAAAAAGTGTGAATCGTGAAGATACATAAGAATGTGTAGACCGGGATCAAATAAAACATGTGCCTCTAATGAGCATACTGTAAGAGTACCTGTCACGACTGCATTGGATGCCTGGGCATCCTGTGGAGTCAGCGCAAATACCCGTGCCTGGCCCCTGCCCGCATCCTGTCGTCCTCTACCTCTATCTCCTCGACCTCTCTGAGCACGTCCTGTAAAGCCTCGACCTCGTGGTGCAACTGCCTGGCGTGTAGCGCCAGCTGGAGGAGGAAGTAAAGCCATCTGTGTAGGAGGTGGAAGGGGTAACGCAACCTGTGGAGCAACGGTCCCTCCCTGAGATCTACAATCCCGCGCAAAGTGTCCGGGAAGTCCACAACTAAAACAGGTAGATGGTGATCTCTGATCATCAGGATAAGAACTGAACATCTGGCCCTGTGTCCAACCTCGTCCGACACTGCGGCCTGGAGTATATCTGCCTGGATATGACCCTCTACCTCTGCCAAACTGTCTATTCGTCGGTACGACCGGTCTACTCCTCTTTGGTTCCGGAACAACTACTGACTCGCTCAACCGCTCCTCTACTCGAATCGCTGCATCCATGGCCTGTGCATATGTATCAAAATGCTGGGAGCCTATCGCCAGATACAACTGTGTGTCCAAACTCCTTAAGAACCTTTTCACCCGAAGCTCCTCCGTAGGTACTAAATATGGGGCATATCGTGACAACTGGGTGAATCGTAAGTCATAATATGCTACTGACATACTTGCTGATTTCCTCAACGCCTCGAAACTGCTAGCTCTAGCGTCCCTCACACTCTGGGGAAGAAATCTGGCAAGAAAGACTGTAGAAAACTCGGTCCACGTCATCGGAGGAAGATTCGTAGCTCGCCCTCTCTCCATCGACTCACACCACTCCTGTGCAAGTCCCTCCAAACGAAAGCTAGTCAGCTCAACTGACCTCGCATCAGAACATCGCAATGATCTGCCAATCCTCGCCATCCTATCAAGAAAAGACTGAGGATCTTCCGCCACATCGGTCCCTGTAAATACCGGGGGTCTCAATCTCATAAACTATGCAAGTGATACCTCCATCACTCTCGTATCTACTAGCGCCCCCGTCTGTGTAGGCTGTACCTCGGACTCCACTACGGTCGGTGCTGGATCTGGTCTCAGTACTCGAGTGGTCTCAGCTAACTGTCCTACCACTCGCTGTAATCCCAACATACTCTCTTCAATCCTAGTCATGCGATCTGGAGGAGGAGGATCAACATGCTCATGCACCGCCGGAACGTCCGGTGTACCAGTCGTCGTCACAGGCGGACTCGCCCTAGCTGCATCTCTGGCTGCGGCTCGCCTAGCCCGCGTAGCCATAGCAACTGGAATAAGAAACGAGAGTTTATAAGGTGTAGGAACGAAAGCAATCAATAATGGAGAATCAACGGAAGAATAGATCAAGATAAACATCCTAAGGTTAGTTAGGCTGAATACGATAACGTAAATATGCCGCGGAACATACGTACGGTACTGCATTCATCCTAATTCGCCAACTCCATCAAACCAAAGGTCATCCTAACTTTCGGACTTACATCAACCTATTGAAATTCCTTACTGAATTCCGTAAGGTTACTCCTAAGCTCTGATACCAACTTTGTCACGACCCAAGTTTGGATGTGACCGGCACTTAGATTGTATCATATCTAAAGATATGCACAAGTCCAAGTAAGCCGAAAACCAAGATCAAAATACCTTATTGCGGAATTATTTATGAAAATTTAGTTTTTAAGTAAAAATCTCAATTTATGAAGTTAATTTATTAAACAACTAATAAAGGTTAAGTTTAGTTGTATTCCTAGTTGGAATCAACAATATTAACAATGAACATGAATATAAACATAAAGGACATCACTATGAATCTCATAAAGAAAGAAACTATGATACTGACCAACAGATCTCAACTGTTCATATATATATAATCTCTCATTCTAAGTCAAAATACAGGTTTGATGGAGACTCTCTAGATACAAAATACAAAATCAAAAAGGAAGGTTACTACATGTAACCTACCTATCAAAAAGATGAAAGACAACTGCAATTGTAGCTCTGTCTCGCAGCTATCCGTCCACTCTATCCCTGCAAGGAACTGTGGCACAACGGGGTGAGTTGCCAACTCAGTGAATATGACTAACATATAACGGTGAATAAAGTAAATATGACATCATACTATTGAAATATGAATCAGCATGAATATATGTGAAGTTCAACAATAAAATCTCATGATACTACTGAATATCTCGACTCAATAAAATCATTTCTCAGTGTCCATCAACGACACAAAACTTCCATCTCATATAGGCATCATTCCCCGAATGATCCTAAATAAATAATACCGGTCGTTATCATCTAGATACACGCCGTATTTTTATCACTAACTCCGGTATCGAGTAACCTCGCTAGGCTCCCCCGTCTCAATACGGCTATCCTGCCCCTCGGTCTCGACCGGGTCCACCATGTATCCAACTGTATATCTCCCCCACTCAGTATGGATAACGTAAAATCCGAGACCGTATATCTCCCCCACTCGGTCCGGAATAAAACCAAAACAGAAATCATCTCATGGTGGACATGACACATCAATCATGAAAACACTGGATTTATGTAACAGTATTCAAAACTCAAAACCATAAATCCTCAATTCTGCATTTACCTCATATATAACACAGAAATACGCATAAAGTAACATAATGTAAACGATGCAATTTACTACTCTTATTGATATGTGAAATACTATATAAATTCATGTTAACAAGTATGATGTTTAAGTGTAAGTGACATAGCAAAATCGATGAGGTGTGTGTAGCATGTAAGATGTGCACGTGGCATGACTCATCGATAATTGTGAGGTGTTCAAACAACTAAGCAATTTATATGTATATATGATGAATGCATATTATCAATTTGACATAACGATATAAAGTATTAATTTAAGTAAAAACTACGGGAGAAACAAGCCATCATTACAAAATTCCCCGGTAGATGTTTAATCTACTCACCGGAAAGGTTGAATCTACTCCGGAAATGCTAATCCTTTCCCTTTCCTCGCTGCTTCCGTAATTCTTGTATCCGAATCTAAATTTACAAATTAACATATATAAGAAAAACGGCTATTCCGATAAGTCGGAAATGAAAACACCCTTTCCCACTTACAATTTTCATACTATTTGATTATATAAAGTTATTAAACACTTAATCTTGCTGGATTTTAAATCTCAATCTGTACTGTTATAGAATATAAAACGCGACGTGTTTTCGTCGTATCGTATATAGTGTTTTGAATTACCCTTTCCGATATAACTTTCCAGATTTTAACTACTGTGCAACTAAGTTAATTAAACAGTACCAAGATAGCTAAAATTGTGTACTGTAAACTGCCCAACAGAGCAAACCCACAAATCTCCCCCCATGGCCGGCAACGCCGGTTTTTTCCTTCTTGCCGCCGGCCCAAAACCGGTCCCTTGGTGTCGTCTTCTTGTGGTTTACTCTAGTTGTTACCTATATCATTTTAACTCTGTTTAATTTATTTAATTATCTTCCAGATCAAAGCAGATTTTTAACAGAGATTGATTTTAACTAGAATACTATATTATGTGACATGTTCAATCTATACTAACTAATCTACAGAACCTATCTACCTACTGTGATTTAGGATTTTACCCTCCAATTAGCTGTAGGAATAACCCCTCCAAGGTGCTAAGTCCTTCCTAGCTTGATGATGAACAATCTCCAAGAACAAAGTTCCTTTCTTCTTCTTCTTCCTCTTGCTCTTTCTTTTTCTCTTTTATTTTTGTTTTGATTTCAGAATTTTCAGAATTTTAATTGGACTTTGATCTGAACCAAAACTTTATATATGATAAGAAGGGAGGTGAGATGGTAGGAGGAGGTGTCAAGAACTAGAGTGTGCATGTTTCATGCAAGGAGGAGGTGGAAGATGAATGTGCTCATGCAAGCATGAGGTGGTTTAGGCATTATCTTCAATTTTTGTTTTAATTTGAATTAGATTTCAGAACTGAAATGATTTCATATATTTTCACTTATACCCCCAATAATAACCTATTTGCATAAAAACTTAACTTTACACTTTAACCTCTCACAACTTAACTTATTATAAAACACACATTTTATTAAAATGAAGCTAAATTTATCATTAAAACCCTTATAACTTATTTAATTTGTATTCAAAAATTCTAATTTAAATTGTACTATATACAACTTATGATGAGTGACATATTTGATTTTAACCGTTTTATGATTTATCATTTTTATTTTTAATTTAATTAATTTTATTTATTTCTAACTTTTCTAATTGCTACACTAAGGGCATTAGGTACTACATTCACTATAACAACTCCAATTCTTGTGTACATAAATTTGATTAAAAGCTAATGTATACTTAGGGTATTTACATTTCCTGTAAGTACTATAAGTATTTAATTTACTTTTGAACAGTAAGAAGGAGCTTGTAGCTCATTGGTAAGACCTTGCACTGCTGAACCAAAGCACCAGAGTTCAAATCCCTTCAGCCACATTATCATTTTAATTTGATTTCTTTTAATCTTTTTAGAAACCCAAAGGTATACATGTGCATAACACGTAAATTGAAGAGTCACAGCTTAAAAAAATGGGTCCACGAGGTAGACCAAGAGGCAAGAGACACGTGGCGTCGAGACCCGGCCCGACTCGGCCGGCTCAGGCCGGCGACTCGGCCGAATTGGCCGGTGCTGTCGTCCTGATTCGGCCAAAACCCTAATTTTCTTCTTTTCTCTGTAACACTTGAACTCCCCCATAACCCCTGTATTGTTTAATTTCCCTGCACATTTACAAAGCAATTTAAATCACACATTTAATCCATTTTAATACAATTTTTATCATACCCTTTCATTTACCCTAAACCCTAATTTTTCCTATAAATACCACACCTAAACTAACCCCTCCTCACTTCTAAATCTTTGTCCAAACTATCAAGAAAATTCCCTAGACTTTTTGTGAGCAAGTGGAGTTAGCGAAGGGCGAAACTCCGGCGAACTTCCGATGACGTTCCGAGGAAATTCCGGCGACGAAACGACGCACCGGCACCTCCTACTTCTTCCTCTTCCTCTCCTCTCCACTACAATCCAGTAAGTCCCTTCTCCCCCATCTCTTTATTATTCTAAAAACTTAAATTCTAAAACCCGACGGAAGTGGAGTTAATCCGACTTCCGATTCGGTTTTTCCTTAAAAATCATATTTTTCTTAAACACAATAATACCAAACTCAAACATCATGATCATTAAATATTAACAAAATATATTGACAAGTTTCATATCAAAAAAATTTATATTTCAATTTTTATAGCACTTTTACAGAAAAATACCATATAGTTTAGTTTCGACATAAAATATCATTACCCATTGCTATACATTTAGATAGTTCACGAGGTAATGACATACCTCCTCACAACACACATATGTAACATAGCACGATGATATTGGGAACATAGATTTGGGAAAATAAGATTTTACACAAAACTACCTCCGACTTATAAAAACCTTTTTTCTATAAGATGTGTATTTTTAATAAATCTTTGCAATGTTCCGCTACAATCCATTTCGGGGAACCCGTTCGGAATGGTGCGGATTATCGCACATCCTCAGGCTTAGTAGTGCGAGATGTAGACCTCCACAAGGAGCATACGGTCTCGAAAGATTTAAAATATAATTTTCTTTAGAAAATGTGATTTCTGCTATAAATAAAACTTATATTTTTAATAAATAAATATATGTATGTAATTAATATCAAAATATCTATTTTAATACTTATAATATTTCACATTTCCATAAATTCAAGAAAAATATCTCATTTACAAGAAAACACCATACAACTCCAATATTACAAATAAATACCATATATTATGAAATTAGGTTTTATTCACTAGAAATGTCACAATGATAAAATATACATCAATGAAAACTTTAAATACGATAATAAAATACTTGGGGTGTATTTTGAAAATTATACAAAATTATTTTTACATAAAACCATCTCAAGTTATACTAAATTACAATAAAGACCCTAGTAAGCATAAGTTTAAGCGGGACCGGTCTCTTGAGCCTCAGGGAGCTGGAGATATAGGTGCTTGCCTATTTAAGGTAGACAACTTAACAAACAGTGTTATCAACACGGTAATCGTCTTTAAAAAAGACACAAATCCTGCCGTCCATGTGCAGCAGTTACCGATAACACCAAAACCTAATTCAGGATTCAATTTCTTTTCTAATTGTCTGGCTCAGACCGAGTCTAAATTTAATCAATCTGACTTGAATGAGATTCAAGTATATATAACAATTCAATATGAATCCATATATTCAATCTGTTCAATCTATCAATCTATACAACTTGACTGAACCGAACCATGGATATACATCCATCTACATGATTCTCCAGTTAATCCATTTACTGATATAATGGTTTCGGCAAGTCATCCATCTATACAATCTATAATACATGATAATACAATTTATAATACAATACAAATAATACAATTAAGACATCGCGGGGTTTAAGGGGTAGATTGGTATGGAAGGTGTTAAAAGTGGCACAAGACTGCAACCATTAAGACACCTAACCTGAATTCAATTGCCATTATACCATGGCTGAATGGTTCCTTATATTCCGTCCACCGTAGTCTCTGGTCTAACGAGACTCCTCTCGTATACACTGGCCTCTTCTGTACCATGCTACAAACAACAGTGTTAACACTAAATACAATATTATAACAATATAATACCACTTTACAAGTTACTAACACACACACACTCTCTCTCTCTGTCTATTCTACTTCTCCCTTATCTTTGGGACTTATCGAGCGATTGTTCGCTGACGATATTCCCTCTCTTTCTTCTTTGGAATGTTGTCAGGTGATTCGGACCTTCAGGAGATCGAGCCCACCAGCGAGGACTTGGATCAGCTAGCCTTCGACTCGGAGCTCTAGATACTTGTACATTTCATTTCAGTACTTTCTATTTCTGTTATGCCACTGTTTAGGCATTGCTTTTCATTCCATGTATTTACTTTTCCATGTACTGTAAAAGAATGTTAATAAATAAAGTTGGTGTTCATTTCATATGTCTCTTGTGTATATTTCTTTTATATTGCTTAGTTACGCTTAGCGTATTTTCTTCTGAGTAAATACGTAGCGGCCTCATCGCGTCCTCTGCCCTTATACTGGGAAGGGGGCGTGACAGGTTTTGTTGGTGACCCATGCAGGTCAGAACTGTATGGAAACCTACCATGCAGTTCAATTCTGCATGGATAACCTAAGCAATATAACACAAGAACCAGCAACTGAAAACATTCTTTACAATTCATACTTCTAGAATCTTATCATTCCGTATACTTTGAATCTGTCCTAACCCAAAATTTTCTTTCAAGGTTATGGATTCTCCAAACAATACCAGCACCAACTTCAACAACACTTCACCTCCACTACCGATTACACCTGCCGTAGATTCTCTGATCAACGAGCAGACGGTTCTACTTGACGCAATCCGCAGTTTCCTGGAAGGACAGCAGCAGCAGACTGATGTCCTGATGAACCAACCAGAGGCAGAAGCACCTGGGGTGAAGCAATTCAGGGCTTTGCATCCCAAACAGTTTGCAGGAAAATTGAGCCCTCTAGAAGCTGAGGAATAGGTTCAGAGCATTGAAGATTATCTGGCAGCGGCACAAGTGCCAGAGGTAGCTTGGGTTTGTGTCGCGAAGTTGCAGCTCACGGACAATGCACGGGTTTGGTGGAAGGCGGAAAAAAGCCGTCTTGATCAACCAATCGAATGGAAGACTTTCCGCAACATGTTCGACGCAAAGTAGTTCCCTGAGACTGCCAGGTTCGACATGGAACAACAGTTCATCCATCTGCAACAAGGTTCAATGTGGACCAAGTCAGTAGATGAATATGACGCTGAGTTCACTATGCTTAGTCGGTAAGATATTTCTCAATAATTCGATTTTTCAATATACCATATACTACACAGCTAACACAATACTTTAACGGATTTGCGGCACACTTGATACCGACGGATGAGATTAGAGCCTGTCGATTTCAACAAGGGTTAGATCCGGAGATCCAGACTGCACTAGCCACAGAAGATTTTACGAACCACGAATCAGCTTTGAACACTGCCCGCCGTTATGAGGCAGTGGTAAATATGAGAGGCGGATCTCAATCTGCTGGAGTTAAGCACCCTCCCAACCAGATGGCAGGAAGAGCCTCGTCAAGGCCATCTTTTGTGCCAAGGAGACCGGGAGTACCAATCAACCGGCCCAACCCAGCCTTTTGTACCTACTGCAAGAGAGATGGGCATCTGATAAAAGATTGCCGGTGAGCCAACCGTCTTTTCTTAGTCTGCGGCTCAGCTACTCACGATATTGGGTCTTGTCCCTGAAGACACAACCCAATTGCTGCACTCAGGCCAGCAATCACTTATCAGAAGAGACCATCACTTCAGGCACCTGCTCCAAGACTCGCTCTCCGTGCTCCACCACCTAGAGGACCACCGACTACACCTCCTCCTCGTCAGTTCCATCAAGCTCATTGGAACGTTCCGAGGAATGCTCCTCCGGCCAGGAGGAATGTACCACGACGACAGGCTTTCACGATGACCGTGGAAGAAGCTGAGGCCACTGGCCAAATCATCACTGGTAACCCTTTCTTCTCAATCTTTTCTTACAGTCTTAATACCTACCTACATATTTTTCTCTATACCTAAAACCTATCCCACATACCTTAGGTACAATCTTAGTAGCCTCACTCCCTGCACTAGCACTTATGGAGCATCTTACTGCTTTATGTCGCAATGGTTCGTCCGAACTCATGCGATTCCAGTCACACCGCTTGTATCCAGTTGGAATGTCAATTCATGAAATGGCATTCTGAAGGCAACAATAGGATACAACTTGTGTCCAGTAGTCGTCTGCAGCAGAGAATTCTATGCCGACTTCAAGATGCTGGACATACCGAATTTCGACGTCATCTTGGGTATGGATTGGCTTGGAACATTTTGTGCTACCATTGACTGTCGTCAAAGGAGGGTAATATTCGAGATTCCAGAGCATCCGGTCCTCTATTTGAAAAGTGGAGACCGTACACTGGGAAGCGGGGCATGACATTCACCTTTCCTGGGTGATATTGCAGGTTGATGTCGAAGTCCGACATGAGTTCTAACCATCTTCTCTGCCGCATATTCAACTCTTTCTGAGTAAACACATATTTTAGACTCAATCTGTGTATATATTCACTTGTTCACGAAGTAGATAATGGCGCCAAATCATAAGAGCAAAGATTACGGCCGCCAATTTCAAGTCATGCGTCGGATAATTGCGCTCATGAATCTTCAGCTGTCTTGATGCATAAGATACACCCTTACCATGCTGATGTAGAACACATCCTAATCCCTTACCGGATGCATCGCAATGCACTTCAAAACCTCCAGATTGGTCCGGTATAATGAGAATAGGCGCTGATGTCAATCTTGACTTGAGTTCTATGAAAACTTGCTCGCATACTTTTGACCACACGAATTCTCCATCTTTACGTATGAGCTTGGTCAGGGGTGTCGCTATCTTCGAAAATCCTTCAATGAACTTTCTGTAATATCTGGCTAGACCCAAGAAACTTCGAATGTCCTTCACTAATTTTGGTGTCGACCATTCGCTTACTGCTGATACCTTCGCTGGATCTACAAAGATTCCTTCGCTGATACAATATGCCCGAGAAAACCAACTTGATGTAACATTTCAGAAAAATATAAAATATTATTTTTGGAATCTAATATTAAAATAATATATTTCGCGAAAACTACCGATTTGCGAATTTGGGGTTTTCGTAAAATGGTATAAATATATACCAATATTGTGAAATAATTTGGAGATTTAAAATGATTTATTCATTTAAAATATAATTAATGTGATATTGTGAGCTTTGTTTTTGGGCCATATGAATTTAGTAGCCATCGTTTTGGCTGTAGAATTTTCGTGGGCTCTTTAATGGGCATGGGTTTTTGGATGAGTCATGCTTGGAGTGGGTGAGTGATTGATATTGCATTTATTGGTTTTGTCAATGTTAAAGATATTTGTGAGAGTTGGGGTAGGATATTTTTGATGAGGGAATAATTGTGGCTGTAGATTTTGATGGAGGGAATTAATTCTTGGGTTGAATTTATCATCACAAACCTCACCACTTCTTAAAATATGGCCACTAAACCATTTTTGAAAATGGACATAGCACAATTTTCCTTCATGATTTTTGGCCGAGCCCAAAATTCTCTTGCAAGCTTTATTGTTCCAAAACTTGCTCACACTTTTCCATCCTTGGCAACTTTATTTACCTCTACCCAAATCCTTGGGTGCCTTAAGACAAAGTATTCACACATTATCTCTACTTCATCTTGGATATCTAGGCTAGAAAACTGGATGCCCGAATTACTTCGGTTTAAAAGCGGGATCCCGTATAAAGAATCCTCGACGTGTGTCCTCTTCGACGAGCGTGACCTGAGAGCGAACTTCGTCGAGGAAGCCGCAACATGCTAAGGACTGAGATTGAAGACCGAAGGACATGGATCGATCGGTATAATTTCTTAAACCACTTTACAGTTTACTAGTATAAGGTTAATGGTTCGATCCGGGTTTTAGGGTTACGTTAGCGCCAAGTTTAAAAGTTTTTTTTCCGCTTTTGGCCACGGATTGACGGCCGGGGCGCTGGCGTAGACTTACAGTTTGTACGTCAATGACGAGGGTTGTTTGGTCGTTTTTGCATGCATAGGCTGTAGGTTCTAATCTATGAGCGCACCGTGTGCCGTATCGGTTTTCTGGACTTATTTTTCATAACATTGCGATATGTGTTGATTTGTAGGTGCCCTTGCGTGGATTCCGAGACGGCGGAGCACATCGACTACGGATGAATGAGGAGTTCCACAGGTGAGTAGATTTATATCTACGGGGGAAGTCGGGTGAATGGCGTATAGCACCCCCGCAATTTATGAATGGAAACCGATATATAGAATACAGTCGGAGAAACCTATATTAGAAAACTATAGATATGCTTAAAAAGATAGTTAGATGTGATAGGAATGATTGAATATATATACATCGAGATATGAGATGAAAGCTATAGGGACATAACTCTTGGACATGATATGATAGAAATGATGTCTCGAAGTTATATAAGGATATGAAAAGTGAATGTGAATCATAATATAAAGATATGTATTTGCACGAGATTAAGTATGAGATTTAGAATAGCTTGACATGAGATTCATATGATAGAAGGCATATGTAAAGTGACTTGATGTGAGAGATTGATGCGATGAAAAGAGTATACGATGAGATATGATGACTTGGTTGATATGTCGTTATATGGATGCGAGTCGATAAGAGATAGTTGATACCTTGCTAGTCCCCTGATACGAGATTGATACGGATGTGACCTGAGTGTTGGGGTCGAAAATTGTACCCCGGTTGACCAAGCCAAAGTCAAGGTCAACCCCAAGCCAGGTGGGCCCAAGCCCAGATCAAGTGGGCTCATGCCCGAGTCGAGCTCGAACATGAAGCGGCCGGCCTCCCCCATGCTAAAATAAAAAGTCATGTAATAAATAAATTTTGATGTAATTTTTATGCATGAAGGGCATAAAGCCAAATTTTTGTAAAGCCCATGGCTTATGTGCAAAAAGAAATAGCACATGAGACATGGGATGGGCAAAATGCCATTTTGTAAAGCCCAAGGGGTTATATGTTAATGTGAAAGCCTATATAAGGCAACATGATGATGAATAAAGGATATATTTTTCATTCTCTCAAACTCTAGGGTTTTTGTGCCTCCTTCTCCTTCCTCAAGGTTCTAAACCTTCTTCTCATTTTTCAATTAAATCAAGAGTTTTACTCTTCCTTTTCCAAAACTAAATAGTTTTTGTTGGAGATAGTACCCTCAGAGTCAATTATTGGATCACAGGTACGTGATTGCAATCATTGAGGGAGGACATATACCGATAGGACAGTCTTACTCGAGATGATAGTATGCTATCTGGTTTATCTTTATCATCGTGTACTGTTTTAGGTGACCTTATAGGTCACTATTGCGCGTTGATAGAGCCCTTAGGATTCTTGCTTGACGGCCAGCAGTATGATGGCGATCATATACGTGGGAGCTGGGGTCTATAACCACATCCTTAAAAGGTCCCTAATCGTGGGAGTTTTCGAAACAGGGCATCGATACTCCAGAGTAGACTAGTGTATACAGTCGAGACCCCGACGAGGGGCGGTGGCCGGTCTCACAAGCCACTGGTGTCAGTTGGTTCACCTAAGATGTATACAGCTGCTCATTGGGTTATGAGTACACCGGACAGGACTCGCTGGGAACATGCTAGTTGGTCTTATACCTGACGTCAGATAGCAGTTCCCTGGTGACTTGTGTACAGGTTAGTTTATCGACCTGAGATCGTCATTTGTCTCGTGTGAGTTTCCACTGTACTTTGATTACTACCCTACCACGGCTCAAAGGAGTCGTGCAAACATGTTTTAGTTGGGTACAGTCCCGAGCCATATGGAGGCAGTGAGCGGATCTGCAGGGGTTCGTCTCTCCCGGTATTGGGGGTGAGGTCGCGCTGTGTCTAGGAGAGCCATTACACAAAGCCCTCGGCCGAGGCAGGAGATTTACTGGTAGGTATTCCAGTAGTATCTCAGGGTGTTCTGGGCTACACTCCGACACGACTTGTACCGCTTTTGGGGGTCTGACTTTTACCAACCCCTTAGGCCCACCATGCGATACTTATAGACGAACGGACCGGACTGTACGGATATTGTCACTGACAGGCTCAGTAGGGTGTCAGGACGAGTTCGCTCATCGACGTCCCTTTTGGTCAATACCTGGTAGCCCGTTACGTATGGCTAATACCTCTGACGTGATAGTGGTTAAATCCACAGCCAAAGTATTGACGAGTCTTTAGAGTCCCCTACAGACAGTTTCTCAAGTTTCGGGCAAAACGCTGTAGAGGCCGTATGGAGATATGGCAGGGTTCGATCATATACGTGCGGTATTGCACGGATCATGATCGAACGGATAATACTAGCGGGCTTTGGTTTAAGCCGGATTCTAATATTGTACAGTGTAGATTTTGTCTCTTTGTATTTGTATTCGGTCGGAATACAAATGTGGGTATGTATATACAGTCACGGGGTTTTCCTGTAATTTATTACGGGATCAGGTTTTTGAAGTTGCCAGTTTGTATTCCGTTTCGGCCAGTTTTCCTTTGTTCCTTCACTGCCGGATTTTTCTGATGATGGGGCTAATTTGCAAATGTGCAAATTAGCAATTGTGGAGGGGTTTATTTGTAAATGGAGGATTATGATATTTCAAGCATCTTTGCTTTTTATTTCATAATGGTTTTGCATTAATAGTGATGGGATTTGTTTTGGAAATGGGTGTGACAAATATACCTCTTTATCATCAAACCTTTTCTTATGCTCACCCATTCATCTAGCTTGTGCTCACCTTCCATGGATTTTTCCTCCCTCATATTTTTGGCCGGCCACATTTTGGTGAGGGTGAGAGGCAATTTCATTTTTGGTGTTGATTTCATTTGGCTTGCTAAAAAATTACATTGCTCATCTCCAAAGTTCTTTCTCTTCTCCATCAAAAATGACAACTTCATAAACCCTTGAGGCAAATCGATTCTATACTTAGTCTACAGCATTCTTGGGTACGTCGGCTTGCCAACTTCGTGCCCGAGTTACCTCGGTCCAGAGGTGGGAGCCCGTAAAAGAACCCGGCGGCGTGGTGCCCGTTCCGACGAGAAGATGAAGACCGGAGATTCCGCGAGGAGTTCGGGATGGAGGCCGAAGACCGAAGGACACGGATCGCTTGATATAGCATTCTACCTTTTCTTTAGTTTGCTAGCATTAGGTTAATGGTTCGATCCGGGTTTTTAGAATGCGGTAGTGCCGGTTTAAAGTTAAGAAAAATTTTCGTTTACGCATTTTAGCCTCGGATAAACGGCCGGGGCGCTACAGTAGTCCTACATGGTATCAGAGCCATGCCATTAATCTAGTCTAGCTTGCTCTAACGTGTTTACAAGTTCGATCGAACGGATTTTCTGAAAACCCGATTTCAAATGTGCAGTTTCTGTCGAATTTTTCCTGTGCTCCAAAAATTATTTGGTACATTGTAAAAATACGTGCAGGGTTTTTTAAGCATTCTGTGAAAATTTGATGGCATGATCATACGGAAGCGCTGCGGAACCGCGGCCATAACCCCTTTCGGCCGCGGTTCCACCGCCATTCTTTGCCTCCACAGCACCAAATTTTTACAATGGGCTTTTGACATGGAAATTGGGTTTTTGGTATGTTCTGTTTGGGCCCAGATTTATTTTGAGTGTTACAGTTATGCTTGGGTCCCACTTCGGTAAATTTTGTCGATCGAAATTTTAAACATGTGAGTTCACAGTATTTATATTATATCTGCGACCGTGAATGTCATTTGATCGGTAAATCCTGTCTAGCTGCTATAGCCCTTTTAGACAGATTTGCGAACGTGACATTCACGTTGATGTTCTGTGTTGTGCTGTGATGTTGCGGATTTGTCGTGATGGATAGCCTGGATGCATTGTTAGTACAGTTTGGTTGTATATGTACATTTGATATTGCGGGGCGAGCGTCCGATATGTGGGCTGTCGTCACTGCCTGTTTGTATATTATTCTTTTGGGGCACGACCGGGCTGAGGTCGATGTACCCGTTGTATGCATATTTTACTTTCTGTACTAGGATTACCCCGCGGAGGGGTGCACGGATAGCCGGGTTCTAGAGGGCAACGGGCCCGCATCTCATGGCTTTGAGATGGAGGGGGCTTTACTCTAGAATTGGCGGGCTATTCGCCGCACTCGTATGGGGTACAGGTTGACCCAAGGAGGGGTGCACAAGTTACCGGATTCCGTGAAGTGCTGGGTGGTCCATTCACGTTGTAGAAGGGGGCTGCCTCGCTTCAAGTTTTAGCGGGTAACTTGCCACGCCCGTAGGGGTCTAGGATTTCATTGCACAGGCTATCTACACGACCAGGGGAACATCAGGTTTTAGTAGCGGCTCTATGAAACCCGGAGATCCCAGATATCTGTATTGTTCTGTGATGCTTATTACATTTCTGTGATGTTGCATTTTATCACGCCCTGAGTGAATATTATATATTGATATATATATATATATATACATACTAGTAGATGTTGTATATGTTTTGCATCCGCGCTAGTCCAGTGCCCGCTCTGTCGTTAGTTAAGTAACCTAGTGGGTGATGACGGGACCCAGTGGCGAATGCGGATGGCATATATGTACATCATTTTTTTCGTTCTTTATTGGTGTGATCAATTGATGGGACTGCGTTGATTCGGATCAATGCAAGCTAAACAAACCTATTCTGATGTTGTTGGAACAATTTTTCAAAAAGCTGTTATTACAAGGACATTCTCTTCTGTTTTGCACAGTGGTATTCGGTTATGAATATTCAGCACCTCAGTCGACGAGGCAAGGGCCAGGATCCCTTCACCGGGAGTGACCCCTTGGACAGAAGTTTGTATCAGGGTAATAACTTCACTATAGCCGATTAATTTTTGCTTTGCATCGTGGTATTCAGTTGGAATTTCCTGCACCTCATTCTACGAGGAAAGAGCCGAGATCCCTTCACCGGAAGTGACCTCTTTAGCAAAGGTTTTCGTCACTATATTTTTATAAAAAGCTATGCAGTTCCTTCAACGATATCAAGTTCATTACATTAAAGGTTTTTCGCCAAAAACCAGTCGTAGCCCTCCGTCGTTTCTTACAGGTATTACTCAGTATTCATGCTGTGTATGTTGACATCTGTCAAGGCACAGTGATTGGTAGCTGGGAAATGCTTGTTTGTTGCATAAATGGGATTATTTAGAACAGTCGCACGGTCATTTTGAACTCTGTCAAGGGCACGTGCGGGTGGGTCTAAGTTAATCAAGGACAATGACGAGTTGAACTTAACTTGCGACTTATGATATGTTGACCTCTGTCAAGGTCATAAGCCGCTTGGGGTAAAAACACACATCGGGAGTTTCTAAAGAAACTGAAACTTTCCAGGCATGCGCATACCTTCTGGAGTGTGATAACGTGAGTGGATTCCATCACGTTATCATGCGATGATAGTTGGATCCCGATTCCCACTGATGAGTTGGTTTACTCCTCGGGTGATCCCGACTAATTCTTCTTTTAGGTTTGGAGGAGAATTTGACGATATAGTGGGAGGTTTCCTGATTAGATAAAGTGATAACCATTCTGATCTAGGTTAGAGTGCACGCTGAGTGTTTCTTTTCTCTCTCTCTTTGGCAGCGACCATGACCCGACCCTAAGACTATGACTCAGTGACCAAATTAACCGAACCTTCTTAAACACTGGCTTTTGGATTGTCAGAGTTGCATACGTCATTGCCACCCCTACTTTTACCCTTTTCTCCAGGACACCCCGTATTACTACGAACGTCCACTTCCATTGGATAAAACCATCGTATAGTTATATACGAACTCGAAGGAATTTATTCGAGGATGGTTTCCGGTTTTGGAGAAAACGAATAGGACTATTCAATTGTCTTTTCCTTTTACCTTCTCTCAGGTTACGAGTGCTCCTTGGATTAGGACAGTACACCTATTACGCAAATTGGATAATTTTCTTCCAAACCATAGGCAGGTACCGAACGGTAGGGAATGAAGAAAACCATTTAGCATAAACGGTGTACAGAAGGTATTATGTAAAGACAAATAAAGGGATTAGTAAGAGGGCAAAGTAAACTGCGACTGCTATTCACGACCAAACCAAGTATTTCATTACCACTCCCACTTCACCTTTGTATTTCTCCAGAACACTCCGTATCACTACGAAGATCCACAGTCATTTGGATACTCCATCGTATGGTTATATACGAACTTGAAAGGAACTTGTTCCAGTTCGGGGATGGATTCAGGTTCAGGAGAAATAGGAATAAGGTTTATTCGGTTGTCTTTTACCATCACCTTCTCTCACGTTACGAGTACTCCTAGGATTAGGAGAGTACACCCATTATGCTTATTGGATAGTCTTCTTCCAAAGCATAGGCTGGTGCCGAACGGTAGGGAAGGAAGAAAACCATTTGGCCTAAAGGGGTGTGCAAAAGATAATGACTAAAGACATATAAAGGGATTTGGAGATGGCAAAGAAATATACGGTTATAGTCGTGAATCTGGATAATGGAAGAGGCATTACTAGGAATACCCGGAAACCCCTTCGAAACATTTATATGTTTCAGTTTCACTGTGTACTGTTAAAAGAAAACTGATTTCCCAATTAGCCCTTTCTCCAGGGTATGTATTTACCAGATTTGATTCTCACATCTGTATAGTCTTACAGATGATGAGTGGGAGTAAGTTATTGGGAATTAGGTGATCATCCTCATTATATCGGGATTCGTTGTAATTGGTGACATTTGAGGAAATCGCCTGGGTTGTTTGCCGGACGGCAGATATTTGGTTTTGAATATCCGTTGTTATGCACCAATTTCAAATTGATATATGTGTACGTTCATTTTTATGAAGTGAGATATACCTTTTTGAAATTATGTCCGTGACATTTACCTATATCGGTGGATGGTTAGGTAAGGAGCATTAAACAGCGGTGTAATTCTTCATAACCATAGTACAGTTTTCAACCTACGACGCATAGGGTTTGAGTTATTAGACTCAGGGGACTTATACAGAGTATTGTATGTTGTCCAGTGTCCATGAGGACAGAGGGGTTGGTACTCGTACTATATTCAGTTTACTTGTGACTTCTCTGGTTCTTAGACATGTGTTTCCTAGAAATGCATGGTCTAAGTTTTGAGAAGTTATGGGTATAAGAATAAAGTAAAGAACCAGGTGTTGCAACTATCGGGATTCTTCAAAGAGATCGAAGATGTAGATACTTATGTATGGTATTCAGTTGATAGTAATGATTAAGAGAACTTGCTTCTCTTTCAGGTTATTCATATCTGTATGTATTCCTAAGTTGAGTAATATTGATCGGCCTTTTCCATTTAGTTGACATGCACTGGAGACAGCTGCATGATTTGGATCTGGTTCCAATTAAATCAGTGCCTCTGTTTCTATATTGGATATAGAATAATTCGTATCTTAACGATGTTAAGGTACGGGGAGTTGTCCGGCTTATGCTTAATACCAGACTCTGGATAACTCAAGGCACGTTTCTGTAATGGCTGTTTGTGGGTTGACCCGGGCTATGACAAGGGTTAACTTTCTACCATCTGGAAGATCAATAGTGATATTGTTCTTGACTCGCCACAGTTTTAGTAAAATGTTTTTTTCAGAAAATAGTAGTGGGAGTATGGTAGAACTGGAAGTGATTCCAGAACCGCAAACGATTACTGAAAATTTGATAAGAACCTAAAAATTCAATCTGGTTTGACATTCCATTGGCCACTCCGCAGATAAGGTGGGTAACTTCAGACGCTCGAGAGATACTTCGGTAGCCTCAAGGACGGTGACATGGAGGTTCTTGTTTACCCAGATTTGACACTACTGTTGTTCCAGACTATAAGACCCGGCAGGAAGATGAGTATAGCGTCGTTCTAAACAAGCTTTAGAAGTGTAGGTCTATATGACTCTGCCAGAGGGTTGTCATAGTCAGTGGGAGCAGCGGAAGCATAGTGGACAAGTAGCTTATGTCTAACTTTGGACTAAAGCAGATATAGCGGAGATAGATCATCTATTTCTGATGTGACAGTCATAGGTCTGACTTCATCAGAATAGGGGATGGATTTATTAAGAAGGTAGTAGGGTGTGATGTCTTGGTATTTGGATGACATACACAGAGTAGGAAGTGAAATTCCTACACTACGATCGGTTATACTTTGGTTGTCACACAGTGGTTTATCCATAAAGGATATGGATATTATATCAGACATTCTGGTTACTGGATCTATGGTTTTAGATCTAGATTTGGGTGGTTTCCCAATCTGGGTACTTAGACAGCATTCTGAAGGTGCTTTAGAATGGACGACTCCTGGCACGGTGGAGTCACCCTCTCTAAAGGTGTCTTACAGACTAAAGAGGAGAGGGATGTGCATGATCAGCAGATCACTTGCTTAGGCAATTGAGTCGATCATGAGATGTCAAGTACAACACCAGATGTTTTTGCAGGTGATGCAATAAGTTGATATTAATCCAATCCTGGAGAAACGATCGGAAGCAGTTTTAGAACATAAGTAGATGTTCTACGGATATGATAACGACAGCCTCATTCAGTGAGACGGTTATCATTCCAGGCTTCCAAGGTGACCAGGACGACAGAGTGACTGTCAGAGTTATAGTTTTCCCTCTGACGAGGGGCAGTAGTTTGGACAGGTAGTCAAGCGGATACTGAGGGAGGCATGGTGCAGGATACTGATTAAGTTCAGTTGACGATACAGTCTAAGAAGTTTGTATTTGGAGTTCATTTATGAACTAGGTCCCATCAGATATCCAGACATATTCTAAGATAGGTATTGCTCATTTCGGGAGATGGTTTTCTCCGCGAATTTGAGACAAAGAGAGACATAGAAAGAAACATCAGGGCGGATCCACTCACTGAGGCTATTCCTCGAACACAATAGTTTTGCAAACGGGTTTTGTGAGACTGTTAGTAGAGGAGTTGGGTGTTCGGTATCATACAGGCTGTGAGTATGCGATATCGCAATAATTAGCCTTGAGAGCAAGTGGGAGATTGTTGGAGATAGTGCCCTCAGAGTCAATTATTGGATCACAGGCACGTGATTGCAATCATTGAGGGAGGACCTATACCGGTAGGACAGTCTTACTCGAGATGATAGTATGCTATCTGGTTTATCTTTATCATCGTGTACTGTTTTAGGTGACCTTACAGGTCACTATTGCGCGTTGATAGAGCCCTTAGGATTCTTGCTTGACGGCCAGCAGTATGATGGCGATCATATACGTGGGAGCTGGGGTCTATAAGCACATCCTTAAAAGGTCCCTAGTCGTGGGAGTTTTCAAGACAGGGCATCGATACTCCAGAGTAGACTAGTGTATACAGTCGAGACCCCGACGAGGGGCGGTGGCCAGTCTCACAAGCTACTGGTGTCAGTTGGTGTAAGTGCACGGCGGCGCCCCGGCCGTCAATCCGACGCCGGAATGCGGAAGCGGTGATAAACATTAATTTTTGCGGACTTTGCAAACCGGCACCACCGCGCACTAAACTCCGGATCGGGCCATTAAACTAGGTCTAGCAAACTACAAGATGGGTTAGAGATATACCGACTGATCCGAGTCCTCCGGTCTTCATCTCCACTCCGAACTCCTCGTGGGATCTCCGTCCGTCTCCTCCTCGTCGGAGAGGGCACCACATCGCCTGTAGCTTTTACGGGCTCCCACCTCAATACCGAGGCAACTCGGGCACGAAGCTGGCGAATCGACGCGTCCAAGATTTGCTGTAGGAAGTAGTAGAATATGTCTCTTTTGGGGTTGGTTGCCATAGATGGAGGGATGGTATAAAGAAAATTGGTGCTTTCAATTTTCTAGCAATAAAAATGAGATGATCAAAGATGCAACACCAAATGAACCAAACTCTCTCATTTCATTTTTCCCTTCCTCTAAAATTATGGCCGGCCTATGCAAAGTGAGAATGGTGGAGGGATAAATCAAGAGGGAGGTGAGTGTAGGAGAATGGAAGAGGTGACCACATCCAAAGTCAAAGAAACATCAACCATACTTTTTCCTCCATACCCTTTCCAATCTCATTAACCACAATTAATGCAAAAGAATCAAAATGATGGTGGAAAAGATATGATGCTATCATAATCAAAACAATTGCAAGAAACCCCCTCCACAAATGTTATTTGCAAACTTGCAAATAACCCCTTCCATCGGAAAAGTCCGGCCGGGAAAGAACAAACGAAAACCGGCCGGAACGGAATGCAAACTGGCAACTCCAGAAAACTGTTCCCGTAATAAATTACAGGAAAACCCCGATACTGTGCATACACACCCGCATCTGTATTCCGTCCGGATACAAATGCAAAGAGACAAAATCTACACTGTACTAAACTAGGATCCGGCTTAAACCAAAGCCGGCTAGTAATATCCGTTCGATCCTGATCCGTGCAATACCGCACGTATCTGTTCGAACCCTGCCATATACCTATACGGCTACTAGTACAAACCGTCCGATCCTGATCCGTGCAATACCGCACGTATCTGATCGGACCCTGCCATATCTCCATACGGTCTCTACAGCGTTTCGCCCGAAAGCTGAGTAACTGAAAGTGTGGTGGACTCTAAAGACTCGTCAATACTATGGCTGTGGATTTAACCACTAGCACGTCAGAGGTATAAGCCAATACGTAACGGGCCACCAGCTATTGACTAAAAGGGACGTCGATGAGCGAACTCATCCTGACACCCTACTGAGCCTGTCAGCGACAATATCCGTACAGTCCGGTCCGTTCGTCTATGAGCATCGCATGTCGGGCCTAGGGGGTGGGTAAAAGTCAGACCCCCAAAAGCGGTACAAGTCGTGTCGGAGTGTAGCCCAGAACACCCTGAGATACTACTGGAATACCTACCAGTAAATCTCCTGCCTTGGCCAAGGACTTCGTGTAATGGATCTCCTAGACACAGCGCGACCTCACCCCCAATACCGGGAGAGACGAAACCCCCGAAGATCCGCTCACTGCCTCCATGTGGCTCAGGACTGTACCCAACTAAAACCTGTTTGCACGACTCCTTTGTGCCGTGGTAGGGTAGTAATCAAAGTACAGTGGGAACTCACACGAGACAAATGACGATCCCCAGGTCGATGAACTAACCTGTACACATGTCACCTGGGAACTGCTATCTGACATCAGGTATAAGACCAACTAGCATGTTCCCGGCGAGTCCTGTCCGGTGTACTCATAACCCAATGAGCACCTGTATACATCTTAGGTGAACCAACTGACACCAGTGGCTTGTGGGACCGGCCACCGCCCCTCGTCGGGGTCTCGACTGTATACACTAGTCTACTCTGGAGAATCGATGCCCTGTCTCGAAACTCCCACGACTAGGGACCTTTTAAGGATATGCATATAGACTCCAGCTCTCACTTGTATGATCGCCCTCATACTGCCGGAGGTTAAGCAAGAATCCTAGGGGCTCTATCAACGTGCAATAGCGACATGTCATGTCACCTAAAGCAGTACACGATGATAAAGGTAAACCAGATAGCATACTATCATCTCGAGTAAGACTGTCGTCCCGGGATGGGTCCTCCCTCAATCATTGCAATCACGTTCCTGTGATCCAATAATTGACTCTGAGGGCACTATCTCCAACAATCTCCCACTTGCACTCAAGGCTAATTATTGCGATGTCGCATACTCACAGCCCGTGTGATACCGAACACCCAACTACTCTACTAGTCAGTCGCACAAAGCCTGTTTGCGAAACTATTGCGTTCGAGGAATAGCCTCAGCGAGTGGATCCGCTCTGAAGTTTCTTTCTATGTCTCTCTAAAACTCAAGTTCGCGGAGAAAGCCATCTCCCGAAATGAGCAATACCTGTCTTAGAATGTCTGGATGTCTGATGGGACCTAGCTCATAAATGAACTTCAAATCCAAACTTCTTAGACTGTATCGTCAACTGAACTTAATCAGTATCCTGCGCCATGCCACCCTCAGTATTCCCTTGGACCACCTGTCCAAAATACTGCCCCTCGTCAGAAGGAAAACTATAACTCTGACGATCTCCTTGTCGTCCATGTCACCTTGGAAGCCTGGAATGATAACCGTCTCCTAAAGGAGGCTGCTGCTATCATATTCCTAGAACATCAACTTATGTTCTAAAACTGCTTCCGACTGTTTCTCCAGGATTGGATCAATGTCAACTTATTGCATCTAGTGCAAGAACAACATCTGGTGTGGTACTTGACCTCTCATGATTGACTCAATTGCCTAAGCAAGTGATCTGCCAATCATGCGCATCCCTCTCTACTTTAGTCTATAAGACACCTTTAGAGAGGGTGACTCCATTACCTGCAGGTACACTACCGTGCCAGGAGTCGTCCATTCTAAATACTCTTAGAATGCTGTCAAAGTACCCTGATTGGGAAACCACCCAAATCTAGATCTAAAACTATAGATCTAGTAACCAGTGTGTCTGATATAATGTCCAAGTCCCTTGTGGAGAAACCACCGTGTGACGACCAAAGCATAACCGATCGTAGTATAGGAATATCACTTCCTATTACCTCCTCAATAGATCCATCCCCTATTCTGATGACGTCAAACCTATGACTGTCACATCAGAAACAGATGATCTAACTCCGCTATACCTGCTTTAGTCTATAAATAGACATAAGCCTGATGTCCACCAATGCTTCCGCTGCTCCCACTGACTACGAAAACCCTCTGGCAGAGTCATATAGATGTGCACTTCTAAAGCTAGTTTAGAACGACGCTATACTCATCCTCCTGCCGGGTCTCGCAGTCTGGAACAACAACAATGGCAAGTGTGGGTAAACAAGAACTTCCCTGTCACCGTCCTTGAGGCTACCGGAGTACCTCTCGGGTGCCTGAAGTTACCCACCTTATCTGCGGAGTGGCCAATGGAATGTCAAATCAGATTGAATCTTTAGGTTACTTATCAAATCTTCAGTAATCGTTTGCGGTTCTGGAATCACTTCCAGTTCTACCATACTCCCACTACTGTTTTCTGAAAAATGCATTTCTTTTAAAATTGTGGTGAGTGAAGAACAATATCACTATTGATCTTCCAGTTGGTAGAAAATCAACCCTCGTCATAGCCTGGGTCAACCCACAAACAGCCATTACAGAAACGTGCCTTGAGTTATCCAGAGTCTGGTTTTAATCATAAGCCAGACAACTCCCCGTACCTTAACAACGTTAAGATATGAACTGTTCTATATCCAATATAGAACCAGAGGCACTGATTTAATTGAACCAGATTCAAATCATGCAACTGTCTCCAGTGCATGTCAACTAAATGGAGAGAGGCCGATCAGCGTTACTCAACTTAGGAATGCTTCCAATTATGAGTAACCTGAAAGAGAAGCAATTTCTCTTTATCATTACTATCAACTGAATACCATACACAAGTATCTACATCTTCGATCACCTTGAAGAATCCCGATACTTGCTACACCTGGTTCTCTACTCTATTCAAATACCTATAACTCCTCAAAACTTAGACCATGTGTTTCTACGAAACACATGTCTAAGAACTAGAGAAGTTAAAAGTAAACAGAACATAGTATGAGGACCAACCCCTCTGTCGTAATGGACACTGGACAACATACAATACTCTGTATAAGTCCGCCGAGTCTAACAACTCTTTCACTGTGTGTCGTAGGTTGAAAACTGTACTTATGGTTAAGAAGAATTACACCGCTGTTTAATGCTCCTTACCTAACCATCCACTGATATAGGTAAATGTCATCGACATAATATCAAAAGGTATATCTCACTCTATGAAAATAGACGTACAGATATATCAATTTGAAATTGGTGCACAACAGCGGATATTCAAAACCAAATATTTGCCGACCGGCAAACGGCCCAGATGATCTCCTCAAATATCACCGATTACAACGAATCCCGATATAATGAGGATGATTACCCTATTCCTAATAACTTACTCCCACTCATCATCTGTAAAACCATACAGATGTGAGAATCATACCTGGTAAATACATACCCTGGAGTAAGTGTCTAATCGGGAAATCAGTTTTCCATTAACAGTACACAGTTGAACTGAAACATTGAAATGTTTCGATGGGGTATCCTGGTATTCCTAGTAATGCCTCTTCCATTATCCAGATTCACAACTATAACCGTATAATTCTTTGCCACCTCTCCAAATCCCTTTATATGTCTTTAGTCATTACCATCTGCACACCCCTTTAGGCCAATTGGTTTTCTTCCTTCCCTACCGTTCGGCACCAGCCTATGGTTTGGAAGAAGACTATCCAATAAGCATAATGGGTGTACTGTCCTAACCCTAGGAGCACTCGTAATGCGAGAGAAGGTGAAGATAAAAGACAACCGAATAAACCTTATTCCTATTTCTCCTGGACCAGAATCCATCCCCGAACTGGATCAAGTTCCTTTCGAGTTCGTATATAACCATACGATGGATTATCCAATAAAATGGGATCTTCGTAGTGATACGGAGTGTTCTGGAGAAATACAAAGGTGATTTAGGATTGGCGAAGAAATACTTGGTTTGGTCGTGAATAGCAGTCGCAACTTACTTTGCCCTCTTACTAATCCCTTTCTTTGTCTGAACTTAATACCTTCTGTACACCGTTTAGGCTAACTGGTTTTCTTCATTCCCTACCGGTCGGCACCAGCCTATGGTTTGGAAGAAGACTATCCAATTTGCATAATAGGTGTACTACTCCTAAACTAAGGAGTACTCGCAACCTGAGAGAGGGTGAAAAGAAAAGACAACTGAATAATCCTATCCGTTTTCTCCAGAACCGGAAACCATCCTCGAATTCCTTCGAGTTCGTATCTAACCATACGATGGTTTTGTCCAATGGAAGTGGACGTTCGTAGTAATACGGGGTGTCCTGGAGAAAATGGTAAAAGTATGAGTGGCAATGAGGTCTGCAACTCTGACAATCCAAAAGCCAGTGTTAAGTAGGTTCGGTCAACTTGGTCACTGAGTCATAGTCTAGGGTCGGGTCAATGGTCGCTGCCAGAGAGAGAGAGAAAAGAAACACTCAGCGTGCACTCTAACCAAGATCAGAATGGTTACCAATTTATCTAATCTGGAAACCTCCCACTGTACCTCAAATTCTCCTCCAAACCTGAAAGAAGAATTAGTCGGGATCACCCGAGGAGTAAACCAACTCATCAGTGGGAATCGGGATCCATCTCTCATCGCATGATAACGTGACGGAATCCGCTCACGGTATCACACTCCAGAAGGTATGCGCATATCTGGCAAGTTTCAGTTCTTTTGAAACTCCCGATGTGGATTTCTACCCCATGCTCTTATGACCTTGGCGTGAGGTCAAAATATCATAAGTCACATGTCAAGTTCTACCCATAATTGTCCAGGTTAATTTGAACCTACCCGTACATACCCTTGACGTAGGCCAAAATAGTAGTACGACTGTCCCAAACCAACGCATCTATCTATGCAACAGATAAATACCCGGCAACTACCAAACACTATGCCTTGGCGTGAGGTCAAAATACATAGCTTGAATACTACCGAATATTTAACTGAAATGATGGAGGGCTACGAATGGTTTCTGGCGAAAACCTTTAACGTAATGAACTTGATATCATTGAAGGAACGGATAGCTTTTTAGAAAATATAGTGACGAAAACCTTTACTAAAGAGGTCACTCCCGGTGAAGGGATCTCGGCTCTTTCCCCGTAGAATGGGGTGCAGGATATTCCAAATGAATACCACGATGCAAAGCAAAAGTAATCGGCTATAGAGAAGTTAATGCCCTGACGCAAACTTCTGTCCAAGGGGTCACTCTCGGTGAAGGGATCTCGGCCCTTGCCTCGTCGACTGAGGAGCAGGATATTCCAAATGAATACCACGATGCAAAACAAAAGAGAACGTCCTTGCAATAACAGCTTTTAGAAAAGTGTTCCAACAACATCAGATTAGGTTTGTTTAACTTGCATTGATCCAAATCAACGCAGTCCCATCAATTGATCACACCACAAAGAACGAAAATATACTGACGTACGTATATGCCATCCGCATTCGCCACTGGGTCCCGTCATCACCCGTTAGGTTAGCTAACTAACGGCAGAGCGGGGACTGGACTAGCGCGGATGAAAAACATATACAACATCTACTAATATATATACCAATATATAGTATTTCGCTCAAGGCGTGAATAAAATGCAACATCACAGAAATGTACAGCATCACAGAACAATACAGATATCTGGGATCCCCGGGTTTCACAGAGCCACTACTGAAACCCGACGTTCCCCTGGTCGTGTGGATAGCCTGTGCAATGAAATCCTATACCCCCTACGAGTGCGGCGAATAGCCAGCCAATCCTGGAGTGAAGCCCCCTCCGTCCCAATGCCATGAGATGCGGGCTTGTTGCCCTCCAGAACCCGGCTATCCGTGCACCCCTCCGCGGGATAAACCTAGTACAGAAAGTAAAATATACATACACCGGGTACATCGACCGCAACCAGGTCGTGCCCCAAAAGAATAATACAAACTGGCAGTGACGGCAGTCCACATGTCGGACGCTCGCCCCGCAATATCAAATGTACATAATACAACAACACTGTACTAGCATTGCATCCAGGCTATCCCCACCGACCGATCCGCAACATCACAGCATAAACATAGAACATCAACGTGAAAGTCACGTTCGCAAATCCGTCTAACCGGGCTATAGCAGTTAGACCGGATTTACCGATCGAGTGACATTCACGGTCGCAGATATAATGTAAATACTGTGAAAAATGTGTTTAAAATTTTCCGATTGATCAAAAATTAACAAGTGGGCCCCCAATCAAAACTGTAGTACTCACAGAAAACCTGGGCCCAATTTTAATATTCCAAAACCCATATTTTAAGCCCAGAAAGCCTCTGTAAAAAATTGGTGCAGTGATCTCCACAGTGCGCGGCGGAAGGGCGGCGGAATGGGGGTTTGTGCGGCGGTTCCGTGCTCCAACTGTGGATTCACTTCATCGAAATTTTACAGAGTTCTTAGATTTTCCAGTACATCAATATTTTACAACCTGAAAAAATTTTCGAGACCAAAATATTTCAACAGAAACTGATGTGAACAAAAAATACGGTTTTTGGAAATTTTGTTCGATCGGAATTGCAAACACATCAAACAAAGCTAAACTAAGTTAATGGCGAGGCTCTGATACCACTGTAAGTGCACGGCGGCGCCCCGGCCGTCAATCCGACGCCGGAATGCGGAAGCGGTGATAAACATTAATTTTTGCGGACTTTGCAAACCGGCACCACCGCGCACTAAACTCCGGATCGGGCCATTAAACTAGGTCTAGCAAACTACAAGATGGGTTAGAGATATACCGACTGATCCGAGTCCTCCGGTCTTCATCTCCACTCCGAACTCCTCGTGGGATCTCCGTCCGTCTCCTCCTCGTCGGAGAGGGCACCACATCGCCTGTAGCTTTTACGGGCTCCCACCTCAATACCGAGGCAACTCGGGCACGAAGCTGGCGAATCGACGCGTCCAAGATTTGCTGTAGGAAGTAGTAGAATATGTCTCTTTTGGGGTTGGTTGCCATAGATGGAGGGATGGTATAAAGAAAATTGGTGCTTTCAATTTTCTAGCAATAAAAATGAGATGATCAAAGATGCAACACCAAATGAACCAAACTCTCTCATTTCATTTTTCCCTTCCTCTAAAATTATGGCCGGCCTATACAAAGTGAGAATGGTGGAGGGATAAATCAAGAGGGAGGTGAGTGTAGGAGAATGGAAGAGGTGACCACATCCAAAGTCAAAGAAACATCAACCATACTTTTTCCTCCATACCCTTTCCAATCTCATTAACCACAATTAATGCAAAAGAATCAAAATGATGGTGGAAAAGATATGATGCTATCATAATCAAAACAATTGCAAGAAACCCCCTCCACAAATGTTATTTGCAAACTTGCAAATAACCCCTTCCATCGGAAAAGTCCGGCCGGGAAAGAACAAACGAAAACCGGCCGGAACGGAATGCAAACTGGCAACTCCAGAAAACTGGTCCCGTAATAAATTACAGGAAAACCCCGATACTGTGCATACACACCCGCATCTGTATTCCGTCCGGATACAAATGCAAAGAGACAAAATCTACACTGTACTAAACTAGGATCCGGCTTAAACCAAAGCCGGCTAGTAATATCCGTTCGATCCTGATCCGTGCAATACCGCACGTATCTGTTCGAACCCTGCCATATACCTATACGGCTACTAGTACAAACCGTCCGATCCTGATCCGTGCAATACCGCACGTATCTGATCGGACCCTGCCATATCTCCATACGGCCTCTACAGCGTTTCGTCCGAAAGCTGAGTAACTGAAAGTGTGGTGGACTCTAAAGACTCGTCAATACTATGGCTGTGGATTTAACCACTAGCACGTCAGAGGTATAAGCCAATACGTAACGGGCCACCAGCTATTGACTAAAAAGGACGTCGATGAGCGAACTCATCCTGACACCCTACTGAGCCTGTCAGCGACAATATCCGTACAGTCCGGTCCGTTCGTCTATGAGCATCGCATGTCGGGCCTAGGGGGTGGGTAAAAGTCAGACCCCCAAAAGCGGTACAAGTCGTGTCGGAGTGTAGCCCAGAACACCCTGAGATACTACTGAAATACCTACCAGTAAATCTCCTGCCTTGGCTAAGGACTTCGTGTAATGGATCTCCTAGACACAGCGCGACCTCACCCCCAATACCGGGAGAGACGAAACCCCCGAAGATCCGCTCACTGCCTCCATGTGGCTCGGGACTGTACCCAACTAAAACCTGTTTGCACGACTCCTTTGAGCCGTGGTAGGGTAGTAATCAAAGTACAGTGGGAACTCACACGAGACAAATGACGATCCCCAGGTCGATGAACTAACCTGTACACATGTCACCTGGGAACTGCTATCTGACATCAGGTATAAGACCAACTAGCATGTTCCCGGCGAGTCCTGTCCGGTGTACTCATAACCCAATGAGCACCTGTATACATCTTAGGTGAACCAACTGACACCAGTGGCTTGTGAGACCGGCCACCGCCCCTCGTCGGGGTCTCGACTGTATACACTAGTCTACTGTGGAGAATCGATGCCCTGTCTCGAAACTCCCACGACTAGGGACCTTTTAAGGATATGCATATAGACTCCAGCTCTCACTTGTATGATCGCCCTCATACTGCCGGAGGTTAAGCAAGAATCCTAGGGGCTCTATCAACGTGCAATAGCGACATGTCATGTCACCTAAAGCAGTACACGATGATAAAGGTAAACCAGATAGCATACTATCATCTCGAGTAAGACTGTCGTCCCGGGATGGGTCCTCCCTCAATCATTGCAATCACGTTCCTGTGATCCAATAATTGACTCTGAGGGCACTATCTCCAACAGTTGGTTCGCCTAAGATGTATACAGGTGCTCATTGGGTTATAAGTACACCGGACAGGACTCGCCGGGAACATGCTAGTTGGTCTTATACCTGACGTCAGATAGCAGTTCCCTGGTGACATGTGTACAGGTTAGTTCATCGACCTGAGATCGTCATTTGTCTCGTGTGAGTTCCCACTGTACTCTGATTACTACCCTACCACGGCTTAAAGGAGTCATGCAAACAGGTTTTAGTTGGGTACAGTCCCGAGCCACATGGAGGCAGTGAGCGGATCTGCAGGGGTTCGTCTCTCCCGGTATTAGGGGTAAAGTCGCGCTGTGTCTAGGAGAGCCATTACACAAAGCCCTCGGCCGAGGCAGGAGATTTACTGGTAGGTATTCCAGTAGTATCTCAGGGTGTTCTGGGCTACACTCCGACACGACTTGTACCGCTTTTGGGGGTCTGACTTTTACCAACCCCCTAGGCCCGCCATGCGATACTCATAGACGAACAGACAAAACTGTACGGATATTGTCACTGACAGGCTCAGTAGGGTGTCAGGATGAGTTCGCTCATCGACGTCCCTTTTGGTCAGTACCTGGTAGCCCGTTTCGTATGGCTAATACCTCTGACGTGCTAGTGGTTAAATCCACAGCCAAAGTATTGACGAGTTTTTAGAGTCCCCCACAGACAGTTTCTCAAGTTTCGGGCGAAACGCTGTAGAGGCCGTATGGAGATATGGCAGGGTTCGATCATATACGTGCGGTATTGCACAGATAATGATCGAACGGATAATACTTACGGGCTTTGGTTTAAGCCGGATCCTAGTATTGTACAGTGTAGATTTTGTCTCTTTGCATTTGTATTCGGTCGGAATACAAATGCGGGTATGTATATACAGTCGCGGGGTTTTCCTGTAATTTATTACGGGATCAGTTTTTTGAAGTTGCCAGTTTGTATTCCGTTTCGGCCAGTTTTCCTTTGTTCCTTCACGGCCGGATTTTTCTGATGATGGGGCTAATTTGCAAATGTGCAAATTAGCAATTGTGGAGGGGTTTATTTGTAAATGGAGGATTATGATATTTCAAGCATCTTTGCTTTTTCTTTCATGATGGTTTTGCATTAATATGATGGGATTTGATTTGGAAATGGGTGTGACAACTATACCTCTTTATCATCAAACCTTTTCTTATGCTTACCCATTCACCAAGCTTGTGCTCACCTTCCTTGGATTTTTCCTCCCTCATATTTTTGGCCGGCCACATTTTGGTGAGGGTGAGAGGAAATTTCATTTTTGGTGTTGATTTCATTTGGCTTGCTAAAAAATTACATTGCTCATCTCCAAAGTTCTTTCTCTTCTCCATGAAAAATGGCAACTTCATAAATCCTTGAGGCAAACCGATTCTACACTTAGTCTACAGCATTCTTGGGTACGTCGGCTTGCCAACTTCGTGCCCGAGTTGCCTCAGCCAGAGATGGGAGCCCGTAAAAGAACCCGGTGGTGTGGTGCTCGTTCCGAAGATGAAGACCGGAGATTCCGCGAGGAGATCGGGATGGAAGCCGAAGACCGAAGGACACGGATCGCTCGATATAGCATTTACCTTTTCTCTAGTTTTCTAGCATTAGGTTAATGGTTCGATCCGGGTTTTTAGGATGCGGTTGTGCCGGTTTAAAGTTAAGAAAAATTTTCGTTTCCGCATTTTGGCCTCGGATAGACGGCCGGGGCGCTACCGTAGTCCTACAGTTTTTCACCACAAAACCCACAAAGGGAAACTTAGATCTCCCATCAGATCATAAAAATAAGAGATTTTTAAAATCTCATACTTCTTATTCTTCTAGATCCAGCCAACAGAGGAGGAAGAAGGAGACCCATTTCCAGAAATCCCATCTTGGGAAGATCCAGAGCCAAAGGGAGAAACAAAGCAGCCCCCTTTGATCATTTCTAGATATTTTTAGGAGTCTAACTCCATTCAAGATCCATTGGAGTTTAACTCCCTAAATTAATCTTTGTTAGGAGTTCAACTCTATAAGTCAAATCGGGAGCACAGCTCCCAGTACAGGGACCAAGTCCCTTTTGCTGCTGACGCTCAGCGCCCGCGTGCCAGGCACGGATGCGCTGGCGCTCTGGCGCTTAGCGCCCGCGTGCCAGGCACATGGTGCGCTGGCACTCTGGAGCACAGCGCCCGCGTGCCAGGCACATGGTGCGCTGGCACACGTGCCCGTGTCACGACCCGAAATATTAGCTCGTGACCAGCACTTGAATCACACAACGTCTAAAGGCGTAACGGAATTCAAGTAAGCTGAAACCCAGAAATCTAAACCTTTTAAGAAAAATAAAGGAGAAAGTTTTGAAATAAAGGTATAATGATATCAAGTTTTCTTAATGCATAGGAAAGGAACATGAATGATGCAAGTGAAATTTACTAGTTTGAAAACATGTTTCGTCTTTCAAAAATTTTGGCAGCACCTCCTTTGTATATTTTGATCCAAAACAACAAATACAAAATAAGAATAATGGCATCCCCAAGCGGGAGCTAGCTCTTCGCCAAACGGCGGATCACAACCACGCAATATAGTATAAATAAGTATACGATGCCCAACGGCGAAGTTCACCACAGAAAGATAAAGAAAAGCAACACATGTAAATCACAAGTAGCGGAAAACCCCTTGCTCTAAATCTTGCAACCACAAACCCACTAAGTCTCATTACTTATACAATTTACAAGTTTTGATTGATGGAGTTTTCTAGATACAATATGAAATATAAATACAAGAGTGGGTACGATACAAGGTCCCACCTACCAATGCAAAACACCCGAATGCAACTGTGTGCCAGCGAAGCCGCTACTGATCTAAGCGGTTAACCTGCAAGAACAGTGGCACAACGGGGGTGAGTTGCCAATTCGTGAGTAGAAAAATATCAACAGATAGAAATCGAATAAACAACGACTCTTAGGTAATACTATGACATCTAGGGTGACCGGGTCTGTATGTGCCAACAAGGTAGTCAATACCTATATGCAAGTGGATAACATCCAACAGTAATAACAATGCATGTATGCATGTGGATCTCGTCCACTCATATAATCAATGTATCTACGCACTTAAATTTCATAAAAGAGTGTGCATGAAAGTATGAGGATATATATCAACGGTGTCTCTCCCAACACGTCAAAATCATGGAACCTGAGTGCCTAGCATCGACACTCGAAAACATCATGAAAACCGTGCCCAGCATCAGCACGTAAATTCTCATATATCGGGCTCCATCAGTCCGGATCGGCCCACGGGCTTCGTCAGTCCGGATCGGCCCATATCATCTTTCGACTCCGGTCGGTATCCTCCGGATATCCGTCGAGCCCAAATACAATCACCGGTAGGTAGTAGTCCCTCTGCCAGGCTCACCGTCTGTATACACAGCATCCCCTTCTTGCCCCGGGGTACCATACCGGGTCCACCATGTACCCGCAATCGGCCTCATCCGCCTCCTCGAACGGGTTTCACATGTCGCTCTCAGCACCGAGAAAACACATGGTGGACGCACTGAAATATCATATCAGGAGAAACCGAGTTTTTAAAACAACACATAATCTTTTTTAAAATGTCCACGGTCTCAAATCCAGAAATCCCATGAAAACAGCATATCTTAATGCGTAAAATCATAGAGCATGATGCATGCGATATATAATGGAAATGTAAGCATATCCGTGTGTCATGCAACATGGAATAGTGATATGACATATTAAGGGAAAACCGCTCTTTTAAAATGATTCCAGTTTTTAAAATATAGCATGTGGTTCCCAATTTTACAATAAAACCAGTTATCTATATAGATACAATATGAATATGCGCAAGTGTAGATGTACCAATGTATGTGTGCATAAATATGGATATACAATGTGTATGTGCACAAGTATGGGTGTATCAAGGTATATGTGCACCAATATGGATATACGAATGTGTATATCCGCAAGTATGGATGTATCAATGTATATGTCATGATGCAGCAACCCTACTGTGTAGTGACATGGCAATTATCGATGATGAAGTGTGTGAGCCGGAAAATCTGTGTACGTGTAACATACGCATCATCGATAATGGTGCAAGTGTACTAGCACAGGTATAAGCAATGCAATGGAAATAATATGAATGCTGCATAAGGTAAATCATATGCAAATGCTGACGGGTATACGTATTTAATATGACCGAGTCTGGGAATCTATCAATCGGCATCCAGCCTAACAACATCACGTAGGGTATGATCCATCGTACGGCAACCTCTAGTCAAGGGTAAGGATCAATCATTAAGTCAAACTCATCATGCACGGAAAATCATCGTACGGCGGCAGTAAGCTAATAGGGATCCTATTATCCTATAAGACAAATGAGGGTACGACCTAATAACACATACGGCCTATCATCCAAGATTCACAACATTCCATATATATATATATAACTATGTCCCAGGTCACATCCGCAATAATCTCATATCAGGGGACCGGCAGGGTATAAATCATCTCGATCGACTCGCATCCGTATACCAATATATCATCATATCATCATATCCGTCTTATATTCTTGCATCGCATTTATATCACACATCAAATCGAATTCACATAAACATTCTATCTCTACTAAGTATATGTATCTAATCTAACATACACACCCGAACCGTACAAGCAGATTTTAAAAGAAGAGAATCATAGTTTTGAATATAGGGGTTACGGTGTTTTAAGGAAAAGATATCATTTGAAAATTCGTAACAGTCCTCAAGGTATATATTTAAAAGATACAAACAATTTTTCGGTTTAGAAAAAGGTATGGTTCGGATGACGCATCTACGTCGACTATCTAGTCCTACAGTGCCCTAACAGTAATATCGCTAAACATCATCCTATGATAGTCGTAACATATCACTTCAAACTATCCTTTAGTTTCTAATATGGTTTCATAGATATCATCATTCTAACCCTAGTTTCCTAATCTAGGTTTCGTAACCATATTCTATAATCAGTTTTCCATCAATACATTTCGGGGGTGCTATACGCCATCCATCCGACTTCCCCCGTGGATATAGATCCACTCACCTTGGTTCTTGTTCGCCGAAGTCGATGACGCCACGCTCCGTCACCTCGGAATCCATGCGAAGGTACCTGCAATAATAAACCATAGCAATGCGCATTAAAATCAAGGCGGAAAATCAAAACGGTACACGTTTCGCTCATAGGTCAAAACCTATAGCTTTGCGTGCAAAACACGACCAAAAACCTTGGTCGTGGATGTCCAAACGCCACACGACGGAAACACAATACCAAATACCAAAATCAATTCAAAACGAAGTCGTAAAACAATGCACCAACTCATGGAAATGGTCCCATATTTTTCCCTAAGCCAAATTGGTCAATTCTGCATACATGGAGAGTCAAATTTACTGCAGATAAGGCCCTGGAACCAAACTGGAACAATTCTACTCTACTCTGGCCGAAAATTGCGGCCAGATTGAATAAATCTGTGGCTTGGATGTTAGGGTTTGGTCTCGGGTCTCAGTGGTAGCTTCCTAAATACCTGGACGACTCGCAGTAATTGCAAAATCATTTTAAGTGTCCCCGGGTTGCTCCAGATTACAAAATACCCTCACAAATCACACATTTATCCGATGTCGGGGTTTCCAAATCCATGTTTTGGAGTTTCTAGGCTCTAGTCCAGGTCATTAAACAGCCCCCAAGTCTAGTTAACAGCCACAACATCACCAATTTTAACCAACACTCAAACCCTTTACTAGGGTTTTCTAAAGCTCACTAAACATCACAATTTCACCTCTAAACTTGCATGAAAGGTAAAGTGAAGGAAATACTATGCTAAGGGTTATGAAATTACCTCACTTGGGCAACCCAAGAAAATCCCTAGCTCCTCAAGGTGGTCGAAATCTCACTTTTCTTGGTCCAATGTGTAGAGGGTGTAGAGGGGATCAATTTTTGTGAAAGGGAATTAGGGTTTAGGTGGAGTTTTTGCGGTGGATCTCTAGGGGTGAAGGGGAGGGAGATGAAGATGAAGAAGAGAAGAAGAAAGGAAATGGGGAAGGCATGGGGCTGCTGCCCTCTCTCTCTCTCTCTATCTATCTAACCCTCACACTCTATTATTACCCTTTTGCCTTTTTTCACCCTTTCCTCTTATCTTTTAAAAAACAAACCATCAAATATCCAAAACAACACAAGAAAACAACATGTAACCAAAATGCAACAAGACATGGTGCACTGGCCATGAAAAACTGTAGAAATGCGGATTTGGCTTAATCGCGATTAGCAGTGCACTAATCGGATTTTTATCAAAACTGCATATAATAAATTTTAAAAATGCCAAATCCTTTAAATATGTTTTTAAATGAATAAATCATTTTAATTTCTATTTATTTTACAATTATTGGTATATATTTATACCCTTTTTCGAAAACCCCAATTTCGCAAATCGGGCAGTTTTCGGGAAATATATTATTTTAATATTAAATTCCCAAAAATAATATTTTATATTTTCTGAAATGTTATAATCTTCCTCCCTTAAATAAATTTGGTCCCCGAATTTAAATTTAAACCCCCAAAATCTAAAACATTTCAATAATCGGCTCAAGACAACGGGGCTCCGAAATCATGGAAAACGCAGAAATAACACAACGCGCCAAGTGCGCATGAAAACGAGTACAGAACTCAAAGTCGAACTCCGTCAAGCATCACGCAAATCATCGGATTTGCATACATATCTTTGGAGTTACAATAGAGATACAGATCTCGAAATCCAATACCGAAATTCAATATATACACAAGTCAAATACTATAATACGTGTATAGTACGCATCTTTGAAAACTCCAAAATCTGAATAAAATACATGCAAAATCCTTTCTAAATCACCGCAGGAATGCGTAACTCATGGCATAACTGACGGACGCTCATTTTAAAATAATAATATATGTCCATATATGTTTTCTCAAATACATGTTCCGTCGTTTTCAAAATATCCCAAAAGGTTTTCCTTTATAAACGTTCGTGTCACTCACGGATACGTAGGAAATAGAGAGACTATAGCTCCTCTTGAAAACCCTTTTGGAAACCTTTTAATGCATGCAAAGTACTTAGGTACTGTCCTCAGATCAGTCCTGTTTGGCTACTACACAATATAGTGCCCAACATGAAAACAAAGTGCTCAAAAGCAAAATCAGCCTCAAAAGGCGTATCCAATAACTACATGCGTCTGGTGCGCATGGAAATCAAATCCAAATACAGGTGCCACAATATGCATAAAAGCCCAAACTACATGCAACGGTTGTGCATGAAAGTATCTGTCCAGTGCAACGGGTGTGCACGACAACAATACCTGGTGCATCTGATATGCACAAGAATCCAATCAGGTGCACAAGGTGCACAAAACAAATATCGAGTATCAAAATCGAATCGACGGTATACAACACATTTCAATCTAAATCTAAATCAGGTATACCGTAGTATATAATCTCACCACCATGTGCATCAACGTGCACAAAGAAAATCAAATACCAAGAGTGCATGAAAACTATGACGAAAGCATAAATCAAATCATATGCATGCCCCAGGCATGAAATCACAATAAATATCTCAAATGACATCAAAACGAAGTCAGGTGCAACTGTGGTGCACAAAATACGTATTAATGCACTATAAGCACATATAAGCTATACCGAGTGCAGAATCAAATCATCCGTATGAAATCCACGAAATCATAAACACATGATACGGAGGTACAAAATCGACATCAAATGAAATAGATATGCACAAATCGCAAATCAACACAACGATGTATAAAATATAAATATCAGGTGCGAAACTATGCGTAAACATGCAAATACCCAGTAGGTGCAGCCATGGTGCACGAAATCAATATTAGGAAACTCGTCATCAAAACTCAAATCCAAGCGATATAAGCGTGATACTCGGATCACAACGCAAATCGCAACAAAGGACATCGAGATACACCTCCTACAATGTCGAAAAAAATCGGTGCGCCTAAAACAGGCAGGGCAAGAACATCCGCTCGCCTCCTCCTCACGGTCTGGCGTCCTCTGTCTCTGGGTACTCATCTCCTCCTCGGATTACCAATCCCGCAATCCATCGGCTCATCGGCCCTGTCAGGTGTGCTAACGGGAACGATTCTATTCTGGCACTTCTCTGGTCATCTCTCGGTCAATCATCACGACCACTCGTAAGGAAGCACGTCATTGGCGTCGGCCTATGTCTCTCTGAATACACATGACACATCTGGTCCTGGGTGCAAATCTCATTGCAGTAGTGTCCTAGAAGGAATCCTACTCAGGGCCTCTTCCGATCTTGCCTATGCCGAACTGTACGGAGGCTGGTACTCTTACATAATCCTTTCTCGTTCTCTGGACATCTGCGTTCTCAGCACACATTTCCTCGGAAACCGGCCATATCCCGACGCCTCTGTAAGCATATCAGGCCTCTGATCTCGACGGGGAGTAATAATAGCTCGTCAGCGTCCTGCAAGAACCTCTGGTTCCACTTGTCTTTATTATCGTCCAATATGATGTCACACCATGCTATCTGCGCACTGCAACTGTTTTCGGCCATGGTCAATCCGGAGTCTCTCGCATGGACTCGTAATTGCGTACTCTGTAGCTTCATCATTCCGTAAAAGATATCTGGCCGAACACGTCCTCGGAATCGCATACTCTGTAGCTTCATCATTCCGTAAAAGATATCTGGCCGAACACGTCCTCGGGAACTCATCCCAACCATCGGAGGAATACTCAATACTCGTCCGTCCTCGATCAACTCACAATGCATCTGGGTGAGGTCCTCCATCCAAAGCTGGTCAGCTTGCTGATCTCTTATCACATGATATCTGGACGACGTCAAACTTTTCGATCGAGTCATCGAGGTCCCAAAATTTCCCGAAGGCTTAACATCTGAGCGCAGTCTAAAAATATCTGGTACATACCACAGCACCTCTGGACCAGCCGTAGAAGGGCAAACCCAACCCTCACTGATGGCACCGCTAAACTGCTACAAACCCTAAGGTTCAAGGCGGTTCCATGGTCATCATAACGAGTTAGGGTTTCATTCTTCTAGAGGGTCCACAGAATTACCTGCATGTTCCTCCGAACACTTTAAACTTGGGAAAAATGGGTTTCTGACACTCGTTTGAACCTTTTAACTTCGCCTAGCCGACATGCGAATACCCTTCGTCCGCACGCTAAACAATGGTTCAATCCTCTAGGAAAGGCGATACATCGGCGGTCATCTCTGGATCGGTCTTCTCTAGACCTGACTAAGACTCTCCACACTGGAAATCTTCAACTCAACTGGGCCTGCGTCGGCGCATCAATATGACGAATCACCTTCGTCTCTCAAATCAGGATAGACTAGCTATCATCTGTCGCATTTTCTTCCTGGAAGCTCCGGCGATCTTAGCTCGTAAGCTCTGGAAGCGATATCCCATCATCTCAGCAACAGCTGGATCACCTGTCTGCACGGTAGGCGACATCAAAATCTCTGAGGCATGATGTACATCTATAGTCCTCTCGCAACTGGCAGCTCTAACAATGGCCCGATCATCCGGTGTAAAACCAAGCACTCGCCTCCACAAGAGGTCACAACATAAAATACTAACTCGAGACGTTCCCATATCACCAGAAAACACAATAGTCAGCCCTCATACCAGACGAGCTCTCCCCGACCGCAACACTAGCAGCAGCTCAAACTGCGCTCAAACTATGGTGACAGGAACCTCAATCGAGTCTCGAAGAAAGCAGATCAATGGCATGAGAGGAAACGACAGATCCAGAATGGATACATGATCATAAGAAGGAACAACATCAATGAAAGTATGATCGAGGAACAAATAAAATCATGGATCTCCAACAGATGTATAATCATGGATACGAAGAGAATCACTGGTCTCAAAAATATGTACATCCTAAGATTTCTTAAGTGGAGTATCGTATCATAAATATGCCGCGGAACATACGTACGGTACGTCACTCTACTCAAGCTACCTACTCTAACAATCAGGGTCAGCCTATGAAACGAAAGTTTGGGTCTAATACCCCTCTGTTCAAGTCTAAGTTCCGTAAGGTCAAGCCTGGGTTCCGAAATACATACCCGCCCTAGACTCCGCATAGTCAAACATAAACTCGAACAAAGGTTAAACCTAAAGCTCTGATACCAACTTTGTCACGACCCGAAATATTAGTTCGTGACCAGCACTTGAATCACGCAATGTCTAAAGACGTAACGGAATTCAAGTAAGCTGAAACCCAAAAATCTAAACCTTTTAAGAAAAATAAAGGAGGTGAAGTTTTGAAATAAAGGTATAATGAAATCAAGTATTCTTAATGCATAGGAAAGGAACATAAATGATACAAGTGAAATTTACTAGTTTGAAAACATGTTTCGTCGTTCAAAAATTTTGGCAGCACCTCCTTTGTATATTTTGATCCAAAACAACAAATACAAAATAAGAATAATGGCATCCCCAAGCGGGAGCTAGCTATTCGCCAAACGGCGGATCACAACCACGCAATATAGTATAAATAAGTATACGACGCCCAACGGTGAAGTTCACCACAGAAAGATAAAGAAAAGAAAGACATGTAAATCACAAGTAGCGGAAAACCCCTTGCTCTAAGTCTCGCAACCACAAACCCACTAAGTCTCATTACTTATACAATTTACAAGTTTTGATTGATGGAGTTTGCTAGATACAATATGAAATATAAATACAATAGTGGGTACGATACAAGGTCTCACCTACCAATGCAAAACACCCGAATGCAACTGTGTGCCAGCGAAGCCGCTACTAATCCAAACGGTCAACCTGCAAGAACTGTGGCACAATGGGGGTGAGTTGCCAACTCATGAGTAGAAAAATATCAACAGATAGAAATCGAATAAACAATGACTCCTAGGTCAATTATATCATAAAGGTAATACTATGATATCTAGGGTGACCGGGTCTGTATGTGCCAACAAGATAGTCAATACCTATATGCAAGTGGATAACATCCAACAGTAATAACAATTCATGTATGCACGTGGATCTCGTCCACTCATATAATCAATTTATGTACGCACGTAAATGTCATAAAAGAGTGTGCATGAAAGTATGAGGATATATATCAACGGTGTCCCTCCCGACACATCAAAATCATGGAACCTCAGTGCCTAGCATCGACACTCAAAAACATCATGAAAACTGTGCCCAGTATCGGCACGTAAATCCTTATATATCGGGCTCCATCAGTCCGAATCGGCTCACGGGCTCCGTTAGTCCGGATCGGCCCATATCATCTCTCGACTCCGGTCGGTATCCTCCGAATATCCACCGAGCCCAAATACAATCACCGGTAAGTAGTAGTCCCTCTGCCAGGCTCACCGTCTGTATACACAGCATCCCTTTCTTACCCCGGGGTACCATACCGGGTCCACCATGTACCCGCAATCGGTCTCATCCGCCTCCTCGAATCATGTTTCACATGTCGCTATCAGCACCGAGAAAACACATGGTGGACGCACTGAAATATCATATCAGGAGAAACCGGGTTTTTAAAACAACACATAATCTCTTTTAAAATGTCCACGGTTCTCAAATCCAGAAATCTTATGAAAACAACATATCTCAATGCGTAAAATCATAGAGCATGATGCATGCGACATATAATGGAAATGTAAGCATATCCGCATGTCATGCAATATGGAATAGTGATATGACATATTAAGGGAAAACCGCTCTTTTAAAATGATTTTAGTTTTTAAAATATAACATGCGGTTCCCAATTTTACAATAAAACCAGTTATCGATATAGGAACAATATGAATATGCGCAAGTGTAGATGTACCAATGTATGTGTGCACAAATATGGATATACAATGTGTATGTGCACAAGTATGGGTGTATCAAGGTATATGTGCACCAATATGGATATACCAATGTGTATATCCGCAAGTATGGATGTATCAATGTATATGTCATGATGCAGCAATCCTACTGTGTAGTGACATGGCAATTATCGATGATGAAGTGTGTGAGCCGGAAAATCTGTGTACGTGTAACATACGCATCATCGATAATGGTGCAAGTGTACTAGCACAGGTATAAGCAATGCAATGGAAATAATATGAATGTTGCATAAGGTAAATCATATGCAAATGTTGACGGGTATACGTATTTAATATGACCGAGTCTGGGAATCTATCAATTGGTATCAAGCCTAACAACATCGCGTATAGTATGATCCATCATACGGCAACCTCTATTCAAGGGTAAGGATCAATCATCAAGTTAAACTCATCACGCACGGAAAATCATCGTACGGCGGCATTAAGCTAATAGGGATCCTATCATCCTATAAGACCAATGAGGGTACGACCTAATAACACATACGGTCTATCATCCATGATTCACAACATTCCATATATATATACCTATGTCCCAGGTCACATCCGCAATAATCTCATATCAGGGGACCGGCAGGGTATAAATCATCTCGATCGACTCGCATCCGTATACCAACATATCATCATATCATCATATCATCATCTCCGTCTTATATTCTTTCATCACATTTATATCACACATCGAATCGAATTCACATAAACATTCTATCTCTACTAAGTATAAGTATCTAATCTAACATACACACCCGAACCATACAAACAGATTTTAAAAGAAGCGAATCGTAGTTTTGAAAATAGGGGTTACGGTGTTTTAAGGAAAAGATATCATTTGAAAATCCGTAACATCCCTCAAGGTATATATTTAAAAGATACATACGATTCTTCGGTTTATAAAAAGGTATGGCTCGGATGACGCATCTACATCGACTATCTAGTCCTACAGTGCCCTAACGGTAATATCGCTAAACATCATCCTATGATAGTCGTAACATATCACTTCTAACTATCCTTTAGTTTCTAATATGGTTTCATAGATATCATCATTCTAACCCTAGTTTCCTAATCTAGGTTTCCTAACCATATTCTATAATCATTTTTCCATCAATACATTGCGGGGGTGCTATACGCCATCCATCCGACTTCCCCCGTGGATATAGATCCACTCACCTTGGTTCTTGTTCGCCGAAGTCGATGACGCCACGCTCCGTCGCCTCGGAATCCATGCGAAGGTACCTACAATAATAAACCATAGCAATGCGCATTAAAATCAAGGCGGAAAACCAAAACGGTACACGTTTCGCTCATAGGTCAAAACCTATAGCTTTGCGTGCAAAACACGACCAAAAACGCTGGTCGTGGACGTCCAAACGCCACACGGCAGAAACACAATACCAAATACCAAAATCAAGTCAAAACGAAGTCGTAAAACAATACACCAACTCATGGAAATGGTCCCAGATTTTACCCTAAGCTAAATTGATCAATTCTGCATACATGGAGGATCAAATTTACTGCAGATAAGGCCCTGGAACCAAACTGGAACAATTCTACCCTACTCTGGCCAAAAATTGCGGCCAGATTGAATAAATCTGCGGCCTGGATGTTAGGGTTTGGTCTCGGGTCTCAGTGGTAGCTTCCTTGATGCCTGCACGACTCCCGGTAATTGCAAAATCATTTCTAGTGTCCCCGGGTAGCTCCAAATTTCAAAATAACCTCACAAATCACACATTTATCTGATGTCGGGGTTTCTAAATCCGTGTTTTGAGGTTTCTAGGCTCTGTTCCAGGTCATTAAACAGCCCCCAAGTCTAGTTAACAGCCACAACATCACCAATTTTAACCAACACTCAAACCCTTTACTAGGGTTTCCCAAAGCTCACTAAACATCACAATTTCACCTCTAAACTTGCATGAAAGGTAAAGTGAAGGAAATACTATGCTAAGGGTGATGAAATTACCTTACTTGGGCAACCCAAGAAAAACCCTAGCTCCTCAAGGTGGTCGAAATCTCACTTTTCTTGGTCCAATGTGTAGAGGGTGTAGAGGGGATCAATTTTTGTGAAAGGGAATTAGGGTTTTGGTGGAGTTTTTGTGGTGGATCTCTACGGGTGAAGTGGAGGGAGATGAAGATGAAGAAGAGAAGAAGAAAGGAAAAGGGGAAGGCATGGGGCTGCTGCCCTCTCTCTCTCTCTCACACTTTTAATCTAACCCTCACACTCTATTATTACCCTTTTGCCTTTTTTCACCCTTTACTCTTATCTTTTAAAAAACAAACCATCAAATACCCAAAACAGCATAAGAAAACAACATGTAACCAAAATGCAACATGACAAGGTGCACTGGCCACGATAAACTGTAGAAATGTGGATTTGGCTTAATTGCGATTAGCAGTGCACTAATCGGGTTTTTATCAAAACTGCATATAATAAATTTTAAAAATGCCAAATCCTTTAAATATGTTTTTAAATGAATAAATCATTTTAATTTCTATTTATTTCATAACTATTGGTATATATTTATACCCTTTTTCGAAAACCTCAATTTCGCAAATCGGGCAGTTTTCGGGAAATATATTATTTTAATATTAAATTCCCAAAAATAATATTTTATATTTTCTGAAATGTTACAGCCCGGCACGTGGTGCGCTGGGGCTCTGGCGCACAACGCCCGAGTGCCAGGCACGTGGGGGTGCTGGCGCCTTCTCCCACGCATCCTTTGGATGCCCTTTCCCTTTATATATATATATATATATATATATATATATATATATATGTATGTATGTATGTATGTATGTATGTATACACATACACACACACACACTCTACAACACTGTCCCCCGCTAGAAAAAAATTCTAACGGGGCGCTGCCCTGTACCCTGCAAGGGGGCTGCTAGCCCCCTTGACCCCAGCCCTCTATCCGGGTTGCGGGACCCCCGTAAAAACTCTGCGGGGCCCCCGATATATCCAAAACCCCTTCAAAACACAACACTGTCTATTGAGTTTGCATGACCTGTTTGACCTTTCAATCGGAGGTTCTCTCGCTCCAAAGGCGAGGGGTAATTAACGGCAGCTTAGTCCGCGACTACCGGAGATTTGGATCCCCACAATCAATAAACCCCTGCCTACCTTAGGCAGGGGGAATCCTGACAAGCATGCACGCATTCCCATCTCAATGGGGTAACGAAAAACACCCTACAGATTCTGGCACGCCCGGTGGGACCAATCTCTCCTCCCATATTTCGGGTTAATCATTCATGCGAACTCAATTAATATGCATATCAATTGCTTGTACTAATATCATGATTTTTTGTGTGCTGGTTAACGTTCTCCAATTGCAATCTTTAGACACAGCAAAGATGTCTCCAAGGAACAGCTCAGCTCTCGACACAGCTCCCATCTCCTACACGATGAAGATGGACGCCATGACGGCCCTCCCGGCCAGTCTTGGGCGACAATGGCAGGAGCCACTGCTACCATTTGGCTCTATTATGTTCGTGTCATCTAACGCCGTCCCAGCTCCTCAAGCTCCGGTAACAGACAAACCAGTCTCAAAAGGGAAAATGCCAAATGTCATGGTTGCGAGGGCACTTCAACCCAAGCACAAATCCGTTTCCAAACGAACCTCCATCGCTCCAGCTGGGGACAAGGCCATCAATGTCAATGAAGCAATGGGGCATCTCGGGAAAGCTCCAGCGGTACCCCCAATAACTGCTCGACCGGGTATCTTCTTTAAGCTCCCTATCAATCGACTCATGGTGGCTTCACAGAAAACGGATGCCCGCCAAGCCCTCAAAATTAAGAAGTTAAGGCATAAAAAGCTCAGATACAGAGCCAAAAAAAGGGCTAGGGCTCATGCTAGGCTGAGCTTCATGAGGCTCCAAGAACAGGGTTACCCCGCCAAAGATAAAGAGACGGCTGGATATGTGGTCCACACTGTCTACATGGTCGGACATGAAGAAACGAACCCTCCTATGCTTCACAGCCAGGGTGATGATACGGTGGACGCTACCCAACGTCAACTCGGTCTAAATGACAAAGACCTCGCTCAGGCCGATAAGCCAAAAGAGCCTAGGGTTCCTGCGGAATTGAGCTCAGGCAATAAGGATGACCCGGTTGTCATAACCGGAACTACAGAACAAGCATTATTCCGATGGCTTCAGAGGCGGCTTCAGGACAGGGATGAGAAGTTAACCAAGGTACAGTCTAAATTCGGAAAATTGGCAAACGTTGCGGCAGATCTCACGACCCAAATCACCCGATTGCAATTACAGTAGAATCAAATTTTGGTTCATAAGCCAGGGATTGATACCCGGAGGCAGCCAACTGATACCCCTTTCAGCCTAAGAGCAGAGCGCCTTCGCAAAAAACGGCCGCGAATAGCCTCCAGTCCCTTTGATACATACACCGAAGGGGAATCGCCTCTAAAAGAGAGACTGGATAAGGTTTATTCCTTCAAAAGGGACAAAGTCCACAAGATATTCAAGGACGCCCTAAGAAACAGTCTACAACTGCCAGAATCAAAGAGGCCGCAAGAAGCGAATATGACCGAAGACCCAAAATATTGCCCCAATCACAGTGTGATAGGTCATGCCATTGAGGACTGCTTCATCTTCAAAGATTGGGTCGAAAAGCAATACAAGAGGGGAGAGATAGAACTGTCTAAAGGAGCGTTAGCAAACAGTCAAGCTACGACCGCCGATTTCAAACAAATGGAGACCGGAGCCCCTCGAGAACTTGATTCTCTCAGACATGTGCTATTATCTAAAAAGGGTGAACCAAAGACTGATCGGCCTCAAAGAACAGCATCGGTAAAGGCACCTACTCCATTGGAGAGAAAGAAGAAGGTATACTCCTTCAGGAGGGATGAAGTCCGCAAAATATTCACGGACGCCTTGAACAACGGTCTGCAACTGCCTGTTCCGAAGAGGCCACATGAAATGAATATGACAGGCAATCCCATATACTGCCCATATTATAGAATGGTGAGTCATACCATCGAAGACTACTATATTTTCAAAGATTGGGTGGAGAACTAATACAAACTTGGGAAAGCCCCACAGTCGTCAGATTTACCGACAAGCCACAGAGCTACGGTCATCAACACAACTCCACCAAGATCAAAGTTCAAGGAGCTGGGATAAGCAAGCTGACCACCATGTCATTAAACTGGGAACAGATGACCTCTAAGTCGTTAAACTGGGAATGTAAAAATGTGTAAATAAAACAAAAATAAAGAAATAAAGAAATAATAAAAAGCCGAAATGATGGGGCAACTCGCAATAAAAATTAGCGAGTAAAAATAAAGATGAAAATAAAGCTGAAATGATGGGGCAACCGCGAATAAATTGCCGAAATAATAGGAGCAATCGTGGTAAAAAAATGGCGAATAATGAGTCGCTCCTGATACCATATTCCAGTGCAGCGATGCAGACGCCGACCAAATTCCAAATACTAATGGCGAATGATGAGTCGCTCCTGGTACCATATTCCAGTGCAGCGATATAGACGCCAACCAAATTCCAAACTCAAATCCCAAATGGCGAATGATGAGTCGCTCCTGGTACCATATTCCAGTGCAGCGATGCAGACGCCGACCAAATTCCAAATCTCATACCCCAATGGCGAATGATGAGTCGCTCCTGGTACCATATTCCAGTGCAGCGATGCAGATGCTAACAAAGTCCCGAAATGATTCCGGCCCTACGGTTGGTCCCTGTCACGTCCCGAAAGTACGGAACATGACCGGCATTTAAACTACGAAACGTCTCGAGGCGTACGTAATCTAAGTAAGCCGAAAACCCAGAAATCCAAACCAAGAGAAGTAGTAGAGTGAAGGAAAACCAATTTAAATTAAGTAGTTTTAATAGCATAAGCCGAATTATGCGTTTTTTTAAAAACATCAAATATTTCCTGAAAATTTCGGCAGAGTCTCCTTTGTAAAAACTGGCTCCCAAACGGGATACAACATGAATAGTATACGAAATCAATAAAAGGCATCCCCAAGCGGGAGCTAGCTCTTCGTCAATCGACGGTCATAACCACACAAGCAATATAATATACAACGCCAAGGACGAGAATCAAAACTCAAAAGGAAACTCAAAATAACAAGAAATCCACAGAATATAACACGCGACTCTAAGGTCGAAAGAATAACATCACTGGTCTCTATCTCAAAAATAAATACATGTTTGGTTGATGGAACTTCTAGATACAACAGAGTAATAATATACAAGGTATATAATGAGGGGTACGATACAAATAAACCCACCTACTAGCAAATCACCCGGAAATGGAAGTAGTGCCAGCAAGCCATAATGAAACCTGTATGGAAGAACCTGCAAGAAACTGTGGCACAACGGGGGTGAGTTGCAAACTCGTGAGTAGAAAAAACATCTACGAATAGAATTCGCATGAACAACGCATCCTAAGTCATACAATCATAATATATTCTCAAATATATAACCAGCAGCCTATAACAATGGCTAGGGTATACCTCTAAACAACGGTAATACCAAGTGCTCGTATCAGTGTCTCAGGTAGCAATGTATCATATGGATGATGTATGAATGCATGAAACAGAATGCATGTACTGAAGAAAACTGCTTTCATAAATTAGTGAGATTTCTGTATCTTTTTAAAAGAGGTATCATAAATGAAATCAGCATAAGCAGTGTCTAGCATCGACACAAAACATAAATCTCAATGTCTCAAAATCTCAGGCTCCGGCTATCCGGAATGGCCTGTATCATCAAATCTCAGTATCTCAATATCTCGAAATCTCAATGTCTCAATCTCAATATCTAGGGCGCCATCAGTCCAGACCGGCCCCTACCATCCATCTCAAGACTACGACGGTATCCTCCGGATATCCGACGCGTCGGGTAAAATCACTGGTCGGTAGTGCTTTCCTGCTAGGCTCAACGCCATCATCTGCGATCCTCTTGCCCCGGGGTACCGCACCGGGTCCACCATGTACCCGAAATGGTTCCTCCACTCCTCGAACTCGGGTCTCGAAATCCATCAGCAAACTCATGGTGGACGACTCATACATCATGGGAAAACCGCACTTTTTATTTAAAAGAGAGAGAAGAAGTTTATTTATGTTTTTGCGGTTTTCCTCCAAATCCAAGAAATCTCATGAAATCCGAATCCAAATCATCAATTGCACGTAAAACCATGAATATAGGCATGAAAATCTAGGAATGCGGCATAACAATGAATAACAGTATGCATGAAGTGACAAGTAATAACTACAATGTCTAAACTGGCATATAAGGCAGGTACACTAATATCATGTCAAACTACTAACTAACAAGCTAAGTCAAGCAATAATATTTTCTAAGGTGTACGTGACATGACAATTACCGATGAAGATGTGTGTGAGCCGGCAAGTAAGTGTACGTGGTACATACGCATCATCGGTAATGGTGCTGGTGTCCTAACAACGTAATATCAACAATGCAATATGAAATAGCAATATAAGTATGCGATGCGGAGCGAACAACAATAATGAGCGGGAGCTGAATACTAGGCACAATAATAACTAATCTGCATTTAATATAAACCTAGTCTAACAACTACACTAAACTATAGGCCTAAGCTAACAGGCTAACTGAAGGTAAGGAAACCGCCTAACATCTGAGTCGATACATATATATATGTATGTATATATATACATTAGTCGGTGATCCCGCCTCAATAATATCACATCCGATACCATATCTATAATCAATTATTCCCATGTCAAGAGTGCGGATCAAACATCAAAATATAGCTCGTACATAAATCCGTCATACGGCATCCCCAAATCTGGGTACAGGTCAGTATCACATTCATCAAATTAATCATTTGGTATCCTCTTTATCAAAGATCATAATTCGGGGTACTGATCTACGTCTAGTACAATACTAATATCATCAATCTAATCATGATCTGACTGCTGATCTACAGCCTCATACAAACCGATATCATCATCATATATCGTCATAAAGAGGTATACATCGCCTAATGCGACCTATTATGAATATCTTAACATATCTTATCTCATATCACGATCACAAGCCAACAATTCAATGTATAACACTATTCACCCGTATCGTCCTCCCAAGATCCGCTATAACATCAGGACGTATCTCAAGTACGAATCTTGCCATATCACCGTTCTCGCGGTCTCAATCAAATCTTATCGACTCATCTCAAATCCTAAATACTATCCTCAAATCTAGTATGTGAACACATAGTCCCATACCCATGTGAACACAATATAACCCCATAAAGACACATATGAAAGAAGAATGTATGCAAGTATGTGTGTGTGTAAATGTGGTACGACCTCTACTCTAGGTCTCGCAACACTAAACCTATCCAATCACACCTAAAATCTATCTTTATCATCAATAAACTCAACAATATAATCAATATATATGTGTGTGTATACGTATTCATATACATCACCACGAACTGCGGGGGTGCTATACGCCATCACCCGACTTCTCCCCGTAGATATAAATCTACTCACCTGGTCCTCGCTCGCCGGTGCCGACGTCGCTACGCGCTTGCTTGTCGTCTCGAAGTCCACATGGGGTACCTACATGTCATAACGCACCGTATCGTATTAAAAACCAAATTCGAAATCGAAACGGCATACGAAAATCAAATCGGCACGCGTATCATGCATAGGTCAAAACCTATCGCCTACGCATGCAAGAATAGCCAAACCAACTCTCGATGTCGATGTACAACGTCAAACCATCGAGAAAAACCCAAACACACTCATTTGCACATTCACGAATATTAATTATAATATAAAATGGGTTAAAACTCACAAAAACCCCAAACTCACTTTAAAAGCCATTTTTCCGAAAATCTAGCAAGCAAAAATTTACCGTTTTAGTACAAAACTTGATGTTTTAACAATTATAATGGCCATAATACTTATTAAACATCTTAAATAAGTCATACAACCAATTTCAAAAATTTATCTCATCAATTCTTATAAAACTAAAAATTCTAGTTTTGCAATTTATCTAATTTTAACAATTTCGAGTGAAAATGCACAAAACAACAACTACGCTTGGTTTTGCATGATCCAAAGGCATTAAACCACTCATTATAATATTAATAATGACATGAAACTTTAATTATATTTAATCTAAAGTATTTAATAATTTTCCAAAAACCCTAGTTAGCAAAATAGCTTAATTAGTAAAATTTTAAAATAACAATTAGCAAACTAGTTACTAGGTAAGATTTTACATGCTATAATATGTTAAATTATACACTTAAACCATATTCAAATGATATAAAACCCTAACTTGATCCATACCCAATTCTAGAAATTCCAAACTTGCAACTAAAGCCTAATTAACACTTAAATCACTTAGCTTTAAGAAATTAACTAACAAATTAAGCAAAAAGGGTTAGAATTTATACCCAATGAATTTGAAGATCTACAAGAACACATAGCCTCCAAAATTAAAATCTTGTTCTCTAGATCCATGCAATTTTGGCTAATGAGAAATGGGTAGGAGTTGGATTTTGATTTTGTGAGGGTTTGTGTTGATTTTTGTTGATTTTTTTGAAGGAAAATGGAGGTGAAGGAAGATGGATACTTGGAGAAAATGGGGGGGCTGATTTCTGGCTGAGAGTGGGGAGGGGTGAGGTGAGTGGGAGAGTGAGAGAGAGAGGGTGTTGGTTTCAAAGTCAAAGATAAAGTCAAAAGCCCATTCTTATATATTCTTTTATCCTTTCATTTCCTTTTCTTCTCTTGTTTTCTTTTCAAACCAAAAAGAAGTGTGAGATGGAAGGGGACAGCATGGGCTCGGCCCAGAAATTTTGGGGATGGGTGTAGGTTTTTTTTGGGTGAGAAATAAAGATAAATGTGATACCCCACTTCCACTTCCACTAATTTCCCAAAAAAAAAGCCTTTTTCTTCAATATTTTCTAAAACCGATTAATAACTTCATTTCATTTCAAAAACAACGTGTTAAAATTTTGTTTAATGTGTTATGATGCACAAAATTTGTTTCAACTCATTCCAAATTGTAATTTTCCCTAATTAAATGTATTAGTGATGGCTTAAAATAATATTAAAATAATAATTTCGGAAAATTTTTCAGAAAATTTGAAATTTCACCAGTGGCTCAATAAACACCAAATACTAGCAATTATATAGCTAGAATATGTATATTTAATTTTATAATAAAGATATTTATATTTTTACTTTTTACAGAAAACTCCCTCATTTTACCGATTTTCCGAAATTTCACCGAAACAATTTTCAAAACGTTACAGTCCCCAAGTTGACCACCGTATACAATCCACGGGCTCAAATAATTCTCATCATACCCATGCCCCACCGCAACCACTAGTTACGCGGCTAGCTCCGCCCTTGGAATTATGGTCTATTGGGAAGACCCACTCATGTGTCCTCACGATACATGAAGAGAACAAACCTTCGTGGGATCCTTACAACTCACAAAAGAAAAACACACTTGGGGGTCCTTACGACTCCTAAGTAGAAAGTGCACCTACGGGATCCTTACGACTCGTAAGGAGAAAATGCTTTTATGGGACCCTTACGGCCCATAAAATTGAAAAGTTTTAGGTGATAGGGGCCCAAACTTGTCTCCTAAGCCATCGCTCCCCAACGGGTAAAGGCAAATGATGAATTGCTCCTGGCACATGTGCTTCGGTGTTAGCAACATTGATGCCGGCCGCTATCCCGAAATTCCAAATCGATCCAATGGACCCCTAAGTCTTTAAACAGGAAACAGATAACCGCTAAGTCATTAAACTGGGCACAATAGACCCCTAAGTCTTTAAACTGGGAACAGATGACCCCTACGTCGTTAAAATGGAAACAGATGACCACCAAGTCGTTAAACTGGTAACAGATGGACCCCTAAGTCTTTAAACTGGAAACAGATGACCGCTAAGTCGTTAAACTGGGCACAATAGACCCCTAAGTCTTTAAACAGGGAATAGATGACCCCTACGTCATTAAACTGGAAACAGATGACCACCAAGTCGTTAAACTGAAAACAGATGACCACCAAGTCGTTAAACTGGAAACAGATGACCGCTAAGTCGTTAAACTGGGTATAATAGACCCTAAGTCTTTAAACTAGGAACAGATGACCGCTAAGTCGTTAAACTGGAAACAGATGACCACCAAGTCGTTAAACTTGAAACAGATGACCGCTAAGTCGTTAAACTGGGCACAATAGACCCCTAAGTCTTTAAACTGGGAACAGATGACCGCTAAGTCATTAAACTGGAAACAGATGACCGCTAAGTTGTTAAACTAGGCATGATAGACCTCTAAGTCGTTAAACTAGAAACAGATGACCTCTAAGTCGTTAAACTGGAAGTAGATGACCCCTAAGTCATTAAACTGGGAACGAGGGAAATCCACTCATGTGTCCTCATGATGCATGAGGAGAATAAAACTTACGAGACCTCTCGACTCGTAAGAAAACACCTTTGTGGGATCCTTACGACTCACAAAGGAAAAACACACTTGGGAGTCCTCACGACTCCTAAGGAGAAAATGCGCCTACGGGATCCTTACGACTCGTAGGGAGAAAATGCTTTTATGGGACTCTTACAGCCCATAAAATTGAAAAGCCTTAGGTGATAGGGATCTAAACCTGTCCCCTAAGCCATCGCTTCCCAATAAGCAAAGGAAAATGATGATTCGCTCCTGGTACTATATTCCAGTGTAGCGGTGCTGATGCCGACCCAAAAACCAATTCCCAAATCCTCCCGGGCAAATGATGAGTTGCTCCTGGCATTATTCCAGTGCAGCAATGCAGATGCCGACAAAAAAATATCCCCAAATCCTCTCATGGCAAACGATGATTCACTTCCGGTACCATATTCCAGTGTAGCGATGCTAATGCCAACCCAAATCAAACCAACAATCTCTGCTGCGGAATCATGCTTAGTCCCAGAATATACCCCGTGTCAAAATCATGTTTCGCCTCGACGTATCTGCCTTCCCTGTCGGAATTATGCTTCGACTCGGAATCAACCAGTGACACTCTGTGCCGGGGACAAGTCGAACAGCGACACTCCGTGCCGGGGACAAGTCGAACAGCGACACTCCGTGCCGGGGACAAGTCGATCGGTGACACTACGTGCCGGGGACAAGTCGAACATCAGCGACACTCAGCGCCGGGGACAATTCGATCAGCGACACTCCGTGCCGGGGACAAGTCGAACAGTGACACTCCGTGCCGGGGACAAGTCGAACGTCAGCGACACTCCGTACCGGGGACAAGTCGAACAGTGACACACCGTACCGGGGACAAGTCGAACAGCGATACACTGTGCCGGGGAAACGTCAAGCAGACACTCTGTCTCGGGGACACGTCAACCAGCCGACACTCCGCCTCAGGGACACGTCAACCAGCCGACACTCCGCCTCGGGGAAACGTCAAGCAGACACTCCGTCTCGGGGACACGTCAACCAGCCGACACTCTGCCTCGGGGAAACGTCAAGAAGACACTCCGTGCCGGGGGCACGTCGACTACAGAAACTCTGTCTCGGGGACACGTTAACCAGCCGACACTCCGCCTCGGGGAAACGTCAAGTAAACACTCCGTGCCGGGGGAACATTGACTACAGACACTCCGTCTCGGGGATACGTCAACCAGCAGACACTCCGCCTCGGGTAAACGTCAAGCAGACACTCCGTACCAGGGGCACGTCGAGTACAGACACTCCGCCTCGGGGAAACGTCGACTAGTGACACTCCGTACCAGGGAAACGTCCAACAGTGACACTCCGTGCCGGGGAAACGTCAAGCAGACACTCCGTGCCGAGGGCACGTCGACTACAGATACTCCGGTCTAGGGAAACATCTACCACAAACACTCCATCTCGGAGACATGTCAAGCGTCGACCGTCCATGTCGTTAAAAGGGCAGTGCATCCCAAAAGTGGGAACCAAAACAACTCACCTCCACGTGAAAGATGATCCATCAATTTCATGCACGCGACTCACATATGTGGTGTGCATTTATTGATGGGGCACTTTGTTGGGGTTAAAAATTGCACCCCGGTTGACCAAGCCAAAGTCAAGGTCAACCCCAAGCCAGGTGGGCCCAAGCCCAGATCAAGTGGACTCATGCCCTAGTCGAGCCCGAACATGAAGGGGTCGGCCTCCCCATGCTAAAATAAAAAATCATGTAATAAATAAATTTTGATGTAATTTTTATGCATGAATCGGCATAAAGCCAATTTTTTGTAAAGCTCATGGCTTATACGCAAAAAGAAATAGCACATGAGATATGGGATGGGCAAAATGCTATTTTGTAAAACCCAAGGGGCTATATATAAATGTGTAAGCCTATATAAGGCAATTTGATGATGAATAACGGATATACTTTTCATTCTCTCAAACTCTAGGGTTTTTGTGCCTCCTTCTTCTTTCTTAAGGTTCTAAATCTTCTTCTCTTTTTTTTCAATTAAATCAAGAGTTTTACTCTTCCTTTTCCAAAAATAAATAGTTTTTCACTACAAAACTCACAAAGGGGAACTTAGATCTCCCATCAGATCTTAAAAATAAGAGATTTTTAAAATCTCATACTTCTTGTTCTTCAAGATCCGGCCAAAAGAGGAGGAAGAAGGAGACCTATCTCCAGAAATCCCATCTTGGGAAGATCCAGAGCCAAAGGGAGAAACAAAGCAGCCCACTTTGATCATTTCTAGATATTTTTAAGAGTCTAACTCCATTTAAGATCCATTGGAGTTTAACTCCCTAAATTAATCTCTCTTAGGAGTTCAACTCTATAAGTCAAATCGGGAGCATAGCTCCAAGTGCAGGGACTAAGTCTCTTTTGCTGCTGACGCCTAGCGCCTGCGTGCCAGGCATATGGTGCGCTGGCGCTCTGGCACACAGCGCCCTCATGCCAGGCACGTGGTGCACTGGCGATCTGGCGCTCAGCGCCCGCGTTCCCGGCACGTGGTGCGCTGGCGCTCTGGCGCACAGCGCCCGCATGCCCGGCACATGGTGTTCTGGCGCTCTGGCGCTCAGCGCCCGCAAGCCAGGCACGTGGGGCACTGGCGCCTTCTCCCACGCATCCTTTGGATGCTCTTTCCCTTTTATACACACACACACACATACATACTCTACAACACTGTCCCCCGTTAGAAAAAATTTCTAACGGGGCGCTGCCCCGCACCCCGCAAGGGGGCTGCTAGCCCCTTTGACCCCCAGCCGGTTATCCGGGCAGCGGGACCCCCGTAAAAACTCTGCGGGGCCCCCGATATATCCAAAACTCCTTCAAAACACAACACTGCACATTGAGTTCGCATGACCTGTTTGACCCGTCAATCGGAGGTTCTCTCGCTCCAAAGGCGAGGGGTAATTAATGGTAGCTTAGTCCACGGATGCCGAAGATTTGGATCCCCACAATCAATAAACCCCAGCCTACCCTAGGCAGGGGGAGTCTGTAATGCACCTGACAAGCGTGCACGCATTCCCATCTCAATAGGGTGACGAAAAACACCATACACTGAGAGATATGTATATATATGCATCGATAATGTTGTGCATAATGAGTGATATGCCGTACGAGACTTAGATCCGTACCCCCGTTGTTGTATAGGTTGATAGAATCCCTAATTGTTTAATGCCGCCGTACGATAGATTACCATACGCGGTGAGTTTACCTGTTAATTTATCCATACCCTTGATTAGAGGATGTCGTACGATAGATTATACCGTACGTGATGTTGTGAGGCTGGATGCCGATTGATAGATTCACCGACTCGGATATGTGGTAGATATGTATACCTTTTAGCATTTTCGCTTACGATGTATCTTATGCTGCTTTCATGTCATTCTCATTGCATTACCTATACCTGTGTTAGTACACCCACACCATTATCGATGATGTGTATGTTACACTTACACAGATTTGCCGACTCACACACTTTCATCATCGATAATTGCTATGTCACTCACACAATAGAATTGCTACATCATGCTATGATATACTTGCTATGCTCACATCATTATGCTATGTTTCATGACATACCCTGCTATAGCTGCACATACACCTATATGGTATTGTATCATCATTGACATTTTGTCACGACCCGAAAGAGCACGTGACTGGCCCTTGAACCATATGAAGTCTATAGGACTCCATCTGATCCAAGTAAGCCAAAAGCCCAGAAATCTAAAACCATTTTTGAGAATAAGTAAAGAAAACTGGTTTAAAGAAGTGAAGAAAAACATGTTTGAAATCAAGGTTTTTAAATAACTAAGCCGAATGTGCATTTGAAAACCGTACAGTCTTTTCTAAAATTTTCGGCAGAGTTTCTCTTGTAAAACTGGCCCCGAATGGGGTACAACATGAATAACAATATATAAAATGATAAAGGCATCCCCAAGCGGGAGCTAGCTCTTCGTCAATCGACGGTCACAACCACACGATGATATGATAATATACAACGCCAAGTGGCGAGGATCAAAATCAAGGAAAGCTCAAAAAGCAGCAAGAAAACCGCAATACTACTAAGCGCGACTCTAAGGTCGAATAATACCACACTGTCTCTAAGTCTGAAAGAATATACAAGTTTTTGGTTGATGGACAATTTCTAGATACAATGAAATACATGAATAAAATGGTGATTCTTGATGCGAAAGAATCCACCTACCAAAGCAAATCACCCGCAAGAAGGTAGTGTGCCAGAAATGCCGCAATGAAACCTGTACGGCAGAACCTGCAAGGACTGTGGCACAACGGGGGTGAGTTGCCAACTCGTGAATAGAAATATCTACAAGCAGAAACCGAATGCAAGACATAAACCTAAGTCAACGATCAGTAATACAATCCACAAGAGTGCATCTGAGTGTAATAAGGTGGCAAGGTAACATCTAATCATGTATGTAGTGCCAGGTACTCAGGTAATAACATGTCATCAGTGTAAGGTATGCCTGCATGAGGTAAGTATGATGAAATATCAATGATATCAATACACATATATTAGCGTCCCATACCACTAATATTGGTGTAAGGGTATATATAACAGCGCCCTCATACCATGTTATATATACAAATGAAGTATGACAAGTGTAAATCCAGTCTGTATATGATCCATGTCTGTATATATGTGGAACCCGTCCACCTGTCACCCACTGACAGTAAGCATCATGTATGCAAGTATGAGGATATAAACAATATCATGGAAAACATCATGAAACCCGTGCCAAGCATCGACACGTAAATCCTCATCCATATGGGGCTCCGTCTGCGGTATCGGCCCTCGACCCCGGCAGCACGAGTCAACCCATGTCCATCTCTGGGCTCCGTCTGCGGTAGCGGCCCGTCGGCCCCCGGCAGTACGCCCATCTCTCGGCTCCAGGCGGTATCCCCCGGATATCCGCCGAGCTCAAATACAATCACCGGTAGGTACTCGCCCGCCTCCAGGCTCAATCGGCATAACCCATCGATCATCTCGCCGAGGGGAACCATACCGGGCCCACCACGAACCCGCAAACGGATCATCACTCCTCGAATCGGGTTTCAAGCACACGTCTCAGCACCGAGAAAACGCGTGGTGGACGCACCCAAATATCATATCACGAGGTACCGGGTTTTCATAAAAGAACATCTTTTCTTAAATAATCCCACGGTCCTCAAAATCAGAAATCACATGAAAATCCACATCAAGAAGTAAATCCAATGCAATGTGCTATGCAATCAATCCATGATGTATGCGACATGTAAAGAGAGATAATCATATCGGAAATCATGCAACATGGAATAGTAATGTACATATGTCGGGAGGAACCGCTCCTTTAGAATGAATCAGTTTAAAGAATATCTTGCGGTCCTCAATCTCAATCAAGTCAGAATCATCTATGTTTGTGTACAGGTACATGTGTACAATATGCCAAGCAGTAATCATATCATGAATGCAACAGTACTACAGTGTAGTGGCATGGCAATTATCGATGATGAAGTGTGTGAGCCGGCAAATAGTGTACGTGAAACATACGCATCATCGATAATGGTGCTGGTGTCCTAACAGCATGATAATAATATAACAATGAACATATGCCAGCAATGCGAATAGCAGGAAAATGCAGATATCTAGTAGTCAACACCACAGTGAAGTATCTACTATGCAAACTACATCTAAGTATCCGGTCAATCAGGAGGGGTAGGTGTGGAAACCACCTAAATCTGAGTCGATACATGTATAAAAGTATATAGTCGGTGATCTCGCCTCAATGTCATATCATAAGATATCCTCGAGTTATGAGTGCGGATCTATCATCAATATCGGCTCGTACGGTAAATCATCGTACGGCATCCCCATAGCTGGGTAGGGGTCAGTATCTCACTGTCTCATCACATAACAGATATCACCATCGTCAGATCATATAGTCTGGAGTACTACTCTATGTCTAGTACAAAACGGTAACCTCAATAAGTATGCATGCGGGGGTAAACACATATCCCAAGCCCGCAAGAATCACAAGTCATATCCCACATATGAATCGTATAAAATCACCGATCCCAGGGCACCCAGCCCACATCATCGACTCATCTCCAAAGTCATCACATATCATCAATCACAGTGCAAGTACAAGTGATAAGCAAGGGGGTGTGTGTAGGTGTAATTCTACCCTAGGGTTCGCGACTATGAACTACACTAGTCACTTCTAACCCTACATTATCCACAATACACCTAATATCACAATAAACTACATAGTAATCTATCTACGGACTGCGGGGGTGCTATACGCCATCCACCCGACTTCCCCCTGTAGATATAATCTACTCACCTTGCATCACCAATTGCGGACGTCACCACGTATTTGCTTGTCGTCCCGAAGTCTTCATGGGTACCTACACATCAAAATATCGTATATGCGCATTAAAACCAAATCCAATCTAAAACGGCGCACGAAATCCAAAACGATACGATAAGGGGGCCTATAGGTGAGAACCTATGGGACGCCTTCAAAACCATCAATAAATCCTCTACATCGTCGTATAAACGACAATTAGTCGAGGCAAAACACATTCCACCATTTCAGAATCAAAAATACGGAATACGGAAACACGAATCCAAAATAGCAACTTAGGATATATGTCCCAGATTTCACCCTAGATAGAATCTGTCAAAACTAGAAGTACCCTGGGTCAACACTAGAGGAACAGGGGCTGTGCACAGAAAACGAGGAGAATGGCTAAGTATGCTAAGTCAAAGTCCACCTCTCTCTCTCACCTACCCTCATCATTATATTTTCCTTTCTTTTCCTTTTCTTTTAAAATCCAAACCTTCTCACATCAATAGTAATCCCAAAAGAAAACCATGGCTAGAAAAATGCACAAGTGTAGAAAAAGTGATATGTGCAAGTTTTGCACAAAATTGCCAAAAAACCCGATTAGCGATTTTAATCGCGATTAGCACTAAATTATTGTCAAACTAATCACAAAAACTTAAAAATGCCATAATCCACTAATTTACCCTATTTTAGAATTTTCCATAATTTTTCATAATTTTTTCTAACATTTTTCCTATTTATTTGCATTTAATATTAAAATAATCAATAAAATAATATTAAATTATAAAAATTCCCAAAATTAATATTTTATATTTTTGAAAATGTTACAATCTACCCCCCTTAAAGAAATTCGGTCCCCGAATTTTAAATTTAAACCCCCAAATACAAAAACATCTCAGTAATAAACCAAAGTCGTCGGGGCTCCGAAATCATCAACACATAGAACGTCACAGCGCAATGCATGCGCAAGGGTACTGAGCAGATAACTCGAAAACAAAACTCCGTCAAGCATCCCGCAATCATCGGAGTCAATGTAAAAAAAACACAATGTCAAATCCAATACAAAACCGATATGATATGGATCGGAACTACACATGTAGACATCCAATCTAAACATAACACCATCCTGTGCGTCTGGTGCGCACTGAAATCAAAAAAAAATCCATATATGTGCTAAACAGGTGCACAAAACAACATCCAAGTGCAACGGGTGTGCACGAAGCATCTGTCATGGGCATCGTATGTGCCTGACAGCAAAATAAATCAGGTGCATGTAACATGCACGAAGAATCCCGATTTAGCGCATCTGGCGTGCACCAAAATCGTATCTAAAAGCATGCGCCCAACATGCGCGAAAATCCAAACCGGTGCATCCATCGTGCACGAATGAAAATCTAAACCCTGCGCACTCAACATGCACGGAAATCACGAAATCCAATAGCAAACACCGAACAGGCGTAAAGCACATCGCCAGCACGGAGTGCAAAAATCAACCATCAAAATCCGGGTCAAAATCAACGATATAATGCGGCTCAAACCAAAATCAGGGTACCGCAAGGAAAATCTCACAACCGTGTGCATCAGCGTGCACGAATCAAAGCCTAACACTAAAATGCATGAAAACTCTGCGCAAAATATATAAATATCCAGTGGGTGCATGAAACCAATATCATGAAACTCAGTCACCAAAACTAGATCGTGCAAATAGAACGCCCAAAATACCGAAATCCAAAATGACGGATACGTGATAATCGAATCACAAAATCACAAATCATAAATACCGTCTTCGGTAGTTTCTCCTTCAAGGTCGAGAAGGAGTCAGTGTAATCCACTGCTAGCAGCGCAGGATATCTACCTGCCTCTTGCTCACGGTCTGGCGTCTTCTGACTCTCTAGGTCCTTATCTTCTCTGCGGATTACCTATCACGCGGTCAATCGGCTCATCGGCCCTGTCAGATGTGCTAACGGGGACGATTCCGTTCTGGCACTTTTCTGGTCACCTCTCGGTCAAACCTCACGACCACTCGTAAGGCAGCATATCACTGACGTCGGTCTCTGGCTATCTGAATGCACGTCACACATCTGATCCTGGGTGCAAACATCATTGCAGCAATGTCCTGGAAGGAATCCTGCTCAAGGTCTCTTCCAATCATGCCTATGCCGATCTGTACAGAGGCTGGCTCTCTTGTACTATCTCTTCTCGCTGGAAAGACATCTGTGTCCTCAGCACAACATTTCTCGGAAATTGGTCACATCCCAACGTTTCTGTAAGCATATCAGGTCTCTAGTTTCGACGGGAAGCAATGACAGCTCGTCAGTGTCTCACACGAACCTCTGGTTCCACTTGTCTCCATCGTCGTCCACTATGACGTCACGCCAAGCTACTATACACTGCACTGCTCTCGGCCACGGTCAATCTGAAGTCTCTCACACGGACTCGAAATCGCGTACTCTGTAGCTCATCATTCTGTAGCAGATGTCAGGCCGAACTGGTCCTCGGAAACACGTCCCAACCATCGGAGGAATACTCATCACTCGTCCGTCCTTGATCCATTCGCAACGCATCTGGGTAAGTTCCTTTATCCGAACTTGGTCAACTACCTCGTCGACAATGCCGAACTCTGGCCTGCTGGGTGTGCGCAACACAACCACTCCTGGTCTAGGTCTTCTCGTATCGTACTCCAGAAAGGTCCTGCCGAGGTTCCTTTCTCAAATCTCAATCCTGCCGAAATGCCCGGAAGTCATCATCCAATGCTGAAGCTAAAGCTTATTCCGGAATGGCTGCATACCTATCGCGCTTCTTTCTGGAAGGTATATCCATATACCACGCCTCTGGGTGCGTATAACATCTCTGATGTCGGCGGAGTGGGACGTCATCTCGTCGAAATATCTTGCGAACTCTTTTCTTCACTCTGCATCAGTGTCGACTGATTCGGACTCGTCTCATCATGGCTGCACGAACTGCGCTCCGACGGCTATGCTCGCACCTGGAGTCTCCCAAGCAGTGTCCCATCACGATATCCGAAAGATGTCGAACCATCCGATCGACTCGTCAGATCCTCATAATCCCCCAAGAGCTCACATCTCGGGTACAGTTTAATAGTATCAAGTACATGCCACAGCGTCGGTGGTCCAGCCGTAGAAGGGCAAACCCAAGCCTCACTAATGGCGCCGCGGAACCGCCGTAAACCCTAAGGTTCCAAGGCTGTCACACGGTCATTAAGTCGAGTTAGAGTTTCATTCTTCTAGAGGGTCCATAGAATCACCTGCATGTCTTTCCGTATACTTTAAACTTGGAAAATAGGCTCCTGACATTCGATCGTCTCAATCGACTCTCAACGAATCTGCGTGAAGTCGTCTCTAGCTGGAATCAATCCACCTGATGACCTCGCATCGGGGTAAGCGAACTCACCACGCGTCCTAGTCATCCATCCTCGGTGACTAGCAACTCGCTATCATCTCTCTAAGAACATGCTCATGCTGCAGTAGCTCCAATCATCTGGGCGATATCTCATCATTTGCAGCAACAACTGGCTCATATGCCTGTACGCCGAACAACGCCTCAATCCTCCAGGAAAGGCAATACATAAGCGGTCATCTCTGAATCAGCCTGCTCTAGATCTGAGTAAGACTCTCCACACTGGAAATCTTCAACTCAACTGGGCCCGCTCTGGCGCAAAATCGGACGAATCACCTTCGTCTCTCAAATCGGGTAGACTAGCTATCATCTGTCGCATAACTGCCTGAAAGCTCCGGCAATCTCAGCTCGTAAGCTCCGAAAGCAACACCCTGTCAATCTCAGCGACAGCTGGTCCATCTGTCTGCACGGTAGGCGACATCACCATCTCTGAGGTATGCTGTACATCAACAGTCCTCTCTCAACTGGCAGCTCTAACAAAGGCCCGATCATCCGGTGCAAGACCAAGCACTCGCCTCCACTAGAGGTCACAATCACCAACACTAACTCGAGACGTTCCCATGTCACCAGAAAACACAAAGGTCGGCCCTCGTACCAAACGAGCTCACACCGGCCGTAACCCTAGCAGCAGCCCAAACTGCGCTCAAACACGGTGACAGGAATCTCAATCGAGTATCAAAGAGAGCACATCAGTGGCAAGAAGGGAAACAACAGATCCAAAGTGGATACATGATCATAGGAAGGAACAGTATCAATGAAGGTATGATCATGAAACTAATAGAATCGGGGATCTCAAATGGATGAATAATCCTGGATATAAAGAGAATCACTGATCTCGAAAGTATGTACATCCTAAGGTTCCTTAAGCGGAGTGGCGTGTCGTAAGTATGCCGCGGAACATACCAACGGTACGTCACTCTACTTTAGTCACCAAATCCATCAACCAAGGGTCATCCTAAAACGACGAAAGTTCGGGTTTACACCCCCTCGACCAAGTCTAAGTTCCGTAAGGTCAAGCCTAAGTTCCGTATATAAACAACTCCCTAGGCTCCACATAGTCAAACTTAGACTCGAACCAAGGTCAACCTAGCGCTCTGATACCAACTTTGTCACGACCCGAAAGAGCACGTGACTGGCCCTTGAACCATATGAAGTCTATAGGACTCCATCTGATCCAAGTAAGCCAAAAGCCCAGAAATCTAAAACCATTTTTGAGAATAAGTAAAGAAAACTGGTTTAAAGAAGTGAAGAAAAACATGTTTGAAATCAAGGTTTTTAAATAACTAAGCCGAATGTGCATTTGAAAACCGTACAGTCTTTTCTAAAATTTTCGGCAGAGTTTCTCTTGTAAAACTGGCCCCGAATGGGGTACAACATGAATAACAATATATAAAATGATAAAGGCATCCCCAAGCGGGAGCTAGCTCTTCGTCAATCGACGGTCACAACCACACGATGATATGATAATATACAACGCCAAGTGGCGAGGATCAAAATCAAGGAAAGCTCAAAAAGCAGCAAGAAAACCGCAATACTACTAAGCGCGACTCTAAGGTCGAATAATACCACACTGTCTCTAAGTCTGAAAGAATATACAAGTTTTTGGTTGATGGACAATTTCTAGATACAATGAAATACATGAATAAAATGGTGATTCTTGATGCGAAAGAATCCACCTACCAAAGCAAATCACCCGCAAGAAGGTAGTGTGCCAGAAATGCCGCAATGAAACCTGTACGGCAGAACCTGCAAGGACTGTGGCACAACGGGGGTGAGTTGCCAACTCGTGAATAGAAATATCTACAAGCAGAAACCGAATGCAAGACATAAACCTAAGTCAACGATCAGTAATACAATCCACAAGAGTGCATCTGAGTGTAATAAGGTGGCAAGGTAACATCTAATCATGTATGTAGTGCCAGGTACTCAGGTAATAACATGTCATCAGTGTAAGGTATGCCTGCATGAGGTAAGTATGATGAAATATCAATGATATCAATACACATATATTAGCGTCCCATACCACTAATATTGGTGTAAGGGTATATATAACAGCGCCCTCATACCATGTTATATATACAAATGAAGTATGACAAGTGTAAATCCAGTCTGTATATGATCCATGTCTGTATATATGTGGAACCCGTCCACCTGTCACCCACTGACAGTAAGCATCATGTATGCAAGTATGAGGATATAAACAATATCATGGAAAACATCATGAAACCCGTGCCAAGCATCGACACGTAAATCCTCATCCATATGGGGCTCCGTCTGCGGTATCGGCCCTCGACCCCGGCAGCACGAGTCAACCCATGTCCATCTCTGGGCTCCGTCTGCGGTAGCGGCCCGTCGGCCCCCGGCAGTACGCCCATCTCTCGGCTCCAGGCGGTATCCCCCGGATATCCGCCGAGCTCAAATACAATCACCGGTAGGTACTCGCCCGCCTCCAGGCTCAATCGGCATAACCCATCGATCATCTCGCCGAGGGGAACCATACCGGGCCCACCACGAACCCGCAAACGGATCATCACTCCTCGAATCGGGTTTCAAGCACACGTCTCAGCACCGAGAAAACGCGTGGTGGACGCACCCAAATATCATATCACGAGGTACCGGGTTTTCATAAAAGAACATCTTTTCTTAAATAATCCCACGGTCCTCAAAATCAGAAATCACATGAAAATCCACATCAAGAAGTAAATCCAATGCAATGTGCTATGCAATCAATCCATGATGTATGCGACATGTAAAGAGAGATAATCATATCGGAAATCATGCAACATGGAATAGTAATGTACATATGTCGGGAGGAACCGCTCCTTTAGAATGAATCAGTTTAAAGAATATCTTGCGGTCCTCAATCTCAATCAAGTCAGAATCATCTATGTTTGTGTACAGGTACATGTGTACAATATGCCAAGCAGTAATCATATCATGAATGCAACAGTACTACAGTGTAGTGGCATGGCAATTATCGATGATGAAGTGTGTGAGCCGGCAAATAGTGTACGTGAAACATACGCATCATCGATAATGGTGCTGGTGTCCTAACAGCATGATAATAATATAACAATGAACATATGCCAGCAATGCGAATAGCAGGAAAATGCAGATATCTAGTAGTCAACACCACAGTGAAGTATCTACTATGCAAACTACATCTAAGTATCCGGTCAATCAGGAGGGGTAGGTGTGGAAACCACCTAAATCTGAGTCGATACATGTATAAAAGTATATAGTCGGTGATCTCGCCTCAATGTCATATCATAAGATATCCTCGAGTTATGAGTGCGGATCTATCATCAATATCGGCTCGTACGGTAAATCATCGTACGGCATCCCCATAGCTGGGTAGGGGTCAGTATCTCACTGTCTCATCACATAACAGATATCACCATCGTCAGATCATATAGTCTGGAGTACTACTCTATGTCTAGTACAAAACGGTAACCTCAATAAGTATGCATGCGGGGGTAAACACATATCCCAAGCCCGCAAGAATCACAAGTCATATCCCACATATGAATCGTATAAAATCACCGATCCCAGGGCACCCAGCCCACATCATCGACTCATCTCCAAAGTCATCACATATCATCAATCACAGTGCAAGTACAAGTGATAAGCAAGGGGGTGTGTGTAGGTGTAATTCTACCCTAGGGTTCGCGACTATGAACTACACTAGTCACTTCTAACCCTACATTATCCACAATACACCTAATATCACAATAAACTACATAGTAATCTATCTACGGACTGCGGGGGTGCTATACGCCATCCACCCGACTTCCCCCTGTAGATATAATCTACTCACCTTGCATCACCAATTGCGGACGTCACCACGTATTTGCTTGTCGTCCCGAAGTCTTCATGGGTACCTACACATCAAAATATCGTATATGCGCATTAAAACCAAATCCAATCTAAAACGGCGCACGAAATCCAAAACGATACGATAAGGGGGCCTATAGGTGAGAACCTATGGGACGCCTTCAAAACCATCAATAAATCCTCTACATCGTCGTATAAACGACAATTAGTCGAGGCAAAACACATTCCACCATTTCAGAATCAAAAATACGGAATACGGAAACACGAATCCAAAATAGCAACTTAGGATATATGTCCCAGATTTCACCCTAGATAGAATCTGTCAAAACTAGAAGTACCCTGGGTCAACACTAGAGGAACAGGGGCTGTGCACAGAAAACGAGGAGAATGGCTAAGTATGCTAAGTCAAAGTCCACCTCTCTCTCTCACCTACCCTCATCATTATATTTTCCTTTCTTTTCCTTTTCTTTTAAAATCCAAACCTTCTCACATCAATAGTAATCCCAAAAGAAAACCATGGCTAGAAAAATGCACAAGTGTAGAAAAAGTGATATGTGCAAGTTTTGCACAAAATTGCCAAAAAACCCGATTAGCGATTTTAATCGCGATTAGCACTAAATTATTGTCAAACTAATCACAAAAACTTAAAAATGCCATAATCCACTAATTTACCCTATTTTAGAATTTTCCATAATTTTTCATAATTTTTTCTAACATTTTTCCTATTTATTTGCATTTAATATTAAAATAATCAATAAAATAATATTAAATTATAAAAATTCCCAAAATTAATATTTTATATTTTTGAAAATGTTACACATTTAGACGTTGATTCTTGTGCTATTGCGTATATGAAATGCATCATGCTTACATACTTACATGTATATACACACATCTTGCTAGAGCTACATGTACGCCTTTATATGATGTTGCATTTGATTTTGGAAGAATTGGGAACCGCATGATATATTTAATGACTTGATGCATTTAAATATCGGTTTTCCTTTTACATGCTCATATTACTGTTTTATGTTGCATATATTATGTTTCATGGATTTACGCATTGAGATACGGATTTTATGTGATTTATAGATTTGAGAACCGTGGGGATATTTCAAGAAAGTATGCATTGTTTTGAAAACCCGATTTCTCTTAATATGATATTTTGATGCGTCCACCAGGAGTTTTCTCGATTCTGAGACTTGGGTTGGAAACCCGATATGGATATGTGGATTGCGAGTATCGAGGTTGGACACTTAGGTTCCGTGGATTGTGAGTGTCGATGTTGGACACTCAGGTTCCGTGAGATGTATGGATATGTGGATTGCGAGTGTCGAGATTAGATACTCAGGTTCCGTGGATTGCGAGTATCGATGTTGGAAACTCAGATTCCGTGAGATGTATGGATATGAGGGCCATTCTTAGTGACGACGCCTGAGAGATGATTATTTACGTGTCGATGCTGGACACGGGTTTTCATGATGTTTCGAGTGTCGATGTTGGACACTCAGATTCCATGATTTTGATGTGTCATAAGGGACACACGTTGATTTATATCATCATATTTACCTGCATATGCTTTCATGATATTTACATGCATGATATTGTTGTGTCATTGGTTGACACGTAAATGAAATCCACATGCATACAGGCATTGATTTTGGTTGGTTGATATCCACTTGTTGATAGGCATTGATTATATTGTGTAGGGTTACTAGGCACTGTCACAAGGGTCTATAAGGCATCAACTATGCCCGATTTAAAATTTAGACGTGCCGAACAACCCAAAGCTAGGATCTTTGCTAGATAATTAGGGTTAAACATGCAAGTAAACATCTTTACAACTAAGAGAGAGAGATTACAACCTTTGTAGTCCGCTCCTTCGCTTCATAAGCTCCGAGTAGTAGTCCTTTTGTCGTGATCCATGATCTCCCGGACTCAAGAGAAGCTCCACAACCCGAATGATCCATACTTGCTTGAAGTCTTCCTTTTCGAAGATGATCTACCTTGAAGTTTCTTTAACTCAAGCTCTCACTCACTAATCAAGTATTAATGAAGTGAACACCCTAATCTAATTGGCTAGATTAGATGAGGATGATGAAGTAGGATTTATGCTCTCTTTTATTATCAAATTCTCACACTAATCCATCACAAAAGAAAAACCTAGAAAGCTTTTCAAGAGCTTAAGGAAGAAGAAGAAGAATCATTCCTTTTGTGATGAATAATGAATATTTATTATCATTACAATTGCAACCATGGTTAAGCCAAGAAAGACTTAACCATTGTAGAGATTCAACTAGGGTTAAGGGTGTGGGTTGGGTTAGGAAAATATCTCCAAAATATCAACACATAATATCTTTGCAAGAAACAAAAGAAAAGCTTATAGAAGCTTCATGAATAAGCTAACCCAAATCAAACCCTAACCATATTTAATCTCCACTAATCATGTTGCATTTGTAATCATAACTTGTTACAATATTATATATCACATATATAATATATTTTTGTAACAAAAGAAAATAATACAATTAACATATATCGCATATATATCAATGTATTATCCGGTGAGAAAATGAATCAATAAAGCGAGCCAATATTAGATAATGTAATGTAATATATCACATATATAATTATACATTAAATTATCGAATCAACACTTGGTTCGACAATCCGGCTATTTCTCAAATAACCGACTAATATAAACTGTATCATTTCATCGAATCAACACTTGATCCGATGGCCGGGCTATATCACATATACCCGGCCGATATCAAATATCGCGAGAATAGAATACGGTATCTCATATCGTATTATCCTCGGTCCCGCACATATCACATATATGCTCCTACTCCGTTTTGCCTGAGTCAAGAAACCTCTGTGTAGGACTCTAAAGAATCGTCAATACGCCGGCAGTAGGTGATGATCATATCAAACACCCACAAGCTGCAAGCGGTCAGCTAAACGTAACAGCCACCGAGGTATTGAGCGAGCAGAAGATCAACAAGCAAGCCTGTACATTCTCCTGTGAATCCAATCAGTAACACTACCGTACAGTCCGGTCTCTTCTTCTGATATGTTGCATATCTAGTCTAGGGGTGGTATACGTCAGACCCTAGTAACCGATAAGTCGTGTCGATGTGAGGCTCATAACAGGTCGAGAACCTACTGATAACACTTACCAGTAGTACTCAATATCCGCCATGGCTAGGGACTTCCAGTTATAGCCATTCGAACACAGCACAACATCAACTCTCTATACCGGGAGAGACGAAACCCCTCTTATCGCTCATTGCCTCCATGTTATTCGGGACTGTACCCAAAAGCCACCGTTTTGCACGCCCTCTTGGACATGGTATGATGGAAATCAAAGCACAATGGGAATCACACAAGACTCTATGACGATCTTGGGTCTACAAACTAACCTGTACCAGTGTCACCAGAGAACTGTCATCTGACGTGAGGTACAATACCATCTGGGGGTTCTCGGCGAGTCCGTCCAGTGTACCCAATCTCCACTGAGCACCCGTACACCATCTTTGATGTCAAACACCGATGGATATGGGATCATCCATCGCCCATCATATGGGTCAAGATGCGTATACGCTAGTCTACTCTAGTGTATCGATGCCCTGTCTCGATACACCCTCGACTAGGAGCAGTTATAGGATGTACTCGTCGACTACCCTGGCCCTACTACTATGATCTCATCATAGTCCCAGTAGTCGAGTACATATCCTAAGGGCTTTATCAACATGTGAGAGCAAGACAGTAAACTAATATAAGTCAACATGTTAGGATAAAGTGAAACCAAATAGCATACTATCATGACGAGCAAGAAAGTCCTCTCTATATATATCCAAGCATCCAATATAATATAAATCATATGTACAACAATGGCCTCTAGGGCATACATAACTAACAATCTCCCACTTACACTAAGGCCAGCTGTTGTAGTATCTCATACCCAGCATCCCGAAGAGTCACTCAAACTGTGTCTGGGGAATGGCCTTCGTGAGTGGATCTGCAGTGTTGTCCTTCGTATCAACTCTCCTGACCTCGATCTCCCGGCGATCAACTATCTCCCGGATTAGGTGATACCGCCTCAGAATATGTCTGGACTTCTGATGGGACCTGGGTTCCTTGGCCAAAGCCATAGCTCCATTGTTATCGCAATACAATGGTATTGGATGCTCAATGGACGGAACCACACTAAGTTCAATAACGAACTTCTTTATCTAGACAGCCTCTTTGGCAGCATCGTTGGCAGCGATATATTCAGCCTCCATCGTCGAGTCTGCAACGGTATCCTGTTTGGAACTCTTCCAACACACCGCCCCTCCATTGAGGGTAAAGACAAATCCCGAGTGCGACTTAGAGTCATTCTTATCACTTTGGAAGCTCGAATCGGTAAAGGACTCCACCTGGAGTTCTCCGTTACCATATACCAAGAACATCTCCTTAGTTCTTCTCAAGTACTTGAGAATGTTCTTCACAGCTATCCAGTGACTCTCTCCAGGATCTGCTTGATACCTACTCACTATACTTAGTGAGTATGCTACATCGGGTCTGGTACATAGCATCGCATACATGATAGAGCCTACTGCCGAAGCATAGGGTATCCCTTGCATGCGAGCTCTTTCCAAATCAGTCTTGGGAGACATCTCTTTGGAGAGAGTGAGTCCAGAAATCGTAGGTAGGTTCCCACGCTTAGATTCTTCCATACTAAACCTCTTTAGTATGGTGGCAATGTACCTGATTGGGACAATCCCAGTATCCGTTTAGATCTATCTCTATAGATCATAATTCCCAGTATGCAGGAGGCATCACCTAGATCTTTCATTGAGAATCTTTATGACAAGAAGAGCTTGACTGATTGTAGCTTAGGAACATCATTTCCTATCAAGAGTATGTCATCGACGTACAATACGAGAAAGACAACCTTACTCTCTGCAACTTTCTTGTAAATACAAGGTTCATCTACGTTTTTGATGAAGTCAAACTATTTGACTACAACATCAAAGCAGATGTTCCAACTCCGCGATGCTTGCTTTAATCCATAAATGGATTTAAGCAGCTTGCACACCCTTCCGCTGCTCCCACTATCTACGAAGCCCTCTGGCTGAGTCATGTACACGCACTCTTCTAAATCACCATTTAGAAAGGCGGTCTTAACATCCATCTGCCAGATTTCGTAGTCATGGTATGCAGCAATGGCAAGTAAGATCCGGATGGACTTAAGCATAACCACTGGAGAAAAGGTTTCGTCATAATCCACACCTGGTCGTTGACGAAAACCCTTTGCAACAAGTCTAGCTTTGAAAGTATCAACTTTTCCATCTACACCAAGTTTTTTCTTAAAGATCCACTTGCTCCCAATGGGTTTTACCCCTTCAGGAGCAACTTCCAAAGTCCATGCTTTGTTGGTGTACATGGATTCCATCTCAGATCGCATTGCATCCAGCCATTTCACAGAGTCACCACTCATGATGGTCTGCTCGAAACTAGTCGGGTCATCATCTTCCATGATGCAATCCTCACTCCCACCATCAATGAGAAAACCGTAGTATCTCTCAGGTGGATGAGAAACCCTACTAGATCGGCGGAGAGGCTGGGGTTCGTCGGGTACTACTGAATCCTCTGGTTCCAATAAATCATCAGTTGTAGTTTGTGGTGCTGGAACCTCTTCCAGCTCTATCTCTTTGCCACTAATTTCTTTTGCAAGAAATTCCTTTTCTAAAAAGGTGGCATGTTGAGCAACAAACACTTTTTGTTGTTCACCGTGGTAGAATAGATATCCATACGAATTGCTTGGATATCCCACAAACTTGCAATGAACTGATCGTGCCTCGGGTTTGTCCGGATATTTTCTTTTGACATAGGCCGGACAACCCCATATCTTAACTCGTTTAAGAGATGGTCTCTTCCCATTCCATATCTCATATGGAGTGGTAGGCACTGATTTGGTTGGAACTCTATTCAATAGGTATATGACTGTCTCAAGCGCATACCCCCAGAAGGAAATAGGCAACTCAGCATTGCTCATCATAGAGCGTTCCATATCTAATAGGGTGCGATTCCTCCGTTCCGATACACCGTTGTGCTGTGGTGTATAAGGAGGAGTAAGCTGAGAGAGAATCCCATTCTCTTTTAGATAATCTAGGAACTCATTGCTTAAGTATTCTCCTCCTCGATCAGATCGAAGGATCTTAATACTTTTGCCCGTTTGGTTCTCTACTTCATGCTTAAATTCTCTGAATTTCTCAAAAGCTTCAGACTTGTGTTTCATCAGGAACACATGTCCGAATCTTGAGAGATCGTCAGTGAATGTAATGAAGTAAGAAGAACCATTCCTGGCATGCGTAGACATGGGACCGCATACATCACTATGTACAAGTCCTAAGAGTTCCTCAACTCTTTCTCCGTGTCCACTAAACGGAGTTTTGGTCATTTTACCTTTGAGACATGAATGGCAAGTATCATAAGATGATAATTCGAACGGATTCAAATATCCATCCTTATATAACTTAGCTAGCCGTGTCGCATTAATATGACCGAGTCTACAATGCCATAAGAAGAATTCGTTCATTTCTAAACTCTTCCTCTTGTGTGTGTTTTGTATATTAAGGACTGTATTTTGATTGAGAATGAATATGCCATTATGTAACGACCCTGATCCAATCAACTTTTGACTTAGGAAGATGTTCATAACATTATCCTGTATTACAAAATTATACCCTTCTTTACTTAATAAAGATACTGATATAATGTTGCACATCATGTTCGGTATATAATAGCACTCATTCAGAATCAATGTATTATTACTTGGTAATACAAGGTGATATTCGCCAACTGCTTTGGCTGCAATATTTGTACCATTCCCTACTTGTACGGAATGATCACCATTTCCCAGTTCTCTACCTTTATGTAGCCCACGTAACAATTTACATATGTAGGATCCCGATCCGGTATCTAATACCCAGGACGTAGGGTGAACTGAGAAATAGATCTCAATAACTAACACACCCGAAGAAGATGCATCAACATACTTGTTCTTCGTTTGGGCGGCGTGAGAATCCAGATATTGTCATATTCCCTGCTCAGTCTCATAACACTTATAAGAAAGAACGGGACCAACGTTCCCCTGCTTAGTATAATAAGCGGGTTCAGTTAATACATCCATATTATTATTTTGATTATGGCCTGACATGGTCGCTACCTGGAGAGAGAGAGAAGGAAAGACTTTAGCGTATGCTCTTGCAAGATTAGATTGGTTATTATCGTATCTAATCAGGATGTCTCCCACTGTTTTTATCAAATCTTCCTTCAAACCTTAAAAGGTAAAATTAGCCGGGATTAATTACACCCTACAATTTCGTCAATTTTTCAGCCAGATAAGTGTTGGTACTTTGAGGGAGGTTCCCCGTGCTTTCGCACGGACCTAATTAAAATAAACCTCGTTTTCCCAGAGGATTAACCCCATTAACACCTTTCTAGACACCTACTTGATCGGCTAATTGTCCTGTGTAAAATTCTCCCAGGAGTAATTTTTACTCGCAGTGGGTATCGGGATCCATCTATCTCATAGAAGGTATGCAATCTCATTGCAAATTTCAACATTTGAAATTTCCGATAATATCTTTTGCCCCTAGTAACTCATAACCTTGGCTAAGGTCAACAAATCATAAGTGCTAGTCAAATTCAACCCGTCATTTCCCGATTGAATTAAACCCACCCGTACGACCCTTGGCTAAGGTCAACAAAGTCGTACGACTACCCTAACTCAATCGCATCTCATGTTTTAACAGATAAATACTAATTAGCTACCGTACACTACGCCTTGGCTAAGGTCAACAAACGCAGCACGAATACTAACTAGTGTCTATCTGAAATGATGGAGGGCTACGCAGGTTTTTCAGAAAACTATGAGCGTAATGAACTTGATATCGTCGTAGAATCGAGTGATTTTGAAAAGGAGTGTTTTTTAGGCTTTCACTAGTTTTGCTAAAGAGGTCACTCCCGGTGAAGGGATCTCGGCTCTTTCCCCATCGAATAAGGTGCAGGATATATCATATATACCGCGGTGCAAAGCAAGAACTATAGAAGCTGGCAAAAACTAAACTGTGAGTTTATAGCATCTTCCAGTTTAGCTAAAGAGGTCACTCCCGGTGAAGGGATCTCGGCTCTTTCCTCATCGAATAAGGTGCAGGGTATATCATATATACCGCTATGCAAAGAAAAACTGTAGCTACCCTTTTTATAAAGTTTTGATTCTACAACATCTTTTAGGTTTCTTTTCTTTTATTAATCTCAATAATAAAATCCCATCAATTAATGCTTCCTAAGCATCACAGAAGAAACGAAAATAGTAATATTTATATATCAACATATATATATAATATAAGCATTCGTCTCAGGCAGTAATATGATCTCATCACAGAACATTGCAGCAGAAGATAACATATGAAACATTGGATATACTAGGACGTCCATATTTTACATTGAGCCTGTATAAAACACGGATTCCACGGTCGCGATGAATAGCCAAACCCACATCCCTAGACCCCTACGAGAGCGGCAAGCAACACTGCCAATTCTAGGGTTAGGAGACCCGGTCTCGACTCCTCGAGATGGCCCCCTACTGTACCATAGAACCCGGTTACTTGTGCTCCCTTCCTTGGGTCTACCTAATGCGGAAAAGTAAATAATATACAATGGTGACATCAACCTCATCCCGGAAGTGCCCCAATAAAAGAATATTACATACAAATGAATTTTGCATGAATGAAAATAAAAACCCTCATCTCACATAAAATCCCCGGCTATTCAGAACACGACGATCCAATATAACATATCACAGCAACACATAATATCTCATATCATCAACGTAAGCAAGTATGCGTATCCCGATTGTCATTGATGTATAGCAACAAAGCCGGCGATACCGCACATACTACGCTTACGGTCACAGAAAAAAAGTGTAAAACTACAACATTTGGAATCCACAATCACATTAGACATCATAAATCCGAAATATCACATACTTCGCATTTCATGCCTAACTATATGAATTCCACATATTGTATCACATTCCAGATAAATAGATAAAATTAAACTTTCCGATCGAATAATCAAACACCCAAGAATTCCCTAATAGCTCAACACTTGAGCGGAGTTCAAAAAGTCCAGAACATGTCACAGCCCCAGTGAACCAGCCTTAGAAGGGTCAAACCAACGCCTCACATGTGGCAACGCCAAACTACCACAAACCCTAGGGTTCAGTAGAAGTTTTGACGGTCAATTAATCGAGTTAAGGTTACGTTCTTCTAGAGGGTCCATAAATATGCTTGCATGTTTTTCCGAAAGTTTTAAACTCAAGAAATATTTAACACTTGAAAATTTTTCGTGTCGGGAAAAAGCGAGTTATTGATATCCGTTCGAACATTTTAACACGTTCTAAATTATCTGGAAAACTAAATGAAATTAAACTTTCTGATCGAATCAACGAATTCAAAAAATCTCCAGAGAACTCAACACTTGAGCAAGATTAAAAATTCCCAGAAGTATATACTAATACCTACGGATCAACCCTACTAATACGAGGCCTTAACTCCCAAGTACGGCCGCGGAACCGCCGCGAGAAGCATGTTCCTGCCGCGGTTCGAAGGCAACTTTAGGGAGTTGGGGGCTCGTATTTTACAGTAATCCTTAGAATTGCCTGCTGAATTTTCTGAGTATTTCTAATACGGAAAAAATCTAATTTTTAAAAAATTTCCAGAGAGGGCTCAAAAAACGATGTTTCGGCGTTCGATCGGACTTTTAATTTCGTATATACGTCGCCTAATGTTCTAGCTTAGCTCTGATACCACTGTAGGGTTACTAGGCACTGTCACAAGGGTCTATAATGTATCAACCATGCCCGATTTAAAATTTAGACGTACCGAACAACCCAAAGCGAGGATCTTTGCTGGATAATTAGGGTTAAACATGCAAGTAAACATCTTTACAACTAAGAGAGAGGGATTACAACCTTTGTAGTCCGCTTCTTCACTTCATAAGCTCCGAGTAGTAGTCCCTTTGCCACGATCCATGATCTCCCGGACTCAAGAGAAGCTCCACAACCCGAATGATCCATGCTTGCTTGAAATCTTCCTTTTCGAAGATGATCTACCTTGAAGTTTCTTTTGTAAGTGCACGGCAGCGCCCCGGACGTCAATCCGACGGCCAAAAGCGGAAGCGGTGATAAACTTTAATTTTGCAAACTAGCAAAGCGGCACCACCGCGCACTAAAATCCGGATCGAACCATTAACTAGTCCTAGCTAACTACAAGATGGGTTAGAGATATACCGACTGATCCGAGTCCTCCGGTCTTCTCGTCGTCGTCCCGATCTCCTGCGGAAACTCCGGTCGTCGCCTCCTTGCCGGAAGGGCACCACATCGTCTGCATCTTTTACGGGCTCCCACCTCAATACCGAGGCAACTCGGGCACGAAGCTGGCTAGTCGACGTGCCCAAGATTTGCTGTAGAATGTGTAGTGCTCAAGTCTCATTTTGGGGTTTATGGAATTGCCTTATTGGTGGAGGAAATGATATCAACTTGTGGAGATGGAACATGTGGGATTTTACAAAGCTCAAAGAACAAAAAATCCCACCACACCCAATTGGGATAGCCCCCCTCCCTCTATATGGCCGGCCATGACAATGGAATGGAGAGAATGAGAGTGAGAGCAATGAGGGAGTGAGTGGCTTGATCAATAATGCAAGAGGGAATCAAAATGAAATCATGAAGGAACATGATCACAAAAACATCCACACTCAACCACAACCATCATCAACAATCATGTCCACAAAAGTCATGCCATCATGACACTACAAGACTAGCCATGATGAGAAGGAGAAGTCAAAAGGTGGAGGAATTATCATGATACAAGAATATGCAAAGACCCCCTCCACAAAAGCTTATTTGCACAAATACAAATAAGCCCTCCTCCACCAATATTCGGCCAATGAACGATACAAAGAAATATGGCCGAAACGGAAAGCAAACTGGCAACTCCAGAAAACTGGTCCCGTAATAAATTACAGGAAAACCCCGATACTGTGCATACACACCCGCATTTGTATTCCGACCGAAATACAAATGCAATGATACAAAGTCTACACAGTACTATACTAGGATCCGGCTTAAACCAAAGCCGGCTAGTAATATCCGTCCGATCCTGATCCGTGCAATACCGCACGTATCTGATCGAACCCTGCCATATATCCATACGGCCTCTAGTACGAACTGTCCGATCCTGATCTGTGCAGTACCGCACGTATCTGATCGGACCTTACCATATCTCCATACGGCCTCTACAGCTTTTCGCCCGAAAGCTTGAGTAACTGAATGTGGGGGACTCTAAAGACTCGTCAACACCTTGGTTGAGGATTTAACCACTAGCACGTCAGAGGTATAAGCCAATACGTAACGGGCTACCAGGTATTGACCAAAAGGGACGTCTGTGAGCGAACTCAGCCTGACACCCTACTGAGCCTGTCAGTGACAATATCCGTACAGTCCGGTCCGTTCGTCTATGAGCATCGCATGGCGGGCCTAGGAGGTTGGTAAAAGTCAGACCTCCAAAAGCGGTACAAGTCGTGTCGGAACGTAGCCCAGAACACCCTGAGATACTACTGGAATACCTACCAGTAAATCTCCTGCCTCAGCCGAGGGCTTCGTGTAATGGCTCTCCTAGACACAGCGCGACCTCACCCCCAATACCGGGAGAGACGAACCCCTGAAGATACGCTCACTGCTTCCATGTGGCTCGGGACTGTACCCAACTAAAACCTGTTTGCACGTCTCCTTTGAGCGTGGTAGGGTAGTAATCAAAGTACAGTGGGAACTCACACGAGACAAATGATGATCCCCAGGTCGATGAACTAACCTGTACACATGTCACCAGGGAACTGCCATCTGACGTCTGGTATATGACCAACTAGCATGTTCCCGGCGAGTCCTGTCCGGTGTACTCATAACCCAATGAGCACCTGTATACATCTTAGGTGATCTAACTGACACCAATGGCTTGTGAGACCGGCCACCGCCCCTCGTCGGGGTCTCGACTGTATACACTAGTCTACTCTGGAGTATCGATGCCCTGTCTCGAAACTCCCACGACTAGGGACCATTTAAGGATGTGCTTATAGACCCCCAGCTCCCACTTATATGATCGCCTTCATACTGCTGGTGGTCAAGCAAGAATCCTAGGGGCTCTACCAACATGTAATAGCGACCTGTAAGGTCACCTAAAGCAGTACACGATGATAAAGGTAAACCAGATAGCATACTATCATCTCGAGTAAGACTGTCCTACCGGGATAGGTCCTCCCTCAATCATTGCAATCACGTGCCTGTGATCCAATAATTGACTCTGAGGGCACTATCTCCAACAATCTCCCACTTGCACTCAAGGCTAATTATTGTGATGTCGCATACTCACAGTGCGTGTGATACCGAACACCCAACTCCTCTACTAGTCAGTCTCACAAAACTCGTTTGAGAAACTATTGCGTTCGAGGAATAGCCTCAGTGAGTGGATTCGCCTTGATGTTTCTTTCTATGTCTCTCTATATCTCAAGTTCGCGGAGAAAACCATCTCCCGAAATGAGCAATACCTGTCTTAGAATGTGTCTGGATGTCTGATGGGACCTAGCTCATAAATGAACTCCAAATCCAAACTTCTTAGACTGTATCGTCAACTGAACTTAATCAGTATCCAGCACCATGCCTCCCTCAGTATTGCCTTGGACCACCTGTCCAAAATACTGCCCCTCGTCAGAAGGAAAACTATAACTCTGACAACCTCCCTGTCGTCCAAGTCACCTTGGAAGCCTGGAATGATAACTGTCTCCCGAATGAGGCTATCGTTATCATATCCCTAGAACATCCACTTATGTTCTAAAACTTCTTCCGACTGTTTCTCCAGGATTGGATTAATGTCAACTTATTGCACCTAGTGCAAGAACAACATCTGGTGTGGTACTTGACATCTCATGATTGACTCAATTGCCTAAGCAAGTGATCTGCCAATCATGCACATCCTTCTCCCCTTTAGTCTGTAAGACAGCTTTAGAGAGGGTGACTCCATCACCTGCAGGTACACTACCGTGCCAGGAGTCGTCCATTCTAAATACTCTTAGAATACTGTCTAAGGACCCTTGATTGGGAAACCACCCAAATCTAGATCTAAAACCATAGATCTAGTAACCAGTATGTCTGATACAAAATCCATTTCCTTTGTGGAGAAACCACTGTGTGACGACCAAAGTATTACCGATCGTAGTATAGGAGTTTCTTTTCCTATTCTGTGTATATCATCCAAATACCATGACATCACACCCTACTACCTTCTCAACAGATCCATCCCCTATTCTGATGAAGTCAAACCTATGACTGTCACATCAGAAATTGATGATCTATCTCCGCTATATCTGGTTTAGTCCATAAATAGACATAAGCTACCTATCCACCAATGCTTCCGCTGCTCCCACTGACTACGACAACCCTCTGGCAGAGTCATATACACGTACATTTCTAAAACTAGTTTAGAAAGACGCTATACTCATCCTCCTGCCGGGTCTCACAGTCTGGAACAACAGCAATGGTAAGTCTGGGTAAACAAGAACCTCCCTGCCACCGTCCTTGAGTATACCGAAGTACCTCTCGGGTGCCTGAGGTTACCCACTTTATCTGCGGAGTGGCCAATGGAATGTCAAACCAGATTGAATCTTTAGGTTCCTATCAAATCTTCAGTAATCGTTTGTGGTTCTGGAATCACTTCCAGTTCTACCATACTCCCACTACTGTTTTCTGAAAAATCCATTTTATTTAAAACTATGGCGAGTTCAGAACAATATCACTATTGATCTTCCAGATGGTAGAAAGTCAACCCTCGTCATAGCCTGGGTCAACCCACAAACAGCCATTACAAAAACGTGCCTTGAGTTATCCAGAGTCTGGTTTTAAGCATAATCCGGACAACTCCCCGTACCTTAACATCGTTAAGATACGAACTGTTCTATATCCAATATAGAAACAGAGGCACTGATTTAGTTGAACCAGATTCAAATCATGCAGCTGTCCCCAGTGCATGTCAACTAAATGGAAAGAGGCCTATCAGCGTTACTCAACTTAGGAATGCTTCCAATTATGAGCAACCTGAAAGAGAAGCAAGTTCTCTTAATCACTACTATCAACTGAATACCATTGACAAGTATCTACATCTTCGATCACTTTGAAAAATCCCGATACTTGCTACACCTGGTTCTCTACTCTATTCAAATACCTATAACTTCTCCAAATTCGGACCCTGTGTTTCCACGAAACACCTGTCTAAAAACTAGAGAAGTCATGAGTAAACCGAATATAGTACGAGGACCAACCCCTCTGTCCTGATGGACCCTGGACAACATACAATACTCTGTATAAGTCCCTTGAGTCTAATAACTCACTCCCTGTGTGTCGTAGGTTGAAAACTGTACTTATGGTTAAGAAGAATTACACCGCTGTTTAATGCTCCTTACCTAACCATCAACTGATATAGGTAAATGTCATAGACATAATTTCAAAAAGGTATATCTCACTCTATGAAAATAGACGTACAGATATATCAATTTGAAATTGGTGCACGACAGCGGATATTCAAAACCAAATATTTGCCGACCGGCAAACAGTCCAGGTGATTTCCTCAAATATCACCGATTACAACGAATCCCGATATAATGAGGATGATCACCCAATTCCCAATAACTTACTCCCATTCATCATCTGTAAAACCATACAGATGTAAGAATCGTACCTGGTAAATACATACCCTGGAGTAAGGACTAATTAGGAAATCAGTTTTCCTTTAACAGTACACGGTGAAACTGAAACATCGAAATGTTTCGATGGGGTATCCCGGTATTCCTAGTAATGCCACTTCCAGATTCACGACTGTAACCGTATAATTCTTTGCCACCTCTCCAAATCCCTTTATATGTCTTTAGTCATTACCTTCTGCACACCCCTTTAGGCCAAATGGTTTTCTTCCTTCCCTACCTTTCGGCACCAGCCTATGGTTTGGAAGAAGACTATCCAATAAGCATAATGGGTGTACTGTCCTAATCCTAGGAGCACTCGCAATGCGAGAGAAGGTGAAGATAAAAGACAACCTGAATAAATCTTATTCCTATTTCTCCTGAACCAGAATCCATCCACGAACTGGAACAAGTTCCTTTCGAGTTCGTATATAACCATACGATGGAGTATCCAATAGTCTGTGGATCTTCGTAGTGATACGGAGTGTCCTGGAGAAATACAAAGGTGAAGTGGGAGTGGTAATGAAATACCTGGTTTGGTCGTGAATAGCAGTCACAATTTACTTTGCCCTCTTACTAATCCCTTGCTTTGTCTTAACTTAATGCCTTCTGTACACCGTTTAAGCTAATTGGTTTTCCTCATTCCCTACCATTCGGCACCAGCCTAAGGTTCGGAAGAAGACTATCCAATTCGCGTAATAGGTGTACTATCCCCTAATCTAAGGGGTACTTACAACCTGAGAGAAGTTAAAAGGAAAAGACAACTGAATAGTCCTATCCGTTTCCTCCAGAACCTGAAACCATCCTCGAATTCCTTCGAGTTCGTATATTACCATACGATGGTTTTGTCCAATGGAAATGGACGTTCGTAGTAATACGGGGTGTCCTGGAGAAATAGGTAAAAGTAGGAGTGGCAATGAGGTTCGCAACTCTGACAATCCAAAAGCCAGTGTTAAGAAGGTCCGGTTAATTTTGGTCTCTGAGTCATAGTCTTAGGGTCGGGTCAATGGTCGCTGCCAAAGAGAGAGAGAAAAGAAACACTCAGCGTGCACTCTAACCTAGATCAGAATGGTTACCAATTTATCTAATCTGGAAACCTCCCACTGTACCGTCAAATTCTCCTCCAAACCTGAAAGAAGAATTAGTCGGGGTCACCCGAGGAGTAAACTAACTCATCAGTGGGAATCGGGATCCAACTATCACCGCATGATAACGTGACGGAATCCGCTCACGGTATCACACTCCAGAAGGTATGCGCATATCTGGCAAGTTTCAGTTCTTTTGAAACTCCCGATGTGATTTTTGCCCCATACTCTTATGACCTTGACTAAGGCCAACAAATCATAAGTCACATGTCAAGTTCTACCCGTCATTGTCCAGGTTGATTTGAACCCACCCATACAAGCCCTTGACTAGGGCCAACAAGGCTATACGACTGTCCCAAACCAACGCATCTATCTATGCAGCATATGAACACCCAATAGCTACCAAACACTGTGCCTTGACTATGGCCAACAAACACAGCTTGAATACTATTGACTATCCATATGAAACGACGGAAGGCTACGAATGGTTTCTGGCGAAAACCTTTAACGTAATGAACTTGATATCGTTGAAGGAACGGATAGCTTTTAAAAATATAGTGATGAAAACCTTTGCTAAAGAGGTCACTCCCGGTGAAGGGATCTCGGCTCTTTCCCCGTAGAATGAGGTGCAGGATATTCCAACTGAATACCACGATGCAAAGCAAAAGTAATCGGCTATAGCGAAGTTATTGCGCTGACGCAAACTTTTGTCTAAGGGGTCACTCCCGGTGAAGGGATCTCGGCCCTTGCCTCGTCGACTGAGGAGCAGGATATTCCAACTGAATACCACAATGCAAAACAAAAGTGAACGTCCTTGCAATAACAGCTTTTTGAAAAGTGTTCCAACAACATCAGATTAGGTTTGTTTTAACTTGCATTGATCCGAATCAACGCAGTCCCATCAATTGATCACACCATAAAGAACGAAAATTATATGACGTACGTATATGCCATCCACATTCGCCACTTGGTCCCGTCATTACCCGTTAGGTTAGCTAACTAACGACAGAGCGGGGACTGGACTAGCGTGGATGCAAAACATATACAACATCTACTAATATATATACCAATATATTATATTCGCTTAAGGCGTGATAAAAATGCAACATCACAGAAATGTACAGCATCACAGAACAATACAGATATCTGGGATCCCCGGGTTTCACAGAGCCGCTGAAACCCGACGTTCCCCTGGTCGTGTGGATAGCCTGTGCAATGAAATCCTAGACCCCTATGGGCGCGGCAAGTCACCCGCCAAAACCTGAAGCGAGGCAGCCCCCTTCAGCTCCGTGAATGGACCACCCAGCACTTCACGGAATCCGGTAACTTGGGCACCCTCCTGGGTCAACCTGTACCCCCTACGAGTGCGGCGAATAGCCCGCCAATCCTAGAGTGAAGCCCCCTCCGTCTCAATGCCATGAGATGCGGGCTTGTTGCCCTCTAGAACTCGGCTATCCGTGCACCCCTCCGCAGGGTAATCCTAGTACAGAAAGTAAAATATACATACAACGGGTACATCGACCGCAACCAGGTCGTGCCCCAAAATAATAATACAAACAAGCAGTGACGGCAGTCCACATGTCGGACGCTCGCCCCGCAATATCAAATGTACATAATACAACAAAAACTGTACTAGCATTGCATCCAGGCTATCCCCAAGACCGATCCGCAACATCACAGCAATACACAGAACATCAACGTGAAAGTCACGTTCGCAAATCCGTCTAACCGGGCTATAGCAGTTAGACAGGATTTACCGATCAAGTGACATTCACGGTCGCAGATATAATGTAAATACTGTGAAATAATGTGTTTTAAATATCCGATCGATCAAATTTTAACAAGTGGGCCCCCAAGTACTACTGTAGCACACCAAGAAATTCTGGGCCCAATATTAATATTCCAAAACCCATATTTTAAGCCCATAAGCCCACTGAAAAAAAATGGTGAACTGAACCCAACTACCTGCGGCGGAACCGCGGCCAAAGAGGGGTTATGGCCGCGGTTCCGCGGTCGTACGGAAGGATCAGGGAACCAAAATTTCCAGTGGTCTTAGGATACTCTGTACATCATTCTGCAGTCACCTGAAAAAATTTTCGAGACCAGAAAATTTCGACAGAAAACTGATGTGTAGGAAAATACGGTTTTTTGGGATTTTGGTCGATCGGAAATGTAAACACATTGATCAAAGCTGGACTAAGTTAATGGTGAGGCTCTGATACCACTGTAAGTGCACGGCGGCGACCCGGCCGTCAATCCGACGGCCAAAAGCGGAAGCGGTGATAAACTTTAATTTTGCAAACTAGCAAACCGGCACCACCGCGCACTAAAACCCGGATCGAACCATTAACTAGTCCTAGCTAACTACAAGATGGGTTAGAGATATACCGACTGATCCGAGTCCTCCGGTCTTCTCGTCGTCGTCCAGATCTCCTGCGGAAACTCCGGTCGTCGCCTCCTTGCCGGAAGGGCACCACATCGTCTGCATCTTTTACGGGCTCCCACCTCAATACCGAGGAAACTCGGGCACGAAGCTGGCTAGTCGACGTGCCCAAGATTTGCTGTAGAATGTGTAGTGCTCAAGTCTCATTTTGGGGTTTATGGAATTGCCTTATTGGTGGAGGAAATGATATCAGCTTGTGGAGATGGAACATGTGGGATTTTACAAAGCTCGAAGAACAAAAAATCCCACCACACCCAATTGGGACAGCCCCCCTCCCTCTATATGGCCGGTCATGACAATGGAATGGAGAGAATGAGAGTGAGAGCAATGAGGGAGTGAGTGGCTTGATCAATAATGCAAGAGGGAATCAAAATGAAATCATGAAGGAACATGATCACAAAAACATCCACACTCAACCACAACCATCATCAACAATCATGTCCACAAAAGTCATGCCATCATGACACTACAAGACTAGCCATGATGAGAAGGAGAAGTCAAAAGGTGGAGGAATTATCATGATACAAGAATATGCAAAGACCCCCTCCACAAAAGCTTATTTGCACAAATGCAAATAACCCCTCCTCCACCAATCTTCGGCCAATGAACGATACAAAGAAATATGGCCGAAATGGAAAGCAAACTGGCAACTCCAGAAAACTGGTCCCGTAATAAATTACAGGAAAACCCCGATACTGTGCATACACACCCGCATTTGTATTCCGACCGAAATACAAATGCAATGAGACAAAGTCTACACAGTACTATACTAGGATCCGGCTTAAACCAAAGCCGGCTAGTAATATCCGTCCGATCCTGATCCGTGCAATACCGCACGTATCTGATCGAACCCTGCCATATATCCATACGGCCTCTAGTAATATCCGTCCGATCCTGATCCGTGCAATACCGCACGTATCTGATCGGACCTTGCCATATCTCCATACGGCCTCTACAGCTTTTCAACCAAAAGCTTGAGTAACTGAATGTGGGGGACTCTAAAGACTTGTCAACACCTTGGTTGTGGATTTAACTACTAGCACGTCAGAGGTATAAGCCAATACGTAACGGGCTACCAGGTATTGACCAAAAGGGACGTCTGTGAGCGAACTCAGCCTGACACCCTACTGAGCCTGTCAGTGACAATATCCGTACAGTCCGGTCCGTTCGTCTATGAGCATCGCATGGCGGGCCTAGGAGGTTGGTAAAAGTCAGACCCCCAAAAGTGGTACAAGTCGTGTCGGAGCGTAGCCCAGAACACCCTGAGATACTACTGGAATACCTACCAGTAAATCTCCTGCTTCGGCCGAGGGCTTCGTGTAATGGCTCTCCTAGACACAGCGCGACCTCACCCCCAATACCAGGAGAGACGAACCCCTGAAGATACGCTCACTGCCTCCATGTGGCTCTGGACTGTACCCAACTAAAACCTTTTTGCACGTCTCCTTTGAGCGTGGTAGGGTAGTAATCAAAGTACAGTGGGAACTCACACGAGACAAATGACGATCCCCAGGTCGATGAACTAACCTGTACACATGTCACCAGGGAACTGCCATCTGACGTCTGGTATATGACCAACTAGCATGTTCCTGGCGAGTCCTGTCCGGTGTACTCATAACCCAATGAGCACCTGTATACATCTTAGGTGATCTAACTGACACCAATGGCTTGTGAGACCGGCCACCGCCCCTCGTCGGGGTCTCGACTGTATACACTAGTCTACTCTGGAGTATCGATGCCCTGTCTCGAAACTCCCACGACTAGGGACCATTTAAGGATGTGCTTATAGACCCCCAGCTCCCACTTATATGATCGCCCTCATACTGCTGGTGGTCAAGCAAGAATCCTAGGGGCTCTACCAACGTGTAATAGTGACCTGTAAGGTCACCTAAAGCAGTACACGATGATAAAGGTAAACCAGATAGCATACTATCATCTCGAGTAAGACTGTCCTACCGGGATAGGTCCTCCCTCAATCATTGCAATCACGTGCCTGTGATCCAATAATTGACTCTGAGGGCACTATCTCCAACATCTTTAACTCAAGCTCTCACTCACTAATCAAGTATTAATGAAGTGAACACCCTAATTTAATTGGCTAGATTAGATGAGGATGATGAAATAGGATTTATGCTTTCTTTTATTATCAAATTCTCACACTAATCCATCACAAAAGAACAACCTAGAAAGCTTTTCAAGAGCTTAAGGAAGAAGAAGAAGAATCATTCCTTTTGTGATGAATAATGAATATTTATTATCATTACAATTGCAACCATGGTTAAGCCAAGAAAGACTTAACCATTGTAGAGATTCAACTAGGGTTAAGGGTGTGGGTTGGGTTAGGAAAATATCTCCAAAATATCAACACATAATTTCTTTGCAAGAAACAAAAGAAAAGCTTATAGAAGCTTCATGAATAAGCTAACCCAAATCAAACCCTAACCATGTTTAATCTCCACTAATCATGTTGCATTTGTAATCATAACTTGTTACAATATTATATATCACATATATAATATATTTTTATAACAAAAGAAAATAATACAATTAACATATATCGCATATATATTAATGTATTATCCGGTGAGAAAATGAATCAATAAAGCGAGCCAATATTAGATAATGTAATGTAATATATCACATATATAATTATACATTAAATTATCGAATCAACACTTGGTTCGACAATCCGGCTATTTCTCAAATAACCGACTAATATAAACTGTATCATTTCATCGAATCAACACTTGATCCGATGACCCGGCTATATCACATATACCTGGCCGATATCAAATACCGCGAGAATAGAATACGGTATCTCATATCGTATTATCCTCGGTCCCGCACATATCACATATGTGCTCCTACTCCGTTTTGCCTGAGTCGAGAAACCTCTGTTTAGGACTCTGAAGAATCGTCAATACGCCGGCAGTAGGTGATGATCATATCAAACACCCACAAGCTGCAAGCGGTCAGCTAAACGTAACAGCCATCCAGGTATTGAGAGATCAAAAGATCAACAAGCAAGCCTGTACATTCTCCTATGAATCCAATCAGTAACACTGCCGTACAGTCCGGTCTCTTCGTCTGATATGTTGTATATCTAGTCTAGGGGTAGTATACGTCAGACCCCAGTAACCGATAAGTCATGTCGATGTGAGGCTCATAGCAGGTCGAGAACCTACTGATAACACTTACCAGTAGTACTCAATATCCGTCCTGGCCAGGGACTTCCGGTTATAGCCAATCGAACACAGCACAACATCAACTCCCTATACCGGGAGAGACGAAACCCCTCCTATCGCTCATTGCCTCCATGTGATTCGGGACTGTACCCAAAAGCCACCGTTTTGCACGCCCTCTTGGACGTGGTATGATGGAAATCAAAGCACAGTGGGAATCACACAAGACTCTATGACGATCTCAGGTCTACAGACTGACCTATACCAGTGTCACCAGAGAACTGCCATAAGACGTGAGGTACAATACCATCTGGGAGTTCTCGGCGGGTCCGTCCAGTGTACCTAGTCTCCACTGAGCACCCGTAAACCATTTTTGATGTCAAACACCGATGGATATGGGATCATCCATCGCCCATTATATGGGTCAAGATGCGTATACGCTAGTCTACTCTGGTGTATCGATGCCCTGTCTCGATACACCCTCGACTAGGAACAGTTATAGGATGTACTCGTCGACTACCCTGGCCCCACTAGTATGATCTCATCATAGTCCCAGTAGTCGAGTACATATCCTAAGGGCTTTATCAACATGTTAAAGCAAGACAGTAAACTAATATAAGTCAACATGTTAAGATAAAGTGAAACCAAATAGCATACTATCATGACGAGCAAGAAAGTCCTCTCTATATATATCCCAGCATCCACTATAATATATATCATATGTACAACAATGGCCTCTAGGGCATATATATAACTAACATGTTATTGGCATATATGCAGTTACGGTCACCCTAGATATCATAGTATTACCTTTATGATATAGTTGACCTACGAATCGTTGTTTATTTCGATTTCTACCGGATGATGTTTTCTACTCATGAGTTGGAAACTCACTCCCGTTGTGCCACAGTTCTTGCAGGTTGACCGCATGGATCAGTAGTGGCATCGCTTGCACACAGCTGTATTCGTGTGATTTGCTTTGGTAAATGGTACATGTTGGATCATGCCACTCTTGTATTATTATTCCTATTGTATCTAGTCAACTCCATCAAATCAGAAACTAGTATTTGTATAAGTAGTAAGACTTAGCAAGACTTGTAGTTGCGAGACTTGAACGATGGGTTATATGTTCGCTTGGTGGGTTTGATGTCTTGCTTTACTTTATTCCTTATGTTGATCTTCGCCGATGGGCGTCGTATACATATTTATGCTTGTGGTGGTTATTTCCGCCGTTGGGCATGATTTGCTCCCGTTTGGGGATGCTTTCTTTATATTCTATGTTGTACCCATTTCGGGGCTAGTTTTTACAAAGAAGATGCTGCCGAAATTTTAAAGAAAGTAAATTTAAGTTTAAAGATTTTTTTACTTGAGATTCCCGAAGGTTTTTAACAATGTTTCTTCACTTATTCCTTTTGGAGGTTTAGATTTGCTAGGTTTTGGCTTACTTAAGTTACGTTACGCCTGTAGACGTTGTGTGATTTAAGTGCCGATCACGAGCTAATATTTCGGGGCATAACAAAGTTGGGATCAGAGCACTTGTTTTAACCTTAGTTCGAGTTTAGGTTTGACTATGTGGAGTCTGGGGCGTAATCTATTTCGGAACCTAGGCTTGACCTTACGGAACTTAGACTTGAATAGGGGGTATGGGACCCGAACTTTCGTTACATAGGCTGACCTGATTGATGGAGTAGGTAGCTTGAGTAGAGTGACGTGCCGTACGTATGTTCTGCGGCATATTTACGATACAATACTCTATTTAAGTGACCTTAGGATGTACATATCTTGAGACTTGTGATTTTTCTTTGTTCCCTTGATTATACATCCATTTGAGATCCTTAATTCTATTTGTTTCCATGATCATACTCTCACTGATTCTGTTCCTCCTTATGATCATGTATTCATTCTGGATCCATTGATTCATTTCATCCCTTTGATCTATTTTCGTCGATAATTGATTGAGGTTCCTGTCACCATGGTTTGAGCGCAGATTGAGCTGCTGCTAGTGATGCAGTCAGGACGAGCTCATCATGGACGAGGACTGACCATCGTGTTTTCTGGTGACATGGGAACGTATCGATGTAGTGTTATGTTGTGACCTCTCGTTTGAGATGAGTGTGCGGTTTTGTACCGGATGATCGGCCCATTGTTAGAGGCTGCCTATTATGAGAGGACTGTTGATGTACAGCATACCTCAGAGATTGTGATGTCATCTACCGTGCAGACAGATAACCCAGCTGTTGTTGAGATTGATATGATATCGCTTCCAGAGCTTACGAGTTGAGATCACTGGAGCTTCCTGGCAGAGATGCGACAGGTGATAGCCAGTCTATCTTGAGTTGAAAGACGAAGTGATTCGTCAAATTTGATGTGCCGACGCAGGCCCAGTTGAGTTGAAGATTTCCAGTGTGGAGATCTTATTCAGATCTAGAGTATATCAATCCAGAGATGACGTTGTTCGTTGGATGCTCCGATAGGAGATCAGTAAAGTGGAACAGCTTCAGATAGAGGACCTCACCCAGATGTGTTGTGAGTTGATCGAGAACGGACCAGTATTGTGTATTCCTCTGATGATTGGAACGAGTTCCCGAGGACGTGTTTGGCTAGACATCTTCTAGAGAGTGATGAAGATACCGAGTTCGCGATTTCGAGTCCGTGTGAGAGATTCCGGATTGACTATAGCCGAGAACCATTGTCGTACGCATATAGCATGACATGATGCCAAAGTGGACGATAATAAGGAAGAGTGGAACAAGAGGTTCATACGTGATGCTGACGAGCTGTTGTTACTCCCCGTCGAGATTAAAGATCGGATACATATACAGAGGCATTAGGATACGGCCAATTCCCATGGAAATGTTGTGCTTAGAACGCAGATGTCCAGAAAGCAAGAAAAGATTTGCAAGAGTACCAGCCTCCATATAGTTCGGCATAGGCAAGATCGGAAGAGACCTTGAGTAGGTTCTTTCCAGGACACTACTGCAATAAGATTTGCACCGAGGATCAGTTGTGTTACGTGTATTCATAGGGCCAGAGGCCGCCACCAGTGACGTGCTGCTTTACGAGTGATCATACTAATTGACCAGAGGAGTGCCCGAGTGGAATCGTTTCCGTTAGCACACCTGACCGGGCCGATGAGCAAATAGATTGCGAGATTGGTAATCCGCAGAAAAATGAGGACCCAGAGACAGAAGATGCCAGACCGTGAGCAGGAAGCAAGCGGATGTTCTTGCTCTGCCAGTTTGGGCACACCGACATTTTTCGACATTGTAGGAAGTGTACCTCAATATCATTTGTTGCGATTTGCGTTGTGATCCGAGTTTCACGCTTATATCGCTTGGATTTGATTTTTGATGATTGAGTTTCATGATATTGTTTTCGTGCACCACGGCTGCACCTACTGGGTATTTACATTTTGTGCATAATTATTGCACTTGATATACGTTTTACATACCGTTGTGTTGGTTTATGATTTGTGCATGTCGATTGCACTTGATGCCGTCAAATCCCAGGGCTCAACCTTGGACAAGCGGTGGAGTCGATTTTGTGCCTTTGCTACACATGTTTATGATTTCGTGGATTTCAAATGGTTGATTTGATTTTGTGCATGTGGTACGCACTCGATTTAATTTTTACACTCGGTATAGCTCACATATGCTTGCAGTGCATTGATAAGTGTTTTGTGCAAGCAGTTGCACACGTTTATGATTTTTATACACGTTGGTACACTCGGTGTTGCTTTTATACGCATTTGAGTTATTGATGAGTTCCTGTGCATTTGTTGCACCGGATTGGGTATTTCGTGCACTGGATCCACTGGATTTGTATTTCGTGCACTGGATGCACTGGATTTGTATTTCGTGCACTGGATGCACTCGATTGGTATTTTGTGCATTTGTTGCACTAGATTGTTATTTCGTGCATTGATAGCACCGGATTTATATTCCGTGCCTTGGTTGCACCCGATTTATGTCTTGAGCATTTGTGTTACCAGATTTGTGTTTTTGTGCGCATTTGCACTTGATGTTCGTATTCGTGCATGCTACCGCACCAGATGTTTTACGGACCCGACGCGCTTGGGTCGGATTTTTGCGCATATTAGGTGTTGGGTACTGGATTTTGTGCACACCAGGATGCACTTGATAAAGATTTATAATCGTGCATGTTGGATGCACTTGATTGAGAATTATATTCGTGCATTTTAGATGCACTTGGTTGGGATTTTCATTCGTGCATATTAGTTGCACTGGGTTGAGTTTTTCTGCACTATAGATGCATTGGATATTGTTGTCGTGCACATCCGTTGCACTGGACAGATGCTTTCGTGCACACCCGTTGCACCTAGTTTTGCTCGTGTACATTCGTAGCACTTGCATTTGGCTTTGATTTCCGTGCGCACCAGACGCACGTGATTGTTGGATATGCCTTTTGAGGCTGATTTTGCTCTTGAGCACTTTGTTTTCATGATGGGCACTATATTATGTAGTAGCCAAACAGGACTGATCTGAGGACAGTACCTGAGTACTTTGCATGCATTAAAAGTTTACCAAGAAGTTTTCAAAAAAGAGCTATAGTATCGCTATTTCTTACGTGTTCGCGAGCGACACAAACGCTTATAAAGGAGAACCTTTTGGGATATTTTAAAAAGGGCGGATCGTATATTTTGGCAAAACAAATTTGAACATACATTTATTGCTTCATAAATGAACGTCCGTCACTCGTGCCATGAGTTACGCATCACACGGCAATTCAGGAAAGATTTTGCATATGTTTTATTCAGTTTTAAGAGCTTTTTCAAGGATGCGTACTATATATGTATTATAGTATTTGATTAGTGCATATTGGATTTCAGTAGTGGATTTTGAGATCTGTATCTCCATTGTAACTCTGATGATTTGCGTGCAAATCTGATGATTTGCGTGACACTTGACGGAGTTCGACTTTGATTTTCGTACTCGTTTTCAGGCGCACATGATGCGCTGTGTTATTTCTAGATCTTCCGTGATTTCGGAGCCCCGTTGATCTGAATTGATTATTGAAATGTTTTAGTATTTGATGAGTTAAATTTTTTAATTCGGGGACCGAATTTATTTAAGGGGGGAAGATTGTAACATTTCAGAATAATATAAAATATTATTTTTGGAATCTAATATTAAAATAATATACTTCGCGAAAACTACCGATTTGCGAATTTGGGGTTTTCGTAAAATGGTATAAATATATACCAATATTGTGAAATAATTTGGAGATTTAAAATGATTTATTCATTTAAAATATAGTTAATGTGATATTGTGAGCTTTGTTTTTGGGCCATATTAATTTAGTAGCCATCTTTTTGGCTGTAGAATTTTCATGGGCTCTTTAATGGGCGTGGGTTTTTGGATGAATCATGCTTGGAGTGGGTGAGTGATTGATATTGCATTTATTGGTTTTGTCAATGTTAAAGATATTTGTGAGAGTTGGGGTAGGATATTTTTGGTGAGGGAATAATTGTGGCTGTGGATTTTGATGGAGGGAATTAATTCTTAGGTTGAATTTATCATCACAAACCTCACCACTTCTTAAAATATGGCCAGTGAACCATTTTCAAAAATGGACAGAGCAAAATTTTCCTTCATGATTTTTGGCCGAGCCCAAAATTCTCTTGCAAGCTTTATTTTTCCCTTTGGCTAAAACTTGCTCACACTTTTCCATCCTTGGCAACTTCATTTACCTCCACCCAAATCCTTTGGTGCCTTAAGACAAAGTATTCACACACTATCTCTACTTCGTCTTGGATATCTAGGCTAGCAAACTGGATGCCTGAGTTGCTTCGGTTTAAAAGCGGGAGCCCGTATAAAGAATCCTCGACCTATGTCCTCTTCGACGAGCGTGACCGGAGAGCGAACTTCATCGAGGTAGCCGCAACATGCTAAGGACTGAGATTGAAGACCGAAGGACACGGATCGATCGGTATAATTTCTTAAACCACTTTACAGTTTACTAGTATAAGGTTAATGGTTCGATCCGGGTATTAGGGTTACGTTAGCGCAAAGTTTAAAAGTTTTTGTTCCGCTTTTGTCCATGGATTGACTGTTAGTGATATGTATGCCCTAGAGGCCATTACTATACACACGATGTATATTGTAGTGGATGGACATATATATGGAGGACTTTCTTGCTCGACATGATAGTATGCTATCTGGTTGCGCTTTATCTTAACATGTACTCTGATTATCTCTATGTTACATGTTGATAAAGCTCTTAGGATGAGTACTTGACTACCAGGACTATGATGCAGATCATACTAGTAGGGATAGTGTAGTCGCTAAGTACATCCTTCAAATGTTCCTAGTCGTAGGTGTATCGAGACAGGGCATCGATATACCAGAGTAGACTAGCGTATAGCTTCTCGACCCATGTAGATAGGCGATGGATGATCCCATATCCATTGGTGTTTGTGTAAGTGCACGGCGGCGCCGAGGCCGTCAATCCGACGGCCAAATGCGGAAGCGGTGATAAACTTTAAATTTTCTTGAACTCGCAAACCGCCGCGCACTAATACCCGGATCGAACCATTAATTAGTCCTAGCTATCTACAAGAAAGGGAAGAGAGATATACCGACAGATCCGAGTCCTCCGGTCTTCTCGTCGTCGTCCCGATCTTCTGCGGAATGTCCCGTCTCCTCCTCGTCGCCGGAAGTGCACCACATCGCCTACTTCTTTTACGGGCTCCCACCTCAATGCCGAGGCAACTCGGGCACGAAGCTGTCTAGTCGACGTGCCCAAGATTTGCTGTAGAATGTAGTGAGCTATTGTCTCTATTGGGGTTGAAGGAGTTGCCATATGGTGGGGGAAAAGATACAAGAACTATGTGGAGGATCTTTGGGGATTTTGGAACATGAAATGAACCAAAAAACCCCACTCAAAATTTGGGACAGCCCCCCCTCCTCTATGAGGCCGGCCACTATGGTGGAGGAAGAGAGAATGAGAGTGTGGTTTATCAAAGATAATGGGAGCCATCCAATAATACCATGGAGAGAGAGAAAGGAAAAGGTTATCATATGAAAAGAAATGATCACAAAGAAAAGTCCTCACTCAACAACCATACCCCTCAACATCATCAACAATCATGACTTTAAAAGTCAAGTCATGATGGAGTCAAAACAAGTCAATGAAGGTGCACATCATGAAAGCCATCATGATGCAACAAGATGCAAAGAACCCCCTCCACTAATGCCTATTTGCAACAATGCAAATAAACCCTCCTCCACCAATCTTCGGCCAATGAACGATCCAAAAGAAATCGGCCGAAACGAAAAGCAAACTGGCAACTCCAGAAAACTGGTCCCGTAATAAATTACAGGAAAACCCCGATACTGTGCATACACACCCGCATTTGTATTCCGACCGAAATACAAATGCAATGGGACAAAATTTACACTGTACTATACTAGGATCCGGCTTATACCAAAGCCGGCTAGTATTATCCGTTCGATCCTGATCCGTGCAATACCGCACGTATCTGATCGAACTCTGCCATATAACCATACGGCCTGTAGTACAAACTGTCCGACCCTGATCCGTGCAATACCGCACGTATCTGATCGGACCTTGCCATATCTCCATACGGCCTCTACAACCTTTCGCCCGAAAGCTGAGTAACTGAATGTGGGGGACTCTAAAGACTCATCAACACCTTGGTTGTGGATTTAACCACTAGCACGTCAGAGGTATAAGCCAATACATAACGGGCTACCAGGTATTGACTAAAAGGGACGTCTGTGAGCGAACTCAGCCTGACAACCCTACTGAGCCTGTCAGTGACAATATCCGTACAGTCCGGTCCGTTCGTCTATGAGTATCGCATGGCGGGCCTAGGGGGTTGGTAAAAGTCAGACCCCCAAAAGCGGTACAAGTCGTGTCGGAGTGTAGCCCAGAACACCCTGAGATACTACTGGAATACCTACCAGTAAATCTCCTTGCCTCGGCCGAGGGCTTCGTGTAATGGCTCTCCTAGACATAGCACGACCTCACCCCCAATACCGGGAGAGACGAACCCCTGAAGATACGCTCACTGCCTCCATGTGGCTCGGGACTGTACCCAACTAAAACCTGTTTGCACGACTCCTTTGAGCCGTGGTAGGGTAGTAATCAAAGTACAGTGGGAACTCACACAAGACAAATGACGATCCCCAGGTCGATGAACTAACCTGTACACATGTCACCAGGGAACTGCCATCTGACGTCTGGTATATGACCAACTGGCATGTTCCCGGCAAGTCCTGTCCGGTGTACTCATAACCCAATGAGCACCTGTATACATCTTAGGTGATCCAACTGACACCAGTGGCTTGTGAGACCGGCCACCGCCCCTCGTCGGGGTCTCGACTGTATACACTAGTCTACTCTAGAGAAACGATGCCCTGTCTCGAATCTCCCACGACTAGGGACCTTTTAAGGATGTGCTTATAGACCCCCAGCTCCCACTTATATGATCGCCCTCATACTGCTGGTGGTCAAGCAAGAATCCTAGGGGCTCTATCAACGTGCAATAGCAACTTGTCAGGTCACCTAAAGCAGTACACGATGATAAAGGTAAACCAGATAGCATACTATCATCTCGAGCAAGACTGTCCTACGGGGATAGGTCCTCCATCAATCATTGCAATCACGTACCTGTGACCTAATAATTGACTCTGAGGGCACTATCTCCAACAATCTCCCACTTGCACTCAAGGCTAATTATTGCGATGTCGCATACTCACAGCCCGTGTGATACCGAACACCCAACTCCTCTACTAGTCAGTCTCACAAAGCTCGTTTGCGAAACTATTGCGTTCGAGGAATAGCCTCAGTGAGTGGATCCGCTTTGATGTCTCTTTCTATGTCTCTCTATATCTCAAGTTCGCGGAGAAGCCCATCTCCCGAAATGAGCAATACCTGTCTTAGAATGTGTTTGGATGTCTGATGGGACATAGTTCATAAATGAACACCAAATCCAAACTTCTTAGACTGTATCGTCAACTGAACTTAATCAGTATCCTGCGCCATGCCTCCCTCAGTATTGCCTTGGACCACCTGTCCAAAATACTGCCCCTCATCAGAAGGAAAAACTATAACTCTGACAACCTTCTTGTCGTCCACGTCACCTTGGAAGCCTGGAATGATAACTGTCTCCCGAATGAGGCTGTCGTTATCATATCCCTAGAACATCCACTTATGTTCTAAAACTGCTTCCGACCGTTTCTCTAGGATTGGATTAATGTCAGCTTATTGCATCTAGTGCAAGAACAATGTCTGGTGTGGTACTTGACATCTCATGATTGACTCAATTGCCTGAGCAAGTGATCTGCCAATCATGCACATCCCTCTCCTCTTTAGTCTGTAAGACACCTTTAGAGAGGGTGACTCCATCACCTGCAGGTATAATACCGTGCCAGGAGTCAACCATTCTAAATACTCTTAGAATGCTGTCAACGTACCCTGATTGGGAAACCACCCAAATCTAGATCTAAAACCATAGACCTAGTAACCAGTATGTCTGATATAAAATCCATTTCCTTTGTGGAGAAACCACTGTGTGACGACCAAAGTATAACCGATTGTAGTATAGGTGTTTCTTTTCCTACTCTGTGTATGTCATCCAAATACCAGGATATCACACCCTACTACCTTTTCAACAGATCCATCCCCTATTCTGATGAAGTCAAACCCATGACTGTCACGTCAGAAGTAGATGATCTATCTCCGCTATATCTGCTTTAGTCTATAAATAGACATAAGCTACCTGTCCACCAATGCTTCCGCTGCTCCTACTGACTACGACAACCCTCTGGCAGAGTCATATACACGTACACTTCTGAAACCAGTTCAGAACGACGCTATACTCATCCTCCTGCCGGGTCTCACAGTCTGGAACAACAGCAATGGCAAATGTGGGTAAACAAGAACTTCCCTGTCACCGTCCTTGAGGCTACCGTAGTACCTCTCGGGTGTCTGAAGTTACCCACCTTATCTGCGGAGTGGCCAATGGAATGTCAAACCAGATTGAATCTTTAGGTTCCTTATCAAATCTTCAGTAATCGTTTGTGGTTCTGGAATCACTTCCAGTTCTACCATACTCCCACTACTGTTTTCTGAAAAAATCAATTTTTAATAAAACTGTGGCGAGTCTAGAACAATATCGCTATTGTTCATCCAGATGGTAGAAAATCAACCCTCGTCATAGCCTGGGTCAACCCACAAACAGCCATTACAGAAACGTGCCTTGAGTTGTCCAGTGTCTGGTTTTAATCATAAACCGGACAACTCCCCGTACCTTAAACATTGTTAAGATATGAACTGTTCTATATCCAATATAGAACCAGAGGCACTGATTTAATTGAACCAGATTCAAATCATGCAGCTGTCTCCAGTGCATGTCAACTAAATGGAAGGAGGCCGATCAGCGTTACTCAACTTAGGAATGCTTCCAATTATGAGTAACCTGAAAGAGAAGCAATTTCTCTTAATCACTACTATCAACTGAATACCATATACAAGTATCTACATTTTCGATCACTTTGAAGAATCCCGATACTTGCTACACCTGGTTCTCTACTCTATTCAAATACCTACAACTTCTCCAAATTCGGACCCTGTGTTTCCACGAAACACCTGTCTAAAAACTAGAGAAGTCATAAGTAAACCGAATATAGTACGAGGACCAACCCCTCTGTCCTGATGGACCCTGGACATCATACAATACTCTGTACAAGTCCCTTGAGTCTGATAAGTCACTCACTGTGTGTCGTAGGTTGAAAACTGTACTTATGGTTAAGAAGAATTACACCGCTGTTTAATGCTCCTTACCTAACCATCCACTGATATAGGTAAATGTCGTAGACATAATTTCAAAAAGGTATATCTCACTCTATGAAAATAGACGTACAGATATATCAATTTGAAATTGGTGCATGACAGCGGATATTCAAAACCAAATATTTGCCGACCGGCAAACAGCCCAGGTGATTTCCTCAAATATCACCGATTACAACGAATCCCGATATAATGAGGATGATCACCTAATTCCCAATAACTTACTCCCACTCATCATCTGTAAAACCATACAGATATGAGAATCGTACCTGGTAAATACATACCCTGGAGTAAGGACTAATTGGGAAATCAGTTTTCCTTTAACAGTACACAGTGAAACTGAAACATTGAAATGTTTCGATGGGGTATCCTGGTATTCCTAGTAATGCCTCTTCCAGATTCACGACTGTAACCGTATAATTCTTTGCCACCTCTCCAAATCCCTTCATATGTCTTTAGTCATTACCTTCTGCACACCCCTTTAGGCCAAATGGTTTTCTTCCTTCCCTACCGTTCGGCACCAGCCTATGGTTTGGAAGAAGACTATCCAATAAGCATAATGGGTGTACTGTCCCAATCCTAGGAGCACTCGCAATGCGAGAGAAGGTGAAGATAAAAGACAACTGAATAAACCTTATTCCTATTTCTCCTGGACCAGAATCCATCCCCGAACTGGAACAAGTTCCTTTCGAGTTCGTATATAACCATACGATGGAGTATCCAATAAACTGTGGATCTTCGTAGTGATACGGAGTGTCCTGGAGAAATACAAAGGTGATTTAGGATTGGCGAAGGAATACTTGGTTTGGTCGTGAATATCAGTTGCAATTTACTTTGCCCTCTTACTAATCCCTTGCTTTGTCTTTACATAATACCTTCTGTACACCATCGTTAGGCTAATTGGTTTTCTTCATTCCCTACCGTTCGGCACCAGCCTAAGGTTTGGAAGAAGACTATCCAATTTGCGTAATAGGTGTACTATCTCCTAAACCAAGGAGTACTCGCAACCTGAGAGAAGGTAAAAGAAAAAGACAACTGAATAGTCCTATTCGTTTCCTCCAGAACCGGAAACCATCCTCGAATAAATTCCTTCGAGTTCGTATCTAACCATACGATGGTTTTGTCCAATGGAAGTGGACGTTCGTAGTAATACGGGGTGTCCTGGAGAAAAGGGTAAAAGTAGGAGTGGCAATGAGGTTCGCAACTCTGACAATCCAAAAGCCAGTGTTAAGAAGGTTCGGTTAATTTGGTCACTGAGTCATAGTCTTAGGGTCGGGTCAATGGTCGCTGCCAGAGAGAGAGAGAAAAGAAACACTCAGCGTGCACTCTAACCTAGATCAGAATGGTTACCAATTTATCTAATCTGGAAACCTCCCACTGTACCGTCGAAATCTTCTCCAAACCTGAAAGAAGAATTAGTCGGGGTCACCCGAGGAGTAAACTAACTCATCAGTGGGAATCGGGATCCAACTATCATCGCATGACAACGTGACGGAATCCGCTCACGGTATCACACTCCAGAAGGTATGCGCATATCTGGCAAGTTTCAGTTCTTTTGAAACTCCCGATGAGATTTCTGCCCCATGCTCTTATGACCTTGGCGTGAGGTCAAAATATCATAAGTCACATGTTAAGTTCTACCCGTCATTATCCAGGTTAATTTGAATCCACCCGTACATACCCTTGATGTAGGCCAAAATAGTAGTACGACTGTCCCAAACCAACGCATCTATCTATGCAACAGATAAATACCCGGCAGCTACCAATCACTATGCCTTGGCGTGAGGTCAAAATACATAGCTTGAATACTACCGAATATTTAACTGAAATGACGGAGGGCTACGAATGGTTTCTGGCGAAAACCTTTAACGTAATGAACTTGATATCGTTGAAGGAACGGATAGCTTTTTAAAAATATAGTGACGAAAACCGTTGCTAAAGAGGTCACTCCCGGTGAAGGGATCTCGGCTCTTTCCCCGTAGAATGGGGTGCAGGATATTCCAAATGAATACCACGATGCAAAGCAAAAGTAATCGGCTATAGTGAAGTTAATGCCCTGACGCAAACTTCTGTCCAAGGGGTCACTCCCGGTGAAGGGATCTCGGCCCTTGCCTCGTCGACTGAGGAGCAGGATATTCCAACTGAATACCACGATGCAAAACAAAAGTGAACGTCCTTGCAATAACAGCTTTTTGAAAAGTGTTCCAACAATATCAGATTAGGTTTGTTTTTAACTTGCATTGATCCGAATCAATGCAGTCCCATCAATTGATCACACCAAAAAGAACGAAAATGATATGACGTACGTATATGCCATCGGCATTCGCCACTGGGTCCCGTCATTACCCGTTAGGTTAGCTAACTAACGACAGAGCGGGGACTGGACTAGCGCGGATGCAAAACATATACAACATCTACTAATATATATACCAATATATTATATTTCGCTCAAGGCGTGAATAAAATGCAACATCAAAGAAAATGTACAGCATCACAGAAACAATACAGATATCTGGGATCCCCGGGTTTCACAGAGCCACTACTGAAACCCGACGTTCCCCTGGTCGTGTGGATAGCCTGTGCAATGCAATCCTAGACCCCTACGGGCGTGGCAAGTTACCCGCCAAAACCTGAAGCGAGGCAGCCCCTTTCAGCACCGTGAATGGACCACCCAGCACTTCATGGAATCCGATAACTTAGGCACCCCTCCTGGGTCAACCTGTACCCCCTACGAGTGCGGCGAATAGCCCGCCAATCCTAGAGTGAAGCCCCCTCCGTCTCAATGCCATGAGATGCGGGCTTGTTGCCCTCTAGAACCCGGCTATCCGTGCACCCCTCCGCGGGGTAATCCTAGTACAGAAAGTAAAATATACATACAACGGGTACAACGACCGCAACCTGGCCGTGTCCCAAAATAATAATACAATCAGGCAGTGACGGCAGTCCACATGTCGGACGCTCGCCCCGCAATATCAAATGTACATAATACAACAAAAACTGTACTAGCATTGCATCCAGGCTATCCCCCACGACCGATCCACAACATCACAGCAAAAACAGAACATCAACGTGAAAGTCACGTTCGCAAATCCGTCTAACCGGGCTATAGCAGTTAGACCGGATTTACCGATCGAGTGACATTCACGGTCGCAGATATAATGTAAATACTGTGAAATAATGTGTTTAAAATATCCGATCGATCAAAATTTAACAAGTGGGCCCCAAGCAATACTGTAGCAGATCAGGAAATTCTGGGCCCAATATTAATATTCCAAAAACCCAATTTTCACCCCAGAAAGCAACTGAAGAAAATTGATACAGTAAGGACACTATTCGGCGGCGGAACCGCGGCCCAAGTGGGGGTTTTGCCGCTGTTCCGCGCTCTGGTGGTCGACTTACTGTGTCAAATTTCTACAGTGGGCTTATAATCTCCAGTACATCACTTATCTGTAACCTGAAAAATTTTTCGACACCAGAAAATTTTAACAGAAAACTGATGCAAGCAAAAATGCGAATTTTGGAATTTTGGTCGATCGGAAATGCAAAACACATTAAACCAAGCTAGACTAAGTTAATGGCGAGGCTCTGATACCACAGTAAGTGCACGGCGGCGCCCAGGCCGTCAATCCGACGGCCAAATGCGGAAGCGGTGATAAACTTTAAATTTTCTTGAACTTGCAAACCGCCGCGCACCAATACCCGGATCGAACCATTAATTAGTCCTAGCTATCTACAAGAAAGGGAAGAGAGATATACCGACAGATCCGAGTCCTCCGGTCTTCTCGTCGTCGTCCCGATCTCCTGCGGAATGTCCCGTCTCCTCCTCGTCGCCGGAAGTGCACCACATCGCCTACTTCTTTTACGGGCTCCCACCTCAATGCCGAGGCAACTCGGGCACGAAGCTGGCTAGTCGACGTGCCCAAGATTTGCTGTAGAATGTAGTGAGCTATTGTCTCTATTGGGGTTGAAGGAGTTGCCATATGGTGGGGGGAAAGATACAAGAACTATGTGGAGGATCTTTGGGGATTTTGGAACATGAAATGAACCAAAAACCCCCACTCAAAATTTGGGACAGCCCCCCCTCCTCTATGAGGCCGCCCACTATGGTGGAGGAAGAGAGAATGAGAGTGTGGTTTATCAAAGATAATGGGAGCCATCCAATAATACCATGGAGAGAGAGAAAGGAAAAGGTTATCATATGAAAAGAAATGATCACAAAGAAAAGTCCTCACTCAACAACCATACCCCTCAACATCATCAACAATCATGACTTTAAAAGTCAAGTCATGATGGAGTCAAAACAAGTCAATGAAGGTGCACATCATGAAAGCCATCATGATGCAACAAGATGAAAAGAACCCCCTCCACTAATGCCTATTTGCAACAATGCAAATAAACCCTCCTCCACCAATCTTCGGCCAATGAACGATCCAAAGGAAATCGGCCGAAACGAAAAGCAAACTGGCAACTCCAGAAAACTGGTCCCGTAATAAATTACAGGAAACCCCCGATACTGTGCATACACACCCGCATTTGTATTCCGACCGAAATACAAATGCAATGAGACAAAATCTACACTGTACTATACTAGGATCCGGCTTATACCAAAGCCGGCTAGTATTATCCGTTCGATCCTGATCCGTGCAATACCGCACGTATCTGATCGAACCCTGCCATATAACCATACGGCCTGTAGTACAAACTGTCCGATCCTGATCCGTGCAATACCGCACGTATCTGATCGGACCTTGCCATATCTCCATACGGCCTCTACAACCTTTCGCCCGAAAGCTGAGTAACTGAATGTGGGGGACTCTAAAGACTCGTCAACACCTTGGTTGTGGATTTAACCACTAGCACGTCAGAGGTATAAGCCAATACATAACGGGCTACCAGGTATTGACTAAAAGGGACGTCTGTGAGCGAACTCAGCCTGACAACCCTACTGAGCCTGTCAGTGACAATATCCGTACAGTCCGGTCCGTTCGTCTATGAGTATCGCATGGCGGGCCTAGGGGGTTGGTAAAAGTCAGACCCCCAAAAGCGGTACAAGTCGTGTCGGAGTGTAGCCCAGAACACCCTGAGATACTACTGGAATACCTACCAGTAAATCTCCTTGCCTCGGCCGAGGGCTTCGTGTAATGGCTCTCCTAGACACAGCACGACCTCACCCCCAATACCGGGAGAGACGAACCCCTGAAGATACGCTCACTGCCTCCATGTGGCTCGGGACTGTACCCAACTAAAACCTGTTTGCACGACTCCTTTGAGCCGTGGTAGGGTAGTAATCAAAGTACAGTGGGAACTCACACAAGACAAATGACGATCCCCAGGTCGATGAACTAACATGTACACATGTCACCAGGGAACTGCCATCTGACGTCTGGTATATGACCAACTGGCATGTTCCCGGCGAGTCCTGTCCGGTGTACTCATAACCCAATGAGCACCTGTATACATCTTAGGTGATCCAACTGACACCAGTGGCTTGTGAGACCGGCCACTTCCCCTCGTCGGGGTCTCGACTGTATACACTAGTCTACTCTGGAGAAACGATGCCCTGTCTCGAATCTCCCACGACTAGGGACCTTTTAAGGATGTGCTTATAGACCCCCAGCTCCCACTTATATGATCGCCCTCATACTGCTGGTGGTCAAGCAAGAATCCTAGGGGCTCTATCAACGTGCAATAGCAACTTGTCAGGTCACCTAAAGCAGTACACGATGATAAAGGTAAACCAGATAGCATACTATCATCTCGAGCAAGACTGTCCTACCGGGATAAGTCCTCCATCAATCATTGCAATCACGTACCTGTGACCTAATAATTGACTCTGAGGGCACTATCTCCAACAGTTTGATATCAGAGATAGTATACGGGTGCTCAGTGGAGACTGGGTACACTGGACAGACTCGCCGAGAACTCCCAGATGGTATTATACCTCACGTTAGATGGCAGTTCTCTGGTGACACTGGTACAGGTTAGTCTGTAGACCTGAGATCGTCATAGAGTCTTGTGTGATTCCCACTGTGCTTTGATTTCCACCTTACCACGTTCAAGAGAACGTGCAAAACGGTGGCTTTTGGGAACAGTCTCGAATCATATGGAGGCAATGAGCGATAGGAGGGGTTTCGACTCTCCCGGTATAGGGAGTTGATATTGCGCTGTGTTCGATTGGCTATAACTGGAAATCCCTGGCCAGGGTTGCTAAGATTTACTGGTAAGTATTATCAGTAGTTTCTTGAACTGTTATGGACCTCATATCAACATGACTTATCGGTTATTGGGGTCTGACGTTTACTACCCCTAAACTGGATATGCGACATATCAGACGAAGAGACCGGACTGTACGGAGTGTTACTGATTGGTTTCGCAGGAGAATGTACAGGCTTGCTTGTTGATCTTCTGATCACTCAATACCTGGGTGGCTGTTACGTTTAGCTGACCGCTTGCAGCTTGTGGTTGTTTGATATGATCATCACCTACTGTCGGTGTATTGACGATTCTTTAGAGTCCTACACAGAGGTTTCCTGGCTCAGGCAAAACGGAGTAGGAGCATATATGTGATATGTGCGGGAACGAGAAAAATACGTGTATGTGATACCGTATTAGATTCTCGCGATATGTGATATCGGCCAGGTATATGTGATATAGCCGGGTCATCGGATCAAGTGTTGATTCGATGAACTGATACAGATTATATTAGTCGGTTATTTATGAAATAGCCGGATTATCGGATCAAGTGTTGATTCGATAATTTAATGTATAATTATATATTTGATATATTACATTACATTAACTAATATAAGCTCACTTAAAGATTCTTTTTCTCACATGGATAATACATTGATGTATATGCGATATATGTTAATTGTATTATTTTCTTTTGTTACTATATATATTATATATGTGATATATAATATTGTAACATGTTAGGGTTACAATTGTAACATTGTTGATCGAGTTTAAACCAAGTTAGGGTTTGGATTAGGGTTAGCTTTTGGATGAAGCTTTCATGAAGCTTCATGAAGCTTTGACTTTTGTCATCTAGCTTGATATTTTGTGTTGATATTTGTTAACCCAACCCAAACCTCTACCCATGGTTTATTCTCTACAAGGGTTAAGGATGTGATCTTTAACCTATGGTTGCAATTCTAACCTCACACAATAATTCATTATTCATCCAAAAAGAAATTCTTCTTCTTCCTCCTCTTGAAAAAAGCTTTCTAGCTTTTTGTGTTGTGATGAAATAATGTGAGAAATTGAAAACAAAAGAGAGCAAAATTCCTTCTTCATCATCCTCATATATTCTTGCCACTTAGATTAAGGTGTTTTCTTTACTAATACTTGATTAGTGAAGCAAGAGCTTGGGTTTGAGATTCTTCAAAGTAGATCATCTTAGTAGTTGAAGATTGGAAACAAGCTTGCATCTTTCTCTTCATGGAGCCTCTTTAGAGTCCGGGTACTTGATGATCGCAGCGAAGGGACCTTAATACGGAGCTTATGAAGTGAAGGAACGTACTACAAAGGTTGTAATCCCAAACTCTTAGATGTTAAAGTGTTAACATGCTTGTTTGGTTTGATTCTCTAGTTAAAGTTCCTAGGTTTAGTGTTATCTTCAATGGCAAAATTTTAACTTGGCATGGATGATGCCTCCCGAAACCTTGCTGCCGTTGTAGATATCCCAACAGTGGTATCAGAGACCAGCTAGAGAATTAGACGGATAAGTGTAGAATTACGAAACCGAAACAACTCCGAAACACCCGTATCGAAACCCTAGTTTCTGTCAAAAATTTTCTGGAGTCAAAAAATTTTCAAACATGTGCAGAAGACTGTATGAGATACTATATGAACATGGCCCAAACCCTACCCCCCTGCTCGGATTTTGGCCGATCAGTTGGCCAATAAATCCGAGCAGGACGGCCCCCCAGAGGGTTCTGGGCTCCAGGTTTGAGTCATGGTCAAGTCTCTGGTGTTTGGTATTTTTGGTGTTGTTTATTTTGGCTAAATTTGCATGAGATGTTTATTTACTCAAAAGGTAATTCGGAGTGTTTCATATTCACAATTCTATCTTGGTTTCATGATTGTTTAGACAATGTTAAAAAATTCGAACGGATATCAATAACTCACTTTTTCCCCTGTTGAAAAATTTCCAAGTGTTGGATTTTTCCTTAGTTAAGAACATTCAAAGTCATGCAAGTAACGCGGTGGACCCTCTAGAAGAACACAAACCTTAACTCGATTATGTGACAGTCAGAACCACCACTAAACCCTAGGGTTTGTGGCAGTTCGGCGTTGCCACATGTGAGGCGTTGGTTTTACCCTTCTACGGCTGGATCATTGGTACTGTGGCATGTAATGGATGCTTTTAAACTAATTTCAAGTGTTGAGAACTAAAGGGAAATTTTGGGTGTTTGTTAATTCGATGGGAATGTTTAACATCGTCTAACTTATTCTGTAATGTGATACAATATTTGGAATCCACAAGTAGTTATGAGATAACTAATTTGAATGTTATAAATCTAGCACTTTAGACTCAGTTGATCGGTTGCCACGGGATTTTGATGCGATCAAAAGTCTGTCGCAATCACATAGCGTACGCGGATACTCGCAGAATAAACTTAATAGATAGCCACGCCCCATAGCCCTGACCAAGTGACTGTAGGAGAACCCCGTCGCCAAAACCATCCGTTCGGGTGCTCGCGGCAGCGGTGTTCCACCTTAGTGCACTTTGTCGACGGCATCGGGGGTACAGCCGTCTACTAAAGTTTTCGACGAGCATTCGATCAGGATGTCGAGAATCTTGTTGAATTGCCCGACTAGATATTGAAAAGTTTTTTCGAGATCGAGACTAAAATGCGGGGTTTATAATTGTTAAGCATGTGATGTCTAAGGAATTCATTTGGTTAGGCATGTGATGTCTAAGAAAGTTGTGGATTCCAACTGTTGTAGTTTTACACTTTCTTTTCTGCGACTGTAAGTGTAATATGTGGTGTATTGCCGGTTTCGTTGCTATACATCAACGACAATTGGGATACGCATATTTACTTACGTTGATGACATGTGATGTTATGTGTTGCTGTGATATGTTATATTGGATCGTCGTGTTTTGAATAGCCGGGGGTTTTATGTGAGATGAGAGTTTTTATTTTCATTCATGTAAAATTCACTGTATGTAATATTCTTTTATTGGGGCACTTCCGGGTTGAGGATGATGTCACCATTGTATATTATTTACTTTTCCGCATTAGGATAAACCCAAGGCGGAGAGCACAAGCAACCGGGTTCTAGGGTCCAGTAGGAGACCATCTCGAGGAGTCGAGAACGGATATCCTAACTCTAGAATTGGTAGGGTGCTTGCTGCTCTCGTAGGGGTCTAGGGTTGTGGGATTGGCTATTCATCGCGACCGTGGAATCCGTGTTTTATACAGGCTCGCAATAAAACACGGACCTCCTAGTATATCCAATATTTCATATATGTTCTTCTGCTGCAATGTTCTGTAATGAGATCATATTACTGCCTGAGATGAATGCTTATATTATAAACATGTGATATATATTATATATTGTTGATTTCGTTTCATATCTGATACTTGGGAAGCATAATAAATGGGACTTCATTAATGAGATTAATGAAATAAAAGAAATCTAAAGATGTTGTAGAATCGAATTTTCAAAAACAGGTAGCTCTAGTTGTTGCTTTGCATAGCGGTGTTCCTTATAGAATATCCAGCACCTTATTCGATAAGGAAAGAGCCGAGATCCCTTCACCGGGAGTGACCACTTTAGCGAAACTAGCAGATGCTACAAACTCGGTTTGTCTTTTGATTGCTTTTCTAGTTCTTGCTTTGCATAGTAGTATTTGTGAAATATCCTGCAACTCATTCGATGAGGAAAGAGCCGAGATCCCTTCACCGGGAGTGACCTCTTTAGCAAAACTAGTAAAGACCTCAAAAACACTCCATTTAAATCATTTGATTCTACAACGATATCAAGTTCATTACGCAAAAGGTTTTCTTAAAAACCAGTCGTAGCCCTCCGTCATTTCAGATAAGTACTACTTAGTATTCGTACTGCGGTAGTTTGGCATGCATCAAGGCGTAGTGTACGGTAGCTAACTAGTGCTTATCTGTTAGCATACGATGCGATTGGATTAGGGTATTCATACGGTATTGTTTGGCATGCGTCAAGGGTCGTACGGGTAGGTTTAATTCAATAAGGAAATTGCAGGTTGAACTTGACTAGTAGCCTATGGTTTGTTGGCTTTCGTCAAGATCATAGGATGCTAGGGGTAAAATATTATCGGGAATTTCAAGTGTTGAAATTTACAATGAGATTGCATACCTTCTATAAGATAGTTGGATCCCAATACCCGTTGCAACTGAGACTTACTCATGTGAGAGTTTTACACATTACAATTAGCCGATCAAGTAGGTGTCTAGAAAAGTGTCAACGGGGTTACGCCGCTGGGAAAACGAGGTTTATTATAATTAGGTCCGTACGAAAGCACGGGGACCTCCCTCAAAGTACCGGCACTGCCTGGCTGAAAGATTAGCGAACTTGTAGCGTGTAATTAATCCCGGCTAGTCTTTCCTTTTAGGGTTTGAAGGAAGATTTGACTAAAACAGTGGGAGCCATCCTGAGTAGATATATTAATAACCAATCTAATTTTGCAAGAGCATACGCTGAGTGTTTTTTGTAAGTCCACGTTGCGACCCCCGGTGCTTACGGGGAGGCGGAAACGGTATAAAAAATAAATTTTTATCGCAAAGGGGCAACATGGACTAAACAAGGTCGGGATCGTGTCTAAACTAAACTAGCAAGCATACAAAGGAGCGTTAGCTACTCGGATGAAGAGTTATACCTAAACTTGAACTCCTTCTTCTTCAAACCTTGTAGAGGTTGATGGTTCTTGCCTCGTAGCCTTCTTCCGTCGAAGATGGATCCACCTGAGGGTTCAACCTTCGGGCTCTTCCTCGAACTTTGAGTGAACTAGAATCTCCGGCTTGCTAAACCCTTGATCCTAGAGTGAGTAGAGAGTGTCTAGGGGTTGTTTTTCTTTTAAGGTGAGGGATTCTCAACTCATGAGAAGGATTCACCTTAAGCTTGAGGAAGAAGAAGATGAAGTGAGGAGAGAGAATGGTTATGAAAGAATGAGCTATCTTTTTCTTTTTGCAACCATATCAAAAAGAAAAAGAATTATCTAAATAATAATAATTCAAAATGAGAATAGTTGATGGTAGTTTTGGAATGACCACTATCATGCTTCATTAAATGAAATGTAAGCATGAATCAAGGAGTATCTTTACAAAGCATGATGGTGGTCAACATTCAACCATGGTCAATAAGTCAACCATGGTCAACAAGTCAACAAAATCAACCATAACATAATTCTCATTTAATTACTATTATTAATAGATAATCCATAAATCCATTAGGGTTTGGAAAATGATGACTGTCAACTGTGCATACGCACCCGTTCCGAAACCCTAATGAAATACCTCATCCTCCGCCTCAAGCAACTGTGCATACACACCTGCATTCTCGTTCCGAGGAACAAGAATACCGAGATATAAAAGCAACCCCAAAACATATACCAGTATCTGGCTCAAACCAGAGCCTGCCAGTATAATCCGTCCGGACTCCAAACGTGCACAAGTGCGCGGATGAGAACGAACCCTGTCGCAAAACCATGCGACCTCTACTCTGTTTTGCCCAGAGGCGAATACCCTCTGTGTGGGACTCTAAAGACTCGACACTACGCTGGCAGTGGGTTTAACCACAGACCGCAAGCGGCACTAGCTGTGCGTAACGGTCCCCAGGTAGATGCCGACAAGAAGGCTGACGAGGTGAACCCCATCTGAACTCCTACTGAGTCTGAATGTGACATTCTCCGTACAGTCCGGTCTGTTCGTCTGATACATCGCATGTCGGGCCTAGGGGGCGGTAAAACGTCAGTCCCCCAATAGCGGTACAAGTCGTGTCGGAGTGAAGCCCAAAACACCCTGAGATAACACTGGAAACCTACCAGTATATCTCGCTTGCCCTGGCCAGGGACTACTCGTGTAATGGCTCTCCTAGACACAGCGCGATGTCAACCCCCAATACCGGGAGAGACGAATCCTGTCTAACCGTCACTGCCTCCAACTGCTTCGGGACTGCACCCAACCACTACCTGTTTGCACGACTCCTTTGAGCCGTGGTAGGGTAGTGATCAAAGTGCAGTGGGAACACACTCGAGGCGAAGTGCCAGTATCAAGTCAGCGGACTAAGCTGTACTCATGTCACCTGGGAACTGATAACTGACGATAGGTATAATACCAACCTTTCAGTTCCCGACGAGTCCTGTCCAGTGTACCCGTAACCTAACGAGCACCCGTATACTATCTCCAGTACGACGTACTGATGGCTGTGGGACAGACCATCTCCCACACTGGGATGAGAAGCGCATACGCTAGTCTACTCCGGAGTATCGATGCCCTGTCTCGATAGTCCTGCGACTAGGGACCTGTATAAGGATGTGCTTATAGATTACCCAGCCCCCACTAGTGTGACTTCCATCACAACGCTGGTAATCAAGCAAAGATCCTAAGGGCTCCACTAATGCGTATAGGTGATATCGCAAAATAAACACATGTACACATTGAAGTAGAAACAAACCAAGTAGCATACTACTATATTGAGCAAGATTGTTTATACAAGGTGAATATCCCAAGCTTCCATTAAGTAATATACAAACTAGTATGATACAGTAATGGCCTCTAGGGCATATACACTAACATTTTTTTCTCTCTCTCTCCAAGTTGCGACCATGTCACGCCTTAATCAAGATAATAATACGGATATATTGACCGAACTCGCTTGTCATACTGCTCTAGGGAACGTTGGTCCCACTCCAACTTATAAATGTTATAAGACCGACAGGAAATAGGGAATTACCAGAATTCCCGTGCCACCTAAACGAAGAAAGTGTATAATGATGCATCATCTTCGGGTGTGTTCATTACCATGAACTGTTTCTCAGTATCCTTTACGTCCTGGGTATGAGATACCGGATCAGGATCCCACATATGTAATATGTGATAGGTAGAGAAGTGAGAAAGGGTGATAAGTTTTAAAAGTTAAAAATGGTGCAAGTGTTGCATCCAAGTCTGTTGGCAGTTATCACCCTGTATTACCAAATACATTGATTCGGAACGAATGAAATTAGATACCGAACCTGATATACAACATCATATCAGTCTCTTTATTTAAAAAAGAAGGATATAATTTTGTATTGTTGGATAATGTTTTGAACATTTCCCATATCAAGAGTTGATCGGTTCAAGCACGTTATCTAAAAGCATAGACGTTCTAAATCAAACCACAGTTCTTAACGTACAGAACACACACAAGAGGAAGAGTTCAGAAATGAACGAATCCTTCTTGAGGTATTGTAGACTAGGTCATATCAATGTGACCCGACTAGCTAAGTTACATTTAGATGCAAATTTAAATTAGTTTAAATTTACATCTTGTGAAACTTGCCAGTCATGTCACAAAGATAAGATGACCATAGCTCTGTTTATTGGAAACAGAGAAAGAGTTAGTGAACTCTTGGGATTGATACATGATGATGTATGAGGTCCCCTGTCTACACATGCCAGGACTAGTTCTTTGTACTTCAGAAGTAGAGAACCAAAACGGGTATAAGTATTATGTCCTTTGATATGATCAGAGAGGAGAATACTTGAGCACGGAGTTCCTGGACTATTCTAAAGGAGAATGAGATTCTCTCTCAGCATTACTCCTCCGAGTACACTACAGTACGTTGGTATATGGGGACGGAGCAAACGCACCCTATAGGATATGGTGTGTTCTATGATGAGTACTACTGAGTTGCCTATTTTCTTTTGGGGATATGCACTTGAGAAGCTACATACCTATTGAATAGGGTTCCAATCAAATCAGGTGTCCGCCCCTCCATATGTGATATGGTATGGGAAGAGCCCATCTCTTAAGGATGTTAAGATTTGGGGTTGTCCGGCCTATGTCAAAAGCAGAATCCGGACAAGCTCGAGGCAAAGTCAGGTCTGTGGAAGTTTGTTGGATATCCGAAGCATTCGCAAGGGAATATCTTCTATCGAACTGAGGAACAAAAAGTGTTTTGTTTTCCCGGCATACTACCTTTCGGAAAGGGAATTTCTTATGAAGAAATTAGTGGTCATGAGGTAGAACTGGAAGGAGTTCCAGCTATACAAACTGCAGCTGATGATTTGGTAGAACCGGAGGATTCAATAGTTTCCAACGATCCTCAGCCTCTCCGCCGATCTAGTAGGGTTCCTCACACACCTGAGAGATACTTTGGTTTCTCTATGACAGTGGGAGTGAGGATTGCATCATGAGATAATGACCCAACTATTTTCAAGCAGGCCATCAGGAGTGAGGACTCTGTAAGAATGGCTGGATGCTAAGCGATCTGAGATGGAATCTACATACACCAACAAAGTATGGACTTTGGTTGCTTTATCTAAAGGGTTAAATCCCCATCAGGAGCAAGTATATCTTGAGAAGATTACTTGGTGTACATGGAAAAGTTGAGACTTTCAAAGCAATGCTTAAGTCCATCCAGATCCTACTTGCCATTGTTACATACCATGACTACGATATCTGGCGGTTAGGTGTTATGACTATTTTTCTAAATAGTGATTTAGAAGAAAGCGTCTATAAGTACACAACCAGAGGGCTTTGTAGACAGTGGGAGCAGCGGAAACATGTGCAAGTTGTTTTATGGGATAAATCAGGCATCGTGAAGTTGGAACGTCTGTTTTGATGTGGTAGTCAAAGAGTTTGATTTCATCAAAATGGTAGATGAACCTAGTATATACAAAAAGGTAGTAGGGAGTATGGTGATGATCATCGTAAAGTTAGTAGATAACATACTCTTGATAGGAAAGGAGTTTCCTATGCTACTCTCGGTCAATCTCCTCTTATCACAAGGATTCTCCATATAGGATCAAAACGATACCTCCTAAATCCTGGGTTTTGGATCTATGAGATAGATCAAATTGGATGTTAGGATTCTCACTAAGTGTAGTGAGAAGGTATCAATCGATCCTGGGGAGAATCACTGGAAAAGTTCCAGGGTGATAAGACGACTGAATGTCAGTCACAGGCATTGTCTTCACCCTCAGTGGAAGGACGGTATGTTGGAAGAGTTCCAAGCTAGATACCGTGACATACTAGACGATTAAAGGAAAGATACATCGTTACCAAGGATGCTACCAAAGAGGCAGTCTGGATATATATGAGTTCATGAGATGAACTTCGTTCCTACCATTGTGTGACAATGGAGTTGTGGCTTATGCCTAGGAACCCCCATCCCATCAGAGATCCAGACATATTCTTAGGTAGTATCACCTGATCATGGAGATGGTTGATCTCTAGGGAGATCGAGGTCAGGAGAGTAGATACAGAGGACAACAACGCGGATCACTCACAAAGGCCTATTTCCCAGTAGAGACTTTTATAGGATGGTTGAGTATGAGATACTTCAACCACAGCTGATTGTTGGGTATGAGATACCACAACAGATGGCCCTAGTGCAAGTGGGAGATTGTTAGTGATATGTATGACCTAGAGGCCATTACTGTACACACGATGTATATTGTAGTGGATGCTTGGATATATATATGGAGGACTTTCTTGCTCGACATGATAGTATGCTATCTGGTTGCGCTTTATCTTAACATGTACTCTGATTGTCTCTATGTTACATGTTGATAAAGCTCTTAGGATGAGTACTTGACTACCAGGACTATGATGCAGATCATACTAGTAGGGATAGTGTAGTCGCTAAGTACATCCTTCAAATGTTCCTAGTCGTAAGTGTATCGAGACAGGGCATCGATATACCAGAGTAGACTAGCGTATAGCTTCTCGACCCATGTAGATGGGCGATGGATGATCCCATATCCATTGGTGTTTGACATCAGAGATAGTATACGGGTGCTCAGTAGAGACTGGGTACACTGGACGGACTCGCCGAGAACTCCCAGATAGTATTATACCTCACGTCAGATGGCAGTTCTCTGGTGACACTGGTACAGGTTAGTCTGTAGACCCGAGATCGTCATAGAGTCTTGTCTGATTCCCACTGTGCTTTGATTTCCACCTTACCACGTTCAAGAGAACGTGCAAATGTTGGAGATAGTGCCCGCAGAGTCAATTATTGGATCACAGGCACGTGATTGCAATGATTGAGGGAGGACCTATCCCAAGAGGACAGTCTTACTCAAGATGATAGTATGCTATCTGGTTTATCTTTATCATCGTGTACTGCTTTAGGGGACCTGACAGGTCGCTATTACACGTTGATAGAGCCCCTAGGATTCTTGCTTGACTGCCACCAGTATGAGGGCGATCATATACGTGGGAGCTGGTGGTTTATAAGCACATCCTTAAAAGGTCCCTAGTCATGTGAGTTTCGAGACAGGGCATCGATACTCCAGAGTAGACTAGTGTATACAGTCGAGGCCCCGACGAGGGGCGGTGGCCGGTCTCACAAGCCACTGGTGTCAGTTGGTTCACCTAAGATGTATACAGGTGCTCATTGGGTTATGAGTACACCGGACAGGACTCGCCGGGAACATGCTAGTTGGTCTTATACCTGACGTCAGATAGCAGTTCCCTGGTGACATGTGTACAGGTTAGTTCATCGACTTGAGGATCGTCATTTGTCTCGTGTGAGTTCCCACTGTACTTTGATTACTACCCTACCACTCTCAAAGGAGACGTGCAAACAGGTTTTAGTTGGGTACAGTCCCGAGCCACATGGAGGCAGTGAGCGGATCTTCGGGGGTTCGTCTCTCCCGGTATTGGGGGTGAGGTCGCGCTGTGTCTAGGAGAGCCAGAACATGAAAAGTCCTTGGCCAAGGCAGGAAATTTACTGGTAGGTATTCCAGTAGTATCTCAGGGTGTTCTGGGCTAATCTCTGACACGACTTGTACCGCTTTTGGGGGTCTGACTTTTTCCAACTCTCTAGGCCCGCCATGCGATGCTCATAGACGAACGGACCGGACTGGACTGTACGGATATTGTCACTGACAGGCTCAGTAGGGTGTCAGGATGAGTTCGCTCATCGACGTCCCTTTTGGTCAATACCTGGTAGCCCGTTACGTATTGGCTTATACCTCTGACGTGCTAGTGGTTAAATCCACAACCAAGGTGTTGACGAGTCTTTAGAGTCCCCCACATTCAGTCGCTCAAGTTTTCGGGCGAAACGCTGTAGAGGCCGTATGGAGATATGGCAGGGTTCGATCAGATACGTGCGGTATTGCACGGATCAGGATCGGACGGATAATACTAGCCGGCTTTGGTTTAAGCCGGATCCTAGTATAGTATAGTGTAGATTTTGTCTCATTGCATTTGTATTTCGGTCGGAATACATATACGGGTGTGTATACACAGTATTGGGGTTTTCCTATAATTTATTACGGGACCAGTTTTCTGGAGTTGCCAGTTTGCTTTCCGTTTCGGCCATATTTCTTTGTATCTTTCATTGGCCGAAGATTGGTGAAGGAGGGCTTATTTGCATTTGTGAAAATAAGCAATTTGGAAGGGGGTATTTGCATTTTGTTGCATCATGATGATGCACCATCCATTGACTTGATTTATCCATCATGGCTTGACTTTTGTGTGATCATGGTTGTTGATGAAGGTTGATTTGGAGTGTCAGTTTTGTGTGATGATTATTCATCATGATGAGCTTTTCTCTTTCTTGCATGATCACATACCATTCCTCTCACTTGATTATTCTTGTGGCTATCTTCTTTTCATACACACTCCATTCTCTCCTCTCCCACCAAGCCTTGGCCGGCCACTTCTTATGGGGGCTGTCCAAACATTTTGGTGGGGGGATTTTGGTTCATTTTATGTTGGAAAAATCCCACAACACCATCTCCAAAAGCTTATATCATTTCCTCCACCATAAGGCAACTCCACAACCCCAATTGAGACATAGCACTACACCATTCTACAGCAAATCTTGGGCACGTCGACTCGCCAGCTTCGTGCCCGAGTTGCCTCGGTCTAGAGGTGGGAGCCCGTAAAAGAAGCCGGCGACGAGGTGGACACCGGAGATTCCGCGGGAGATCGGGACGATGACGAGAAGACCGGAGGACACGGATCACTCGGTATATCTCTCTTCCCATCTTTTAGTTAGCTAGGACTAGTTTAATAGCACGATCCGGGTTTATAGTGCGCGGTGGTAGCGGTTTGAAAATTAAAGTAAATCACCGCTTCCGCATTCCGGCGTCGGTTTGACGGCCGGGGCGCCGCCGTGCACTTACAGTGGTATCAGAGCCTCGCCATTAACATAGTCTAGCTTGGTCTAACGTGTTTACATTTCCGATCGAACAAAAATCCCAAAACCCGCATTTTCATGCATATCAGTTTCTGTCGAATTTTTTTTGTCTCGAAAAATTTTTCAGGGTATTGCAGAATGATGTGCAGGGAATCCTAAGAACACTGTAGAATTTTGGTCACCTGATCCTTCCGTACTACCGCGGAACCGCGGCCATAACCCCTCTTTGGCCGCGGTTCCGCCGTAGGAATTTGGATTCACGTCACCATTTTTTTGCAGTGGGCTTGTGGGCTGAAAATAGGGGTTTTGGTATACTTTGTTTGGGCCCAGAATTTCTGTGAGTGCTACAGTATTGCTTGGGGGCCCACTTGGTAAAATTTGATCGATCGGATATTTTAAACACATTAGTTCACAGTATTTACATTATATCTGCGACCGTGAATGTCACTTGATCGGTAAATCCTGTCTAACTGCTATAGCCCGGTTAGACGGATTTGCGAACGTGACTTTCACGTTGATGTTCTGTGATTTTGTTGTGATGTTGCGGATCGGTCGTGGGGATAGCCTGGTTGCAATGCTAGTACAGTTTTGGTTGTATTATGTACATTTGATATTGCGGGGCGAGCGTCCGACATGTGGACTGCCGTCACTGCCTGTTTGTATTATTCTTTTGGGGCACGACCAGGTTGCGGTCGATGTACCCGTTGTATGTATATTTTACTTTCTGTACGAGGATTGCCCCGCGGAGGGGTGCACGGATAGCCGGGTTCTAGAGGGCAATGAGCCTGCATCTCATGGCATTGAGACGGAGGGGGCTTCACTTTCGAATTGGCGGGCTATTCGCCGCACTCGTAGGGTGTACAGGTTGACCCAGGAGGGGTGCCCAAGTTACCGAATTCCGTGAAGTGCTGGGTGGTCCATTCACGTTGCTGAAGGGGGCTGCCTCGCTTCAGGTTTTGGCGGGTAACTTGCCGTGCTCGTAGGGGTCTAGGATTTCATTGCACAGGCTATCCACACGACCAGGGGAACGTCGGGTTTCAGCAGCTCTGTGAAACCCGGGGATCCCAGATATCTATATTGTTCTGTGATGCTGTACATTTCTGTGATGTTGCATTTTATCCCGCCTTGAGCGAAATATTATATATTATATATATACTAGTAGATGTTGTATATGTTTTGCATCCGCGCTAGTCCAGTCCCCGCTCTGTCGTTAGTTAGCTAACCTAACGGGTAATGATGGGACCCAGTGGCGAATGCGAATGGCATATACGTACATCAGTATATTTTCGTTCTTTGTGGTGTGATCAATTGATGGGACTGCGTTGATTCGGATCAATGCAAGTTAAACAAACCTAATCTGATGTTGTTGGAACATTTTCAAAAAGCTATTATTTGCAAGGACGTTCTCTTTTGTTTTGCATCGTGGTATTCAGTTGGAATATCCTGCTCCTCAGTCGACGAGGCAAGGGCCGAGATCCCTTTACCGGGAGTGACCCCTTGGACAAAAAGTTTGCGTCAGGGCATTAACTTCACTATAGCCGATTACTTTTGCTTTGCATCATGGTATTCAGTTGGAATATCCTGCACCTCATTCTACGGGGAAAGAGCCGAGATCCCTTCACCGGGAGTGACCTCTTTAGCAAAGGTTTTCGTCACTATATTTTTCTAAAAAGCTATCCGTTCCTTCAACGATATCAAGTTCATTACGTTAAAGGTTTTCGCCAGAAACCATTCGTAGCCCTCCGTCGTTTCATATGGGTAGTCAATAATATTCAAGCTTTGTTTGTTGGCCAAAGTCAAGGCACAGTGTTTAGTAGCTGTTGGTTATTCATATGCAGTATAGATAGATGCGTTGGTTTGGAACAGTCGTACTGCCTTGTTGGCCAAAGTCAAGGGTAGGTACGGGTGGATTCAAATCAACCTGGAGAATGACGGGTAGAACTTGACATGCGACTTATGATTTGTTGGCCAAAGTCAAGGTCATAAGAGCATGGGGTAAAAATCACATCGGGAGTTTCTAAAGAAACTGAAACTTGCCAGATATGCGCATACCTTCTGGAGTGTGATAGCGTGAGCGGATTCCGTCACATTATCATGCGATGATAGTTGGATCCCGATTCCCACTGATGAGTTGGTTTACTCCTCGGGATATCCCGACTAATTCTTCTTTTAGGTTTGGAGAAGAATTTGACGGTACAGTGGGAGGTTTCCAGATTAGATAAATTGGTAACCATTCTGATCTAGGTTAGAGTGCACGCTGAGTGTTTCTTTTCTCTCTCTCTTTGGCAGCGACCATTGACCCGACCCTAAGACTATGACTCAGTGACCAAGTTGACCGAACCTTCTTATAAGACTGGCTTTTGGATTGTCAGAGTTGCAGACCTCATTGCCACTCCTACTTTTACCCTTTTTCTCCAGGACACCCCGTATTACTACGAACGTCCACTTCCATTGGACAAAACCATCGTATGGTTATATACGAACTCGAAGGAATTCGAGGATGGTTTCCGGTTCTGGAGAAAACGGATAAGACTATTCAGTTGTCTTTTCCTTTTACCTTCTCTCAGGTTGTGAGTACTCCTTGGTTTAGGAGATAGTACACCTATTACGCAAATTGGATAGTCTTCTTCCAAACCATAGGCAGGTGCCGACCGGTAGGGAATGAAGAAAACCAATTAGCCTAACGATGGTGTACAGAAGGTATTAAGTAAAGACATAATAAGGGATTAGTAGGAGGGCAAAGTAAATTGCGACTGCTATTCACGACCAAACCAAGTATTTTTTCACCAATCCTAAATCGCCTTTGTATTTCTCCAGAACACTCCGTATCACTACGAAGATCCACAGTTTATTGGATACTCCATCGTATGGTTATATACGAACTCGAAAGAAACTTGTTCCAGTTCGGGGATGGATTCTGGTTCAGGAGAAATAGGAATAAGGTTTATTCGGTTGTCTTTTATCTTCACCTTCTCTCATTGCGAGTGCTCTTAGGATTAGGAAAGTACACCCATTATGCTTATTGGATAGTCTTCTTCCAAACCATAGGCTGGTGCCCAACGGTAGGGAAGGAAGAAAACCATTTGGCCCAAAAGGGTGTGCAGAAGGTAATGACTAAAGACATAAAAAGGGATTTGGAGAGGTGGCAAAGAATTATACGGTTACAGTCGAGAATCTGGAAGAGGCATTACTAGGAATACCGGGATACCCCTTCGAAATATTTCAATGTTTCGGTTTCACTGTGTACTGTTAAAGGAAAACTGATTTCCCAATTAGTCCTTACTCCAGGGTATGTATTTACCAGGTATGATTCTCACATCTGTATGGTTTTACAGATGATGAGTGGGAGTAGGTTAGTTGGAATTAGGTGATCATCCTCATTATATCGGGATTCGTTGTAATCGGTGATATTTGAGGAAGTCACCTGGGTTGTTTGCCGGACGGCAAATATTTGGTTTTGAATATCCGCTGTCATGCACCAATTTCAAATTGATATATCTGTACGTCTATTTGTATAGAGTGAGATATGCCTTTTTGAAATTATGTCTGTGACATTTACCTATATCAGTGGATGGTTAGGTAAGGAGCATTAAACAGCGGTGTAATTCTTCTTAACCATAAGTACAGTTTTCAACCTACGACGCACAGTGAATGAGTTATCAGACTCAAGGGACTTATACAGAGTATTGTATGTTTTCCAGGGTCCATCAGGACAGAGGGGTTGGTCCTCGTACTATATTCGGTTTACTTATGACTTCTCTAGTTTTTAGACAGGTGTTTCGTGGAAACACAGGGTCCGAATTTTGAGAAGTTATAGGTATTTGAATAAAGTATAGAACCAGGTGTTGCAAGTATCGGGATTCTTCAAGTTGATCGAAGATGTAGATACTTGAGTATGGTATTCAGTTGATAGTAATGGTTAAGAGAACTTGCTTCTCTTTCAGGTTACTCATAATTGGAAGCATTCCTAAGTTGAGTGACGCTGATTGGCCTCCTTCTATTTAGTTGACATGCACTGGAGACAGCTGCAAGATTTGAATCTGGTTCAATTAAATCATTGCCTCTGGTTCTATATTGGATATAGAACAGTTCATATCTTAACGATGTTAAGGTACGGGGAGTTGTCCGGCTTATGCTTAAAACCAGACTCTGGATAACTCAAGGCACGTTTTCTGTAATGGTTGTTTGTGGGTTGACCCAGGCTATGACGAGGGTTGGCTTTCTACCATCTGGAAGATCAATAGTGATATTGTTCTTGACTCGCCACAGTTTTATTAAAAATGGATTTTTTCAGAAAACGGTAGTGGGAGTATGGTAGAACTGGAAGTGATTCCAGAACCACAAACGATTACTGAAGATTTTGATAGGAACCTAAAGATTCAATCTGGTTTGACATTCCATTGGCCACTCCGCAGATAAGGTGGGTAACCTCAGGCACCCGAGAGGTACTCCGGTAGCCTCAAGGACGGTGACAGGGAGGTTCTTGTTTACCCACACTTGCCATTGCTGTTGTTCCAGGCTGCGAGACCCGGCGGGAGGATGAGTATAGCGTCGTTCTAAACTGACTTTAGAAGTGTACGTCTATATGACTCTGCCAGAGGGTTGTCGTAGTCAGTGGGAGCAGCGGAAGCATTGGTGGACAGGTTGCTTATGTCTATTTATAGACTAAAGCAGATATAGCGGAGACAGATCATCAATTTCTGATGTGACAGTCATAGGTTTGACTTCATCAGAATAGGGGATGGATCTGTTGAGAAGGTAGTAGGGTGTGATGTCATGGTATTTGGATGACATACACAGAGTAGGAAGTGATATTCCTATACTACGATCGGTTATACTTTGGTCGTTACACAGTGGTTTCTCCACATGGGACTTGGACATTATATCAGACATGCTGGTTACTAGATCTATGGTTTTAGATCTAGATTTGGGTGGTTTCCCAATCAGGGTACTTAGAAAGCATTCTAAGAGTATTTAGAATGGACGACTCCTGGCACGGTAGTGTACCTGCAGGTGATGGAGTCACCCTCTCTAAAGGTGTCTTACAGACTAAAGGGGAGAGGGATGTGCATGATTGGCAGATCACTTGCTCAGGCAATTGAGTCAATCATGAAATGTCAAGTACCACACCAGATGTTGTTCTTGCACTAGATGCAATAAGTTGACATTGATCCAATCCTGGAGAAACAGTCAGAAGCAGTTTTAGAACATAAGTGGATGTTCTAGGGATATGATAACGACAGCCTCATTCGGGAGACAGTTATCATTCCAGGCTTCCAAGGTGACCTGGACGACAGGGTGGTCGTCAGAGCTATAGTTTTCCTTCTGACGAGGGGCAGTATTTTGGACAGGTGGTGTCACGCCCCGCTTCCCAGAGTACGCAAGATTGGGCACGTGACATAGCCAACCATGCTACCTGTGGGTAGGAAGTATCCATCCACAGTCACATTACGGTTGTAAGGATATCAAGAACAAGATAATAAGCTAATCTAATACATGTCCAAATCCATAATAACAAGAATCAATAAACAATAAGTGCGGAAGCAAATGATCCAATATAATCATAGAAAGGTACGTCCCATAATGCGGGATCGCACCTGGAAATAAAATGCAATAAACAAACTAACCACTATAGAACTCAAATCAGCCTGCTGGCTGAAGTACTCCTGCACGGTCGGCGACAGTGGTAAAGAATCTGGGCCATGCAAAACCCAGACGTCAGCGCGTCATGACATCAAGTATATAATGTAAACATGGTAATAAGCAATGCAAGTATGAACATGAATAAAGCAGTACTAAGAAACAACAGAGCAGGGTAATGTGCAATGGTGACTAAACTATCCTGTCAGGTTTCTACTCTATAGTCTTTGAAATCAATTGATGAATCGTCGATGTAACTCAATAGTATCCCGTGCGTGCCCGGGACCACGGTCAAGATCCTCGGGGCTGAATCCGAGACGTGCCGCTAAGCAGTAAAAGGTAGTAGGATGGGCGAGTGATGTCAGCATCAACACTCCGGGGCTGGCCAAGCCCGTAAGACTGATCAGAACATGTATCGAACTGTTGAGTTACAAGTCGGTTTCACCTTTGATTTCCCCATACCCCCAAGCTATGTATGTCAGGTCAGGTATTCAGTAGTCAAGGACTAATGCCAACAGAAAATCCGGTAAAAGTAGGTCTGTCTGGATAGACAGCAGGAATGGTCAGGTTTGTCGGCATTAGGCATGAAATCAGGTAACAGGTCAGGTCACGTTTTAACAGGTTGAGGCGATATGTATAGGGTGTCATGTCATGTCAAGAGTGTACGGTACCATGTCATGTCAAGTAGGGAGTGTAACAGGTCATATCAGGAAGCACAAGATGTCATGTGGGTGCTCATAATCAAACTAACATAAGCTTATGTATAAATAAACAAGCATGAGTACTATCAGAACAATAAACTGGAACATGTAATATGATATGTAAATAAATATAGTTTTAAGGATATGGATGCACAGTTATCGATTAGGGTTACATTTATAGTTCCAATATTAATTAGGATGCAATTTATTAAACATGGAGTGTTAATATCACATTATTATGTAATAGTGTGATCTATGCTTGCAATTATATGTATCTTAAATGCGATAGATGCAAACGGGTATCCGAAAAGTTATAAAACTGTAAAATGGTAATGTGGGATGTACAACTAAACAATATGTGATATAAATATTGATATAATAATATTAATATGGATAGCATATTCAAAGCGATTAGTAACTATAAAAGATGTATTGATTAACCATGCACAAGAAGGTTCCGTTCAGAAATTCAGCGTCACCCTAATTTGTAAAATAGCTTAAAAATAACAAATGTTCTCCAAAAGGGACGTATCTTATACCAAAACAAAGATAATTCAATAAGGTTTTCAGTTTTATAAGTATAAGCATCTCAGGTTATCCCTACAAAAAGTTATGAATATTCAAAGTTGAAAGTTTGCTGCTGGAATTTTCCTGGACAGCAGTTTAAAGGCATTTTCATTTGCATTTTACGTTATTTAAACAATTTATTTTGCAAGTAAATATTTCATAGAGTTATAGTATTCTGAATTAGCTTCGTAACGAACTAAAGAACGTATACTGATGATTTTTCTATGATTTATAATGAATTTTATAAGATAAGGTGTACAGTAATTTCAGATTTGTCATATCCGATTTTTCAACGACATTTCATATGTAAACTATAAGATTTTCAAATGTATAACATTATAAAATGAAGATTATAAAAGTATATAGTATGTAGCAAGATTAACTTGCCTCGATGGGTCGCGAATCGGGAAAACGGAACGTTAACCGTCGGCGGGGAAAACTCGCGACGGCGCACGGTTCACGGAATGAACCCAAACGACGAACAAAGGAACCACACGGGTCGGGGTATCTCGCTGGAACGTCGAGAAACGTCACCGGCACGACGGAATTCCGGCAACAAAAGAACAGTTAAAAGAAATGAGAAACGAGACATGAAGCAAGAAGAGAAAAATGATAAAGAGAAGTACGAGAGAATATATAAGGGGGAGAGAGAGAGAGAAAATGGAGAGAGAGAGAAGAAGGAGAGAGAGAAAGTGGGGCCCACAGGGTTAAAGGGGAGGTTGCGATTGGCTGAGAGAATAAATTGAGAAGGATATAAAAGATTGTAAAAAATATTATATGGTTAACTTAAAGATTTAAAAGATAGGTAATGAACAGTAAGATATCAGATTAGTTAGAAAAATATATGCGAAGGTTTTAATAATATTAAAATTTAGGATTTTGGCGCCAAATGAAACATTTCCAAATTGCGCCCGGGTTGGGTCCAAAAATTCGAAATTCAAATAATAGGATTTTAGGCGGGTTCCAAATTTTAAAATGAAATGTTTTATGATTAAAAAGCATACTCCCAAAACGGACACACGCACGTGCACGTAGCCATCCAAACTCGCCCGTTTCACTGAACGGGACGAGAACACAATGCACGGACGCTACCACGAGGCTAAGGGTGTCAAGTAGGCCAAGATGAATATTTTTAATTTTATTTTAAATGCTAAAATTTGTTATATGCAGAATGACTTAGCCAGATAAAATTTTACAGTAAGACCCAAATAAGCAAGATAAATGAAATGAGTAATATCTAATGCTCAACCAATAACAGAAAATAGCAGCATTGGGCTCGGGTGTTACATTATACCCAACTACAAAAGAATTTCGTCCTCGAAATTCCAAGAATACAAGATAGAAAACTACAGGAAAAGGTGAGGAAACTTCTGTCGGATCTCGTCTTCTCGCTCCCAAGTGGATTCTCCATACGATCGATTACCCCAAGAAACTAGCACAAGAGGGGTAACCTTGTTCTTAAGAACCTTTTCTCTCCGATCCTTGATTTCAACTGGTCGCTCTTCAAAAGTTAGGTCCTCCCGTACAGTCAACTCCGAATGATCCAATACTTGGGTTTCATCTCGAACATACCTCCGTAGTTGAGATACATGAAACACATCGTGCACACCTGCCAAGGACTGTGGTAACGCCAAATGGTACGCTACCTCTCCAACACGCTCCAATATCTCGAAGGGTCCAACGAATCGAGGGCTAAGCTTTCCCCGACTCCCAAAGCGAATCACCCCTCTAGTTGGTGATATCTTCAGGAATACCAAATCACCCACGGCGAACTCTAGAGGTCTTCTTGACGTGTCGGCCCAACTCTTCTGTCTGTCTTGAGCTGCCTTCATATGCTTTCTGATTGTATTCACCTTCTCGACTGTCTGCACCACCAAATCTGGTCCTAGTAACCTTCGTTCACCAACATCATCCCAACAAACAGGTGAACGGCACTTACGACCATACAGTGCTTCAAACGGAGCCATCCGAATAGTTGCTTGGAAGCTATTGTTGTACGAAAACTCCACCAGGTGTAGATGATCCTCCCAAGAACCCTTGAAGTCTAACATGCATGCTCTCCACATATCTTTAAGAGTCTGGATCGTTCTCTCCGATTGTCCATCAGTTTGAGGATGGTAAGCTGTGCTAAACTTCAATCGAGTCCCCAAACTTTCCTGTAAACTCCTCCAGAAGTGTGATAAGAACCGAGTGTCCTGATCGGACACGATGCTCACCGGTACGCCATGCAATCTTACAATCTCCTGCATGTACCGCTCTGCCAAAGTCTCCGTTGATTGACCAACCCGGAAAGGAATAAAGTGAGCTGCCTTGGTCAACCGATCAACAATCACCCATACTGCATTGTTGCCTTTTGGACTCCGCGGTAAAGCCGTCACGAAATCCATGGTTATATGTTCCCACTTCCACTGAGGAATTGGAAATGGTTGCAATAAACCAGCAACCCTTTGGTGTTCAGCCTTGACTTGCTGACATACCAAGCACTTAGCCACGAAGCGAGCAATCTCCCGTTTCATGCCTTCCCACCAGAAATGCTGTCGAATATCTTGGTACATCTTTGTACCTCCTGGATGTATAGAATAAGCTGAACTGTGTGCCACCTTCATAAGCTCTTCACGAACATCCCCCTTTGGCACACACAAACGGCTACCATACCTCAACGAACCATCTTCGTGGACCAGTAAATCTGTTCGTAGTCCGGCTTCAACCTGCTCTCGAAACTTTTGCAGTCTAGGATCTTGCGATTGTGCTGCTTTAATTTTCTCAATTAAAGACGACTGTACTTGCAATTGCATCAACTGTCCCGTAGAACGCGGTAGCACAACTTCCAAGTCAAATCTTCGAAAATCTGCAATGATCTCCCTCTGCGTAGTTAACACCTGAATTGCTGGTAACCGACTAAGCGTATCCGGCACGACATTAACCTTTCCCGGATGGTATTTAAGATCAAGGTCATAGTCGGCCATCAGCTCCAACCATCTACTCTGCCTCATATTCAACTCCTTCTGAGTGAACACATACTTTAAACTCTTGTGATCTGTAAAGACTTCGACTCTCTCGCCCAAAAGGTAGTGTCTCCAAATATTCAGGGCGAAGATCACGGCTGCAAGCTCTAAGTTATGAGTCGGATAGTTCTTCTCATGAGTCTTCAGCTGTCTCGATGCGTAAGCGACGACTTTCCCATTCTGCATTAAAACACATCCCAATCCTTTTCCAGATGCGTCGCTATGAATCACCAGTCCTCCTGAATTATCCGGTACGGTCAGGATAGGGGCGGTTATCAACTTCTGCTTCAACGTCTCGAAGGCCAATGCACATCCATCCGTCCAAACAAACGGTACCTCCTTACGCGTAAGCTTGGTTAACGGCTCAGCTAAACGAGCGAAGTTCTCCACAAACTTCTGTAGTATCCGGCGAGTCCAAGAAAACTTCTTATCTCCGCAACATTCTTTGGAATAGGCCAATCTCGAACTGCTGTAATCTTCTCGGGATCAACGGCGATTCCATTGCCCGACACAACATGCCCCAGAAACTTCACTTCTTCCAGCCAGAATTCGCACTTACTCATCTTCGCAAATAACTTCTCTTGTCTCAGCGTCTGCAGTGCGATCCTTAAATGCTCAGCATGCTCCTCCGGACTCTTCGAGTACACCAGAATATCGTCAATGAATACCACAATAAACTGTTCCAAGAATGGTGAAAAGATCCTTTTCATCAAATCCATAAATATTGCTGGCGTATTAGTCACTCCGAAGGGCATCACTAGATACTCGAAATGTCCATATCGAGTTCGAAACGCCGTCTTGCAAACGTCTTCTGCTTTCACTCGGACCTGATGATATCCTGATCGCAAGTCCAGTTTCGAGAATACCCTCGCGCCACTAAGCTGCTCAAAAAGTTCTCCAATGCGAGGGATCGGGTACTTGTTCTTAATAGTCACCCGGTTCAATTCTCGATAATTAATGCACATCCTTCTCGTGCCATCCTTCTTCTTTACTAAAAGAACTGGAGCTCCCCAAGGTGAGTTGCTGCTTCGAATCCATCCTTTCTCGAGTAATTCACCAACTTGTTTCTTAACTTCTTCCAATTCCACTGGTGCCATCGGATAATAAGATTTTGATACTGGCGCTGCACCAGGAATAAGGTCAATCGCGAACTCCACATCTCGCTTCGGCGGTAAGCCCGATATATCTTCAAATACGTCCATAAAATCGTGAACAACTGCCGGCTCTTCATTACTATCAACTTCCATAGCTGCAAGAACACTGTTTGTCGGCCTAGCCCTAAACTCGACTGGCCCGACAGAACTGCTTCCTTACCGCAACTGCTGTCTACATTGTTGGCCACGAAAGGTCCAGCAAGACTACTGAGTCTCGTCCATTCTGCTGCATGCACGTCCACGGTTGCTCCATTCTGCCTTAGTCCGATGAACTTCTCTTCCATTTCCTCCGCGCAGTCCGCGGAAGAACTTCTCCAGTAAACTCTTAGAGAAATCCGCCCACTGCTTGGCCTGGGGCAAGCGGTTCTCCTCCACAAGCCACCGCTCTCGGGCGTAATCCACTAGTTGAATGCGCACTACATCAACTCCTTTGTCCTCTGGAATCTGTGCCGCAATCAGCAAATTCTCCGTGTCACTAGCCACTGCTCGGCTGGCAACGGCTCCTCCAGACCAGTGAAAGTAGACGGACCCAAAAGTCTGAAATCTGCTACAGTCCCTACTCGTTCGACTGGTTTAGTTCCATCGTTGTTTACAGACTGCTGAACGATCTGCAAACCTTCCTGAAACGAATCTGCTATTGCTGGATCAGCTCAGTCTGTCTCTTTGATTTCCAGCATTCCTCTTATCACTCCAAGCATGGCGGCTTCGTTCACACGCCTCTGGTAAGTCTTCAACTTCTTACCTGTCGTAATCCTGAACTCAAAACACCCAACATTAGCATGATGATAGATTCTGAATGTGGATCAAGGCTAGAACTCCAAGATACTTAAATAGAGTACCGCATTGTAGCTATGCCGCGGTATCATAGCCGCAATTACTTAACTCCACCCAAGTCGCCTAAGTCCTAGAGATAACAAGAAATTAGGTTTTCGAGTTGACAATGCAAAGTAAGTTTGCATGTCGACATGATCCGGAAGAATGATTCAAGGATGGTAAAGCGGTCAAGGTGGCAGGACATGTTTCCTAATCACGGGTATTATGATTCGTGTATCGGGTGCAATACCCAACTACAAAGAATCAACCCAATTAACCTATGGCTCTGATACCAAAAGAACCATGTCACGCCCCGCTTCCCAGAGTACGCAAGATTGGGCACGTGACATAGCCAACCATGCTACCTGTGGGTAGGAAGTATCCATCCACAGTCACATTACGGTTGTAAGGATATCAAGAACAAGATAATAAGCTAATCTAATACATGTCCAAATCCATAATAACAAGAATCAATAAACAATAAGTGCGGAAGCAAATGATCCAATATAATCATAGAAAGGTAAGTCCCATAATGCGGGATCGCACCTGGAAATAAAATGCAATAAACAAACTAACCACTATAGAACTCAAATCAGCCTGCTGGCTGAAGTACTCCTGCACGGTCGGCGACAGTGGTAAAGAATCTGGGCCATGCAAAACCCAGACGTCAGCGCGTCATGACATCAAGTATATAATGTAAACATGGTAATAAGCAATGCAAGTATGAACATGAATAAAGCAGTACTAAGAAACAACAGAGCAGGGTAATGTGCAATGGTGACTAAACTATCCTGTCAGGTTTCTACTCTATAGTCTTTGAAATCAATTGATGAATCGTCGATGTAACTCAATAGTATCCCGTGCGTGCCCGGGACCACGGTCAAGATCCTCGGGGCTGAATCCGAGACGTGCCGCTAAGCAGTAAAAGGTAGTAGGATGGGCGAGTGATGTCAGCATCAACACTCCGGGGCTGGCCAAGCCCGTAAGACTGATCAGAACATGTATCGATTTGTTGAGTTACAAGTCGGTTTCACCTTTGATTTCCCCATACCCCCAAGCTATGTATGTCAGGTCAGGTATTCAGTAGTCAAGGACTAATGCCAACAGAAAATCCGGTAAAAGTAGGTCTGTCTGGATAGACAGCAGGAATGGTCAGGTTTGTCGGCATTAGGCATGAAATCAGGTAACAGGTCAGGTCACGTTTTAACAGGTTGAGGCGATATGTATAGGGTGTCATGTCATGTCAAGAGTGTACGGTACCATGTCATGTCAAGTAGGGAGTGTAACAGGTCATATCAGGAAGCACAAGATGTCATGTGGGTGCTCATAATCAAACTAACATAAGCTTATGTATAAATAAACAAGCATGAGTACTATCAGAACAATAAACTGGAACATGTAATATGATATGTAAATAAATATAGTTTTAAGGATATGGATGCACAGTTATCGATTAGGGTTACATTTATAGTTCCAATATTAATTAGGATGCAATTTATTAAACATGGAGTGTTAATATCACATTATTATGTAATAGTGTGATCTATGCTTGCAATTATATGTATCTTAAATGCGATAGATGCAAACGGGTATCCGAAAAGTTATAAAACTGTAAAATGGTAATGTGGGATGTACAACTAAACAATATGTGATATAAATATTGATATAATAATATTAATATGGATAGCATATTCAAAGCGATTAGTAACTATAAAAGATGTATTGATTAACCATGCACAAGAAGGTTCCGTTCAGAAATTCAGCGTCACCCTAATTTGTAAAATAGCTTAAAAATAACAAATGTTCTCCAAAAGGGACGTATCTTATACCAAAACAAAGATAATTCAATAAGGTTTTCAGTTTTATAAGTATAAGCATCTCAGGTTATCCCTACAAAAAGTTATGAATATTCAAAGTTGAAAGTTTGCTGCTGGAATTTCCCTGGACAGCAGTTTAAAGGCATTTTCATTTGCATTTTACGTTATTTAAACAATTTATTTTGCAAGTAAATATTTCATAGAGTTATAGTATTCTGAATTAGCTTCGTAACGAACTAAAGAACGTATACTGATGATTTTTCTATGATTTATAATGAATTTTATAAGATAAGGTGTACAGTAATTTCAGATTTGTCATATCCGATTTTTCAACGACATTTCATATGTAAACTATAAGATTTTCAAATGTATAACATTATAAAATGAAGATTATAAAAGTATATAGTATGTAGCAAGATTAACTTGCCTCGATGGGTCGCGAATCGGGAAAACGGAACGTTAACCGTCGGCGGGGAAAACTCGCGACGGCGCACGGTTCACGGAATGAACCCAAACGACGAACAAAGGAACCACACGGGTCGGGGTATCTCGCTGGAACGTCGAGAAACGTCACCGGCACGACGGAATTCCGGCAACAAAAGAACAGTTAAAAGAAATGAAAAACGAGACATGAAGCAAGAAGAGAAAAATGATAAAGAGAAGTACGAGAGAATATATAAGGGGGAGAGAGAGAGAGAAAATGGAGAGAGAGAGAAGAAGGAGAGAGAGAAAGTGGGGCCCACAGGGTTAAAGGGGAGGTTGCGATTGGCTGAGAGAATAAATTGAGAAGGATATAAAAGATTGTAAAAAATATTATATGGTTAACTTAAAGATTTAAAAGATAGGTAATGAACAGTAAGATATCAGATTAGTTAGAAAAATATATGCGAAGGTTTTAATAATATTAAAATTTAGGATTTTGGCGCCAAATGAAACATTTCCAAATTGCGCCCGGGTTGGGTCCAAAAATTCGAAATTCAAATAATAGGATTTTAGGCGGGTTCCAAATTTTAAAATGAAATGTTTTATGATTAAAAAGCATACTCCCAAAACGGACACACGCACGTGCACGTAGCCATCCAAACTCGTCCGTTTCACTGAACGGGACGAGAACACAATGCACGGACGCTACCACGAGGCTAAGGGTGTCAAGTAGGCCAAGATGAATATTTTTAATTTTATTTTAAATGCTAAAATTTGTTATATGCAGAATGACTTAGCCAGATAAAATTTTACAGTAAGACCCAAATAAGCAAGATAAATGAAATGAGTAATATCTAATGCTCAACCAATAACAGAAAATAGCAGCATTGGGCTCGGGTGTTACAGGTGGTCCAAGGCAATACTGAGGGAGGCATGGCGCAGGATACTGATTAAGTTCAGTTGACGATACAGTCTAAGAAGTTTGGATTTGGAGTTCATTTATGAGCTAGGTCCCATCAGACATCCAGACACATTCTAAGACAGGTATTGCTCATTTCGGGAGATGGCTTTCTCCGTGAACTTGAGATATAAAGAGACATAGAAGGAAACATCAAAGCGGATCCACTCACTGAGGCTATTCCTCGAACGCAATAGTTTCGCAAATGGGTTTTGTGAGACTGACAAGTAGAGGAGTTGGGTGTTCGGTATCACACGGGCTGTGAGTATGCGACATCGCAATAATTAGCCTTGAGTGCAAGTGGGAGATTGTTGGAGATAGTGCCCTCAGAGTCAATTATTGGATCACAGGCACGTGATTGCAATGATTGAGGGAGGACCTATACCAAGAGGACAGTCTTACTCAAGATGATAGTATGCTATCTGGTTTATCTTTATCATTGTGTACTGCTTTAGGCGACCTGACAGGTCGCTATTACACGTTGATAGAGCCCCTAGGATTCTTGCTTGACTGCCAGCAGTATGAGGGCGATCATATACGTGGGAGCTGGTGGTCTATAAGCACATCCTTAAAAGGTCCCTAGTCGTGGGAGTTTGGAGACAGGGCATCGATACTCCAGAGTAGACTAGTGTATACAGTCGAGACCCCGACGAGGGGTGGTGGCCGGTCTCACAAGCCACTGGTGTCAGTTGGTTCACCTAAGATGTATACAGGTGCTCATTGGGTTATGAGTACACCGGACAGGACTCGCCGGGAACATGCTAGTTGGTCTTATACCTGACGTCAGATAGCAGTTCCTTGGTGACATGTGTACAGGTTAGTTCATCGACCTGAGGATCGTCATTTGTCTCGTGTGAGTTCCCACTGTACTTTGATTACTACCCCACCACGCTCAAAGGAGACGTGCAAACAGGTTTTAGTTGGGTACAGTCCCGAGCCACATGGAGGCAGTGAGCGGATCTTCGGGGGTTCGTCTCTCCCGGTATTGGGGGTGAGGTCGCGCTGTGTCTAGGAGAGCCAGAACATGAAAAGTCCTTGGCCAAGACAGGAGATTTACTGGTAGGTATTCCAGTAGTATCTCAGGGTGTTCTGGGCTGATCTCTGACACGACTTGTACCGCTTTTATGGGTCTGACTTTTACCAACCCCCTAGGCCCGCCAAGCGATGCTCATAGACGAACGGACCGGACTGTACGGATATTGTCACTGACAGGCTCAGTAGGGTGTCAGGATGAGTTCGCTCATCGACGTCCCTTTTGGTCAATACCTGGTAGCCCGTTACGTATTGGTTTATACCTCTGACGTGCTAGTGGTTAAATCCACAACCAAGGTGTTGACGAGTCTTTAGAGTCCCCCACATTCAGTCGCTCAAGTTTTCGGGCGAAACGCTGTAGAGGCCGTATAGAGATATGGCAGGGTTCGATCAGATACGTGCGGTATTGCACGGATCAGGATCGGACGGATAATACTAGCCGGCTTTGGTTTAAGCCGGATCCTAGTATAGTATAGTGTAGATTTTGTCTCATTGCATTTGTATTTCGGTCGGAATACAGATACGGGTGTGTATACACAGTATTGGGGTTTTCCTGTAATTTATTACGGGACCAGTTTTCTGGAGTTTCCAGTTTGCTTTCCGTTTCGGCCATATTTCTTTGTATCTTTCATTGGCCGAAAATTGGTGGAGGAGGGCTTATTTGCATTTGTGCAAATAAGCAATTTGGAAGGGGGTCTTTGCATTTTGTTGCATCATGATGATGCACCATCCATTGACTTGATTTATCCATCATGACTTGACTTTTGTGTGATCATGGTTGTTGATGATGGTTGATTTGGAGTGTTGGTTTTGTGTGATGATTATTCATCATGATGAGCTTTTCTCTTTCTTGCATGATCACATACCATTCCTCTCTCTTGATTATTCTTGTGGCTATCTTCTTTTCATACACACTCCATTCTCTCCTCTCCCACCAAGCCTTGGCCGGCCACTTCTTATGGGGGCTGTCCAAACATTTTGGTGGGGGGATTTTGGTTCATTTTATGTTGGAAAAATCCCACAACACCATCTCCAAAAACTTATATCATTTCCTCCACCATAAGGCAACTCCACAACCACAATTGAGACATAGCACTACACCATTCTACAGCAAATCTTGAGCACGTCGACTCGCCAGCTTCGTGCCTGAATTGCCTCGGTCTAGAGGTGGGAGCCCCTAAAAGAAGCCGGCGACGTGGTGCCCTTCCGGCGACGAGGTGGACACCGGAGATTCCGTGGGAGATCGGGACGACGACGAGAAGACCGGAGGACACGGATCACTCGGTATATCTCTCTTCCCATCTTGTAGTTAGCTAGGACTAGTTTAATGGCACGATCCGGGTTTATAGTGCGCGGTGGTGTCGGTTTGAAAATTAAAGTAAATCACCGCTTCCGCATTCCGGCATCGGTTTGACGGCCGGGGCGCCGCCGTGCACTTACAGCAAAACGGTGGCTTTTAGGTATAGTCCCGAATCACATGGAGGAAATGAGCGATAGGAGCGGTTTCGTCTCTCCCTGTATAGAGAGTTGATGTTGCGCTATGTTCGATTGGCTATAACTGGAAATTCCTGGTCAGGGTTGCTGAGATTTACTGGTAAGTATTATCAGTAGTTTTTCGAACTGTTATGGTCCTCTTATCGACACGACTTATCGGTTACTGGGGTCTGACGTTTACCACCCCTAAACTGGATATGCGACATACCAGACGAAGAGACCGGACTGTACAGGGGTGTTACTGATTGGATTCGCAGGAGAATGTACAGGCTTGCTTGTTGATCTTCTGATCGCTCAATACCTGGGTGGCTGTTACGTTTAGTTGAGCGCTTGCAGCTTGTGGGTGTTTGATATGATCACATCATGTCACGACCCGAAAGTACGGAACGTGACTGGCACTTAGATTACGAGACGTCTAAAGGCGTAACGTAACCTAAGTCAGCCAAAGCCCAGAAAATCTAAACCAAAATCAACAGTGAAGGAAACTTTTCATGAAAACGATTTTGAAATCAATTAAGTTGCATTGAACCCCTTTTTAAAAACATCAAAAATTTCCGAAAATTTCGGCAGAGTCTCCTTTGTAAATTATATCCCCCAAAATGGGTACAACAAGATATATAACCTGTAATCACAAAATGGCATCCCAAGCGGGAGCTAGCTCTTCGCCCAAAGGCGGATCACAGCCACACGCAATATATATGTAATATCAAGAAAAGAGCATAAAGAAATGCATAAAATAAGAAAACACAACGTCGGCTTAAGTGAGCTCGACCCAAAAGAAACCACATATACACAAATCTCTCAGTCTCATCACTAGGTCGAATATATAAATAAGTGGTAGATGGAGAATACTAGATACAAAAAATAGTACATAAAGAGATAAAAGTGCTCTCGCAGCCCACCTACGAGCAATGTCGCGAGTCTGATCAAAAGAAGTCAATAATAAGATAAGCCGCCGCTACAAGGCTGATGAGTCCAACCTGCAAGACACTGTGGCACAACGGGGGTGAGTTGCCAGCTCGTGAGTAGAATATAACATCTAGTAAGGCTATCGTAAGAATGCACGCAAATCCGTCACAGCATGTATGTCCAGATGTGATGTAATACTTCTAGTATGCATGCACATGTATGCAATGTCAATACTAAATCTTTAAGTGTTTTAAAAGCTATGAGTTCTGCATTCTTAACTTTAGACAAAAAAATATTTGTATAATAGCTAAATACCATCAAGAAATCATCTGAAACCCGTGTCAAACATCGACACCAAATATGAAAACACATCTGTCTCAATACATCGGGCTCCGTCAGTCCGGATCGGCCCATATCATCAAATCTCACGACAACGGTCGGTATCCTCCGGATATCCGCCGCGCCAGACATCACCGGTGGGTAGTCTTCCCCTGCCAGGCTCATCGTCTACAACTCGATCTTCTTGCCCCGGGGTACCATACCGGGCCCACCATGTACCCGAGACGGTTCATCCACTCCTCGAATCGGGTCTCGAAATCCAACAGAAAACATGAAAACTCATGGTGGACGACACATACATCACGAGAAAACCGCAACTTGCATATTTTTAAAAAAATAATAAGTTTATAAATTCTTGTAGTTTTCCCCAAAATCCAAAAATCTCATAAACACTGAATCCTCAAGAAGAAATCACAATATGTAAGCATATCGATGATGATGGACGCCTATAATATGATGGTATATGCTATGCTATGTACGAACAGAAACTATGTATGAAGTATGATGCGATGATGTATGTATATGTGACTAGCCATCCTATGTATCAATCTTGATGAATGAATATACAACTACCCATTTACATATCAAGTATGATGCAAATGCATGGATATCGATTCTAAACAAGTTCTATAGTGTTCGTGACATAACAATTACCAATGGCGTGTGTGTTCGCATAAATAGTGCACGTGCGGCAGGAACCAATGGTAATGGTGCAAGTGTCCTATGAAATGATATCACATTTATATATAACTATGACGATGTGATACAATGAGACGGCTAACTAGGAAACTACGCATATAAATGAAATTACTACTAGTAACCCTATTGTCGGGCGCCTCGCGTCATCCAGACGACCCCCCATAGATGTATACATCTACTCACCGGGACGCCTCGGCTAAACTGATCCGATATGCGCCACGTCTTTCCGCGCCACGTCCGATGCCTCCGCGACCGATCCTAGAATCAAACAATGCAACATACATGCAAAAAGAAAAAGAAAAAAAAACTCGAGTCAGTTTAGGTGGGGCTACACCACCAGTATTTTGGCATTGAAGCTAGATAGTCATCAGGTATTTCATCCATAAACCACTACCGCCGAGCTGTCAAATTTGCAAGATATGATAGTGGTGCACTTTAATTTTGGTGTCAACCATGGTGACATACTCAACAATCAATTATAGTTGTGAAACTTTCAGTGTGAAATCCCACACCCCTTTCATTTTTAAATGCTAGAAAACTATCATTGTAGTGATTTCATCCAGTAAACATCTTCTTCTTTTTTGGTCAATTCTTCAGTTTCTTCATCCTTGCATCCATGAGAGCACCCAGAAAAGGATAGCATATCCTTCTCATATCTCAGATGGAGCCCAACAAAGTAACTATTTTGTTAAGTATAGAAATAAGCTTCTCCGCTAACGCCACAATACGTGGAGTAATTTTCAATGCACCATAATTAACACGACACCGTAGTTTTAGGAGATCAGGTGGAACACCATTGTTTGCGAGACGAGCATCCGTCTTTACAAAATGAATTACTTTGTGCTTTCGCATGAGAGGTAACACCTGTTTTGATTAATATGGCATATTAGACCAACTAATTGGAGGTACCGAATATATCTACTTGTTCTTATGAAGCAATTTATCCATCACCCTTTTGAGGAAGTTTCTTAATGATCTTTAATTCATTTCTCAGTAAATTAATGAAGTGATCCACATTAAATATGTCTTCAAAGTTACTGGTATCATCCCAAAAGGAACTTTTTATCAAGTTCAGGAATTACCAAAGTCAAATTTAGATAGCGAGCAACGGCAACCATGTCAAAAATCACAAATCCCAGCACGCAATTGATTCAGGCCTCCATTACAAGATAACATGAGATAACCTTTTGCTTCCAAGAACTCTCCGAGGCCGGATCGCAATCGGAGAGGAGACACTCCCCTCAAAAGGGTCAACCTCGGAGACGACGTTGTTCGTCGAGTTGCCGGCGGTGACGCTGCGCTCAAAGCACGGCGCCGGCCACGACTTCAACAGCCTGGGATGCCACGTGGCGGTCATCAGCGCCAGCTGCACGAACGCCGCCCAAACGAAGACGCCGCCCCGAACCCTAATCGCCCACGCACGGATCCTTTTCCTCCTCATGAAACGACTCCGATGCTTGCCCTTGTCGTCATCCACGATCATCGCAGTCGAGAGGAGATCTAGATCGCCACCAACAAAAATAATTTTTGAGAATTTAATTTTTTTATTTTTTTTTTTTGAGAGGAAAGAAGTAGTGAAGTGGGGGTGAGGAATTTTTTGGGCAGCCTTGGCTCGGCCAGGTTCTAAAAAAAAGAAGAGAGAAATATGTGGATATGTGTAGAAACCTCCTCCCCCCATATTACATATATTAAATCATTTCAATGATTATTTACTTTCCTAATTAATATTGTGCTAGAAAACTCTAGAAACATGGAGACGATTGGAGAAAAGAGAATATATGATAAACTTGTTTCTAAGTTGTCATGGTTCACTAAAATATAATTAAGTCATTCCAATTTGTAATTTACAATAATTAATATATAAGTGAAAGCTTATAATAATATTTAAAATAATTAATTAAGAAAAAAATATTTAAGTAAACTAACAATTTATAAGTGACTAATTAAATACCAAATGAAAGTAATTTTGTAGTTAATATAGGTATATTTAAGTCTATGTTGAAAAATAATTATAGTTAAGTTTTACGGGAAAAAAAAACGATTTATTTTAACGATTGTTAGAAAATTTATCTAAAGAATTTATTTATTTATTTATTTTTAAAACGTTATAATCTTCCCTCCTTAAAGAAATTCGGTCCCCGAATTTAAAATATAACTACGCATACCCTCGAAAAGATGGGGATATTCCTTCTGCATCTCGTCGTCGGCTTCTCACATATCCTTTTTTGCTAATCGGGCCGCGCCAAAGAACCAATACGGTCGGTATGACCTCGGACCTCGGTTTCTTCACTTGCCGACCTAGCATGACTATCGGCTGCTTGGTGAAAAAAAGAATCGCGCTCCAGCTGAATTGTCCGGTACCGAAATGTATGAGAGGGGTCAAGAAGGTACTTTCGAAGCATCGATACATGATACACGGGTGAACATCAGAAAATCCGGGTGGAAAAACTAAACGATAAACAAATGTGATGATACGCTCTAGAATCTCAAGGGACCCGCATATCTGGGACTAAACCTTCCTTCCTTTCCTAATCTCAACATGCCCTTTATCAATGAAATCTTCAAGAAAGTATGATCGCATATTATAACTCAAGTTTGTGCCAACGTCAGTCTGCATAAGATTTCCGCCTGCTCTGGGCCGCTCTCACCCTATCTTGAATTAACAGAATCTCTTTTCGGTCATCTCCTGTACAATCTGAAATACTGCTCTTACCGAGCTCTGTCCAACTAACGGGTAATTGATATATCTTCCCATAAAATGCTTCAAAGGGTGTCATCTAATTCTCTTTCTGGAAGCTGTTTTTAAGAAATCTCTTATCAAGGGCAAGTGGCGATCCCAATTGCCGCCGAAAACTAGAACACAAGCTCATAACATGTCCTTAAGAATCTGAATAGTCTTTTCAGATTGATCGTCGATCTGCGGATAGCAAACTGCACTGATACTCAATTGGTGTCCAAAGCCTCCTGAAGTTCCTGCCATAATCGGCTGGTGAACTGGGTGTCTCTGTCAGACACAATACAAGTTGGAACTCCATGTATTCGCACCATCTTATCAACATATATCCGAACATACTGATCGAATCCGAACGGGGTCTTGACTGGCAGAAAATAAGCTGCTTTCCGTCAATCGTCTACTATCCCCCAAAAAGTCATATTCTCGACTGGTCCTAAATAGAACCACAATAAAAATCCATAGAAATATGTTCCCATTTCCACTCCGGAATGGGCAAAAGTTGCAATTCTCCTGCTGACCCCTAATTCTCGGCCCTGACTTGCTGATAAGTCAGCATCCCGAAACAAGTCTATGACATCTCTCTTCATCCCTTCCTACCAGTAAACACCTCTTAAGTCATGATACATCTTGGCAGCACCCGGATGAACACTATATGTCAACTGGTAGGCTTCCTTTAAAATCTTGCGTCTCGGTCCCTCGCAATCTGGCACACACAGGCGAGTCCCAAATCGTAGTACACCCTGATCATTTATCACGAACTGTGAATCTCTGCCCTGTCGAATTTGCCCCATGATCTCTGACCACCGAACGTCATCGGACCATGCTCCACGGATACTGTAAAATCACTGTGGACGTACACGGACACGAGCAAGCCGTCCTCCAGTCGACGTAAATTCGAACTGTACTTAGCTGTACAAGGAATCTACTATCCTGCCGTCGACTGTCTCTGAACTATGCTCAACCAAGAGAAGTTACCTCCGGGACTCCGACTCAAAGCATCTGCCACAACATTCACCTCGCCCGAATGATAAAGAATCTCGCAGTCAAAATCTTTCACTAGCTCCATCCAACGGTGCTGTCTCAAATTTTGATCTCGCTGCTGAAGGATGTACTTCAAACTTCTTGTGGTCCGTAAATATCTAGCACGACTCGTCGTATAGGTAGTGTCCCTACATCTTGAGTGCAAAATCACTGCAGCCATTCTAAGTCATGCGTGGAAATTCTACTCCTGCTTTTTCAACTACCGAGAAGCATCGCAATAACCAACAACACTGCCTGACCCTGAAGGCAAAGACCATACTGGCGCCATAATCAAATGAGTCTTTAACTGCTGAAAGCTCCGCTCGCATACCTCAATCCAACAAAAAAGAAACTCCTTTCCGGGTCAACCCGGTCAACGTTGTAGCTAAATGCGAAAAATCTTGTACGAAATATCAATAGTATCCGCCCAAAATCCAAAATGTTACGAACCTCCGTCACTAATACAGGTCTGGGCCAGTGCTGAGCGGCCTCGATCTTCTTCGGGTCTACACGTATACCATTTCTCGTGACTACATGACCAAGATGTCCACTCCATCCAACCAGAAAACACACTTGGATAATTTTAGCGAATAGCTGGTACTCCTTCAAAGTCTGCAACGAAATCCTCACTTACTGTCCAGGCTCCACTTGGCTCCAAAAGTATACTAAAATGTCATCAACGAACATGACAATATCTGATCAAGAAACGGCCTGAATATTCGGCTCATCCAATTCATAAACGCTGCTGGAGTATTGGTGAGCTCGAACGACATCACAAAGACTCATAACGCCCGTAACGTGTGCGAAAAGCAGTCGTCGGAATATCATCCTCTCGAACCTACAACTAATGGTCACCTAATCGCAAGTCAATCTCCGAAAAATGTCCCGCACAATAACCTGATTCAACTGAAGAATAATCGACGCACCAACACACAAACTGCCGTCTTTCTTCTTGACGAATAGAGCAGGAGCTCCCCAAAATGACGCACTCAGACGAACAAGCTCTTTATCCAACAAATCTTGTAACCGTTCCTTCAGTTCTCTTAATTCCCCCGGGCCTATCCGATATAGCGGTATAGAAGAAGGCTCCGTGCCGGGACTCAACATCGCGCTCTGGCGACAAACTAAGCAAGTTGTCATGAAAGACATCTTGAAATTTCCCTCACAATCAGAACCTAGTCCAACAGAACATCTGCGGCTCTAACATCACAAACATATGCCAAGATTCCCTGACATCCTTTCCTCAAGAGCTTACTAGCGCGAAGAGAAGAAATCAAATTGACATATGAGTCCCCATCTCCGATACAAACAAACAAACATGAATGAAAATATTCGAGTAACAAGAGATTTGCCTACGGAAGAAAATCACAACAAACGGCTGATTTAGTAGGGACAACAATCGGCTAGACTTCGATACAAAGTACGTGGATACACTTTTAAATGACACCAAAAAGGATTACACATCGGAAGAAAACATCGAAAGAATACCTGTGACAACGACATCCATCTAACCGCCTCTAAGCTGCATACCAGTACAATTCCACTTCGGTCCAGAAATGATCGAAGTCTTAGAAATGCTCTCCTCCAACAGTAAGGTTGTGTTCATAGCAGCGACATAAGTGTCAAAATGCTGGGCACCAATAGCAAGAAATAACGGCATGCCCAATCTCCACACGAACCTCTTTATCCGTTTCTCTTCGGTGCCCGCCAGGTAATAAGCATATCGAACCACTAAGTAAACCGAAAGTTGTATTCGGATACTATCATCCTTGAAGTCTTACGCAAGGCTCGAAACTATGAGCTTGGGCATTACGAACATGCTTCGGAAGAAAACGAGCAAGAATTACAGCTGTGAACTCATCCCAAGTCATAGGAAGTAGGTCCGCAGCTCGACCTTTCTCAATTAACTCGCACATCGTCAGAGCAAGACCTTTCTAGACGAAAACTCACGAGCTCAACCCATATCTTGTTAGAACATATCTGTGAACGACAGTTTTAGCCATTCTGTCTAAGATTGTCTACGGATCCTCCTCTACATCTGTGCCGGTGAAAACTGAAGGCTTCAGCCATAAAACTCCTATAAGGATAAGGAAATAATTTCGGTGTCAACAGGAACAGCTGCCTGTGCAGCAAGTACAAACACAATTTCCGCAATAGGGGGGCATCATTGGCTCTTGGAGCTCAGCTATCCACAACTAACAATCCAACCATCTGTCATACGTCCTGAATGCTCGACTCCAGCCTAACCATCCAGCCTGAAAAACCGGATCACTCTGTCCCTGAGGGGTAGGCATACCACCCTGATCGGTCATCGTCTCAACGAGCCTACTCTAAACTTATCGCTGTGCGCCAGCCTTCTGGCCCTCGTAGTCTCCGGCGGCATAGTGGCTGGAACGAGAAACATGATCGATAGGAACATTGCGATTGAATCAAAGGAATCCCAGAATCAAGGAAGGAAATACAAGCAAATATATATCCTAAGATCACTTAGGCGGAATACCGTATCGTAAGTATGCCACGGAACATACACACGCTACGCCACTTTGCTTAAGTCACCTACTCCATCAACCAAGGGTCATCCTACACTCAGAAAGGTAAAACCTATCGCTCTGATACCAACTTTGTCACGACCCGAAAGTACGGAACGTGACTGGCACTTAGATTACGAGACGTCTAAAGGCGTAACGTAACCTAAGTCAGCCAAAGCCCAGAAAATCTAAACCAAAATCAACAGTGAAGGAAACTTTTCATGAAAACGATTTTGAAATCAATTAAGTTGCATTGAACCCCTTTTTAAAAACATCAAAAATTTCCGAAAATTTCGGCAGAGTCTCCTTTGTAAATTATATCCCCCAAAATGGGTACAACAAGATATATAACCTGTAATCACAAAATGGCATCCCAAGCGGGAGCTAGCTCTTCGCCCAAAGGCGGATCACAGCCACACGCAATATATATGTAATATCAAGAAAAGAGCATAAAGAAATGCATAAAATAAGAAAACACAACGTCGGCTTAAGTGAGCTCGACCCAAAAGAAACCACATATACACAAATCTCTCAGTCTCATCACTAGGTCGAATATATAAATAAGTGGTAGATGGAGAATACTAGATACAAAAAATAGTACATAAAGAGATAAAAGTGCTCTCGCAGCCCACCTACGAGCAATGTCGCGAGTCTGATCAAAAGAAGTCAATAATAAGATAAGCCGCCGCTACAAGGCTGATGAGTCCAACCTGCAAGACACTGTGGCACAACGGGGGTGAGTTGCCAGCTCGTGAGTAGAATATAACATCTAGTAAGGCTATCGTAAGAATGCACGCAAATCCGTCACAGCATGTATGTCCAGATGTGATGTAATACTTCTAGTATGCATGCACATGTATGCAATGTCAATACTAAATCTTTAAGTGTTTTAAAAGCTATGAGTTCTGCATTCTTAACTTTAGACAAAAAAATATTTGTATAATAGCTAAATACCATCAAGAAATCATCTGAAACCCGTGTCAAACATCGACACCAAATATGAAAACACATCTGTCTCAATACATCGGGCTCCGTCAGTCCGGATCGGCCCATATCATCAAATCTCACGACAACGGTCGGTATCCTCCGGATATCCGCCGCGCCAGACATCACCGGTGGGTAGTCTTCCCCTGCCAGGCTCATCGTCTACAACTCGATCTTCTTGCCCCGGGGTACCATACCGGGCCCACCATGTACCCGAGACGGTTCATCCACTCCTCGAATCGGGTCTCGAAATCCAACAGAAAACATGAAAACTCATGGTGGACGACACATACATCACGAGAAAACCGCAACTTGCATATTTTTAAAAAAATAATAAGTTTATAAATTCTTGTAGTTTTCCCCAAAATCCAAAAATCTCATAAACACTGAATCCTCAAGAAGAAATCACAATATGTAAGCATATCGATGATGATGGACGCCTATAATATGATGGTATATGCTATGCTATGTACGAACAGAAACTATGTATGAAGTATGATGCGATGATGTATGTATATGTGACTAGCCATCCTATGTATCAATCTTGATGAATGAATATACAACTACCCATTTACATATCAAGTATGATGCAAATGCATGGATATCGATTCTAAACAAGTTCTATAGTGTTCGTGACATAACAATTACCAATGGCGTGTGTGTTCGCATAAATAGTGCACGTGCGGCAGGAACCAATGGTAATGGTGCAAGTGTCCTATGAAATGATATCACATTTATATATAACTATGACGATGTGATACAATGAGACGGCTAACTAGGAAACTACGCATATAAATGAAATTACTACTAGTAACCCTATTGTCGGGCGCCTCGCGTCATCCAGACGACCCCCCATAGATGTATACATCTACTCACCGGGACGCCTCGGCTAAACTGATCCGATATGCGCCACGTCTTTCCGCGCCACGTCCGATGCCTCCGCGACCGATCCTAGAATCAAACAATGCAACATACATGCAAAAAGAAAAAGAAAAAAAAACTCGAGTCAGTTTAGGTGGGGCTACACCACCAGTATTTTGGCATTGAAGCTAGATAGTCATCAGGTATTTCATCCATAAACCACTACCGCCGAGCTGTCAAATTTGCAAGATATGATAGTGGTGCACTTTAATTTTGGTGTCAACCATGGTGACATACTCAACAATCAATTATAGTTGTGAAACTTTCAGTGTGAAATCCCACACCCCTTTCATTTTTAAATGCTAGAAAACTATCATTGTAGTGATTTCATCCAGTAAACATCTTCTTCTTTTTTGGTCAATTCTTCAGTTTCTTCATCCTTGCATCCATGAGAGCACCCAGAAAAGGATAGCATATCCTTCTCATATCTCAGATGGAGCCCAACAAAGTAACTATTTTGTTAAGTATAGAAATAAGCTTCTCCGCTAACGCCACAATACGTGGAGTAATTTTCAATGCACCATAATTAACACGACACCGTAGTTTTAGGAGATCAGGTGGAACACCATTGTTTGCGAGACGAACATCCGTCTTTACAAAATGAATTACTTTGTGCTTTCGCATGAGAGGTAACACCTGTTTTGATTAATATGGCATATTAGACCAACTAATTGGAGGTACCGAATATATCTACTTGTTCTTATGAAGCAATTTATCCATCACCCTTTTGAGGAAGTTTCTTAATGATCTTTAATTCATTTCTCAGTAAATTAATGAAGTGATCCACATTAAATATGTCTTCAAAGTTACTGGTATCATCCCAAAAGGAACTTTTTATCAAGTTCAGGAATTACCAAAGTCAAATTTAGATAGCGAGCAACGGCAACCATGTCAAAAATCACAAATCCCAGCACGCAATTGATTCAGGCCTCCATTACAAGATAACATGAGATAACCTTTTGCTTCCAAGAACTCTCCGAGGCCGGATCGCAATCGGAGAGGAGACACTCCCCTCAAAAGGGTCAACCTCGGAGACGACGTTGTTCGTCGAGTTGCCGGCGGTGACGCTGCGCTCAAAGCACGGCGCCGGCCACGACTTCAACAGCCTGGGATGCCACGTGGCGGTCATCAGCGCCAGCTGCACGAACGCCGCCCAAACGAAGACGCCGCCCCGAACCCTAATCGCCCACGCACGGATCCTTTTCCTCCTCATGAAACGACTCCGATGCTTGCCCTTGTCGTCATCCACGATCATCGCAGTCGAGAGGAGATCTAGATCGCCACCAACAAAAATAATTTTTGAGAATTTAATTTTTTTATTTTTTTTTTTTGAGAGGAAAGAAGTAGTGAAGTGGGGGTGAGGAATTTTTTGGGCAGCCTTGGCTCGGCCAGGTTCTAAAAAAAAGAAGAGAGAAATATGTGGATATGTGTAGAAACCTCCTCCCCCCATATTACATATATTAAATCATTTCAATGATTATTTACTTTCCTAATTAATATTGTGCTAGAAAACTCTAGAAACATGGAGACGATTGGAGAAAAGAGAATATATGATAAACTTGTTTCTAAGTTGTCATGGTTCACTAAAATATAATTAAGTCATTCCAATTTGTAATTTACAATAATTAATATATAAGTGAAAGCTTATAATAATATTTAAAATAATTAATTAAGAAAAAAATATTTAAGTAAACTAACAATTTATAAGTGACTAATTAAATACCAAATGAAAGTAATTTTGTAGTTAATATAGGTATATTTAAGTCTATGTTGAAAAATAATTATAGTTAAGTTTTACGGGAAAAAAAAACGATTTATTTTAACGATTGTTAGAAAATTTATCTAAAGAATTTATTTATTTATTTATTTTTAAAACGTTATACATCACCTACTGCCGGCGTATTGACGATTCTTTAGAGTCCTACACAGAGGTTTCCTGGCTCAGGCAAAACGGAGTAGGAGCACATATGTGATATGTGCGGGACAGAGAACAATACGTGTATGTGATACTATATTAGATTCTCGCGATATGTGATATCGGCCGAGTATATGTGATATAGCCAGGTCGTCGGATCAAGTGTTGATTCGATGAACTGATAAGATTATATTAGTCGGTTATTTATGAAATAGCCGAATTATCGGATCAAGTGTTGATTCGATAATTTAATGTATAATTATATATTTGATATATTACATTACATTAACTAATATAAGCTCACTTAAAAATTCTTTTTCTCATATGGATAATACATTGATGTATATGCGATATATATTAATTGTATTATTTTCTTTTGTTACTATATATATTATATATGTGATATATAATATTGTAACATGTTAGGGTTACAATTGCAACATTGTTGATTGAGTTTAAACCAGGTTAGGTTTGGATTAGGGTTAGCTTTTGGATGAAGCTTTCATGAACCTTTGACTTTTGTCATCTAGCTTGATATTTTGTGTTGATATTTGTTAACCCAACCCAAACCTCTACCCATGGTTTATTCTCTACAAGGGTTAAGGATGTGATCTTTAACCCATGGTTGCAATTCTAACCTGACACAATAATTCATTATTCATCACAAAAGAAATTCTTCTTCTTCTTCCTCTCGAAAAAAGCTTTCTAGCTTTTTATGGTGTGATGAAATAATGTGAGAAATTGAAAACAAAAGAGAGCAAAGTTCCTTCTTCACCATCCTCATCTATTCTAGCCACTTAGATTAGAGTGTTTTCTTTACTAATACTTGATTAGTGAAGCAAGAGCTTGGGTTTGAGATTCTTCAAGGTAGATCATCTTAGTAGTTGAAGATTGGAAATAAGCTTGCATCTTTCTCTTCATGGAGCCTCTCTAGAGTCCGGGTACTTGATGATCGCAGCGAAGGAATCTCAACACGGAACTTATGAAGCGAAGGAACGGACTACAAAGGTTGTAATCCCAAACTCTCAGATGTTAAAGTATCAACATGCTTGTTTGGTTTGATTCTCTAGTTAAAATTCCTAGGTTTAGGGTTATCTTCAATGGCAAAATTTTAACTTGGAATGGATGATGCCTCCCGAAACCTTGCTGCCATTGTCGGTATCCCAACATTGACGGCCGGGGCGCTGGCGTAGACTTACAGTTTGTACGTCAACGACGAGGGTTGTTTGGTCGTTTTTGCATGCGTGGGCTATAGGTTCTAACCTATGAGCGCACCGTGTGCCGTATCGGTTTTCCGGACTTGGTTTTTATAACATTGCGATATGTGTTGATTTGTAGGTACCCTAGCGTGGATTCCGAGACGGCGGAGCACATCGACTATGGCTGAACGAGGAGTTACACAGGTGAGTAGATTTATATCTATGGGGGAAGTCGAGTGGATGTCGTATAGCACCCCTGAAATTTAGGAATGGAAACCGATATATAGAATACAGTCGGAGAAACCTATATTAGAAAACTATAGATATGGTTAAAAAGATAGTTAGAGGTGATAGGAATGATTGAATATATATATATCGAGATATGAGGTGAAAGCTATAGGGACATAACTCTTGGACATGATATGATAGAAATGATGTCTCGAAGTTATATAAGGATAGGAAAAGTGAATGTGAATCACAATATATAGATATGTAGTTGCACGAGATTAAGTATGAGATTTAGAGTAGCTTGACATGAGATTCATATGATAGAAAGCATATGTAAAATGACTTGATGTGAGAGATTGATGCGATGAAAACAGTATACGATGAGATATGATAACTTGGTTGATATGTTGTTATATATATGCGAGTCGATAAGAGATAGTTGATACCTTGTCGATCCCCTGATACGAGATTGATACGGATGTGACCTGAGGGATAAGTATATATATATGGATAATGTTGTGCATAATGAGTGATATGCCGTACGAGACTTAGATCCGTACCCCCGTTGTTGTATAGGTTGATAGAATGCATAATTGTTTAATGCCACCGTACGATGGATTACTGTACGCGATGAGTTTACCTGTTGATTTATCCATACCCTTGATTAGAGAATGTCGTACGATAGATTATACCGTACGTGATGTTGTGAGGCTGGATGCTGATTGATAGATTCACCGACTCGGATATGTGGTAGATACGTATACCTTATAGCATTTTCGCTTACAATGTACCTTATGCTACGTTCATGTCATTCTCATTGCATTACCTATACCTGTGCTAGTACACCTACACCATTATCGATGATGCGTATGTTACACTTACACAGATTTGCCAGCTCACACACTTTCATCATCGATAATTGCTATGTCACTCACACAATAGAATTGCTACAGCATGTTATGATATACTTGCTATGCTCACATCATTATGCTATGTTGCATGACATACCCTGCTATAGCTGCACATACACCTATGTGGTATTGTATCATTATTGACATTTAGACGTTGATTCTTGTTATTGCCGATATGAAATGCATCATGTTTACATACTTACATGTATATACACACATCTTGCTAGAGCTACATGTACACCTTTATATGATGTTGCATTTGATTTTGGAGGAATTAGGAACCGCATGATATATTTAATGACTTAATACATTTAAATATCGGTTTTCCCTTTACATGCTCATATTACTATTCTATGTTGCATATATTATGTTTCATGGATTTACGCATTGAGATACAGATTTCATGTGATTTATGAATTTGAGAACCGTGGGAATATTTCAAGAAAGTATGCATTGTTTTGAAAACCTGGTTTCTTTTAATATGATATTTCGATGCGTCCACCGTGAGTTTTCTCAGTTCTGAGACTTTGGTTGGAAACCCGATATGGATATGTGGATTGCGAGTGTCGAGGTTGGACACTCAGGTTCCATGGATTGCGAGTGTCGTTGTTGGGCACTCAGGTTCCGTGAGATGTATGGATATGTGGATTGCGAGTGTCGAGGTCAGAATAGGGGATGGATCTGTTGAGAATGTAGTAGGGTGTGATGTCCTGATATTTGGATGACATACACAGAGTAGGAAAAGAAACTCCTATACTACGATTGGTTATACTTTGGTCGTCACACAGTGGTTTCTCCACAAAGGAAATGGATTTCATATCAAACATTCTGGTTACTAGATCTATGGTTTTAGATCTAGATTTGGGTAGTTTCCCAATCTGGGTACTTAGACGGCATTCTAGAGGTGCTTTAGAATGGACGACTCCTGGCATGGTAGTATACCTGCAGGTGATGGAGTCACCCTCTCTAAAGGTGTCTTACAGACTAAAGGGGAGAAGGATGTGCATGATTGGCAGATCACTTGCTCAGGCAATTGAGTCAATCATGAGATGTCAAGTACCACACCAGATGTTGTTTTTGCAGTGGATGCAATAAATTGATATTGATCCAATCCTGGAGAAACAGTCGGAAGCAGTTTTAGAACATAAGTGGATGTTCTAGGGATATGATAACGACAGCCTCATTTGGGAGACAGTTATCATTCCAGGCTTCTAAGGTGACCTGGACGACAAGGAAGTTGTCAGAGTTATAGTTTTCCTTCTGACGAGGGGCAGTATTTTGGACAGGTGGTCCAAGGCAATACTGAGGGAGGCATGGCGCAGGATACTGATTAAGTTCAGTTGACGATACAGTCTAAGAAGTTTGGATTTGGAGTTCATTTATGAGCTAGGTCCCATCAGACATCTAGTCATATTCTAAGACAGGTATTGCTCATTTCGGGAGATGGCATTCTCCGCGAACTTGAGATATAGAGAGACATAGAAAGAAAAATCAAAGCGGATCCACTCACTGAGGCTACTGAGGCTATTCCTCGAACGCAATAGTTTCGCAAACGGGCATTGTGAGACTGACTAGTAGAGGAGTTGGGTGTTCGGTATCACACGGGCTGTGAGTATGCGACATCGCAATAATTAGCCTTGAGTGCAAGTGGGAGATTGTTAGAGATAGTGCCCTCAGAGTCAATTATTGGATCACAGGCACGTGATTGCAATGATTGAGGGAGGACCTATCCCGGTAGGACAGTCTTACTCAAGATGATAGTATGCTATCCGGTTTATCTTTATCATCGTGTACTGCTTTAGGTGACCTGACAGGTCACTATTGCACGTTGATAGAGCCCCTAGGATTCTTGCTTGACTGCCAGCAGTATGAGGGCGATCATATACGTGGGAGCTGGAGTCTATAAGCACATCCTTAAAATGTCCCTAGTCGTGGGAGTTTCGAGACAGGGCATCGATACTCCAGAGTAGACTAGTGTATACAGTCGAGACCCCGACGAGGGGCGGTGGCCGGTATCATAAGCCACTGGTGTCAGTTGGTTCACCTAAGATGTATACAGGTGCTCATTGGGTTATGAGTACACCGGACAGGACTCGCCGGGAACATGCTAGTTGGTCTTATACCTGATGTCAGATAGCAGTTCCCTGATGACATGTGTACACGTTAGTTCATCGACCTGAGGATCGTCATTTGTCTCGTGTGAGTTCCCACTGTACTTTGATTACGACCCTACCACGCTCAAAGGAGACATGCAAACAGGTTTTAGTAGGGTACAGTCCCGAGCCACATGGAGGCAGTTAGCAGATCTTCAGGGGTTCGTCTCTCCCGGTATTGGGGGTGAGGTCGCGCTGTGTCTAGGAGAGCCCTTACACGAAGTCCTTGTCCAAGGCAGGAGATTTACTGGTAGGTATTCCAGTAGTATCTCAGGGTGTTCTGGGCTACACTCCGACACGACTTGTACCGCTTTTGGGGGTCTGACTTTTACTAACCCCCTAGGCCCGCCATGCGATGCTCATAGAAGAACTGACCAGACTGTACGGATATTGTCACTGACAGGCTCAGTAGGGTATCAGGATGAGTTCGCTCATCGACGTCCCTTTTGGTCAATAGCTGGTAGCCCGTCACATATGGCTAATACCTCTGACGTGCTAGTGGTTAAATCCACAGCCATAGTATTGACGAGTCTTTAGAGTCCCCCATATTCAGTTGCTCAAGTTTTCAGGCGAAACGCTGTAGAGGCCGTATGGGGATATGGCAGGTTCGATTAGATATGTGTGGTATTGCACGGATCATGATCGGACGGAAAATACTAGCAGGCTTTGGTTTAAGCCGGATCCTAGTATAGTACAGTGTAGATTTGTCTCATTGCATTTGTATTCAGTCGGAATACAAATGCGGGTGTGTATACACAGCAGCGGGGTTTTCCTGTAATTTATTACGGGAACAGTTTTTTTGGAGTTGCCAATTTGCTTTCCGTTTCGGCCATTTTTCTTTGTATCTTTCATTGGCCGAAGATTGGTGGAGGAGGGCTTATTTGCATTTGTGCAAATTAGCATTTGTGGAGGGTGATCTTTGAATTTTATTGCTTCATGATAATTCCTCCACCATTTGACTTCTTCTAGTCATCATAAATGGATTTTCTCACTTGGATGTACAAGTTGTATATGTGATATACTTTTTGTGCAAATGATTGTATCATGTTTGATGATGCATGTTTACTTGAGTTTGTGTAAAGATTGAACCATGGTTATTTAAATGGTTAGGGTTTTGGTTTTCTTATTTATTTATTTATTTATTTATTCTTTATGGAAAATAATAAGCATAAAGAAAAATGGTGGCTTTCTTTGGATGGATGTTGAAGCTTCATGAAGCTTTGACTAAGTCACCATTTTTGTCTTCATGCTTAACCCTAATCATTCACTTAACCCTAGTTCATTCTCTACACTTGACCATGGTTGGATTATAATAAGTATTCAATTTATTTTCTATTTGAAAATAACTTATCATAACATTTTTCATCTTCTTCTTCTTCTTCTTCAAGAAGAAACCTTCCTCCATCAATGGCAACTCTTGAAAATAAGTGAGAAATCCAATTCTAAAGTGAACCCACTTCCTATTTCTTCATCCTCTACCTCTTGCCAAGTAGTAGAGTGTGTTTTCTTCACAAGTTTCATGACTTGGTGAAGTGGGAGCTTGATCTTGTGATGCCTCGACGTAGATCATCTTCGGCACGAAGTCGACGACCTAGCCCGCCCATTTCTCCGATGAAGCCGACGCTAGAGCCCGGGTTTCCATTTGGACAGCGAGGAGACTTCATTGCGGAGCTATGGAGGTGGAGGACCGGATCTACAAAGGTTGTATTTCCGTTTACTCGTAGTTAAGTTGTTAACTAGTTTATTGTTTCGCCTAAAATTCTAGTTAACAATCCGTATTAGGGTTTCTCGGCACCCGTAAAATTTGAAATTGGCATGGTTGATGCCTTGTGAGACCTCATTACAGTGCCTAGGAACCCTACAGTGGTATCAGAGCCTAGCTAGAGCCTTAGGCGAAGCGTAGACGACGTTTGAAATCCGAACGAACCCGAAACCCTAATACAAAATGCTCTCTGGAAATTTTCTAAAAATTTGGATTTTTGTCAATTAAAAATTCGCAGAAAATAGAGCAAGAAATTATAAGGATTATTGCAGAAAACGAAACCCTAATTCCACTGTAGCGCCGCGGAACCGCGACAATAGCCTCCTTTTGTGGCGGTTCCGCGGCCGTTTGTGCTGATTAGGGATTTGTTTTGATACAGTAATGCCCGTATCTGTTTCCTCTGTTCTCTGGGAAGTTTTAATCTGCACTCAAGAGTTGAGTTTTCTGGGGTTGTTTTGGGGATTCGGTGTTTCAATCGGAGTATCAGATTTTGTCTATGTGGCTTTCCGGATGATTTTTGAATATGTTAAAAAGTTCGACCGGATATAAATACCCAATCTTTCCCCTACCGGAAAATTTCCAAGTGTTGGATTTTTCCGAGGTTTAATAACGTTATAAGTAGTGCAAGTAATGCGATGGTCCCTCTAGAAGGCAATAAACCTTAACTCGATTATGTGACCGTCTTGAACTGCCCTTTGAACCTTAGGGTTTGGGGCAGTACGGCGTGCCACATGTGAGGCGTTGGCTTGACCCTTCTACGGCTGGACCGTTGGTACTGAGGCACGAATTGAATGTTGTTAGACTTATTTCATGTGTTGGACTGTATCGGGAAAACTTGGGTGTTCGATTGTTCGATCGGAAAGTTTAACATTTTCTATTTATCTGGAATGGGATACAATAATTGGAATTCACAAGTAGTTATGAGATAACTGAATGAATGTTATAAACATAGCAGTTTAGTCTCACTTGATCGGTTGCCACGGAATTTTGATGTGATCAAAAGTCCGTCGCAATCACGTAGCGTACGCGGATACTCGCCGGGTAAACTTAATAGACAGCCTCACTCCAAAGCCCCGACCAAGTGACTGTAGGAGAACCCCGTCGCCGAAAGCATCCGTTCGGGTGCTCACGGTAGCGGTGTTCCGCCTTGGTTCACTTCGTCGACGGTATCGGGGGTGCGGCCGTCTACTGAAGTTTGCGACGAGCATTCGATCAGAATGTCGGGAATCCTGTTGAATTACCCGACTAGATATTGAAAAGTGTTTTCGATAATGAGACTAAAATGCGGGGTTTATAATTGTTTGGCATGCGATGTCTAAGTATTTCATTTGATTAGGCATGCGGTGTCTAAAGTGATTGCGGATTCCAACAGTTGTAGTTTTACACTTTCTTTTCTGTGACCGTAAGTGTAATGTGTGATATCACCGGTTTCGTTGCTATATGTCAACGACAATTGGGATACGCATGTTTACTTACGTTGATGACATGTGATGTTATGTGTTGCTGGATATGTTATATTGGATCGTCGTGTTTGAATAGCCGGGGTTTTTTTATGTGAGATGAGTGTTTTTCATTTTCATTCATGTAAAAACTTGTATGTAATATTCTTTTATTGGGGCACTTCCAGGTTGCGGAAGATGTCACCATTTGTATATAATTTACTTTTCCGCACTAGGATAGACCCAAGGAGGGGAGCACAAGTAACCGGGTTCTGGGGTCCAGTGGGAGACCAACTCGAGGAGTCGAGTCCGGGTCTCCTAACTCTAGAATTGGTAGGGTTGCTTGCCGCTCTCGTATGGGTCTAGGGGTGTGGGTTTGGCTATTCATCACGACCGTGGAATCCGTGTTTTATACTGGCTCGTATTGAAAACACGGACGTCCTAGTATATCCAATATTTCATATGATTCTTCTGCTGCGATATCTGTGATGTGATCATGTGATATTCTGTGATAGATACAGTATATAGTATATATGATATATTATATAGGCGTTACTTATGTTTTACACCTGCGCTAGCACTGCCCCGCTCTGCCGTTAGTTACCTAACCTAACGGTGCACGAGGGGACATCGAGGCGAATGCGGATGGCAAAAGTGTACGTCGTATTTATCTGTGATGTTTAGGTACTTAAATGATGGGACTTCATTAATATGATTAATGAAAGTAAAAAGAAACCTTAAGATGTTGTAGAATTGAATTTCAAAATAAAACAGGTAGCTACAGTTCTTGCTTTGCACAGCGGTATATGAGATATATACTGCACCTTATTCGATGAGGAAAGGACCGAGATCCCTTCACCGGGAGTGACTCCTTTAGCAATAACTGGCAGATGCTACACACTCGGTTTGTCTTTTGTTTGCTTTTAAGAGTTTTTGCTTTGCACAGTGATATATATGATATATCCCGCACCTCATTCGACGAGGAAAGGACCGACGATCCCTTCACCGCGAATGACTCCTTTAGCAAAACTAGAAAAGCCTAAAAAACACTCCATTTCAAAATTCATTTGATTCTACAACGATATCAAGTTCATTACGCAATAGGTTTTCAGAAAAACCTGTCGTAGCCCTCCGTCATTTCAGATATGTACTAGTTAGTATTCGTGCTGCGGTTGTTTGGCCTCCGTCAAGGCGTAGTGTACGGTAGCTAACTAGTGCTTATCTGCTAGCATATGATGCGATTGGATTAGGGTATTCGTACGGCGTTGTTTGGCCTCCGTCAAGGGTCGTGCGGGTGGGTTTAATTCAATCAGGAAATGACGGGTTGAACTTGACTAGCGGACTATGGGTAGTTTGGCCTCCGTCAAGGTCATAGGACGCTAGGGGTAAAATATTATCGGGAATTTCAAGTGTTGAAATTTGCAATGAGATTGCATACCTTCTATGAGATAGTTGGATCCCGATACCCTTATCTTCCTGAGTCAAAACTCTAAGTGGCATTCGGAAAAGCTTCATCTCCAAAATGGTGATAATGGACCACTACGTCCTTAAACTAGCAATGGACCACTACGTCCTTAAACTGGCAATGGACCGAAATGTCCCTAAACTAACAATGGACCGAAATGTCCCTAAACTACCAACGGACTGTAATATCCTCAAACTAAAGCTTCACCTCAAAAAAAATTGGTGATAATGGACCACTACGTCCTTAAACTGGCAATGGACCGAAATGTCTATAAACTAATAATGGACCGAAATGTCCCTAAACTACCAGCGGACCGTAATGTTCTCAAACTAAAACTTCACCTCAAAAAAATGGTGATAATGGATCACTATGTTCTTAAATTGGCAATGGACTGAAATGTCCCTAAACTAGTACTTCGCCTCACACATGGCGCATCGCCTCAAATACGTCGATATTTTCTTTTAGGATCTATGTTGCAATCAGAGCTCCAACGGCAAAGACTGCAACCCAAGTCAAAAAAAGAAAAAAAGGTAGGTCCACTAGCAAAATGGGCACGGATGAAAACCTAAAAGGGCGCCGTGAGTAAAAACAGCAGGGCTACGGGGGAGCTTATGAAAACCTGAAAGGGTACAATCTCATTGTTAAAAAAACCGGTACGTCCACAAGCAAAATGTGCACGGATGAAAATTCGAGAGTGTGCCATGAGTAAAAACAGCAGGGCTACCGGCGAGCTTGTGAAAACCTGAAAGGGAGCAATCTCGTTGTTAAAAAAAAGGTTCGTCCATAAGCGAAATGGGCACGGATGAAAACCCGAAAGGGCACCGTGAGTAAAAACAGCAGGGCTACCAGTGAGCTTGTGAAAACCTGAAATGGCGCAATCTCGTTGTTAAAAAAAACCGTACGTCCACAAGCAAAATGGGCACGGATGAAAACCCGAAAGGACGCCGTGAGTAAAAACAGCAGGGCTACCGACGAGCTTGTGAAAACCTGAAAGGGCGCAATCTCGTAAAATTTTCACTTACGAGATCTTCTTAACTCGTAAGGAGAACTCCCTATATGAGACCCTCACGGCTCATAGGATTCAAATTCTTAAGTTAAAGGGATCCAAACCCGTCCTTAAGCCATCGTATTCACCAAGTTGCCCTACAGGTGGTCCAATATTGGCCCTTATATACAATCCACGGGCACAAATAAATGATTTTTTCCCCCACCAAGTTCCATCAATGACAAGGAATGCCCTCATATGGTGAACAAGACTTATAAGTCCTCTCGACTTAAAAGGAGAAAATACTCTTAAGAGATCCTTACGAATTATAATAGAAAACACCACTTAGAAGTCCTCACGTCTTCTAAGGAGAACATACACCTACGAGATCCCCACGATTCGTAGGGAGAAATACCTTTATGAGACTCTTATGGCTCATAAAATCAAAATGTCTTAGTCGACAGGATCCTAACCCTGTTTGCTAAGCCACCTTTGTTCAAATCAGCAAAGGCAAATGATGATTCGCTCATGGCAGTATCCCAGTTGCAGCAATGCTGATGCCTAAATTGGTGTCAAACTCTAAGTCCTTTCACGGCAAATGATGATTCTCTCCTGGCAATATTCCAGTCACAGCGATGCTGATGCCAGTGGATTGCGAGTGTCGATGTTGGACACTCGGGTTCCGTGAGATGTATGGATATGAGGTCCATTCCCGGTGACAGCGCCTGAGAGATGAGTATTTACGTGTCGATGCTGGACACGGGTTTTCATGATGTTTCGAGTGTCAATGTTGGACACTCAGGTTCCATGATTTTGATGTGTCGCGAGGGACACACATTGATTTATATCCTCATATTTACCTGCATATGCTTTCATGATATTTACATGCATGATGTTGTTGTGTCATTGGTTGACACGTAGATGAGATCCACATGCATACAGGCATTGATTTTGGTTGGATGATATCCACTTGCTGATAGGCATTGATTATGTTGTTGGCACATATGCAGATACGGTCGCCCTAGATATCATAGTATTACATTTATGATATAGTTGACTTAGGAATCGTTGTTTATTTCGATTTCTACCTGATGATGTTTTCTACTCACGAGTTGGCAACTCACCCCCATTGTGCCACAGTTCTTGCAGGTTGACCGCATGGATCAGTAGCGGCATCGCTGGCACACAGCTGTATTCGGATGATTTGCTTTGGTAGGTGGTACATGTTGGATCGTGCCACTCTTATATTATTATTCCTATTGTATCTAGTCAACTCCATCAAATCAGAAACTAGTATTTGTATAAGTAGTAAGACTTAGCAAGACATGTAGTTGCGAGACTTGAGCAATGTGTTATATATTCACTTGGAGGGTTTGATTTCTTGCTTTACTTTATTCCTTGTGTTGATCTTCGCCGATGGGCGTCGTATACATATTTATGCTTGTGGTGGTTATTTCCGCCGTTGGGCGTGATTTACTCCCGTTTAGGGATGCTATTTTATGTTGTACCCATTTCGGGGCTAGTTTTTACAAAGGAGGTGCTGCCGAAATTTTTAAGAAAGTAAATTTAAGTTTAAAGATTTTTTTACTTGAGATTTCCGAAGGTTTTAACAATGTTTCTTCCCTTATTCCTTTTGGAGGTTTAATTTGCTAGGATTCGGCTTACTTAAGTTACGTTACGCCTATAGACGTTGCGTGATTTAAGTGCCGGTCACGAGCTAATATTTCTGGTCGTGACACTTGATCTAGCCAAAACTCGTATTTGCTATACTTGGCATAGAGTTGATGTTGTCGTAGAGTTTCCAGGACAATTCGTAGGTGCTCGGTATGTTCTTTCCGACTCTTAGAATACACCAGGATATCGTCGATGAAGATGATAACAAACCTGTCTAGGTACTCTTGGAAAACTTGATTCATTAGGTTCATGAATATTTCTGGTGCGTTGGTCACTCCAAATGGCATCACAAGAAATTCGTAATGACCATTGCGAGTTCTGAATGCCATTTTATGGATATCAGATTCCTTGACCTTCACCTGATGATAACCCGAACGAAGATTTAACTTAGAGAAAACACAAGATCCACTTAGTTGATCGAACAGATTGTCAATGAGCTGGAGTGGATACTTGTTCTTTATCGTTACCTCATTCAAGGCTCTATAATCGATGCACATTCTGTATGAACCTTCCTTCTTCTTCACAAGTAGAACTGAAAATCCCCAACTTAAAGTCCTGGGACGAATCCATCCTTTCGCCAATAATTCATCCAACTGGGTTCGGATTTTCTTCAAACCTTCCAGACTTAACCGATACGGTGTTTTAATCACCGGTTGTGCTCCTGGTACTAAATCAATGCTGAATTCAAGGGCTCGATAGGGAGGCAAACCTGATATATTGTCAGGAAACACATCGTCGAACTCTTGAACTACTTATGGCTTTGATCCTTCCTCCGCTTGAATTTCCGCAATCACTGCCTTCTTTGGTTTCGCCTTGTAAGTACTTGGCTCCAGGGTACGGTCTCCACTTTTGAAATAAAAGACCGGATGGTCTGGAATCTCTAATACTGCCCTCCTTTGACGATAGTCAATGGTACCATAGAACGTTCCCAGCCAATCCATACCCAGAACCACATCGAAGTTTGGTATGTCCAGTACCTTGAAGTCAGCATAGGATTCCCTGCTGCAGACAACCATAGGACACAAATCGTATCCCATTACTGCCTTTAGAACGTTGTTCCCTGAACTGACATTCCAGCTGGATACAAGAGCTTTGACTGGAATCGCATGAGTTCGGACGAACCGTTGTGACATAAAGCAATGAGATGCTCCAGTATCAAAGAGTGCAAGTGCAGGAAGTGAAGCTACTAAGATTGTACCTAAGTTATATGTGGGATATGTTTTTGGTATAAGGGAAAGATATCTAGGTATGTCTATGAACTGAAAGAGAATTTGAAAGGGAAGTGTTACCAGTGCTGACTTGGCCGGTGGCTTCAGCTTCTTCTACGGTCATTATGAAAGCCTGTCGCCTCAGCACATTCCTCCTTGCTGGAGGAGCATTCCTCTGTTCGTTCCTTGGTCCTTGAGATGGGTTCCTTTGAGCTTGATAGAACTGACAAGGAGGAGGTGCGGTCGGTCCACGAGAAGGTGGAGCAGGTAGTGCAAGTCTCGGAGCAGGTGCCTGGATGGCTGGGCGCTGTAGGTAAGTGATTGCTGGCCTGGGTGTAGCATATGGGTTGTGTCTATGAGGACAAGACCCAAGATCATGAGTAGCTGAGCCGCAGACTAAGTAAAGGCGATTTGCATGCCGGCAGTCCTTTGCCAGATGTTCATCCCTCCTACAGTATGTGAAAAAGGCCGGTCTAGGCCAGTTATTCGGTACTCCCGGTCTCCTTAGAACAAATGGTGGCCTTGAAGAGGCTCCTCCTGCCATATGGTTGGCAGGGCTCTTAACTCTGGCAGATTGAGGTCTGCCCCTTATCTTTACCACCGCCTCATATCGACAGGCCGCTTTCAGAGCCAATTCATGAGTCGGGAAATCCCCTGTAGCTAACGCAACTTGGATCTCCGAATCTAACCCTTGTTTGAATCGTCGGGCTCTGATCTCATCCATCGGTATTAGGTGTGCCGCAAATCTGTTAAGGTATTGTGTTAGCTGTGTATTATGTGATATATTGAAAATTGACCATTGAGATATATCTTACCGACTAAGCATGGTAAACTTAGCATCGTACTCATCCACTGATTTGGTCCATATTGAACCCTGTTGTAGGTGGATGAACTGCTGTTCCATGTCGAATCTGGCAATCTCGGGAAAGTACTTTGCGCCGAACATATCGTGGAGACCTCCATTCGATCGGCTGGGTCAGACGGCTTTCTTCCGCCTTCCACCAAACCTGTGCATTGTCAGTGAGCTGCAGCTTTGCAACTCGTACCCAAGCGACCTCTGGCATTTGTGCTGCTGCCGGGTCATCTTCAATACTGTGAGCCCATTCTTCAGCTTCTAGAGGGCTCTCTTTCCCTTAGAACTGCTTGGGGTGCAAGGCCCTGAATTGCTTCACTCCAGGTGCTTCTGCCTCGGGACGATTCATCAAGATAGCAGTCTGCTGCTGCTGTCCCTCTAGGAGGCTGCGGATCGCCTCAAGCAGTACTGTCTGCTTATTTATCGGAAGAGCTACGGCCGGTGTAATTGGTAGGGATGGTGGAGTGTTGTTGAAATTGGTGCTGGTGTTGTTTGGGAAATCCATAACCTTGAAAGAAAAACTTGGGTTAGGACAAATTCAAAATATATGAAATTGGAAAATTCAAGGAATATGAATTGTAAAGAATGTTTTCAGTTGCTGGTTCTTATGTTATATTACTTAGGTTGTCCACGCAGAGCTGACTTGCATGGGCCACCAACAAAACCTGTCACGCCTCGCTTCCCAGTGTACGAGCAGAGGACGTGATGAGTCACGCGATGTATTTACTCAGAAGTAACACGCTAAACGTATCTAAGCAATAAAAAGTAAAGTACACAAGAGACAAGATGTAATTAACAGCAACTTTATTTATTAAACATTTTTTACAATACAACTGAAATGAAAATACATGGAATGAAAACAATGCCTAAACAATGGCATAACAGAAATGAAAATGAAATGTACAAGTAAACTAGAGCTCCGGGTCAAAGGCTAGCTGATCCAAGTCCACGCTGGTGGGCTCTGTCTCCAGAAGGTCCGATCCACCTGACAACATTCCAAAGAAAGAAGAAAAGGAGTGTCGTCAGCGAACAATCGCTCGGTAAGTCCTAAAGAATAGGTATAGACAGAATAGACAGAAAAAGAATGTAACTTTTAAAATTGTATTATATTGTAAATGCTGTTGTTTATAGATTGGTACAGAAAATGCCAGTGTATATGAGAGGAGTCCCAATATTTCGGAGACTAAGGTATACGGAGTACAAGGAACCGTTCAGCCACGGTACAACGGCAATGGAGATTCAGATTAGGTGTATTATGGTTACAGTCTCATGTCACTTTTAACACCTTCCGTACCAATCTACCGCTTATAAACCTCACGATGTATTGATTGTATTGTATTGTCTGGTATTGTAAATTGTATATGGATGACTTGCCAAAACCATGATATCAGTAATGGAACGGATATAATGGATGAACATGTAAATGGTGTATATCCATGGTTCGGTTTAGTCAAGTTGTATAGATTGAATAGATTTTGAATATATGGATTCATATTGAATTGTGGTTTTATACTTGAATCACATTCAAATCAGATTGATTAGATTGAGACTCAGTCTGAGTCAGACAATTAGAAAAGAAATTGAAGTCCTGAATTAGGTTTAGATATTATCGGTAACTGCTGCACATGGATGGCAGGATTTGTGTCTTTTTCCAAGACAATTACCGTATTGATAACACCGTTTGTTAGGTTGCCTACCTTAGATAGACAAGCACCCATATCTCTGGATCCCTGAGGCTCAAGAGACTGGTCCCGCTTAAACCTATGTTTACTAGGGTTCTTATTGTAATTTAGTATAACTTGAGGGGGTTCTATGTAAAAATAGTTTTGGCATAATTTCAAAATACACTTCAAATATTTAATTATCGTCTTTAGGGTTTTCATAGACGTATATTTTATAAATGTGAAATTTCTAATGAAGAGAACCTAGTTTCATAGTATATGGTATTTTCTTGAAATATTGCACTTATGTTGTATTTGGATGGTATTTTCATGTAATAGTGATTCTTTTGATTTAGAAAACTTGGAATATTTATATAATTAAAATAGATATTTTGATAATACACACACATACACACACAGATATATATATATATATATATATATATATATATATATATATATATTTAATGAAAATAATTTATTTATTTATTTTCTTGTAGAAATCTCATTTTTTAAAGAAAAATGTATAAAAATTCCATCGAGATCGAATGCTCCTTACGGAGGTCTGCATCTCACTCTACTAAGCCTGAAGATGTGCGATAATCCACACCATCCTGAATGGGGTCCCCAAAATGGGTTGTAAAGGCGTAATTGCATGGAAATGTTTAATACATCTTTTTATAGAAAACGGTTTTGTAAGTTTAGGGCATTATTTTGTAAAGTCGTATTTTCCCGTATTCTATTGTTCTAAAATTTATCGTGCTATGATAGAGATGTGTGTTGTGATGAGGTAGGTCATTACCTCGTGAACTATCTAAAGGTATAGTAAGGAAATAAGTTATTATGTCAAACCTAAAGTATATGGTATTTTTCTGAAAAAGTGTGATAAAAGTTACAAAAATGATTCTTTTAAGGTGAAACTTGTTTTAATTTATTAATGTTTGCTAAACAATATATGAGAGTATGGTAATTTTTTGATTAAGAAAAGTATGGTTTTAAAGGAAAACCGAATCGGAAGTCGGATTAACTCCGCTTCCGTCGGGTTTTAGAATTGAATATTTTAGATTAGAAGAAGAGAGGGGGAGATGGGACTTACTGGTTTGTTGGACTAGAGGAGAGAGTGGGGGTCATAAAGATGCTTCGGGGCGTCATTTCGTTGCCGGAATCTTCTCGAAAGTTCGTCGGAGCTTCGCCCTTCACTAACTCCACTTATACACCAAAGTACTTGAGAATTTTGTATAGTTTTTGTACTAGAATTCTGGGTGAGAGGGGTGTAAAATAGAGTGGTATTTATAGGGAAACATTAGGATTTAGAGGTGATGAAAAATGCATTAAAATTTGCATTAAAACGGGATTTAAAGGGTTTTTATTATTCTATGTAAATGTGCAGAGAAAATAAACAATACTGGAGTTAAGGGGCGAGTCCAAGGGTCTAGGGTTACAAAAAATTTGGGTTTGGCCTTAATAAAACCGGTGGCGCCGGCCCCAGATTAAATCTCGCCGGTCCAATCTTTGGGGTGGGGGCTCGGATCTCTGCCACGTGTCCAAGTCGGTCTGAATACCAATTTGCACCTGTTTTTTAAGTGTGAATCTTCATCTTACGTGCTGTGCACTTGCAAACTCTTGGGCTTCTAAAAGATTAAAAGAAAAATAAATAAAAAGATAATATGGCTAATGGGATTTGAACTCTAGTGCTATGTCTCAGCAGTGCAAGGCCTTAACATTGAGCTACAAGCTCCTTCTTGCTGTTCTAAAGAAAAACAAATTCTTATAGCATACACAAGATTTGCAAATACCCCAATTGCACATTAACTTTTAAACAATTTTATGTACACTGAAATTGGAGTTGTTATAATTTATTACCATATAAAATGATTAAGATTATATCTCTAATATAACAAATATTACTAATATTATTCATGGAGATATTATGCAGATTTAGCTCAGGTCGGGAAATCGAGATTTTCAAGATGTTAGGATCAAAAATCTGCCAATAAAATCGTAGAATCAATACTGGCAGAGACTCAGGAAATATTTCCAAAATCCAGATATCCAGAAAATCACCATGTGTCAACATGAGGCCACAGCAGAAAACCCAAACCCTATGTCCACCAAAGCGCGGCGCTTCAGCGGCCAAAGTGCCCTAAATGCGGCGGATCTGCGACCCCTTTATGGCCGTTGGATCTGAGATTTTTGGTAGGTGATCATGATTGCATATCTTAACCTATGAGATCTAGGGTTTCTGATTTGAGAGCTATATAAATGACCGAGGGATAAAGTTATAAATCTATCCCTTTTAACATGAAGCAAATCACCGTCAAAGAACAAGAGATCCAAGACAGGTCCGCGATTCGACGTGATAGAGCAACATGAATATCGATGGAGCAAATACTTCCTAAGAGGCAGAGATCGAGAGTAATTTCTTCTTCTTGTAATCTAAACTCGAAAGATTTGTACTTGTAATGTTGATTAATAAAGGTATATCATTTGTAATTATTTCGCATTTACTTTCCGCATTTAAATTTCTGCATTATGATTTATTTCTCTATCCCTTCTTCTTTTTCTCCAAACATGCATGAGTAATTCCTAGCTTGCAAGGGTTCGTAGGATCAGGATAGATCAATAGATGAAAAAATCCCTTAACTTCTTTTATATCTTATAAACTTTATAAACTTTATTAAAAGAATCGTTAACATCCTAATCGGACGCGCTACCAATTTATTGATAGTCTCGACCGCGATTTGAGATCAGATTAAGAATTGTTTTGGTAGAGGCTAGACATGAATAGAGGTCAATGAAAAGATAAGCGTTAATAGTGGGAACCCTATTCCCTCCAAAACCCTTATCTTCATTCATCACTATCGATCTAGTTTTAAATCTATTAAAAGATAAAATAAGTCATCTTTATTTAATCATCCATTACTACTAAATTCTAACGAACCCTACAAGCCCCCTTCTTATATATTCTACATCCGTGTTCAACATAGATCTAGAATCACTCTCCCCTATTTCTAATCAACTTGTCTAAAACAAGATTAAAAGTTCCACGCATCCCTGAGGATGACCCGTACTCATTTCGGCTAGCTACAAGCGACACCGTTATTGATTGCGGTAACTACAAACACTTTTTCACATCAATCAAATGGCGCCGTTGTCGGGGATACATGCGTAGTTTTTTTCTTTCTATTCGGGTTGAATTCTTATTCGACCCATATCATAAAAATAAAAAAAACCGCATATTACATATTTAACGATTATTGTACGACTTTTTGCGAGGGAATCTGGAGTCACTAGAGCGAGGAAATCGAGATTCTACGAAGTCCAGAGGAGCAAAGAAAGCCACTGAAGAAAAATCAGCAGACAAAACTACAATAGTGCCCTGGAACCGCGGCATAAGAAAGCTTATTGCGGTGGAACCGCAGCGGCTTGGTTGACCTAGATCGCCAAATTCCTCTCGTATCTTCCTCATATCTTTCTCTCTCCTCTAGAAATCCAATAATTTGATTTTCTACAGGATTCTTTGCAAAATATCGCCGCTCAAAATTCTTTTGCGTGTTTTGTAATTGGTTTGTTTTTTCATATTTTAAAACGGACTTTGAGGGGATAGACCAAAATTCAGATTAGGTGGGGATTTTATCACCCTTCCTAGGCCCCACAAATCACGAAATGAGCATCCGCATATACCTATATTAATTTAAAAAATATCTAGAACAAGACTCTAAGGACCGTCACGCTCAATGTAACAACCGAGTTCATTTATACCAATTCCAGTTCCCATATTTATATATATGTGGTATTTTATTAATTTATCATGTTTGGATGCGAATGGTAGTTTACTGTTACATTGCATTCGACCCGACCCGCTTGCTTGAACTGGTTGATTCATATTTATTGATTACCCTGGCTTGTTGCATAGACACGTCCATCTAGTATAAACTGCATATTGGCATTTCATCTAGCATCGCATATTTTACATATAATATTTTAGATCATGTAAAATAAATTAAAATTGCATTTCATAGCCTGCATGATACCCCTAACCCCGTGGTAGCATCCGCGCATCGTGTTCTCGTCCCGTTCAGTGAAACGGACGTATTTGGATAGCTACGCGCACGTACGTGCGTCCGTTCTTAGGGGTATGCATTTTAGTTACCTAATCATTCATTTTAAAATTTGGAAGTTGCATTTATTTTTCGTATTTAAAATCTGAATTTTTGGACCCGACCCGGGCGCATTTTGAAATATTTTTATATCCCTCTAAAATTCAATTATTTAAATTTTTAAATTTAATTATAATATTTTTTAAACAACTCAGAATATTTTTCGAAACCAACTTAAATCTTTATTAAAAAATTTTAAACCTAAAAATCCTAATCCTAACTTCTAACCAATCAGAATCTCTCTTCCTCTCCCTTTTTCTGTCCTGGCCCCCACCACTCGATTTCTTCCTCTCTCTTTTCTTTCTTCCTGGCCCCACCACCGAGCCCTCACCTCACCTCTCTCTCTCTTCTCTCTTTCTCTCACCCCGCTACAATACAAATTTCTTTCTCCTCTTCTCTCTCTCTCTCATCTCGCTCTCTCGCTATCTCTCTCCTCTCGCGACCCCTCTCTCTCTCTCATATCGTGATCCCTGTAGCTTCTTAATTCCACTCACCTCCCTCGAGCTTAACGTCACCTCCCTTCTTTCTCTCCCTCTTTCTTCTATTTTAAACCCGAGCACCCATCTACGAGAACCTACCAAAACTCTCTGCTTCCTCAAACCCTAACCCTAAAACTCCTCACTCCTCAATCTCTTGACCTCAACCGAGCCTCCTCCATCTTCTTCCTCCTTCCACTGCACCCTGCACACCCCACAGAACCCCAAGAACCCAACATCACCACTAGTCGCCGACGACCCCAGCCTCACACCACCATCATCACCATCTCATTTTCTTCCTCTCCTCTGCACCCTCTCCTCACCAATACCCCTTCACCAACCCTGCACCAACCCTGCACCTAAACCCCAGCAAACAAAACCCTAACCCTACTTCCTCTAAAACGAACCCCAACCTCATCGCCAGAGCTCCTCCGATCATCACCGTCGACGCCATCACCCCTCTGCAAATCCAATTGCTAGAATCCGGTCGTCCCGACGACGATCCCGACGACCCAGCAAGCGTACCTGACCCGTGTGATTCCCTTGTACGTTGTTTGGATCCGTTCCGTGTACCGACGTGCATCCCGACTTTTCCCGCTGACGTGTGACGTTCCGTATACCCGTTTCTTGATCTGTCGAGGCAAGTAAAACTTGCTACATGCTATTCATAATATTTTATACTTATTTAATTTCATATTAAACCTGTAGATCAAATCTAATGTCACATGTTCCATTTTTGACATTTCGATGTTCCATTTATATCATTTAGATCTAGAACCTGAAACATTTCATATTGCATATTAGTTTACGATACACGGTACCCATATCCATATTTGAATCACATATTGCTTAGTTGTATAGCCCATAGTACCCTTTTAATAGTCTATACCCTATCGGACACTCGTTTGCATACATCTAGCCTAACATACATACAATTGTATCCCTAGATCCTTTAATACATCATAATGAGATTTTAACATTCCATATTTGATAAAGTGTATTTAATTAGTGTTGGAACCATAACCCAAACTCAAATCGATAACCGTGCATCCATATATTTTAATCTGTTCCTATTTGCATACCACATTACAATGTTCCATTTTATTGTTCCATTAGTACCCCATACTTGTTTTGTATACCCATGCTTATTTTTAGTTTGATTATGAGCACCCACGTAACATGTTGTGCACCCCTGACATGACTTGATACATCTACTACTTGACACGACGTGATACCGTGCACTTCTTAACATGACATAATACCTATATATTACCTGACTTTACCTGATGTACCATGGTTTTATCTTTTACCTGATCTTGTTACTAATGCCAACAAACTCGACATGTTGTCCCTACGGACATTTCCTGTTGTCTATCCAGACAAACCTGTACCTGCCTGATCCTGTGTTGGCATTAGCTCCAGATTATTTAATACCTGACTTGAACATATATAACTTGGGGGTATGGGGAAATCAATGATGAAACCTGACTTGTAACTCGACAGTTCGATACCTTTTCTGATCAGTCTTACGGGCTAGGCCAGCCCCGGGGTGATGCTGCTGACATCACTCGTCATTACCTACTACCCTTTACTGCCTTGCGGCACGTCTCGGATTCAGCCCGAGAGTCATAGACCGTGATCCCGGGCACGCACGGGATACTATTGAGTTACATCGATGATTCATCAAATTGATTTCAAAGACTTGAGAGTAGTTAACCCAATAGACCAGTTTAGATTACTCACTGCACACTACCCTTCACTGTCCTTATTTTATATTGTTGTTTTACCTGTTTTACCATTTATACTCATACCTGCATGTATTGCTACCCCTGTTTATAGTATCGCTTGATATTATGACGCACTGACGTCTTGGTTTTGCATGGCCCAGATTCTTTACCTTCGCTACAGGCCGAGCAGGAGTACTTCAGTCAGCAGGCTGAGCAGTGACGACTTGCTAGTAGTTAGTTCATTTTACTTTCGGTATTTTTCTTTCCTGATGTGAGCCCGCATTATGGGACGTACATTCCAGTTTATTCTTGTATTGGATCTTTTTCTTCCGCATTATTTTATTCTTGACTCATTTTATTCTGGCTTATGGATATGTATTAGATAGTTTATTATTGTTCTTGATATCTCTACAGCCGTAATGTGACTATGGAAGGATATTTCCTATCCACGGGTAGCATGGTTGGCTATGTCACGTACCCATCTTAGCGTACTCTGGGAAGCGGGGCGTGACATGGTTCTTTTGGTATCAGAGCCATAGGTTTTAAGTTAATCGGGTTTGATTCTTTTGTAGTTGGGTATTGGACCCAATACACGAATCAGAATACTCGTGATTAGGAAACATGTCCTGCCACCTTACCGTCTTACCATTTTTGAATCTTAACCTCCTCCTGATTATACTTTTACGATATGCAAACCTCCTTCGCATATCGACTCGAAACCTGGTTTCCTTTTGTTATCTCTAGAACTTAAGCGACTTGGGTGGAGTTATATGATTGTAGCTATGATACCGCGGCATGGTTACAATGCGGTACTCTATTTACGTAACTTGGAGTTCTAGCCTTGATTCATATCCCTGATCTATATTTTGAATCTATTATCATGCTAATCCTTTGGTGCTTTGATTTCAGGAACATGGCAGACAAGAATTTGAAAACGTACCAAAGGCGTGTCGACGAAGCTGCGATGCTTGGAGTAATACGTGGGATGTTGGAAAACCAAAAGCGACAGACCGAGCTGATCCTGCAGCAAGCTGAATCTTTTCAGGAAGGTTTGCGGACCGTTCAGCAGTCCGTGAACAATGTTGTGGCCAGACCAGTGGATCATGTGGGAACCGTAGCGGATTTCAGGAGACTGGGTCCGTCTGTTTTCACTAGCTTGGAGGAGCCGTTGCCAGCGGAGTAGTGGCTGGTTGACACGGAGAATTTACTTGTTGCGGCACAGATCTCAGAAGATAAGAGAGTGGATGTGGTACGCATCCAATTGGTGGATTACGCCCGTGAATGGTGTCTTGTGGAAGAGACCCGCTTGCCCAAGCTGATCAGTTGGGCGGTTTTTTCGAAGAGTTTCTTAGAGAAGTTCTTCCCGCGAACTGCACGGGAGGAAATGGAAGAAAAGTTCATCGGTTTGAAGCAGAACGCCGCACCTGTAGATGTACATGCAGCTGAGTGGACGCGGCTCAGTAGATTCGCTGGACCTTTGGTTGCCAGCGATGCTGATAGGGCAAGGAGGTTTATTGTAACGTTTTGAAAATCGTTTCGGTGAAATTTCGAAAAAACGGTAAAATAAAGGGGTTTTCTGTAAAAAGTCAACATGCAAATATCACCGATATCACAACCACAAAACAAATCTCATCGACTCAGCTCAATCCCAAGTATCATCCTCAAATCCGTATGTGAACACATAGTCCCATACCCATGTGAACACATAACTATAAAGAATCTCATGAGCACATATAAAAAGGAATGTATGCAAGTATGTATGTGTGTATGTGTAGTGCAACACTACCTTAGGGTTCGCAACACTAAAGTAATCCAACATACCAATATCCGTCCTAACATCGTTATTAATCCCAAATAACATATACTAATTGTTGGTGTGTATACGCATCCGTATACACCACCACGGACTGCGGGGGTGCTATACGCCATCCACCCGACTTCTCCCCATAGATATAAATCTACTCACCTGGTCCTCGTTCGCCGGTGCCGACGTCGCCATGCACTTGCTTGTCGTCTCGAAGTCCACATGGGGTACCTACATATCATAACGCACCATACCGCATTAAAATCCGACTCATGACCAAAACGACGCACGAATCCCGCATAGGTCAAAACCTATGGTTGCTTTCGCAAATCAACCCAAAAACCCTCGACGTCGGCGTACAAACGCCAAACCATCGAGAAAACTCCCAACACACTCATTTGCACATTCACGAACACTAATTTTAATATAAAATAGGTTAAAATTCATAAAACCCCCAATTTCACTTAAAAAGTTATTTTTCCGAAAATCTAGCAAGCACAATTCGCCGTTTTTACAAAACATGATGTTTTAACAATTCTAGTGACCAAGATGATAACTTAATATCTTAATTATGCCATAGAAACCATTACGTAAATTTTAAACCCACAATTTAATTCGATTTCAAAAACCTAGTTTGCAATATTAACCAATTTTAACAATTTTATAGCAAAATGCACAAACTACAATCTAGCTTGGATTTTCATGAACTAAAGTATTAAAATACACTTAATAATGTTAATGAAGTCATGAAAAAACCTAAGTATATTTTTCTCATAATCAAATTCGTGGTTTACAAAAACCTAGCTAGCAATATAGCTTAAATATTACAATTCCAAACTAACAATTTGCAACTAGAAATTTGATTAGGTTTTCATTTCACAATATGAAGAACTACAATTGCAACCACAATTACATACACAAAAACCTAACTTGAATTTCATAAACCCTTACTAAGTTTTTCCAAACATACAATTAAACCCAAATTAATAACTAGTAATGCTTGATTTAAGGTATTCAAACAACAATTTAACAAAAGGTCTTGATTTATACCTCACAAGATCAAGGATCTAGCATGCAAATTCTAGCCTCCAAAAGTAGCTTCCATGCTCCTAAATCCATGTAAGTTTGGCTAATGAGAAATGGGTAGGAGTTGGATTTGGATTTTGGGATTTATTTGATGGATTTTGAGGCAATTTTTGAAGCAAAAGAGATGGAAAATGGGGGGAAAAGATAGGGGCTGTTGTAGCAGAATTTCGGCTGAGGAGGGAGTGGGGAGAGGTGTGGGGGAGTTGTGGAAAATAATCCAAGTCAAAGCCCCTCCCAAATTACCATAATACCCCCACCTACTTTACTATATATAAAAACCTTATTTTAACCCATTTCTCACATGATTTAAGGTCAAAAAGAGGGAAATAAAATTCTTGGGCTGCTACAATAGTGTGGGGCCGGCCAAGGGGAGTGAGGGTGAGTGTGAGAGACTTTACAAAAAAATTCTATGCAAAAAGACCCCCCACAATACCATATTTGCAAGTTTTAGTTCAAAATAACTATATTTTTGTTTTCCATATAATAAATCAATTAAAACTTGAAATAAAATACTAAAAAATTATATTACAACTAGATTTTAATTAACATGATTTTAAAGATTAAAATTAGCCCATTTAAATTTGTATTTATCGCTAATTTAATGTATTTTCTTACCGGCTTAAAATAATATTAAAATAATTAATTTCGGAAAAATTTTCAGAAAATTTGAAATTTCAGCAGTGGCTCAATAAACACCAAATACTAGCAATTACATAGCTAGAATATGTATATTTAATTTTATAATAAAGATATTTGCATTTTGACTTTTTACAGAAAACCCCCTTATTTTACCGTTTTTTCGAAATTTCACCGAAACGATTTTCAAAACGTTACAATCTTCCCTCCTTAAAGAAATTCGGTCCCCGAATTTAAATTAAAACTTCCCCCAAATACTAAAATATTTCAGCCAAAACCATCAAATCGTCGGGGTTCCGAAATCATAAATATATAAAACAAATCGTAGCGTAACGCATGCGCATGAAAAATGAACATATAACTCAAACCAGAACTCCGTCAAGCATCCCGCAATCATCGGAGTCATGGGGAAGACATCAATACCAAATCCAAAGCAAAACCAATATGATATAACTCGAAACTATACATGTAAAATATATTCAGGTACTGTCCTATGACTAGTCCTGCTCAGTACGAAAACACATAGCAATATCATAAAAACGTACTGCTCTATAAGAAAAATCAATCCCCAAAATACGCGTATGAATACTACGTGCGTCTTGTGCGCACGGAAATCAAAATCCAAATATGTGCCATACATATGCACAGAAACAACATCTAAGTGCATCGGGTGTGCACGAAACATCTGTCATAGGCAACATGTGTGCCTGATAGCAAAATCAGGTGCATCTGACATGCACGAAAAATATCGATTTAGTGCATCTGGTGTGAACCAAAATCACATTTCAAAACATGCGCCCAACATGCGCGAAAATCCAAATCAGGTGCATCCATCGTGCACGAAATCATGAAATCCAATATCAAGTGCCGAACATGCGCAAAATCAAATCAGGTGCACAAGGTGCACAAAACAAATATCGAACATCACCATCGAAATCAAAGTCCAGGGCATCTAAATGCACAACATACGTAACACTGCACTGCAAGCATATATGAACTATACCGCGTGCAAAAACCAAATCATGTGCGTATATACGCACAAAATCAACTCAAATGTCTAAAACCGTAAAATCGCAAACATGTGAAACCAAGCACGAAAACGATATCAAGTGCAACACTGTGCAAAGATCGTAAATCCTCAATCATCAAAATCAAATCATGCGAATAAATCACCAAAAACATCAAAATCAATAAAGGCGGAATAGTACCGCTCAAGTGCATCCTCTAAGAATCTCGGGCCAACTGTCGCGGTCACTAGTGGGACGTCTCGTCGATGATCATGAACTCTGGCCTGCTGGTGTGCATAACACGACCACTCCTGGGTCCAAGTTTTCTCGTAATTTGTCCCAGAAAGGTCCTGTCGAGGTCTCTCCCAAATCTCGCCTCTGCCGAACTATCCGAAAGTCATCGTTCCTTACTAGATTTGTTCTCGTTCCAGAACGGCTGCATACTCATCACGACTCCTTCTGGAAGGTAAATCCAAGTACCATGCCTCGGCATGCGCATCGCATCTCTGATGTCGGCGGAGTGGAACGCCATCTCATCTAGATCTGGTATGAACCTCTTACTTCACTTTTCTCTAATGTCGTCTTCTTTGGACTCGTCTCGTCGCGGCTGCATGGACTGAGCTCCAACGGCTATCCTCGTATCTGGAGTCTCCCAAGAAATGCATCTCACCACCTAGCATCCGAATTAAGTCGAGCTATCCGATTGAGTTGTCAAAACCTCATAATCCCCCAAGAGCTCAACATCTTGGGCACAGTTTAATAGTATCGAGTACATACCACAGCATCGGTGGTCCAGCCGTAGAAGGGCAAACCCAAGCCTCACTAATGGCGCCGTAGAACTGCCGCAAACTCGAAGGTTCAAAGACTTTCACACGGTCATTAAGTCGAGTTAGGGTTTCATTCTTCTAGAGGGACCATTGAATTGCCTGCATGTCTTTCCGACTACTTTAAATTTGGAATAATAGGTTTCTGACATTCGATCGTCTCTGTCGACTCCCAACGTCTCCGCGTGAAGTCGTCTCTAGCTGGAATCAATCTATCTGATGACCTCGCATCGGGGTAGGCGAACGATCCACATGTCCTAGTCATTCATCCTCGATGACTAGCGACCTTCTATCATCTCTTAGTACAACTCGTTCTGCACTAACGCCGGCATCTGGGGCAATATCTCGTCGTTCGCAGCAATAACTGGCTCGCTCGTCTGCACGCTGAACAGTGCCTCGACCATCATGGATAAGCAACACACCAACGGTCATCAAAATCTGGCTGGCCTCTGTCAGTGGCCCAATCCTCTGATACTGATCGGCACGTCCGAGAAATCTCATAAAGGCGATCCGCTAAACGCTCGTGGCGCGGAAACACAGTAAAAAGACACATCTCCGCAATCGAGTGTCTCCGGAATTTCGCCCTGGTCAGTCCTCGTTCGTGACGAGCTCGTGCTGACCGCAACTCTAGCCGTAGCTCTCCCTGCCCGTAATCGTGGCAGAAAAACCATAACTGGTACTGATGAGGCTAGATCGGAATGAATATAATACTGAGCAAAGAAATGTACATCCTAAGGCTTCTTAAGTGGAGTAGCGTATCGTAAATATGCCGTGGAACATACCCACGGTACGTCACTCTACTTTAGTCACCTATTCCATCAACCAAGGGTCATCCTATGCTTCGAAGGTAAAACCTAACGCTCTGATACCAACTTTGTCACGATCCGAAAGTACGGAACATGACCGGCACTTAAACTACGAATGTCTCGAGGCGTACGTAATCTAAGTAAACCGAAAACCCAGAAATCCAAACCAAGAAAGATGTAGAGTGCAGGAAAAACCAACTTAAAGCAAGTAGTTTCAATAGCATAAGCCGAATTAGGCGGTTTTAAAAACATCAAAAATTTCCCGAAAATTTCGGCAGAGTCTTATTTGAAAATACTGGCCCCCAAATGGGATACAACATGAATAGTATACGAAATCAATAAAAAGGCATCCCCAAGCGGGAGCTAGCTCTTCGTCAATCGACGGTCACAACCACACAAGCAATATAATATACAACGCCAAGGGCGAGGATCAAAATTCAAAAGGAAACTCAAAAACCACAAGAAAACCACATAAATACAACGCGCGACTCTAAGGTCGAAAGAATAAACATCACTGGTCTCTATCTCAAATAAATACATGTTTGGTTGATGGAACTTCTAGATACAACAGAATAATGGTATACAAGATATATAATGGGGGTACGATACAAGTAAACCCACCTACTAGCAAATCACCCGAAGGAAACTATGCCCGCAAAGCCGTAATGAAACCTGTACGGCAAACCTGCAAGAAACTGGGGCACAAAGGGGGTGAGTTGCCAACTCGTGAATAGAAAAATATCTACGCACAGAAATCGCATAAATAACGCAACCTAGGTCAATGATCATAATATATCCTCAAATATATGAATAACACGTAGCCTATAACAAGGCTAGGGTAAATATCTAACCCGAGTGTAATCTCATATGCCCGTGTCAGTGCCTCAAGTAGCAATATATCATATGAATGAGGTATGAATGCATGAAAATAGAATACATGTAAATGAAGAACTGTTTTCATAATTTAGTGAGATTTCCTTTGTATTTTTAAAATGAGGTATCATAATGAAATCAGCATAAAACAGTGCCTAGCATCGGCACAAAACGTAATCCCAATATCTCGATATCTCTGTATCACAGTCTCTGTACCTCAATATCTCAAAATCTCAATGTCTCAATCACAATATCTAGGGCGCCGTCAGTCCAGACCGGCCCCTACCATCCATCTCAAGACCACGACGGTATCCTCCGGATATCCGACGCGTCGGGTAAAATCACCGGTAGGTAGTGCTCCCCTGCCAGGCTCACATCGTCATCATCACGCGCTTCTTGCCCCGGGGTACCTTACCGGGTCCACCATGTACCCGAAACGGTTCATCCGTCTCCTCGAATCGGGTCTCGAAATCCATCAGCAAACTCATGGTGGACGACTCATACATCATGGGAAAAACCGTACTTTTTATTTAAAAAGAGAGAAATCAGTTTATATAAGTTTTGCGGTTTTCCCCCCAAATCCAGAAAATTTCATGGAAATCCGAATCCAAATCATCAATAGTATGTAAAAACCATGAATATAGGCATAACAATAAATAACAGTATGCATGAAGTGACAAGTAAATACTACAATGTTAAGCTGGCATATAAGGCAGGCACACTAATATCATGTCAAATTACTAACTAACAAGCTAAGTCAAGCAATAATATTTTCTAAGGTGTACGTGATATGGCAATTACCGATGAAGATGTGTGTGAGCCGGCAAGTAAGTGTACGTGGTACATACGCATCATCGGTAATGGTGCTGGTGTCCTAACAATATGATATCAACATTGCAATAAGAAATTATAACATAAGTATGCGATGCGAAGCGAACCACAATAATAAGCGGGAGCTGAATACTAGACGCAATTGTAACTAACCTGCATTAATCTAATATAAGTCCTACAAATGGTACCTTTTGAAATAACACGAATCATGGGGTTTTAAAAATAGGGGCTACGGTGTTTTTATGAAAAGATACGTCTTTTGAAATATCCGTAGGATCCCTTGGGCTGTCTTTTAAAATACCCACGATTCGTTAGTTTTTGAAATAGGTAAGAATCGAATCTAATCTAACAACTAAACTAAACTAAAGGGCTAAGCTAACAAGCTGGACTACAGGTAAGGAAACCGCCTAACAGCTGAGTCGATCCATATACATACCTGTATATATATTAGTCGGTGATCCCGCCATAATAATATCATATCCGATACCATATCTACAATCAGCCATCCCAAGTCAAGAGTGTGGATCAATCATCAAGATATAGCTCGTACGTAAATCCGTCGTACGGCATCCCCAAATCTGGGTACGGGTCAATATCATATTCCTCACACCATTCCTCTGGTATCCTCTTTATTCAAGATCATAGTCTAGGGTACTGACCTATGTCTAGTACAATACTAATATCCTCAATATACCCATGATCTGACTACAGATCGACAATCTCGTACAAACCGATACCGTCAGCACATAGCATCATCAAGGGTATACATCGCCCGATACGGCCTAATATCAATATCCTAGCATATCATGCCTCACGATCATATGTCGACCATTTTATTTATAACACTATTCACCCGTATCGCCGCCCCAAGATCCGCTATAACACCAGGACGTACCTCAAGTACGAATCCTGCCAAATCACCGATATCACAACCACAAAACAAATCTCATCGACTCAGCTGTTAGGCAGTTTCCTTACCTGTAGTCCAGCTTGTTAGCTTAGCCCTTTAGTTTAGTTTAGTTGTTAGATTAGATTCGATTCTTACCTATTTCAAAAACTAACGAATCGTGGGTATTTTAAAAGACAGCCCAAGGGATCCTACGGATATTTCATAAGACGTATCTTTTCATAAAAACATCGTAGCCCCTATTTTCAAAACCCCATGATTCGTGTTATTGCAAAAGGCGCCATTTGTAGGACTTATATTAGATTAATGCAGGTTAGTTACAGTTGCGTCTAGTATTCAGCTCCCGCTTATTATTGTGGTTCGCTTCGCATCGCATACTTATGTTATAATTTCTTATTGCAATGTTGATATCATATTGTTAGGACACCAGCACCATTACAGATGATGCGTATGTACCACGTACACTTACTTGCCGGCTCACACACATCTTCATCGGTAATTGCCATGTCACGTACACCTTAGAAAATATTATTGCTTGACTTAGCTTGTTAGTTAGTAATTTGACATGATATTAGTGTGCCTGCCTTATATGCCAGCTTAACATTGTAGTATTTACTTGTCACTTCATGCATACTGTTATTTATTGTTATGCCTATATTCATGGTTTTTACATGCTATTGATGATTTGGATTCGGATTTCCATGAAATTTTCTGGATTTGGGGGGAAAACCGCAAAACTTATATAAACTGATTTCTCTCTTTTTAAATAAAAAGTGCGGTTTTTCCCATGATGTATGAGTCGTCCACCATGAGTTTGCTGATGGATTTCGAGACCCAATTCGAGGAGACGGATGAACCGTTTCGGGTACATGGTGGACCCGGTAAGATACCCCGGGGCAAGAAGCGCGTGATGATGACGATGTGAGCCTGGCAGGAGAGCACTACCTACCGGTGATTTTACCCGACGCGTCGGATATCCGGAGGATACCGTCGTGGTCTTGAGATGGATGGTAGGGGCCGGTCTGGACTGACGGCACCCTAGATATTGTGATTGAGACATTGAGATTTCGAGATATTGAAGTACAGAGACTGTGATATAGAGATATCGAGATATTGGGATTACGTTTTGTGCCGATGCTAGGCACTGTTTTATGCTGATTTCATTATAATACCTCATTTTAAAAATACAAAGGAAATCTCACTAAATTATGAAAACAGTTCTTCATTTACATGTATTCTATTTTCATGCATTCATACCTCATTCATATGATATATTGCTACTTGAGGCACTGACACGAGCACATGAGATTACACTCGGGTTAGATATTTACCCTAGCCTTGTTATAGGCTACGTGTTATTCATATATTTGAGGATATATTATGATCATTGACCTAGGTTGCGTTATTTATGCGATTTCTGTGCGTAGATATTTTTCTATTCACGAGTTGGCAACTCACCCCCGTTGTACCCCAGTTTCTTGCAGGTTTGCCGTACAGGTTTCATTACGGCTTTACGGGCATAGTTTCCTTCGGGTGATTTGCTAGTAGGTGGGTTTACTTGTATCGTACCCCCATTATATATCTTGTATACCATTATTCTGTTGTATCTAGAAGTTTCATCAACCAAACATGTAATTATTTGAGATAGAGACCAGTGATGTTTATTCTTTCGACCTTAGAGTCGCGCGTTGTATTTATGTGGTTTTCTTGTGGTTTTTGAGTTTCTTTTTGAATTTTGATCCTCGCCTTTGGTGTTGTATATTATATTGCTTGTGTGGTTGTGACCGTCGATTGACGAAGAGCTAGCTCCCGCTTGGGGATGCCTTTTTATTGATTTCGTATACTATTCATGTTGTATTCCATTTGGGGGCCAGTATTTTCAAAGGAGACTTTGACGAAATTTTCGGGAAATTTTTTATGTTTTTAAAACCGCCTAATTCGGCTATGCTATTGAAACTACTTGCTTTAAGTTGGTTTTTCCTGCACTCTACATCTTTCTTGGTTTGGATTTCTGGGTTTTCGGTTTACTTAGATTACGTACGCCTCGAGACGTTCGTAGTTTAAGTGCCGGTCATGTTCCGTACTTTCGGGTCGTGACATTTATGCGCAGTTTGGATGTGGACATCCAGAGGCAGATTGTCTCCTTAGGTTTGACTACTTTCTCACAAGTACTTACAGCGGTCCGAGAGCAGCAGAGCCTATCTATGAAGACTGGGAGTACTCAGCAGCCAGCAGTTACAGTGCGGAAGCCGGCATTTGCACCGAACCGAGCACATGGACGCAGAGGTATTCCAGTGAACCGTCGTGGCATAACACCGATGAAGAAGCCTGTTGTTGTTGATCAGAGGAGGACCGTGATTTGTGACTGCTGCTATTTACCTGGGCACGTGCAAAGGGAATGTCGAAGGAGGCAGGGACTCTGTTTGGTTTGTGGATCGATGGATCATACTATCAGCACTTGTCCGTCGAAGCTTCGCATGAAGGATGATGTTCAGAAGCCACCGCAGAAACCGTTTCAGGGACAGAAGCAGCTGACTCAAGGACCTAATCAAGCTCGAGCATTTACCCTGACGGCTGAGGAAGCTAAGGCTTCAGGAGAAGTTGTTTCAGGTATTCTACTTGTTCATGGTTTTCCCACATTAGCGTTATTCGATTCTGGTGCATCCCATTGTTTTATGTCGTCCAAGTTTATTGCTACACACTCGATTACTTGCACGACCCTGTCTAGTTGTTGGGACATACACACTGGGAATGGGAAGATCATATCTAGTAGAGAATGTAAGGATTGTGCAGTTGTTGTTTGCGGACTGGAGCTTTTTGCGGATTTCTTGGTGATTGATACAGGCAGCTATGAAGTCGTCTTGGGAATGGATTTTCTCGGCACTTTCCACGCTCACATCGATTGTAGGGCAAAGAAAGTAATTTTCTAGATTCCCGGACATCCAGAGTTTATCTTCACTGGAGGAAGCAGTTCTGTCGGGCCAGTCAAGTTTAGGGCTAGGCCGACCACTAATGTTCTTTCGTCAATGGAAGTTGATAAAGATGAAGCGCCAGCTGTTGTTCGAGATTTCTTGGACGTGTTCGAAGACATATCAGGTTTACCGCCGCAGCGAGACGTGGAGTTCGCGATTGATCTTGTTCCTGGTGCAGCGCCAGTTTCTAAAGCGTACTATCCAATAGCACCAGTGGAGTTGGAAGAAGTCAAGAAGCAGGTTACTGAATTACTTGAGAAGGGTTGGATTCGCAGCAGTAACTCGCCTTGGGGAGCTCCAGTTCTTCTAGTCAAGAAGAAAGATGGCACAAGGAGAATGTGCATCGATTATCGAGAATTAAACCGGGTGACTATTAAGAACAAGTACTCGATCCCTCGCATTGGCGAATTATTTGAGCATCTTAGTGGTGCGAGGGTATTCTCGAAGCTGAATTTGCGATCCGGGTATCATCAGGTCCAAGTTAAAACAGAAGATATTTGCAAAACGACATTCCGAACTCGGTATGGACATTACGAGTACTTAGTGATGCCCTTCGGAGTAACGAATGCACCGGCGATATTTATGGACTTGATGAACCGAATCATTTCACCATTCTTGGACCAGTTTATTGTGGTGTTCATTGATGATATTCTGGTTTACTCGAAGAGTATTGAAGAGCATGCAGAACACTTGAGGATCGCACTGCAGACGTTGAGACAAGAAAAATTATATGCAAAGATGAGCAAGTGCGAGTTTTGGCTGGAAGGAGTGAAGTTTTTGGGGCATGTCGTGTCTGGAGATGGAATCGCCGTTGATCCCGAAAAGATTGCAGCAGTTCGAGATTGGCTGATTCCAAAGAACGTTGCAGAGATCAGAAGCTTTCTTGGACTTACCGGGTATTACAGGAGGTTCGTGGAGAACTTTGCTCGTCTGGCGGAGCCTTTGACCAAGCTTACGCCCAAAGAAGTACCATTTGTGTGGACGGATAAGTGTGCATCAGCCTTTGAGGCGTTGAAACAGAGGTTGATAACCGCTCCTATTCTGACCGTGCCAGACAATTCTAGAGGATTGGTGATTCACAGCGACGCATCTGGGAAAGGTTTGGGATGTGTTTTGATGCAGCATGGGAAGGTTATAGCGTACGCATCGAGACAACTGAAAACCCATGAAAAGAATTACCCAACTCATGACTTGGAGCTAGCAGCTGTGATTTTCGCTTCGAAGATTTGGAGACACTACCTATTGGGCGAAAGGGTCGAGATTTTCACCGATCACAAAAGCTTAAAGTATGTGTTCACGCAGAAGGAGCTTAATATGAGGCAGCGCAGATGGTTGGGGCTGATGGCTGATTACGATCTTGATCTCAAATACCATCCGGGGAAAGTTAATGTTGTGCCGGATGCGCTTAGCCGGTTGCCAGCAATTTAGATGTTGACTGCACAGAAGAAACTTATTGAAGACTTTCGAAGATTTGATTTGGAGGTTGTGCTACCGCATTCTTCGGGACAGTTGATGCAGCTGCAACTACAGTCGTCATTGATCGAGAATATTAAAGCAGCTGTCACGACCCAAAGTTTGGCCCGTGACCGGCACTTAACCACGTAACGTCTACAGGCGTAACGCGACTAAGTAAGCCGAAAACCCAGAAATCAAACCAGTAAAAGTATAGAGTGATTTAAGCATTTAATAGAATCAATTACTAAGATAACAATATACGACGCCGTAGCGAAGAAAATGAGCGACAAGTGGGAACATCACAGATAGAATAACTGCATAAGTAAAGTCGGCTCACAACGAGCTCTACACCAGAATACAAAATAATATACATCGGCCTCACAACTGGTCTCTAAGTCAATACATAAGTGGTAGATGGAGAGTACTAGATACAACAATGTACATAACTGAAAGATAACCAGATACCGTACAAAACCCACCTATCAGCAAAAGAGCTAGTACACCAACTGTAGGGGTATCTGTGTCAAAAGATGCAAGAATGCAGCTGGCCGCGACTACTCCGAAGGGCAACCTGCAAACACTGTGGCACAACGGGGGTGAGTTGCCAACTCGTGAATAGAAGATAACATATAAAGGTAATCGCGAGTATGCACGTGCTACTATACTCTAACCTATATCAACAGATAACATCTATATGATGAACTGGATGCTCAAGCATGCAACAAGTGCGATCTAATAACATCTCCATGTAATGAGCAAGAAATGTGATGATCATGTATAGCAATGCAATCTAACAACCCTATATAGAATGAACAGGGTATGCAATGAGCAGGTATAGCAATGCAATCTAACAACCCTATATAGAATGAACAGGGTATGCAATGATCAGGTATAGCAATGCAATCTAACAACCCTATATAGAATGAACAGGGTATGCAATGATCAGGTATAGCAATGCAATCTAACAACCCTATATAGAATGAACAGGGTGTGCAATGATCAGGTACAATAGATACAGGATGAGATATCAATTACTACATACTGAGCATGGGAAATATAATATCTACACGGATTGTCATCGTGGAAAGTATAATCGGTACTCATCAATGCACCCAAATCCCAATACTACTCAGGCGTCGTCATCCTCCTCGGTCCTCCAATCCTGTAAATATCATATAACCGTGAGTGCCCAACATCGGCACCCAAAATATCAAGAAATACTCGTGCCAAGTATCGACACGCAAATCCTCCTGTATAGGGCATCCGTCAGTCCGGATCAGCCCACGGGCTCTGTCTGCGGTATCGGCCCTCGGCCCCGGCAGTACGAGTCATCCCGTATCCATCCATAGCCTCTGGTCGGTATCCTCCGGATAACCGCCAGGTCCAACCAATCACCGGTAGGTAGTAGTCTCTCTGCCAGGCTCACCGTCTACTACACAGCGAAACCGTTCTCGTCCCGGGGTACCATACCGGGTCCACCATGTACCCGTAATCGGCATCATCCAACTCCTCGATTCGGGTTCACATATATCACTCTAGTACCGAGAAAACACATGGTGGACGCACCGAAATATCATATCAAGGGAAACCGGGTTTTTAAATAATTAACTATTCTCTTTGAAATATCCACGGTTCCCCAAATCCAGAATTTACATGGAAACAACATATCTCAATGCGTAATCTAAGCAAGTATGAAGATATCAATATATGTGTGCACTGGTATGAATATACAGTGTGCATGTGCGCAGGTATGAACATCTCAATATGTGTGCACTGGTATGAATATACAGTGTGCATGTGTGCAGGTATGAACATCTCAATATGTGTGCACGTAGTACCAGTAGGGGTATGTGATGCATATGTGCCCAAATATGAATATAACATATGATGTGATGCGACAAATCATGACAACATCAATAAGGTAGAATCAGTATGATATATGATTTATAGCAATCCTATAATGTGTGTGTCACGGCAATCACTAACGGTGTGAGTGTAGCATATCAATCGTGCTCGTGCGACTTGAACCGTTAGTGACAGTGCAGTGTTCTGTGCTATCATTTCTATATGCAACAATAATGTATGCTACTACAGTCCATATGAACATCTACAATCTAATATCCTGACTCGCCCTGACGCTTAACGCCATACGGGCGATTTCCCCGTAGATGTTAAATCTACTCACCTGGTCGTGCGCTACTCGTAGCCGACCACCTGCTTCCCTTTCTTAGCTTCGTCCGACGTACCCGCCTGCGAACCTCACTTAAGGATCTTAGAGTGCAGGAAGTAGAGGAAGGAGAAGGTTTGGAGCTGCTACAGAGGCTGCTGGAGCTGTTACTGCTCCTGTTGCTGCTGCTACTGTCACGACCCGAAGTTTGGCCCGTGACCGGCACTTAACCACGTAACGTCTACAGGCGTAACGCGACTAAGTGAACCGAAAACCCAGAAATCAAACCAGTGAAAGTATAGAGTGTTATAAGTTTTAAATGAAAGCACTTACTAACATGATAAGAAATCTAAGTAAACAATCACCAAGTTAGTAATATACGACGCCGTAGCGAAGATCAAGATCCACAAGTGGGAACAACACAGATAGGATAAATTGCAAGAACAGTCGGCTCACAACGAGCTCGACACCAGAATACAAATAAAATACATCATCGTCCTCACACTGTCTCTAAGTCAAATACATGCATGGTAGATGGAGAATACTAGATACAACAATGTACATAACTGAAAGATAAACAGATACCGCACAAAACCCACCTATCAGCAAAAGAGCTAGTACACCAACTATGGGGGTATCTGTATCAAAAGATGCAACCGCAGCCTGCCGCGACTACTCCGAAGGGCAACCTGCAAACACTGTGGCACAACGAGGGTGAGTTGCCAACTCGTGAATAGAGATAACATATAAAGGTAATCGCAAGCATGCACGTACTGCGCTACTCTATCATATGCCAACAGATGATATCAATGTGTGATAAGCAGTATGTGCAGTAATCATGCAAATGCTCTATCAGGTAATGTAACTACAGGATGAGGTACAATGCTCTATCAGGTAATGTAACTATAGGATGAGGTACAATGCTCTATCAGGTAATGGAACTACAGGATGAGGTACAATAGTAAATGCTGAGCAGGGGCAATATAGTATCTACACGGAATGTCACCATGGAATATATAATCGGTGTCCCTCAATGCACCCAGATCCCCCAAATAGCTCAGGCGTCGGCACTCTCATCGGCCCTCAAATCCTGTACATCTCTGAGAATCCCGAGTGCCCAACATCGGCACCCAAATATCATAAATACTCATGTCCAGCATCGACACGCAAATCCTCATCCATCGGGCCCCGTCAGTCCGGGTCAGCCCACGGGCTCCGTCTGCAGTATCGGCCCTCGGTCCCGGCAGTACGGATCACCCCGCATCCATCTATAGACTCTGATCAGTACCCTCCGGATAACTGTCAGGTCTAACCAATCACCGGTAGGTAGTAGTCCCTCTGCCAGGCTCACCGTCTACTGCACAGCGAAACCGTTCTCGCCCCGGGGTACCATACCGGGTCCACCATGTACCCGTAATCGGCCTCAACCAGCTCCTCGATTCGGGTTCACATATATCACTCTAGCACCGAGAAAATACATGGTGGACGCACCAAAATATCATATCAAGGGAACCGGGTTTTTAAATGATTATATATTTGCAATAGCCACGGTTCCCAAATCCAGAAATCACATGTAATCCAAACCAAAATACAAGTCAATGATCCGATATGATATGTGCGTCAAATATAAATAGCATGTCAAGTCACATATAGATGAGCTACAATATAATGATCCAATGTGATGTAGGCATCAAGTATGAATAGCATGTCAAGTCACATATAGATAAGCTACAATATGATGATCCGATGTGATATTCTACAGTGTGAGTGTCATGGCAATTACTAACGATGTGTGTGTAACATGCAGGATAGTGCTCGTGCAACATGGACCGTTAGTAATGGTGCGGTGTTCTATCAATTCTAGTTTATATCCAAATAGCAGAGAATGCAGCATGCACTAAATAGTAGCCATGAATAGTCAATGTATACAAAGGAAACTATAAGGTCCTATCAGCCCTGACGTAGAACGCCATGCGGGCGATATCCCCGTAGATGTGAAATCTACTCACTGTAATCTCTCGCTAGGTGTAGCCAACAACTTGTTTCCTCTTCTGCGCGGCGTCCGCCGTACTCGCCTGCGAACCTAGAATTACACAATATATCACACGTAAGCTTGAAATCACACAAACGCGACATTAAAGCCGAACTAGTAACTCGTGTCGCGAACCAAGCGCGCGTGTGCGCGATATGCTAAAACGTGTGGTTACGCGCCTGAAACCACTCCGACGCGTCGCGATACGCAGAAACCCAAAACCCACACACACGTATCACGCGTGTCGCGAAAGGTTGAAAATACGGGAAAATAGGTATTCTACCCCAGATTTTTACAAAAGAATACAACAAGTCTAAGGAAAAGAAGTGCTAATATGAGTTAATACCTTCTAAGAACCTTGTAGAACCCCAAAAGTTTCAACTTTCCCCTCTAGTGTGCAGATTTTCCTTAAACACCTCAAAAAGCTCACTTTTCCTAAGGTTTTGTGAAGAAAATGAGTTGATAAGTATAGGGTTTGTGTATGGATCAAAGGGGAATGAAAAGAAAAGAGAATATGGAGGAAAAGTGGAGGGTTTGCTGCTGGAAATTCTCCAGAATTCTGGAGTGGGAAAGAGAGAGAGAAGAGAGGGAAAAATGGGTCAAAAGTCAAGCTTTTTACCTACCCCCCATGCCTCATTTATTTAATAGAATTTGAATTATGAGAAAGGGTTTTTGTTTTGGATAAAAGGGTGGGGGAAAATAACAACCATGCACAAGGGAAAGGTTAACATGTTAACAAAATCCTAAGTCTCAAAATGACTAAGTGTGTAAGGTGTACACTAGCACAAGAAAAATCTCAATATGCAAACACTACTAAAATATAACTAATAATCCTAGGAACACTTATATATATAATAACACGTACGATCACTAATTATCACGAAAGACATCAAACGGAATTTCAAAGTGTTACAGCTACTCCATGCTACTGCTGCTGCTGCTGCTTGCTGCTGCCTCTTCTGCTGCTGTTGCTGGTGCTTCCTCTGCTGCTGCTGCTGCTGCTTCTCTCTCTTTCTCTCTCTCTCTCAGCTGAGTGTGTGTGTGTGTGTGTTGAGAGTGAGAGGAGTGAGATAGAGGAGGAAAAGAAGTGAGAATACCCTAGTCAACCCCCCTCTCTCTTTCTCATTAAATGAGCATGGGTCAAGCAATGTTGCCCATACTCTCCCTCTCTCTCCAAGTCAACAAAGTCCACATCATTTCTCATAAAAGAAAAAGAACAACACAAAAATAAATAAAACCCAATTAAGTCTCAAAACACTTAATACAATAGGTTAACCCTTCATGGTTGCTAATCATGGCTTTAACCCCAATTCTAAACCTTAGTTTACATGCACAAGTGTGTGTGTGCCTAGAAAAATCCTAATAAAATATTCATTAACTAGAATAAAATATCTGAAACCTAATTTGGTAAACTTTTTACCAAGAACTATCTATTAAAATATAATTAACCCCTAAACACGACCTAAGGTGTTACAATCTTCCCCCCTTAAAGAAAATTCGTCCCCGAATTTTTAAAATACAAAGCTACGCATACCTTCAGAGGGATGAGGGAACTTCTGCCGCACCTCGCCCTCAGCCTCCCAGGTGACCTCTTCTCTGTTTGGGATGCACTAAAATACCTTCTCTGATGGCAAGACCTTCGATCGAAGTTTCTTCACCTGCCGGCCCAAAATTACGGCTGGCTGTTGGGTGAACGAAGGATCACATTCGAACTTAATTGGTCTGGCGCTGAATCCAATGAGAAAGGTCATGAAGGTAATTGCAAAGTATCGACATAGGAAATACGGGGTGAATATTCAATAATCTGGGTAGAAGTGCCCAACTTAAGGCAACGAACCAACTCGCCTTAGGAATCCTAAAAAGACTTACTATCCTGGAAAACTTCTCAAAACTCAACATGTCATTTATCGGAAATTTCCGTGGAAATACATGATCTGCCATTGTGAACTCGAATCTGCGACCCTCTTGGTCAGCATCTGATCTCTATCCGCAATAGACCATTCTCATCCTGACCCAAAACAACCGGGTCATTTCCGAAAATTCTAAACTAGCTGAGGTCCAATAATCCTATAACACGGAGTTAGGAAAACAAACTGGTGATCGACACGACCTAATCCTCTAAACCTAAAGTTTACCAATTGGAGTGTCTCCTGATAACTGCTATCAAAGGAGAACCCTATCGATGGCAAACGACGATCCCCAACTGCCGACAACAATTTCTACATACGCACAACCTAACAAGAACAACTGAGTATCACTGGATGACAAGCATCCGAATGGAGTCACATCCTGACAACTCCTGGGTGGACACCATAATGAAAATTCGGGGAGATCTGCTCTCGTTCCCTCCTCGGAACGGTTAAAGGTTGCAACTCTCCCGTCAGTCTCAGCTGCTCAACTCAAGCACACAACAAGACAGACACCTTGAAACGAATCCTAAGACTTCTATTTCTATCCCTGCCCATCCGTAACTACCTTACAAGTCACGTTAACAGTTGGTGGGGCTTGAATGAGTACAGAGAGTTGACCGGTATGCCTGCCCTAGGATTCCTCGTCTCTTCCCTATAATACTAGGTACACAAGTGTCTCTCTAGCCTAGCACACCCTTGCCACAAGTCAAGGATTCTAAAACATTACCCGGCCGAGTAGGCTCCAATATCCCTGACGAACGAGCGTCGGCGGGCTGTGTCTAGCGAAAGCGATTTAAGAAAAAGTTGTCGGGCACGGACATGAGCAAGCTGTCTCCTCAGAAGAGACAAAATTATGACGTACTCAACGATCACACAAGAACTGTGAATCTGCGGAGGATTATCACAATAATCAAATTTCGCCGCAGGAAGAGGTACCTTTAACTCTGGTGGTCCGTGAAAATCTGACACGACTCTCAACAAGTGGTGTCTCTAATCTCCAATGCAAAACCATCGCGGCCATCTCCAGATCATGAGTGGAGTATCCTTCTCATACTTCTTCTAAATGTAAGGAAGCAAAAGCGATAACTCCATTGTGTCACCTCAGTACACATTGTTAGTTATATGTATGCCCTAGAGGCCATTACTGTACATAGGATGTATATTGTAGTGGATGCTAGGACATATATAGGGAGGGCTTTCTTGCTCGACATGATAGTATGCTATCTGGTTGATCTTTACCTTAACGTGTACACTGATTGTCTCTCTGTTACATGTTGGTAAAGCCCTTAGGATGTGTGCTTGACTACCTGGACTATGATGCAGATCATACTAGTGGGGACGTGGTAGTCTATAAGTACATCCTTCAAAGTCCCTAGTCGTGGGTGTATCGAGACGGGGCATCGATATACCAGAGTAGACTAGCGTGTACCTTCTCGACCCATACAGATGGGCGATGGATGATCCCATATCCATTGGTGTTTGACATCAGAGATGATATACGGGTGCTCAGTGGAGACTGGGTACACTGGACGGACTCGCCGAGAACTCCCAGATGGTATTATACCTCACGTCAGATGGCAGTTCTCTGGTGACACTGGTACAGAGTAGTCTGTTGACCCGAGATCGTCATAGAGTCTTGTGTGGTTCCCACTGTGCTTTGATTTCCATCTTACCACGTCCAAGAGGGCGTGCAAAACGGTGGTTTTTGGGTACAGTCCCGAGTCACATGGAGGCAATGAGCGATAGGAGGGGATTCGTCTCTCCCGGTATAGGGAGTTGATGTTGCGCTGTGTTCAATTGGCTATAACAGGAAATCCCTGGCCAGGGTTGCTGAGATTTACTGGTAAGTGTTACCAGTAGTTTCTCGAATTGTTATAGACCTCATATCGACACGACTTATCGAGCTATTGGGGTCTGACGTTTACCACCCCTAGGCGAGATATGCGACATATCAGACGATCAGACTGGACTGTACGGTAGTGTTACTGGTTGGATTCACTGGAGTGTGAGCGGGCTTGCTCGTCGATCTTCAGATCGCTCAATACCCGGGTGGCCGTTACGTTTAGCAGACCGCTTGCGGCTTGTGGGTGTTTGATATGATCATCACCTGCTGCCGGCGTATTGACGAGTCTTTAGAGTCCTACACAGAGGTTTCCTGGCTCAAGCAAAACGAAATAGGAGTGCATATGAGATATGTGCGAGACCGAGAATAATGCGTGTATGTGATACCGTATTCTATTCTCGCGATGAATGTATCGAATGGTTATATGCGATATAATCTAGTTATCGAATCGAGGGTTGATTCGATAAGCCGATACATTGGATATTAGTCGGTTATATGTGATATGACCGGATCGTTAAATCAAGTGTTGATTTAATGATTTAATGTATAATTATATATTTGATATATTACTTTGCATTAACTAGTATTGGTTCACTTTAAATGGATTTTCTCACTCGGTTTGTGCACATTGTATATGTGATATACTTTTGTACACATGATTGTATCATGTTTGATGATGCATGTTTACTTGGTTAAGTATAAAGAATTAAACCATGGTTAAACATATAATTAGGGTTTTATTTTCCATTACTTATTTATTCATTTATTTATTTGTTTATATATTTTGGAAAATAAATGGAAAAGAGAAAAGAATGGTGGCTTAATTTGTTGTTTAGTTGAAGCTTCATGAAGCTTTGACCTTGACCACCATTCTTATCTCATCCTTAACCCTAACCAATGATTTAACCATGGTCAATTCTCTACACATAACCATAGTTAGTATTATGATAAGTATCATATTCTTTTCTATTTTTTAAAATGACTTATGATAACTTATCATCTTCTTCCTCTTCTTCTTCTTCATGAAGATACCTTCCTCCATCAATGGTGATTGATGCAAATGAGTGAGAAATCCAATTCTAAAGTCTACCCACTTCCTATTTCTTCATCCTCTACCTCTTGCCAAGTAGTAGAGTGTGTTTACTTCACAAGTTTCTTGACTTGGTGAAGTTGGAGCTTGATTTAGCGATGCCTCGACGTAGATTATCTTCGGCATGGACATCGACGACCTAGCTTGCCCATTCTCCGACGAAGCCGACGCTAGAGCCCGGGAACTCATTTGGACAGCGAGGGGACTTCGTTGCGGAGCTATGGAGGTGGAGCACCGGATCTACAAAGGTTGTATTTCCGTATTCCTTGTAGTTAAGTGTTAACTAGTTTCATTTTCGCCTAGACCTCTAGCCGACGATCCGTACACTAGGGTTTCTCGGCACCATAATTTTTGAAATTGGCATGGTTGATGCCTTGTGAGACCTCTAGAGAGTGCCTAGGAACCCTACAGTGGTATCAGAGCCTAGCTAGAGCCTTAGGCGATCGGTAGACGAAGTTAGAGATCCGATCGAACCGCGAAACCCCAAGCAAAATCGCTCTCTGTACATTTTTCAAAACTGTTGAATTTTGTGAATTAAAAATATGCAAAAAAATAATCAGGAAAAACTAAGAATTACTGTGAAGTTTGGTTGACTAATTCAATAATTGGAGCGCGGAACCGCGGCCAAAACAGGGTTTTGGCGGCGCTTCCGCGGCCCAAATTTGGACTTAGTCCCTCAAATTTCATATATTTATTCTTAGGTCCTTTCTTGGCATTTTTTTTTGTGAATTTTTTAATTCCCCTCAGGTGTTGAGTTTTCTAGGGTTTTATTGGGGATTCATTAATTTGATCGGATAATTTAACTTTGTTTATGTTTTTCCGGATATTTTAGAAACTGTTAAAAAGTTCGACTGGATATAAATACCCAATTTTTCCCCTGCCGGAAAATTTCCAAGTATTGGATTTTTCCGTGGTTTAAAGACGTTCTAAGTAGTGCAAGTAATGCGATGGTCCCTCTAGAAGATAACAAACCTTAACTCGATTATGTGACCGTCTTGAACTGCCCTTTGAACCTTCGGGTTTGGGGCAGTACGGCGTGCCACATGTGAGGCGTTGGCTTGACCCTTCTACGGCTGGACCGTTGGTACTGAGGCACGAACTGAATGTTGTTAGACTTATTTCATGTATTGATCTGTATCGGGAAAACTTGGGTCTTCGATTGTTCGATCGGAAAGTTTGACATTTTCTATTTATCCGGAATAGGATACAATAATTGGAATTCACAAAAAGTTATGAGATAACTAAATGAATGTTATAAACGTAGCACTTTAGTCTCACTTGATTGGTTGCCACGGAATTTTGATGTGATCAAAAGTCCGTCGCAATCATATAGCGTACGCGGATACTCTCCGAGTAAACTTAATAGACAGCCTCACTCCATAGACCCGACCAAGTGACTGTAGGAGAACCCCGTCGCCGAAAGCATCCGTTCGGGTGCTCGCGGTAACGGTGTTCCGCCTTGGTGCACTTCGTCGACGGTATCGGGGGTGCGGCCGTCTACTGAAGTTTGCGACGAGCATTCGATCAGCATGTCGGGAATCTTGTTGAATTGCCCGACTTGATATTGAAAAGAGTTTTCGATAATGAGACTAAAATGCGGGGTTTATAATTGTTAGGCATGGGATGTCTAAGTAATTCATTTGGTCAGGCATGCGATGTCTGAGGAGGTTGCGGATTCCAACTGTTGTAGTTTTACACTTTCTTTTCTGTGACCGTAAGTGTAATATGTGATATCGCCGGTTTCGTTGCTATATGTCAACGACAATTGGGATGGACATATTTACTTACGTTGATGACATGTGATGTTATGTGTTGCTGGATATGTTATATTGGATAGTCGTGTTTGAATAGCCGGGGGTTTTTATGTGAGATGAGTGTTTTTCATTTTCATTCATGTAAAAACTTGTATGTAATATTCTTTTATTGGGGCACTTCCAGGTTGCGGAAGATGTCACCGTTTGTATATTATTTACTTTTCCGCACTAGGATAGACCCAAGGAGGAGGGCACAAGTAACCGGGTTCTGGAGTCCAGTGGGAGACCAACTCGAGGAGTCGAGTCCGGGTCTCCTAACTCTAGAATTGGTAGGGTTGCTTGCCGCTCTCGTAGGGGTCTAGGGGTGTGGGTTTGGCTATTCGTCACGACCGTGGAATCCGTGTTTTATACTGGCTCGTATTGAAAACACGGACGTCCTAGTATATCCAATATTTCATATGTTTCTTCTGCTGCGATATCTGTGATGTGATCATGTGATGTTCTGTGATAGATACAGTATATAGTATATATGATATATTATATAGACGTTACTTATGTTTTACACCCGCGCTAGCCCTGCCCCGCTCTGCCGTTAGTTACCTAACCTAACGGTGCACGAGGGGACATCGAGGCGAATGCGGATGGCATAAGTGTACGTCGTATTTATCTGTGATGTTTAGGTACTTAAATGATGGGACTTCATTAATGTGATTAATGAAAGTAAAAGAAACCTAAGATGTTGTAGAATCGAATTTCAAAATAAAACAGGTAGCTATAGTTCTTGCTTTGCACAGCGGTATATATGATATATCCTGCACCTTATTCGATGAGGAAAGGACCGAGATCCCTTCACCGGGAGTGACTCCTTTAGCAATAACTGGCAGATGCTACACACTCGGTTTGTCTTTTGATTGCTTTTAAGTGTTTTTGCTTTGCACAGTGATATATATGATATATCCCGCACCTCATTCGACGAGGAAAGGACCGACGATCCCTTCACCGGGAGTGACTCCTTTAGCAAAACTAGAAAAGCCTCAAAAGCACTCCATTTTAAAATCATTTGATTCTACAACGATATCAAGTTCATTACGCAATAGGTTTTCAGAAAAACCTGTCGTAGCCCTCCGTCATTTCAGATAAGTACTAGTTAGTATTCGTGCTACGTTTGTTGACTATGTTAAGGCGTAGTGTGCGGTAGCTAATTAGTGCTTATCTGCATAAGCATATGATGCGATTGGATTAGGGTAGTCGTGCGACTTTGTTGACTATGTTAAGGGTCGTGCGGGTGGGTTTAATTCAATCGGGAAATGACGGGTTGAACTTGACTAGCACTTATGATTTGTTGACTATGTTAAGGTCATATAGCTGCTAGGGGCAAAATATTATCGGGAATTTCAAGTGTTGAAATTTGCAATGAGATTGCATACCTTCTATGAGATAGTTGGATCCCGATACCCGCTGCGAGTAAGAGTTACTCCTGGGAGAGTTTTATACATTACAATTAGCCGATCAAGTAGGTGTCTAGAAAGGTGTCAACGGGGTTACGCCTCTGGGAAAACGAGGTTTACATTAATTAGGTTCGTGCGAAAGCACGGGGCACCTCCCTCAAAGTACCGACACTGGCCTGGCCGAAAGATTGGCGAACTTGTAGTGTGTAATTAATCCCGGCTAGTCTTTCCTTTTAGGGTTTGAAGGAATATTTGATAAAAAGCAGTGGGAGCCATCCTGATTAGATAAAATAATAACCAATCTATTCTTGCAAGAGCGCACGCTGAGTGTTTTCTTCTCCCTCTCTTCAGGTAGCGACCATATCACGCCTTAATCAAGATAATAATACGGATTATTGACCGAACCCGCTTGTTATACTGAGCTGGGGAACGTTGGTCCCGCTCCAACATATAATAGTTATAAGACAGAGCAGGATATTGGGGATTACCAGAATTCCCGTGCCGCCCAAACGAAGAGAATGCATGCTGATGCATCATCTTCGGGTGTGTTCATTATACAGAACTGTTTCTCAGTATTCTTTACGTCCTGGGTATGTGATACCAGATCAGGATCCCAGATATGTAATCTGTTACATAGGGCTACAGTTAGGTAGAGAACTGAGAACGGGTGATAAGTTTCATGAGGCAGAATACGGGGCAAGTGTTGCAGCCAAGTCTGTCGGTCACTGTCACCCTGTATTACCAATACATTGATTCTGAACGAATGTTGTTAGATACCGAACCTGATATACAAAATCATATCAATCTCTTTATTAGTAAAAGAAAGGATATAATTTTGTATTGATGGATAATGTTTTGAACATTTCCTATATCAAAAGTTGATCAGTTCAGGCACGTTATCTAAAAGCATTGATGTTCTAAATCAAACCACAGTTCTTAGTATATGGAACACACACAAGAGGAAGAGTTCAGAAATGAACGAATCCTTCTTGAGGTATTGTAGACTAGGTCAGATCAATGTGACCCGACTAGCTAGAGTTACATATAGATGCATATTTAAATCAGTTTGAATTTACATCTTGTGAAACTCGCCAGTCATGTCACAAAGATATAATGACACCAGCTCTGTTTATTGGAAACAGAGGAAGAGTTAGTGAACTCTTGGGATGATACATGTTGATGTATGTAGGTCCCCTGTCTACACTTGCCAAGACCAGTTCTTTATACTTCATTATATTCTCTGATAATCTCTCAAGATTCAGTCATATGTTCCTGTTGAAACATGAGTCCGAACCTTTTGAGATATTCACAGAATATAAGCTAGAAGTAGAGAACCAATACGGGTATAAGTATTATGTCCTTAGATGAGATCAAGGAGGAGAATACTTGAGCACGGAAATCCTGGGCTATTCCAAAGGAGAATGAGATTCTCTCTCAGCATTACTCCTCCGTATACACCATAGCACGATGGTATATCGGGGTGGAGCAATTACACCCTATGTGATAAGGTGTGCTCTATGATGAGTAATACTGAGTTACCTGTTTCCTTTTTTGGAGTTATGCGCTTGAGAAGCTGCATACCTATTGAATAGGTTCGAATCAAATCAGTTACCTACCACTTCATATGCGATATGGAAAGGGAAGAGCCCATGTCTTAAGCTGGTTAAGATTTGGGGTTGTCCGGCCTGTGTCTAAAAGCAAAATCCGGACAAGCTTGAGGCAAGATCTGTTATGTAGAACTGGAAATGTTCCAGCTATACAAACAACAGCAGATGATTTGGTAGAACCAAAGGATTCAGTAGATACCAACGAACCTCAGCCTCTCCGCCGATCTAGTAGGGTTCCTCACCCACCTGAGAGATACTTCTGTTTCTCTATGACAGTGGGAGCGAGGATTGCATCATGAGATGATGACCCAACTAGTTTCGAGCTGGCCATCAGGAGTAAGACTCTGTAAGAATGGCTGGATGCTTAGTGATCTGAGATGGAATCCATGTACACCAACAAAGTATGGACTTTGGTTGCTATATCTGAAGGGTTAAATCCCCATCAGGAGCAAGTATATCTTGAGAAGATTACTTGGTGTACATGGAAAAGTTGAGACTTTCAAAGCTAGAATTGTTAAAGGTTTTCGTCATCGACCAGACGTGGATAATGATGAAACCTTTTCCAGTAGCTATGCTTAAGTCCATCCAGATCCTACTTGTCACGGCTACATACCATGACTGCGATATCTGGTGGTTAGGTGTCTTGACTGCTTTTCTAAATGATGATTTAGAAGAGAGCGTCTATAAGTACACAGCCAGAGGGCTTCGTAGACAGTGGGAGCAGCGGAAACGTGTGCAAGATGCTTTATAGGATTAAAGCAGGCATCGCGGAGTTGGAACATCTGTTTTGATGGATTAGTCAAAGAAGTTGACATCATCAAAATGATAGATGAACCTTGTATAAACAAAAAGGTAGTAGGGAGTATGGTGACGATCCTCGTAGAGTACGTGGATGACATGCTCTTGATAGGGAAGGAGTTTCCTATGCTACGCTCGGCCAATCTCCGCTTATCACAAGGATTCTCCATAAAGGATCAAAGTGATACCTCCTAAAATCCTGGATTTTGGATCTATGAGATAGATCTAATTGGATGTTAGGATTCCCACTAGTTGTAGTGAGATGGTATCAATCAATCCTGGGGAGAATCACTGGAAGGGTTCCAGGGTGATAATGACGACTGAATGTCAGTCACAGGCATTGTCTTTACCCTCAGTAAAGGGACGGTATGTTGGAAGAGTTCCAAGCTAGATACCGTGGCAAACTAGACGATAAAGGCAGGATACATCGCTACTTAAGATGCTACCAAAGTGGCTCTCTGGGTGTATATTGGTTCATGAGATGAACTTAGTTCCTCCCATTGTGTGACAATGGAGTTGTGGCTTATGCCATGGAACGTCCGTCCCATCAGTGATCCAGACATATTCTAAGGCAGTATCACCTGATCATGGAGATAGTTGATCTCCAGGGAGATCGAGGTTAGGAGAGTAGACTCAGAGAACAACACAGCGGATCCACTCACAAAGGCCTGTTCCCAGAGAGAGACATTTATGGGATGGTTGAGTATGAGATACTACAACCACTGCTATCAGATGGCCCTAGTGCAAGTGGGAGATTGTTAGTTATATGTATGCCCTAGAGGCCATTACTGTACATAGGATGTATATTGTAGTGGATGCTAGGACATATATAGGGAGGACTTTCTTGCTCGACATGATAGTATGCTATCTGGTTGATCTTTACCTTAACGTGTACACTGATTGTCTCTCTGTTATATGTTGGTAAAGCCCTTAGGATGTGTGCTTGACTACCTGGACTATGATGCAGATCATACTAGTGGGGACGTGGTAGTCTATAAGTACATCCTTCAAAGTCCCTAGTCGTGGGTGTATCGAGACGGGGCATCGATATACCAGAGTAGACTAGCGTGTACCTTCTCGACCCATACAGATGGGCGATGGATGATCCCATATCCATTGGTGTTTGACATCAGAGATGATATACGGGTGCTCAGTGGAGACTGGGTACACTAGACGGACTCGCCGAGAACTCCCAGATGGTATTATACCTCACGTCAGATGGCAGTCCTCTGGTGACACTGGTACAGAGTAGTCTGTTGACCCGAGATCGTCATAGAGTCTTGTGTGGTTCCCACTGTGCTTTGATTTCCATCTTACCACGTCCAAGAGGGCGTGCAAAACGGTGGTTTTTGGGTACAGTCCCGAGTCACATGGAGGCAATGAGCGATAGGAGGGGATTCGTCTCTCCCGGTATAGGGAGTTGATGTTGCGCTGTGTTCGATTGGCTATAATAGGAAATCCCTGGCCAGGGTTGCTGAGATTTACTGGTAAGTGTTACCAGTAGTTTCTCGAATTGTTATAGACCTCATATCGACACGACTTATCGAGCTATTGGGGTCTGACGTTTACCACCCCTAGGCGAGATATGCGACATATCAGACGATCAGACTGGACTGTACGGTAGTGTTACTGGTTGGATTCACTGGAGTGTGAGCGGGCTTGCTCGTCGATCTTCAGATCGCTCAATACCCGGGTGGCCGTTACGTTTAGCAGACCGCTTGCGGCTTGTGGGTGTTTGATATGATCATCACCTGCTGCCGGCGTATTGACGAGTCTTTAGAGTCCTACACAGAGGTTTCCTGGCTCAAGCGAAACGAAATAGGAGCGCATATGAGATATGTGCGGGACCGAGAATAATGCGTGTATGTGATACCGTATTCTATTCTCGCGATGAATGTATCGAATGGTTATATGCGATATAACCTAGTTATCGAATCGAGGGTTGATTCGATAAGCCGATACATTGGATATTAGTCGGTTATATATGATATGACCGGATCGTTAAATCAAGTGTTGATTTAATGATTTAATGTATAATTATATATTTGATATATTACTTTGCATTAACTAGTATTGGTTCACTTTAAATGGATTTTCTCACTCGGTTTGTGCACATTGTATATGTGATATACTTTTGTACACATGATTGTATCATGTTTGATGATGCATGTTTACTTGGTTAAGTATAAAGAATTAAACCATGGTTAAACATATAATTAGGGTTTTATTTTCCATTACTTATTTATTCATTTATTTGTTTGTTTATATATTTTGGAAAATAAATGGAAAAGAGAAAAGAATGGTGGCTTAATTTGTTGTTTAGTTGAAGCTTCATGAAGCTTTGACCTTGACCACCATTCTTATCTCATCCTTAACCCTAACCAATGATTTAACCATGGTCAATTCTCTACACATAACCATAGTTAGTATTATGATAAGTATCATATTCTTTTCTATTTTTTAAAATGACTTATGATAACTTATCATCTTCTTCCTCTTCTTCTTCTTCATGAAGATACCTTCCTCCATCAATGGTGATTGATGCAAATGAGTGAGAAATCCAATTCTAAAGTCTACCCACTTCCTATTTCTTCATCCTCTACCTCTTGCCAAGTAGTAGAGTGTGTTTACTTCACAAGTTTCTTGACTTGGTGAAGTTGGAGCTTGATTTAGCGATGCCTCGACGTAGATCATCTTCGGCATGGACATCGACGACCTAGCTTGCCCATTCTCCGACGAAGCCGACGCTAGAGCCCGAGAACTCATTTGGACAGCGAGGGGACTTCGTTGCGGAGCTATGGAGGTGGAGCACCGGATCTACAAAGGTTGTATTTCCGTATTCCTTGTAGTTAAGTGTTAACTAGTTTCATTTTCGCCTAGACCTCTAGCCGACGATCCGTACACTAGGGTTTCTCGGCACCATAATTTTTGAAATTGGCATGGTTGATGCCTTGTGAGACCTCTAGAGAGTGCCTAGGAACCCTACACACATTCGAGTCCTACTCACGAAACATGACAGTTAAACCATAAAGTCGCCCGAACCAAAAGCAAAGAAGGAGCTGATGCAGTTGTTAACCGAGCCTTCAACTGCGGAAACTCCGTACACAGCCTCAGTCAACATAAAAGAAACCTCCATTCCAGTTAATCAAGTCAACGGGGCAACATTACACTAGCAATCCTGCATGAGACGGCGGTAACACCTGCTAAGCCAAAAATATGCGGACCTCCATCCTGCTCACAAATTGGTCCTAAGCTGTACGGCCACGATCTTTCTCGAAACCACACCAATTCATCTCCGTAACCACAAAACCTAGGAGTCAACACAACAAGCTTAAAGGGAACACTCCGAGAATCTAGTAAACCGCTGGGGCTCTCCCAGTATCCGTATAACAGATCCTCAAGTGCTACCCTAACCCTCAAGGCACACTAAAAGACTAGGATGTCGTAAATAGCACAACAATAACTGGTCGAGGAATGGCCCGAAGAAAACCCGTTCATCAGACCTACGAATGCTGCTAAAGCATTGATGAGTCCAGTGACACACCCAAAACACACAAAATCCGTAGCACGCACAAGGCAGTCTTCGGAATGTCATCACTCCGAACCCGCAACAATGATGACCTGATCCCTAACGAACTTAGACAAGGTCTCGCACTCTGGTGCTGATCGAAGAATTCGTCAGTGCAAGGTACAGGATACTTATCCGCACCGTAAGCCGATTCAAAAGACGATCCATCAAAACAACCTCAATCTGTCGTTTTCCTCCTGGACGACCAGAAATAGGAGCTTCCTAAATGCGAAACACTCAGACGCACGACTCCCTCAACAACCACTCTGCAGAAGATCCTTAGCTCCTTAAGCTTCGCCGGCTCATCTTGGAATGACGTCGGAAAATTCTCGCACGAAAGAAAACCGGTCCAACAAACCAACTGTGGATACAGCATCACGAAAAACGCCAAGAATCCACGACATCTCCTCAGAGCCGACTAGCGAACAAGGCTGAATTCAAGCTGTAAGAGGTGGCACCACTATCCATCTGCACAACAAGATCTGACTTGCCCGGGAAAACAAAACCTAACTGTTTCCTCACGGTAGCCCACAATGCCTAGCACGTAGCTAACCAGCCCATGCCCAGGAGATTGCCAAATCCAACATCTTTAGGAGGTTCAAAATGACAGACGAATCTCTATCTCCTATCCGATGGGCACACGACCGAAGTACGTGTCGCGCAACAAAAGGATTGCTGACAGAAGTTAACTCAACAAACGGCTAATCTACCCAGCACGACTCTCGTTCTAAACTCGGCACGAAGTGTGTAAACATACGAGTGCAACAAAAGGACATACTAAAAGAGTACCTGAAACCACAGCATTGGACGCCCGCGCGTCCCGATGAGTCGAAGCGAAAACTTGTGCCTGTCCTTCATCTGCGACTGATCGAACTCCTCCTCTACTAGCCTGACCCCTCTGTGCAAACCCTCCGCGTCCACGACGTCTCAGAATACGACCCTGACGTGCTGTGAAGGAACACTGCCTGATAGGTGTTGAAGGCTTCCGCATCGTAAACACCTATGCGCTGAATGCTGTCCTGCCTGGGGATGGAAGCCAAACGACTGTCCTCGTCCTAAGCCTCTGCTCTGGGCTGATACACCAGTACGATTCCATAACTGTTCCGGAACTCTCACGGTCTCTGGAAGACGTGTCTCGTAAACTGGGGCTGCCTCCACCGGTGCTATGTAGGGGACGGAATACTGCATGATGATCGCAAGGAACAACTGGTTAACAGGGGTGACAACCACCTGTCGCTGCGCTCGAACGACCTCTACCAATGAGCTCATCGTCTGGCGCAAGCTCTGCATCTCTGCCACTAGTCTAGCGATCTGACCCGTCGTAGGAGAAACAATCTGTCCTGGTACAACATGGGCACTACTCGGATCAGTCCTCGTCTCAGATAAATCAACTCGAACCTCGGCTCTCCCGGCCTCTCTCTGCACCCTCGTAGTCCTTGGCGGCATAATGGCCGAAAAGAAGGTAGGATTCGACGAGGATACGAAAATCGAATCACAAGGATGTATACGATCATAAAGGAAATTTAATCAATAAGTCCTAAGGTCGCTTAGGCGGAGTACCGTGTCGTGAGTATGCCGCGGAACATACGCACGCTACGCCACTCTGCTGCAGCTACCTACTCCATCATACCAGGGTCATCCTACACTCCGAAGGTAAAACTTACGCTCTGATACCAACTTTGTCACGACCCAAAGTTTGGCCCGTGACCGGCACTTAACCACGTAACGTCTACAGGCGTAACGCGACTAAGTAAGCCGAAAACCCAGAAATCAAACCAGTAAAAGTATAGAGTGATTTAAGCATTTAATAGAATCAATTACTAAGATAACAATATACGACGCCGTAGCGAAGAAAATGAGCGACAAGTGGGAACATCACAGATAGAATAACGGCATAAGTAAAGTCGGCTCACAAAGAGCTCGACACCAGAATACAAAATAATATACATCGGCCTCACAACTGGTCTCTAAGTCAATACATAAGTGGTAGATGGAGAGTACTAGATACAACAATGTACATAACTGAAAGATAACCAAATACCGTACAAAACCCACCTATCAGCAAAAGAGCTAGTACACCAACTGTAGGGGTAAGTGTCAAAAGATGCAAGAATGCATCCTGCCGCGACTACTCCGAAAGGCAACCTGCAAACACTGTGGCACAACGGGGGTGAGTTGCCAACTCGTGAATAGAAGATAACATATAAAGGTAATCGCGAGTATGCACGTGCTACTATACTCTAACCTATATCAATAGATAACATCTATATGATGAACTGGATTCTCAAGCATGCAACAAGTGCGATCTAATAACATCTCCATGTAATGAGCAAGAAATGTGATGATCATGTATAGCAATGCAATCTAACAACCCTATATAGAATGAACAGGGTATGCAATGATCAGGTATAGCAATGCAATCTAACAACCCTATATAGAATGAACAGGGTATGCAATGATCAGGTATATCAATGCAATCTAACAACCCTATATAGAATGAACAGGGTATGCAATGATCAGGTATAGCAATGCAATCTAACAACCCTATATAGAATGAACAGGGTGTGCAATGATCAGGTACAATAGATACAGGATGAGATATCAATTACTACATACTGAGCATGGGAAATATAACATCTACACGGAATGTCATCGTGGAAAGTATAATCGGTACTCATCAATGCACCCAAATCCCAATACTACTCAGGCGTCGTCATCCTCTTCGGTCCACCAATCCTGTAAATCTCATATAACCGTGAGTGCCCAACATCGGCACCCAAAATATCAAGAAATACTCGTGCCAAGCATCGCCACGCAAATCCTCCTGTATAGGGCATCCGTCAGTCCGGATCAGCCCACGGGCTCTGTCTGCGGTATCGGCCCTCGGCCCCGGCAGTACGAGTCATCCCGTATCCATCCATAGCCTCTGGTCGGTATCCTCCGGATAACCGCCAGGTCCAACCAATCACCGGTAGGTAGTAGTCCCTCTGCCAGGCTCACCGTCTACTACCCAGCGAAACCGTTCTCGCCCCGGGGTACCATACCGGGTCCACCATGTACCCGTAATCGGCCTCATCCAACTCCTCAATTCGGGTTCACATATATCACTCTAGTACCAAGAAAACACATGGTGGACGCACCGAAATATCATATCAAGGGAAACCGGGTTTTTAAATAATTAACTATTCTCTTTGAAATATCCACGGTTTCCCAAATCCAGAATTTACATGGAAACAACATATCTCAATGCGTAATCTAAGCAAGTATGAAGATATCAATATATGTGTGCACTGGTATGAATATACAGTGTGCATGTGCGCAGGTATGAACATCTCAATATGTGTGCACTGGTATGAATATACAGTGTGCATGTGCGCAGGTATGAACATCTCAATATGTGTGCACGTAGTACCAGTAGGGGTATGTGATGCATATGTGCCCAAATATGAATATAACATATGATGTGATGCGACAAATCATGACAACATCAATAAGGTAGAATCAGTATGATATATGATTTATAGCAATCCTATAATGTGTGTGTCATGGCAATCACTAATGGTGTGAGTGTAGCATATCAATCGTGCTCGTGCGACTTGAACCGTTAGTGACAGTGCGGTGTTCTGTGCTATCATTTCTATATGCAACAATAATGTATGCTACTACAGTCCATATGAACATCTACAATCTAATATCCTCACTCGCCCTGACGCTTAACGCCATACGGGCGATTTCCCCGTAGATGTTAAATCTACTCACCTGGTCGTGCGCTACTCGTAGCCGACCACCTGCTTCCCTTTCTTAGCTTCGTCCGACGTACCCGCCTGCGAACCTCACTTAAGGATCTTAGAGTGCAGGAAGTAGAGGAAGGAGAAGGTTTGGAGCTGCTACAGAGGCTGCTGGACCTGTTACTGCTCCTGTTGCTGCTGCTACTCCATGCTGCTGCTGATGCTGCTGCTTGCTGCTGCCTCTTCTGCTGCTGCTGCTGGTGCTTCCTCTGCTGCTGCTGCTTCTCTCTTTTTCTCTCTCTCTCTCAGCTGAGTGTGTGTGTGTGTGTGTGTTGAGAGTGACAGGAGTGAGATAGAGGAGGAAAAGAAGTGAGAATACCCTAGTCAACCCCCCTCTCTCTTTCTCATTAAATGAGCATGGGTCAAGCAATGTTACCCATACTCTCCCTCTCTCTCCAAGTCAACAAAGTCCACATCATTTCTCATAAAAGAAAAAGAACAACACAAAAATAAATAAAACCCAGTTAAGTCTCAAAACACTTAATACAATAGGTTAACCCTTCATGGTTGCTAATCATGGTTTTAACCCCAATTCTAAACCCTAGTTTACATGCACAAGTGTGTGTGTGCCTAGAAAAATCCTAATAAAATATTCATTAACTAGAATAAAATATCTAAAACCTAATTTGGTAAACTTTTTACCAAGAACTATCTATTAAAATATAATTAACCCCTAAACACGACCTAAGGTGTTACAGCAGCGCAATTACCGGACCGTAGATTGCAAAAGTTTTGAGAACAGGTTGAAGCTGGACTTCGAACAGACTTACTGATCCATGAAGATGGTTCGTTGCGATATGGTGGCTGTTTGTGTGTGCCAAAGGGAGATATTCGCGAAGAACTTATGAAGGAGGCGCACAGTTCAGCATATTCCGTACATCCAGGAGGCAGGAAGATGTACCGAGATATACGACAGCAATTCTGGTGGGAAGGCATGAAACGGGAGATTGCCCGTTTTGTGGCAAAGTGCTTGGTGTGTCAGCAAGTTAAGGCTGAACATCAAAGAGTTGCTGGTTTATTGCAACCACTTCCGATTCCTCAGTGGAAGTGGGAATATATAATCATGGATTTCGTGACGGCTCTACCGCGGAGTCCAAAAGGCAACAATGCTGTTTGGGTGATTGTTGATTGATTGACCAAGGCAGCTCATTTCATCCCTTTTCGAGTTGGTCAATCAATAGAAACTTTGGCAGAGCGGTACATGCAGGAGATTTTAAGATTGCATGGAATACCGGTGAGCATCGTGTCCGACCGTGACACTCATTTCTTATCACACTTTTGGAGGAGCTTACAGGAAAGTTTGGGGACTCGATTGAAATTTAGAACATCTTATCATCCTCAGACAGATGGCCAATCGGAGATAACGATCCATGTTGGCTATAGTGCCCTCAAGGCAATTATCATAGTCGCAGACTTGTGATTATGATGATTGAGTAAGTACGTATACCAAAACAGTCTTACTCAAGATGATAGTATGCTATCTGGTTTGTCTTTATCATCGTGTTGATAGAGCCCTTAGGATTCTTGCTTGACTGCCAGCAGTATGATGGCGATCATATATGTGGGAGCTAGAGTCTATAAGCACATCCTTAAATGTCCCTAGTCGTAGGAGTATCGAGACCGGGCATTGATACTCCAGTGTAGACTAGCGTATATTAATCGAGACCCCGACGAGGGGCGGTGGCCAGGTCTCACAAGTCATTGGTGTTAGTTTGTTCACCTAAGATAGTATGCAGGTGCTCATTGGGTTATGAGTATACTGGACGGACTCACCGGGAACCTGCTAGTTGGTATTATACCTATTGTCAGATAGCAGTTTCTAGGTGACATGTGTACAGGTTAGTCTGTCGACCTGAGATCGTCATTTGTCTCGTGTGAGTTCCTACTGTGCTTTGATTAGTACCCTACCACGGCTCAAAGGAGTCGTGCAAACAGATTTTAGTTGGGTACAGTCCCGAGACACATGGAGGCAGTGATCGGATCATCGGAGATTCGTCTCTCCCGGTATTGGGGGTTGATGTCGCGTTATGTACGGATGGCCATCACCATAAATCCGTGGCCACGGTGGATGAGAATTATCGATCCAGGATCGATAGTTTCTCAGGTGGTGATGGGTTTCATACCGACACTAAATATCGCGTTGTTCAGGGTCTGACTTTATCCACCCCCTAGACTCGATATGCGATACTCTTAGACGAACAGACCGGTCTGTACGGATATTGTCACTGACAGGCTCAGTAGGGGTTCAGGATGAGTTCGCTCGTCGGCCTCCCTTTCGCTCAATACCTGGGTAGCCGTTACGTACAGCTAGTGCCACTGACGTGCTTGTGGTTAAACCCACTGTCAGCATATTGACGAGTCTTTAGAGTCCCACACAGAGGGTTTTCACGGTTTAGGCGATATGGTGTACATGAGGTATGTTGATACATACAGATGTCCGATTAAATATGTGCACTTGCTGCGCAGACTTTAATTGGACGGTTGATAATACTTGCGGCTTAGGACTAAGCCAGTTTATTAAATCAGGTTTTGATTTAATAATTTATATATGTATTTGTATAAACGTATTCTAGTATTATTGTTCACTATTCGTTTTCTCTCTCGGCTATTCGTATTTTGGTACGAATACGCGTATATGTATTTCGATACGAATACGCGTATATGTATTTCGATACATGTACCGGGAAGTATTCCGTATTTTATATGGAATAGCTTCTAGAAGATGCCACCTCATTTATATGGTTTTCCATTTATGGAAATTCATTTGTTTTTATTAATGAGATGGAAAAGGTGATGTGATTTATGGCATGGGTTTTAGGCATGGTGCAAAGTATGGTGCTCATTTGTTTAATGGTTCACATTGCTTAATGAAATTAAACAAATGACATTTATGTGTGGATGAAAGAGGGGGGGCCGGCCATAATTTGGTGGGGATTGATTTTCATTTGGTGAGATTATGTTTCATACTCTCTCATGCACACAAATACTTAGCCATTCTAGCTCATGCCAAAAAGCCATCACCTCCTTCATCTTATTCTTTGGTTGCTCCCATGAGCATAGATGTTGAGAGAAAAATGTAGTGACACTTTCATACACCCCCACTCTCCATCGCTAGCGACGTTGGAGCGTTGGTTACCTCGTTTGACGAGGTTGGAGCTTGCGCCGTTTATCTCGGGTGGATCATCGAAGACGAAGGAAGACCGGCAACCAAACCACATCAAGAAGCCGCTAGGAGCTTTGAATGAAGACCGAAGGACACGGATCAACTCGGTATAACGATTCTAACTCTTAGTTAGCTCGCTAGTATAGGGTTTAAGGTCGATCCAGAAATCGGGTAACGGTAAAGCCGGTTTGATAAATTTTTGTTCCGCATTTTGGCCGCGTTTCGACGGCCGGGGCGCTGCCGGGACCCTTCATAGTATCAGAGCCACCCTTTAAACCCCTTACTATCTTGTTTAGACGTGCTTAAAAGATCGATCGACCAAAGTTTCCAAAAACATGATTCCAATTATCAGTTTGCTGTCGATTTTCATATGTGGTCAAAAAATTATTTCAGGCATCTTAAAATTCCGTGCAGGCGGTTTCATGGGGACACAAAAAAATTGGGCTCATCATTCCACTAAAGCGCCGCGGATCTGCCGCAATAAGCCCCCATTGGCGGCGATTCCACGGCGGAATAGTGGCAACGAGCGTCGAAATTTTTTGTGTAGCTCTATTTCTTGGAATTGTGATTTTTGTGATATTCTGGTTTGGCCCAGGTTTCAGCAAAGTGTTATTTTACTATTGGGGCCAATTTTGAACTTAGTCGATCGATATTTTAAGTGGGCGTTTAACAGTGCATACATTATATTTTGCGACCGTGAATGTCATTTGATCGGTAAACCCGTCTAACTGCTATATGTCTTTTAGACGGGTTTGCGAACGTGACATTCACGTTGATGTTCTGTGTTGTGCTGTGATGTTGGTTGGATCGTCGTGGTGGATAGCTATGGTGCAATATTAGTACAGTTTTAATTTCATTTGTACATTTGATATTGCAGGGCGAGCGTCCGACATGTGGACTGCCGTCACTGCCAGTTTGTATATTATTCTTTTGGGGCACGACCGGGCTGAGGTCGATGTCACCCTTGTATATTATTTTCTTTTCTATACTAGGATTACCCCGCGGAGGAGTGCACGAATAGCCGGGTTCTAGAGGGCAACTGGTCCGCATCTCATGGCATTGCGACGGAAGGGACCTTACTCTAGAATTGGCGGGTTATTCGCCGCACTCGTAGGGGGTCTAGGTTTCATTGCACATGCTATCCACACGACAGGGAACGTCCGGTCTCACTTGCGGCTCAAGTGAAACCCGGGGCTCCAGATTATCCACCATTCTGTATTGCTTCTATGATGTTTCTGTGATGTTGCTTTATATTATGCCTGGGACGAATGTTATATATATATTTATATATACTAGTAGAGGTTGTATATGTTTTGCACCCGCGCTAGCCCAGTCCTCGCTCTATCGTTAGTTAAGTAACCTAACGGGTGATGACGGGACCCAGTGGCGAATGCGGATGGCATATACGTACATTTTATTTTCGTTCTTTTCTGGTGTGATTAATTGATGGGACTGCATAGATTCTTATCAATGCAAGGATAAAACAAACCTATATATGATGTTGTTGGAACCAAGTTTTTTTAAAAACTGACATTACAGACGTACACTTTTGCTTTGCATCGTGGTATTCATTTTGGAATATCCTGCATCTCATTCGACGAGTCAAGGGCCGAGATCCCTTCATTGGGAGTGACCCCTTGGGTAAAAGTTTGCGTCAACATAATAATTTTACTATAGTCGATTATTTTTGCTTTGCATCATGGTATTCAGTTTGGGATATCCTGCACCCCATTCGACGGGGAAAGAGCCGAGATCCCTTCACCGGGAGTGACCTCTTTAGCAAAAGTTTTCGCCACTATATATTTATAAAACCACTTGGATTCCTTCAACGATATCAAGTTCATTACGTTAAAGGTTTTTCGCCAAAAACCAGCCATAGCCCTCCGTCATTTCAGATAGGTATCTTGTAGTATTCGTACTATGTACGTTGGTCTCTATCAAGGCATAGTGTACGGTAGCTGTGTGATACGTGTCTATAGCATGGATATGCGATTATCTAGGACAGCCGCATAGTCACGTTGGTCTCTATCAAGGGCTTGTGCGGGTGGGTTTAGATCAATCTTGGATAATGACGGGCTGAACTTGACTAGCGACTTATGGCATGTTGGTCTCTATCAAGGCCATGAAGTCGTTAGGGGTAAAAATCACATCGGGAGTTTTAAAAATACAGGAAACTTGCCAGGCTTGCGCATACCTTCCGAAGTGTGGTGACTTGAGTGGCTTCCATCAAGTTATCATGCGATGATAGTTGGATCCCGATTCCCACTGATGAGTAGGATTACTCCTCGGGTGATTCCGACTAATTCTCCTTTTTAGGTTTGGAGGAGAATTCGAGGATACAGTGGGAGCCATCCAGATTAGATAAAATGATTAACCATTCTGATCTAGGTTAGAGTGCACGCTGAGTGTTTCTTCTCTCTCTCTCTCTCTGACTGCGACTATGACCCGACCTTTGACTAAAACTCATGAAACCAAGTTGACCGAACCTTCTTAAAACACTTTGGCTTTTGGAATGTCACGGTGTCGCATACATCATTGCCACTTCTATATCACCTTTTCATTTCTCCAGAACACCCCTTATTATTACGAACATCCACTTCCATTGGATAAATCCATCGTATGGTTATATACGAACTCGAAGAAACTTTTTCGAGGATGGATTCTGGTTCTGGAGAGATTGAATAAGATTATTCGGTTGTCTTTTCCCTTTACCTTCTCTCAGGTTGTGAGGGCTCCTAAGATTAGGAGAGGGTACATCTATTAAGCTTATTGGATAGTCTTCCTCCAAACCTTAGGCTGGTGCCAAACAGTAGGGAAGGAAGAAAACTAACAAGCTTAACTGTGGTGTACAGAAGGTAATAAGTAAAGACAAATAAAAGGATTGGAATAATGGCAAAGGAAATTGCGATCACCATCATTCACGACGAAACCAGGTATACCTCTGCCACTCCCACATCACCTTTGCATTTCTCTAGGACACTCCGTATCACTACGGATATCCACTTCCATTGGATAAATCCATCGTATAGTTACATACGAACTCGAAGGATCTTTTTCGAGGATGGATTCTGGTTCTGGAGAGATTGGATAGGATTATTCAGATGTCTTTTCCCATTACCTTCTCTCAGGTTGTGAGGGCTCCTAGGATTAGGAGAGTACACCTATTACGCTTATTGGATAGTCTTCTTCCAAACCTTAGGCTGGTGCCGAAGGGTAGGGAATGAAGAAAACCAATTAGCGTAAAGAAGGTGTATAAAAGGTAATAAGTAAAGACATAATAAAGGGATTGGAGTGAGGGAAGATAAGTATATGGTTACTGTCGTGAATCAGGATAGTGGAAGAGGCGTTACTAGGAATACCAGTTAAATCCCTTCGAAACATTTTCATGTTTCATTTTGACTGTGCGATGTTAATTGATAACTGTTTTCCCAGTTGGAATCTAACTCCAGGGTATGTATTTACCAGATCAGTTTCTCACATCTGCATGTTATTACAGATGGTGAATGGGAGTAAGATATTGGGAATTGGGTGATTAGATCCTCATTATATCGGAATTCGTTGTAATTGGTGATATTTGAGGAAATCATCTGGATTTTGCCGGATGGCAAATATTTGGTTTTGATTATCCGTTGTTATGCACCAATTTCAAACTGTTATATCTGTATGTTTATTATATAAAGTGAGATATAACTTTTTGATATTATGTCTGTGACATTTACCTATATCAGTTGGTGATTAGGTAAGGTGCATTCAACAGCGGTGTAATTCTTCTTAACCATAGTACAGTTTTTCAACCTACGACGCACAGGGTTTGAGTTATTGAACTAAGGGGACTTGTACAAAGTATTGTATGTTGTCCAGTGTCCAGTAGGACAATGAGGTTGGTACTCGTACTATATTCTGTTTACTTGTGACTTCTCCAGTTCTGGACAAGTATTTCGTTGAAATGCAAAGTCCAGATATTAAGAAGTTATAGGTATAAGAATAAAGTAGAGAACCATTGTTGGAAGTATCAAGATTCTTCGATGAAGTCGAAGATGTAGATACTTGTGTTTGGTATTCCATTAATAGTAATGGTTTTGAGAACTTGCTTCTCTTTCGGGTTTCTCATATATGGATGCACTCCTAGATGAGTAATGTTGAATGGCCTCCTTCCATTTGGTTGATATGCACTGGAGACAGCTGCATGATTTTGAATCTGGTCAAATTAGATTAGTTCTTTTGTTTCTATATCGGATATATATAGAATCAATTTATATCTTAACGATGTTAAGGTATAGGGAGTTGTCCGGCTGATGCTTAAAACCAGAATCCGGATAAACTTAAGGCACGTTTTAGTAATGGCTGTTTGTGGGTTATCCCGGGCTTTGACGAGGGTTAATTTTCTACCATCAGGAAGATCAATATTTATATTGTTCTTGACTCACCACAATTTTAGTAAAGTGGACTTTTTCAGAAAAACAAAAGTGGGAGTATGGTAGAACTGGAAGTTATTCCAGAACCACAAGCGATTACTAAAGATTTAATAGAACCTGAGGATTCAATTGTTTTCAACGTTCCATTAGCCACTCCGCAGATTTTGGTGGGTAACCTCAGACACCCGAGAGGTACTTCGGTCTTCTCAGAGACGGTGACAGGGAGGTTCTTGTTTACCCAGACTTGCCATTGCTGTTGTTCTAGATTATAAGACCTGGCAGGAGGATGAGTATAGCGTCGTTCTAAACTAGCTTTAGAAGTGTATGTATATATATGACTCTGCCAGAGGGTTGTTGTAGTCAGTGGGAGCAGCAGAAGCATAGTAGGCAAGTAGCTTATGTCTATTTATAGACTAAAGCAAGTATAGCGGAAATAGATCATCTAATTTTGATGTGACGGTCATAGGTCTTGACTTCATCAGAATGGGAGATGGATCTGGTAAGAAGGTAGTAGAGAGTGATGTCCAGGTTTTGGGATGACATGCACTTAATAGGAAGAGATATTCCTATACTACGATCGGTTATACTGTGGTTGTCACAAAGTTGTTTCTCCGTAGAGGATGTGGATATAATATCAAGTTTTCTGGTTACTAGATCTATGGTTTTAGATCTAGATTTGGGAAGTATCCCAATCTAGGTACTTTGACATTAAATGGACGATTCCTGGCATGGTGGTGTACCTGCAGGTGATGGAGTCAACCTCTCTAAAAGTGTCTTACAGACTGAAAGGGAGAGGGTTCAACATGATTAGCATATCACATGCTTAGGCAATTGAGTTAATCATGAAATGTCAAGTACCACACCAGATATTATTTTTGCACTGGATGCAATAAACATATATTAATCCAATCCTGGAGAAACATTGGGAAGCAGTTTATGAACATAAGTGAATGTTTCTGGGATATGGTAAAGGCAGCCTCCTTCAGGAGACGGTTATCATTTCAGGCTTCCAAGGTGACCTGGATGACAGAGTGACTGTCAGAGTTATAGTTTTTCCCTCTTTTGAGGGACAGTATGTTGGACAGGTGGTCCAAGCGGATACTGAGAAAAGGCATGGCGCAGGATACTGATTAAATTTAGTGGATGATACAGTCTAAGTAGTTTGCTGGATTTGGAGTTCATTTATGAACTGGGTCCCATCAGACATCCAGACAAATTCTAAGACAAGTATTACTCATTTCGGAAGATAGTTTTCTCCGCGAAGTTGAGATATAGAGAGATACCGAAAGAGACATTGGAGCAGATCCACTCACTGAGGCTATTTCTCGAACGCAATCATTTTCGCAAAGGGGCTTTGCGAAATTGATTAGTAGAGAAGTTGGGTGTTCGGTATCACACGGGCTGTAAGTATGCGACATCGCAATAATTGGCCTTAAGTGCAAGTGGGAGATTGTTGGTTATAGTGCCCTCAAGGCAATTATCATAGTCGCGGACTTGTGATTATGATGATTGAGTAAAGACCTATACCGATAAAACAGTCTTACTCAAGATGATAGTATGCTATCTGGTTTGTCTTTATCATCGTGTTGATAGAGCCCTTAGGATTCTTGCTTGACTGCCAGCAGTATGATGGCGATCATATATGTGGGAGCTGGTGTCTATAAGCACATCCTTAAATGTCCCTAGTCGTAGGAGTATCGAGACCGGGCATTGATACTCCAGTGTAGACTAGTGTATACTGATCGAGACCCCGACGAGGGGCGGTAGCCAGGTCTCACAAGCCATTGGTGTTAGTTTGTTCACCTAGGATAGTATGCAGGTGCTCATTGGGTTATGAGTACACTGGACGGACTTGCCGGGAACCTGCTAGTTGGTATTATACCTATTGTCAGATAGCAGTTCCTAGGTGACATGTGTACAGGTTAGTCTGTCGACCTGAGATCGTCATTTGTCTCGTGTGAGTTCCCACTGTGCTTTGATTACTACCCTACCACGGCTCAAAGGAATCGTGCAAACAGGTTTTAGTTGGGTACAGTCCCGAGCCACATGGAGGCAGTGATCAGATCGTCGGGGATTCGTCTCTCCCGGTATTGGGGGTTGATGTCGCGTTGTGTACGGATAGCCATCACCATAAATCCGTGGCCACGGTGGACGAGAATTATCGATCCAGGATCAATAGTTTCTCAGGTGGTGATGGGTTTCATACCGACACTAAATATCGCGTTGTTCGGGGTCTGACTTTATCCATCCCCTAGACTCGATATGCGATACTCTTAGACGAACAGACCGGACTATACGGATATTTTCACTGACAGGCTCAGTAGGGGTTCAGGATGAGTTTGCTCGTCGGCCTCTGTTTCGCTCAATACCTGGGTAGCCGTTACGTACAGCTAGTGCCGCTGATGTGCTTGTGGTTAAACCCACTGCCAGCGTATTGACGAGTCTTTAGAGTCCCACATAGAGGGTTTTCATGGTTCAGGCGATATGGTGTACATGAGGTATGTTGATACATACAGATGTCCGATTAAATATGTGCACTTGCTGCGCAGACTTTAATTGGACGGTTGATAATACTAGCGGCTTAGGACTAAGCCAGTTTATTAAATCAGGTTTTGATTTAATTATTTATATATTTATTTGTATATACGTATTCTAGTATTATTATTCACTATTCATTTTCTCTCTCGGCTATTTGTATTTTGGTACGAATACGCGTATATGTATTTCGATACATGTACCGGGAAGTATTCCGTATTTTATACGGAATAGCTTCTAGAAGATGCCACCTCATTTATATGGTTTTCCATTTATGGAAATTCATTTGTTTTTATTAATGAGGTGGAAAAGGTGATGTGATTTATGGCATGGGTTTTAGGCATGGTGCAAAGTATGGTGCTCATTTGTTTAATGGTTCACATTGTTTAATGAAATTAAACAAATGACATTTGTGTGTGGCTGAAAGAAGGGGGGCCGGCCACAATTTGGTGGGGATTGATTTTCATTTGGTGAGATTATGTTTCATATTCTCTCACTCTCTCATGCACACAAATACTTAGCCATTCTAGCTCATGCCAAAAAGCCATCACCTCCTTCATCTTCTTCTTTGGTTGCTCCCATGAGCATAGATGTTGAGAGAAAAATGTAGTGACACTTTCATACACCCCCACTCTCCATCGCTAGCGACGTTGGAGTGTCGGTTACCTCATTTGACGAGGTTGGAGCTTGCGCTGTTTCCCTCGGGTGATCATCGGAGACGAAGGAAGACCGGCAACCAAACCACATCAAGGAGCCGCTAGGAGCTTGGAATGAAGACCGAAGGACACGGATCAACTCGGTATAACGATTCTAACTCTTAGATAGCTTTCTTGTATAGGGTTTAAGGTCGATCCGGAAATCGGGTAACGGTAGCGCCGGTTTGATAAATTTTTGTTCCGCATTTTGGCCGCGTTTCAACGGCCGGGGCGCTGCCGGGACCCTTCAATCCAAACTCTTAAAGACATGTTGAGAGCTTCCATGTTAGACTTCAAGGGTTCATGGGAGAATCATCTACATTTGGTGGAGTTTTCTTATAATAACAGTTTCCAGGCGACTATTCAGATGGCTCCATTCGAAACTTTATATGGTCACAAGTGTCGTTCACCTGTTTATTGGAACGATGTTGGTGAACGAAGATTGTTGGGACCAGATTTGATCGTGCAAATAGTTGAGAAGGTTAACACTATCCGGAATCATATGAAAGCAGCACAATGCCGACAAAAGAGTTGGGCAGATACATCGAGAAGACCTCTAGAGTTCGCCGTTGGTGATTTGGTATTCTTGAAGATATCACCGACTAGAGGGGTGATTCATTTCGGAAGTCGAAGAAAGATTAGTCCTCGATTCGTTGGACCTTTTGAGATTTTGAAGCGTGTTGGAGAAGTGGCGTATCGTTTGGCGTTACCGCAATCCTTGGCGAATGTTCATGACGTGTTTCATGTATCTCAACTCCGTAAATATGTCCGAGATGAAACACACGTGCTGGATCATTCGGAGCTGCTGTCCGAGAAGATTTGACTTTTGAGGAGCGACCGATGTCGATTGTAGATCGAAGAGAAAAGGTTCTTAAGAACAAAGTTATCCCTCTTGTACTTGTTTCTTGGGGTAATCGCTCACATGGAGAGTCAACTTGGGAACGAGAAGATGAAATCCGACAGAAGCTTCCCCATCTATTCTTGTAGTTGTTGAATGTTTATCCTTTCTTGTTCTTGAAATTTCGAAGACGAAATTCTTTTTGTAGTTGGGTATAATGTAACAACCGAGTTCATTTATACCAATTCCAGTTCCCGTATTTATATATATGTGGTATTTTATTAATTTATCATGTTTGGATGCGAATGGCAGTTTACTGTTACATTGCATTCGACCCGACCCGCTTGCTTGGACTGGTTGATTCATATTTATAGATTACCCTGGCTTATTGCATAGATACGTGCATCTAGTATAAACTGCATATTGGCATTTCATCTAGCATCTCATATTTTACATATAACATTTTAGATCACGTAAAATAAATTAAAATTGCATTTCATAGCCTGCATGATACCCCTAACCCCGTGGTAGCATCCGCGCATCGTGTTCTCGTCCCGTTCAGTGAAACGGACGTGTTTGGATAGCTACGCGCACGTACGTGCGTCCGTTCTTGGGGGTATGCATTTTAGTTACCTAATCATTCATTTTAAAATTTGGAAGTTGCATTTATTTTTCGTATTTAAAATCTGAATTTTTAGACCCGACCCGGGCGCATTTTGAAATATTTTTATATCCCGCTAAAATTCAATTATTTAAAATTTTAAATTTAATTATAATATTTTTTAAACAACTCAGAATATTTTTTGAAACCAACTTAAATCTTTTTTAAAATTTTTTAAACCTAAAAATCCTAATCCTAACTTCTAACCAATCAGAATCTCTCTTCCTCTCTCTTTTTCTGTCCTGGCCCCCACCACTCGATTTCTTCCTCTCTATTTTCTTTCTTCCTGGACCCACCACCGAGCCCTCACCTCTCTTCTCTCTCTCTTCTCTCTTTCTCTCTCCCCGCTACAATACAAATTTCTTTCTCCTCTTCTCTCTCTCTCTCCTCTCACTCTCTCTATATCTCTCTCCTCTCACGACCCCTCTCTCTCTCATATCGCGATCCCTGTAGCTTCTCGATTCCACTCACCTCCCTCAAGCTTAACGTCACCTCCCTTCTTTATCTCCCTCTTTCTTCTATTTTAAACCCGAGCACCCATCTACGAGAACTCACCAAAACTCTCTGCTTCCTCAAACCCTAACCCTAAAACTCCTCACTCCTCAATCTCTCGACCTCAACCGAGCCTCCTCCATCTTCTTCCTCCTTCCACTGCACCCTGCACACCCCCACAGAACCCCAAGAACCCAACATCACCACTCATCGCTGACGACCCCAGCCTCACACCATCATCATCACCATCTCATTCTTTTCCTCTCCTCTGCACCCTCTCCTCACCAATACCCCTTCACCAACCCTGCACCCAAACCCCAGCAAACAAAACCCTAACCCTACCTCCTCTAAAACAAACCCTAACCTCATCGCCAGAGCTCCTCCGATCATCACCGTCGACGCCATCACCCCTCTGCAAATCCAATTGCCGGAATCCGGTCGTGCCGACGACGATCCTGACGACCCAGCGAGCGTACCTGACCCGTGTGATTCCCTTGTACGTTGTTTGGATCCGTTCCGTGTACCGTGCGCGCGTCGCGACTTTTCCCGCCGACGTGTGACGTTCCGTATACCCGTTTCTTGATCTTTCGAGGTAAGTAAAACTTGCTACATGCTATTCATAATATTTTATACTTATTTAATTTCATATTAAACCTGTAGATCAAATCTAATGTCACATGATCCATTTTTGACATTTCGATGTTCCATTTATATCATTTAGATCTAGAACCTGAAACATTTCATATTGCATATTAGTTTACGATACACGGTACCCATATCCATATTTGAATCACATATTGCTTAGTTGTATAGCCCATAATACCCTTTTAATAGTCTATACCCTATCGGACACCCGTTTGCATACATCTAGCCTAATATACATACAATTTTATCCCTAGATCCTTCAATACATCATAATGAGATTTTAACATTCCATATTTGATAAAGTGTATTTAATTAGTGTTGGAACCATAACCCAAACTCAAATCGATAACCGTGCATCTATATATTTTAATCTGTACATATTTGCATACCACATTACAATGTTCCATTTTATTGTTCCATTAGTACCCCATACTTGTTTTGTATACCCATGCTTATTTTTAGTTTGATTATGAGCACCCACGTGACATGTTGTGTGTTGGAGATAGTGCCCTCAGAGTCAATTATTGGATCACAGGCACGTGATTGCAATGATTGAGGGAGAACCTATTCTGGTAGGACAGTCTTACTCAAGATGATAGTATGCTATCTGGTTTACCTTTATCATCGTGTACTGCTTTACGTGACTTTACTGATCACTATTGCACGTTGATAGAGCCCCTAGGATTCTTGCTTGTCTACCAGCAGTATGAGGGCGATCATATACGTGGGAGCTGGGGTCTATAAGCACATCCTTAAAAGGTCCCTAGTCGAGGGAGTTTCGAGACAGGGCATCGATACTCCAGAGTAGACTAGTGTGTACAGTCAAGACCCCGACGAGGGGCGGTGGCCGGTCTCACAAGCCACTGATGTCAGTTGGTTCACCTAAGATGTATACAGGTGCTCATTGGGTTATGAGTACACCGGACAGGACTCACCGGGAACCTGCTAGTTGGGATTATACCAGACGTCAGATAGCAGTTCCCTGGTGACATGTGTACAGGTTAGTTCATCGACCTGAGATCGTCATTTGTCTCGTGTGAGTTCCCACTGTACTTTGATTACTACCCTACCACGCTCAAAGGAGACGTGCAAACAGGTTTTAGTTGGGTACAGTCCCGAGCCACATGGAGGCAGTGAGCGGATCTGCAGGGGTTCGTCTCTCCCGGTATTGGGGGTGAGGTCGCGTTGTGTCTAGGAGAGCCAGTACATGAAAAGTCCTTGGCCAAGGCAGGAGATTTACTGGTAGGTATTCCAGTAGTATCTCAGGGTGTTCTGGGCTACTCTCCGACACGACTTGTACCGCTTTTGGGGGTCTGACTTTTACCAACCCCCTAGGCCCGCCATGCGATGCTCATAGACGAACGGACCGGACTGTACGGATATTGTCACTGACAGGCTCAGTAGGGTGTCAGCATGAGTTCGCTCACAAACGTCCCTTTTGGTCAATACCTGGTAGCCCGTTACGTATAGGCTAATACCTCTGACGTGGTAGTGGTTAAATCCACAACCAAAGTGTTGACGAGTCTTTAGAGTCCCCCACAGACCAGTTTCTCAAGTTTCGGGCGAAACGCTGTAGAGGCCGTATGGAGATATGGCAGGGTTCGATCAGATACGTGCGGTATTGCACGGATCATGATCGGACGGTTTATACTAGCGGCTTTGGTTTAAGCCGGATCCCAGTATAGTACAGTGTAGATTTTGTCTCTTTGCATTTGTATTCGGTCGAAACACAAATGCGGGTATGTATATACAGTAGCGGGGTTTTCCTGTACTTTATTACGGGATCAGTTTCGTGGAGTTGCCAGTTTGCTTTCCGTTTCGGCCATATTTCTTTGTATCTATCCTTGGCTGAAAATTGGTGGAGGGGGGCTTATTTGCATTTGTGCAAATAAGCATTTTGGAGGGTGGTCTTTGCATATTGTTGGATCATGATGATTCTTCCACCCTTGACTTTCTTGAGTTCATGATGGTATGACTTTTGTGATGGTGATGGTTGTTTTGGAGTGTTGGATTTGTGTGATGATTATTCATCATGATGAGCTTTTCTCTTTCTTGCATGATTTTCCTTGGCCCATTTCATTCATTCCTCTCCTCTTCTTGAAGTTTGGCCGGCCAAGCTCTTAAGGGGCTGTCCAATTTTGGTGTGGGTTTTTTGGTTCATCTCATATCATTTTTGCTTCACCAAAATTCCCAAGTTCAACTCCATAGTTCATCCCTCCACCAAAAGGCAACTTCACAACCCCAAGAGACACATAGAGTTCTACACTTCATTCTACAGCAAATCTTGGGCACGTCGACTCGCCAACTTCGTGCCCGAGTTGCCTCGGTCCAAAGGTGGGAGCCCGTAAAAGAACCCGGCGATGTGGTGCCCTTCCAACGAGGAGTTGAAGACCGGAGAATCCGCGGGGAGATCGAGACGACGAGGAGAAGACCGAAAGACACGGATCGCTCGGTATATCTCTCTACCCCTTCTCTTGTTAGCTAGGACTAGATTAATGGCCCGATCCGGGACTTTTGTGCGCGGTGGTGCCGGTTTACAAGTTCGTAAAAAGTTTCGTTTCCGCATTCCGTCGTCGGATTGACGGCCGGGGCGCCGCCGTGCACTTACACTGGCATCAGAGCCAGGCCATTAACCTAGTCTAGATTTGTCTAATGTGTTTACATTTCCGATCAAACAAAATTCCAAAACCGCATTTTCAAAGGCATCAGGTTTCTGTCGAAATTTTTTGGGCTCCAAAAATTTTTCAGTGTGTTGTAGAAGCTTGTGCAGGGAAAGTTAAGACTTCTGTGAAAAATTGGTAAGGTGATACTGTAGGACAACCGCGGAACCGCGGCCAAACCCCCCTTCAGGCCGCGGTTCCGCCGTACTACATTGTATTCACTGCACCAATTTTGTACAGCGCTCTTTATTGTTGAAAATATGGGTTTTGGAATATTATTTTTGGGCCCAGAATTTCTTTAAGTGCTACAGTAATGCTTGGGGCCCACTTGGTAAAATTTGATCGATCGAAAATTTTAAACATGTTAGTTCACAGTATTTACATTATATCTGCGACCGTGAATGTCATTTGATCAGTAAATCCTGTCTAACTGCTATAGCCCGGTTAGACGGATTTGCGAACGTGACATTCACGTTGATGTTCTGTGTTGTGCTGTGATATTGCGGATTGGTCGTGGGGGATAGCCTGGATGCAATGTTAGTACAGTTTTTATTGTATTATGTACATTTGATATTGCGGGACGAGCATCCGACATGTGGACTGTCGTCACTGCCTGTCTGTATATTATTCTTTTGGGGCACGACCGGGTCGAGGTCGATGTACCCGTTGTATGTATATTTTACTTTCTGTACTAGGATTACCCCGCGGAGGGGTGCACGGATAGCCGGGTTCTATAGGGCAACAAGCCCGCATCTCATGGCATTGAGACGGAGGGGGCTTTACTCTAGAATTGGCAGGCTATTTGCCACACTCGTAGGGGGTACATGTTGACCTAGGAGGGGTGCCCAAGTTACCGGATTCCGTGATGTGCTAGGTGGTCCATTCACGTTGCTGAAGGGGGCTGCCTCGCTTCAGGTTTTGGCGGGTAACTTGCCGCGCCCGTAGGGGTCTAGGATTACATTGCACAGGCTATCCACACGACCAGGGGAACGTCGGGTTTCAGTAGCGGCTCTGTGAAACCCAGGGATCCCAGATATCTGTATTGTTCTGTGATGCTTATTACATTTCTGTGATGTTGCATATTATCACACCTTGAGCGAAATATTATATATTGATATATATACTAGTAGATGTTGTATATGTTTTGCATCCGCGCTAGTCCAGTCCCTGCTCTGTCGTTAGTTAACTAACCTAACAGGTAATGACGGGACCCAGTGGCGAATGCGGATGGCATATACGTACGTCATTATTTTCGTTCTTTATTGGTGTGATCAATTGATGGGACTGCGTTGATTCGGATCAATGCAAGTTAAAAACAAACCTTTTCTGATGTTGTTGGAACAATTTTTCAAAAAGCTGTTATTGCAAGGACGTTCACTTTTGTTTTGCACAGTGGTATTCAGTTGGAATATCCTACTCCTCAGTCGACGAGGCAAGGGCCGAGATCCCCTTACCGGGAGTGACCCCTTGGACAAAAGTTTGCATCAGTGCAATAACTTCACTATAGCCGATTACTTTTGCTTTGCACCGTGGTATTCAGTTGGAATATCCTGCACCTCATTCTATGGGGAAAGAGCCGAGATACCTTCACCGGGAGTGACCTCTTTAGCAATGGTTTTCGTCACTATATTTTTATAAAGCTATTCGGTTCCTTCAACGATATCAAGTTCATTACGTTAAAGGTTTTCGCAAGAAACCATTCGTAGCCCTCCGTCGTTTCATATGGATAGTCAATAGTATTCAAGCTGTGTTTGTTGGCCATAGTCAAGGCACAGTGTTTGGTAGCTATTGGGTGTTCATATGCAGCATAGATAGATGCGTTGGTTTGGGACAGTCGTATAGACTTGTTGGCCCTAGTCAAGGGCTTGTACGGGTGGGTTCAAATTAACCTGGACAATGACGGGTAGAACTTGACATGTGATTTATGATTTGTTGGCCTTAGTCAAGGTCATAAGAGCATGGGGCAAAAATCACATCGGGAGTTTCGAAAGAAACTGAAACTTGCCAGATATGCGAATACCTTCTGGAGTATGATAGCGTGAGCGGATTCCGTCATGTTATAATGCGGTGATAGTTGGATCCCGATTCCCACTGATGAGTTGGTTTACTCCTCGGGTGATCCCGACTAATTCTTCTTTCAGGTTTGGAGGAGAATTTGACGGTACAGTGGGAGGTTTCCTAATTAGATAAATTGGTAACCATTCTGATGTAGGTTAGAGTGCACGCTGAGTGTTTCTTTTCTCTCTCTCTCTTGGCAGTGACCATTGACCCGACCCTAGACTATGACTCAGAGACCAAAATTAACCGAACCTTCTTATAAGACTGGCTTTTGGATTGTCAGAGTTGCAAACCTCATTTCCTCTCCTACTTTTACCCTTTTCTCCAGGACACCCCGTATTACTACGAACGTCTACTTCCATTGAACAAAACCATCGTATGGTTATATACGAACTCGAAGGAATTTATTCGAGGATGGTTTCCGGTTCTGGAGAAAACGAATAGGTTTATTCAGTTGTCTTTTCCTTTTACCTTCTCTCAGGTTGCGAGTACTCCTTGGTTTAGGAGATAGTACACCTATTAAGCAAATTAGATAGTCTTCTTCCAAACCTTAGGCTGGTGCCGAACGGTAGGGAATGAAGAAAACCAATTAGCATAACGATGGTGTGCAGAAGGTATTAAGTAAAGACATATCAAGAGATTGGTGAGAGGGCAAAGTAAATTGCGACTGATATTCACGACCAAACCAGGTATTTCATTACCACTCCCACTTCACCTTTGTATTTCTCCAGGACACTCCGTATCACTACGAAGATCCACAGTTTATTGGATACTCCATCGTATGGTTATATACGAACTCGAAAGGAACTTGTTCCAGTTCGGGGATGGATTCTGGTTCAGGAGAAATAGGAATAAGGTTTATTCGGTTGTCTTTTATCTTCACCTCCTCTCGCATTGCGAATGCTTCTAGGATTAGGACAGTACACCCATTATGCTTATTGGATAGTCTTCTTCCAAACCATAGGCTGGTGCCGAATGGTAGGGAAGGAAGAAAACCAATTGGCCTAAAGGGGTGTGCAGAAGGTAATGACTAAAGACATATGAAGGGATGTGGAGAGATGGCATAGAAATATACGGTTACAGTTGTGAATCTGATAATGGAAGAGGCATTACTAGGAATACCAGGATACCCCATCGAAACATTTCAATGTTTCAGTTTCACTGTGTACTGTTAAAAGAAAACTGATTTCCCAATTAGACACTTGCTCCAGGGTATGTATTTACCAGGTATGATTCTCATATCTGTATGGCTTTACAGATGATGAGTGGGAGTAAGTTATTGGGAATTAGGTGATCGTTCTCATTATATCGGAATTCGTTGTAATTGGTGATATTTGAGGAAATCGCCTGGGTTGTTTGCCGGACGGCAAATATTTGGTTTTGAATATCCGTTATAATGCACCTATTTCAAATTGATATATCTGTACGTCTATTTTTAAAGAGTGAGATATACCTTTTTGAAATTATGTCAATGACATTTACCTATATCAGTTGATGGTTAGGTAAGGAGCATTAAACAGCAGTGTAATTCTTCTTAACCATAAGTACAGTTTTCAACTTACAACACACAGGGAGTGAGTTATTAGACTCAAGGGACTTGTACAGAGTATTGTATATTGTCCAGTGTCCATTAGAACAGAGGGGATGGTTCTCGTACTATATTCGGTTTACATATGACTTCTCTAGTTCTTAGACACGTGTTTCGTAGAAACACAGGGTCCAAGTTTTGAGAAGTTATAGGTATTTGAATAAAGTAGAGAACCAGGTGTTGCAAGTATCAGGATTCTTCAAGGTGATCGAAGATGTAGATACTTGTGTAGGGTATTCAGTTGATAGTAATGATTAAGAGAACTTGCTTCTTATTCAGGTTACTCATAATTGGAAGCATTCCTAAGTTGAGTAACGCTGATCGGCCTCCTTCCATTTAGTTGACATGCATTGGAGACAGCTGCATGATTTGAATCTGGTTCAATTAAATCAGTGCCTCTGTTTCTATATTGGATATAGAACGGTTCATATCTTAACATTGTTAAGGTACGGGGAGTTGTCTGGCTTATGCTTAAAACCAGACTCTGGATAACTCAAGGCACGTTTCTGTAATGGCTGTTTGTGGGTTGACCCAGGCTATGACGAGGGTTGACTTTCTACCATCTGGAAGATCAATAGTGATATTGTTCTAGACTCGCCACAGTTTTAAGTAAAATGGATTTTTTCAGAAAACAGTAGTGGGAGTATGGTAGAACTGGAAGTGATTCCAGAACCGCAAACGATTACTGAAAATTTTGATAGGAACCTAAAGATTCAATCTGGTTTGACATTCCTTTAGCCACTCCGCAGATATGGTGGGTAACCTCAGGCGCTCGAGAGGTACTTCGGTATGCTCAAGGACGGTGACAGGGAGGTTCTTGTTTACCCAGACTTGCCATTGCTGTTGTTCCAGACTGTGAGACCCGGCGGGAGGATGAGTATAGCGTCGTTCTAAACTAGCTTTAGAAATGTACGTCTATATGACTCTGCCAGAGGGTTGTCGTAGTCAGTGGGAGCAGCGGAAGCATTGGTGGCTTATGTCTATTTATAGACTAAAGCAGATGTAGCGGAAATAGATCATCTATTTCTGATGCGACAGTCATAGGTTTGACTTCATCAGAATAGGGGATGGATCTGTTAAGAAGGTAGTAGGGTATGATATCCTGGTATTTGGATGACATACACAGAGTAGGAAGTGAAATTCCTATACTACGATCGGTTATACTTTGGTTGTCACACAGTGGTTTCTCCACATAGGACTTGGATATAATATCAAGACATTCTGGTTACTGGATCTATGGTTTTAGATCTGGATTTGGGTAGTTTCCCAATCAGGGTACTTAGACAGCATTCTGAAGGTGTTTTAGAATGGACGACTCCATGCACAGTAGTGTACCTGCAGGTGATGGAGTCACCCTCACTTAAGGTGTCTTACAGACTAAAGTGGAGAGGGATGTGCATGATTGGCAGATCACTTGCTTAGGCAATTGAGTCAATCATGAGATGTCAAGTACCACACCAGATGTTGTTCTTGCAGTAGATGCAATAAGTTGATATTGATCCAATCCTGGAGAAACAATTGGAAGCAGCTTTAGAACATAAGTGGATGTTCTAGGGATATGATAACGACAGCCTCGTTCAGGAGACAGTTATCATTCTAGGCTTCCAAGGTGACCTGGACGACAGGATGGCCGTCAGAGTTATAGTTTTCCCTCTGACGAGGGGCAGTGTTTTGGACAGGTGATCCAAGCGAACACTGAGGGAGGTATTACGCGGGATACTGATTAAGTTCAGTTGTCGATACAGTCTAAGAAGTTTGGATTTGGAGTTCATTTATGAGCTAGGTTCCATCAGACATCCAGACACATTCTAAGACAGGTATTGCTCTTTTCGGGAGATGGCTTTCTCCGCGAACTTGAGATATAGAGAGACATAGAAATAAACATCAAAGCAGATCCACTCACTGAGGCTATTCCTCGAACGCAATAGTTTCACAAACGGGTTTTGTGAGACTGACTAGTAGAGGAGTTGGGTGTTCGGTATCACACGGGCTGTGAGTATGCGACATCGCAATAATTAGCCTTGAGTGCAAGTGGGAGATTGTTGGAGATAGTGCTCTCAGAGTCAATTATTGGATCACAGGCACATGATTGCAATGATTGAGGGAGGACCTATTCCGGTAGGACAGTCTTACTCAAGATGATAGTATGCTATCTGGTTTACCTTTATCATAGTGTACTGCTTTAGGTGACTTTAGTGATCACTATTGCACGTTGATAGAGCCCCTAGAATTCTTGCTTGACTACCAGCAATATGAGGGCGATCATATACGTGGGAGCTGGGGTCTATAAGCACATCCTTAAAAGGTCCCTAGTCGAGGGAGTTTCGAGACAGGGCATCGATACTCCAGAGTAGACTAGTGTATACAGTCGAGACCCCGACGAGGGGCGGTAGCCGGTCTCACAAGCCACTGGTGTCAGTTGGTTCACCTAAGATGTATACAGGTGCTCATTGGGTTATAAGTACACCGGACAGGACTCGCCGGGAACCTGCTAGTTGGGATTATACCAGACGTCAGATAGCAGTTCCCTGGTGACATGTGTACAGATTAGTTCATCGACCTGAGATCGTCATTTGTCTCGTGTGAGTTCCCACTGTACTTTGATTACTACCCTACCACGCTCAAAGGAGACGTGCAAACAGGTTTTAGTTGGGTACAGTCCCGAGCCACATGGAGGCAGTGAGCGGATCTGCAGGGTTTCGTCTCTCCCGGTATTGGGGGTGAGGTCGCGTTGTGTCTAGGAGAGCCAGTACATGAAAAGTCCTTGGCCAAGGCAGGATATTTACTATTAGGTATTCCAGTAGTATCTCAGGGTGTTCTGGGCTACTCTCCGACACGACTTGTACCGCTTTTAGGGGTCTGACTTTTACCAACCCCCTAGGCCCGCCATGCGATGCTCATAGACGAACGGACCGGACTGTACGGATATTTTCACTGACAGGCTCAGTAGGGTGTCAGCATGAGTTCGCTCACAGACGTCCCTTTTGGTCAATACCTGATAGCCCGTTACGTATGGCCAATACCTCTGACGTGGTAGTGGTTAAATCCACAACCAAAGTGTTGACGAGTCTTTAGAGTCCCCCACAGACCAGTTTCTCAAGTTTCGGACGAAACGCTGTAGAGGCCGTATGGAGATATGGCAGGGTTCGATCAGATACGTGCGGTATTGCACGGATCATGATCGGACGGTTTATACTAGCGGCTTTGGTTTAAGCCGGATCCTAGTATAGTACAGTGTAGATTTTGTCTCTTTGCATTTGTATTCGGTCGGAACACAAATGCGGGTATGTATATACAGTAGCGGGGTTTTCCTGTAATTTATTACGGGATCAGTTTTTTGGAGTTTCCAGTTTGCTTTCCGTTTCGGCCATATTTCTTTGTATCTATCCTTGGCTGAAAATTGGTGGAGGAGGGCTTATTTGCATTTGTGCAAATAAGTATTTTGGAGGGTGGTCTTTGCATATTGTTGGATCATGATGATTCTTCCACCCTTGACTTTCTTGAGTTCATGATGGCATGACTTTTGTGATGGTGATGGTTGTTTTGGAGTGTTGGATTTGTGTGATGATTATTCATCATGATGAGCTTTTCTCTTTCTTGCATGATTTTCCTTGGCCCATTTCATTCATTCCTCTCCTCTTCTTGAAATTTGGCCGGCCAAGCTCTTAAGGGGCTGTCCAATTTTGGTGTGGGTTTTTTGGTTCATCTCATATCATTTTTGCTTCACCAAAATTCCCAAGTTCAACTCCATAGTTCATCCCTCCACCAAAAGGCAACTTCACAACCCCAAGAGACACATAGAGTTCTACACTTCATTCTACAGCAAATCTTGGGCACGTCGACTCGCCAACTTCGTGCCCGAGTTGCCTCAGTCCAGAGGTAGGAGCCCGTAAAAGAACCCGGCGATGTGGCGCCCTTCCGACGAGGAGTTGAAGACCGGAGAATCCGCGGGGAGATCGGGACGACGATGAGAAGACCGAAGGACACGGATCGCTCGGTATATCTCTCTGCCCCTTCTCTTGTTAGCTAGGACTAGATTAATGGCCCGATCCGGGATTTTTGTGCGCGTTGGTGCCGGTTTACAAGTTCATAAAAAGTTTCGTTTCTGCATTCCGGCGTCGGATTGATGGCCGGGGCGCCGCCGTGCACTTACATTGTGCACCCCTGACATAACTTGATACATCTACTACTTATCACGACGTGATACCGTGCACTTCTTAACATGATATAATACCTATGTATTACCTGACTTGACCTGATGTACTAAGGTTTTATCTGTTACCTGATCTTGTTACTAATGCCAACAAACTCAACCTGTTGTCCCTACGGACATTTCCTGTTGTCTATCCAGACAAACCTGTACCTGCCTGATCCTGTGTTGGCATTAGCTCCAGATTATTTAATACCTGACTTGAACATATATAACTTGGGAGTATGGGGAAATCAATGATGAAACCTGACTTATAACTCGACAGTTCAATACCTTTTCTGATCAATCTTACGGGCTAGGCCAGCCCGGGGTGATGCTGCTGACATCATTCGTCATTACCTACTACTCTTTACTGCCTTACAGCACGTCTCGGATTCAGCCCGAGAGTCATAGACCGTGATCCCGGGCACGCACGGAATACTATTGAGTTACATCGATGATTCATCAAATTGATTTCAAAGACTTGAGAGTAGTTAACCCAATAGACCAGTTTAGATTACTCACTGCACACTACCCTTCACTGTCCTTATTTTATATTGTTGTTTTACCTGTTTTACCATTTATACTCATATCTGCATTATTGCTACCCATGTTTATAGTATCGCTTGATATTATGACGCACTGACGTCTGGGTTTTGCATGGCCCAGATTCTTTACCTTCGCTATAGGCCGAGCAGGATTACTTCAGTTAGCAGGCTGAGCAGTGACGACTTGCTAGTAGTTAGTTCATTTTACTTTTGGTATTTTTCTTTCCTGATGTGAGCCCGCATTATGGGACGTACATTCCAGTTTATTCTTGTATTGGATCTTTTGCTTCCGCATTATTTTATTCTTGACTCGTTTTATTCTGGCTTATGGACATGTATTAGATAGTTTATTATTGTTCTTGATATCTCTACAGCCGTAATGTGATTGTGGAAGGATATTTCCTATCCACGGGTAGCATGGTTGGCTATGTCACGTGTCTATCTTACCGTACTCTGGGAAGCGGGGCGTGACACTCAATTAGGATAGAGGAGGGTCGTGGGTAATCTATCGCTTATCCGCATTTCTCTCGTGGTGTCTAGGCAAGTATGACTAAGGCAAGTGGTTACTTAATTAGGCCTGCTATTTTCGGTGATTCGTATAGCGGATACCTTCCACTTACCTGGAACTTACCTAGCCATAAGAATGATAAAGAGGTAGCAGAGGATTGATCATGCGGCTTGTCCTTTGGAAGTCTAGGAGCGGTCTAGTGACTTAACCTAAGTGACCTTAGTTCTAGGGTTGATTGTGCATTTTTTTGTGATTTGCCGAGTCAATCCTCAAGTCCGACACTTTTTCAAAACAGACATTTTTAATAGTTCTCACACACGCTGCCACTTGCGCTAAACCCGCTTAGTGCATGCTCGGCTAGATATGGGATTTTAGTGCCCGTCTTGTCCGCGTCTCTGCTATTGACTCCGAAGTCGGGTACTTATTCATCTCCTTTTTCCCCTCCACCTACCACATTGACTGAGATGGACGGTTCTCCATCAGATTTTACCAACACACCCCTGCCACCACCCATAAGTGCGCAGAATTCACCACGCATCTCTCTCCAAGAGAGATTCTACCTGATATGCGGTCCTCTTCCTACTTGTTTATCTATTCCACCAGCCAATGGTGATAATTTTGAAATTAAACCCCACTTCATCAAACTGTTGCCCAAATTTCACGGGCTTGAATCCGAAGACGCATACGTTTTTATCACCAAATTTGAAAACGTATGCGCAATGATGGGCACTACACAACTTTCAGTGGATGCTATGAGATTACGTCTTCTCCCTTTTACCTTATGCGATCTAGCAGAAAAATGGATTTATAACACTGTCGCACACTCTATTGCCAATTGGGATGAATTCATTATAGCATTCCTTAAGAAATTTTATCCCAATCATAAGACTGCCCATGTTCGAAGCGAGATTAACCAGTTTACCCAGCTTCCCAATGAACCATTTTGGAAATGCTTTGAACGTTTTAAAGATCTGCTAGTCCAATGCCCTCAACACAGAATTAATAGATGGGACCTTTGCTGAATTATATATGAGGATGTTAATCCAGCGACAAAGCAGATGCTTGAAACCATTTGTCAATTCCATTTCATGTCAAAAGATGATGGTGAAACTTGGCAATTCCTGGAAGATCTCGCTGAACAAACTTTATAGTGGAAAAGTGTTAGACTACCATCGACATCATCTAGGGCAGGAATCCATCAGCTCGATGTTTCCATCGCAGTGAAAACCGAAATGGCCGCGATACAAAGGAAACTCGAAGCCATAGAAAACGAAGTCTCTTCAGCCTCCCTAAACAGGGTTACGCGCCCCAAAACCGTGTGTGGTTGCTATTCTGACCCATCATATCTGACGGAAGTGTTAGTTATATGTATGCCCTAGATGCCATTACTGTACATACGATGTATATTGTAGTGGATGCTTGGACATATATAGGGAGGACTTTCTTGCTCGACATGATAGTACGCTATCTGGTTGCTCTTTATCTTAACATGTACTCTGATTGTCTCTATGTTACATGTTGATAAAGCCCTTAGGATGAGTACTTGACTACCAGTACTATGATTCTGATCATACTAGTGGGGACAGAGTAGTCGCCAAGTACATCCTTCAAAAGTTCCTAGTCGTGGGAGTACCGAAACAGGGCATCGATACTCCACAGTAGACTAGCGTATGCACTTCTTGACCCATATAATGGGCGATGGATTATCCCATATCCATTGGAGTTTGACATCAAAGAAGGTATACGGGTGCTCAGTGGAGACTGGGTATACTGGACGAACTCGCCGAGAACTCCCAGATGGTATTATACCTCACGTCAGATGGCAGTTCTCTGGTGACACTGGTACAGATTAGTCTGTAGACCCGAGATCGTCATAGAGTCTTGTGTGATTCCCACTGTGCTTTGATTTCCATCATACCAAGTCCAAGAGGGCATGCAAAAAGGTGGCTTTTGGGTACAGTCCCGAATCACATGGAGACAATGAGCGATAGGAGGAGTTTCATCTCTCCCTGTATAGGGAGTTGATGTTGCGCTGTGTTCGATTGGCTATAACTGGAAATCCCTGGCCAGGGTTGCTGAGATTTACTGGTAAGTGTTATCAGTAGTTTCTTGAACTGTTATGGACCTCATATCGACACGACTTATCAAGCTACTGAGGTCTGACGTTTACCACCCCTAGGCGAGATATGCGACATATCAGACGAAGAGACCGGATTGTACGGGAGTGTTACTGACTGGATTCGCAGGAGAAAGTACAGGCTTGCTTGTTGATCTTCTAATCGCTCAATACCTGGGTGGCTGTTACGTTTAGCTGACCGCTTGCAGCTTGTGGGTGTTTGATATGATCATCATCTACTGCCGGCGTATTGACGATTCTTTAGAGTCCTACACAGAAGTTTCTTGACTCAGGCAAAACGGAGTAGGAGCACATATATGATATGTGCGGGACCGAGAACAATACGTGTATGTGATACCGTATTAGATTCTCGCGATATGAGATATCGGCCGGGTATATGTGATATAGCTGGGTCATCGGATCAAGTGTTGATTCGATGAACTGATACAGATTATATTAGTCGGTTATTTGTGAAATAGCCGGATTATCAGATCAAGTGTTGATTCGATAATTTAATGTATAATTATATATTTGATATATTAAATTACATTAACTAGTATAATCTCACTAAAAGATTTTTTTTCTCACTCGGGTAATACATTGATATATATGCGATATATGTTAATTGTATTATTTTATTTTGTTACAATAAATATTGTATATGTGATATATAATATTGTAACATGTTAGGGTTATTAATGCAACATGATTAGTGGAGATTAAACATGATTAAGGTTTGATTTGGGTTAATTTTTCTATATCAAGAGTTGATCGGTTCAGGCACGTTATCTAAAAGCATAGACGTTCTAAATCAAACCATGGTTCTTAACGTACAGAACACACACAAGAGGAAGAGTTCAGAAATGAACGAATCCTTCTTGAGGCATTGTAGACTAGGTCATACCAATGCGACCCAACTAGCTGAAGTTACATATAAATGCATATTTAAATTAGTTTGAATTTACATCTTGTGAAACTTACCGGTCATGTCACAGAGATAAGATGACCACAACTCCGTTTATTGGAAACAGAGAAAGAGTTAGTGAACTCTTGGGATTGATACATGCTGATGTATGAAGGTCCCCCGTCTACACATGCCAGGACCGGTTCTTTGTACTTCATTACATTCACTGATGATCTCTCAAGATTCAGACATATGTTCCTGTTGAAACACAAGTCCGAAACTTTTGAGATAATCACAGAATATAAGTTAGAAGTAGAGAACCAAAAACGGGTATAAGTATTATGTCCTTTGATGTGATCAGGGAGGAGAATACTTGAGCACGGGATTCCTGGACTATTCTAAAGGAGAATGAGATTCTCTCTCAGCATTACTCCTCCGTATACACCACAACACATCGGTGTATCGGGGCGGAGCAATCGCACCCTATGTGATATGGTGTGCTCTATGATGAGTACTAATGAGTTGCCTATTTCCTTTTGGGAGTTATGCACTTGAGAAGTTGCAGACCTATTAAATAGGGTTCCAATCAAATCAGATGCCTACCACTCCATATGTGATATGGTATGGGAAGAGCCCATCTCTTAAGGAAGTTAAGATTTGGGGTTGTCCGGCCTATGTCAAAAGCAAAATCCGGACAAGCTCGAGGCAAAGTCAGTTCTGTGGAAGTTTGTTGGATATCCCAAGCATTCGCAAGGGAATATCTTCTACCAAACCGAGAAACAAAAGATGTTTTGTTTCTCAGCATGCCACCTTTGTGAAAGGGAATTTCTTGTGAAGAAATTAGTGGTCATGAGGTAGAACTGGAAAGAGTTCCAGCTATACAAACTGCAGCTGAAGATTTGGTAGAACCAAAGGATTCAATATTTTCAAACGAACCTCAGCCTCTCTGCCGATCTAGTAGGGTTCCTTACCCACCTGAGAGATACTTCGGTTTTCTCTATGACAGTGGGAGCGAGGATTGCATCATGAGATGATGACCCAACTAGTTTCGAGCTGGCCATGAGGAGTGGGACTCTGTAAGAATGGTTGGATACTTAGCAATCTGAGATGGAATCCTTATACACCAACAAAGTATAGACTTTGGTTGCTTTATCTGAAGGGTTAAATCCGAGCAAGTATATCTTGATAAGATTACTTGGTGTACATAGAAAAGTTGAGACTTTCAAAGCTATGCTTAAAGTCCATCCAGATCCTACTTGCCACGGCTACATACCATGACTACGATATCTGGCGGTTGGGTATGATGGCTGCTTTTCTAAATGATGATTTGGAAGAGAACGTCTATAAGTACACAGCCAGAGGGCTTCGTAGACAGTGGGAGCAGCGGAAACGTGAGCAAGATGTTTTATGTGATAAATCAGGCATCGCGGAGTTGGAACGTCTATTTTGATGAGGTAGTCAAAGAGTTTGACTTCATCAAAATGGTAGATGAACCTTGTATATACAAAAAGGTAGTAGGGAGTATGGTGGTGATCCTCGTAGAGTACGTGGATGACATACTCTTGATAGGGAAGGAGCTTCCTATGCTACGCTCGGTCAATCTCCGCTTATCACAAGGATTCTCCATATAGGATCAAGGTGATACCTTCTAAATCCTGGGTTTTGGATCTATGAGATAGATCTGATTGGATGTTAGGATTCTCACTAGTTGTAGTGAGATGGTATCAATCGATCCTGGGGAGAATCACTGGAAAGGTTCCAGGGTGATAAGGACGACTGAATGTCAGCTGCAGGCATTGTCTTTACCCTCAGTGGAGGGACGGTATGTTGGAAGAGTTCCAAGCTAGATACCGTGACGTACTAGACGATTAAGGCAAGATACATCGTTACCAAGGATGCTACCAAAGAGGCAGTCTGGATATATTTAAGTTCATGAGATGAACTTCGTTCCTACCATTGTGTGACAATGGAGTTGTGGCTTATGCCAAGAAACCCCCGTCCCATCAGAAATCCAGATATAATTCTTAGGCAGTATCACCAGATCATGGAGATGGTTGATCTCCAGGGAGATCGAGGTTAGGAGAGTAGACACAGAGGACAACAGTGCGGATCCACTCACAAAGGCCTTTTTCCCAGTAGAGACTTTTATGGGATGGTTGAGTATGAGATACTTCAACCACAGCTAATTGTTGGGTATACGATACCACAACAGATGGCCCTAGTGCAAGTGGGAGATTGTTACTTATATGTATACCCTAAAGGCCATTACTGTATATACGATGTATATTGTAGTGGATGCTTGGACATATATAGGGAGGACTTTCTTGCTCGACATGATAGTACGCTATCTGGTTGCTCTTTATCTTAACATGTACTCTGATTGTCTCTATATTACATGTTGATAAAGCCCTTAGAATGGGTACTTGACTACCAGGACTATGATTCGGATCATACTAGTGGGGACAGAGTAGTCGCCAAGTACATCCTTCAAAAGTTCCTAGTCGTGGGAGTACCGAGACAGGGCATCGATACTCCAGAGCAGACTAGCGTATGCGCTTCTTGACCCATATGATGGGCGATGGATGATCCCATATCCATTGGTGTTTGACATCAAAGAAGGTATACGGGTGCTCAGTAGAGACTGGGTACACTAGATGGACTCGCCGAGAACTCCCAGATGGTACTATACCTCACGTCAGATGGCAGTTCTCTGGTGACACTGGTACAGGTTAGTCTATAGACCCGAGATCGTCATAGAGTCTTGTGTGATTCCCACTGTGCTTTGATTTCCATCATACCACACCCAAGAGGGCATGCAAAAAGGTGGCTTTTGGGTACAGTCCCGAATCATATGGAGGCAATGAGCGATAGGAGGGGTTTCGTCTCTCCCGGTATAGGGAGTTGATGTTGCGCTATGTTCGATTGGCTATAACTGGAAATCCCTGGCCAGGGTTGCTGAGATTTACTGGTAAGTGTTATCAGTAGTTTCTCGAACAGTTATGGACCTCATATCGACACGACTTATCAAGCTACTGGAGTCTTACCACCCCTAGGCGAGATATGCGACATATCAGACGAAGAGACCAGACTGTACGGGAGTGTTACTGACTGGATTCGCAGGAGAAAGTACAGGCTTTCTTGTTGATCTTCTGATCGCTCAATACCTGGGTGGCTGTTACGTTTAGCTGACCGCTTGCAGCTTGTGGGTGTTTGATATGATCATCACATATTGCCGGCGTATTGATGATTCTTTAGAGTCCTACACAGAGGTTTCTTGACTCAGGCAAAACGGAGTAGGAGCACATATATGATATGTGCGGGACCGAGAACAATACGTGTATGTGATACCGTATTAGATTCTCGCGATATGAGATATCGACCGGGTATATGTGATATAGCCGGGTCATCGGATCAAGTGTTGATTCGATGAACTGATACAGATTATATTAGTCGGTTATTTATGAAATAATCGGATTATCGGATCAAGTGTTGATTCGATAATTTAATGTATATTATATATTTGATATATTAAATTACATTAACTAGTATAAGCTCACTAAAAGATTCTTTTTCTCACTCGGGTAATACATTGATATATATGCGATATATGTTAATTGTATTATTTTATTTTGTTATAATAAATATTGTTTATGTGATATATAATATTGTAACATGTTAGGGTTATTAATGCAAAATGATTAGTGGAGATTAAACATGATTAAGGTTTGATTTGGGTTAATTTTTCTAAAAGCTTTTTATTTTGTTTTTGCAAAGATATTTTGTAAAGATATTTTTGTAGATATTTGTTAACCCAACCCAACCTTGACCATGGTTAAGTCTCTACATGGGTTAAGTTATCATACTTAACCCATGGTTGCATTTCTAACCACACTATGGATTCATTACTCATCACAAAAGGGTTAGCTTCTTCTTCTTCTTCCTTCTTGCTTGAAAAGCTTTCTAGCTTTTTGAGAGGTGATGAAAATGAGTGAGATTGAGAAAATAAATGAGAGCTAAATTCCTACTTCATCATCCTAATCAATCCTAGCCATTTAGATTTGGGTGTTCACTTCATTAGTGAGTGAGTGCTTATGTTAAAGAAATTTCAAGGTAGATCGTCTTTGTTATCGAAGATCGGAAGCAAGCTTGCATTTTTCTCTTCGTGGAGCCTCTCTAGAGTCCGGGTACTCGATGATCGCAGCGAAGGGACCTCAACACGGAGCTTTAGAAGTGAAGGACCGGACTACAAAGATTGTAATCCCAAACTCTTAGAAGTAAAGTTGTTTACTTGCTTTGTTTCGCCTAATCTCTAGTTTAAAGATCTTGGTTAGGGTTGTTCGGCACGTCTAAATTTTAAATCGGGCATGGTTGATGCCTTGTAGAATCTTGTGAGAGTGCCTAGTAACCCTACAGGAAGAATGTACTTTGAATCCTCCGTTTCAAAGTCAAGAGCAAACTAATACTGTTTTTCAGCAACAGCCTAGAAACGATCCTTATTCTTCCATATATAATCAGGGATGGAGGAATCATCCTAATTTTGCATGGAACTAACACCAAACTCAAACTCAAAACACGTTCCCAAGCCAAGATAACTATCAAAAGGTTCCTCCACAGCAACAGCAACCACCACAGAGTCAACACCCCTTTCAACCACAATCCTTTCAAAATCCGGCGAACAATTTTGCACCCTATAATAATTCTTTCTAAATGGCCGGTACCGAACAATTCTCCACATTCGAATGAAGCTTGGACACGTTTATTAAACATTATTCGCAAACTACGGCTAATTTAACGTCTTCTATCCAAACATTATTGCAACACACCGCTTCCCACGATGAAAGCATAAAATTGATATAAGCACAACTTGCACAGTTAAATGCCGCGATGAGTGAGAGAGAGGGAAACTTCTATCTCAACCTCTAACAAATCCTGGTCACTCACAAAATTATAATGTGAGTGTCGTAACCACATTGGGATCGGGAAGAGTGCTGACAACCAAGTAGATGAACATGTTGATGACGTTGATGTCAATTATATTAATGATTCTATTTCTACTCCTACTTCGTCTAGTCCACCACCTTTTTCCGAGCCTATTCTCCGTTTTTCCCTAGGCTCGATCCGTCAGCCCACTTTCTCGAGTCAACCTAAAACGATCCCAACTCCAATTCTGGGATCTATTTCATCCCCCACAATCTTTTCCAATATTGGACCCAACCATTATTAATAAAGCTCCTTATCCAAATAGGTTATGGGGCAACAGACCAAGTCCACAAATGGAGAAGATTGTGGAAATTTTTAATCAAGTTAACATAAATATTGCTCTCCTAGATGCTATTCAACAAGTTCCGTCTTATGCAAAAATCCTAAAGGACTTGTGCACTAGGAAGAGAACAATTCAAGTGCCTAAAAAAGTTTTCCTTGCAAGTAATGTAAGCAATGCTTTTACACAACAAATACCCAAGAAACAAAAGGACCCCGGAAGTCCTACCATATCTATTTCTATTGGGGGTAAAAATATCAATCGTGATCTACTCGATTTAGGTGCTAGTGTAACTTTCTTCCATATTCTGTCTATGAGCAATTAGGGATCGGAGAGTTAAAACCTGTACACTGCACTCTCTAGATGGCAGATCGATCTATCACCTAATCTATGGGTGAGCTAGAGAATGTGTTAATCAAAGTTGGGGAATTTATATTTCCTGTGGATTTTATCATTATAGATACACAGCCTGTGGCGAACCCACAAAACTAAATTCCGGTGATTTTAGGTCGACCTTTTCTAGCGACTTCCAACGCTGTAATCAATTGTCGTAACGGTTCTATGACCTAATTCTTCTGGAAGATGTCAATTGAGCTTAACATTTACAGGTTGGGAAGTAAACCCTCCGAACCCTATGCTCAAGTCTGTTTTATTGAAAGGATGGATTCCGACAGTAGCGAATTTGAACAGCTTTACGATACTGATCTTGACTCCGCTGGTACGTTATTCTTTGACCCTGCTTATTATACACATACGGACCTTTCTATCGAGCTGTCTGGGTCAACATCTAACGCTAAATATGAACCTTTTATGGAGTCCGAGTATCATCCCGTTCTTTCCGATGAGATTATTATTCGGGATATCGATGAAAGCTTTGATGAAATCTTTGCTGAAGAACTCCCATTCTTAGAAGACATGGGAGTTGTGATGAATCAACCCCAAACCAAAGAAGTTGAACTGACACCTCTTCTTCTTATCAAGAATGAGAATGCGAGTAACCCACCATCACTGTTTCATCTCTATAAACCGAGACATAAACCCGTTCTATTACACCTCTTATCTCCTCCCCACTTCTTCACGTCGATAGGTGACATATTCTTCTACCAACCTTGGTGTTATATTGATAAAATATTTGAATGGTTGGTGTTTACTTATGGTCTTTGTAAAGCTTTGCATAGATCAATAATTTTAAAACACCCCTCTTTATGATTTTAAAATGCTTAATACTATTTTACTCAAGTTTGGGGGGGGGGGAATCTTTTGGCTCTTGAAAGAAAATAAATTTTTACAAAATTGTGAGCCAAAAATAAGTTTGGGGGAGGATTTCACTGTCATTAATTCATGTCCCCGTTACTAACTTTTTCTTCCAAGTCTACAGTTTTTTTAAGCTTAACAGATGATATCAGTGAGGACGCTGCTGCAAACAGGTTTGGGGGGTTTATGCTTATTCACGCATTATTTTGCATTATCATAAATATAAGCACAAAATTTTTTGATAATAAAAGATTAGAACGTGAAAAAAATTACATATGAAATATAGGAATAGTTTGAGAAAAGAAAGAAAGTAGATGTTTTCTTAAACGAAGATAAAAATAAGTAGTTATGAGCTGTTGTCCCAAGGGTAATAAGATGAAGGGAATCATTAATCTGAGGATAGATCTGAGTCTAAAAAGTAGTCCCTATTCTTGAGTCCAAATATTTGAACGTTGATACCCTACTATACGTACTTGCATACATCTTGAAACTTGGGATAATAGAGGATAACTTGAAATGCTCGTCTAAAATTCTTGGTATGAAGAAAAATAAAAATATAAAGAAAAAAATGATGAAGAAAAATGAACACTGATTTTGTAATTCCTTACGGCAGCATAAAAAAATATAGCGATGGTGCTTTATCACCTAGTGCCTTAGACCAACTGGTTTGGGAGCCACTGATAAGCCTTAGGTGTTGCAAGGAGAGAAAATTGCTATTTACGCCTAAATGAGTGAGCAAATTTAGTAATCGGTTGGTTAGTACCTCAAGAAATATTAACGGTCGCATGAAGGATGTTTGAGCAATTCTATCTGATAATGTTCACCGACTAAAAAGTACTAAGGAAGATGGACAAGAGTATAAAAGCTTGAATTGAATTCTCTAAGTGTAGGGATATTTTTTACACACACGTAGGGGTATATGATCGATATTTGGAAGAAAAATAGGGAGGAAGACTAAAAGCTTGAATTGAATTCTCTAAGTGTAGGGATATTTTTTACACACACGTAGGGGTATATGATCAATATTTTGAACAAAAATAGGGAGGAAGACTAAAGGCGATGTTTTATTGAGGGATGATGTGGTTTCTAACATCTTTTCACGACCATTAAGATAGGGCACATGGCGACTGAAAAGCTGGTGTAGTTGGAAACTCTTATTTTCAAGTTCTTTTTTTTATAGTTCTTATTTTTGTACGTAACTTTCATTTTTATCTTTTATTATGAGATTTTGTGGGTGTAATCTACTGAAAACCCTCAGGAGACAACACTCCTCCTACTAGGTACACCTAAAGGTTTAACGGCTTATTGCACATGCTCAGTGCAATCATGTTGTCTACGAAAGTGTGCTACTTAGATTTTTCTTTTTATTTTTTCTCCCTCTCTTGAATAACTAGTTTGCTCGGGACAATCAAAATTAAGTTTGGGGGTATTTGTTCAGTCGAAAATATTGCACATTTGATATAACATTTTCCTTACTTTTCTTAAATATTTAAAGGTGTTTATTATAGATATAGAACATATGTAGGATTATCTACAAAATAATCTTTACCATATATTTATATATTATAATTAACATTATGAAGGAAAATATATGCATATAATATTTATAAGATATTTTGGTAATTAAAATATAGATATCATATCAAATAATCTTAATCAAATTTCTTAAAGATTTATTACCACATAAAATGATTAAGATTATATCTCTAATATAACAAATATTACTAACATTATTCATGAAGATATTATGCAGATTTAGCTCAGGTCGGGAAATCAAGATTTTCAAGATGTCAGGATCAAAAATCTGCCAATAAAATCGTAGAATCAATACTGGCAGAGACTCAAGAAATATTTCCAAAATCCAGATATCCAGAAGATCTCCATGTGTTAATATGAGGCCACAGCAGAAAACCCAAACCCTAAGTCTACCAAAGCCCGGCGCTTCCACGGCCAAAGTGCCCTAAATACGGCGGATCCGCGGCCTCTTTATGGCCGTTGGATCTGAGATTTTTGGTGGGTGATCATGATTGAATATCTTAACCTATGAGATTTAGGGTTTCTGATTTGAGGTCTATATAAAGGACCGAGGGCTAAAATTAGAAATCTATCACCTTTAAACAAGAGATCCAAGATAGGTCATGTTAGTGATGTATGCCCCAGAGGCCATTATTGTATCATACTGGTTTGTTTATTACTTAATGGAAGCTTGGGATATTCACAGTTGTATTGACAGTCTTGGTCAAAATGGTAGTATGCTACTTGGTTTGTTTCTACTTCAATATGTGCATGTGTTTCTTTTAGCATATCGCTTATACATATTAGTAGAGCCCATAGAATCTTTGCTTGATTACCAGCGTTATGATGGCAGTCACACTAGTGGGAGCTGGGTAATCTACAAGCACATCCTTATACTGGTCCCTAGTCGTAGGATTATCGAGACGGTGCATCGATACTCCGGAGTAGACTTGTGTATACGCTTCTCATCCCAGTAGGGGAGATGGTCTGTCCCACAGCCATTAGTATATCGTACTGGAGATAGCATGCAGGTGCTCATTAGGTTATGAGTACACTAGACAGGAATCGTCGGGAACTGTTGGTGGGTATTATACCTATCGTCAGGCAGCAGTTCCCAGGTGACATGAGTACAGCTTAGTCAGTCGACTTGACACTGCTACTTCGCCTCGAGTGTGTTCCCACTGTACTTTGATTATACCCTATCACGGCTCAAAGGAGTTGTGCAAACAGGTAATAGTTGGGTGCAGTGCCGAAGCACTTGGAGGCAATGGCAGTTAGATAGGATTCGTCTCTCCCGGTATTGGGGGTTGATATCGCACTGTGTTTGGAGAGCCATTACACAAAGTCCCTGGCCAGGGAAAGCGAGATTTACTCGTAGGTATTCCAGTAGTTTCTCAGGGTGTTCTGAGCTACACTCCGACACGACTTATTGCGCTATAAGGGGTCTGACGATTACCATCCCCCTAGGCCCGATATGTGATACTGTTAGACGAACAGACCGGACTGTACGGAGATTGTCACATGCAGGCTCAGTAGGAGATCGGATGGGTTTGCTCATCGGCCTTCTTATCGACAAGTACCTGGGTAGCCGTTACGTGCAGCTAGTACCGCTTGCGGCTTGTGGTTAAACCTACTGCCAGCGTACTGTCGAGTCTTTAGAATCCCACACAGATGGTTTCCCTGCATCGGGCGAAAGATGTAGAGGTCGTATGGTTTTACGACAGGGCTACGATCACTTACGTGCACTTGTATGCGTTTGATGTTCGGGCGGATGATACTAGTGGGCTTTGGTTTAAGCCGGATCCTAGTATTGTATTGATGGTTTTGTTTTGTCTCTTTGTATTCGTATTCTTCAGAATGCGAATGCGGATATGTATATACGGATGAGGGGCATTCTCGTAATTAGCTCGGGAAAGCTTTTAGAAGTGGACACCTATTAGGGTTTGATTTCTTTTTAGGGATTAAACTAAATGGGAGGATAAATGAGGTGGATTTGAGCATTGAACCTAGCATGGCTACTTGGTGACTCATGGCTATGACTCACTACAAGATATTTGTGAACTCATTAGATATTTGTGTGAGAAATATCTCCACAATTATTTAATAAGACTAACTTATTCTAAAGAGGGCAGCCAAGCTTTTCTCAATGCTCACAACTCCATTCTCATTTTCTCAAGTCCTTCACTTCTTTCTCATAAACCTTAATTGTCTCATGAGTTGAGGAACCTAGGGTTCAAAGAGACAAAACATTCCATCTTCACTCTCTACATCACCTAGGCCATCTAGTCTAGCAAGCTACTTGCCCTAGTTACCTCGGAGTTGAGGTTGGAGCTCGGACTATAGACTCTCGGGTGGATCGTCTTTGACTCGAGGAAGCCGACGAGGAAGCCACTATCCGTTACGATCCTTAGAGCCTAAGATGATAAGGAGGATAGCAAGTAGAGGACCCGAAGGACTTGGTTTCATAAGGTATAACTTTCATCCGAGAAGTTAAACCTCACACAGTATTTTGTTAGCTAGGGTTTAGCATCGATCCTGGTGTTTAAGTCCGTGTTGCGAGTTTCGAAAAATCGTTTTTTGAAAATTCCGCCTCCCCACGGACTCGCGGGGTGCACGACACAGACTTACAGTGGTATCAAAGCCTACTAAACCATAGTTAACAAGTTAGACGAAGTTTAAAACTATGAAACCGAAATAACTCCGAAACATTGCGACTAAGATCCAAGTTTCTGTCAATTTTTCCCGAGCCTCTAAAAATTTTATGGGATGGTTGAGTATGAGATACTTCAACCACAGCTAATTGTTGGGTATACGATACCACAACAGATGGCCCTAGTGCAAGTGGGAGATTGTTACTTATATGTATACCCTAAAGGCCATTACTGTACATACGATGTATATTGTAGTGGATGCTTGGACATATATAGGGAGGACTTTCTTGCTCGACATGATAGTACGCTATCTGGTTGCTCTTTATCTTAACATGTACTCTGATTGTCTCTATATTACATGTTGATAAAGCCCTTAGAATGAGTACTTGACTACCAGGACTATGATTCGGATCATACTAGTGGGGACAGAGTAGTCGCCAAGTACATCCTTCAAAAGTTCCTAGTCGTGGGAGTACCGAGACAGGGCATCGATACTCCAGAGCAGACTAGCGTATGCGCTTCTTGACCCATATGATGGGCGATGGATGATCCCATATCCATTGGTGTTTGACATCAAAGAAGGTATACGGGTGCTCAGTAGAGACTGGGTACACTAGATGGACTCGCCGAGAACTCCCAGACGGTACTATACCTCACGTCAGATGGCAGTTCTCTGGTGACACTGGTACAGGTTAGTCTATAGACCCGAGATCGTCATAGAGTCTTGTGTGATTCCCACTGTGCTTTAATTTCCATCATACCACACCCAAGAGGGCATGCAAAAAGGTGGCTTTTGGGTACAGTCCCGAATCATATGGAGGCAATGAGCGATAGGAGGGGTTTCGTCTCTCCCGGTATAGGGAGTTGATGTTGCGCTATGTTCGATTGGCTATAACTGGAAATCCCTGGCCAGGGTTGCTGAGATTTACTGGTAAGTGTTATCAGTAGTTTCTCGAACAGTTATGGACCTCATATCGACACGACTTATCAAGCTACTGGAGTCTTACCACCCCTAGGCGAGATATGCGACATATCAGACGAAGAGGCCAGACTGTACGGGAGTGTTACTGACTGGATTCGCAGGAGAAAGTACAGGCTTTCTTGTTGATCTTCTGATCGCTCAATACCTGGGCGGCTGTTACGTTTAGCTGACCGCTTGCAGCTTGTGGGTGTTTGATATGATCATCACATATTGCCGGCGTATTGATGATTCTTTAGAGTCCTACACAGAGGTTTCTTGACTCAGGCAAAACGGAGTAGGAGCACATATATGATATGTGCGGGACCGAGAACAATACGTGTATGTGATACCGTATTAGATTCTCGCGATATGAGATATCGACCGGGTATATGTGATATAGCCGGGTCATCGGATCAAGTGTTGATTCGATGAACTGATACAGATTATATTAGTCGGTTATTTATGAAATAGTCGGATTATCGGATCAAGTGTTGATTCGATAATTTAATGTATATTATATATTTGATATATTAAATTACATTAACTAGTATAAGCTCACTAAAAGATTCTTTTTCTCACTCGGGTAATACATTGATATATATGCGATATATGTTAATTGTATTATTTTATTTTGTTATAATAAATATTGTTTATGTGATATATAATATTGTAACATGTTAGGGTTATTAATGCAACATGATTAGTGGAGATTAAACATGATTAAGGTTTGATTTGGGTTAATTTTTCTAAAAGCTTTTTATTTTGTTTTTGCAAAGATATTTTGTAAAGATATTTTTGTAGATATTTGTTAACCCAACCCAACCCTTGACCATGGTTAAGTCTCTACATGGGTTAAGTTATCATACTTAACCCATGGTTGCATTTCTAACCACACTATGGATTCATTACTCATCACAAAAGGGTTAGCTTCTTCTTCTTCTTCCTTCTTGCTTGAAAAGCTTTCTAGCTTTTTGAGAGGTGATGAAAATGAGTGAGATTGAGAAAATAAATGAGAGCTAAATTCCTACTTCATCATCCTAATCAATCCTAGCCATTTAGATTTGGGTGTTCACTTCATTAGTGAGTGAGTGCTTATGTTAAAGAAATTTCAAGGTAGATCGTCTTTGTTATCGAAGATCGGAAGCAAGCTTGCATTTTTCTCTTCGTGGAGCCTCTCTAGAGTCCGGGTACTCGATGATCGCAGCGAAGGGACCTCAACACGGAGCTTTAGAAGTGAAGGACCGGACTACAAAGATTGTAATCCCAAACTCTTAGAAGTAAAGTTGTTTACTTGCTTTGTTTCGCCTAATCTCTAGTTTAAAGATCTTGGTTAGGGTTGTTCGGCACGTCTAAATTTTAAATCGGGCATGGTTGATGCCTTGTAGAATCTTGTGAGAGTGTCTAGTAACCCTACAGGAAGAATGTACTTTGAATCCTCCGTTTCAAAGTCAAGAGCAAACTAATACTGTTTTTCAGCAACAGCCTAGAAACGATCCTTATTCTTCCATATATAATCAGGGATGGAAGAATCATCCTAATTTTGCATGGAACTAACACCAAACTCAAACTCAAAACACGTTCCCAAGCCAAGATAACTATCAAAAGGTTCCTCCACAGCAACAGCAACCACCACAGAGTCAACACCCCTTTCAACCACAATCCTTTCAAAATCCGGCGAACAATTTTGCACCCTATAATAATTCTTTCTAAATGGCCGGTACCGAACAATTCTCCACATTCGAATGAAGCTTGGACACGTTTATTAAACATTATTCGCAAACTACGGCTAATTTAACGTCTTCTATCCAAACATTATTACAACACACCGCTTCCCACGATGAAAGCATAAAATTGATATAAGCACAACTTGCACAGTTAAATGCTGCGATGAGTGAGAGAGAGGGAAACTTCTATCTCAACCTCTACCATATCCTGGTCACTCACAAAATTATAATGTGAGTGTCGTAACCACATTGGGATCGGGAAGAGTGCTGAACAACCAAGTAGATGAACATGTTGATGACGTTGATGTCAATTATATTAATGATTCTATTTCTACTCCTACTTCGTCTAGTCCACCACCTTTTTCCGAGCCTATTCTCCGTTTTTCCCTAGGCTCGATCCGTCAGCCCACTTTCTCGAGTCAACCTAAAACGATCCCAACTCCAATTCTGGGATCTATTTCATCCCCCACAATCTTTTCCAATATTGGACCCAACCATTATTAATAAAGCTCCTTATCCAAATAGGTTATGGGGCAACAGACCAAGTCCACAAATGGAGAAGATTGTGGAAATTTTTAATCAAGTTAACATAAATATTCCTCTCCTAGATGCTATTCAACAAGTTCCGTCTTATGCAAAAATCCTAAAGGACTTGTGCACTAGGAAGAGAACAATTCAAGTGCCTAAAAAAGTTTTCCTTGCAAGTAATGTAAGCACTGCTTTTACACAACAAATACCCAAGAAACAAAAGGACCCCGGAAGTCCTACCATATCTATTTCTATTGGGGGTAAAAATATCAATCGTGATCTACTCGATTTAGGTGCTAGTGTAACTTTCTTCCATATTCTGTCTATGAGCAATTAGGGATCGGAGAGTTAAAACCTGTACACTGCACTCTCTAGATGGCAGATCGATCTATCACCTAATCTATGGGTGAGCTAGAGAATGTGTTAATCAAAGTTGGGGAATTTATATTCCCTGTGGATTTTATCATTATAGATACACAGCCTGTGGCGAACCCACAAAACTAAATTCCGGTGATTTTAGGTCGACCTTTTCTAGCGACTTCCAACGCTGTAATCAATTGTCGTAACGTTTCTATGACCTAATTCTTCTGGAAGATGTCAATTGAGCTTAACATTTACAGGTTGGGAAGTAAACCCTCCGAACCCTATGCTCAAGTATGTTTTATTGAAAGGATGGATTCCGACAGTAGCGAATTTGAACAGCTTTACGATACTGATCTTGACTCCGCTGGTACGTTATTCTTTGACCCTGCTTATTATACACATACGGACCTTTCTATCGAGCTGTCTGGGTCAACATCTAACGCTAAATATGAACCTTTTATGGAGTCCGAGTATCATCCCGTTCTTTCCGATGAGATTATTATTCGGGATATCGATGAAAGCTTTGATGAAATCTTCGCTGAAGAACTCCCATTCTTAGAAGACATGGGAGTTGTGATGAATCAACCCCAAACCAAAGAAGTTGAACTGACACCTCTTCTTCTTATCAAGAATGAGAATGCGAGTAACCCACCATCACTGTTTCATCTCTATAAACCGAGACATAAACCCGTTCTATTACACCTCTTATCTCCTCCCCACTTCTTCACGTCGATAGGTGACATATTCTTCTACCAACCTTGGTGTTATATTGATAAAATATTTGAATGGTTGGTGTTTACTTATGGTCTTTGTAAAGCTTTGCATAGATCAATAATTTTAAAACACCCCTCTTTATGATTTTAAAATGCTTAATACTATTTTACTCAAGTTTGGGGGGGGGGAATCTTTTGGCTCTTGAAAGAAAATAAATTTTTACAAAATTGTGAGCCAAAAATAAGTTTGGGGGAGGATTTCACTGTCATTAATTCATGTCCCCGTTACTAACTTTTTCTTCCAAGTCTACAGTTTTTTTAAGCTTAACAGATGATATCAGTGAGGACGCTGCTGCAAACAGGTTTGGGGGGTTTATGCTTATTCACGCATTATTTTGCATTATCATAAATATAAGCACAAAATTTTTTGATAATAAAAGATTAGAACGTGAAAAAAATTACATATGAAATATAGGAATAGTTTGAGAAAAGAAAGAAAGTAGATGTTTTCTTAAACGAAGATAAAAATAAGTAGTTATGAGCTGTTGTCCCAAGGGTAATAAGATGAAGGGAATCATTAATCTGAGGATAGATCTGAGTCTAAAAAGTAGTCCCTATTCTTGAGTCCAAATATTTGAACGTTGATACCCTACTATACGTACTTGCATACATCTTGAAACTTGGGATAATAGAGGATAACTTGAAATGCTCGTCTAAAATTCTTGGTATGAAGAAAAATAAAAATATAAAGAAAAAAATGATGAAGAAAAATGAACACTGATTTTGTAATTCCTTACGGCAGCATAAAAAAATATAGCGATGGTGCTTTATCACCTAGTGCCTTAGACCAACTGGTTTGGGAGCCACTGATAAGCCTTAGGTGTTGCAAGGAGAGAAAATTGCTATTTACGCCTAAATGAGTGAGCAAATTTAGTAATCGGTTGGTTAGTACCTCAAGAAATATTAACGGTCGCATGAAGGATGTTTGAGCAATTCTATCTGATAATGTTCACCGACTAAAAAGTACTAAGGAAGATGGACAAGAGTATAAAAGCTTGAATTGAATTCTCTAAGTGTAGGGATATTTTTTACACACACGTAGGGGTATATGATCGATATTTGGAAGAAAAATAGGGAGGAAGACTAAAAGCTTGAATTGAAATCTCTAAGTGTAGGGATATTTTTTACACACACGTAGGGGTATATGATCAATATTTTGAACAAAAATAGGGAGGAAGACTAAAGGCGATGTTTTATTGAGGGATGATGTGGTTTCTAACATCTTTTCACGACCATTAAGATAGGGCACATGGCGACTGAAAAGCTGGTGTAGTTGGAAACTCTTATTTTCAAGTTCTTTTTTTTATAGTTCTTATTTTTGTACGTAACTTTCATTTTTATCTTTTATTATGAGATTTTGTGGGTGTAATCTACTGAAAACCCTCAGGAGACAACACTCCTCCTACTAGGTACACCTAAAGGTTTAACGGCTTATTGCACATGCTCAGTGCAATCATGTTGTCTACGAAAGTGTGCTACTTAGATTTTTCTTTTTATTTTTTCTCCCTCTCTTGAATAACTAGTTTGCTCGGGACAATCAAAATTAAGTTTGGGGGTATTTGTTCAGTCGAAAATATTGCACATTTGATATAACATTTTCCTTACTTTTCTTAAATATTTAAAGGTGTTTATTATAGATATAGAACATATGTAGGATTATCTACAAAATAATCTTTACCATATATTTATATATTATAATTAACATTATGAAGGAAAATATATGCATATAATATTTATAAGATATTTTGGTAATTAAAATATAGATATCATATCAAATAATCTTAATCAAATTTCTTAAAGATTTATTACCACATAAAATGATTAAGATTATATCTCTAATATAACAAATATTACTAACATTATTCATGAAGATATTATGCAGATTTAGCTCAGGTCGTGAAATCAAGATTTTCAAGATGTCAGGATCAAAAATCTGCCAATAAAATCGTAGAATCAATACTGGCAGAGACTCAAGAAATATTTCCAAAATCCAGATATCCAGAAGATCTCCATGTGTTAATATGAGGCCACAGCAGAAAACCCAAACCCTAAGTCTACCAAAGCCCGGCGCTTCCACGGCCAAAGTGCCCTAAATACGGCGGATCCGCGGCCTCTTTATGGCCGTTGGATCTGAGATTTTTGGTGGGTGATCATGATTGCATATCTTAACCTATGAGATTTAGGGTTTCTGATTTGAGGTCTATATAAAGGACCGAGGGCTAAAATTAGAAATCTATCACCTTTGACACGAAGCAAATCATCGTCAAAAAACAAGAGATCCAAGATAGGTCATGTTAGTGATGTATGCCCCAGAGGCCATTATTGTATCATACTGGTTTGTTTATTACTTAATGGAAGCTTGGGATATTCACAGTTGTATTGACAGTCTTGCTCAAAATGGTAGTATGCTACTTGGTTTGTTTCTACTTCAATATGTGCATGTGTTTCTTTTAGCATATCGCTTATACATATTAGTAGAGCCCATAGAATCTTTGCTTGATTACCAGCGTTATGATGGCAGTCACACTAGTGGGAGCTGGGTAATCTACAAGCACATCCTTATACTGGTCCCTAGTCGTAGGATTATCGAGACGGTGCATCGATACTCCGGAGTAGACTTGTGTATACGCTTCTCATCCCAGTAGGGGAGATGGTCTGTCCCACAGCCATTAGTATATCGTACTGGAGATAGCATGCAGGTGCTCATTAGGTTATGAGTACACTGGACAGGAATCGTCGGGAACTGTTGGTGGGTATTATACCTATCGTCAGGCAGCAGTTCCCAGGTGACATGAGAACAGCTTAGTCAGTCGACTTGACACTGCTACTTCGCCTCGAGTGTGTTCCCACTGTACTTTGATTATACCCTATCACGGCTCAAAGGAGTTGTGCAAACAGGTAATAGTTGGGTGCAGTGCCGAAGCACTTGGGTAGGATTCGTCTCTCCCGGTATTGGGGGTTGATATCGCACTGTGTTTGGAGAGCCATTACACAAAGTCCCTGGCCAGGGAAAGCGAGATTTACTCGTAGGTATTCCAGTAGTTTCTCAGGGTGTTCTGAGCTACACTCCGACACGACTTATTGCGCTATAAGGGGTCTGACGATTACCATCCCCCTAGGCCCGATATGTGATACTGTTAGACGAACAGACCGGACTGTACGGAGATTGTCACATGCAGGCTCAGTAGGAGATCGGATGGGTTTACTCATCGGCCTTCTTATCGACAAGTACCTGGGTAGCCGTTACGTGCAGCTAGTACCGCTTGCGGCTTGTGGTTAAACCTACTGCCAGCGTACTGTCGAGTCTTTAGAGTCCCACACAGATGGTTTCCCTGCATCGGGCGAAAGATGTAGAGGTCGTATGGTTTTACGACAGGGCTACGATCACTTACGTGCACTTGTATGCGTTTGATGTTCGGGCGGATGATACTAGTGGGCTTTGGTTTAAGCCGGATCCTAGTATTGTATTAATGGTTTTGTTTTGTCTCTTTGTATTCGTATTCTTCAGAATGCGAATGCGGATATGTATATACGGATGAGGGGCATTCTCGTAATTAGCTCGGGAAAGCTTTTAGAAGTGGACACCTATTAGGGTTTGATTTCTTTTTAGGGATTAAACTAAATAGGAGGATAAATGAGGTGGATTTGAGCATTGAACCTAGCATGGCTACTTGGTGACTCATGGCTATGACTCACTACAAGATATTTGTGAACTCATTAGATATTTGTGTGAGAAATATCTCCACAATTATTTAATAAGACTAACTTATTCTAAAGGGGGCAGCCAAGCTTTTCTCAATGCTCACAACTCCATTCTCATTTTCTCAAGTCCTTCACTTCTTTCTCATAAACCTTAATTGTCTCATGAGTTGAGGAACCTAGGGTTCAAAGAGACAAAACATTCCATCTTCACTCTCTACATCACCTAGGCCATCTAGTCTAGCAAGCTACTTGCCCTAGTTACCTCGGAGTTGAGGTTGGAGCTCGGACTATAGACTCTCGGGTGGATCGTCTTTGACTCGAGGAAGCCGACGAGGAAGCCACTATCCGTTACGATCCTTAGAGCCTAAGATGATAAGGAGGATAGCAAGTAGAGGACCCGAAGGACTTGGTTTCATAAGGTATAACTTTCATCCGAGAAGTTAAACCTCACACAGTATTTTGTTAGCTAGGGTTTAGCATCGATCCTGGTGTTTAAGTCCGTGTTGCGAGTTTCGAAAAATCGTTTTTTGAAAATTCCGCCTCCCCACGGACTCGCGGGGTGCACGACACAGACTTACAGTGGTATCAAAGCCTACTAAACCATAGTTAACAAGTTAGACGAAGTTTAAAACTATGAAACCGAAATAACTCCGAAACATTGCGACTAAGATCCAAGTTTCTGTCAATTTTTCCCGAGCCTCTAAAAATTTTATGGGATGGTTGAGTATGAAATACTTCAACCACAGCTAATTGTTGGGTATACGATACCACAACAGATGGCCCTAGTGCAAGTGGGAGATTGTTACTTATATGTATACCCTAAAGGCCATTACTGTACATACGATGTATATTGTAGTGGATGCTTGGACATATATAGGGAGGACTTTCTTGCTCGACATGATAGTACGCTATCTGGTTGCTCTTTATCTTAACATGTACTCTGATTGTCTCTATATTACATGTTGATAAAGCCCTTAGAATGAGTACTTGACTACCAGGACTATGATTCGGATCATACTAGTGGGGACAGAGTAGTCGCCAAGTACATCCTTCAAAAGTTCCTAGTCGTGGGAGTACCGAGACAGGGCATCGATACTCCAGAGCAGACTAGCGTATGCGCTTCTTGACCCATATGATGGGCGATGGATGATCCCATATCCATTGGTGTTTGACATCAAAGAAGGTATACGGGTGCTCAGTAGAGACTGGGTACACTAGATGGACTCGCCGAGAACTCCCAGACGGTACTATACCTCACGTCAGATGGCAGTTCTCTGGTGACACTGGTACAGGTTAGTCTATAGACCCGAGATCGTCATAGAGTCTTGTGTGATTCCCACTGTGCTTTGATTTCCATCATACCACACCCAAGAGGGCATGCAAAAAGGTGGCTTTTGGGTACAGTCCCGAATCATATGGAGGCAATGAGCGATAGGAGGGGTTTCGTCTCTCCCGGTATAGGGAGTTGATGTTGCGCTATGTTCGATTGGCTATAACTGGAACTCCCTGGCCAGGGTTGCTGAGATTTACTGGTAAGTGTTATCAGTAGTTTCTCGAACAGTTATGGACCTCATATCGACACGACTTATCAAGCTACTGGAGTCTTACCACCCCTAGGCGAGATATGCGACATATCAGACGAAGAGACCAGACTGTACGGGAGTGTTACTGACTGGATTCGCAGGAGAAAGTATAGGCTTTCTTGTTGATCTTCTGATCGCTCAATACCTGGGTGGCTGTTACGTTTAGCTGACCGCTTGCAGCTTGTGGGTGTTTGATATGATCATCACATATTGCCGGCGTATTGATGATTCTTTAGAGTCCTACACAGAGGTTTCTTGACTCAGGCAAAACGGAGTAGGAGCACATATATGATATGTGCGGGACCGAGAACAATACGTGTATGTGATACCGTATTAGATTCTCGCGATATGAGATATCGACCGGGTATATGTGATATAGCCGGGTCATCGGATCAAGTGTTGATTTGATGAACTGATACAGATTATATTAGTCGGTTATTTATGAAATAGTCGGATTATCGGATCAAGTGTTGATTCGATAATTTAATGTATATTATATATTTGATATATTAAATTACATTAACTAGTATAAGCTCACTAAAAGATTCTTTTTCTCACTCGGGTAATACATTGATATATATGCGATATATGTTAATTGTATTATTTTATTTTGTTATAATAAATATTGTTTATGTGATATATAATATTGTAACATGTTAGGGTTATTAATGCAACATGATTAGTGGAGATTAAACATGATTAAGGTTTGATTTGGGTTAATTTTTCTAAAAGCTTTTTATTTTGTTTTTGCAAAGATATTTTGTAAAGATATTTTTGTAGATATTTGTTAACCCAACCCAACCCTTGACCATGGTTAAGTCTCTACATGGGTTAAGTTATCATACTTAACCCATGGTTGCATTTCTAACCACACTATGGATTCATTACTCATCACAAAAGGGTTAGCTTCTTCTTCTTCTTTCTTCTTGCTTGAAAAGCTTTCTAGCTTTTTGAGAGGTGATGAAAATGAGTGAGATTGAGAAAATAAATGAGAGCTAAATTCCTACTTCATCATCCTAATCAATCCTAGCCATTTAGATTTGGGTGTTCACTTCATTAGTGAGTGAGTGCTTATGTTAAAGAAATTTCAAGGTAGATCATCTTTGTTATCGAAGATCGGAAGCAAGCTTGCATTTTTCTCTTCGTGGAGCCTCTCTAGAGTCCGGGTACTCGATGATCGCAGCGAAGGGACCTCAACACGGAGCTTTAGAAGTGAAGGACCGGACTACAAAGATTGTAATCCCAAACTCTTAGAAGTAAAGTTGTTTACTTGCTTTGTTTCGCCTAATCTCTAGTTTAAAGATCTTGGTTAGGGTTGTTCGGCACGTCTAAATTTTAAATCGGGCATGGTTGATGCCTTGTAGAATCTTGTGAGAGTGCGTAGTAACCCTACAGGAAGAATGTACTTTGAATCCTCCGTTTCAAAGTCAAGAGCAAACTAATACTGTTTTTCAGCAACAGCCTAGAAACGATCCTTATTCTTCTATATATAATCAGGGATGGAAGAATCATCCTAATTTTGCATGGAACTAACACCAAACTCAAACTCAAAACACGTTCCCAAGCCAAGATAACTATCAAAAGGTTCCTCCACAGCAACAGCAACCACCACAGAGTCAACACCCCTTTCAACCACAATCCTTTCAAAATCCGGCGAACAATTTTGCACCCTATAATAATTCTTTCTAAATGGCCGGTACCGAACAATTCTCCACATTCGAATGAAGCTTGGACACGTTTATTAAACATTATTCGCAAACTACGGCTAATTTAACGTCTTCTATCCAAACATTATTACAACACACCGCTTCCCACGATGAAAGCATAAAATTGATATAAGCACAACTTGCACAGTTAAATGCCGCGATGAGTGAGAGAGAGGGAAACTTCTATCTCAACCTCTACCATATCCTGGTCACTCACAAAATTATAATGTGAGTGTCGTAACCACATTGGGATCGGGAAGAGTGCTGAACAACCAAGTAGATGAACATGTTGATGACGTTGATGTCAATTATATTAATGATTCTATTTCTACTCCTACTTCGTCTAGTCCACCACCTTTTTCCGAGCCTATTCTCCGTTTTTCCCTAGGCTCGATCCGTCAGCCCACTTTCTCGAGTCAACCTAAAACGATCCCAACTCCAATTCTGGGATCTATTTCATCCCCCACAATCTTTTCCAATATTGGACCCAACCATTATTAATAAAGCTCCTTATCCAAATAGGTTATGGGGCAACAGACCAAGTCCACAAATGGAGAAGATTGTGGAAATTTTTAATCAAGTTAACATAAATATTCCTCTCCTAGATGCTATTCAACAAGTTCCGTCTTATGCAAAAATCCTAAAGGACTTGTGCACTAGGAAGAGAACAATTCAAGTGCCTAAAAAAGTTTTCCTTGCAAGTAATGTAAGCACTGCTTTTACACAACAAATACCCAAGAAACAAAAGGACCCCGGAAGTCCTACCATATCTATTTCTATTGGGGGTAAAAATATCAATCGTGATCTACTCGATTTAGGTGCTAGTGTAACTTTCTTCCATATTCTGTCTATGAGCAATTAGGGATCGGAGAGTTAAAACCTGTACACTGCACTCTCTAGATGGCAGATCGATCTATCACCTAATCTATGGGTGAGCTAGAGAATGTGTTAATCAAAGTTGGGGAATTTATATTCCCTGTGGATTTTATCATTATAGATACACAGCCTGTGGCGAACCCACAAAACTAAATTCCGGTGATTTTAGGTCGACCTTTTCTAGCGACTTCCAACGCTGTAATCAATTGTCGTAACGGTTCTATGACCTAATTCTTCTGGAAGATGTCAATTGAGCTTAACATTTACAGGTTGGGAAGTAAACCCTCCGAACCCTATGCTCAAGTATGTTTTATTGAAAGGATGGATTCCGACAGTAGCGAATTTGAACAGCTTTACGATACTGATCTTGACTCCGCTGGTACGTTATTCTTTGACCCTGCTTATTATACACATACGGACCTTTCTATCGAGCTGTCTGGGTCAACATCTAACGCTAAATATGAACCTTTTATGGAGTCCGAGTATCATCTCGTTCTTTCCGATGAGATTATTATTCGGGATATCGATGAAAGCTTTGATGAAATCTTCGCTGAAGAACTCCCATTCTTAGAAGACATGGGAGTTGTGATGAATCAACCCCAAACCAAAGAAGTTGAACTGACACCTCTTCTTCTTATCAAGAATGAGAATGCGAGTAACCCACCATCACTGTTTCATCTCTATAAACCGAGACATAAACCCGTTCTATTACACCTCTTATCTCCTCCCCACTTCTTCACGTCGATAGGTGACATATTCTTCTACCAACCTTGGTGTTATATTGATAAAATATTTGAATGGTTGGTGTTTACTTATGGTCTTTGTAAAGCTTTGCATAGATCAATAATTTTAAAACACCCCTCTTTATGATTTTAAAATGCTTAATACTATTTTACTCAAGTTTGGGAGGGGGGAATCTTTTGGCTCTTGAAAGAAAATAAATTTTTACAAAATTGTGAGCCAAAAATAAGTTTGGGGGAGGATTTCACTGTCATTAATTCATGTCCCCGTTACTAACTTTTTCTTCCAAGTCTACAGTTTTTTTAAGCTTAACAGATGATATCAGTGAGGACGCTGCTGCAAACAGGTTTGGGGGGTTTATGCTTATTCACGCATTATTTTGCATTATCATAAATATAAGCACAAAATTTTTTGATAATAAAAGATTAGAACGTGAAAAAAATTACATATGAAATATAGGAATAGTTTGAGAAAAGAAAGAAAGTAGATGTTTTCTTAAACGAAGATAAAAATAAGTAGTTATGAGCTGTTGTCCCAAGGGTAATAAGATGAAGGGAATCATTAATCTGAGAATAGATCTGAGTCTAAAAAGTAGTCCCTATTCTTGAGTCCAAATATTTGAACGTTGATACCCTACTATACGTACTTGCATACATCTTGAAACTTGGGATAATAGAGGATAACTTGAAATGCTCGTCTAAAATTCTTGGTATGAAGAAAAATAAAAATATAAAGAAAAAAATGATGAAGAAAAATGAACACTGATTTTGTAATTCCTTACGGCAGCATAAAAAAATATAGCGATGGTGCTTTATCACCTAGTGCCTTAGACCAACTGGTTTGGGAGCCACTGATAAGCCTTAGGTGTTGCAAGGAGAGAAAATTGCTATTTACGCCTAAATGAGTGAGCAAATTTAGTAATCGGTTGGTTAGTACCTCAAGAAATATTAACGGTCGCATGAAGGATGTTTGAGCAATTCTATCTGATAATGTTCACCGACTAAAAAGTACTAAGGAAGATGGACAAGAGTATAAAAGCTTGAATTGAATTCTCTAAGTGTAGGGATATTTTTTACACACACGTAGGGGTATATGATCGATATTTGGAAGAAAAATAGGGAGGAAGACTAAAAGCTTGAATTGAATTCTCTAAGTGTAGGGATATTTTTTACACACACGTAGGGGTATATGATCAATATTTTGAACAAAAATAGGGAGGAAGACTAAAGGCGATGTTTTATTGAGGGATGATGTGGTTTCTAACATCTTTTCACGACCATTAAGATAGGGCACATGGCGACTGAAAAGCTGGTGTAGTTGGAAACTCTTATTTTCAAGTTCTTTTTTTGATAGTTCTTATTTTTGTACGTAACTTTCATTTTTTTCTTTTATTATGAGATTTTGTGGGTGTAATCTACTGAAAACCCTCAGGAGACAACACTCCTCCTACTAGGTACACCTAAAGGTTTAACGGCTTATTGCACATGCTCAGTGCAATCATGTTGTCTACGAAAGTGTGCTACTTAGATTTTTCTTTTTATTTTTTCTCCCTCTCTTGAATAACTAGTTTGCTCGGGACAATCAAAATTAAGTTTGGGGGTATTTGTTCAGTCGAAAATATTGCACATTTGATATAACATTTTCCTTACTTTTCTTAAATATTTAAAGGTGTTTATTATAGATATAGAACATATGTAGGATTATCTACAAAATAATCTTTACCATATATTTATATATTATAATTAACATTATGAAGGAAAATATATGCATATAATATTTATAAGATATTTTGGTAATTAAAATATAGATATCATATCAAATAATCTTAATCAAATTTCTTAAAGATTTATTACCACATAAAATGATTAAGATTATATCTCTAATATAACAAATATTACTAACATTATTCATGAAGATATTATGCAGATTTAGCTCAGGTCGGGAAATCAAGATTTTCAAGATGTCAGGATCAAAAATCTGCCAATAAAATCGTAGAATCAATACTGGCAGAGACTCAAGAAATATTTCCAAAATCCAGATATCCAGAAGATCTCCATGTGTTAATATGAGGCCACAGCAGAAAACCCAAACCCTAAGTCTACCAAAGCCCGGCGCTTCCACGGCCAAAGTGCCCTAAATACGGCGGATCCGCGGCCTCTTTATGGCCGTTGGATCTGAGATTTTTGGTGGGTGATCATGATTGCATATCTTAACCTATGAGATTTAGGGTTTCTGATTTGAGGTCTATATAAAGGACCGAGGGCTAAAATTAGAAATCTATCACCTTTGACACGAAGCAAATCATCGTCAAAAAACAAGAGATCCAAGATAGGTCATGTTAGTGATGTATGCCCCAGAGGCCATTATTGTATCATACTGGTTTGTTTATTACTTAATGGAAGCTTGGGATATTCACAGTTGTATTGACAGTCTTGCTCAAAATGGTAGTATGCTACTTGGTTTGTTTCTACTTCAATATGTGCATGTGTTTCTTTTAGCATATCGCTTATACATATTAGTAGAGCCCATAGAATCTTTGCTTGATTACCAGCGTTATGATGGCAGTCACACTAGTGGGAGCTGGGTAATCTACAAGCACATCCTTATACTGGTCCCTAGTCGTAGGATTATCGAGACGGTGCATCGATACTCCGGAGTAGACTTGTGTATACGCTTCTCATCCCAGTAGGGGAGATGGTCTGTCCCACAGCCATTAGTATATCGTACTGGAGATAGCATGCAGGTGCTCATTAGGTTATGAGTACACTGGACAGGAATCGTCGGGAACTGTTGGTGGGTATTATACCTATCGTCAGGCAGCAGTTCCCAGGTGACATGAGAACAGCTTAGTCAGTCGACTTGACACTGCTACTTCGCCTCGAGTGTGTTCCCACTGTACTTTGATTATACCCTATCACGGCTCAAAGGAGTTGTGCAAACAGGTAATAGTTGGGTGCAGTGCCGAAGCACTTGGAGGCAATGGCAGTTAGATAGGATTCGTCTCTCCCGGTATTGGGGGTTGATATCGCACTGTGTTTGGAGAGCCATTACACAAAGTCCCTGGCCAGGGAAAGCGAGATTTACTCGTAGGTATTCCAGTAGTTTCTCAGGGTGTTCTGAGCTACACTCCGACACGACTTATTGCGCTATAAGGGGTCTGACGATTACCATCCCCCTAGGCCCGATATGTGATACTGTTAGATGAACAGACCGGACTGTACGGAGATTGTCACATGCAGGCTCAGTAGGAGATCGGATGGGTTTGCTCATCGGCCTTCTTATCGACAAGTACCTGGGTAGCCGTTACGTGCAGCTAGTACCGCTTGCGGCTTGTGGTTAAACCTACTGCCAGCGTACTGTCGAGTCTTTAGAGTCCCACACAGATGGTTTCCCTGCATCGGGCGAAAGATGTAGAGGTCGTATGGTTTTACGACAGGGCTACGATCACTTACGTGCACTTGTATGCGTTTGATGTTCGGGCGGATGATACTAGTGGGCTTTGGTTTAAGCCGGATCCTAGTATTGTATTGATGGTTTTGTTTTGTCTCTTTGTATTCGTATTCTTCAGAATGCGAATGCGGATATGTATATACGGATGAGGGGCATTCTCGTAATTAGCTCGGGAAAGCTTTTAGAAGTGGACACCTATTAGGGT